>CM037870.1:15404586-16852086 GCA_021292105.1 Anadara kagoshimensis | reverse complement strand
CTTACCACCTAGATAGATATAAGTGAAAGAATCTTGACTGGGGGACATAAAACACCATGACTCTACTTCTAATACCAGATTATAATGAGACACTCCAGTTATCTCTATCTTCCCTGAACTGACCACCTAGATAGATATAAGTGAAAGAATCTTGACTGGAGGACATAAAACACCATAACTCCACTCCACTTCTAATAACAGATTATAGTGAGACACTCAAGTTTTCTCTATCATCCCTGAACTGACCTAGATAGATATAAGTGAAAAAATCTTTACTGGGGGACATAAAACGCCATAACTCCACTCCACTTCTAATAACAGATTATAGTGAGGCACTCCAGTTTTCTATACCATCCTAGAACTGACCACCTTGATAGATATAAGTGACAGAATCTTGACTGGGGGACATAAAACACTATGGCTCCACTCCACTTCTAATAACAGATTATAATGAGACACTCCTAGATAGATATAAGTGAAAGAATCTTGACTGGGGGCACTCCAATTTCCTCCACCATCCCCCAACTGACCACCTGGATATAAGTGAAAGAATCTCAACTGGGGGACATAAAACACTATAACACCACTCCACTTCTAATACCAGATTATAGTGAGACACTCCAGTTTCCTCCACCATCCCCCAACTGACCACCTGGATATAAGTGAAAGAATCTCGACTGGAGGACATAAAACACTATAACTCCAGTCCACTTCTAATAACAGATTATAGTGAGACACTCCAGTTTTCTCTACATCCCTGAATTGACCACTTGGTTATAAGTGAAAGAATCTCGACTGGGGGGACATAAAACACCATAACTCCACTTCACTTTTAATAACAGATTATAGTGAGACACTCCAGTTTTCTCTACATCCCTGAATTGACCACTTGGTTATAAGTGAAAGAATCTCGACTGGGGGGGACATAAAACACCATAATCCACTCTACTCTTTAACAAACACACACACACTCACTCATTTATTTATTGTATATACAGATATGTAACAAGAGTAATGTTTATGTGTAATGCATTATTGATAAACATTGAGCCCAGATCACAGTAGCATAATATATAACTTTTCTTAACTCTTCCTAGTCACTCTACAGGTTCAGGACAAAATTGTGTTCAGTTAAATATCAAGGGAAAAAAAGGATAGTGCACACATACTTCCATTTCATGAGAGAAAAAAGGATAGTGTGATTGAACAGTATAGGTTTGCAATCTGAAAAAAGGAGAGTGTGTCCATTTCATGGACTGATAATTTCAAAATACAGATTTGCAATAGAGAAATGAGGGACAGTGTATGTATATTTCATGAGCCACTACAGGCTCAGGACAAAATGGGTGTGTAGGGTTGTTCAATATTAAGAAAAAAAGAGGGATAGTGTATGCATACGTTCATTTCATAAAAGAAAAAAAGATAGTGATTCTGTATTCAGGAATCACTCTACAGGCTCAGGACAAATTTGTGTTTAGTTCAATATTAAGAAAAAAAGAGGGATAGTGTATGCATATGTCCATTTCATAAAAGAAAAAAAGATAGTGATTCTGTATTCAGGAATCAATCTACAGGCTCAGGACAAAATTTGTGTATATAGAAGTGTATATGTATGTCCATTTCATGAATTGATAATTTAAAAATACAGATTTGCAATAGAGGTAAAAAGGACAGTGTATGTACATTTCATGAGCCACTACAGACTTAGGACAAATGTGTGTATACAGTAGTTCAATAACACAAGAAAAAAAGGACAGTGCACAAGTATGTCCATTTCATGAGAGAAAAAAGGATAGTGTATGTGTATGTCCATTTAATAAGCCAGTGATTGAAAAGTATAAGTTTGAAATAGAAAAAGAGCTTGTGTCCATTTAATGAGCTGATTATCACTACATGTTCAGGAAAAGTTTGTCAATATCAAGGGGAAAAAAGGATAGTGTGTGCATATGTCCATTTCATGAGCAGTTGAATCAAAAGTGTAAGTTTGCATTGCAGTGGAGAAGAAACAGATGCATGTCAATTTCGTGATAGTTTGGATTAGCACCAGATTATCACTACAAGTTCAAGACAAATTAGCTCAGTATAAAAAAGGCATAATGTTTGTGTACTACGTTCAATTCATGAGCTAATAATTGAAAATGAAAGATTGCAATAGAGAAAAATAGGACAGGGCATGTCCATTATTTCATGAGCCGATGATACAAAATGTAGGTTTGCGATAAGAATAAAATTTGATTGTGTACATTAGTTCTGTGTGACAATTATTCAAAAGGAAAGTGTACGTTGATTTCATAAGCCAGTGATTCAAAGTATATATAGAATTTCAATAGAAAAAAGGATAGTTGGTCAATTTCATGAGCTAGTATACTTCAATAGCGTAGATTTGCCATAGATTGTCTTTGATCAATCAGAAGTATATTTCAATACGACAGGAAGGAGAAAAGTCTTAAATGGAAATGACTATAGTTTTAAAGTTTAGACGCATCGTAAATCATAGGGAAAGATCAAGGTATATTTTTTTTAAATTTTATAATTCTTATTTAATGCAGTTTATAATTTAATAGTTATTTATTGAAAATTGATAACATTTATTGTAAATTGTATTAATTTTAGCTTGTGTGAATTTTACGCTTAAATTACAATTTGGGTAAGCTCACATGGACTTGAAATAAAGTAATTCTCTGATCACCTTGTGCATTGTGTTTTTCATTTAGCTGTGGATTCAAATTAGTGCAACTGTATCATGAAAATTATTACACAGCTAAAATTAATATGTTTACAGTAGGTAATGTTGATATATAAAATTAGGAAGAAATTCTTTTAGTTAATAACTTCTGTTTTAATTCTATTTCAAGGAAAAATTAATATATATGCAAAATTATGAGTCAACTTTGTTATTTTGTTTTAAACAATTTGTCATTACTCACTGGTTATTATAAGGATATTGAGCTGTCTACAATTATTATAAATGATTGAAAGCTTTATGTTGTAATTCAAATATTTAAATAAATAAATAAATTTAAGAAAACTTCTGAAATGCAGGGATATTTTATAACACGCAATTATATTTAATTAAATAAATTTAGGATAAATTCTAAAATGCAGGGATATTTAATAATGCTCAATTTCTAAATGCATGGCAACTAAAATCTGAAGACGAATGAATTCTAATTTAAAATTGTGATGACTTTGAAATTTTATGTTTGGATAAAGTGATGACTGAATCATCCCCATGATCTATGAAATATGTACTTTATAAAAAGAAAGTCCCTATATAGAAGGGTATTTTTGGTTGAAATTTGAAGCAGAAGGGTCTAAAAGTAGAGGTTGTTATATACAGGTGTTCTTTTCATAGAGGTTCTTTTTCATTGAAATTTGAAGCAAAGGGGCCTTAAATACTGGTTTTAATAGACAGGGGATCGTTATATAGGGATTCTCAAAAGGAACCTTACATATTTTTGTTGAAATATGAAACAATTTGACCTTGGTGACTTGTCATATTGGACAGGTGGTTTTGATATAGAGGTTTTGTTTGTTGGAATATGAAGTAAAGGGACCTTACATTATTGACAAAAATGGACAGATTGGTCTTTATTTAGGGTTTGTTTTAGTTGAAATATAAAAAGAGACCTTTAAACACAGGTCATAATGGACAGGTGGTCCTTATAAAGAGTTTCTTTTTGTTGAAACATTAAGCAAAGGAACTACATTATTGGCAGATGTTGATAGGTGGTCTTTATATAGAGGTTCTTTTTGGTAAGATACTCTAAAACAATGGTTGGAAAGGACCGGTGGTCTTTTAATACAGGTAGCAACTATAGCAGAATTTGCTGTACATGTATAGAATTAGGTCTTTAAGAAACAATGATCTTCATAAAGAGGTGGTCACTGTAGAAAGTGTTGCTGTATTTAATAGAAAGACTTCAGTTTTAAAGAAGCAGCACAACCAATATCCTTCCTGAAAAAAAATACTTTGGTGACGTAGAGAATTAAGCCATCACAATGAGTTCTATGTCGTATTTAGTTGTAATGTAAGGTGACATTTGATTAAATTGTCTGCCTCTTTGATGGATAAAGATAGGTTTTAACTTAATGAACGGCCCAGCAAATTGAAAATCTATCGAAAATGTGTTTTTTGGAGTCTGCTAATCGGAAAATCTATTGACAAAGAGGTGTTTAAGCTTATTGTTAGTATGATGAAAGTCCTGTTTATGTTCAGTTATCATGTTAAGACAATCAGAGGAGACGGACACTGTAATTATTTAGTTCGTTTGTAAACCTGATCTGTTAATCCATCTTTCCCATCTGTTTCACAATCATTCAATCTGTCTATCCAATAATCTATTTATGTTGCCATTTCCTTTTCTATACTGGCATTTTCTGTTTGACTACAAGGTTCTTGTTTGGATATCAGAAGGTCATCTTCAGGTCAGAGGTCAAGGTCATTTTCATAATGTGTCTTACCATCTTTTTTACAATTATTCAATCTATCTATTCAATAATCCATTTATGTTGCCAGTACTTTTCCCATACTGGTATTTTCTCTTTGACAAAAGGGAATCAAAAATTCATCTTCAGGTCAGAGGTCGAGGTCATTGTCATTATTGATGACCTTTTTAGGGTGTGAAATTATTTGAATTCTAAAATACGACTGATTGATAGGAAGCCAACTGCTATAACAGGTCTAAGCATAGGTTTTGGCTTCAGGGTCAAAGGCCAAGGTCTCGTAGCACTTTCTCTATATCATAAAATTCTTTTATAGTATTGTGTGATGATAAGAAAGCTCACTTTTCTAACCTCAATGTATTCATTGTATATTGTCTATTTGCATGTTAGAGGTCACAAGGTCAAAGGTCAGGGTCACTTAGAACTTGGTTAATAAGGAGCTATCTTCAAACAATATCATATATAGTGTGACTTATTGATGAGAAAGTTATAGCTATTGTCTATCTTTTCTTTTAATGTTTCTATTAGGGGTCACAAGGTCAAAGGTCAAAGGTCAGGGTCACTTAGAACTTGGTTAATAAGGAGTCAGCTTTAAACAATCATAGCATAAATAGTGTAACTTATTAATGAGGAAGTTATAGCCATTTTCTTTCTATTATTTTAATGTTTCCTTTAGGGGTCACAAGGTCAAAGGTCAGGGTCACTTAGAACTTGGTTAATAAGGAGCTTTCTTCAAACAATGATATCATATACAGTGTAACTTATTAATGAGGAAGTTATAGCCATTGTCTATCTATTATTTTAATGTTTCCTGTTTACCATTATCGATCAATTCAAAATTATTACCCATACTGTAATAAAATGCAGTATTTATTGCTTGGTTAGACATTGATTTTGTAGAAATAACTTTGTCTCACCATCCATCTCCCGAGGGGGGCTCAGTAGCCTAGCGGTCAAACCCTTGTAGAGCATAGCATCTCTCACTATCTAAGTTAGAATCCTTCTCAGGACAGATCCAAGTGTTAGAATTACTGAACATTCTGTAATAAAACACAGTATTTATGGCTTGGTTAGGACATTGATTGTGTAGAAATAACTTTGTCTCACCATCCGTCTCCAGAGAGGGCCTCGGTAGCCTAATGGTCTTAAGCCTGCCCTTATGGAGCATAGCGTCTCTTACTGTCTAGTTTAGAATCCCACTCAGGATAGATCCAAGTGTTAGAATTACTGAACATACTGTAACAAAAGTTAGTATTTACTGCTTAGTTAGACATTGATTGTGTAGAAATAACTTTGTCTCACCATCCGTCTCCTGAGAGGGCCTCGGTAGCCTAATGGTCTTAAGCCTGCCCTTATGGAGCATAGCGTCTCTTACTGTCTAGTTTAGAATCCCACTCGGGACAGATCCAAGTGTTAGAATTACTGAACATTCTGTAACAAAACACAGTATTTACTGTTTGGTAGGACATTGATTTTGTAGAAATAATATCTCCCAAGGGGAGCTCGGTAGGTGAGTGGTCTTAAGCCTGTCCTTACAGAGCATCAGATCTCTCACTGTCTAGGTTAGAACCCCACTCAGGACAAATCGAAGTGTGAGAATTACTGAACATAGTGTAACAAAACTCAGTATTTACTGCTTGGTAGGACATTGATTGTGTAGAAATAACTTTATCTCACATCTGTCTCCCAAGGGGGCCTCGTAGACTAGTGGTCTTAAGCCTGCCCTTATGGAGCATAGCGTCTCTCACTGTCTAGTTTAGAATCCCACTCAGGACAGATCCAAGTGTAAGTATTACTGAACATACTGTAACAAAACTTGGGTTTTTAGCTCACCTGACCGAAGGTCATGTGAGCTTATGGCATAGCGCAGCGTGTGTATGTGCGTGTGTGCGTGTGTGCGTGTGTGCGTGTGTGCGTGTGTGCGTGTGTGCGTCGTTAACACCTATTTTCGACTTCTCCTCTAAAACTACTGGACAGTTTTTAATGAAACTTTGTCAGAAGTATATATGGGCCGGTGCAATTCAGATTTGTTCGTGGCGTTGCCATGGCTACCATAACTAGGTCAAGGTGACCTAGGGGTGCAAAAATCTTAAAAAATCTTCTTCTCCGAAAGTACTGATTGGAGAAAAAATCTGATGTGATATTTGGCTTCTCTATGGTCTTAAGCCTATAGTTTGTTCATTTTGTAAAATTCGGATAAAAAATAGGTTACGCGTTTTTGCGTTTAATTTTGAAAAATCGTAAAATAGCTTCAAATTGTTATAACTTGACTATTTGACCAGATAATGACATGGGGTTTTCAGTTTTGACATCTTCTAGTTAGTATCTTCAAAATGAGGTCAAGGTCAATTGTGAAGGTCGTGACCTAATTTTTTTTTTATATTAATTATTATCTCGAAAACTATAAACTTTTTGTATAGGCATGTATATTAGAATGTTGTAGGTATTGATACAACGATCATTTTGATGTAAAGAAAAAGGTCATGGGTTCAAAGGTCAAGGTCACAGATGCAAAACAATACCGAAATGGTTAATTATCTCTAAAACTATAAACATTTTGTGTAGGCATGTATATTAGAATGTTGTAGGTATTGATACAACAATCATTTTGATGTATAGAAAAAGGTCATGGATTCAAAGGTCAAGGTCACAGATGCGAAACAATACCGAAATGGTTAATTATCTCGAAAACTATAAACTTTTTGTATAGGCATGTATATTAGAATGTTGTAGATAATGATACAACGATCATTTTGATGTATAGAAAAAGGTCATGGGCTCAAAGGTCAAGGTCACAGATGTGAAACAATACCGAAATGGTTAATTATCTCGAAAACTATAAACTTTTTGTATAGGCATGTATATTAGAATGTTGTAGGTATTGATACAACGATCATTTTGATGTATAGAAAAAGGACATGGGTTCAAAGGTCAAGGTCACAGATGCGAAACAATACCTAAATGGTTAATTATCTCGAAAACTATAAACATTTTGTATAGGCATGTATATTAGAATGTTGTAGGTATTGATACAACGATCATTTTGATGTATAGAAAAAGGTCATGGGTTCAAAGGTCAAGGTCACAGATGTGAAACAATACCGAAATGGTTAATTATCTCGAAAACTATAAACTTTTTGTATAGGCATGTATATTAGAATGTTTTAGGTATCGATACAATGATCATTTTGGTGTATAGAAAAAGGTCATGGATTCAAAGGTCAAGGTCACAGATGCGAAACAATACCGAAATGATTAATTATCTCGAAAACTATAAACATTTTGTATAGGCATGTATATTAGAATGTTGTAGGTATTGATACAACCATTATTTTGATGTATAGAAAAAGGTCATGGGTTCAATGGTCAAGGTCACAGATGTGAAACAATACCGAAATGGTTAATTATCTCGAAAACTATAAACTTTTTGTATAGGCATGTATATTAGAATGTTGTAGGTATAGATACAACGATCATTTTGGTGTATAGAAAAAGGTCATGGGTTCAAAGGTCAAGGTCACAGATGCGAAACAATACCGAAATGGTTAATTATCTCTAAAACTATAAACATTTTGTGTAGGCATGTATATTAGAATGTTGTAGGTATTGATACAACGATCATTTTGATGTATAGAAAAAGGTCATGGGTTCAAAGGTCAAGGTCACAGATGCGAAACAATACCGAAATGGTTAATTATCTTGAAAACTATAAACTTTTTGTATAGGCATGTATATTAGAATGTTGTAGGTATTGATACAACGATCATTTTGATGTATAGAAAAAGGTTATGGGTTTAAAGGTCAAGGTCACATATGCAAAACAATACCGAAATGTTTAATTATCTTGAAAACTATAAACTTTTTGTATAGGCATGTATATTAGAATGTTGTAGATATTGATACAACGATCATTTTGATGTATAGAAAAAGGTCATGGGTTCAAAGGTCAAGGTCACAGATGCGAAACAATACTGAAATGTTTAATTATCTCAAAAACTATAAACTTTTTGTATAGGCATGTATACTAGAATGTTGTAGGTATTGATACAACGGTTATCATGATGTAAAAAAAAAAAGTCATTGGGGTTTAGTATTTATGTTTTCTTTAAATCTATCAGCTAGCCATTAGTTATCAGGTGAGCGTATCAGGCCCATGGGCCTCTTGTTACTGTTTGGTAGGACATTGATTGTGTAGAAATAACTTTGTGTTACCATATCACTCCGAGAGGGACCTTGGTAGCCAACTGGTCTACAGCCTGCCATCATATTTTGGCTCTCACTGCCTACGTTCAAATCCCACTTGAGACAGTTCTTGTGTGAGAAAGTTTGTAAGTCTGTTTGCTGAGGGTTGGGGGTTTTCTCTGAGCACTTCAGCTTCCTTCACCATCTATGAACTGACTGCCAGGATATAAGTGAAAGAATCTTGACTAGAATGTAAAATACCATTTCTCCATTCCACTTGCTCCAAACCAATTTATTCCACTCCAGTTTCCTCTGCTTTACTTCTCTTTTCTGTTAGCATTAGTAGTAGAGAATTCAAAGAGGTTCAGTTAGGCTTTGTAGTGCCCATATTGAGGACCATGACAACCACTTATGATATCTGACAATTTTCAGGCCAGATAATGAGATTCAGGAGGTCGGTGGTTTTCTCAATGTAATCTGGTTTGTTTCACCATCCCAGAACTGACTTCTGTATAAATGCATTATTGATGACAATGACAACCATATAACTGCTATATCTGACAATTTTCAGGCCAGATAATGAGATTCAGGAGGTCGGTGGTTTTCTCAATGTAATCTGGTTTCTTTCACCATCCCAGAACTGACTTCTGTATAAATGCATTATAGTTGACCATGACAACCACTTATGATATCTGACAATTTTCAGGCCAGATAATGAGATGTAGAAGTTTGGTGGTTTCCTAAATGCAATCTGGTTTCCTCCATCATCCCAGAACTGACTCCTGTATAAATGCATTATTGATGACAATGACAACCATGATAACGAGATGCGGAAGGTTGGTGGTTTTCTCAAGGATCTCTTGTTTCTGCCACCATCCCAGAACTGACTCCCTTATGAGTGCATTATTAATGACAATGACAATCATGTGACTGCTATATCTGAAAGTTTTTAGGCGTGATAACAACATAAATGCTGTCATTACAAAAATAAAAAATATAATATAAATGTACTAAAGTGGTTTTTATGGGTTTTATATAATTTTCAGATAGTGCATGAAAAATATCAAATACCTATATACAACAGTTATATATAATGAAAGTATTGATTATTGACCAGTGCAGTATTGTATGATAAAATAGAAGTTATGTTATATCATGTAACTTTATCCTGGCTTGAAACCTGATACATTCAGTTTTATTGAAAAGCAGAGTATTTTCTTACATGCACTGCTGGTTGGGTTTTTTTCTTCGATTTACTAAAAAAATAGGTTAAAGCATTATAGTTCTGGCTTTATTCAATTTCTGAATGTTTGAAGGGCTTGGCAGTATATACCATTTAAAGGAACAGCAGTGTTATCAAAGGGAAATCACTCTGTAGTAAGGTGAACTTTTTAATGACCTGGTTGACACAGTGAGTTAATTTGGATGTTTCATGGCCTTGCTGTTATTTATATATATATTACTGAAGGGATATATTTGTTATTGTCAAAGGGAGACCACTCTGTAGTAAGGTGACCTGCTTTAAAACCATGGTAAACATTGTATTGTTGGGGTTACTGGTATTAATTATCAAAGGAAGATCTTTGTTGTTTGGTGGTCTTATCAAAGGGAGATAACTCTGTAGTAAGATGACCCTTTATAATGGCACAGTGGACACTATTTTTGAATGTTTGAAGGGCTTACCTATATACACCAGTTATATATTATGGCGGTATTGTTTGTCCCAATGCAGTATTGTATGATAAAATAGAAGTTATGTTATATACATGTAACATTATCCTGGCTTGGAACTCCATACATAAAAACAGAGTATTTTCTTACAAACACCCGTAGATATTTTGTTTTACTAAGAAATAGGTTAAGGTTTTATAGTCATAGCTTTATTCAATTTCTTAATGTTTGAAGCGCTTAGCAGTATATATAATTAAAGGGATAACTTTGTTATCAAAGGAACATAACTCTAGTAAGGTGACTTTTAATGCCATGATTGACACTATTTTTTAATGTTTGAACAACTTTTCATTATTCATCCTCAAAAGAACAGCTTTATTATCAAAGGGAGATCACTCTGTAGTAAGGTGAACTTTTAATGGACAAAATGAAGTCACAGTATTGATTATTGACCAGTGCAGTATTGTATGATAAAACATAAGTTATGTTATATCATGTAACGTTATCCTGGCTTGAAACTTGATAGATTTAATTTTATAGAAAACAAAGCATTTTCTTTTATGCACCAGTAAAAGGTTTTTTTTGAACTAAAAAATAGGTTAAGGCTTTATAGTTATTATAACTATTTGATATCTGGATGTTTGAAGGCATTACTGGTTTTAATTATCAAAGGAAGAGTTTTGTTATCAAAGGAAGATAACTCTTTAGTAAGGTAACCTTTTTAATGGATGTTTCAAGGACTTACTCAATTTGGTATCAAAGAAAGGAGATCACTCTAGTAAGGTGATTTTTTTAATGGCATGGTGGACACTATTTTTGAATGTTTAAAGGGCTTAACTATTTACACCAGTTATATTGTAACAGTATTGATTATTGACCAGTGCAGTATTGTATGACAAAACCAGAAGTTATGTTATATACATGTAATTTTATCCTGGCTTGTAACTTAATACATCTAGTTTTATTGAAAACCAGAGTATTTTCTTACAAGTATGATATAATAGTACAAAGAAATAGGTTAAGGTTAATTTTTTGATTTTTTGATAAACAATATTTATTATCAAAGGATGATCGGTGTTATTTCATCTTATCAAAGGGAGACAACTCTTTAGTAAGGTGACTTTTAATGGACACTGTAGTTTTAATGACTAATTAACAAATAGGTTAAAGCATTATAGTCATTTTTGAATGATTGAAGAACTTAATAGTATTTATTATCAAAGGAAGAGTTTTGTTTTCAAATGGAGATCACTCTCTTTTAAGGTGATTTTTTAAATGGCATGATGTAAACTAGGTTTGGCTGAGGCTGTGGTTCAAACCCTTGACCTCTCCGAAATTTTTAAAATATAATTTTACCATCAAAGTTACTGAGACTGCTACACATTTTTACATGTTTAGTTCACCTGACCGAAGGTCATGTGAGCTTATGGCATAGCACAGCGTGTGTATGTGCGTGCGTGCGTGTGTGCGTGTGTGCGTCGTTAACACCTATTTTCGACTTCTCCTCTAAAACTAGTCGACAGTTTTTAATGAAACTTTGTCAGAAGTATATATGGGCCGGTGCAATTCAGATTTGTTCGTGGCGTTGCTATGGCTACCATAACTAGGTCAAGGTGACTTAGGGGTTCAAAAATCTTAAAAAATCTTCTTCTCCAAAAGTACTGATTGGAGAAAAAATCTGATGTGATATTTGGCTTCTCTAAGGTCTTAAGCCTATAGTTTGTTCATTTTGTGAAATTCGGATAAAAAATAGGTTACGCGTTTTTGCGTTTAATTTTTAAAAAATCGTAAAATAGCTTCAAATTGTTATAACTTGACTATTTGACCAGATAATGACATGGGGTTTTCAGTTTTGACATCTTCTTGTTAGTATCTTCAAAATGAGGTCAAGGTCAATTGTGAAGGTCGTGACCTAATTTTTTTTTTACCTCTGATTATAATTATTATCTCGAAAACTATAAACTTTTTGTATAGGCATGTATATTAGAATGTTGTAGGTATCGATACAACGATCATTTTGATGTATAGAAAAAGGTCATGGGTTCAAAGGTCAAGGTCACAGATGCAAAACAATACAGAAATGGTTAATTATCTCGAAAACTATAAACATTTTGTATAGGCTTGTATATTAGAATGTTGTAGGTATTGATACAACGATCATTTTGATGTATAGAAAAAGGTCATGGGTTCAAAGGTCAAGGTCACAGATGCGAAACAATACCGAAATGGTTAATTATTTCGAAAACTATAAACATTTTGTATAGGCTTGTATATTAGAATGTTGTAGGTATTGATACAACGATCATTTTGATGTATAGAAAAAGGTCATGGGTTCAAAGGTCAAGGTCACAGATGTGAAACAATACTGAAATGGTTAATTATCTCGAAATCTATAAACTTTTTGTATAGGCTTGTTTTAGAATGTTGTAGGTATTGATACAACGATCATTTTGATGTATAGAGAAAGGTCATGGGTTCAAAGGTCAAGGTCACATATGTGAAACAATACCGAAATGTTTTTATTATCTCGAAAACTATAAACTTTTTGTATGGGCATGTATATTAGAATTGTAGGTATCGATACAACGATCATTTTGATGTATAGAAAAAGGTCATGGGTTCAAAGGTCAAGGTCACAGATGTGAAACAATACTGAAATGCTTAATTATCTTGAAAACTATTAACTTTTTGTATAGTCATGTATATTAGAATGTTGTAGGTATTGATACAATGTTTATCATGATGTAAAGAAAAAAGTCATTTGGGTTTAGTATTTATGTTTTCTTTAAATCTATCAGCTAGCCATTAGTTATCAGGTGAGAGTATCAGGCCCATGGGCCTCTTGTTTGAAATAGTCATGATTGGAGTTTCCAGTTCATAAATACCAATTAGTTGTAAGAGCTATAATGACCATTAAATAATAGGAGATAGAAAAACCAAAGGTTGAACAAGAGACTATAGACATGTTCTCTACCATCTATATGATAATATAATATGGCATGTCTGGAAACAAATGCATCAGCAACTTCCTGTAGTAAATTTGATAGCAAACCCACCTGGAATTTATGGTCCTGATTATAATAGTCCAAATACCTATAGAGACCATAAATTGTAGAATGTTTAGTATTATCAGTACCTATTTCATGCTTCAAGAAGAGATGCAATGTGTGCATGTCGGCCATGGGTATAAATGTCAGGTCGAGCCTTTTACATTTAAATTTGATCACAGATAGCAACGGTAAAGATTATAAGTTTCCTATGGCTGAGTTAGATGTGCAAGATATAATTTTAGTTTGTTCTGGAGTGACCATCAAAAACAAACATACCAATCCATATCCAATCATAATCCTAATAAAATCACAGTAAAAATTTTGAGACTGGCAATTTAAGGAAAACATGTGAACTTCCTACAGGGAAGTGGTATTGGGCGTTTTGAAAGGGTATACAACTCCTGTTAAGCTATTTACACCTGCCACTTGTGAAATCAGAATTGAGAGTGAAATGAACATGGAATTATTGGATGTCAAATATATCCAGAGTTATTTTGGATACAGAGACATCATAACTGAACCGATATTGTGTTTTGTAGCATGCTTCAACTGTCCAAACATAGTTTTGTGTTCTTTTTTTCCTGTTTAGTCATAAGCAACACATTTTCTTTTACGTGCAACAAGTCTGACATTGAACAAAAGTTTTTACTTTTTAATCAATCACTGCTCTAACCTTATCATATCTTGGTATGATATATATTGTACCATGACATGATCATTTACTTTTCTACAAATGGCTGAATTTCTAAGATGATGAGTTCTGATATCTCGTAAAAGATCTAATCTCGGTTACAAGACATCGGTGAAATGCTGCGTCTTGTGAATCATGCACAGATAACGAGGACAGACTGATGACTAACAAATCATCATTCAAATCCCAGGCATAGTTTAAAATGTGGACTGAACTCAACTCATGGATAACTGTAGATTACTTTTACTTACCCCAATACACTTTCTGTCACAAATTCATATATCACACAAATATTTTAGCTAGAATTGTAAAAAAATTAAAGAAGCCAAATTGCAAAACATGTCTGTGGCAATCAAATATGGCCGAGGAATTTATATATAACATGAAAAATGTCGAAGGAAAGGGAGATAATTGCCTGTCAATCGCATATTGTAATATTGACTTTGATTGTGCTCACGAATTTACATATTTTCGCAAAATGCCCCTAAGTGATCGGTATGGGAAGTGTGATACCGCAAATTCAAAGTAATCTACAGTACAATAAAATATTGGATTGGACTTTTATTGTTGGATTATGTTCTTGGACTAGATTAGATTTTTGTACTGGATTTAAATGCTGGATTGTACAATTTTTGGATCTTGTACTGGATTTCTAATATAAAGAATTCAGAAAGGTACAATCCCATTCATTGTTCAGTCTCAAAATTCTGAAGTTCTCCAGCCCAGGATTCCAATCCAGTCCACAATTTACACTATGCTGACAAAACACCCCATCATCTCTTACTGCAATATTCTCAATATCCAAAGATATAAAAAGGCAAGTTTGTTCTCATTTATTCAACAGACCAAATAAATAAATATCTTCAGAGATTAGAATTCTACTAACATCTATCAACCAGAAATGAATTTAAGACGAGAAATCATTTCAAGGTTGATGTGAGGAGTTTATCGTAGTTTTATGTTATTTTAGGTCAGCGTAACCTATATTTTGTAATAAGAGTGCATATATTGACCCAATAAATGTAGCTAGTTAGCAACTGTATTTTATGAATAATAATAATGATAGTTACCATTAGATACCATTTTTATACATCCCCGTTTTAAAAAAAGTGAACCATCATGCTGTCCATCCATCAGTCTGTTAGTGTGTCCTTAAGTAATCCTACAGATTTTAAATGAAATTGATATTTACGTTTGTGTGCATATTATAAAATTTTGCTTGAGTATTTAATGTTTCATGGAGTTGTGCCCCTTTACCACTTAAGGATTTATTTTATACAATATGGAAACATTGTGACCTTAAATAGTCCTACAGTTTTGAATGGAATTTAATTAAATGTGTATTTTTATTACCTGATGATGAGCATATTATAAAATTATCATGCTGCATGAACATGTAAGAGTTATGCCCCTTTTTTATATCAGACTTGTTTTACAAAATATGGGAACATTGTGCCTTCATCTAGTCTTACAGTTTTGAATGAAATGGGGTTCGCCGCTGTACCACATGATCAATACCTCTTAACGTTTGTGCGAAACATTTTGGAAAACATCAACATCACAGATTTCCAGAATGATGTCATTTTCGGGGGAAAACGTCATCTCATGTTATTACATATCAGTTGGAAATAGGTGTTCCGCACAAACGTTAGCAGGTATAACATGGTACAGCGGAGAACCCCATTTAACAAAATTTCTTTTGTTTATTTTTTATGACCAGTTAGTGTGCTCGAATATTTAATGGAGTTACACCCCTTTTCACTCGGATTTATTTTACACAATATGGGAACCTTGCAGCCTTAACAACTCCTACAGTTTTGAGTGGCAGGTGTATTATGTACTACTCTGTGGTACTCTTATTAAATCATAATTTTTTTTTTTAATTTAAACAAAAATCTTATCTTAAAAGATTAGACAAGACTTCCTTGTGTACACCTATCCATAAAACACACACGCACTTCACATGCATACACAAATATGTTCATAGATTAATCCAGAGAGATTAATAAAAATAGTTTCTGTTGCAAATAGCTGAAAAATTGCTGATGCGACATTAAGAAACATTCAACTAACCAACCTTTCCATTAAATGTTACAGGTATGTTAAAAAAACAAAATCAGATTCAAGAAAATGTTCCAAAATGGATTAATTCTGTCATGTTTATGCTTTGTAAGTCAAACATAAAATTTTAATGGCTGTGGGGGTGCAAAAAAAGAAGTCCTTCCGAACATAAAAATCATATAAAATAGATTACTTGTATAACATTTCTTGACAAATCATCAGAAATGGATTACGTAACTGACGACTGTGTTTGATATGAAGCTGTCACTGGAGATGTGTAGGTGGTATGTTTATGTTTCTCCTCTGCTGAAATTAAGAAAATTAAATTTGTGTGAATTGAATTTCAGTAAAATCTTGTTTACTTGCCTCTCAATAATTTGCCAACCTTGCTAAAATTCCTTCCTTCTATGTTTTTTTTATAAGTCTTCCAGGTTTCATTGACAACTATGGTAGCTCAGTTGGTAGAGTGGAAGCGTGTGGCCTAGTGGTTAAGGCATTGGACTCATGATTCGAAGGTCGTGGGTTCGATCCCAGGACCGGGTGCAGGGCTCCAAGTAGCGAGTAAATTACTCGCATATGCGACTAAAAATCAGATATGGCTAGTAAATTTCTGATGCACTCGCCAAACGGCGATCAATAAATACAGAGGCTGCGACCGAAAATTTATTTTTTGTACTGAAAAGATTGTTTTATAACCAGGAGATGATCATGTAAACATCGTTTTTAGCCAAAAGATGATCATGTAAACAATGTAATTTGGTACACCTCGGCTGCTAGTGTTGTATACAGTTTGTTTATAGCCCCTGCTCATATACACAGGAACCCCGTCTGTGTTATGCAGGTCACACAAACGCTTGTAACTTATGATAATCCTTGCTAATATACAAACGTACAACGGATTGCACATTGCTATAGAAAACAACATGGCCAAACGAGCCAGCAGGACATAAGGGAAATTGTCCTCATTCGGTTTCGGCACACCATCCATTCCGAAATCAAAATGTGTTGCCGATAATGAACAACAAATGCCCACTGCCGCATCAAGCGAGCCAAAGTTTTTAGCAAAATGGTGTAATGAATTTTCTCGGTTGTATGTATAGAATGCGCAATTGTTGTCAACAAAAATGAAGGTGGCCTACAAAGAATGGCCAGAAGACTTTGTTATGATCTGGATCTTGATGACAGTGATGATATGCGACTTCCGCTGGCACACAGTTATTTGTCAAATTTTATTATGCTTTCAATTTGAATTAAAAGTTTTACAAATTCAGCTTGTTTGTATCATTGCATGATCACGGGGAACTTTTGTTTTGGCGACCAAAATATTTAACCCTGGCTAGTAAATTTTGGCCTTGGCTAGTAAAAATAAAACATAGTAGCCAGAAGGCTAGTGAAAACCAAATCCTACTTGGAGCCCTGGGGTGATGTGTTGCGTCCTTGAGCAAGACACTTAATTTCACGTTGTTCCAGTTCACTCAGCTGAAAAATAAATGAGTACCAGCAAAATGCTGGGGGTTAACCCTGCGATGGACCGACGTCAAATTCAGGTGAGAGTCTTGTACTCTCAGTCGCTTAACGCCGCCGAAACGGGATAAGCTCCGGCCTGATGGGCCTAATGGCTCGGGACAGACTTTAACTTTAACTCAGTTGGTAGAGTGTTCACTCTATATGTGGGAGGTTGTGGTTTCCAAGCACAGCCTGCTCAGATTAAGACAGGTAGTGACTGTTCTTTGCCAAGCACTTAACATTTAGAAATGAAAATCACAGGGTCCTTTGGAAGAGACTGATGCCTGTGTCATGGCAGGCTTGGCATGTTAAAGAACCTTCCCTGCACATTGTCTTGAGCACAGTGAAAAGGTAACAATTTCTGCCACTTCACATATAGCCGATGACATCTCGATAAAAGTGAAATATTCTCAACTGGGACCCAACACTCCATTCAATCAATCAATCAATCAATCAATCAATCAAACAATCAATCAAACAAACAATCAATCAATCAATCAATCAATCAACCAATCAACCAACCAACCAACCAACCAACCAAATTCCAAACCCTAAACCACCAAAATTTAACTGAAAGTCAAAGATGGTGGCAAAGAATGAAGGTTTTACTGTAAATATTCATTACATAAGGGATGACTCTGTTTTATATGAAGCTATCATTGTAGATGTGTAGGTGGTATGTTTATGGTTCTGTGCAGCTAAAATTACAGAAAATAAAATTGTGAATTGAATTAAATATTCCTTTAGTGATTAAAATCTGAAGAATAAATGAAGATACATTGACATAGTTATTGAATAATAGTGTTCATATGAGTGTATGAATCTTTCCTGAAATCATGATTTAAAAAAAAAAAAAAAAGTTTTAATGATTTTAAAGATTTTATAGTGTTTTTATGCCTGAGTTAACTTTTTTCCTGGCATTAAAACCTTGATTTATTACCACCATTTTCTCAAACAAGTTTTGGAATCATAAAAGGGGTTTGGCAATGAATGGAGGAAAAAGTAAAATATATATAAAGGAAATGTTTTTTTTATGACATCAAAGTATTATGGTGATAAGTGAGGTGGAAAATTATTGAGGGGCATTATAATGAGGATTAACTGTAATCAAGACATTCAGTTATGGGGTTGTAGAGGAAACCTGAGTGTCTTGAAAAACCCTTGAACCTTTAGCAACTTGAACTGATAATTGTAAATCTTAATGATCTGCTTGAGTGGGGTTTGAACACAGATTGATAAGAGGTACTGGTATTGGTAAACCACTAGGCCATTTTAGACCCTAAGAATTACACTAAGACTTGTTATAGTAACAACTTCTATAGAAAGACCACCTGGATGTACAATCAACAGTCAATAATTCTTTGATCCCATTATTTGTATCTATATACATATTTTACTGTAGTTGGGGTTATTGTTTACATGAGAAAGTTAATGTAGTCAACCAATCAATCAACCAATTATTCAATTAAACTATCAATCAATTAATCAGATGACATTTCCAATGAATGAATGATCCAGATGACATATGCATTTAGTCAACCAATTAATCATTTGGACAAGTAAATGTTTTTACTTTCTGAGCATGTTATCAATTAACAATCAATCAATCAATCAATCAATCAATCAATCAGACATCAGATGTAAATTTTTCAACATTCTGAGCTTGTTTTCAATTATTTTTTGTTTATCCAGAGAAATGTATACTATCTGTTACAATTAAATCTTTATTTACTGTTAATAAGACAGTTCACTTGTATCAGTACCAGACATGCGAGGTGAAAATACTCATCATTTTTAGCTCACCTGAGCTGAAAGCTCAGATGAGCTATTGCTATCCATCTTCGTCCGTCGTGCGTCGTGCGTCGTCCGTCGTCCGTCGTCCGTCGTGCGTAAACTTTTTACATTTTAATCTTCTCCTCCAAAACCACTGGGCCAAATTTAATGAAACTTGGTAACCATCATGCCTGGGTGAAGCCCTCTCAGATTTGCACAAATGAAGGAGTTATGTCCCCTTGGGGCCCCATAAGGGGGGAAATAGTGAAAAACTTTAAAAATCTTCTCCTCTGAATCTACAAGACATATACCTTATTTATTTCATATATAACATCCTTAGGTCATCTAGTTTCAGATTTGCACAAATGGTAGCCATGGGGCTCAAAATGGGGAAATGGTAAGGTGCTGAGTGGGGAAATTGCTAAAAATTATGTATTTGTCAATATATCTTGAAAACTATTAACTTTTTGTATAGGCATGTATATTAGAATATTGTAGGTATTGACATGATGATCATTTTGATATATGATTAAAGGTCATATGTTGAAAGGTCAAGGTCACGGCTGCAAAAGAAGACTGAAATTGCTAATTATCTTGAAAACTATTAACTTTTTGTATAGGCATGTATATTAGAATATTGTAGGTATTGACTTGATGATCATTTTGATATATGGTTCAAGGTCATATTTTCAAAGGTCAAGGTCACAGCTGCAAAGAAGACTTAAATTGCTAATTATCTTGAAAACTATTAACTTTTTGTATAGGCATGTATATTAGAATATTGTAGGTATTGACATGACAATCATTTTGATATATGGTTCAAGGTCATATGTTGAAAGGTCAAGGTCACAGTTTCAAAGAAGATTGAAATTGTTAATTATTTTGAAAACTAGCAACTTTTTGTATAAGCATGTATATTGGAAAATTGTAGGTATTGACATGATGATCATTTTGATATATGGTTCAAGGTCATATGTCAAAGGTCAAGGTCATAGCTGTATATGAAGATTGAAATTGTTAGTTATTTTGAAAACTAGTAGCTTTTTGAATAAGCATATGTATTAGAATATTGTAGATATTGATATTGAGATCATTTTGATATATGGTTCAGGGTCCTTTCATGAAACGTGTTCATTATCATGCCTGGGTAAAGGGCTTTCAGATTTGCACAAATGAAGAAGTTTTGTCCGAAAAAGGGGCTGGTGGTTGTGGTTTAAGATTGTTGGATCAATGGTCTAATTCATATCTGTATTGGAATACAAAAATGGTTACGGTAATTAACTAGAAAACTCAACTTTTTAGCTCACCTGAGCCGAAAGGCTCAGATGAGCTATTGCTATCTATCACCGTCCGTCGTCCGTCGTGCGTCGTCCTCGTGCGTAAACTTTACATTTTAATCTTCTCCTCCAAAACTACTGAGCCAAATTTGATGAAACTTGGTGATTATTATGCCTAGGTGACAGCCTTTCAAAATTGTGTTTGGGGTTTGACCACGCCCAACAATATGGCTGCCGTTACTATAAATAGTCAAAAGACAAAAAAATTTTCTTCTCTGAAACCAAAAGGTGCAGGCAAACTTTGATTAGATTTTTGGATTCAGGATACCTAGATACACTAAAATTGTGTTTTTCATGAAAATTGAACGAAAAATAGGTTACGCGTTTTTTGCGTAAAATTATGTAATTTTTAAAATGAGACATTTATTGTTATAACTTCATAATGGCTGAAGATAATTGTATGGAGTTTTCACTGTTGATCTTGTCTTGCGATTTTCTTCCGATTGATGTCAAGGTCAAAGGTCAAAGTATTGTCCCAGTTTTTGACCTTTGATAAAAAATGCTATTTTTTAAACATGTCTGGTGATAATGATGTAGGATTTTTGGTTAATTGTAGGTATTGACATGACGATCATTTTGATATATCGATTAAGGTCATGGGTTCAAAGGTCAAGGTCACAGATGTACAAGTTTACCAAAATAGTTAATTATCTGCAAAACTATGAACTTTTTGTATAGGCATGTATATTAGAATATTGTAGGTAATGGCCCAATGGTCATTTTGATATATAAATAAAGGCCATGAGTTCAAAGGTCAAGGTCACAGATGTAAACAGTACTGAAATGATTATTTATCTCAAAAACTATAGACTTTTTGTATAGGCATGTATATTAGAATATTTTAGGTATTATCCTAACGATCATTTTGATATATGAATGAAGGTCATGGGTTCAAAGGTCAAGGTCAGTTAGGTCACAGATGTTAATGAATACCTGAATGGTTAATTATCTTGAAAACTGTTAACTTTTTGTATATGCATGTATATTAGAACATTGTAGGTATTAGCCTTTCAACCATTTTGATATATGAATGAAGGTTATGGGTTCAAAGGTCAAGGTCACGGATGTGAACAAGTTCTGAAATGATTATTTATCTCAAAAACTATAAACCTTTTGTAAAGGCATGTATATTAGAATATTTAGGTATTATCCTAATGATCATTTTGATATATGAATGAAGGTCTTGGGATCAAAGGTCAAGGTCACAGATGCAAATGAATACCTAAATGGTTAAATATCTTGAAAACTATTAACTTTTTGTATAGGCATGTATATTAGAATATTGTTGGTACTGGCACAGTGGTCATTTTGATATATGAATAAAAAGCATGAGTTTTAAATGTCAAGATCACAGATACAAACAAGTACTGAGATGATTATTAATCTCAAAAACTTTAAACTTTTTGTATAGGGATGTATATTAGAATATTGGCCTAATTATCATTGATATTTGAATGAAGCTCATGGGTTCAAATGTCACAGGTGAGCGTTAAGGCCCATGGGCCTCTTGTTATACCTCATGTCAATTAAATTTTACAAGATAAGATCCACCTTTTGACTGTTGAATTACAGAGTACATATGTCACATTTTCTCGATGTGATTTTTTTCATTTTGTCGATATCTATTTTTTCATGTGATTTTTGCATTTTGTCGAGACCCCTATGGTTGTTCAGTTGGTAGAGTGCTCACTCTGTATGTGAGAGGTCAAGGTTCGAACCTCATCCAGGGTCTGACCAAGACTTGAAAAAGGTAATTACTGTTCTTTCCCCAAGTTTTCAGCATTTAAAAATGAAATTCACTGGGTCCTTCCAAAAGAGACCCTAAAAACGGTGTCAGATGCCACTGTAGACCCATTCAATCAAATAAATCAGCATATCTTTAATGTTGTATTAGCTGTTTTTAATATTAAAGCTTGTTGTCAATCATTTTGTTTTTTGTTTATTTTAGGAAATTTATGCTATATGTTACTATTAAATCTTTATTTACCGTTTAATTAGACAGTTCACTTATATCAGTACCAGACATGCGAGGTGAAAATACTCATCATTTTTATACCCTGTGTCAATTAAGTTTTACAAGATAAGATCCACCTTCTGACTGTTAAATTACAAAATGCACATGTCACATATTTTCTCAGTGATTTTGCATTTTGTTGAGAACTATTTTCTCCATGTGATTTTTGCATTTTGTCGAGACCCCTATGGTAGTTCAGTTGGTAGAATGTTCACTCAGTATTTAGGAGGTCAGGTTCAAACCTCATCCAGGGTCTGATCAAGACCTGGAAAAAAGGTAGTGACTGTTCTTTCCTCCGCACTCAGCATTTAGAAAAGAAAAACACTGGATCCTTCCATAAGAGACCCTAAAAACAGTGCCAGATGTCACTGTAGATCCATTCAATCAAATAAATCAGCATATCTTTGATGGTGTATTAGCAATTTCTGGAATTAGAGCTTGTTGTCAATCATTTTGTTTTTTGTTTATCCAGAGAAAAGTAAACTATATGTTACTATTAAATCTTTATTTGCTGTTAATTAGACAGTTCACTTGTATCAGTATAAGACATGTGAGGTGAACATACTCATCATTTTTATACCTCGTGTCAATTAAGTTTTACAAGATAAGATCCACCTTCTGACTGTTGAATTACAAAATGCACATGTCACATATTTTCTCCATGTGATTTAGCGTTTTGTTGAGATCTATTTTCTCCCATGTGATTTTGCTTTTTGTCGAGACTACTGTAGCTCAGCTGGTAGAGTGCTCGTTCTGTATGTTGGAGGTCAAGGTTTGAACCTCATCCAGGGTCTGACCAAGACTTGAAAAATGTAATTACTGTGCTTTCCCCAAGTTCTCAGCATTTAGAAATGAAATTCACTGGGTCCTTCCATAAGAGACCCTAAAAACAGTGTCAGATGCCACTGTAGACCCATTCAATCAAATAAATCAGCATATCTTTGATGGTGTATTAGCAATTTCTGGAATTAGAGCTTGTTGTCAACCATTTTTTTTGTTTATCCAGAGAAATGTGTACTATCTGTTACCATTAAATCTTTATTTACTGTTAATTAGGCAGAGTACATATATCAGTATCAGGCATTTGAGGTGAAAATACTCATCATTTTTATACCTGTGTCAATTAATTTTTATAAGATAAAATCCACCTTCTGACTGTTGAATTACAAAATACACATGTTACATATTTTCTTGTGACTTTGTATGTTTCAGCCATTTCAGGCATTCACTAACTTGAAAGGTTAAAAAATACAGTTTGATTTTGAAAGGAGAGTTCTAATCATATTAAGATCTTGGAGTTTAGCAAACATGTCTAGGAAATAATAAATTTGAAGTTGCTGGTATTCAGAAGTTGTTGAAACAATTTTTTTGGTGGAAAAGATGCTGTTCCATAATATAGCTGTTACACAAATAATGTCTTTGCATACCCCAATTTTCTCATGGGCCTTGGTAGCCAAGTGGTCTAAACACACGCTTAAGGATCACAGCGCCTCCTACCACCTAGGTTTGAATCCCAGACAGACAGCTCCTAGTACAAGAAAGTTACTATATTTGTTTGATATAGACTGGCACTTCTCTCCAGGCACTCTGCTTTCCTCCATTATCTCAGAATTGGCAGCCTTGAAATAAAGAGTAAAAATCTTAGATGGGATTCCTCTCTTTAAGAAAAGTAGCTAGGAGATTGGAGAAATTTGGAAAATGGAGAATATTTAAAGATATCCATTTGTTGTATGAATAATGTAGCCAGTAGACTGAAGGAATTAGGAAATTTTATATATTTTTAGAGATAAACATTTGTTGTGCCAGTCATTTTATCAACTATTGTGGACATGTTGGACATAGTGGACATAGCTAGGAGATTGGAGAAATTTTGAGAATTCGAGAAAATTTTGGAGATATGAATCTTGTTCTGCGAATGATGTTTGTTTACAAGTGTGGATATACTGTACGTATAAATCTATGTTGGTAAACAAATGTAGGGGGTTAACTGTTTGCAGATTAAGAGATATTGGCAGTTTTATTGGCTGGTAATATTTGGTGTAAATAAACAGGACGGTGATTATTAAGTACTGGTTTGACTCGGGAGATGTTTGTGTTTCTGGTGGGTTCGTACAGATATATCGAGGGATATTAAAATGTTTATTATTGGTTATTGCTCGTTAAGATAGGGACTCGGTTATTAACATAAGTAATAAGAAATTTACAACCATTGGAAAACATTACAAAGATAGTAGACATATGTATATGAATTGATTATATTAAAACTTGTTCAAGCATTTTATTGACTCTGTGTATTCATGCTGGACTGGTTTTGAAATCTTTCTCGAACACTGATTTTAACACTGTGGTAGCTCAGTTAGTAGACTGTTTGCTCCATAAGTGGGAGGTTGTGGATGCAAACATTAACCAGGTTGGACCCAAGACTTGAAAGTGGGTAGTGATTGTTCTTTCGCCAAGCACTCGGCATTGTGAAATGAAAGTCACGGTTTTCTCAAATGGGAACTTGAAATAAATGAGGTCCAGTGTCACCGTAAGCATTGCACTATAAAGAACCCTGTTGTATGATCAGTGCAACATACAGGCAAAATTTCTACACTTTCACCTATAGCTGGCAACGTCTCGCTACAAGTGAAATATTCTTGACAAGGACTTTAATCACCATCATTACTCAACTCCGAACACTGATTTTTAAAATTCTTTGGATCATATTTTTTGCCCTTCAATTCAGGAAACTGATTGATTGATTTACAAATAAGTCCAGTTTTATGTTAGTGCACCAACTTTTTGTGTGCATACTGAGTGACTTATACTAAGTTTTAGTGCAGTTTTGTCAGCCACTATTTGCACTAAATTTTAGGCAGATGTTTTAACAGAATGTTCTGAGGGCAAAAATACTAAACTAAAACTGCCTCTAAAATTTCTTCACAGTTTTAAGTAGAAAGTATGAGTAACCAATGAATAATTTACATTTATAAAACTTGCATTTATCGCATTAAAAAAAAACTAAAAAAAAAAACAAAAATCCCCCAAAAACAGATAAGACATATACAGATTGCGTTTTGCGTGTCAATGGGGTAATATAATTCGGAAACTGATTTCATGCATCATCAGCTCACCGCTATCTTAGAATATAGCCTCGATAAATTGTGTGAGTCAAGAATTCTCTATTGATCAACCAGTGGTAAATAATTTGTTTAATTCTTTGTCGGAGAAATCACTAGAATATGGGATTTAACAAATAAAAAGTCATTTTGTAGAACAAATTAGTTTTCTCGGAGTGTTGCGAGAGATATGTATGAAAACATGAATAATTAGATTACTTTGTTGCATTTAAGACAAGAATCATATCGAATTTATCACCGTCGTTAAATACCTAAATAACATGATTTTTATTTTCGACATTGGTTTTACAGTTCCTTGGATATAACAATTTAAAATTGCCTATTGGAGGAAAAAATCATTTAACACTTGGAAATTATACTCATCATGCACACAGCGATTTCCTTAAAATTTGTAGCCGGAGGTAGATTGACTGATCCAACAGGCCAGGGATCAAGGGGGGCTCCTAGGACGAAAACAATTTTCAGGTCTTCTGATGGCAATTTTATGAATTTTAAACTGGCCAATTTGGAGGTTTAGGTTGTCAAATCTGCCTGTTGCCACCTCTTATGGAAAACACTGTGCACAAATACTTTAGTAAAATCTGGTTATAATGTTCGTCAGTAACTTTGCCTTCTAACTTATTGCCACAATATTTTGAAGTACTAAAATCCATTTCTTCTATGTTTTTCTTCATGATTCTCCCTCATTTTATGTTTTTTGATGGCCAAGCGGATGAATGTGCACTTCCATATCACAGTGCCATTCAGGGTTTAGGCTCCATTTCACTCTGGACATATCTTCCAAGAAGATGGTTTCTGAATCCTTAGACAATACAATACTGATCCAAGTTAAAAAATCATTGTTAAGCTGTTTTTATTTGTATATTAACTCAACCATTGTGTTTGTATTCCAAGAGAAAACCTCGATTTATTCCTGTTTTGATGGCCAATGGGATTTGAAGTGTGCACTTTTATATCACAGTATCTCTCAGGGTCTCGGTTCAAATTTCACTCTGGACAGAACTTCCAAGAAGATGGTTACTGAATCTTCAGACAATATAAGTCTAAGTTGAATTTATCATTGTAAAGCTGTTTTATTTGTATATTGGCTCAACCTTGTGTTTGTATTCCAAGAGAAAATAGACTCTGGATTTCCTAATCTGGTCTTGTAGGAAAACAATCCAATTACGGTCTAAATTGAATTTACCGTCATAAAGCATGTGTGATAACACAATTGTATTTGAATATTGGCTTAGCATTTGTCTTTCGAGAGGTTGGATGCTGGTTCTTCAAGATTTCCGCTTTAAGACAACAATTGAATTATGATACGAGTTTGATTTATTGTCGTAAATCATGTGTATAATATGATTTTATTTGCATGTTAAGTGTAGCATTTCGACGGCGCGTTTGTCACTGAAGAGGATGGTTTCTGTTTTTCCAATTCTTCAAACTTTGCACTTTTAAAACAAATCAAATTATCATCTGAGTTATGTCAAGAAAGTGTTGCTATTGTTGTTGTCAAGGAGATCTGTTATTTTGCAAATTTGATTGGGGTTTTTCTATGTTTAATATTCAAGTCTTGTTTCACGACAGCAGCATCATCGGCTGTAGACAAATTTATTGAAATTTAGATTTTTCTTCCCAATGCTGTAATTGGTGAATAGAAATAACTTTATTGTATCATGTTGGTTCAGGGAGCTTCATGGCTTAGAATTGAGTGGAGTGACAGAAGTTTATGCCTTAGTCAAGATTCTTCAATTTATGTAGGGATGTTAGTTCTGGGATGGTGGAGGAAACCTGAGTGCCCAGAGAAACCTACCAATTCTCGGCAAATTAACT
Organism: Anadara kagoshimensis; assembly: GCA_021292105.1. Classification (NCBI taxonomy): domain Eukaryota; kingdom Metazoa; phylum Mollusca; class Bivalvia; order Arcoida; family Arcidae; genus Anadara; species Anadara kagoshimensis. The sequence goes on along the minus strand of CM037870.1, from coordinate 16,824,415 downwards.
GAATGTATTTTGTAAAATGAAAACTGTGTTGAGTCTTAACTTATTATTTTCAATCATTCAACAACTATAACATTTCTAATAGGAAGTTTTTATTCTTTTGAGATCAAAATGGTTTATAGATACACGATTTTGACCCCATTGAAACCTATCCGCTTTTAACGGGATTGAATTATTCATGTTTTGGTCTCTGGAATCTCTCACTACATCATGTAAGAAGAAATCTATTGAATCCATTTTGTGTCAGTTTGGCCATAAAAATCTCTGATTTCTTTTTAATTTCCAAGAACAGTTTTGTATTCAGCGGTTTTTACATAAAAATCTTGTATCATGAAATCGTTTCTTCTGAATATTGGATATCCCTACTGTTATTTTCATTGGGTTTGAATATTCTTCAGATCAATCATAATATTGGTATAGGCAGACAACATTGACCTGTCCACTTGACCTTTAGTTATTAAAAAATTATTATGGTCCAGTTCATTTATGTATAGGGAATACAGGTGTTTATTTCCTCTACATTATGGAAACATGCATTACTTATGTAATACAGTCGAAACCACTTAATTGCATATCGGATAATCGCATAAATCGGTTAATCGCATAGGATTTTGAAATCCAAAACCATTTCTTATTTATTCTATTGAAAATTACCCGCATAATTGCATAGCCAAAAATGCCCAACTCCGGTTAATCGCATAGAAAATTTCCCGACCCGATCCCAAAACCCCAGGATTTTAAAAAAAATATCATAATTTTTCTTCAAAATACGATGTGCACTTGATTTCATTTCCAGGTTTTGTGACAAATCCAAGATCGTCACCGTTATCAAGGGAAAGTGTCAAATATGTTTATTATACAGACGTAGAAGAACATTTGTATTTAATGAATAAAATATGTTGTATAAATTGTGTTTACTTGTTTGTGTTTTGTATTTTTTCCTTCTTTCTGAACATATCGCGGTACTCCAGTAAAGCAGTCGCCATTTTGAATATTTTATTGGTTTGTCTCCCTTATCGGGAATTTACTAAAATGTGTATCGCCGATGACACAAAACCTAACAGAACTCACAGGTGTTTAACTTATTTACAATGGGTCATTCCGATTAGCCATTTAGAGCTGTTTGAAGTTTTAATTGTGTAAATATTCCGATACAAACAGTAACTTCAGTGACATATGTCAGTTATAATTTTAATTGTTAAAAAAACACAGTGGTAGGTTAAGAAACTGAAACCAATGATAGTAAAGTAAACATCGGGGATTATTCTATGATCACAGGAGACAACACTTTGATTATCAAAATAACAACGATTGGAATAAAAACTGCAATTAAAATTAGAAAAAGTTCTAATGTTGTTAATCACGATCTTTGATGGTGATCCGAAAAAAGAAGAAACTAACAAAAAGTTCAGTTACTTCACCAATAGACGGAATTTATTTTCATGGAATTTTTCCTAAGTTTCTTATTTTACAACTTAAAAATTATTATAACTTAATAAAATTATTTAAAAAATATCGTTTTAATAACTTGATGTAGATGCCGTTTTATTTACACATTATCGATCACATGTTACACTTCTTAGTAATACTATCAAACCGGAAGTTATCAAGTTTTTGTATTCTATTCAACTCGTGGCTAAAAAACGACAACAACAAACACTTTTTAAATTTTTTTATTCTCGGGAATATCATCTTTCTTTTTGTTTAAAACAAGAAGTGTAGACATGTTACTTATTCTGAAATTATTTACAAGTACAATGTACTTTATGACAACTGTAGATGTAGACCCCCCAGCATGCGTCTCGAGTCCCGACATCGGATATTCTTGCTTATCGGTTAATCGCATATATCGGTTAATCGCATAGAATTTTGAATCACGGAGCCTATGCGATTAACCGGGTTCGACTGTAATTATGAACCTTGACACTACCCTTTATTGGATCGATCCGTCTATATGAATATTTCCTATGAAAGGTCAAGCGGACAGGTCAATGTTGTTTGCCTATAAGCAAGATAGTTTTGTTATCCCAGGGCTTTAAATTGGAATCATTGTAATTCCCTATGCATATTCATGCTGTATAGATTGAGACTTTGCCAAGTTGTTCAAGCCACTGACTCATAGTTCAATGGTCATGGGTTAGAACATCAGCCAGGCTTCATGGATTGACATGTGGCCAAGTAGTTCAAGCCACTGACTCATGAATCAATGGTCATGGGTTAGAACATCAGCCAGGCTTCATAGATTGATATGTTGCCAAGTAGTTCAAGCCACTGACTCATGAGTCAATAGTCATGGGTTAGAACATCAGCCAGGCTTCGCGGATTGACACAGTGCCAAGTGTTTAAAGCCACTGATGACAATGGGTTATAACCTCAGTCAGGCTTCATGGATTGACATGTTGCCAGGAGGTTAAAGCCATGACTCATAGCTCAATGGTCATGGGTTAGAACATCGGCCAGTCTTCATGAATGGACACATTTCCGAGTGAGTGGAGAAATAATAGTTTAACACCCCCCAGTCAAGATTATTTCACTTATATTGAGACCGTCAGTTTATTGATGGTGTAGGAAACCAGACTGCCTCTGAAAAAAACAGACCTTCAGCAAATGAACTGACAAACCTTCTCGCACTAAGATTTGTGCTAAGTGGGATTCAAACCTAACTGTGAGAGGCCCTGTGGTCTGAGCATGCTTAAGCCAGGCTTCATGGATGGACAATTAGCCAAGTTGTTATAGCCAATGATTCATAATTCAAGGGTACAATAAGTTTGTTTATTAAGAAAATATATGTTTTAAGCGAACTAATTATAAAGATTTTTGGTCACATTAGTTTATAAAAATTAATGTCGTAAATAGTGTTTTAAACACATAAAATTCATTAAATTGAATTTAAAATGCTAAAAATAAAAAAGTTTGGTGATTATTCAGAATTTAAAATTAACAAGATAAAAAAATTGAATTTAGCTAACTTTAAGATCTTCGGTAATATTAATTGAGGTAAAATTAATATCGCTATTACCAAATAAAAATTAAATTTTAATCAATTAATTTTAATTCAAAATGTCTAAAAATAAAAAAAGTTTGGTGTTAAAATTCAGAATATCAAATTGAATCTAGCTCACTTTAAGATCTTTGGGCACATTAGTAAAAACTTAATATTTTTATGAACAAATGAAGTTCAATTTTAATCAATTAATTTTAATTCAAAATGTCTAAAAATAAAAGAGTTGGGTGTCAAATTAACAAGAGAGAGAGAGAGAGAAAAAAAGAGAAGAAAAAAAACAACATTTGAATTGAATAACTTTTAGGATCTTTGGTCACATTAGTCATAGAAATTAATATCGTTATTAACAAATGAAATTCAATTTTGATCAATTAATTTAATTGCAAATTTCTTAAAATAGTAAGGGATATTGTATTACAAGCTTTTCTGCAGCGCAATTATCGATCGCAGAACAATTGCATGTGTCTTAATACATGGTTAGTGAAACAGTAAAATCTAATTTCATTCCAAACCGTACTAAAATCTACAAATAAAATTTAATATTTCCCTTGGGAGAAATCTTGTTGTATAGATCTGTCATTCCCGAGACTTGTGAGATAATTCACCATATCATAGCTATCATATTGCTTTCTATATTATTAGGCCATACAAATAAAAATCAGTGTTTTTGAGATAATTCACCATATCATTCTAGGGTCATTTGAGATCATTTTTATATAACAAAACATTGTTTTGAGATAATTCACCATATCATAGTTATCATATTGCTTTCCATATTTTTAGGCCAAACAAATGTAAAAATTGCTTTTGAGTTAATTCACTATATCATTCTAAGTCCATGTGAGATAGAGATAATTCACCATAAAGCTATATTATTAAGCCAAACAAAAAAAAAAAAAAAAAAACAAAAAAAAAAAAAAAAAAATTGAGATAATTCACCATATCATAGCTATCATATTGCTTCTTAATTATTAGGCCAAACAATAGAAAGATTGTTTTCACATTGCTGAAAATATTTTGATACATAATCAACATATTTACAATCATAAATCTTACAAGATTGAAGATTCGATATCGTTATATGGTTAATAACACTTCACATTGTTATCAAAATTAAAGATATTTATTACAGAGATGAAGGGTAGAATTAAAGGGGTGTTATATTACAAGGTTTAACTATTTGGTAACGAAAGATATTGATTTTTTCATGTTCTATTATTTTTGATGGATAAGAAAAGTGATTTGAAACACTGTAAACCTAAAGTTACATATGAATGACCTGGGTCCTAAATTGCCCTGTCAAAATACTGATGTGATTTTTTGCTGTAGAGAATCAGAAGTATACATAGAGAGAGAGCTTGCTTCTTAGAGAAAGCTACGATTTGTCGGAAAATTGATCCCCTCAATCATACAGTGTCAATCAGATAATCTGGTTCCCCTGACTTGTTGATATATTTACATGTGATTCATATACATACACTTATGCACCCCATAGTTTGTTTGTGCAAAGTGTGAAGAGGGCACTTGTCTGTTTGTACTCCCGATTTGAATTTTTAATACCACCAGGCAACACAGGTGGATTTTAAAATTTCTGGAAGATATATCGCACATGGATTTAAATTTTTCCGATTCTGATTTTTACGTTGGATTATATAATTATTACGGATTACTTAGTGTTATGTAGGTATGTCAATCCTATAATTTAAATCCTGTTGAAATTTAAAATTTAAAATTTAAAAATATTGCAAATAGATGTTAAAATTATGTTGGATGGTTCATTTTTAAAATTTTAAATCTTTTAACAGCAGTTGCACTATTTAAAAAGATTTGATCCTTAATCATGTTTGCTTGAAAATATCATAGCTGTAACTTAACTTCAATGCAGAATCTTAATGAGAGCTTTAATACAGAAAAAAATTAATGAATTTATAATATTTAAAAGGACCTAATGAATTTTTATTTAGGAAAATATAATATAAAATGGTAAAAATATATTTTCTCTAGCCATAGGATACCAGTATACTTTTTCTAGATTAGTAAGAGCAGAATCTTTTTTAGGTTAATTAAACATAAAGGTATATGACAACAACCTGTGTGTGTCTCTGAAACGTGTACCAGAATACAAAAATTTAAGTTAGCTATCCAAGTATTGGACATTGTTTTTTAAGAACTGAGGGATTTTAGTGACGTTCACAGAAATTGACATGTGTACATTTCAGTAATGCATTTCGCCTGTAAACTTCCCTGGTTTATTCAATTTGTTAATCTAAGCTGGCTAATGACGAAATTAAAAACTTTGATAAATTGATATTTGACATTGGAAAAAAGAGTGTCCTATAAATACGATGGATTTTGTTTTTGTTTCAGTGCTGTTGGTTTTTAGTTTGGTTTACTCAGTTGGGATGTTAGTGATCAAATTGGGAAATTTTAGTCATTTTCAAACCCCAGGGAAAACTATATTTCGGAGTCGTTTTTGGTAAACAAAATCACTGCATAGGATAAACTTTTTCTAGGTTAGTATGAGTGGAATCTTCTGGGGTGGGGGTGGTGGTGGTGGGGGGGGGTCAATCAAACATAAAGGTATATCAGAACAGCTTGTGTATGTCACTGAAACATGTGTACCAGATTTAAAAATATTAAACAAAAAAACTTGCAGAGTATTGGACATTGTTTTTTAAGAACTGAGCAATTATAGTGACGTTCAATTTATCAGAAATTGACATATGTACATTTCAGTAATGCATTTCGCCTGTAAACTTTCCTGGTTTATTTAATTTGTTAACCTAAGCTGGCTAATGATAAAATAAAAAGCTTTGATAGTTTACATGGAAAAAAGGACATCCTTTAAGCCTGATGGATTTTTGTGTTTTAGCGGGTTGTATTTCATTTTTGTTTTAGTGCTGTTGGTTTAAAGTCGGGTTTACTCAGAAGTGTACTAGGCTATAATGTTTGTTTTGTGTTTTTTTTTCACTGTTAGTTTTAAGAGGTTTTTTTTAATTGTCAAGGATATTCCATGCATAAGTAAACATTTATATAAACACGTGCTTTTGATATTGAGATGTTGTAAGAATTTCATTTTTGTGTCGGTATTACATGAAGATACCTAACTGTTTTTAAACTGTAGTTTTGTGTTTTTGTTTCTTTTCACTGTTTTTTTTTAAAGATTTCTTAAATGACATGTTTTTTCACTGCTGGTTTGTAAGGGTTTTTTAATTGACACTTTTTGTTTTTTGTCTCTCTGTTGGTTTTTAAAGGGTCTTAAATTGACATTTTTTTCCTTCTCTGTTGGATTTTAAGAGGTTACTTAAATTGATAGGAATATGCTCTGCATAAAGGCACACATTATGCGTTTAATATTGAAATCTCATCTAAGGCAGAAGTTTTACTTGGGTGTGAATAAATGTATTCACTTTACAGTTACATGTTAATTGATAATTTTTTTTAAGAGATTAAAAGCAATCGCTGTTTGATCTTGTACTTAAGCACTTGATTGATTGCTTTAATTACATTATTTGTCACAATGATCAGTAACTGTGGAAGTATGGTAAGACTTAATAGTAAATGCTGTTATACTATATGTACATGAGCTTGAACCCCTGTCCGGGGCCTTGATGGCAGAGTAAACTAAAGCCCACACATGTGGATCACAGACTCAGTGCCTCTCACTGACTGTGGATTTTTGTTAAGAGATATATTGAGTCACTGTTGTACCTTATGAACATGAGCTCAAACCCTGGTTGGGGTTTTGGTGGCTGAGTGGTCTAAAGCGCACATCTGTGGATCACAGTGCCTCTCGCTGACTGTGGATATTTGTTAAGAGGTATATTGAATCACTGTTGTACCATATGTATTGAGTTCAAACACTTGCCTATGTGGCTGAGTGTTCTAAAGTACACAGTGCCTCGCACTGACTTTGTTTGTGTGGTATATTGAGTAACTGCTGTACCATATGTCCATATGTACATGAGTTCAAATCCCGCCAGGGGCCTTGGTGGCAGAGTGGTCAAAAGTGCATACCTGCGGATCACAGTGCCTTACCACCTAGGTTCGAATCTTCGGTGCAGAGCTTAGTGCGAGAAATTTTTCAGATTACAGAAGGTCATAGGTTTATTTTGGGCACTCTGGTTTTCTCTACTATCCCAAAATTGACTTTCTTGATATAATGAGAGAATCTTTACTTCAGGCATAAAACAACATGACTTCAGTCCATTCTATGATTACTGACTGTGGAAACATGGTAAGAGTTGCATTGTACCATAAGTACATGGGCTCAAACTCTTGCCAGATCTAAATATCATGATACCACTGCATGGCTCAGTTGGTAGATTGCTTGCTCTATAAGTGGGAGGTTGTGGGTTCAAATCCTGGCAGTAATCTGACCTAAGACCTAGAGGTGATTAGTAGTGACTGTTCTTTCACCAAGCACTCAGCATTACGAAATGAAAATCGTGGTTCTTTCGGTTGGGAACTTAAAATAAACAAGGTCCTGTGTCTTGGTAGGCTTGGCACAATAAAGAACCCTGCTGTATAACGCCCTCAACTCAGCACACGGGGAAAATTTCTTAACTGGGCAGTTAAACACCATTACTCAACTCAACTTTGAATATGATGAATATTTTACATAGAATTTAGTGGTTAGGGTCGTGCTGCCATGGGTTGTGTAAACTTTTTTAACTTTTAGAGTTTGATTACATCACTGTTTTTTTTAGCTCATTTGGTAGGTAGAATGTTAGGTCAGTAACTTGTTTTAGGTTTGAATAATTGGTTCATCAACCCCAATACACATCATTGTATCAGTACCATTAATGATTTACAGATGTATGAGGTACTAATTTGCAGTATAAAAGAGACCATGATGTACATTTATGCAGGTGTCTACTGTCTAAGTCATTTTGAAGACCAGACAAGTCCAATTCCTAGGAGGTTAGGAATATGCTGGTATTGTGGTTGAAACAATTTATCAAGCATTCTCTGACCACAAAACAAATTTTAAAATAACGTTGAGAGATATCTGAAAAATAAATACAAAACTTTGAAAAAATAAATGTATGTATATATAAAATAAAAGTTTTTGATATACCAATTATGTCGTCTGAAGTTATACACTTAACATCAATATTGTTGGAGATGTTCATCCAGTCAGTCACTAAGAAAATTCAGATCTAAAAATGTATTTACATGTGCAGTATATTTAATACTTTGTTAAAAGAAGAACTGTACACAACGGTGAAACATGTTTTACAAAGACTAAATTCAGTTATGCTTTTGAAAACATTTTAACTTCTTTTTTTAAAGTTTTGAATTATACAAACGACAAGCTTTATCTGCATATTTGTATATATGTATTCAAGCTTACTATCATATTGTGAAGGGAATGGCTATCCCAGCTGTATAAATTTGTGGTTAATATCAGACTTGATGTCTTTAATTTAAAAGCATCTGCTTTCAATAATTGATAAATTAGGTGTAGAATTAAGTGTAAAATTGTGGTTACTCCGTTTTGCAGTAATTAAAAACAAATCAATCGCAGGTGTTGGAATAGTTTCAATTTTCTGAAATTCTAGACTTTCTGTCGGTGCTGTGTTTTCTCAATATGTCACTTTGTTTATTTCTTGAATCTAAGTTTGGTTGGGGATGGAAATTAGCCGTGACCATACTTTGCATGTTGGGAATACACATATGGGTCAGGGTGGAGTAGATGGCTTAGGTTTTCTCAATATGTCACTTTGTTTATTTCTTGAACCAAAGTTTGGTTGGGGATGGAAATTAGCTGTGACCAACCTTTGCATGTTTGGAATACATATGGGTTGGGGTGGAGCTGATGGCTTGGATTTTCTCAATATGTCACTTTGTTTATTTCTTGAACCTAATTCTGGTTTCGGATGGAAATTAGCTGTGACGAGGATTTGCCTGTTAAAAATACAAATATGGATAGGTAAGGGTCGGGTGTATGGTTGGGGTAATCTCGATATTGACACTGAGTTTGGTTTGGAATAGAAATCTGCCGTGATGACCCTGTGCATGTCAGTGATATAGGTCAGGGGAGTGGATGGTTTGGGAAATGTGATATGCCACTTTGTTTATTTCTTAAACATGATAGGTTTGGGATGGAAATTAGTTGTGGCAGTCTTTTACATGTCAGAAATAAACATGTCAGGGTTGGGTGGATGGTTAGGGTATTCTTGCAATTGTCATATTGGTTTTGAATGGTAATTAGCTGTGTTGACCCTTTCACATTTCAACGATACACCTATGAATATGTCAAAATGGGATGGATGGTTTGGGTATTCTTGATATTGGCACTTTGTTAATTTCTTGTAAAAGATCTGGCTGTGGATGGAACTTTGCTGTGATGATACTGTGCATGTCAGTGATACACATGTGGATAATTCAGGGTGGTGGATGTTTTTGGTATTCTCCATATTGTCATGTTTATTTCTTGTACATGATCTGGTTGGGTATGGACCTCAGGTGTGACAACACTTTACATGTGAAGCAGATAATAATAATATAGAATATTTACAGATGGAGAGACTTTCAATATTTAAGAGTACTGGGAGTATACACCACAGTCAAGATTCTTTCACTAAAATACAAGTGTTTATCAGAGAATAGGAGCAAACCAGAGTACCTAGGAAAATATTACCAGCATTTGGCAAGTGAACTGCCAAAATTTTCACACTATGATTTGTTCAGAGGGGGATTCAAATCTAGGCAGGGGTTCAAAATTCCCAAGGTCTGGGACCTTCTCATTTTAATTTGGGACCCTTGAAATTTTTACTGTAAAAGTCCGATGGACCTACCGTTTTTTTTGTCGGTACCCGTTTTCAGAATATTCCTTCTCTATGTTTAAAAAAAATCTTTTAATCAGTCAGTTTATTTAGAAATATTAGTGACTTGTCAGTTTTTGTTGTCCGACCATTTCCGGAAATGAAAATATAATGCGCAGCTGCCTGACAACTGTTTAGCTTCTTGATCACTTGAGTGTTTGTTAGTAATAAGCATTGCTATTTTTTTCTGATATGGCATAATTACACACAGACCTTCCAATGTTGATATGGGACCTTCCAATCTCAATGTGGGACCTTCCAAAAATTAAGTCAAAAAGTCCTTGACCTTTCATAGTAAAATATAATTTTGAACCCCTGCTAGGCTGTAAGAGGCACTGTAATTCAATAAGTGTGTATTTGAGACCACTTGCCCTATTATTCCCCTCACAATTATGAACATCATTCAGTAGATATGACTTTATGGGGAGATCAAAAAGTGTAGGTGAGCTATACTGTTGTTGGACCTTGGAGCCTAAGTTGTCTAAAGCAGTAACTTAATAATAAGTGCCTCTCGCCATCTAAGCAAATCCTACTGTGACCTTGTAAGTTTGTTTGCAAAAGTTAGGGTTTTTTCTACAAACACTTTTGTTTTCGCCATCATTCCAGAACTGACTGCCTTGATATAAGTGAAAGAATCTTGACTGGGGTGTAAAACTCCCTTAGCCCACTATCCCAGAACTGACTGCCCAATATAAGGAAAGAATATTGACTGGGGTGTAAAACACCATTACTTTACCATCTTAGAACTGGCTGCCTTGATATAAGTAAAAGAATCTTGACTTGGACATCAAGCATCATGCATTACTCCAGTCCAATGTTTCTCTGACAGCTCTTGTATTAGTTTATATTTGATTTTATTGATTGTTTTAATAAATTTGAATTGATTTGGGAAATGTCAAATTTTGATGATGTAATCCTAAATTACGGAATGTTACAGAAAATGTCAAACTTCTGTGGTATAATTCCAAGATCCCAAGTTACAATAACATTACAGAAAGTGATGGTACAAGGGATCAATCTCTGACTGTGGTAATCTATTCTTAGTACAGAAAAAAGACAATTTGTATGCCATATACTTATCTGTGGTAATCTTGTCAGACCATATATCAGAAGTTATAGATTATGTATCAATGGGATGTATTTGTAGATGTTGTCTTTAACGACTAATGATGGCAAGATTGGTGTTTTCTCCAGGCAGATTTTCTCCACCATTCCAGAGCTGCCTGTCTCGATATAAGTGAAAGAATCTTGATTGGATTGTGAAACACCTTTATTTCATTATTGGCACTCCAGTTTTCTCCACCATTCCAGAGCTGACTGCCTCCATATGACTATGGATAGAAACACCATTTCATCACTCCAGGGAATCTTGATTTTGTCTGGCATCCCAGAACTGTCTGCTTTGATATAAGTGAAAGAATCTTGACTGGGGTTTTAAACACCATTACTCAACTCTGGAGACTCCAGTTTGCTCTACAATTATGTAACAGACCTCCTTGGATATATTACTTGTGGTTAATAATTCATTGTGGTCATAAATTTATGGTTTCAACTGTTCACTAAAACCACAAAAATTGATTACTATAAAAAATTAATGATTTCACAGTATATATGAAAGAATCTTGGCTGTGGTGTAGAACCCCATTCTACTCCACTCTAACTTATGTGGTATCACTGCAGTTGCTCAGTCAGTAGAGTGCTTGCTCTGTAAGTGGGAGGTCTTGGGTTCGAACCATTTCACAGTATATATAAAAGAATCTTGACTGTGGTTTAGAGCTCCATTCTACTCTACTCTAATGTATGACCACTGCGGTAGTTCAGTTGGTAGAGTGCTCGTTCTGTAAGTGGGAGGTTGTGGGTTCGAATCCAGACCGGGTATGACCCTAGACTTGAAAGTGGGTAGTGGCTGTTCTTTTGCCAAGCACTTGGCATTACAAAATGAAAGTCGCGGTTCTTTCGGATGGGAACATAAAATAAACGAGGTCTGATGTCATGGTAGGCTTGGCACGCTAAAGAACCCTGCTGTATAATTCCATCAACTCAACTCTCTAATGTCTGTGGTAATCTGGTCCAACCATACATCAGAAGTTATAGATTATAAATAATTATGATATATTGGTAGATGTTGTCTTTAACGACTAATGATGGCAGTGTGATTAACGAGCAGGGGTCAAACACTGTCAATTATTCACTAGACAAATCTCTTAATACAGTAACAGTAGTACATTATGCAGTCGATGGAGTTTAGAAACCAATGACTAGTAGCTCTTGATTTAAGAACTGAAGACTGATAATTTATACCAGTTAATATAAAGTGTAAATTTAGTGTATCAGTAAAACCTGCTGGCTGCAGTCCTTTCAGTTTTCTGCTAAAAGTTGGTGGGTTTCTCTTGAGCACTCTGGTTTCCTCCACCATCCAGAATTGGCCACATCAACTTAAGTAAAAGAATCTTGGCAGGGTACAAAACAAGGGTGCGAGGTTGATTGTCAGCTGGGACACTTAGTGAGGAAATAAATTTTTTTCGGTTGTGAACTCCTAAATGGTAAACAGACAAGCGACATAATTTGGACAACTCTTGTCACTCAGTTTAATTAATTTATTATTAAAAAATATTAATCTCCATTTATTGCCACCATTTGCTCAGTAGAACTTTGGTTTTATAAAGGGGTTTGCCGATGAATAGAGGGAGACTTGGGTTTTTGGTATGCAAAATAGATAGGCAATTAGCAAGGAGGCAAAGTTATCAAGAGGCATGATAACAAGGTTTTACTGTATTTCAAACTAATTTAAGCCTTTCAACTACTACAGTATGTTTTTGTTTACATTTTAACTCGAATAACAGATATAAAGAAAATACTTGTCATACCAGTAAATAGGGACTAAAATTTTGATATTGAAATTCCGATGTAGCTTTGAGTTTTACATTGTTATATGTTGACACAGATTTCAATGTATAAAAGTTATTAATGATGTATTTAATAAAAGTATTGAGAAAAAAATATTTCATAAATGACAATTCTACTGGCCGGATATTTTTATGGTTAATGGGAAAAAAAATTATTTTTAAAATTCTTTCGGGGAAAAAACCATTGTAATTGTGTAAGTGGCATGTAAATTTCCTGGATAAGTTAAAATGCGGAGAGATTTTATTGATCTCCAGGGATGTGCTGTATTTGTGTAAATTATTAAGAGAAAGGAAGAAAAACGTATATTGGGACCAGAGCTCAAACCTGTGACCTCCCATATTATAGTGGAGTGCCCAACCAAGTTAAAAACTTTGGTATTGGTTAACAAGATCAAACTTCCAAATGTGATGATCCTATTTGGTTGGTTGGTCGTTCATTCTATTGATATGTTGGTCAGTTGGTTGGTTGATATGTTGGTTGGTTGGTTGGTTGATATGTTGGTTGGTTGGTTGGTTGGACAGTAGGTCAGTAGGTTGTTTAATTGGCTGGTTGGATAATTATACCTCCTGCAAAAGAAGTTCAGGGAGTATATAGGAATCATACCCTGTTGGTCTCTCTGGATAGCTGTTTGTCCCAATATTTTGCCCATGGATGGATTTGATCAAACTTGACACAAATATAAATCAGTATGAGACAATACCAATATTAATTGCAAAGGTGAAGGGTGTAGGTCACAAGGTCAAATCTTAAGGTCAAGGGTGTAGGTCACAAGGTCAAATCTTAGAAATAGTAACTAAGCAATGTTGGATACAGGGGGTATTTATTTCTCAAGTGACTGCTCTAGTTTTATTTGTGAAAATGTTTAAATGGAACGTTTACCCTAAAGCAACAAGAGGCATTTAAAAAAATGCAAGAAGAGATTATTTTGATGTCATTATTACATCAAGCATTTCGAATTTCATCTCTTTAAACAGGCACATCAGCTGGTGTTATAAATCTACGGACAATAAACTGTCAGAAAATGTTTAGGAAACTGAATATTTTTTTTTTTAAAAAAATCGAGAAAAATCAATAAAATTTTAAAACCGCATTTCCGTCTTACAATCGGCCTTTGTTTGATTGTATAATACACTCTTTGTATTAGGATCACAAAGCTGTTTCAAGGTGTTATCATTTTTTCTCTCTCGGGATGTGATCAGAAAAATGGATTTTAGTGCATTTGTAAAGGTCCTTCTTATTTTATACAATTTAATATATACATGTAGTGGTTAAAATTTAAAAAGTGGGCGGCTAAAATTTGAAATATTTTGGAATAGATTATGTTACTTAAGATTACGATGTCAAACTTCAGACAGAGTCCCACTTTAAGGAAAAATAATTTGTAGATTTTTTTCGAGAGAGAAAATTTCTTGTCATGGCCAGTATATAGTTGTTAAATTTTAAAAAGTTGGTGGTTAAAATTTGAAATATTTTGGAATAGATTATGTTACTTAAGATTAGGATGTCAAACTTCAGAGAGTCCCACTTTAGGGAGAAATAATTTTGTCAATTTTTTTTGAGGGAAAGAAAACACCAGTATATAGTTTTTTTCATTTTAAAAAGTGGGCAGTTAAAATTTGAAATATTTTGGAATAGATTATGTTACTTAAGATTAGGATGTCAAATTTGAGAGTCTCACAAATTAGAGGGAAAGAGTTTATTTTCGGAAGTAGAAAATGTCCTATCATAGACAGTATATACGAGGCTTATTTTGCAATTCAAATATGACACACTGTCTTTTCTTATATCAACTTTATTTCTTCATAGTCCGTGTGCGAGTGTAAAACTTCCAACGATGAAATTTTAAATTTGTGATTATTTTCATTTGCCAAATTACTAGTAGACAAAAATATTATCTCATGGAATATCAATGTGAAATCCATATATAAATTTCAAATACTGTATTAAGACGGTTGAAGAATTGAAAGTAGTAATTTGTAAGTATAAATTGGATTGTAAAAACAACATGGATTGGTTGGATGAAGATGTGGTACCCTTCTGATTGATTGATTGATTGATTGATTTGGATTGGATTGGATTGGATTGGATTGGATTGGATTGGATGGGATTGATTGTGAATCCTGGTTGGTTGGTTGATTAATTCATTGGAGTAATTGGTGAAATCTGATTGATTGATTGCAAATCCTGGTTGGTTGGTTCATTGATTCATTGGATTAATGGGTGAAATCTGATGGATTGATTGATTGCAAATCCTGGTTGATTGATTGATTATTGGTTGATTGATCCATTCAATGGATTTCTTGGTGAAATCTGGTTCATTGGTTGGATTTTCAGTGTGTCACCATTTATTAATTGGATCTGATTATAATTTAGAGGTATTTGGATTAAGTTATCAATGGATTATGTTGGATTGTATGACATTGATCAATTCATTAAAGTGGATTATGGAATCTTGTGGATTAAACTAATGGATTTTCGGTCATTGTGTATTGCTAAATCGATTGGCAGCAGATAATATTATTTGATGAGCATTAGAAGTTAGTCATTTTGGCCTTTTAAGCATAAAGAGTTTGGTATTTTGACAGCAGAGTATGACATTTAGGCAGCAGACTTTGTCATTTTGCAACCCAGTTTGTCATCTTGGCAGCAGAGTTTGTCATTGGGGCAGAAGACTTATTTTACCTAGTAAAGGCCTTAAGGAGAAATTTCTGTTGAAGTATATTCATGGAATGTGTTCTGTGTTGGGATAGTGATTGGTAAGAGTTCCATTTGTACACCGACCCACTTATTAAATTCTATGTAAAATTTTTGAAAAATTATTTTTCACAAAAACGTTCAAAATTGCTTGATACAGTCATTTTTAGGCTTTTTTTAGTCGAAATTAATATTTTAGTGGAGGGTACAAATGGAACTCTTTCCCTTAACTTACCTAGTAAATGCCATAAGGAGAAATTTCTATTGGAGTATACTCATGGAATGTGTTCGGTGTTGGTGTCGGGATAGTGATTTGGTGTTAGGATGGGGATATAAAAGTAATACTTGGATTGGTGTATTTGTTACCGGTCTTGTTCGGTGTCGGTGTCGGTATAGTGATTTGGTGCTGGGATAGTGATATAAAAGTAATACTTGTATTGGTGTATTTATTACCGGTCTGCACTTAGCCGACAGGTTATTGGTATAACAGAGACATGTACAGATACTGTTGTCATTTTGTCTAAAAGTGTTACAGTAGAATTTTCTTACATAACATCAAGTATCCTTTATAATAGAGATAAAATTAAAAGTTCATTCCACTTTATAATGTAATAAATCAATTATCATATACAGTATAACCTGCTATAGAGTCCACCTCTGTATAAAGTCCACCTGTCTATAACAACCGGTCTGAAGTGTCCCCAATGGATTTTACTATATAACGACCCTCTATATAAAGTCCACCTGTCTATTGAGTCCACTTTTGTCCAGTCCCCTTGGTGGACTTTATACACAGGTTATACTGTATACATTACAAGATTTTTTAGACAACTTAACCCATAACTGATTTTATTCCAAAAAAAAAAAATCCAAAATTAAAATTTAAATGTGAAAATTATCATTTAAAAAAAAACCCAGTGTTTAAACATGACAATAATAATTTGTAGACAGCTCATTGTAAATTCATCTAAGATACAAGCCTTTTAAATTCGAAGAAAATTTGAAATTAATTTAATTATTTATTTAAGCAATTAGTAAATTAGTTGATTCATTAATTTATTTACCAATTTTTATGTGTAATTAGCCTGATTTAGTTTCCAAAAATTCAAATTAAAGTGTATTGATTATCAGTTATTTAAGTCATTTATTCGGAAATTATGACTTACCATATCCTGTTACAGTTACTGTTTATAGTCTTAACCAGTGATTACTAAGAAAATTAAAATTGAGGTGTATTTATTCAAGGAAGTGTTTTGTTTGTAAATAAATTACGTGTTAATTAAAGTCCACTAATTATTGGTTACAATATTTTTTTACGGGAAATATTATTTATAAATCATCCCTGTCTTTTTATTTTACCAGATTTCAAGCTGAGAAGTTTTAAATTTTCGTTTGTGAATCACTAAAACATTAATATCTGAATTCGATTGACTGGTGCAGAGAAATGTCAAGTTTTCGATATGTGAATCTCTTAAACGTTAATATCTGAATCTGGATTACTGTTGCTGAGAAATTTAATATTTTGATATGTGAATCACTAAAACATTAATATCTGAATTGGATTGACTGGTGCAGAGAAATTTCAAGTTTTCGATATGTAAATCTCTTAAACGTTAATATCTGAATCTGGATTACTGTTGCTGATAAATTTAATATTTTGATATGTGAATCGCCAAAACATTATATATTTGAATTAGATTCACTGGTGCTGAGAAAACTTTTCAATATGTGAATCGCTATAATGTTAATATCTAAATCTGGATTAAATGTTCCTGAGAAATTAAATATTGAACATGTGAATTGCTAAAACGTTAATATCTGGATTATATGTTGATGAAAAATTTAATTTTTGACATGTGAATCGTTAATACGTTAATATCTGAATCTGGATTAACTGTTGCTGAGAAATTAAATTTTTCGACATGTGAATCACTAAAAGGTTAATATCTGAATCTGGATTAACTGTGGATGAAAAATTTAATTCTTGACATGTGAAATAAAACATTAATATCTGAAACTGGATTTACTGTTGCTGAGAAATTTTATTTTTGACATGTGAAATAAAACGTTAATATCTGAAACTGGATTAACTCTCAAATCTTGAAATGGCTTTTGACCTGTTATTGGTAACTGAAATTGATGCAAAAGTGATAGTAGATTATCATAAACACTTTAAATCGTAAAAAATTGACAGCGGCAGATTTCTGCGAGACTAGAGATAAGATATGTTACATCACATAAAGTGAAAAATATTATGAAATCACTTTAATGAAGATTGCCCACATCTGTTAGCATGGCTCGGAAATATGAAATAAAGCAGCATTCCCGCTACTGGAAATGTTTATGCTGTTGGTATGCTGAAACGGACAGGTAAGTTTGACTCTACTGATGTTTTTTTAAATCATTTTATTTTCGATGTCAAATGTTTTATTTTGTTTTTTTATTTTGAAAAAGAATTAAGAAACTTATTGAGGTATTTAGTATTTTTCTTATAATTGCCTTTTGATATCATGATTTTTTAAACTGATGTTTTTTAAAATCCAATTTTATGTTACCTTGGAAGTGTTTTTTTTTTTTTTTTATTTAATTTTTTAATTTTTTTTTTAATTCAAATTCAGAAACATTAGGAATCTTGGAATCTTATTGGGAATTGAGTAAATCATTTCTTACGTTTGCATTATGGAACCATGAATTTTAAGAAAAAATCCTTGATACTGTTATATTTTGTTATATTTTAAAATCAAATTTTATTTTTTATTTATGATTATTTTTGCAAAATTAAGAAATTGGGAAGTAAGCCTACTGCAGTGTTACAGTTTTTGTCATTCTATACACCCACTTCTAGCATTATTAGAACATGAAAAAATAGTAATACGATAATGCATTGTACGCCTGTCTATCCATCTGTCTGTATGTCCATCCATATGTCTGTCCATTCAACCTTAAATTTTGTGCAAATTTGTCAATATGGATGTCCATCCTACCATAACTTTGTGTGCAAATTTGTCAGAGTTATGTCCCTTTGATAAGGTTTTTTGCTATTATTTCCAAGTTTAATGGCAAAAATATAAATGGCATAGTATCTTGCTAGCATTTCTCTTCATGTCATTTTTGTTGATACCCATATACTTAAACAAGTGGTAGACTTGAACAACATTAAATTATTAACAAATCATCATGCAGTGTGTGAATTAGATTTATTTTTTATTTTTTAGCTCACCTGACCGAAGGTCATGTGAGCTTATGGCATAGCGCAGCGTGTGTATGTGCGTGTGTGCGTCGTTAACACCTATTTTCGACTTCTCCTCTGAAACTACTGGACAGTTTTTAATGAAACTTTGTCAGAAGTATATATGGGCCGGTGCAATTCAGATTTGTTCGTGGCGTTGCCATGGCTACCATAACTAGGTCAAGGTGACCTAGGGGTGCAAAAATCTTAAAAAATCTTCTTCTCCGAAAGTACTGATTGGAGAAAAAATCTGATGTGATATTTGGCTTCTCTAGGGACTTAAGCCTATAGTTTGTTCATTTTGTGAAATTCGGATAAAAAATAGGTTACGTGTTTTTGCGTTTAATTTTGAAAAAAATCGTAAAATAGCTTCAAATTGTTATAACTTGACTATTTGACCAGATAATGACATGGGGTTTTCAGTTTTGACATCTTCTTGTCAGTATCTTCAAAATGAGGTCAAGGTGAATTGTGAAGGTCGTGACCTAATTTTTTTTACCTCTCATTATAATTATTATCTCAAAAACTATAAACTTTTTGTATAGGCATGTATATTAGAATCTTGTAGGTATTGATACAACGATCATTTTGATGTATAGAAAAAGGTCATATGTTCAAAGGTCAAGGTCACAGATACGAAACAATACCGAAATGGTTAATTATCTCGAAAACTATAAACATTTTGTATAGGCATGTATATTAGAATGTTGTAGGTATTGATACAACGATCATTTTGATGTATAGAAAAAGGTTATGGATTCAAAGGTCAAGGTCACAGATGGGAAACAATACCGAAATGGTTAATTATCTCGAAAACTATAAACATTTTGTATAGGCATGTATATTAGAATGTTGTAGGTATTGATACAACGATCATTTTAATGCATAGAAAAAGGTCATGGGTTCAAAGGTCAAGGTCACAGATGGGAAACAATACCGAAATGGTTAATTATCTCGAAAACTATAAACATTTTGTATAGGCATGTATATTAGAATGTTGTAGGTATTGATACAACAATCATTTTAATGCATAGAAAAAGGTCATGGGTTCAAAGGTCAAGGTCACAGATGGGAAACACTACCGAAATGGTTAATTATCTCGAAAACTATAAACATTTTGTATAGGCATGTATATTAGAATGTTGTTGGTATTGATACAACGATCATTTTGATGTATAGAAAAAGGTCATGGGTTCAAAGGTCAAGGTCACAGATGTGAAACAATACCAAAATGGTTAATTATCTCGAAAACTATAAACATTTTGTATAGGCATGTATATTAGAATGTTGTAGGTATTGACACAACGATCATATTGATGCATAGAAAAAGGTCATGGGTTCAAAAGTCAAGGTTACAGATGCGAAACAATACCGAAATAGTTAATTATCTCGAAAACTATAAACATTTTGTATTGGCATGTATATTAGAATGTTGTAGGTATTGATACAATGTTCATTTTGATGTATAGAAAAAGTTTATGGGTTCAAAGGTCAAGGTCACAGATGTGAAACAATACAGAAATGGTTAATTATCTTGAAAACTATAAACATTTTGTATAGGCATGTATAGTAGAATGTTGTAGGTATTGATACAACGATCATTTTGATGTACAGAAAAAGGTCATGGGTTCAAAGGTCAAGGTCACAGATGTGAAACAATACCGAAATGGTTAATTATCTCGAAAACTATAAACATTTTGTATAGGCATGTATATTAGAATGTTGTAGGTATTGATACAACGATCATTTTGATGTATAGAAAAAGGTCATGTGTTCAAAGGTCAAGGTCACAGATGTGAAACAATACCAAAATGGTTAATAATCGCGAAAACTATAAACTTTTTGTATAGGCATGTATATTAGAATGTTGTAAGTATTGATACAACGATCATTTTGATGTATAGAAAAAAGGTCATGGGTTCAAAGGTCAAGGTCACAGATGCGAAACAATACCGAAATGGTTAATTATCTCAGAAACTTTAAACTTTTTGTATAGGCATGTATATTAGAATGTTGTAGGTATTGATACAACGATCATTTTGATGTGTAGAAAAAGGTCATGGGTTCAAAGGTCAAGGTCACAGATGTGAAACAATACCGAAATGGTTAATTATCTCAAAAACTATTAACTTTTTGTATAGGCTTGTATATTAGAATGTTGTACGTATTGATACAATGATCATTCTGATTTATAGAAAAGGTCATGGGTCCAAAGGTCAAGGTCAGAGATGCAAAACAATACCGAAATGGTTAATTATCTCGAAAACTATAAACTTTTTGTATAGGCATGTACATTAGAATGTTGTAGATATTGATACAACAATCATTTTGATGTATAGAAAAAGGTTATGGATTTAAAGGTCAAGGTCACATATGCGAAACAATACCGAAATGTTTAATTATTTTGAAAACTATAAACTTTTTGTATAGGCATGTATACTAGAATGTTGTAGGTATTGATACAACGGTTATCATGATGTAAAGAAAAAGTCATTGGGGTTTAGTATTTATGTTTTCTTTAAATCTATCAGCTAGCCATTAGTTATCAGGTGAGCGTATCAGGCCCATGGGCCTCTTGTTTTATTATACATCAGTTGATTTTCTTGACAAGTGACATTTCAGTCTTTTCATTTTCATATTGTTAAGTGACAGTCAGTTTAGATGCAAGTAAAAAACATCCAAATTGAATATTCCTGACGGCTTGATTTTTCAAGTATGACATTTTCAGGAATTTACACAAAAAGTATAAAACATAGAACATAAAATGAATGCCAAAATTTTATGATATACAAAAATATGATTTAATTTCAAGTGACAACAGTTCAGATGTAAACAAAAATATCCAATTTGAATATTCCCGATGGCTTTAATTCCAAGTGTTGACATTTTGATGAATTTACATGGAAAATATAGAATGTGAAAGTTTAAAGGAAAATGCGAAATTTTTCTGATATACGGAACTTTAAGTTGATTTTAAGTGACAGTCAGCAGTTCAGGTGTAAGCAAAATATCACATCATGTTGACATTTGTAAGAATTTTCACAAAAAAATAGAAAACATGTGTAAGCAAAGGTGTAAGCAAAAATATCACATCACGTTGACATTTTTAGGAATTTTTGGCGAAAAATAAAAAAACATGAAAAATGAAAACAAATGTGAAATTTGTCTGATATATGGAACAGTATATTGATTTAACATTAAGTTTATTTGATGGCTGTCAGTTAAAAAAAAAAACCCAACATCAACACTATTTTTGTCTTAACTGTATAAATATTCTACAGGCTTTATAAAAAAAATCACTAATTGTTTATGAAAATTTAGAGAAGTCTATGGCTTCAAAAGTAATTGATGGCTCCAAATTTCCATTTAGGAATTAGATTTCCTTTTTTTCTTTCCATTGATAAACCAATATCTCATAAACTAAATCATTTTAGACTTGTTGTATGACAATTGTTACGAACAATGATCGTATTGAGGCTTTGATATGACCAAAGGATTATAGAAATCTGTCACTAATGAAGCCGTTTTCTTTAATGTAGCCTGGAAGAAGAGTTCTATTAGAGACATCATAACTATTGGGGTATAATGGAAAATATGGACTGAACTCTGGACTGGGGTCTGGACTGGGCTCGGGATTTGGACTCTAGGTTGGAATCTAGACTTGGACTTTGATTTACTTTACTATATTCAATATTTATACTTTTGATGTAAGAATAAACTGTAAAAGGAAGAAGAAAAAATGTGGTGTCAGACTGGGGATCAAATCTGGGACCTCCCACACTAGGCGAGTGCTCTACCAACTGAGCTACCCAGACCATAACATTTCTCCCATTATTTTTGAGTTTCCCAGGTTCTCAAGTGGGAAATATCACAAATTCTGTCGAATGGAATTTATATGGTCAGTAATTTTTAGTCTACTGTTTTTGAGGGACACACTGACCATCAAACTTTTATAATGAATGCCTCCATATCACTGATTGACATTATTCAATTGCAATCATCACTGCAATCGTCACTGGTAAATGACCATTGTATACTGCATATATACTGTCCAGAGTCTAGGTCCAGAGTCCATGTCCAAAGTCCAGTCTGTGTTTTGCATTATACCAAATATTGGAACCCATTCAGCATCTCCATCAGGAAAAATAGATATTAAGCAACATGTGATATTTCAAACAGTTCAATAGATGCAATTTAGTTGTACTGTAAGCAAGACAAACCTAGACTATAGAATATTGATGGGTCATTTAATATCCCTGTAGATGGAAGTTTATTTCAGATTCCCTATTCAATTCTCTCTCTCTTTCTCTCTCTCTCTCTCTCTTTCTCCATGAATCCCCTAGGGTAACTTGACCATTAACTTTAACATTAAGTTTATTTGATGGCTGTCAGTTAAAAAAAACACATCAAAACTATTTCTCTAATTTTATAAATATTCTGCAGGCTTCTTTATAAAAAAAAATCACAGAAGTTGTTTATGAAAATTTAGAGAAGTCTATGGCTTCAAGAAGTAATTGATGGCTTCAAATTTCCATTAAGGAATTAGATTTTTTTCTATCCATTTATAAACCAATATCTCATAAACCAAATCATTTTAGACTTGTTGTATGACAATTGTTACGAACAATGATCATATTGAGGCTTTGATATGACCAAAGGATTACAGGAAGCTGTCACTAATGAAGCCGCTTTCTTTAATGTATCGTGTGCAAGAAGAGTTGTATAAGAGACATCAGAACTATTTGGGTATAATGAGAAATATGGACTGAACTCTGGACTGGGGTTTGGACTGGGCTCTGGATTTGGACTCTAGTTTGGAATCTAGACTTGAACTTTGATTTACTCTATTTAACATTTATAACTTTGATGTAAGAGTTAATTATAACATGAAGGAGAAAAAATGCAGGGTCGGACTGGGGATCAAACCAAGGACCTTCTACACTAGGCGAGTGCTATACCAACTGAACTAGCCAGACAACTACATTCCTACCTATATGTTTAAGTTTCCCACAGTCCCAAGTGGGAAATCTCAAAAATTCCTTATGGGATGGAATTTATATGGTCAGTAATTTCCAGTCTACTATTTTTAAGGGCCACACTGGCTATCAAACTTTAACAATGAATGGGTCCGAATCACTTGATTGATATAATTCAATTGCAATCGTCACTAGTAAATGACCATGGTAAAGTGTATATGCACTGTCCAGAATCATAGTCCTAAGTCCAAAGTCCAGTCAGTGTTTTGCATTATACCAAATATTGGAACCCATTCAGCATCTCCATCAGGAAAAATAGATATAAGCAACATGTGATATTTTATACAGTTCAATAGAGGCAATTTAGTTGTACTAAAACCAAGACAAACCTAGACTATAGAATATTGATGGGTCATTAAATATCCCTGCAGATGGAAGTTTATTTTTTTATTCCCCATTCAATTCTCTCTCTCTCTCTCTCTCTCTTTCTCTCTCACACCATGAAACCACAAGGGTAACTTGACCACTGCACTAGCTTAGTTGGTAGCTTGCTTGCTACATAAGTTGGAGGTTGTGGGGTCAAACCCTGACTGGGTCTGACCCAAGACTCGAAAGTGGGTAATGATTTTTCCCAAAGCACTCGGCTTTACGATTCTGTCGGATTGGAACACAAAATAAGCTAGGTCCCATGTCATGGTAGGTTTGGCACGATAAAGATGCCTGCTGTATAATGCCATCAGTGCAAAGCACAGGCAAATTCCTGCACCTTTGCCTATAGCTGGAAACAACTCAATATAAATGAAATATTCTTGACTGGGACGTTAAACACCATTAGTCAACTCGACTCAACTAGGGTAACTTAGTTTTTACAGTTCTTATTCCATATAAAGGAGGTTGGGGTTTGAGCCCTTGTTTGAATTTGTATGACAACTGTAGTATCAGTTGAATTTAAGTTGGGCAGTAAAAACAATTTGAGCTATTCTTTTTGGGTATGTTTCGGCATTAGCATTGAGGTCCAATGTCTTGTTATAGAGTTCTCAGCTATAAATGGTGGTATGTAAATATTTCAATAAACTCTAGTTTACATAACAAATGAAGAAAAGATGTATATATTATATGGATTTTGAAAAAAAAACAACCCAAAAACATAAGGGTCTTGATAAAATTTAGCAGTAAGTATTTAAAACATAGTCAGTAATGCTAAATCTTTTTACAGACACTTCTTTACTGTTTTATAAAAGGATTATATAAAGAGCCATTGGACAGTCTTTATATTTATAAGATTGACTTATTAAAACTTTCCCATGGAGTCTTAAAACAAGATTTATTTTAAGAAAAAGTATTCCTATTAATAATTATAACCCCGCCAGTGATTGCTATTGTTTTGGTGATTACGACTAAAGGGAGATAATCTATTATATAAAGAGATTGATTTGACCAAAGGGAGATAATCTATTATATAAAGCGATTGATTAAGAGGTCTTTGAAGTTGACTTGTTGCATTTCACCGTGTAATCAGTTTACATGTTTCTATTTAATAACTTATTGGCTTAATTACATATTTCTATACCTAATCCGCAAAGTCATTTAAATCCTTATCAAAAATCATGACTTTTAAATACACAAAAAGGTAAAAGTCAACTTAAGGGCCCTTAAAGGGGGAAATGTCTATTTCAAACTGTTGATTAATTTTGGGTTGAAATTTTTAATAAATATACACTATTGATTAATTTGAAAAATAATTATTTAAAGTTACAAAATAAACATTATGAAATGTTTGTAAATACATTTTCTTTTTATTTGTGTCAAGTGGGGAAACATTTAAAAATATTTTAGTTTTCGGACTTAGTATTGGGGTTCCACTTGTCATAATGTTTTCCTAAAGGATTTGTGGTTTGCAATATAGGCAATATCATATTGGCAAACAATTTTGACCTGTCTTCTTGACCTTTAATTTAAATATTTATTATGGACAAGTGTATTTATGTACAGGGATCACACAGGTTTATATTGTCTATGCAATGCTTACACTAATCAGATAACTTGTGCACACATTCTTCACTACTAATCCTACAACTACCCATTCTTCTATATGAATATTCCTAATGAAAGGTCAAGCAGACAGGTCAATGTTGTTTGACTATACCTTGTGTATTATAGTTTGTGGTGTTGTGAATTCATATTTTGGTGTTAATTTAGTGGTGGATTGAGATCAATTACAATTTGAATTTAACATTTTTAAAAATGATTTGCAGTATTCCTGATCCTTCATTTATTTTGAAGAATTCATAATTAATTGAAATTGATTCTAACACATTTGGATTCTTAATCGGCTGTCTTCGTTTGACATGTAGGAAGGAATTCATGAGATCTATGTTTGATTCAGACTTTTTTCTTTTTTGATATTTTTGAAATGATTTGCAGTATTCCGGATCTTTTGTTTACTTGGAAGAATATATAGTTTATTGAAGTTGATCATGACATAATTGGAGTTTTAATTGGCAGTCCTTGTTTGACATACAGGAATTGATGTGTTATTCACTAAAGATCTATGCATGATTCTGACATATTTTTAAAAATATTTTTTCAATGATTTGCAGTACCACAATTCCTTTGTTTACTTGGAAAAAATTCATAATGAATTGGAGTTGATTATAACCATTTCGGTGTTTGTTTGATATACAGGGATTCATATGTTAATTTACCGAAGATATGTTTACTTCTTACAATTTTCACATGATTTTCATGTCTTTGTTTCATACTTTAGTGGAGTTAATACCTTTCACTTTATAGGATGCAATCTTTGTTTCTTTTGTGTTAATTTATAAGATGTCCATATTTCTGATAAACATTTCTGGATTTTAATATATTTAAACGAACTGCAGTCTTCATCGAAGTTTTGCAAGGGAAATTAATTCATGTTTCATAGACGGAAAACCAGATTCAGGAGGAGGAGGAGGTTAGTGTCTTCATAATTTATTGTTTTGTTAAAGATATCTGCTAGAAAATATAAATTTTACTATTATTATATCCCAAACAATAAAGTAGGTGGGGTGGGGTATACTGGAGTCACCTTTTCCATCCATCCAAAAAACCCCATTATTTTGTCATCAGATTTACCAGTATTGGAATCCAACCCCCTAACCCCTTACTGAGGGTATATAGGAATCGCCCTGTCCTTCTATCTATCTGGCCATTTGTTCGAATTTTGTGTCTGCTCCATATCTTTCATACCAACATACAACGATGTGTAGTGTATCAATTGTGTCTCTCTGTCCGTCTGGGCATTTAGACGAGAGATATTTATTTGTCTCTCAAAAGACTGCTACAGTTCAGATTAATAATAAACAATATTTTTTAGAAATTACAGTTCAGATTAAAAATAAACAATATTTTTTTAGAAATTACATTACACAGATGTCATTTGTGATAAAAATGTGGGGAAAATATATTTTTCAAAATAAAAACACTTTTAGCTGAAAAAAACATTTAGCTTTTACAGAATGATTGTTTTCAACAATTTAATTTTGTGAAGATTTTTAGTCTGTAATGATGACGTGTTTTAAATATCAATTAATACACTTAATGAATGGCAGTATAAACTGACGTACCATTCAAACTTAGTTGTGTATTCTCTGTTGTATTGGGCCACAAAAACCGGTTTAGCAATGATCTGTGTACCTATACGTGTGTATCATTCTGTTGATGAGGTTCAATGAAGTAAGGGGAATAACTCTATGTGTTTTAAGAAGTATTTCTGATTGAATTACCTTTCTTTTATCATGAAGAATAGCATTCTGTACTAAAATACTTCTTAAGAAAAAATACATTTAGGCTTTTAAACAACACAAACAGTTATAGTTCTAAATAGTTCTAAATTGAATATTTTAATGTAAAAGAAAATATTATGAAAATGTACAAGATATAAGTAAGATGTTACTGTCAACATTATTTAAAGTGGTTTCTCTTTATTCCATTATCAAACTTTTCAATGAAAAACCAACCCTATCTTGTATTTTTCCATTTTTATGGAAAATGTACAGGATTAAATAACAAAAATTTGCAACTGTCGACAATATTAAGAGTAGCCCCTCTTCATTGTAATCATCGGTAACTGACTCTTTAGTTACGAACATGTTTTTCCATTTTTATACCCCGCAAACTAGTTTGGGTGGGTGGGTGGGGGGTATATAGAAATCACAATGTCTGTCCATCTATCCGTGTGAAATCGTGTCCGGGCAATATCTCATCAATGCTTTGGAAGACTCTCATGAAACTTCACATGGTCCAAATGTGTGTCATGACCTTGAACCAAGGTCATATTGGAAAGGTCAAGGTCTCGGAAAAACTTTAAAGTTTGGGGGCGTGGGGTATTTGGCTCTCAAGAGACAGTTCTAGTTATTCACTTGGATTGAATTAAATCCTTTTAATTTACTTTGAAGTAAAAGAAAATCATAAAAATTGTGTAAGATGCGACTCACAACAACATTAAGAGTAGCCTCTCTTTATTCCAATACCAGACTCTTCATTTACAAAAACAATCCTATGTTGTATTTTTATTTTTTTATCCACTCGGCTTATCTTAAATTACAAAACAATCCTATGTTTTTCCATTTTTACTTGCTCAATTAAATTTGAATTCTTTAAACTTAACTTTAATGAGAATGATTCTATTAAGAACAGCCCTTCCTTACCAAGTCATTAGCCATTTGAAATGCAAAATACCTATAGTGAAAAATTTTCCCATGGATTTGCATGATAAAAAATGGCAAACTTAATCTTGGTCAATGACTTTGAATTGAATTATTCATGTAACTTGTACGGTTAATCCATTAAAAAATGTTGCATGGCTTTCATTGGATTACACGGTATTAACATAAATCTATTAGATTGTGGTTAAATGCCAAATTAATAAAGTAAATCATGTGGATTTAGCTTATTAAGGATAATATTACGATGAGGTATATATGATTATCAGGTGCTAAGTGAAAGAAATTTCTGATCACCGATTGATACCCATATCTTTGTAAGTAATTGTTGTTTTTGTTTAATATTGTTTCTTATGTACACAGTTGAACTTTCTAGATATACCAGTCTGTGATGCTAACATTTTGCCTGCTAATTTTTCAGACCAATAGCCAGCCAGTGAATCGCGATATTACGCAACAAATTAAACAATTTTATTACAAAAATGAATATTGTTGGTTGATACGGAAGGGTATACCAATTTCAGCAATGTTTTTATTCAAATTACACTTGTCTGGTCTGACTATTACACTTGGATCACACTAGTCACCAATGAAATTTACTAGTCATGGGCATAGGGCCGTGCAAATTTGCAGGTTGTTTTACAGTAAACACCTGTTACAGTGGCCTACAGGACAATGTGCAGGGAGGGTTCTTAAATATGCCACTCCTGCAGTAACATGGGGCATGTCGTGGAGTAAATGATAAAAAACCCTTATTGACATTGGATATTGTTTTGTATTCGTAATTTTGTTTACAATTCAGCAATTCAACTTACATTCGTAAAATGTCTACCTCGTGGTCCTATATTTTTCGGAAGTCCTTGTCTTATTCTACCTAACGAACCCAAAAACAGTACGGATATCAAATCCGGAAACTATATTAAAATTAAAATTCTCGCGAAATTTGTGACAGGGCATCTGTTTTTAAGGTTTCTTCCAAAGGACTTGTGACATTTATTTCTAAATGCCCAGTGCTTGGTCAAAGAACAGTCACTACCT
The DNA here is from genome assembly GCA_021292105.1 of Anadara kagoshimensis. NCBI lineage: Eukaryota > Metazoa > Mollusca > Bivalvia > Arcoida > Arcidae > Anadara > Anadara kagoshimensis. Next base: position 16,795,031 of record CM037870.1, on the reverse strand, counting down.
TTTTAGCTCACCTGACCGAAGGTCATGTGAGCTTATGGCATAGCGCAGCGTGTGTATGTGCGTGTGTGCGTCGTTAACACCTATTTTCGACTTCTCCTCTGAAACTACTGGACAGTTTTTAATGAAACTTTGTCAGAAGTATATATGGGCCGGTGCAATTCAGATTGTTCGTGGCGTTGCTATGGCTACCATAACTAGGTCAAGGTGACCTAGGGGTGCAAAAATCTTAAAAAATCTTCTTCACCGAAAGTACTGATTGGAGAAAAAATCTGATGTGATATTTGGCTTCTCTAGGGTCTTAAGCCTATAGTTTGTTCATTTTGTGAAATTCGGATAAAAAATAGGTTACGCGTTTTTGCGTTTAATTTTGAAAAAATCGTAAAATATCTTCAAATTGTTATAACTTGAATATTTGACCAGATAATGACATGGGGTTTTCAGTTTTGACATCTTCTTCTTAGTATCTTCAAAATGAGGTCAAGGTCAATTGTGAAGGTTGTGACCTAATTTTTTTTACCTCTGATTATAATTATTATTTCCAAAACTATAAACTTTTTGTATAGGCTTGTATATTAGAATGTTGTAGGTATCGATACAACGATCATTTTGATGTATAGAAAAAGGTCATGGGTTCAAAGGTCAAGGTCACAGATGCCAAACAATACGGAAATGGTTAATTATCTCGAAAACTATAAACATTTTGTATAGGCATGTATATTAGAATGTTGTAGGTATTGATACAACGGTCATTTTTATGTATAGACAAAGGTCATGGGTTCAAAGGTCAAGGTCACAGATGGTAAACAATACCGAAATGGTTAATTATCTCGAAAACTATAAACATTTTGTATAGGCATGTATATTAGAATGTTGTAGGTATTGATACAACGGTCATTTTGATGTATAGAAAAAGGTCATGGGTTCAAAGGTCAAGGTCACAGATGTGAAACAATACTGAAATGGTTAATTATCTCGAAAACTATAAACTTTTTGTATAGGCATGTATATTAGAATGTTGTAGGTATTGATACAACGGTCATTTTGATGTATAGAAAAAGGTCATGGGTTCAAAGGTCAAGGTCACAGATGTGAAACAATACCGAAATGGTTAATTATCTCGAAAACTATAAACTTTTTGTATAGGTATGTATATTAGAATGTTGTAGGTATTGATACAATGATCATTTTGATGTATAGAAAAAGGTCATGGGTTCAAAGGTCAAGGTCACAGATGTAAAACACTACCATAATGGTTAATTATCTCGAAATCTATAAACTTTTTGTATAGGCATGTATGTTAGAATGTTGTAGGTATTGATACAACGATTATTTTGATGTATAGAAAAAGGTCATGAGTTCAAATGTCAAGGTCACAGATGCAAAACAATACTGAAATGGTTAATTATCTCAAAAACTATAAGTTTTTTGTATAGACATGTATATTAGAATGTTGTAGGTATTGATACAACGATCATTTTGATGTATAGGAAAAGGTCATTGGTTGAAAGGTCAAGGTCACAGATGTGAAACAATACCAAAATGGTTAATTATCTCGAAAACTATAAACTTTTTGTATAGGCATGTATATTAGAATGTTGTAAGTATTGATACAACGGTCATTTTGATGTATAGAAAAAGGTCATGGGTTCAAAGGTCAAGGTCACAGATGTGAAACAATACTGAAATGGTTAATTATCTCGAAAACTATAAACTTTTTGTATAGGCATGTATATTAGAATGTTGTAGGTATTGATACAACGGTCATTTTGATGTATAGAAAAAGGTCATGGGTTCAAAGGTCAAGGTCACAGATGTGAAACAATACCGAAATGGTTAATTATCTCGAAAAAACTATAAACTTTTTGTATAGGTATGTATATTAGAATGTTGTAAGTATTGATACAACGATCATTTTTATGTATAGAAAAAGGTCATGGGTTCAAAGGTCAAGGTCACAGGTGCAAAACAATACCGAAATGGTTAATTATCTCGAAAACTATAAACTTTTTGTATAGGCATATATATTAGAATGTTGTAGGTATTGATACAATGATCATTTTGATGTATAGAAAAAGGTCATGGGTTCAAAGGTCAAGGTCACAGATGTAAAACACTACCATAATGGTTAATTATCTCGAAATCTATAAACTTTTTGTATAGGCATGTATGTTAGAATGTTGTAGGTATTGATACAACGATTATTTTGATGTATAGAAAAAGGTCATGAGTTCAAATGTCAAGGTCACAGATGCAAAACAATACTGAAATGGTTAATTATCTCAAAAACTATAAGTTTTTTGTATAGACATGTATATTAGAATGTTGTAGGTATTGATACAACGATCATTTTGATGTATAGGAAAAGGTCATTGGTTGAAAGGTCAAGGTCACAGATGTGAAACAATACCAAAATGGTTAATTATCTCGAAAACTATAAACTTTTTGTATAGGCTTGTATATTAGAATGTTGTAGGTATTGATACAACAATCATTTTGATGTATAGAAATAGGTCATGAGTTCAAATGTCAAGATCACAGATGCAAAACAATACGGAAATGGTTAATTATCTCGAAAACTATAAACTTTTTGTATAGGCATGTATATTATAATGTTGTAGGTATTGATACAACAATCATTTTGATGTATAGAAAAAGGTTATTGGTTTAAAGGTCAAGGTCACATGCGAAACAATACCGAAATGTTTTATTATCGCGAAAACTATAAACTTTTTGTATAGGCTTGTATATTAAAATGTTGTAGGAATTGATACAACGATCATTTTGATGTATAGAAAACGGCCATGGGTTCAAAGGTCAAGGTCACAGATGTGAAACAATACTGAAATGGTTAATTATCTTGAAAACTATAAACTTTTTGTATAGGCATGTATATTAGAATGTTGTAGGTATTGATACAATGGTTATCATGATGTAAAGAAAAAAGTCATTGGGGTTTAGTATTTATGTTTTCTTTAAATCTATCAGCTAGCCATTAGTTATCAGGTGAGCGTATCGGGCCCATGGGCTTCTTGTTTAAGTCTTCGTCAAACCGGGTTGGAGATTTTAAATCCAACACCTCCTACATACGAAGAGAGCACTCTATCAAATAAGTTACTGTAGTGGTTATGTTAAGTGAGAGATTTTTATACTACAGATTCAGAATCTCTTTAAATAAAAAAAAAAGTTGTTATGAATTAACATAAAGGGGAAATTCATTTTGATTGAGAACATGAAAAGAATGTCTAAGCACAGTAATTTACATTAAAGAGATACATTTATGGGGGTAAGTTCTTCCGCTGGGAAGTTCACCCGCAGTGATCAACAGGGATCGATTGTGATAAACCTGAATTTAGATTTTTATACAGAAATAAATGTCAAATTAAGAACAGCTAGGCATTATTATTTAACTTATAAAAATGGAAGACATGCTGTAGATGCAATATTTTTGTATTGCAAATTGTCAACATTTTATACAGAAATAACTTTAATTTCTAGGAATTCTAAGTAGAGCTAGGAATAATTATTTTATTTATAAATATGGAAGGCGTGATTTAGATGCAATATTTTTGTAATGCAAATTTTCCACATTTTATACAGAAATAACATTAATTTCTAGGAATTCTAAGTAGAGCTAGGAATTTTTATTAAACTTATAGATATGGAAGGCTTGATTTAGATGCAATATTTTTGTAATTCAAAATTTTCAACATTTTATACTGAAATAAATTTTAAGTACAGCTAGGAATTTTTATTTAACTTATAAATATGGAGGCAGTGCATTTGAAACTGTTTTTGTTAATGCAAATTCAAAAATAACTGTCGAATTAACTAAATGAAAATGATGCTTTGGTGAATTATTATTTAATGATAAAGATGGAAGCAGTGAAAATTGATATTTTTAATTGAAAATTTGCAGCTTAAGCAAAGCCTTAAAATGCCATCTTAATCATCATGTTGTTAAGCATTGCAATAACAATTTTTCAGCTGCAATGACAGCATGTTTATTATTCTCCAAAGTTTGGGAATATGTGAGATGTGCCAGTGTGTTTTAAGGTCTGCCTTGTATTAGCAAGGAATTAAGGTATTTTTAAGGTGTTAGCTCACAGAACCGGTACCCTGTAGACAAGCATCCCAGTCACATTATACTTACACTGGGTGAACCAGTCGATACCCTGTCCTCCTAATACTGAGCATCAGACCTGGTGGTCAGGCTTCAAACCTGAAGCCTCCCACTCAAGGTGGATGCCGTACCTCTGAACCACCAAGTTGGTTGAAAAACTATAGGAGCAACTACTTGTAATTAAACAGATTTTCTTTTTTAATTCAGCTGCAAATTTTTCAGATTTTAAATATTAATTAAATTTCTAAAATTTCTTAAATAAAATGCCATTTATTTTAAATATAGAAGCAATTACCTATGTAAAAATATTCTTATTTCTTATTCAGATTTTAATACTGGTTGGTTTCCAAAAAGCTTAAATGCCATCAGTCAAAATGAAAACTCCTAATCTCTTGGTGTTAATCCTCTTAACAGCGCGACACATTTTGTATTGATTTGAGAAATCGGTTAATGAATTTGTGCCCCTGTCAGAGACAAAAAACATTGACCTGTCCACTTGACCTTTATATAAAATACTTATTATTGAGAATATTGACCAGTACATTTAAGTATAGGAAATGTAGGCGTTTATTTAGTCTACATAATGCAGAAATGTGCACTTTAAATGTTTGAACTGTGAATCCTAACACCACCCAGGTATTGGGTAGATCATTCATATATGAATATTCCTAATGAAAGGTCAAGCCGAGATGCAGACAGGTCAATGTTGTTTGCCTATGCAAAGTTTGACTTATTTATGTAGAAAATCCATTGTATTATTTTCCACTTCATTACACTTTCATATACTAGTATATATATATAAATTTCTTGATCAACATGGCAGTCACACTTGCTGTTTAACAGGATTGATTTTGGCATCATAAATATCGATATCAGAATTCTGTCTGTCTGTCTTTGTCTGAGTTAGGGCACAGACAATATATATTTGATCAATCGAAAAATGGAGTTGTTTGTTTTTTATGTAACATTATTTGATGGTACGTAACTGTGCTGAGGCAGTGGTAGAGTTGCAGAGGAATAGCAAATAGCAATATATAATAAAGTCATGTCTCACTTATAAAGTGGGTAGGGGCATAAATGTTCAAGTCATTCTTGTTCTTGATAGTAAATCCTACATTTATTTTATTCATGGAGTTGAGAGAGAGAGAGAGAGAGAGAGAGAATTGAATGGGGAATAAACTTCCATCTTGTACTTGTGTTAGCAGCCAGTTTACACTGTGGTCCTATTTATTCTTTATTTAACCTCTATAAAGCATTATCTGGAGAGAGAGATAGAGAGAGAGAGAGAGAGAGAGAGAGAGAAGGTGGGGTCCTTATTGAGAATTTGTATTTAAATAATATTGAAAGTTTGTTTTGTTCTTTATTTAAGCTCTATATAGCTTTCATAACAGAGAGGCAGGGGAGAGGGAGAGAGAGAAGAAGAGAGAGAGAGAGAGAGAGAGAGAGAGAGAATAGTCCTTATTGAGTTGCTCTACTTAAATACTAGTGAAAGCACAAATTATTACAGATGTTGTTTAATTGAAACATAAAATGCTACATTTAAGGAACTTCCAAGAGATGAAAGAATTAGACATTAAACGCGAACATACCTTGTTAGCCTGTACGACTGAGCACGCAGGGCACGTGCAGTCAATTAAGTTATTTCTGGGCTTGCCATGATTTGTACAATGTCTTAAAACTATAATCATATTATACAGTTCATTTAAGAAGAAATTGGCCACTTATTTACAACCCCGGGAATTTTTACCACAAGTCTGTGTGCGTAGTTCAAAAGAGCGATATTAATAACGAGGAACCTGATTGGTTTTTATGTACCTTGAAAGATGTTTTTAATTAACCTTTACTAAGCTATGACACAGGTAGGTTGATTAGAAATTTGATATGAAATTATTTGAAGTCCAGAGTAAATTTTCTGGTTATTATTATATGTTATTAGATGGAATTTTTTCTATGAGAAGTGGTTGGGTATTACATAATTTTGTGGCCACACTAGTCTGTAAAAATTGAGGTCATCGGTGGCTGAGTGGTCTAAAGTGTGAACTTACAGATCACAGCACTTTAAAGATTATTGTGTGGGCTTACTCAAATACTACTTTGGCAAACCCAAGTGTGCGAAAGTTTGTAAGTTCCTTTGTTGAAGGTCATGGGTGATAGGTTAAATAATCTTGACTGGGGCATGAAACAACACTGAACTGGTAACAGTTTTGTAAGATCAGGTTTTATAATGTTGAAGGGTTGTTGTTTGACCAGGGGTGGGCTTGCTTCCTTTTCAACCTTGGCTATAAGTTTATTGATGAACACTAAAATGAGTTTTTATTATATAGCAATATATGCATCACATAGAAACTAAAGGATAAATCCCGAGGTGTTAGCGTGCAATATATATCGATATTTGCACGCAAACTTTGTTGCAGTCCGAGGTTACCCGAGTCAATTTTTTCATATTGCACACTTTGTCACATGACGCTGTCATTTATGACGTCTTACGATTGTTGTTACATGGCTGATGACGTCATGATTGTGTTGTTGTCGTATTGCACTAGTTCTTATATCCGTATATAAGAACTAATGCAATATATATGTATTGTAAAAAAAATGGTATTTTGAGGGAAGTAAACGAAATTTATTTTGCTATATAATAAAAGGGTTATTGAACTGATATTGTGAAATATTGTCCCTCGTTGACTCGAAATTTGCACTCGCAAGGTTGTGCAAATGTCGAGTCAACTCGGGACAATATTTCACAATATCAGTTCAATAACCCTATATTACTGTACATTATTATTGATACTACACACTACAATAGAAATATTTGATAGGCTCGCTTTGACAAAATGTGTTTGATATTCAAATGATCTACATTATATTCTATTAGTGAACCACTTCTATATAAGGGTCACCTGCCCATAAAGGACACTTACTAGTTCACTTGCATGGTTTCTATAAACAGATTTGACCATATTTTGATTCAATTCCTATTTGCTGTTTATTCATGTTATTTGAACCTATATATAAGGGCCACTTGCCAATAGTGGTCACTATTGCTGGCTTCTGTAGGTGGTCTTTATAGACAGGTTTGACTTTACATTATAAGTATTCAATTAGAACCGCTGCTCCACATTACAATAGAAGTTATTGATGAGTTTGCGTGACAGTTTGTATGTGACAGTATGTATTTGATATTTAAATGATCAACATTCCAATCTATTTGTTGTACAAATATTTAGTCAACAGCTGTTGTTATCGGAAAAATACCGATGAAATATTTTGATATAAAAATGATATATTTGTGTTTTGTCGTCAATATTTCTATATAAAAATTGAGATATTTGAGTGATATGGGTGTCTTGTTTTATATGCGTTTCTGTTTCTCCTATCAAATAACAAATATTATTACATAAAAGCTATCACAATTCCACTTTATTTCAGAATATCGTATCTCTTAGTTTTATAGTAAGTGGGAGGTAGTAGGTTTGAACCCTGACTGGGTGTGACCCAAGATTTGAAAGTAGGTAGTGACTGTTCTTTCGCCAATCACTCGGCATTACCAAATGAAAGTCACGGTTCTTTCGGATGGGAACTTAAAATAAGCAAGGTTCCGTATCACAGGGGGTGATAAAGAACCCTGCTGTATAACGCCATCAGTGCAACACACAGGCAAAAGTTTCTGCACCTTCGTCTATAGCCGGCGACGTCTTGATATAAATGAAATATTCTTGACTGGAACGTTAAACACCATTGCTCTACTCTCAACTCTACTCGTAGTTTTATGCCTCTTAGTGAGTCAGGGGGCCTTGGTGGTTGAGTGGTCTATAACAAATGGTTATGGTTCGCAGTGTCTTCAGTTCAGTGTTTTTTTAATACCTAGGACGAGTTCGACTATGAATAGATTCTAATGTTAGAGTGATTGTTAGTTTGCTTGCTGCATGTTGGTGGTTTCCTCGATATAAGTGAAAGAATCTTGACTGAGGTGTAAAATTTTATTATGCCACTCAACTCGTAGTGAGCCAAGATGGTTTTACTTAGACTGTCGCCAAATCATTTAACTTAACATACAGATATATAGATGACATTCTAGCTGTCTCTTACCTACCTACCTAGTCCTTTTTATGCCCGGGGGCGCATAGGGCAAGGACTAGAGTTTTCCACCGGTCTCTGCCTTGTGCCATCTTCTCTAGTTCTCCCCAAGTTAAATGATGTTCCTTCATTTCTTCTCCACAGTCTTCCTCCAGGTGTTTTTGGGTCTGCCTTGCTTCCTTTTATCTGAGAGCAACTTTAGTGATGTTATTAGCTGGCTTTCTTAGCACATGGCCTATCCATCTCTTAACAATCCTAAATTTGGAGACTATGTAAATGTCATCTATCCTAGTGAGCTTGAAATAACAGACACGACTGATTCCTCAAGTTCTGCCCCATATTTAGACTTATACCTGAATTATGACGCACACGAAAGGCTACATTTGAAACTTTATGACAAACGTGGTGACTTCAATTTTTCTATTGTCAACTTTCCTTTTTTATGCAGCAATATACCTGCTTTTCCTACTTATGGTGTATTTGTTTCCCAATTAATATGCTATGGTAGAGCTTGTTCCCACTACGGGGACTTTGTACAACGAAGTAGGCTGCTTGCAAATAAATTGTTGACTCGGGGATATTGCAAGCCTAGGCTTATCAAGGCCCTCAAAAAGTTTTATGGCCGTCATCACAGTATTGTTGACAAGTTTGATGTCTCTGTGTCCAGGATTGCCCTGTATATTTTTGACGTCTTATAGTTCCATGTTCCTTTCACACAATTTTGATAACAGATGTGGCAGGTGTAGCTAGCTAAACAGGAGGTGCTTGCCCTTCCGGAGCACCCAGCCTCACTTCCCTTGTAGAAGTTAATGTGTATAACCTAACTTGTCAGTTCCAAAGTTTTTACTTTGCTTTTGGATTGTGATTCGGATATGGATTAGTATGTTTGTTTTTGATTAGATAGATATAAAAAATAGACACTTCTGGAATGGTGAAGAAAACCAGAGTCCCCAAAGAAAATAGCATTTGAAGTGCCAGTGTTTTATGAACGGTCTGCCTTGTACCAGCACACACTCGGGGAGATTTTAAGGTGCTAGCTCACATAGTCAGTATGCCACAGACAAGCATACCACTAACCCAGCCACAATTTATTGACACCAGGTGAACAAGTAAAGACCAATAGCAAGGAAAATTCACTTTCTCACATGTTGTCTGAGTGAGACTTGGAACTCACAGCGGTGAGAGACCCTGGATTTGGAAACTGACATCTTATCCATTAGGCTACCCAGCCTCTAGCTACCAGGAACGGGAACATAACTAGTACAATATATATTTCAGAGGTCACTGATCTGAAGTAGTAAAGCCATTTACACATCTTGTTATGGATTGAGTTTTACAATTTATTGGACATTTTATAGAGAGTACTCCATCATTGTATATGTACCATGTATCCCATGATACTTTGTATATTTTGATGGTGGCAATTACCGTCTGCTAAATCGGTGAAATGTCGTCACTGTTATGTTATAAATGACCATTATTGTTTCTACATCATTAAAAGAACTTTGGCATTGCTATATTGGATGCTATCTTTGTGAGGTATGGGGAATTTATCATCATCATCATCATCATCATCATCATCATCATCATCATCATCATCATATCATCATCATCTGTAAAATGCAGATTAATACAAATAAACATATTTCACGAAATGGCAGCACCCATATTGAATTGAGGTTGTGGTGGCCTAATGGATTAGGCGTTAATCTACAAATCCAGGGTATCTCATGGCTGTGAGTTTGAGCCCCGCTCAGACCACATCTGGGAAAGTGAATTTTCCATGCTATTTGCCTTTACTGGTTCACCCGGTGTCAGTATAATGTGACTGGGGAGTGTTACGCTTGTCTGCAAAGTACTGACTTGGTGAGCTAGCATCTTAAAGTTGCCCTGAGTGCATATTGGTACAAAGCAGACCATACAACACACTCGTACTTCATATCCATACATGAACTTGTTCATAGATTAATCAATACAGATTAACAAAAATAGTCCTTGTCACAATAGCTGAAAAATTGCTGATGCGACGTTAAGTAACATTCAACTAACAAACCAACCATGAGGCATTGTCAATAACTTGTAGTAAATTTAAGCCATAGACTGTAAAGGGGAAAATTTTGCTCATTTTACGCTGAAGAAATTACTGCGATAATTTTACCCATCTGGAAATGTCTACCATACAAGGTAATACATCATAATATATAGAATATTACACCCACTTATATTGGAGTCACGAAAATTACACCCACACAAAAAATGCCAGATGTCAGAAATTGCGCAATTTTCGCCCAGCAAAAATAATCCCCTTTACAGTACTTGCATAAAGCTCTGCATGTACATAAATCTTTGGTTAAAAAATATGCAAACTTCTTGATGAGCAATTAGTTTTAGTACACCAAATATTTTCTGGAGATCGATTCTGAAAATTTTCCGATCATTCAACACTACCAGACCCTCTCATTATGTTGTCACTTACATTCACTTACATTGTAGATTGTCAATACCTATTTTAAACCTGTTGCTTAGAGACCGTTCAACAAGTTTGATTGAAAATAATCTGTGTTTTTGAGTTGTTTTAAGTATTGAGACAGTCTTGAGGCAATTTTCAAGCTATTTGGACTGACCCTCCCTTGGGATATGGCTGTACTTATGTCTTCTTAAAAAGCTAACACTTTCTTTTTTTATTAATTGAACATTTGTCTTAATATCCTTCTTCAGATAATCTGGTCCAATAATCCTTTTATCCTCAAATTATAAAAATAAAGAAATAACTAGAATGGATTAAGTCAGAAATTTACACCACTAAATTGTGTATAGAATCGAGAGCCAGCGAACATATCAAGAGTATGAAAATTAATGTTGTCTTCCGTTTGTTCGCCATCACTAATGACATCAGATTTTTGTGTATGACCACAGGGCGAAAAGGAAATGTCATTCCATTATTTTGTTCTGCAAAATAACAAACTGTGATGGAAGAAACTGAGATTTTCTTTTATAGATTTGAAGACGTATAAATCAATAAAATAGCAAACACAAATTTGTTTCCTCTGTGTCTTCCTCGGAAGATTACCTAAATTAGAATATCTGTACCTGGCGGGCACAGAATTTTTGTAATTTTTAAATGTCATTCCGTCAGAATCGTTAAAGGTTTGCTGTTGTTATTATTGAAAGTAATGAAGTAGAAAAAATTCTTCATCCACTTCTAGCTCGGTTATCACCAGTGATAATTTGTGTTTTATAGGTATAACGACATCATGTCATGTCAGCATAACTATAACATGTTAATTGTGACATTGTTACCATGGCAACCCGAAAAAATGATACGAAAACCTTCAGTTTTAATGACTGCAACTGTCATAGATTTAACGACTGCAACTGTTGTCGCTTAGCTGTAAATTGTTAAAAGCTTTTAATTGTCAGGACAGCTTCTATTCTAAGAATGGTTCCTAACATTATTTTTTGTAACAAATCAGATAATGAACATGAATAGGTGACAAAAAGGTGATTGATTTTTGTGTGTTTTTTTGGAAGGGATTTTTTTGAGAGAATTGTTAATAAAAGTTAAGTGTCCATAGCACACTGTAAAGATAAAAAATTCTGTCACTTATGCTATAGCTGGTGTCATCCTGATATAAGTGAAATACTGTCGACATGGACATAAATTCCCATTCAATTATTCAAAATTACTTGATTCACCTTTTTTGAAGGGTTGTCTTGCCTTGACAAAGTGTATTTATTGATGCAAGTTGTCTGAGGTTTGCCAGCTTTAGCTGGTGGCACCCTGATATAAGTGAAATGTTCTTAACTTGGAAATAAATCTCCATTCAATTAATCAAACTTACTTGATTCTCCTTATTGTCAAGGGTTGTCTTTCCTTGACAAGGTGTGCTTATTGATGCAAGTTGTTAGGTTTGTAAGCTATAGCTGGTGGCATCCTGATATAAGTGAAATATTTCTATAATTTTAGTGAAAATTCCTATAATTTCCTATAAAACTCCTATAATTTTGACACCATATTCCTATATTTTTGGACCCCAAAACTGGTAGGACCCCTGGGGTTGTCTTGTCGTGACACAGTATATATGTATTGATGTGAGTTGTCTCGACTCTTTAAAGAAGTCAGTAGTTCATCTTTTGTGTACTTCCCAATTTCTTAGAATATAATACACAAGTATATTCCTCATGGAAAAAGTCCATTGCTGTAGAAAAATACAATGTTAATAGGAAAGCATGTGGTTTTGAAAGATGAAATGGTGTTAATGTAACAAGTTGTTCTTCCTTGAGGCAAAGAGCGAATCTGAGCTTATTTGCATTTTATAATGATCTCTGTATGGTAGATTTCATAAGTGTAAACAATCATTAATATCATGTATCGGATAATCGCTTACAGTTTTTCCGAAAATTGCATACTTTTGCAATATGGAAACCAATCTTGGTTGTTTGTATAACAATTGCCATGGCAACTGCATTATATAATATAGGAAATTATTGGAATAATGGGCAAATTAGAATTATATACATTTTCACTAATTAATAAAAAAAATTATGATCAGATAATTATGCCAAAAAATATTCAAGATCCTGAAAACAATAAATTAAAACCTGACAAAATGCAATAATGAGACTTAAAGCATCGCATAACATATGCATTGTCAATTTGATATATTTTATAACCCCCCCACCCCCACCCCCACCCGCTCTCTCACCCATATCGATTTAGGGTGTTTTATAGGAATCACCCTGTCTGTCAACTCAGCCATCCATTTCAACATCCTGTCTGCTCCATATCTTCCATGTCTTATGATGGATTTTAATCAAACTTAGAACAAATGTAGGCAAGCATGATATAATATATTGCATGCATTGGTAAGCTTTACTGACAGTTCTAGTTTGATATTTGATTAATTCAAAATCATTATTGACAACTTATGTTAAAACCAGAGATTAAAAAAAAACACTGGATAAATGGGATTTAATAATAAATTTATTATTTTTTTTCAATATAAATCTTCTTCCAAAACAGTAATTTGGATATCACAATAATGATGTCTCATACATGCTGTAAACTGATCCAAATCACTGTTTCTTTTCCTAGCAAAAGAGTTCCAGTGACCTTATATATATGGTATACAGTAAAACCTCATTTTAATGCCCTTCAATATCTTTGCCACATTACCTATTGCAACACTCTGTGCTGTCCTAAAATCTATTTCTTCTATAATCTGCTATCTTTATAACCCTGCCTCCATTCATGGCCAAACCTATTATAATGCTAAAAATTGACTGAAAAAAAGGTGTATGAAGAGGAGAAGAAACAAATAAATGAATGGAATTGGACTGAAATTTTGACGATTAACAAGGGAGTAAAGTGATCCAGGGACATTATAACAAGTTTTATATTACTAGCTCATAAAACCACTGTGGTAGCTCAGTTGTAAGAGTGCTCATTCTGTAAGTGGAAGGTCATGGGTTGATCCCTGGCTGGGTCTGATCCAAGACATGAAAGTGGGTAGTGACTATTCTTTCTCCAAGCACTCAGCATTATGAAATGAAAGTCACAGTTCTTTCAGATGGGGACTTAAAATAAACGAGGTCCCGTGGCACGATAAAGAACCCTGCTGTATAATGCCATCAGCGAAACGCTCAGGCAAAATGTCTGCACCTTCACCTATGGCGACATCGCGATATAAGTGAAATATTCTCTACTGTTAAAAATCATTACTCAACTCAACTAAACTCTAGCTCATAAAACATTGCTCAATTGATTCACACACAGTCAAAAGAAGTATATTTTAAGTGTTAAATGGAGATTTCTGACTCTTGTCTTGATGTATTATTTATGATTCTACTGGAATATTGAACCATTAAAGTCCGAGACGGATGTATTATTGCCATGTATAGACGCCGTGAAGTTACGACCAATCCAATTTGACATTTGATATTATATAATACAAAACAATATAATAAAACTATGGTCTTGTTTTCTTCATTCAATATAAATTCCATATAAATTCTGCGTCGTCACGGATCTGAAACGATTAAACGTTACAAAAGTCTCGACAACAAAAATATTTATGATATTGCATTTTTTTTTTTTTTTTTTTTTTTTTTTTTTTTAAATATATTTTTTCTTTATATATATATTTTTTTTTTTTTTATTATTATTATTATTATTATTATTATTATTAATTATTAGCTCACCTGAGCCAAAGGCTCAAGTGAGCTTTTCTGATCACAATTTGTCCGTTGTCTGTCGTCGTCGTCGTCGTCGTAAACTTTTCACATTTTCATCTTCTTCTCACGAACCACTGGGCAGATTTCAACCAAATTTGGCACAAAGCACCACTAGGTGAAGGGGATTCAAGTTTGTTCAAATGAAGGGCCACACCCTCTTTAAAGGGGAGATAATTGAGAATTATTGAAACTTTGTTGGTATTTTTCAAAAATCTTCTTCTCAAAAACTATTCGGCCTGTAAAGCTTAAACTTTTGTGGAGGCATCCTTAGGAAGTGTAGATTCAAGTTTGTTCAAATCATGGTCCCCGGGGGTAGGGAGGGGCCACAAGAGGGGGATCAAGTTTTACATAGGAGTATATAGAGAAAATCTTTAAAAATCTTCTTCTCAAAAACTATTAGGCCTGAAAAGCTCAAATTAAAATGGAAGCATCCTGAGGTAGTGTAGATTCAAGTTTGTTCAAATCATGGTCCCCGGGGGTAGGGAGGGGTCACAAGAGGGGGATCAAGTTTTACATAGGAATATATAAAGAAAATTTTTAAAAATCTTTTTCTCAAAAACTATTAGGCCAGAAAAGCTAAAATTAAAATGGAAGCATCCTCAGGTAGTGTAGATTCAAGTTTGTTCAAATCATAGTCCCTGGGGGTAGGGTGGGGCCACAAGAGGGGGGTCAAGTTTTACACAGGAATATATAGAGAGAATCTTTAAAAATCTTCTCCTCAAAAACTATTAGGCCAGGAAAGCTCAAATTAAAATGGAAGCATCCTCAGGTAGTGTAGATTCAAGTTTGTTCAAATCATGGTCCCCGGGGGTAGGGAGGGGCCACAAGAGGGGGATCAAGTTTTACATAGGAGTATATAGAGAAAATCTTTAAAAATCTTCTTCTCAAAAACTATTAGGCCTGAAAAGCTCAAATTAAAATGGAAGCATCCTCAGGTAGTGTAGATTCAAGTTTGTTCAAATCATGGTCCCCGGGGGTAGGGAGGGGTCACAAGAGGGGGATCAAGTTTTACATAGGAATATATAAAGAAAATTTTTTAAAATCTTTTTCTCAAAAACTATTAGGCCAGAAAAGCTCAAATTAAAATGGAAGCATCCTCAGGTAGTGTAGATTCAAGTTTGTTCAAATCATAGTCCCTGGGGGTAGGGTGGGGCCACAAGAGGGGGGTCAAGTTTTACACAGGAATATATAGAGAGAATCTTTAAAAATCTTCTCCTCAAAACTATTAGGCCAGGAAAGCTCAAATTAAAATGGAAGCATCCTCAGGTAGTGTAGATTCAAGTTTGTTCAAATCATGGTTAAATAATAGTGTATTTTCCATGCTGTATTCTTTTATATAAGTATTTTGATATAAAGTTAAATATATTGTTCATGAGAAATATATTAATTGTACTTGTATTTAAAAGCTAATTTTTAATGTAAATCCTGCTGTATTCTATAATTTCTATTTGCCATTTCCCGATTACAGTATTCGGCCTATGCATTTTCTCTCTTTTGAGATTGGTAGATTGCATGATGAAAATTTTTTTTAAAATTATTTCATTGGTTGAAATGCTGTAAGAAAAAGGTAACGGAATAAGCCGAGGCTTGTCGAAACATCAACCTTTTACGGTACATAGAAATACTTACAAATTGTTTAGTGAAAAGCATCGGTAGGAAGTATAGATTTCAGTTTGTACAAAACCTCCCTCCCCTGCACTCACTTCAATACTGAACTCATTTCGGCTTCTACCTAGCAAGTTGCTCAGGTGAGCGATGTGGCCCCTGGGCCTCTTGTTATTATTATTTATGATATTGCATTTTTTTAAGTTTTGAGAAAAAATATATTTTTTCTTTTTTCTTTTCTTTTCTTTTTTGTTTTTTTTTTTGTTTTTGCGTTTTTAACTTACAGACATTCAAGTAAACAAATAAACAGTGTAATTTAAAATTGGGCAGTTTGTTTTATTTATTTTTTCTGTTTTTATTAATTAGCTCATATTTGTGTATCCAGACGGTTGATATGTTATTACCTCATATGTGTTATTGATCTTCAAGATTGGAGAGTTGTAAAATTGGTCTTTATTTCGGCCGTAAATCTGGTATTCTTGGATATCGGCAGAATTTTTATTGCGGTAAGCAGATGTCGGGGATTTTATTGAAGAAGCAATATATGTAACTAGTGTCGCTACTATACATCACTTCTTTAGTGTTGCGCTGTATTGGACTTCCAATATTGTTACATAACTCCTCGGAAAATACCAGGTAATGTATTGTGACTTTATGTTATTGAATTACAGCAAAACCTGGATTCATTGTCAGTATCTGATCAGTCAAATTTTATATTGGACTTCCAATATTTTACTTAACTCATCAGAAAATATGTTGTAATGTATTGTGACTCTGTGTAAGGGACAACAATTCGTTGTATTGGATTTTAAATATTCTTAAATCACCTTTTTTGGGAAAATATCATGTAATATACTTATATAGACCTTATGTAAACCTGTGTTGAAAGGACACCTGCGTAAAAGGGAGTTTTGGACTTCCAATATTGTGTCATAACTTGGAAATACCAGGTTAAATATTGTGACTTTCTGCTATTCAATTACAGTAAAACCAGGAATCATAGCCACTATTTGTTTTGTCAAATTTTGTTTTGGACTTCCAATATTGTTACATAACTCTTCGGAAAATACCAGGTTATGTAATCTGACTTTGTATAATGGACATCAATTCCTTGTATTTGATTTCCAATATTCATTAATGACTTTTTCAGAAAATATTGGGTAATATTTTATGACTTTAGATAAACCTGTATTGAAAGGACACTTGTATATTAGGGAAATCAGTTCATTGTGCAGAAATTTTGTATTGGACTTCCAATATTGTAACATTGCTCATCGAAAAATACCAGGTAATGTATTATGATTTTCTGCTGTTGATGCTGCATGGACTTAGTAAACCTGTTTATGAAAGGACACTTGTGTATAAGGGACATCAGTTGGTTGTTTGGAAAGATTGTATTGGATTTCTGATATTGTTACATAAATTTTGGAAAATATTGGGTAATATTAAAAAAATTGCATAACTGAGGTAATATAATGCTACATATAATATATTAACCTGTATCCAAAAGACACCTGTGTATGAAGGATACTAATTCATTATCATGGTAGTTCACTAAAATATCGGGTAATATATTGTGACTTTGCATAAACCTGTATTGAATGGACACCTTTGTATAAGGATATCAATTTTTAGTTAGGAAAGATTAATTGTATTGTCACAACTTCAGAAGATATCAAGTAATATTGAAAAATTTGCATATCTCTCGAGGAAAATGCATCAAGTTACATTGGGACTTTAAAATAGTAAATAGTTTGGTAACTAGTGAGGTGTCAAAGTTATGGAGGAGTCAATTTTTTTTTAATGTACTTCAAATTCGTAAGCTTTACAAGAATTGACTCATTTTTTTCCTGGTTCATCAATCAATGAACCATATTTTAAAATTAGCAAAGCTGATATACTGCAAACCAGTCCATTTTAGATATGAACCAAGTTTTCTAAACGGAGTTCATTGTAGACAATCAGTAAGCATTATAAATACTGGACTTTGTACATGCATGCATTTAGTCTTAATGTTTTTCTTAACAATTCATTTGTCATTCCTTAGGTGTTGTTTATGGCTAGAAATGCGAGGTGAGAAATTTGAGAAAATTTTACTTGTTGATATATAATATCTGTTTTGTTTCAGTTTTTGAATGTTTTTGATATTTTGGTGTTAAGAAACGGTCAATGACTCTCCATAATGTTTTCCCTCAATGCACTTAAAAATAATTAATGGAAAAGTGTTTAACCTTCAGATTGGCTAATTACACTTGAACTAAAGGGAGATAACTTTCAAGTATTCATTTTTTCTTGCTACAACATAGGTGTCCTTAATGTCATTGTTGGTTCTACTACAATTGATTAATTGATTTATTGATTGTTTTTTTTTTTTAATGTCTTTTGGATTGGAAAATTTGCACAATTTTTGTTACAAATATGGAAAGTTTGAAAAATCTGAAATGCAGTAAATAGCAAATGACATTATGACTTGTTTGCAACAAGAAGATCCTTATTTTTAAAGACAGTTTACAATTGTAGCAAGTTAAGACTATTTCATGCAATCTGATTTCATCTGTGTAAACAGTTTGCTTGTGTATTCCAATATGGTCCAAATTGTAGGGGTGAAACTGTTTATAGATATACTGGTTGACTGCTGTTTGTAAACTTGACAATATGAACCACAGTTCTAATTCTCTTAAACCATTTTTTACAAATCTAAGCCATGATGTAACTTGTGTGTTCTTTCTATGTTTAAATCCGGCTGATAGCAGTCGCCCGAACATGTCCACAATTATTATGAGTCAATCAGTATCTTCTGGGTGATTGAAACACATTGTAGTCATGTTGCAACTATTATGTGTAGCTCAAGCAAGACATTGTGTCATCAGTAATCTGTTCAATTACTAAGTTTCAATGAAGAAAACAATTCCTCTGTATTGCAATATAGGTTTGGCACATTGCAGTATATTGCAATACAGTTTGTGTTGTATTGTTACACCCCTACTGTCTTGGAACAATGTCACTAGTGGTATAAAAATACTCTGTTGCACATGAACCTGTTGCCCACACATTCCTATAAATGACTTATTAACGTTGATGGAATAAGATTAATGTTGATTTGTGTCAATTAAAAAGAATTTATAGATAATTTATTGCCATTTAAACTTTTTTTAATTACAAAAAAAAAAAACCTCAGAATTTTCTATATACATATAATTTGTGAAAATTAAAAAGTAAATAAATTTTTGATTTACTATCTGGCAGGTATATATTTTTAAAACTTTTTATTAAAAATTATCATTAACTGTATTAAATAGGTTACCTATGTACAAATTCAGATGTGGAAAATAGGTCATTCAATCCTAGAATAGAATTCACCAGTATACCACATAATTCTCTATCAAACTATTGTATATACCCCATGCAACATAGGGCCTTTACTGGTTCACCCAGTGTCAGGGTGGTGGTGGAGGTGGTGTTGTTGTACGCTGTCTGCAAAGTACCTATTCAGTGAGCTAGCACCTTAAAGTCGCCCTGAGTGGGCACTGGTACAAGGCAGACCACACAACACACTCACAATTCACATGCATACACAAACCTTTTCATAGATTAATCCATAGAGATAAATAAAATAGTTCTCGCGAATAGCAGAAAAATTGCTAATGTGACGTTTAGCAACATTTAACCAACCAACCATGCAACCAACCAACCAACCAACCAACCAAGCATGCAACAAAATTGTGGAGGGAACATGATTTTGACATGTCAGTCCCTCAGTCCATTTTAAGTTGTCTACATTTTTTCGAAAAGCTGGCAGACATTAAGCTGATTTTTGGTATAAAAGTCTACCAAAATAAGTTACAGATCAAGTTTATATTTTGTTTTGCTCCCCTGATTTATACAGAAATTACAGCCCTTGGTATTCAATAATTTAATTGCAATAGCAGTTTTCTGCAATTTTTCCTTAATGCTTGTAGATATTGAGTATGTTTTAAGATTGTGAATCTACCATGATAAACTACAGATTGAGTTTGTTTCATTCAGCTCTGGCGAA
Source organism: Anadara kagoshimensis (assembly GCA_021292105.1). Classification (NCBI taxonomy): domain Eukaryota; kingdom Metazoa; phylum Mollusca; class Bivalvia; order Arcoida; family Arcidae; genus Anadara; species Anadara kagoshimensis. Next base: position 16,774,959 of record CM037870.1, on the reverse strand, counting down.
TTTTACGGACAACAACCCCTGAAAAAAATCAGTGGGTATTCTGGGTAAATAAATTAAAAAAAAAAAAATCACCATCCATGTGTGAAATTTGTAAAATAGCATTTATGAAGTGAAAAATCAGATAGTATTCCGATTAAGAAAATAGATTAAGAAAAATATATTATAAAAAAAAAAAAATAAAAAAAAACCCTCATCTCTTTGAAATAACATTTATGTACTGAAAACCAGTTGATATTCCAATTAAAAAGCTCAGAGATATCAAAGAAGGCTTTTAATGACTTTTTGTTATATATTATAGAGTAATTCCCCAGGTGGGTTGTACCTGTACCTTGGAATATATAATTAAAGGTGATGGGGGATTTGCATGTTTTCTTGACTAATGAATTCATCTCTTCTCTAGATTCACAGTAGGTTATTTCGGGATCTTAGACTTTACCATCAATAACTTGAGAAATTAGAATTAGCATCAGAAAGTTAATAACCTAGATTAGTCTTGTAACATAGTAGGGGTCTCGGGTGATTTAGTGGTCTTAAAGCATGTGCTTGCAGATCACAGCCTCTCACATGCCAAGGATTGAATCCCAACCGGAACGAATTCTAGTCTTGTAGCATAGTAGGGGTCTCGTGTGATTAAGTGGTCTTAAAGCATGTGGTTGCAGATCACAGCCTCTCACATGCCAAGGATTGAATCCCAAACGGAACGAATTCTAGTGTGAGAAATTTTGTCAATTTTCTTGCCTAAGAGTTCTGGTTTTCTCCAGGCACTCTGGTTTCCTCAACCATCCATGAACTGAATGACCACCTTGATGTAACAAGGGGGAAAAATTCCATTATTTCACTCCTTGTAGAATACTTTTGGACAGAGTTGCATTGATGTTTTATGTATATATAGACCTTCCATGGGACACAACTGTGTATAGAGATTCGTTTTGGTTAAACATGGCCGAGTTGTATAAAACACTTGTCCCTTGCCATCTACTATGTTTCCATTCCAAATCGCCATTGGCTACTAATTTCTGAGGAATTCTTTTAAAAAGTAACCTATTTTAGCAAATTTGTGGAAAAATACTTTAAAAAGGACTATATTTTAAAAATTTTGGAGATTTGGCTACTAATTATTTTAAATTTATGGAAACCTAGATCTACATGTAGTCAAGAATCCAACTCAAACAGTGCTTAGTGTGAGATAGTTTGTCAGCATTAGCTCACTTGCCAAAGTACAATTGTTTTTTGTTTTGTTTTGTTTTTTTTTTTGGGGGGGGGGGGGGACTTTTAGAAATGTTTTCTCTACCATCCTAGAACTGACTCTGGAAATAAGAATGGAATGTAATGTCTAGTCCAACGGATTTACCATACTTCACTATCAACATTAATTGGCAAAACATATGATTCCCGATTGATTCTGTTTTGGCTGTGGTATCAATCTTCTAGATGTTGACAGTCTAGACTCAAATTAAAAAGTGTAAAATATTGAATCCCAATACACAGTAGTGTCCATTTCCTCCTCTGATCTATGATGCATTTAAACGTATATTTCACATTAAGTAATTGTGATTTATTTGGGGGCCTGAGCAAGTTTTTAATTATCATTGGGGACAATATTCTCCCCCTGTGGATATCGTAATTGGTTCTAATTAAATGTATTATGGAGTTTCCATGTTCACGTACCTGTAAATATTGTTTTACTTATTGATTTTTCAATAAAAATCACAGAATGGGGGATTCAATTTCAGTTTTATGGTTGACCGTTCAGGATTTCATCAATCGGTACTGGTATTTTGCTGAGGTGTTAATTTGTTAGAAGTGGAATAAAATTGTGTTTTCTTCAGTATTGTCATACAGTAAAGCCTTGATATATGTACCACCATGGTAGCTCAGTTGATAGCATGCTCGCTTCATATATGGGAGGTCTAGGGTTAAAAAACCTGGCAAGGTCTGATGAAGACTTGAAAATTAAGGTAATGACAGTTCTTTTGCCATGCACTTGGCATTTAGAAATAAAAGTCGTTGATTGGGTCTTTCAGAAAAGACCTTAAAAACTGATGCTCCTTGCTAGTGATGAAACGATTATCGCCGATAATTGAAAGTCGATCGCTAAATCAGTCACGATTTCAATTATCGATTGACATTTTCAATAATCGATTGTCGCTAGTAAAAGATCGTTCTGTATGGTACGCGTAACCGCCGGAAGAAACTACAAGAGAACAAGAAGACAACAATGGCAGCACCCGTAGAAGCTGTCCATCATAACCATGAGGCGGCAGGCGATCTATTGCAACAAGTAGAACGCGAGATCTTTCCCTACCCAGGAAAAACGAAAAGCAAAGTTTGGAACTATTTCGGATTTTATATGCTAAAATACTGAAACTACTGTAATGGTTTATAAACTTATAAGTTCCGATTATCGCGATGATTGATCGGTTTAGTCCGTCCGATTGGTTCCCGATAATCGATTATGAAAATGTTCCGATTGTTCATCACTACTCCTTGCAATGGTTGGCATGGCACATTAAAAAATCCTCCCTGCACATTGTCCTGAGTGTACTGCAAAGGTACGATATTTTGCCACTTTACCTATAGCTTGTGACATCTCAATATAAGTAAAATATTGTCTGTGAAACTTGGTTTATAATTCTTGCATGAAAATGTCCAGACAACACAGGTTTGGATCCAGTATTGGTCCTGTTAAAAACTGATTTGTCTAGTATTGTTAAATGGTACGAGTTGTTTAAACATATTTTTTAGCCACCTTTTGATTTTCGAGAATTTAGGACTTCAAAACATCATGGTGACAAGGGAAGGTGGGAAAATTATTTTTTAAAAATTTTAACTTTATGTGTATATCTCTGGGACATTATCATGTAAATATTTTACGATGTTCCAGTTAAAGTTCGTTTCTGTTTTAAAGATATTACCACATAAATCATCTCGGAATTGGAAGAGCTGGAAGTTACGTAATCATTGTCCTCGACATGCTTGGTAATTTACGACCGTTATGGAAGTAATATATTAATCTTAACAAGAAGTTTCACAACATTTATGTATTCTGAAATTGCTGTGATAAATCTAATGTGCTGCCACCCAGTTTGTTGTACTCTTTAAGTAGTAAGAAGTTGTGTCAGCCACAGTTATCCTTCTCTTTTTACAAATTCCAATTTACAAAAGTAGAGTTATGAAGTTTTATGCCACAGTTTGTTGAACTCGAAGTAGTAAGAAGTTGTGTCAGCCACAGTTATCCTTCTCTTTTTACAAATTCCAATTTACAAAAGTGAAGTTATGGAGTTTTATGCCCCCGTTTGTTGAACTCTTTAGTAGTTAGAAGTTGAGTCAGCTACACAGTTAGTCTCTTCTTTTTACAAATTCCAATTTACAAAAGTGAAGTTATGGAGTTTTATGCCCCAGTTTGTTGAACTCTTTAGTAGTTAGAAGTTGAGTCAGCTACACAGTTAGTCTCTTCTTTTTACAAATTCCAATTTACAAAAGTGAAGTTATGGAGTTTTATGCCCCAGTTTGTTGAACTCTTTAGTAGTTAGAAGTTGAGTCAGCTACACAGTTAGTCTCTTCTTTTTACAAATTCCAATATGCAAGAGTGGAGTTATGGAGTTTTATCCAGTTCAGATTCTTTAAATTGATATAAAGGCTGTCAGTTCATGGATGGAGGAGAAAAACTGAGTGCCTGGAAAAAACCACTGACCATTGGCAAGCGGAGTGACAAGCTTTCTCACATAAGAATTTGTCCCAAGTGGCATATACAAGTCTAGGTGGTAAGAGGCACTTTGTAAACAAGCTTTAGACCATTCTCCCACTGGAAAAAACCACTGACCATTGGCAAGCGGAGTGACAAGCTTTCTCACATAAGAATTTGTCCCAAGTGGCATATACAAGTCTAGGTGGTAAGAGGCACTTTGTAAACAAGCTTTAGACCATTCTCCCACTGAGACACTCTCTACAGGAGTTATATTGTGTAAAGGGGAAGACTTCCAAACAAGTTTAATAAGGGGGCTGCAGTGGCCATATGATCTACAGCATGCTTACATTCACAGTGCTTCTTACCACCTATTGGAGGTTTAGGTTCAAACCCTGGCCAGTGTCTGATTCATAATTGAAGATGGATAGTGAATGTTCTTTCAACAAATACTCAGCATTTAGAAATTAAAGCCACAGAGTCCTTTGGAACAGAATTGAAAAACTGATTTCCTGCGTCGCTGTCAGTTCGGCATACTATAGCACCCTCCCTGCATATTGCCCTTTGCACACTGCAAACGTAATAAAAAAATTTCTGTCTCTTCACCTTTAACTGGTGATATCTTGATATAAGTGAATATTTTTTACAGTGACATGAATATTTGTTACTGAACTTAATTGAGTCAATTAATCAATATTTACGTATTTTTAATGTCATTCTGGTAAGAGAATATATTTGTCTCATTCAGTACACTCTGGAATTTAACAAACATCATTATTTTTATGATACCAATTAGATCGGGTTGGGATTAAAAAAAATGATGGTTTTTCTTGATCTTGCTCCGTAAAGCTATCATGATTACGGATGCTATTATGTAAATGATGGAGATAAAAAAATTAATTAGCTTTTCTGAAAAATGAACCCGATTTAAGTGTTATTTTGTAAAGTTGACTTGATTGGTATTCAGGTCGTTAGAATGTTTGTTTGTTTGATCTTGGTTTACTAGAGGCTTATCTGTTGTACTGATTAGCGGAATGTCGAAATAGATTCTAAAACGATACTTATAAAACTTGTATGTCTTCTTAATGACTCAGAATTTCATCAGGTTCCTGCGAAACCTTGAAAGTTAGCACTTACGAAGCTTCTCAAGCTTGGAAACGGCTTTGTTTATAGAGAAACGACAAGAACTTTACATACGCATGAACCAGACCATACAAGGAAATGATTTTGAATTTTGAGGAAAAAAACTGAAAAAATTAATTTTGCTTCCTTGTTTGCAACAGATATCATATTACTTTTATTGTCCAACATTTAATCAGTATCTTTTTAAATTTATAACAATACCAATAATTTTTTTGTACATTTTCCTTCATTAATTTCATCAAAATTAATTATGCCTCAAGATTCTCAAATTTCGCTCTCTTATTCTTTTTATAACATTTAATTTGACAGTTATATGGATTCGGCACTGACTGAATTTTGTTGAAATATTTGCATGCATCAAAAGCTTAATTATTATTCGCTTTAGTGCAGTTATGAAGAAGAATAGTTTTTAATGCAGTTCCAACTCAACATGCATTTGGTGAGGTATGTTACCCATTTCCCTTCAAAATTCTGATGTATATAATTTGGAATCGAATAAAAAGTTAAATATACTGTCTTTAAAAGTCTGTTGTTCATTGACTTGTTGTCACAATGTCTAAAGTCCTTTTGTTCATTTCTATTGGCTTACTATCACATTATTGGAGGTGTTCATTGGCTCTGTGTTGCATTGTTATATGTGCTGTTAATTTCTATTGGCTCTTTGTAAGTCACATTGTTGACATTGCTCTGGACGGCTCCATTTGCATATTATTGTTATAATGAGTAAAAGATAAAACACACACACACACACACACACACACACACACACACACACACACACACACACACACTCTCTCACTCTCTCTCTCTCTCTCTGAACCACTGTGGTAGCTCATTTCGGTAGAGTGCTCATGCCATAAGTGGGAGGTCATGGGTTTAAATCCCCACCAGGTCTGACCAAACATAGGTAGTGACTGTTCTTTCGCCAAGTAATCAGCATTTAGAAATGAAAGTCATGGTCCTTCAGAAGAGACTGTCCCATTCCATGGCAGGCATGGCATGTTAAAGAACCCTCCCTGTATCCCTCAATCTTTGAACTGTATTAGAAGTCGAAATTGCCCTGAGCGCATTGCAAAGGTAAAAATTTCTGCCACTTCACCTATACATGTACATAATATTCTAAACTGGGACGTAAAATACCATTCAATCAATCAATCAATCAATCAATCAATCAATCAATCAATCAATCAATCAATCTCTCTCTCTATCTCTCATCTCCACAAATTCCATTTAATCAATCAATCTCTCTCTGTCTTCAATACAACAATAACGACAACACAAATTATGGTTAAACATAAGTCATTATGCTGAAGTCTTTCAATATCGCTGATGAAACGGTATATAAAAGGGCCAACAGAATAATGGTACGTTATAAACCTGAAGCTATATAGGAGAAAATGAGGCAAGATTAGACTTTGATGCTAAGAAAGGAAATTAGGTACGAACTAGAAATCCGCTGTTGAATCCTTATTATGTGGTATAGGGATACAGAAAATAATGGTGTATTGGCATGTCACACTCTTGTGATCAATAACCGATTCTAAAGATTCTTCAAAACATTATTTTCTCTTAAAAAAACGCCAATAAAATCGAAAAAAAATTGTAAAAGACTGCTTATAGCTTATGTTAATACTAAGATTTAATGTTGGTAAGATTATTATAAAGTATATGGTGGGATTTCTCATATACCAATATATTCAGGGAAACATTGACCTGTCAGCTTGACCTTTAAATATTTATTGTTAGTTAGTTAGTTGAATGTTGCATAACGTCGCATCAGCAATTTTTCAGCTATTCGCGACGAGAACTATTTAATTAATCTCTATGGATTAATCTATGAACAATTTTGTGTATGTATGTGAAGTGCGAGTGTGTTGTGTGGTCTGCCTTGTACTAGCGCACACTCAGGGCGACTTTACCATGCTAGCTCACAGAGTCAGTACGCCGCAGACAAGCGTACCACTCCCCCAGTCCATTATACTGATACCAGGTGAATCAGTAAAGGCCAACGGCAAGGAAAATTTACTTTCCCACATATGGTCCGAGTGGGACTCGAATCACAGCGGTGAGAGACCCTGGATTTGAAGACTGATGACTTGTCCATTAGGCCACCGCACCCTCATAAATATTTATTGTGGACCATTACATAGGTGTTTTGTTTTGTCTATGCCATTAAAAAATACAATCTGTTTATGTATATCATAACCTGCATAACCTAACGCTACCAATGTATTGGAACCACTTCAGTGGCTCAGTTGGTAAAGTGCTTAAGTCGCAGGTTGTAGGTTGTATCCCAGGCTGGGTCTGGCCCAAGACTTAAAAGAAGGTAGTGACTTTTACAAAGCAATGATATTACGAAATGAAAGTCACAGTTCTTTTAGATGGGAACTTAAAATAAACAAGGTCCAGTGTCATGTTGTCTTAGGCCCACTAAAGACCCCTGCTGTATAATGCCATCAGCAAAACACACAGACAAAATTTCTGCACATTTGCCTATAGCTGGCAATGTCTCGATATCAGTGAAATATTCTTGACTGGGATGTTAAACACCATTACTCAACTCTACCCATGTATTTGATCACCATGTATTAATATTTCTCATGAAAGGTCAAGCAGACAGGTCAATGTTGTTTGACTATATATGTGTTGATATACATTGATATATTGGAGATTAGCTGGGATTATTCCAATATAGCTGGGATTATGTTATCAACAAATAACTCAGTGTTGTCATTAACGAGATTGGCTACTGCGGGAATTACGAAGCAATTTATCCTATATCAGCATTTTCTCGAAAGTTATATACCATAAATGGAAGGTTTAGGACAGCGGTAGGGATGGGTTGGGAATAGGACAGTTATTGATGAAAAAAGACTGAACTTTTATATATGTATCTTATAAAAATAGGCTGAAAATCAGGTTTTGTTTTCAGGGATGGGAGCACTGTTCATTCTAAGGGAGCCATACAACAATTGACCCAAAATTAGATAGTAACTATTCTTTTGGATGCAATCAACATTTAGAGATGGAAGGCTAAAGAACCCCCCCCTACACACACACACTTCCCACCACCACCACCACTATAGAACAGTCACTACCAGCTTTCAAATCTTGGGACAGACCTTGTCAGGGTTTGATCCATTACCTCCCACTTACAGAGTGAGCACTTTCATTAGAGGCCTACAGGCACTCTCCCACTTGCTGTTGCCTTAGCCACTTGGCCACATTGATGATTGAAGGCCTAAATGACTTAACCACTTAGCCATCACAACCCATTTGATTGAAGTAGAGTAATCATAGTAAAAAACTAGTGATTTTGGGTAAAAAGTTGATAAATGTGTCTTAACTTTGACGTTTTTGTATGAATGTCTGTCTGTTGATTTGATATTTGAGCCATGGTTTCAACTTCATCAGGCAGTCAATTTTCGTCTCTGATATATTTGTCATCTAAATGGTTGTTAGTAATAGTCACATCAAAGAGAAAAAAATCGTAATCACAATATCGAAGCGTGAGTAATTATTTACTCCAGGAAAATCTTGATTTCCGCTAGATCTATCGAAATAGATTTTCTTTAATTAAAAAGAATGCTTTTAGCAGCGAGATGAACAATCCTATCTTGTTAATTGACTCGGATCTGGCAATTCTGATATGAAAATAGTCACAACTAATTTTAAGCTTACAAATGAGGATATTGTGAAGTTATTGCGGTGATCGGAACTTGATTTGGCAGTCGACTGTTTATACAATCTTATAAAGATAGAGGTGGGTGGGTTTAGTTGAAACATAAATATTGGGTTTGATTAAATTTTTTTTTAACAGAAGACATTTCAATGAATGGGTTTGTAAATTCATGATAGTGCAACCGGTTTGTTTATGTGTAAACACAAGTGCTAATTATCAACACATGAAAATAAAACTGTTATCTCTCTAAAACACAGGCAAATACACATCCCGATGCTAGGCAAAGTATCAAATGTGGCCTGGACCATTGGATTGGATTGGACTCTTGGATTGGATTGTTAAATTTGACACTTGAGCTGGACTAATGGATTTTGACTTATGGGTCAGACTTATTCATTTATTTATTTATTTTTTAAAATCTTTTCAGAATTCAACAGTCTTGAAATCCAATCTGAAACTCTAATCCAATCCACATTTTACACTTTGCCAATGTGAACTGGCAATACACATTTTTTTCACAGGGAAGACGCATCCCTGTGTAACATCTTGTAAATGTTTATGTGATCTTTTCAGAACTCTACAAATATTTTGAAATCCCAAACATTATTGGATTGTTTTGTGTGCAAACTGTTGAGTCTTTTGAGGAAGACCAGTATAATACTAAACCCTGTAGACTCTGTACAGTATGTAAACTGAAAACCAATTGAACTGTGTGGACTGTGGACTGGATTGTTTTGAGGGCAAACTGTTGAGTCTTTTGAGGAAGACCAGTTTAATACTTAAATCTTTAGACTCTGAGTAGACTGTAAACTGAAAACCAATTGAACTGTGTGGACTGTGGACTGGATTGTTTTGAGGGCAAACTGTTGAGTCTTTTGAGGAAACCAGTTTAATACTTAAATCTTTAGACTCTGAATAGACTGTAAACTGAAAACCAATTGAACTGTGTGGACTGTGGACTAGATTGTTTTAAGGGCAAACTGTTGAGTCTTTTGAGGAAACCAGCTTAATACTTAACTCTTTAGACTCTGAATAGACTGTAAACTGAAAACCAATTGAACTGCGTGGACTGAAAGCCTGAATATTCTGATTTGTGTAGTCTAAAAACTGTCTAAACTGAATTTAAATTTAAAACCTGTCTAAACTCAACTTAAATTTAAAACCTGTTTAAACTGAATTTAAATTTAAAACCTGTCTAAACTGAATTTAAATTTAAAACCTGTCTAAACTGAATTTAAATTTAAAACCTGTTTAAACTGAATTTAAATTTAAAACCTGTCTAAACTGAATTTAAATTTAAAACCTGTCTAAACTGAACTTAAATAAAAAAAACCTGTCCAAACTGAACTTCAAATTGTGTTAAAATTTCAAACCTGTCTAAACTGAACCCTTTGTATACTAGAAACCAGATTAAATTGAACAGTGAGTAAGCTTAAACAAGCCTGAATTGAATAGTATATAGACTGAAATTTTTTTTTGAATACATGAACTGTCTTAAAAGAATTGGGACCCCAGTGGTCCAGTGGTCTAAGGCATGCACAGTGCCTCTCAACACTGAGCCTCAAACCAACTAAGACAGATCCTATTGTGAGAAAGTTTGTTGGTTTGCTTGTCTAATGCCGGTGGTTTTCCTCTGGACACTCTGGTTTACTCCACTATCCCTGAACTGACTGCCTTGATATAAGTGAAAGAATCTTGACTGGGACATAAAAAACTCCTTTACTCTTCCCCACTCAAAAGAACATCTTCATGTGAACATCATTATCAGGATAAAAAAATTTAATTGATTTTCCATTGACATTACTTTTTTTTTGCAATAATTGTTTCATCATCCTACCTGTTTTTTTTCAGATGTGATAATAATTTTTTTACCTGTTTTTTCAGATGTGATAAATTTTTTTACCTGTCTTTTAGATGAAATAATCATTTACTTTTACTCAATTTTTTATTCATATGTGAGATGTTATAATCCATTTTAATTTCCTGTTTGACATCTGTAATGTTCATTTCCTTTTATTTGTTAATTTCAGATGTGATACTCCACTCAGCCTCAGAAGTTATAAGTAAGTATTATTGCATGTCTATTTCATATACAGAATTTTTATTTTATTGTTATTCAAACCTTAAGGCTAGTGGTTACACTTGGGCTTTCCCTCACTTACTTTAAACCACTTTATATTAAGCAGTGGCAGACCCAGGAATTTTGGGAAGTGAGGTCCATTTTTTTTTTTTTTTGCTGTAGAAGAGGAGCTAGTGGGGATCTGGGGGCAATATGCAATCTGAGCAAGTGATACACACATAGAAAGAAATAGGGGAAGGGTCTCTGACCCTGAGAACCCCCCTCTCTGGGTGTGCCACTGATAAGTCATACTTATTTGAGTGATTTTACTTTACAGAAGGAATAAACAGTTTTATTATAGCACATCCACTATTTTGTGTGAATACCAAGTCACTTATATACAGTCAAACCTGCCTTAAAGGCCACCTCTATAAAAGGACCACCTGGTTTTAAAAGCCAGTAAAATTTCTTCCCAATTGCTCTTTATTTGCGTTGTTTGAACTTCTGTATAATTGCTACTTGTCCATAAAGGCCACAATTGCTGGTTCCTATAGGTAGCCTTTATATACAGGATTGATTGTACTTGCTTTAGGGATTCTATTTTACGGCAGAAATAAGTGCAGTTTTAATTAGCACATCAGAAATTTGTGTACATACAAAGTCACTTATATTTGAATTTAGTGCATTAGTCTTATTTTAGCGGAAAGGCAAAATCATGTTAGGTGCTAAAATAAAACTGCCACTAAAAGAGGTATGGTTCTATTTATCAGAGCTGGCATAAATTTATACTACTTTGTGTAATGTTTTTTTCTGTGCAGACAGGTTGGAACATGGAATCGTGCATAAACAATATAAAATTTTTTGCTGTTACACTTTTATTTTGAAATGTAAAAATTTCTCTTCACATCTGGGATTTAAATAAATTTGAAAAAAACCTGATTTACAAAAAAGTAACTATTTTTGCAGACTTCATGTAGACAGACCATTCATTATTCTAAGAAAGCCATTTTAAAAACTTGAAGTAAAAATGTCAGTCTACTGAACTGATTAATTATGGTGCTAATCCCTGAAGGATTTAGATAATCTCGTTTGATTCCCATGTTGACGGAAAGTTGAAAACGTATTAACCAAGAGACAAATGAGTCTCATCACTTGTAAGTTATTTAACAGCTGAGGACTAATCAGGACTTGTGTCATAGCAGTTGGTACGACCTTTGACCTTCGTTAATTCTTAATTACTGATCGGCCAATAGATTTTCACAAGTGAACTTCCTCATTCCCAGCAAATTTACAAAAAGACCTCCATTTGTAGGGTTTTCCACTAAAATATTAATTCTTTACTGAAAAAGCCTGATTAATATATATAGACATTGTGAATTTCAGACATTTTTCTTTTAAAAACAATTTTTCGAATATTTCACATAGAGTTTAACTGGGAGGTAATTAGGGTATAAAAAGGAAGACTTACAAATTTTCTGACCAAATTTTTAGAAGAGATAAAGAAGTCACAAATGATATAAATTGAAATTCTTGATCTGTCGGCAATAATTGTCCTCGGATTACAATGTCAAAAACTGTAAATTGAATTGGAACAGAAATTAATTGAATCAACAGAGAAGAATCTGGTGGTATGTCTGTGTGATTGGACCTCCAATTCATCACATTTCATTATATTAGAGACTTAATAAAAATCCTTATGATCTGTGATTTGTTAGTGTTTCGGTATGGTACTCCTGAAAATCTAATTAAGTACAGTTGAATCTCGTTATCTCGAACTCGGATATCTCGAACTACCGGATATCTCGAACTTTTTTAAAAAGTCCGAACAAAGTTGTTCTTTATTAAACCAAAATCACTCCGGTTATCTCGAACTCGGATATCTCGAATTATCGGATATGTCGAACAATATTTTCGTCCCCTTGAATGAAAATCCTAGGAAAATTACACTCGTTAACTCGAACAAAAAATTTAGGAAAATTAAATTTGTTAACTCGAACAAAAAATTTAGGAAAATTAATTTGTTACTCGAACAAAAAAATTTGAGAAATCAAATTTGTCAGCGCCTACAGATTTTTTGGTAGAAATAAAATAAAATAATTGACTGTCGGCCTCGTGTTGATTTTAAAATTACAATATTGCACTGACCTCCCAATTTCCTTAAGCCCTTAATTATTATCCCTTGCATAAGCAATTAAACCAACATGGGGATTAGCAGGTGTTATAATTACTGCCAAGCTGAACATGGCTTCCGAAAACGTGTGATGTGAACATTACTCAATACAACCGGAAGCTTGGGATGATTAAAGTACACAAAGCGAAACTGGTATGGAGACCAAAGCGGACTCCACTATTTGTCGGCTAATAACAAGTAACAGATAATCTCCCGATTTTTTATATACTACATTCTCAATTATAAATGCAAATAATAAATAATGCAGTTTTATATATCATGTTTGAATACATACGATATAGGAGAAACCGGCAATATACAGTTTGACCAGATAAAACCGAAAGCGACTTCCGGTAGGGGCGTGTACGAAGTTACTTCCCTTTTGTTGTCGTTTTTAACATCGGTTATCTCGAATTCCGGATAAGTCGAACTTTTTGCATTTCCCGTCGAGTTCGAGATAACGAGAGTCAACTGTATAACAATAAAACTGCAAAATTTTTACTGGATTTCCAATATTCAGAATCTAGGTTAATGGAACAGCATGTCTCATGTCATCACATTTTACTTTGTACAACGAAGTAGCTGCTTGCAAACAAATTGTTGACCCAGGATATTGCAAGCCTAGGCTTATCAAGGCCCTCAAAAAGTTTTATGGCCGTCATCACAGTATTGTTGATAAGTTTGATGTCTCTGTGTCCAGGATTTCCCTGGATATATTTGACGTCTTATAGTTTCATGTTCCTTTCACACAATTTTTATTACACACATGGCGGGTGTAGCTAGCGAAACAGGAGGTTCTTACCCTTCCGGAGAACCCGGCCTCACTTCCCTGGTGGAAGTTCATGTGTCTAACCTAACTTGTCAGTTCCAAAGTTTTTACTTTGCTTCTGGATTGTGATTCGGACATGGATTAGTATGTTTGTTTTTGATTTACACCAGGAAAAGTCACCACAAAAAAAGATTTTTGTTATAACTTCCGTATTCAGTCATATCCACACTACTTCTGACTTGAATTTCTTACAACTTCCTTTTCAAGTCTTTTTTAACACTTTTCCTGACTTTTATCTTAATTGGAAAGCCATTTGCAATTTTTTTCTGGATAATTATGTGGTAAGTATGGCCAAATAATTTTACTGGGTAAAAAGTAGCAGTTACATTAACAACACCACAATTAGTGTTCGTCAACAGCGGAAAACATGGTTTTTTTTATAGTTTGGCAAATTAGCCATGCATACGTGAATTGAGTGACAAATTGACACATTTTGCTTTATAACCTTTTCACTTGTTTTACTTCTGTTAATTGAAAGTGTTTGTGGCGTTTTTGGACAGTATCGGATTTTGTTTTTTTTTTAATGAAAATGATTTTGTACATGTCTGGAAACATATAGACAGTGTTAACTAGCTTTTTAGCTCACCTGAGCCAAAGGCTCAGATGAGCTATTGCAATCTATCACCGTCCGTCGTCCATCGTCCGTCGTGCGTCGTGCGTCGTCCGTGGTCCGTCGTGTGTAAACTTTACATTTTAATCTTCTCCTCCAAAACTACTGGGCCATATTTGATGAAACTTAGTGATTATCATGCCTGGGTAGCAGCCTTTCAAAATTGTGTTCGGGGTTTGGCCACGCCCAACAAGACTAAAAATGTTACTAAAAATAGCAAAAAGACAAAAAAAAATCTTCTTCTCTGAAACCAAAAGGTGCAGGCAAATTTTGATTGGATATTTGGATTCAGCATACCTGGGAACATTAAAATTGTGTTTTTCATGAAAATTAGACGAAAAATAGGTTACGCATTTTTTGCGTAAAATTACGTAATTTTAAAAATGAGACATTTATTGTTATAACTTCATAATGGCTGAAGATAATTGTATGGAGTTTTCACTGTTGATCTTGTCTTGCAATTTTCTTCCAATTGATGTCAAGGTCGAAGGTCAAAGTCATGTTCCAGTTTTTGACCTTTGATAAAAAATGCTATTTTTTTAACATTTCTCGTGAAAATGGTGTAGGATTTTCAGTTATTTGTAGGTATTAACATGACGATCATTTTGATACATAGATCAGGGTCATGGGTTCAAAGGTCAAGGTCACAGATGTCCAAGAATACCAAAATAGTTAATTATCTCAAAAACTATAAACTTTTTGTATAGGCATGTATATTGGAATATTGTAGGTATTGGCCTAACGATAATTTTGATATATAGATAAAGGTCATAGGTTCAAAGGTCAAGGTCATAGACGCGAACTAATACTTAAATGGTTAATTATCTCAAAAACTATAAACTTTTTGTATAGGCATGTATATTGGAATATTGTAGGTATTGGCCTAATGATCATTTTGATATATGAATGAAGGTCATAGGTTCAAAGGTCAAGGTCATAGAATTGAACGAATACTTAAATGGTTAATTATCTCAAAAACTATAAACTTTTTGTATAGGCATGTATATTGGAATATTGTAGGTATTGGTCTAACGATCATTTTGATATATTAATGAAGGTCATAGGTTCAAAGGTCAAGGTCATAGCTGCGAACGAATATTTAAATGGTTAATTATCTCAAAAACTATAAACTTTTTGTATAGGCATGTATATTAGAATATTGTAGGCATTTGCACAACAATCATTTTGATATATTAATGAAGGTCATAGGTTCAAAGGTCAAGGTCATAGATGCAAACTAATACTTAAATGGTTAATTATCTCAAAACTATAAACTTTTTGTATAGGCATGCATATTAGAATATTGTAGGTATTGGCCTATCTATCATTTTGATATATGAATAAAGGTCATAGGTTTAAAGTTCAAGGTCATAGATGCAAATGAATACTTAAAAGGTTAATTATCTCAAAAACTATAAACTTTTTGTATAGGCATGTATATTGGAATAAGGTATGTATTGGCCTAACGATCATTTTGATATATGAATGAAGGTCATAGGTTCAAAGGTCAAGGTTATAGATGCAAATGAATATTTAAATGGTTAATTATCTCAAAAACTATAAACTTTTTGTATAGGCATGTATATTGGAATAAGGTACGTATTGGCCTAATGATCATTTTGATATATGAATGAAGGTCATAGGTTCAAAGGTCAAGGTCATAGACGCGAACGAATACTTAAATGGTTAATTATCTCAAAAACTATAAACTTTTTGTATAGGCATGTACATTGGAATATTGTAGGCATTTGCACAACAATCATTTTGATATATGAATGAAGGTCATAGGTTTAAAGGTCAAGGTCATAGAATTGAACGAATACTTAAATGGTTAATTATCTCAAAAACTATAAACTCTTTGTATAGGCATGTATATTGGAATACTGTAGGTATTGGCCTAATGCACATTTTAATATACAGATGTTTTAGCTGTTTATAAATAATATATTGTAGCTAGACTTTAAATATGTTATATATAGCATACTTATATAATAATTATTATAATTAATTTGCAAAAATACTTGCATATTATTGGCCCTTACTGCTGAAAATTTTGATATTCTCTTTTATTAATGTCATTGACCATTGAACCTCTGCATAAGATATGTACTCTTCTTCAGGTGAGCGTTAAGGCCCATGGGCCTCTTGTTTAAAAAAATGTCTGTGTAGTAATTTGTAAAAATTGAATTTTAGTGATGTTTTTAGTCAGGAATTTAGCTTTATTTTGGATTGGGAATTTGGTGGTATTTTGAGTTGGGAATTAAGTGGAATTTTGAGTTGGGAATTTATTGGAATTTCGAATTGGGGTTTTAACAATATTTTAGGTTGGGAATTTTGGTGGTATTTTGAGTTGGGAATTAAGTGGAATTTTGAGTTGGGAATTTATTGGAATTTCGAATTGGGGTTTTAACAATATTTTAGGTTGGGAATTTTGGTGGTATTTGAGTTGGGAATTAAGTGGAATTTTGAGTTGGGAATTTATTGGAATTTCGAATTGGGGTTTTAACAATATTTTAGGTTGGGAATTTTGGTGGTATTTTGAGTTGGGAATTTAGTGGAATTTTGAGTTGGGAATTTATTGGAATTTCGAATTGGGGTTTTAACAATATTTTGGGTTGGGAAATTTGGTGGTATTTTGAGTTGGGCAGTGTGAGCATTTCCATAAAATCATTTTGTGCTTCAGTCTATAAAAGCCATTCACAAGAACTTAAGGAACAAGCTTGCAGTCTGTTTTGATGCACAGGTTCAAATGATAAAGTTAATGGTTTATATTTGCCCAGGTTTTTATAATTCTGTCACCTTTAATTTATAAATTTGTCGAAGGTTGGTGGTTTTTATTTTGGCACTCTACTTTTCTCTCCCATTCCAGAACTCACTGGCTTAATATCAGTGAAAGAAACTTGACATGGAATTTATTTATTTATTATTTATTTATTTATTTATTTATTTATGTATTATTCCCCTGCCACCAGTGGTGAGGAGGGATATAGTAATTCCGCTGTCTGTGTGTGTGTGTGCGTGGGTCCGCCACAGTTGGTTTCTGTGCATTTAAAAGAAAACCGTACATCAGATTGAGCTGAAACGTGGTCAGTTGATTTGATATGATAGTGCATTGCTTGACAGCAAAATTGAAATACAATAAACGAAAATCAAGTTGCGTGAAAGGTTAATCTTCGATTTCCCACCCAATTACAACAAATTTTCGGTTACACCTGATTTGATTTTAGTTTTATAGAATTGTATATACAGGTGTTAATCAGATTCCAAAATGTCCCCACTGGGAATTTAAACAAAGAACTCATTAATTCAATTTCTGTGCAATCAGTAAAATTTATCGGTGATTTTTGGCAGAGATTTTGACTTCCTGTGACACATTGATTTTTCATTGTTGTGTGATGTGATCTATTATTCCGAGAAGCAGTTTCTCGGAATCCTAGATACAGATTTTGTTAATTTTGAAACTGATGCCATGCGATCTTGATGATGACTTGTATTTTGATTTGGATTCATTATTCGGAAAAGCAGCTCTTTAGAATCCTCATTGAATGTGATGATTTTGAAACCAATGGTATATGATCTTGACAACTTATATATTGAGTGGATAATTATGACGTTAGCCATTAGCATTGACAACTGGTTAAGTTTTTTAGTCTGGCTAGCATATATTGTGAAGCAGTTCCTCCCAGTTCATACGGATCTTGTTGATTTTGAAACTGATGTTTTCTGATCTGTCGACGACTACTTTTATTTCGAGTCTATAATTTTGACTGTGGCCATTAGCATAAACTGGTTCCTTAATAGTCTGGCTAGCATATATTGTTAAGTAGCTCTTCAGAGCTCTAGCCATAAGTATTGACAGTTGGCTAGCATTCATTGTGAAGCAGCTTCTGAAATTGTGATGATTTTTGAACCAATGCAGTTTGATCTCCATGGCTACTTTTATTTCGAATCAGTAATTTTGATTCTAGCCATTAGTATTAACAGAAGGCTAGCATTCATTGTGAAGCAGCTTCTGAAACTGATGATTGAGAAACCAAAGTTGTCTGATCTTGATGAGGACTTGTATTTCGAGTCGGTAATTTTGATTGTAGCTATAAGTATTGACAGAAGGCTAGCGTTCATTGTGAAGCAGCTTCTCAAACTGTGATGATTGAAAAACCGAAGCTGTCTGATCTAGATGAGGACTTGTATTTCGAGTTGGTGATTTTGATTGTAGCCATTAGCATTGACAACTAGTTTCTTTCGTCTGGATAGCATACATTGTGTGATGTTATGCAACTATTTTATTGATTATTCTGTTAGTAATCACGATTCCTCTCCATCATCCGACTAAGATATAAAATGATCATGTCTTTAAGCAACTTGAAGATAACGATGCTAGTCACGTCTGTTATACGATATTGTAAATGAATTATGGAACACAAAAAAATAAAAAAAAAATTGTTTCATGGTTTTTTTTTATTCATTTTAAATTGTATTTTGATATTGTATATGAATTTTGGAACAAAAGAGCAGAATTTTTTACGTGTTTTAAACTCTTCTTAAAACTGTGATATGAATTATGGAACGAAAAAGATAGCAGAATTTTTTCCTCTTTTTTAAATTTTTATTTGTTTTGAGCTTGTCCTGAAACTATATTATGGTGGTGATGAATTTAGGTTTTCTTACACTTGTTTGCTCTGTAACGGGGTTTGCCGCTGTACCACGTGATACCCTCTAACGTTTATGCGGAATAATAATTTCCAATAGATATGGAATCGCATGAGATGATGTTTTCCTGCGAAAATGACATCGTTCCTAGAATCTGTGATGTTGACGTTTTCCAAAACGTTTCGCACAAACGTTAAAAGGTATTGACGTACAGTGGCAAACCCCTATTAAGACCTTTTTGCTGACCAAATAAATTTTGAAATCCCAAAATAAATTTCTTCGATGTATTTCTTCATATGCTTGGCCAAACCCTTATAATGCTAAAAATTTATATAACAAATGGTGATGAATCATCTAGGTTTTCCTGCACTTACTGGCTTTTAAGCTTCAGACCTTTGCAGACACTTTAAATGTCAGAGCCTATCTCATTCATTGTCCATTGGTGATGATTTTATTAGCTACATATGTTATTTCAGTGATTTAAATATAAGTAATAATACTTCATGTGTCTAGCAGTAAGGGTCAGTCTGATGGTCACTCACTACATTGTAGTTTAAAAATGATTAGTCAGCACTTATTTGAAGTGCAGTTCAAGACCTTTGCAGACAGAATAAATTTTAGTTCCCCAAAATTCATTTCTTCTACCTGTATGTTTCCTCCCAAGATGTTTTGCCAAACCCCTTTGTAATGCTAAAATTTTTACTTAACAAATGGTGTTGATGAATTTAGGTGTTCCTGCACTTATTGGCTTTGAAGATCTTTACAGACAGTGATAAATGTTGGGTTTTTTCCACACATTACTTAACTACAGATGTCATTTTAGTGATTTTGAACTTCATGTTTCTAGCAGTTATGGTCAGTCTGATGGTCAATGCCATTAAAGATCTTTGCAGACAGTAAAAATGTCAGCTTGTCCCATCATTGTCTATTGGTGTCCATTTTAGTTGCTACAGATGTCACACCAGAGATTTAAATACACAGTCCTACCTACAAGTAATAATACTTCATGTTTCTAGCAGTTATGGTCAGTCTGGTGGTCATTCTCAGTGTCAGTATATGTTAAAAATAAAACGTTAGTATTTATTTGTTGTGCAGTATAAAACCTTTACAGATAGTATACCAAATTGTCAATTGCCACTGGAGATGTCATTTCATTGCTTTAAATATAAGTTATAACACCTCATTTTACTAACAGTTATGGTCAGTGGTCATTCTGATGGTCAGTATATATGTATGTTGTCAGTTTATGTGAGAAAAGCTGATGGTGACCTTTACAGGAATGTAAAATATCTGAAATATACAACCTACTTCTGACTAAAAAAAAGGAAAGAAGGAATAAAATTTTACAGAACAACATTGTCAAATTTTTAAGTTTAGTGGCCAAGTGGCTAGTAAAATCTTCACCAAGTGACAATAAGATTTTTAGGTCTAGAGCTCTAATTTACACATCACTAATGTTTGTCATTGCTAAAAGACTTTTTTGGAGAACCTGTGTAAGAGCAGCCACCTCCTGGTTATATATAGGCTTCAAACCCTGGTCCAGACATACACACAGGGATTCAAAATTAGCCAGATCCAAGGTCCCAGACCTATTTGTTTTACATTGGGAGCCTGGATATTTAAAGTTCGGTAGACCTACTGTTTTTACCACTATAATCCTACCTTTTCTATATGATAACATAATTGCATATGGATGTTTTGCTTTTTTTTTACTCTTAAATCTCTATGTCTGACTTGCCACAAACAGAGACAAAGGTCTTGGACCTTCCATTACAAAAGGTAATTTTAAACCCCTGACACAACATTTTAAAATAAGAGATACTGTCTGCTTCTTGGATTTTGATTCGAACATTGATTTAATGAATGTTTATTTTGGATTGCTAACAAGACAGGGAAATAGTCATAAAATACATGTTCTTTATTAACGCTTTATTTAAAATATTTGTTTTTATTGTCTCTTTAAGTTTGTCATGAGAATTGAAATGTTCTAGAAACTACCCACTATTGAACAATTTGCACTATACAGGAAATGCGGAGGAATAAATTTTCTCCCGACAATAGCAAGCCAGATTTACATTATTGCGTAATTGTTTGCTCTGTATTGCATTAAGTCGATCCTGTCTGCTTCTAATTTCAACATCTCACGGCAACTTTGCATGCGAAACTTGATAATATCCTTCATATTTGAAGTGTGAGGCTTACAGATAGTCAAAGCAGGAACAATCAAATAAAAATAGAAAAAATATTAAACAAATGGATTTATTTGCAAATTGTACTTTATTTTTTTGCAGCATAGTCATACTGAAAGAAAGCTATTAGACTGCATGTTAATAAATTATTCTACAAGATCTTTTATAGGGTAAGATAGGATTTCCCCATGTCTCTTAATGCATAGTTTGCCTCTCGTCTCATGACATACAACTAGTAAATTCTGAAGTCATTTGCAAAATTGTTTTTCATATACATGTACAGTTTCCCATGCTTTTTTTAAAAGGAAACATCATAGCAGTGATTTCATTACACTTTTTAAAAACTGCCTTCTGCCTTTAAGATTGGGAAAATTGAAGTTCTGAAATATAGCAAACTGCATTTTGACATGCTTGGACGGCTAGGGTTGTTCAAGGCAAACCCATTGTATTGTGAGAATATTTGAATTTATCTTGTGGTTAAGGTCAACTAATGTAATCTGCTAGTATATTATTGTTGATTTGGGAATTTTAATGGTAAAATTTGAAAATGGTAGCCATTTTCTCCTCCCCCTCCCGACCATTAGAAACTACCTTTATTCCGTAGTAAATTTACCAAAACAAAATCACTCATAATCCCTATTACTTTACTTGCATGTCAATAGTCCAATGGTCTCAAATTTGACATCAGGGTCTTGGTGGCTAAGTGTTGTAAAGTGCACATTTACAACTCACAGGTCCTGTCGCTGCCTAAGTTTAAAATCCCAGTTTGAACAAGGTATGTGAGAAAGTTTATCAGTTTACTACACTCAAACTAAGCACCTAAAATTGGGCATTGGGGTCTTGGTGGCTATGTGGTGTAAAGTGCACACTTACACATCACAGATCCTGTCACTGCCTAAGTTCAAAATCCCAGTTTGGACAAGGTTTGTGAGAAAGTTTATCAGTTCACTCCACTCCAACTAAGCACCTAAAATTGGGCATTGGGGTCTTGGTGGCTATGTGGTGTAAAGTGCACACTTACACATCACAGATCCTGTCGCTGCCTAAGTTCAAAATCCCAGTTTGGACAAGTTATGTGAGAAAGTTTGTCAGTTCAGTCCACTCATACTAAGCACCTCAAATTGGGCATTGGGGTCTTGGTGGCTATGTGGTGCACACTTACACATCACAGATCCTGTCACTGCTTTTGTTCAAAATCCCAGTTTGGACAGGTTATGATAGAAAGTTTATCAGTTCACTCCACTCCAACTAAGCACCATGATTGTCAACAGGATATGTTCATTTCATTTACATGTGTACCATATACTGTAAATGTATTTATTTTCCCAGTGTACTAATTTTTATACGCCCGTCATATGTTACGGTGCTGTCCGTCTGGGCATCCGGGCGGACGTCTGTTAACAATTTGTATTCCGTTCAATAGAGACCACAAACATTTATGGATTCAAATGAAATTTGGTATACACATTTACGATGTTAATATCTGGTACAAGTTCGAATTACAACTTTTTCGGATTATTTTTGGAGGAGTTATGCCCCTTTTTTAACTTAGAAATTTTTGTATGTATGACCATGTGGTTTCCGATCATTAGAGCCTACAACTATTTAAGGATTCAAATGAAATTTGGTATACACATTTACGATGTTAATATCTGGTGCAAGTTCGAATTACAACTTTTTCGGGTTATTTTTGGAGGAGTTATGCCCCTTTTTTAACTTAGAAATTTTTGTATGTATGACCATGTGGTTTGTATTCCATTCAGTAGACAATACAAACATGGATTTAAATGAAATTTGTTATACAGTTACACCTTAATCATGGTAATATCTCGTGCAAATTTGAATTACAACTTTTTTGGGTTATGAGTTATGGCCCGAACACGGAGTTGGTAATATATTTTTACATACATATATCCTAGTTGTACTTATACTTCTCAGTAAATAGTACTACTCGATCAATATAACACGGGCGTATAATGCTCCGCTCGGCGGTGCTCTTGTCGCTTATTTCACGGTTGTTTGTTTCGTGTGATAATTACTGCCACACGAAAATTATATTATGCTTATAATGTTATAGTGCATATTTAAAAAAAAACCACGAAAATATAACTACATTGATATGTCTAAATTTCCTATACCGCGAAAATAAATACAGGTGGAATTAAATACGTTTAGATTTTGTGATTTTTCTGAATTGATCCAAGTTGCCATTTTTAACATACAAACACATATACAGACATATATGTGTTAACTTTTAGTCTCATAAATCTAAAAATTCTGGCTTGTTATCAACAGAAATATGGTCATATGTATGGTTGTCCACAGTTCTTGTAAATTTGCCGGTTGATTTGAGTTGACATTAATTTCCCGAAGGACATTGACTGGCTAGTGATCTGTCGTGTTTCACATGCTGTGCAATATTGATTTATATTTAGCTTTAAACAGAAAATATGATTATGATTTTGTCGCAAAAAGGTCATCATAGCATTTACACGGCCAACTTGATTTTAATCTTTCTTGAGCAGCTTAACTAAATACGTCTTTAGAATGATATGATCCTGGAAGAAGTTTGGTTTACATTCTGTAGGTGCTTTTTAGCACAAACATCCTTCAATCTCTATGGTGGTATGGACCTAAAATGATGACTTGGATAATGCCATTTTAGAAAAGGGGGGGGGGGGCCTTCAATGGCCAAATGGGCCAAATGCATGCTTATGGATTACAATGTCTCTGAGTGCCTAGATTAAAATGACACTTGGGATAAATTCTAGTGTGAAAATGTTTGTCAGGGTTGGTGGGTTTTTCTGGGCAATTCAGTTTCCTCTACCATTCCTAACAGACCACCTTGGAATGGGTTAAAGAATCTTGACAGGGGTGTAAAATGCAATTGCTGCAGTCATCTGACAAAATTTGGGAAATTACAGTCATATAGTTGTCATGAATTTATTATCTTGGTACTCTGGTTTTCTTTACCCTCCATGAAGTGACCCAGGATAAGACATCACTCATCAAATCCAGGGTCTTTCACCGCTGTGAGTCCGAGTCCCGCTCAGACCACATGTGGGAAAGTGAATTTTCCTTGCCGTTGGCTTTTACCGATTCACCTTGTATCAGTATAATGGACTGGGGGAGTTGTACGCTTGTCTGCATTGTATACTTGTCTGCAGTGTACTGACTTTGTGAGCTAGCATGTTAAAGCCGCCCTGAGTGTGTGCTAGTACAAGGCAGACCATACAACACACTCCCACTTCACATGCATACACAAAATTGTTCATAGATTAATCCATAGAGATTATTAAAATAGTTCTCGTCGCGAATAGCTGAAAAATTGATGATGCAACGTTAAGCAACTTTCAACCAACATTTCAACCAACCGTCCATGAACTGACCAACTCAATATAATTAAAATAATCTTGACTAGTACTTAAAACTCCATTACTCCACTTCACTTGGGACAGATCCTAATGTAAAAAAGATGTGTCAGTTGTCTTGCTTATTGAAGGCCATAATGTTTTTCTCTAGGCACTCCAGTTTTTTCAACCATTTCAGCACGGACTGCCTAAACCTTATAAAAGGGGGATGTAACAATATTTCTCCACTTCGCTTGGCACTCTGGTTTCCTTTACCTTCCATGAACTGACCACCTCAATATAATTGAAATAATCTTGACTGGAATGTAAAACTCCATTATTCCACCTTACTCGGGACAGATCCTAGTGTAAGAATTGTCAGTTCTCTCGCTGAAAGCCATTGGTTTACTCTGGACACTCCAGTTTTCTCAACCATTCCAGCACCGGCTGCCTAACCTTGTAAAAGGGGCATGTAACAATATTTCTCCACTTTCCTTTGCTCACAAAACTTGACGTAGGGCAACATCTTGGTTTAGATTACATCAGACACAACTATTACAATAATCAATTAATCCATAATTTGTAGATATGTCTTTATGACCTCAGTGCAGCTTTTAATTCCGTTGTTTATGATATCGAACAAGCCATAAAGTCGCACATATTTATCACATTTTTCAATACATTATGTAATGGCTGTAAGTAAATGTCTTCTTGATGTTGATTTATCTTACAATAGGTCAGGGCACTTAATTAGGTCAGATCACAGAAGTTGTATATCATCCAAGCTCTGCTGTAAGTAAATGTCTTCTTGATGTTGGTTTACCTTACAATAGGCTGGAGCACTTCAATTAGGTCAGATCACAAAAGTTGTATATATTTAAAAGATCAGACAACCAAGCTCTGTTGTAAGTAAATGTCTTCTTGATGTTGGTTTACCTTACAATAGGCCTGGGCACTTCAATTAGGTCATATCACAAAAGTTGTATATATTTAAAAGATCAATCATCCAAGCTCTGCTGTAAGTAAATGCCTTCTTGGTTTTGGTTTTCTTTACACCATAGCGCTTCTTTGAAGATCAATCATCCAAGCTCTGTTGTAAGTAAATGTCTTCTTGATGTTGGTTTACCTTACAATAGGCTGGGGCACCTTAATTAGGTCAGATCACAAAAATTCTATACTGGAGAGATCAAGCATTCAAGCTCTGCTATAATAGGAATGGAGTGATGGTGTTTTATGCCTCAGTCAAAGAGTATTTCACTTAAAATGAGGTAACCAGCTCATTGCTGGTAGAGGAAACCAGAGTGTCTAAAAAAAACTACCGTCCTTTTGCAGATGACCATTACAATTATTGGAACATTACAGTCAGCTAGGTGTCTTGAAAATGTGTATAACATTGTTGCCTTGGATATAATGAATGTTTTGCATTCATGTTTTAAAAATGTAGTATGTTTTATAAAAGATTTGCAATCAGCAAATTGCAAGAACTTATTCTAATATTGCCATTAGAAACGTCCTTAAAAAGTCAAACTCTATGAATTGTGGGTTTTCAGATCAGGTTTGAAAATGCAGTGTGTTTCGTAAAAGATTTTTAAATCTCCTTCTTATGTTGCCATTAGGAACATCCTTTAATAAGTGGAACTCTTTAGCTTAGGGGTTTCAGATTTAGGCTTTAAAATGCAGTGCGTTTTGAAAAAGATTTTCAAACTGCATTTCTTCTCTTCTTATGTTGCATTAAGAAAACCTTAAATAAGTTGAACTTTTAGATCTAGGCTTTAAAATGGAGTATGTTTCTGAGAAAAGATCTGCAATCAGCAGATATCATCTTCTCATTTTGCTATTTTATAAGTTGAACTCTCTGAATTATGGGTTTCCAGATCTAGGTTTTAAATGAGTGAAATAGCTTGCTACCAATTACAAGATGGTTTAATAACAAGTGTCGAAGACATTCTGAAGATGTAGGCGTAATCCTTAAGGGAATTCTGCCATATGATACTAGTTTAGGATAGGTGCTTGTGATCTTCAAAAGCTTATATTGAGTTAAGCCGATGCAAGTCATAATCTGCTTCATCTGGACGTTTGAAAATCTTGGAGAAGATTATTATAAGGTATGTTTTATGAAATCCTATTTTTTGTGATGTGAGAGCCGAGTGTCGTATGTAAAAATTAATTTTAGCAAGGATACAGAAGCGCTTTTTTTAATTTGTTGCCAAATTATAAACATAGGGCACAAGATGATTCAAGAGATTTTTGCTAAATCAATTCCACACGAATCTGGCTAAATTATGATTTGTGCTAAGATCCCTACACGCTAAAATTAATACATTTAAAATACATGTATTCCGAAAGTTATGTCACAGTTCTTTCTTCATATTTATTCTAAGTATCATAAAAAAAAAATAAAAAAATTTTGTTCCCTAGAAAGATATTTTTGCCAATATTTATGAACCTATGTTAAAGACATTTCACATTTTGCAATAGAAAATTTAAGATTGAATTTAAGTATAATTTATTTTAAAATACCGCCTGTTACTTTCTTTAAGACTGTAACATTTTAAACTTGTTTGTCCTTCGAAAAACAACTAATGATGTTTTTCATTGGTGTTTCAAAACAAATTTGTCTGCATGTAACATTTTAAACTTGTATATCGTTAGTAATACAACTAATGATGTTTTTCATTGGTATTTCAAAATAAATTTGTCTGCATGTAACAATGTTATTTTGCATGGTGCTGCGTTCATGATATTCCATTATTTTCAATATCGCAGCGGTTATGATATTTCACTGGTTTCTTCAGTTCATTAGGTAATAATTGTGATCTTTTAAGATTGCGTGAATAGCAGTTAATTAAAACTCAGAAACGCTGAAATGAAACGCGGAGAGGTTTTAGAGAACATGCAATTTATGACAGTGATTCGTAAAGAAACTTGATTCTATGCATGTGTGTTCCGTAATCATCGGATACTTATTTTTAATTCCATACATGTGTATTAATTTGTCTCAAAGCTAATGATGAGATTTTAATATCGTGCCTCGCTAGAGATGCGATTTCAATTTCGTGCCTATGTATCTATCCGCATCAGTGAAAAAAAAAAATTTAAATAGTTTTTTAAAAGATTAAAAAGATTAAATTTTTTGGTATGTTTGTACTATTGCATTCTCATCAGGAAAGATTTTATGTTTGCATTATCAATCCAGGGAAATTGTCTGAAAATT
The DNA here is from genome assembly GCA_021292105.1 of Anadara kagoshimensis. Classification (NCBI taxonomy): domain Eukaryota; kingdom Metazoa; phylum Mollusca; class Bivalvia; order Arcoida; family Arcidae; genus Anadara; species Anadara kagoshimensis. Next base: position 16,747,378 of record CM037870.1, on the reverse strand, counting down.
GTTTTGCACAATTTTGCATAATTAGACGGAAACTATTTGCACACCATAAGTACAAGAGTCACCATAATGTAAAAGTGCATAAAGTATGAAAGTATCGTCTGAAAAATTAAAACAAAACTGGATTAATCCATGTAATCAATTTTAATTTTATTTATTCAAAATTCATTGTGAAATATGTCACACATTTGTTAAATAAATTTATTTGTGGCATTTCAGGCCTCTGAGGCCTCAGTGGCCAAGTGGTTTAAAGCACACACCTAAGGATCACATTTGGGGCAGATCTTAATATGAGATAGTTTACCAGTTCGCTTGCCAAAGGTCAATGGTTTTCTCCAGGCACTCCAGTTTTCTCCACCATTCTTAAACTGACCACATCAATATAAGTGAAAGAATCTTTAAAACACTAAGAGGATATACCTCGATCGAATTGGATTCAAACCAAAGTGATGAGACACTGTGATCCAAAGGCATGGGCTTGGCCAACAAGGCCCCATATTGATCATTGGCTTTGATGGCTTAACAGACAGAGATCACAGTCTCTCTCTCTCTCTCTCTCTCTCTCTCTCTCTCTCTCTCACTCTCTCTCTCCCTCATTCTTTGCTCTATTTTGCACTCCTCTCTCTCTCTCTCTCTCTCTCTCACTCACTCTCTCTCTCTCTCTCTCTCTCTCTCTCTCTCTCTCTCTCTCTCTCACTCTCTCTCTCTCCCTCATTCTTTGCTCTATTTTGCACTCCTCTCTCTCTCTCTCTCTCTTTCTTCACACAAAGGTTAGAATTATGATTGACAGACAGACACTGAAATCATTGTAACAAAATTTTTTGTTGAGGAATTTTATCAGACAAGTTGTTTCTTTGTATAATAATACCAGAATGTATTTTAATTAAGTCTGATTAAGACGAAATACACATCCCTGAATGATGAGATTCACACGGAATTTTATTGAACAAAGAAACATCTTTCTTAAGACCCCGACTGACTGCATAATTTTTAATCTGATGGAGAGAAGTTTGGTGTAGTTTTCATTATATCTTGTGTAATTCTTATTCTCTGGCGCATGGTATCTCATTTATCAAGATGTCGCGGATTAGAAGCGCCCGACAAATCTCAATCTATCGGAAAATTGAGGAGGAAAACTTTTTGTTGTAGTTTTACAATGTATCTGGTGTAATTCTTAATTTAATTCTCCCGTTTATTATCAATATGAATTTTTAGAATTTTATCGACAAACAGAAGCGCCTGAATTTCTAACAGAAAAATGATGGAAGGGAAATTTTGTTGTAGATTTTCATTGTATTTGCATTAATTTCTGATTCTCTTGATCATTTATCAGTATGAACCCTAGAATTTATCAGCGAGTGAAAGCGCCTGAATCTCTACCATATGAGTGATAGATTGGTGATGTGGTGTCTATCAGATGCCGTAATCTGGCATCTTTGTCTGGTACTCTCGCCTTTTCCCCCTTCGCTTTACAATAACCATAACTAAATCTCGGTTGATATGGCATTTTTTGCGATAAATTTCCATTGATAAAAATTGATCAGCTTGTCAGTCTGCCATAATATTCGGCTTAATTTATGTGTATTGGGTCACTCGAAATGACAAGCATGTTATTTCTGTGGATAGGAGCTTAGCCATGCATCACGTGGAAACGAAACCCAACAAGCAAACATTAAATTTTCTTGATGTGTTTTTATGGTTTTTCTTTCTGTCGCTATGGAGTGAGTCGGTCTTAGTTAGAAGTTTTTAATTAACGAGAAAGTTGCATTCCATCAGCATGTAAAGGAATGCTTTCTTCAAGATTAAATGAAGTGGAATAAAAGACAGAAATAAGAGCTTGTATATTTAACGAGTCCTGATTTATTAAGCTGAGTGTGATATCTTAAACGGGTCGGAGATAACCCTGCCTGCGTAAATGTTTATGCCGATATAGAGAAATATTATACAAAAGAGTCATACATATAAAAATTTAATGAGGATACTGAGAGTGAAAAAAAAAAACTAAAAAACAAAAAGGCATTTGTTTCATCTCATGTCAGATATTGAAAGAGTTTTTCATCGTAACACAGTTATGGGATACTACATTAGTTATATGTTGTTTTAAAATTTTGGATTTGAATTTTGTTTCATCACAGATTTTATATTTATGCAGATATTGATGACAACATTGAATGAATGGAGTTTGGATTTGAATTTTGTTTCATCACAGATTTTATTTTTATGCAGATATTGATGACAACATTGAATGAATGGAGTTTGGATTTGAATTTTGTTTCATCACAGATTTTATTTTTATGCAGATATTGATGACAACATTGAATGAATGGAGTTTGGATTTGAATTTTGTTTCACCTCAGATTTTAGTTTTATGCCGAGATTGATGACAACGTTGGATGGATGGGGTTTTACTGTGATATAACATTTCTTCAAGTTTCGTTTTAGCAGGTTTTGAATGTTCTATCGTATTGAGTTGGTTTTCATTACAAAATCTATGCAGTTGTAATACTGACTGTAAAAGAACATTTTTTGAAAAATAATACGTCATAATTTTGCTGATTTTGCATAAATGAGGGAAGGAAGGACATAAGGAAGTGTTCCATTTAAATTTTTTTTTATTTAAATTTGATACATCTTTGATATATCATTTTACTGTGATTTAGCAGCAGGTTGTTATAAAGTTTCAATTTTTAATTTTTTTTTTTTAAATTTACAAGGTCAACTTTTCAATTTAGATAATAGAACATATTGAATGACAGTATTATGAAATTTCTATAAAAGATTGCATGTTAAATATACGAGATTTAGAATAATCTGATAGTACACTTGTCTCTATCTGAAACTTAAGTAATTAAAAATTCATTTAAATCCAAGGATTTTCTTCTGCAGTTTTTTTAAATTCACTATGTAGATAGTATAAATTTGAATGTCTTTTTTTTAAATGAAGACATTCATTTACATTATTTGATTTTATCCGGCAATTCATAAATTCACTATTTAAATTTGAAACTTTAAATAATTAGACTGATTAATTATGCATTAGGATATTAAAACTTAATATTACTGAATAACTTTTTAACAAAAGTAATTTAGAATTTACTTTTTTCCCTAAATTCATAATACATTTCTCCTATATCCTGATTTATTTAAGATTAAAATCAAGATTTTCTGGAATTAATGTATTGAAAATTTAAAACTGATGAGGAAAATTGTTTTGTTGTTGAAAAAAAAACCTGATGAGCATGAAATAATGATAAGAAATTCAGCCCCAGGGTCCTTAAAGTAGAATGTGTTTCTTTTCACTGTAATGTTAAACTACTAGAGTGATTTTAATGAGATTATCTGACTTTTTATACCAATTTCTCTTTTTATTTGTAACATAAAGACTGTTTATACAAATCAAAAGTATCTATTTAATTTAAGATAAAGTAGAGGTTTACATGTTAGATAGTTTAAATATCCATTATCGTGGAGTCCTGACTAGCTGGCTGGATGCTAATTAGGTTTTCATTCTAAAGATGATGTGTTACTTTACTGGAAATGACGGCTTTCTTATTGAGCTGTAAAAAAATCCACACAGATCAACACTGCTTTAAATCTGAATTCATCATCAGTGTTAGCTAATAACTATTCTACGGCAAGGCAGGAAATTCCGGAGGATCGGAATTAGTAAAAAGAAAATGGGTCTTGGATGTCATGATATTCACAGCAACATTAGTTTAAATGAGTGTTTTGTTAAAGAAGAAAATGGGTCTTGGATGTCATGATATTTGCAGCAACATTGGTTTTAAATTAGTGTTTTGTTAAAAATCATTCAGTCATGCACTCACAACATGTACATGCATCAAGGATGGAGAGAAGAAAGAAAAAAGTGGAATGAATGAATGAAAGAAATGAAATTAATGTCGGAATTCATTACGAAAAAATGAAATTTACATCTAGATTTATCACTATACAAGTGATCTATTACGAGCATCCATAGAAAATTATAAGACTTGATGCTGTTCCACTATTTGACCTAGTTGAGTGATTGAGTTATTTTATTTTTCTCTCAATTATGGAGTAATTGTCTCTGGCTATTCCTAAGGACTGTTGTCATGGACTTTGAGGATGACATTCCTTCATTTGACCTGAATGACTGAATGGAGTTTTATTTTTCTTCTTTGTGTTATTGAGTAATTGCTTAGTGGTTGGATTTTACTTGTTGAGGGTGACTTTGAGATTTTTTTATTGTACTATAGAGGTGATAGATCTATTTGTCCTCGTAGATTGATGGGATTTATACTGACAATAAAACATATAATTAAAAACTAAATTTACCAGACAAATTTGTGTCTCTCTTTGTAAATATTGACATTAATTTGTAAGCCAGGATAGAAGAATTGTACTATGTAATTTAAAATTTTCTGTTACAAAGTAGTAGCACATTTAGTGGTCCTAAAGTACTAATTTTAGAAGAATTACTTACAGTTTAAAGAAAGTTTATGTTAAACAGTAGCTAAGTGCAATACTATGCAGTTTTATGGACTTAGAATTCACATGTGGAACTTTCACAAATATGTATTGTTTTTGGAATGTAAATTACATCACATGATGATCATGTGATTTGTTCTGCTGGCTGAAATTAACGACTTTCAGGAAGATGTTTTCAAAAAACAAGAAAAATAACAGGTTAGTTTATTTAACTAATTACATGTTGTCACACCCTTATTGAATTTTTTAACTTTTTTTATTTGTGATTATTTTGTGGTTCTGAGCTTGGAGATATGTCTGTGTTTATATGTCAAAACTGATGAGGAAATTCAGTGTTTATGTGTGGATTGAAATTTTTTTTTTTAATTATTTAGCTTAAAAATTGTCATACATATTGAATTAATATCTGTTGAATGCTATTGAATTTCAAAACAGTATATTGTTTGATATTAATCATTCAAGGAACATTTAAAAGGTTATAAATTTGACTATCAATGAAAAATGTTCAGATTGAAAATTTTGATTTTATTGTCATATACAGCTTAAAAAATTTCATAAACCGAATTAATGTCTGTTGAATGATATTGAATTTCAAATCATCAATGATGGTTTAATACATTGATAACTCAAGCAACAGTAATAGAAAATTATATTTGACTTTTAACGATTTTTTTGTCAAAACTGTTTACAGCATATCATGCATGTTATCTGAGCTGACTGAAAACATATTACATGTTATGATACAGCTGGTGATGTCTCAATTTAAATGATAAATAATGATTGAAGAAACCAAGCTGATCATTTAATAGCGTCGTATTCCTTTGTCTAAGCTGGTGATATCTCAGTCTAAGTGAATCATAAATGTTTATTTAAGAAACTTAGTTTACCCTTTGGTTTGTCAACCGTGATTTATTTGATTTGAGCTTACCGCCAATCACATTTTAAGTGTTATGATACAACTGGTGTCATCTCAATGTAAGTGATTGATCTTGAAAGCTTACCATTTATCGGCCTTGAATTCATTTGATTTAAGCTGACTTCTTATCACATTTTAAGTGTTATGATATAGCTGGTGACATCTCAATGTAAGTGATTGACCTTGAAAGCTTACCATTTATCGGCCTTGAATTCCTTTGATATGAGCTGACCGCTGATCACATATAAAGTGTTATGATAAACATCTTCCTACATCTATAGAATGTACCACCATCTCAATAGTATAATGTACAACTTAACGACTTAACGAGCCCATAATCAAATTATATATGACAGAGATTTATTAGAGCCCACAAAATTACTGTCAATATGTCGAGAAAATACATTCAAATGTCAGCGTGCCCTTGTATTACTATCAAAACTGATCTTGCATAATTAAATGTTATTTGCATCATTTTTTGTGTCTTTGCATTATGATTACAACAGTAGGTGAAAGCATTCTTCTTTGATAGGGATTGGATACTTTTAGACAAAAACAAGTTTCAAGCATTTTTTATGGGTCTGGGTCTATTTGAATCCCAAGTGTGCGTTTAGACACTAGGGCCTCTGTGGCCAAGTTGTTTAAATTGCACGCTTAGGGATCACAGTGTCTCTCACTGTCTAGGTTGGAATCCCAATCAGGACTGACCCTAGTGTTAGAAAGATTGTCAGTTTACTTGCTGAAGGTTGGTGGTTTTCCCTCCACCATATCAACCCTGACCGGGTCTGACCCAAAACTTGAAAGTGGTTAGTGACTGTTCTTTCGCCAAGCACTCGGCATTATGAAATGAAAGTCACGGTTCTTTCAGATGGGAACTTAAAATAACCGAGGTCCCGTTTCATGGTGGGCTTGGCATGCTAAAGAAGAACCCTGCTGTATAATGCCATCAGCACAACGCACAGGCACAATTCCTGCACCTTGGCCTATAGCTGGTGACGTCTCAATATAAGTGAAATATTTTTGACTGGGACATTAAACACCATTACTCAACTTAACTCAACTCTCCACCTTATCCATTTCAAACACTATCTCAAAACTGATCACTTCCATGTAAGTGAAAGAAACTTGACTGTAGCATGAAACACTATTGCTCTGTCTCACGCCTTCAGAGAAGACAGCAAATGAATGCCATTTTGCCTCTGTGTGTGTGTGTGTGTGTGTGTGTGTGTGTGTGTGTGTGTGTGTGAGCTAGCTTTACAACATAGTCCATGTGTATGTACATGCAGGGATTGAGACTAGCAGGGGCCCAGTTAAGTGCATGACTCAAAATTAGTCTGGGTCCCTAAATTTATACATATTTTAGCTGAAGTGAGCTGGGCCCCTGACTCAAAATAGTTGAGCTTCATCTCTGACATGGTTGGCAAGCACAATCTTAAAGCCACAACCAGGTTGAATATGTTTACTGTTCTGGCTTAGGGAGTTAGAGATGCTATATATATCTTACATTTATGTAGTATCGTATTTTTATTTAGTTGACAAGCTTAAGAATATTGTGAAAGTCATACTGTTCTCCTAGGTCTCTGTGTAAGCCATGTTGTTTCTCAAACATATAGCCTTCTTGACCCTATGACCATTAAGATTTCCCGGAAGACACGTTTCCAATATCTTGGAAAAGATTAGAAATCTTTTAGTGTTTGGAGCAAATATCTAAAGAGATGATTTTGTCAATAAGCGGGGGAAAATCCTTAATTAATTAATATATTTGTATGTCTTTCTGCTGTTGCTGTTGTTTTTGATTGACAGGTTGACAGTGCTGTTGGGTGATTGGCGGATAGGCAATATGACAGTCAAAATAAGACAAAATATTCTTATTTTAATGTCTGATATTAATATCTTAGCATTGCAAATGAAGACAACTGCATTGTTATGAAAATACATGTGCATATATTTTTTTTGTAACTGATGCTTTTTATTGGTGCCAAGACCAGGTGGTGAGTCAAATGTCACGAGTTGGACCTTTAGGTTTACTAAGATAGGACTAATGTAAAAATATGCATATATTTATAACAGTTGCATTATATTTTATCTGATTCCTGTCATGTTTGTTTAGGGGGCCTCAGTGCCTAGGTGGTCTATATAGCACTGGCTCACATATCTCAGTGGGTTTGAATTCAAATGTACTAGATCCTAGTGTGAAAAAATTTATCATTTCACCTGGTGGATGGTGGTTTTCTCTAGCCTCTGTTTTCCCCACCATCCCAGATCTTAGTGTGTGATAGCTTTTCATTCGAATTATCAGAGTATTTTGGTTTTCTATAGGTGCTCTGGTTTTCTTTACCATCCCAGAACTGATGACCAAAAGACGTAGAAGAATTTTGACTGGGTTGTAAAATGCTGTTACAACTGCTCCACTTATGGCATAAGCATTTATCATACGCTATCCTCATGATTGTTACCACTTTGGTTTTCTCCACCATTTTACGGAATTCCACTAGGATCTGCCCCGAGTGGGATTTGAACCTATGCATTGAGAGGCACTTTGATCAGGAACCATCTGGTTTAGACCACTTGATTACAGAGCCCCTATATTGTTATCCAATGGAAATGATTGTTCCACAGAAACATAAAGGGGCCTTGTCTGCTGCCCTGACATAACCCTTTTTTTACAGTTAACTCTGTACTCTGGCAAAGTTCACATGACCTTGAGACAGGACAAGATAGATGCTTCAATCAAAAATGTTTTCTTCAGTTTTTTACGTGGGCATGGCATGTCTTAATCAGAGGCGTTACAGGATTCTTCCTGTTTTTTCTCTAAATGTCTGCTAAATTAGTTGCATGCTAAGTATAATTCATGTTAATGCCAAAACACATTATATTTATAATCACTTTTTTTTTCTTTTTAAAATATCATTCTTGTTTTTTTTATTTTTTATTTCCCCCCCCCCCCCCAATTTGAACATTTGATCATTAAGATCGATTTTTATTGCGTTTCCACTCCCTCCTAACATTAATACATCAAGACTATGCACACTGCTTATTTTTCTGTTTTGAAGAGATCATTAAAAGAAGGATTTCATTCCTACATAAATATATTATACCCCCCAAAAAAATATAAAAAAATATGCATTTTTTTATGTTTTTTTTTCTTCCAATTTGAATTGATTATTAAGCTGATTTTCATCCACTCACTGAAGTATCAATTAATTGATCTATCAAGAATTTTTTAAGCATTTTCGTGATTTTTTTTCAAATTTGAATATAAGTTAAGGTGATTTTCATTCTAAATAAGTAAATATCAAGAATATTTTTTGTACTTTTTTTCATGGATTTATTTGTATTATTTTTTTCCAATTTAAGCATCTTATTATTTCAGATTAATCATAATCATGATAAAAAGTATTTTTTTCACAGCATTTAATCAAAATTCGACTTTTTTTCTCCCGATATAAACCTTTAAATGTCAAACTTAATACTGACAGAACACGTTTCTTAATGAATCAACACCCACAAAAACCGTAAGAAATACGCAAATTAATAAGCTTATCATCGTAAAAGTTTGTACGCCTAATTCCGACTCTAACAAAACTCCCACAATATCAAAATTGTCATCTTATAATGGACATGATTACTCGCTATCGGAAAGCGCAAAAATTGGAATATAATTCTTCCCACATATTTTTGATCCGTAATAGAAATTTTGTCTACTTAAAACGCAGATATTTAGCCAAGTTTATTGAATGTCAGGCTTACGGGAATGAAAGTTTGGCTTTAACATCTTGCTCTTTAGTTGACTGGTTTATTTATTTATTTGCTGTTTTCCTTTGCCGAAGAAGCCACTGCGGTAAGTAATTTGGTACAATGCTCGCTTCTTATGTGGACCACAAGGGTAGCTCAGTTGGTAGAGTCCTAACTCCATAATGTTGGAGACTGTGGGTTCAAACCCCACCAGGGTTTTAGCAATACTTGAAAATAGGTAGTGACAGTTATTTTCTCAAGCACTCGGCATACTAATGACCCATGTTGTGGTAGGTATGGCATGTTAGGCCATGTAAGGTTTTTGCAGAACAATTATTTTCATTTCTATTTTGATTTTCACATACCAAAATTAAAAGTGTTTGTAGTAACAAATTATGAAGAGCAATAAAAAGCTTTTTTTCTTCTTTTGATACCACCCGCTTAAAAAGTGGGGGGTATATAGTGATAGGGGTGTCTGTCCGTCCTTCCGTTAAACCTTAGGGTACCTATCTCTTATCCGCAACTCCTCCTAAACCCTTCAATGGATTTTCATGAAACTTTCCCACAATCTTTGTGATATAATGTAGATGTGCACCTCCTATTTAAAAATTTGATTCGATGGATTTTTGGGAGCTTGTGGCTCACAGTTTTTCTAGTTTCTTTTTTTTTTAAAATAATTATTTAAGTTTTTTTACATCAGTATTTCCACCGACTGATACCGAAAGACAGTGGTAATAAATTGGAAAAAAAAAACCCTCATAAGTAATTAATACAAAATGTTGGGTATGTGTAGCACTGAGCTGATGAGCAGGTCAATGTGAAAAGGGCTCAAATATTTCATGGTTTATTTTGAATTTTCATCATCAGAAAATTTTGACATGAAGAACAAGCAAAAGTATTTGATATATAATTTTTAGTTTTTTTCATCAGGAATTTTTCAGATGCTGATACAGCTGATACTAAAAGACATTGGTGATAATTGTAAATAAAAACAAGCTCATAAGTAATAAATGAAAAAGAGTTGGTATGTGTAACACTTAGCAGATGAGCAGATCATAGGAAAAGGGCATCTCTATAAAAGTATTTCATGTAATAGGTTAAGGGTTGTTTTAAAATTTTCATCATCAGTAAATTTCCTCATTCCAAGGCAGAGGAAAAAGCAAAAGTATTTGATAATTAATTTTATGTTTGTTTTCATCTGAAATTCCTCGGCTGCTGATACCGCTGATACCAAAAGATAGTAGTAATAAATAGTAAAAGAAAAAACAACCTCACTAGTAATAAATAAAAAAGAAAAGTGGGTATTTGTAACACTGAGCAGATGTGTTAAACAGAAGAAGACATTGTTGTATGATATCTTCTTTATGATGGGTCTGGTGTATGTTATAGTACAAGCCTCTTAATTACTGTGGGAACTACTGCAAAAATAAACAAAAAAACTACTGTAATAATTACAGTACCAGTTAATCAAGGGTGTATCAGAATACCTGGCCTGGGACTTGGAATTTGGACTCTGGATTTGACTTGGACTCTGGTGTATGTTATAGTAGAAGAGTTTTAATTATTGTGGGAACTACCACAAATATAAACAAAAAACTACTTTAAGTTAATCAGGGGTTTTTCTGAATTCCTGGCCTGGGACTTGGAATTTGGACTCTAAATTGGACTTGGACTCTGGTATATGTTATAGTAGAAAAGTCTTAATAACTTTGGGAACTACGACAAAAATAAACAAAAACTACTATAATAATAATAATAATAATAATAATAATAATAGTACCAGTTAATCAGGGTGTGTGGGAATTTCTGGGCTGGGACTTGGAATTCGGACTGTGGATTGGACATGTATGCTGGGTTTGAATTTGAACTTATGCTCTTAACCTGGCATAAAACAAGGGCTCTCATCATGGACTTAAACTCCAGACACTTGATTTAGAAAGCCAACTTGGACGCTGGACTTTGTACTTTGGGTTTTGATTTACATCTTGACTTGAACTCTGGATTTGGCCCTTGGTTTTGGACTCTGGACATTAATTTGAACTCATAATCTAAACTAGGACATAGGCTTTGAACTTTGATTCGTTCTCAAAATTTGGTCTTGGAAGGTATACTGAACTTGGGACTCGGACTCAGACTCAGAAAGTGGACTAGGAAGCTAGACACTGGATTCAGACTTCTTGATTTGGACTTGACTCTGGCTGGGTAACTCAAAATTATCTAAATGGTTAAGTAGAAATCAAAAGTCCAGTCCAGGATTTTAGAGATGCCATTAATCAGGAGTGATTTAATTATAAATAATATATACGTATATCATGGAAACACCTGCCTTCTTTACTTACTGGTACATCTATAAAAATTATCTAAATAGTTAAGTTCAAATTAGAAGTCCAGTCCAGGATTTTGGACATGCCATTAATCAGGACTGATTTAATTAGTTGTTTTGCTAGCTGACCTGATAATCAGACAAGTTATATCAGGGAAACACCTGTCTTCTTTACCTACCGGTACATCTATTAAAATGTTTTTGGATTAACACTGATTTATTATTGTGTAATGGTATGTTGAGATGTTTGATTAATTGCAGATGGTGTGGTTGATTTTGTGTTGGGTTGTTTGATTAATTACAGATGGTGTGGTTTATTTTGATTACTTCATTGTGTTGCTAATTATAGCTGATTTAGATAGATAAAATGAAGTGGTAGATTAAAAGAATCTTAGCAGCATTTCCTGATTATGAGTGTTGGCAAAATTTTTCCTAAATGAGGCTCCTCAAAATCTGGGTTTGGGGCCTCGATGGTTGAGTGGTCTAAATATCGTGCTTACTGATCAAAGTGCCTCTCACCACCTAGGTCAAAATCCCGCTCAGGACAGAAACTAGAAAATCTGTCAATTTGATTGCTCAAGGTCTGTTGTTTTTTTCTGGGTACTCCAGTTTCTTCCACCCCCCAATGAAAGTGAAAGAATATTGAATGGGGCTAAAAATACCATTACTACATTCCATTTCAATTCTTTGTTAAATTTGTCAGAAAACATTAGTCAAGCTGTTAGACATTTTCACTGTAATTGAACTGAACCACCCTTCCTCCAATCCCCACACTAACTTACTACCAACCCCAAAATAACAGGAGAAAACTTATTTAACTTTGTGAATTTCAGTATAAGCAAGACAAATCTTGACAAATCGTGCAGGTTAGAACATTTTTATATATAATTTCTACAATTAAAACCAGAATATTAGATTCTGCCCTTGTCTTTTATAATTACTTCAAGGTTTCATTGATGGAACGGCTACCAGCATCATCTTCACAGAAACAATACAGACAGGGCTCTAAGCTGTAAGAATATATAACTAGTAATAATCTGGCCGACTTGAATTGATGGATAAGCCTCGTCTTTCATTATAGAGGGTCGGGTCAATTTCTTGGTTATCTTCTCTCTGATATGGTGAACATTTCTAGGATGGGGGAGGGGTCAAATTCTGACTACTGTTGTAGTGAGATGTTACAATGTTACATTTTCAGCTTCAGTGATTCTGACAGCTTCATAATTTATTATATGTCCATTCATCATATCGCTGACTTGTGAACGGAATCTTTGAATCTAGTTTTTAAGAATAAAATAGTAGTACAATCAAACCTGCCTTAAAGGTCCCCCCTCTACATAAGGATCATCTGCTTTTAAAGACCATTAAATTTTTATCCCAATTGTTCTTTATTTATGTTGTTTGAGCCTTTATCTAAAGGTCACCTTCTCCTAAATGCCACACTTTCCCTTGAGTAGCCCGAGTTCATTCTAGGATTTTTCAGATAGTGCTATTTTCCAAACACCTTGTGATGAATCGAGGTTTTACTCTATGTTTAGCTGCACTATCATGTTGGTTTTTTTATGTGGCATTGAAAAACTGTTATCTTAATGAAGACATGAAGTGATTCATTGACTCATAATGTCGGACAGTAGATACATTATTAGTTATGTTACAACACCCACCCCTACCTAAAGATGATCCAGATGATAACTCGTTGAAGTGAAAACTGCTGCACTGTTATCTGTAAAGACTGTGTGCCTTGTTTCTGTAATGATAAGTAGAGAAGTTTAAAAAAATACCAACTTCTAAGTGGGTAATTATATTTAAATATTTAATAAATTTTACTTAACAGTACACACTATGTCTATATATTATATTAGCTCACTAGTTGAAGGTTGTTGTTTTCTCTAGTCACTCTCATTTCCTCCACCATGCTAGAAATACTGTAGGTCCAACTCTAATTGGTGACAGATCCTAATGTGAGAAAGTTTGTCAGTTTGCTTGCCAAAGATGGGTGGTTTTATCCGGTCAGTCATGTTTCCCTACACCATCCTATAACTGACTGTCTCAATATAAGTGAAAATGTCATGACTGAGACATCATACACCATTATTCTACTTTACTCCTACTTTTGACTTCACACTGTTGTTTTGCACTCTTTAACTGGATTCTAGGTTTCCACAAAATAATTAATTAGTAACCAGTTTTCTGAAATTCATGTAAACATAACTCTTCTTAAAGTACTTTTTCACATATTTACTGATATTGTGAAGTTACGTTTAGAAAGAATTTCTCAGTAATTAGCAGCTGCTAGTGATTTGGCTAACATTTCCAATTGTTCTACCAGTATATCGTTTTTAGCGCAGCTCATTTTAGCCAATGGCGATTGGTGAGTATTCTGTATCGTTTTTAGGTTATGATAACTTTCTTTAGCCGATGGCGATTTCGTTAACATTGTAAATGGTTCTATTTCATATTTTTTCATAACTCAACTAGCTTTAGCCATCTTCAAGAGATTTGTTATTGAACATTCAGTCTTTTATTGTGTTAACAAGGCAGTCAGCTGGGGTATAGTTGTAATGATGTAGGAGAAAGCCTATTCCGTATTTCTGAAGTAGGCTATAATTGGTCTGCCAGTAACAGATGACCAGCCAATATACACTATAAGTATGATTTGAATATTAATTCCGAGATCCCTAGTACTTTTATTATTCCTGAATTTTCGTCTCGGGGAGAAATGTTCCTGTCGTTCTTGTCATATTCATTATCCAATGTTTAATCTAGGGTTTTTCAGAAACGGCCATTTTCAAAATTTTTTGTCTAAATTCCATAATATCAATATTTTTAGCATTTATGTTTTGTTGAAAATGGCCCACTAAGACCTTAAAATAGGTACCTTAAAATAGGTCTTTTGGAAATGTAGGCGATCTATGGCCCAGTGGCCCTTTCTAGGATGTAATCTGATAATATTCAGTCATTTGGTCCCCTAAATAAAGTCCTGAGGTACACAGTTCAGGTCAGGTCATACCTTTAATGATTGTGTCTGATTCCAATGTTTAAATTTTGATAGATACATGTTGCTTTGATTATTTTTTCAAAAAATAAACACAAATTATATGCAATTATTTGAAATGAGATGTCTCGATATAAGTGAAATATTCTTGACTTGGACAATGTTAAATACCATTACTCAACTCGAACTCAGTTATATGTAATGAGAACAAGTTTCTTGATCTCTAAGAATTAAACTAATAAATAACAAGTTTGTATATATGTGCGATATGTGTGAATAGGCTGTTGGGGTCTGTTTTGTATTGGTACACTCAGCGATTTTTTAGGAGCTAACTCACTGAGTCAATATGCTGCAGACAAGCATCATACCCCACCCCCACCCTCTACACACACCCCATGTCTTTGCGGGAATACATCATCTTATGCAATTCCATATCCATTGGAAATAAGTATTCCGCACAAACGTTAGAGGGTATCACATGGTACAGCGGCAAACCCCATTGAGGTATTTGTGGTACAGAAAATAGAATTAATGAATTGCTATGTATTGTGCCAGATAAGGAAATCTCAATTGTCATTCTAATATATTTGCTCTAAAACTTCAGAAGCTTTTATTATTATTTTATTGTTTGTTTGTTTTTTATCTTGTAGATAAAAATATATCAAATTAAAAAAATATATGTTTTTGTAAGATTTCATCTGATTATACAGAGTTCATATGACCAGGATTTCTGAAGTTCATCTTTGTGACACCCAATCTTTAAATGTATATACTTCCAGTCTCATGTTTACCCGAGATGAGATTTGAGATGAGATACAACTGGTTATACAAAATTGATTCATTTAAAAATTATTAAAAAGTAAGTCTCCTATTTACCCTAGATGAGGTACGAGAAGAGATACTACTGGTAATAACAAATTGATTTATTTAACAAATAATATCAGAAATTGATTCATTTCAAAATGATAAAAAGTAAGTCTCGATTTACTTAAAATGAAATTCAAGATGAGAAACTGACAATAATCAGAAATTGATTTATTTAACCAATAATAAAAAAGCCATTCTCCTATTCGTGTGATGGAATTCATCAATTTTTTATCCTTGAACTACAACCATATCTTTTGATGGTTGTCAGAGTATGTTGGTTGGTTGGTTGAATGTTGCTTAACGTCACATCAGCAATTTTTCAGCTATTTGCGGCGAGAACTATTTTCTTAATCTCTATGGATTGATCTATGAACAATTTCGTGTATGCATGTGAATTGCGAGTGTGTTGTATGGTCTGCTTTGTACTAGCGCGAACTCGGGGCGACTTTAACGTGATAGCTCACAGAGTCAGTATACCGCAGACAAGCGTACCACTCCCCCAGTCCATTATACTGATATCAGGTGAACCAGTAAAGGCCAATGGCAAGGAAAATTCACTTTCCCACATGTGGTCTTAGCAGGACTCGAACTCACAGTGGTAAGATACCCTGTATTTGAAGACTGGCTCCTTATCCATCAGGCCTGCCTGCTGGCCAATGTGCAGAGTGTCTATATTGTTTAACATTTATCACTACTTTGTATTTATATTTTAAAAAAAATCATATTTTTCCTTTTGCAAGATTATAAAAGATTTGATTTTGTGCGGTGGTTTTAAAAAGAGTGTTGTGTAAGACACAAAGATAGACTTACTATTTTATTTGAACTGGTGTTTGAAATAAAATACATTTGCCTCAGTCAATATTTATTTTTCCATTTATATCAGAGCATATACACCCTAAAAGTCCATAACTATTTTATAATACATGTGTAATTAAAAAACTAATTGTAGAATCTCTGTTCAATTGCATAAAAAATTATAATCTGCCAATGTAATTTCCATTTGGTAAATGAAATGTTGTTTAAGAAATAATCAACATCTACCCGTGGTATATCGGCAAATAATACACGGGCCGGAGTTCACATACGGAAGAATATATCACGAGGTGGCTCTTCATGTGAACTCCCGCCCGTGTATTATTCCCCAATATACCACGGGTAAATGTTGATCATTTCAATTCTAACATGACTTAAATAAAACAAATTCAAATAAACAAATGCGAACTCTTTCTTTGGAAATACATTTTACTATTTATTTGCAAAAAGGTCCATTGAAACAATGCGGCTGTTGAGATTACCTCCATTGAAATACATGATTTTATGAATGAAAATTACGTCACAACCATTGTTCGCGGAACATAACATGATGCCATAAAATAAGCAAGGGAGTATGTCATTAAAACGGAACAGTGATGGGTATATCGTTTGTTATACCACGGCTGGCTCTCTTTATGTTTCATATGAAGAAAACGCAGGTCATGTTAGAATATTGATACTAAATTTTGATTTTACACATGGCTGGTGTAGGAGATTAAAGATATTACCCTCATACCCACACAGTATTCATTCTAGAAGGGGGGGGGGTGGGGGAGGGTGGGGGGATGGGACCATTGATCCCATATTAACATTACATGAATGCAAAAATGTTGATGTTATGGTGTTTTAAAAGATTTTTTTTTACACAGTATGCCAATTTCTTACAAAAAGTTAAAACATTCAATCCAATATCAAAAGTCCTGTCTAGGTTTTTCTTTATGCCAAAAAGTCTTATTTAAGATCTACAAGTTCAGTCCAATATCAAAAGTCTGGTCTGAGCATTTGTTTATATTCTAATTCTTACATTCAGTGTAATATCAAATGTCCAGTCTTGGTTTTTCTTTATACCAAATTCTTATATTCTTGGACAATGTTTGGTCCAATATCGAAAGACCAGTCCACATTTTCATTAATACCAGATTCTTATATAAGAGCTATGTCACAGATGCTCCTTTTGTAAAGATGTCTTGAGTTTAGAATGCTGAGCCAGTTTTGACAATTTGAATAGAAACATTGATCTATATATTGAGTGACATTAGCCGAGTGTATTACAACCTCTTCTATTTAAATGTTAAAGTACAACCTAGGTTTGCTGCTTAAGTATTTTTTAATATATTTTGCTTCTTTCACATCATTTTAAGTGGCTGTGTATTTCCTGGTTGTCGTAAGGAGTGAGAGAATTTTAGTTTTAAGCAGGTTCAGCATTATTGCAACAATTTGCAGCAAATTTTTTAAAAAGGATTTCTTAAGGTATGCACATTTTTATTTTTTTATCACGTAGTCTCTCCATCAGTATGCCTGTGCATCACACTTTTTGTCTACCCCAGTTCTCCAGTACCATTCATTCATCAGATATTTCTATTTTTGTAGGCATTATGGTCCTTTGAAATTTTTAAATCATAACAAGTACCTCTTGTGACCTGGACCTTTAACCCAGGGAATTCTGAACTCCTGTTTTTTTTTTTTTTTTTTTTTAAATGGAATACAATGTTGTTTAGATATACTGGTACACAAAAGTGCAATGTTGTGATAAGGGAATAATGATTAATGTCATCAAGATAATTGTCATTAGATCTAAACCAGTATATCTAATGATGTTTAAGAAAAGAGGAAGTAATTAGAATTAATTTCAAATTACTTCCTGGAAAAAAATTGCTCTATATTTTGTAACAATTGATGCTGTGCTGATTATGACACAGTTATACGTACCTGGTTTTATTTTTTCAAATTTACCGTCTTTGAAATCATTTCCTTGTTTGCCCATCCCTAATACAGTGGTCTAAAGCAGCTTACAGTGTTACTCACTTTTTTGCACTCAAGTAGATTGAAGTTTTAGAAAGTTGACAGTTGTCTTGCTTAAGAATGGAGTATTTCTGGTGGATTTGGGTTTCCTTTTCCAACCTTGAACTGACTGCCTGCCTCAACTTAAGTCGAAGAATTTTGGCTGGTGCTGACAAGTTTATATATATGCTTGGAACATTGATAAATTACAGAACAAGTTTGAATTTGAGCATTCTTATCAGGGCTAAAACTCTATAGTATTGCCATTGTTGGAGTTCATGGGTTAGAGAGGTTAGGACCTTAGCCTTCAAACCCAATGGGCCTCACCCCTGTGGGTTCAACCCTTGTAGAATGCAATGTTGTGGAGATATACTGTATATTGCTTTATTTTCACGGTGTCGAATTTTCGCGGTTTGACGATGGCTAGCATATTCACGGTGTCATATTTTTGCGGTCTTATCTGATTAAAGATAAACTTCGTTAGGAAGATTAATGGGCTGTTATTTTCGTGGGAATACACTGTGCCGCGAATATAGCGAAAATAAAACTACAGCGAAATATAAGCATTATACAGTATTCTGCACTATGTACAGTGCATTTGCAGGTTGTGATATGGGAATAATGAATTATATCATCAAGACAATTGTCATTAGATCTAAACCAGTATATCTAATGATGTTTAAGAAAAGAGGAAGTAAAAGGAATTAATTTCAAATTACTTCCTGGAAAAAAAATTACTCTATATTTTGTAACAATTGATGCTGTGCTGATTAGGACACAGTTTTACATACCTGCTTTTTTCCAAATTTGCTGTCCTTGAAATCATTTCCTTGTTTGCCCATCCCTAATACATTGGCAGAGGCCACGGTAGCATAATGGATAAGACGTTGGTCTTCAAATCCAGGGTCTATCACCGCTGTGATTTCGAGTCCTGCTCAGACCAAATGTGGGAAAGTGAATTTTCCTTGCCATTGGCCTTTACTGGTTCACCTGGTATCAGTATAATGGACTTTGGTAGTGGTACTTTAGTCTGTAGCATACTGACTGTGAGCTAGCATGTTAAAGTCGCCCTGAGTGTGTGCTAGTACAAGGCAGACCATACAACACACTTGCACTTCACATGCATACTCAAAATTCTTCATAGATTAATTCATAGAGATTAATAAAATAGTTCTCGTCGCGAATAGCTGAAAAATTGCTGATGCAACGTTAAGCAACATTCATCCAATCAACTTAATACATTGGGATGCCAGCTTACAGATCAAAGTATTGCTCACTTTTTTGAGTTTTAATTGCACTTCGGTAGATTGAAGTTTTAGAAAGTTTGTCAGTTCTCTTGTCAAAGGCTTGTGGATTTCTGCTTGGTATTTGGGTTTTCTCTACCATCCTAGAACTCACCATCTTTATTTTAGTTGGAAGTATTATGGGTGGGGCTAACAGAGTTTTATAGTGCTTAGAATATTGATAAATTACAGATCAAGTTTGATATTGAGCATTTCTTATCAAAGCTTTTATAGTGTTGCCATTGTCGGAGTCATAGATTAGAGTGGTTAGGATTTGGCTTTCAAACCCAAGGTGCCTCACCACTCTGGTGCAACCCTAGTTGACTGTAAGTGAGATTGGGATTTTCTTGCTGTAGGCCTTTACTGGTTGACTCTATACCAGTATAATGGACAGAGTAGTCAGTATTCTGGGCAAATGTACTAGCATTCTATAGGTCATAATAAATGTGCACTAATGCAAAGTAGATCAGAAATACTTAAACAAATTTACACAAAGATGAAATTGTGTTAAGATTTTTTATCCTTGTTAGCACCGAGTGCTCGGAAGTGCATGCTTACCGATCACAATGTCACTTACTGTCTAGAATAAATTTCCCACTTGGGACAGATGCTAGTGTGAATTTGCTTGCAGAAGGTCAGTCTTGTTTTTTTTTTTTTTTTTTTTCTTTCTTTCTTTTTTCAGGCTCTATGTTTTCTCCCACCATATCTGAAATAACAGCCTCAATATAAGAAAAAAGACCACTACTGTAGCTCAGTTGGTAGAGTGCTCGCTCTGTAAGTGGGAGGTCGTGGGTTCGAACTCTGACAGTGTTTGACCCAAGACTTGAAAGTGAGAAGCGACTGTTCTTTCGCCAAGCACTCGGCATTATGAAATGAAAGTCACGGTTCTTTGGGATGGACTAAAAATAAACGAGGTCCCGTGTCACTGTAGGGTTGGCACGATAAAGGACCCTACTGTATAATGCCATCAGTGCAATACACAGGCAAAATTTTTTGCACATTTGCCTATGGTTGGCGACGTCTCGATATAGGTGAAATATTTTTGACTGGGACATTAAAACCATTACTAAACTCAACTCGATATAAGAAAAAAAAATCTTGACTAGTGCATCAAATTCCACTGCTCACTATCGCGCAAAAATGACTGTTTCTATTCTAATTTGTAACAATTGGTTTTTCTATTTAAATCTAGACAAATATATTTATTGAATTCAAGAATTAAAACAAAAACATCAATCGTGATCACAGGAGAATTGCTTCCGTGAAAATATCTATTATTATTTTGTAACAATTTCTTTCCTTCTTGAAATCAAACCATCTTTTCATCTGTTTGTTAACTTCAGCATTTCTGTCACATCAAGACGACCGATTTCTCATGTTGTAGAGGAATTAACAAGAGACCAATTCTCTTGTCATAGAGGTATTAACGAGAGACTATAGCGGAATTATCTATGGACGGTTATTGATCCATTGTTGCGTAATCTAAGAAAAGTTCTCTCTCAATCCGCTGAGATATAGTAAAACGCTGCCGTAGCTGGCATACAACAATTTGTAACGTAAATGGCTTTAGTCCATTCAGACGACTAATGATGATCAGATGGTTAGTTTTTACGTGACGAATTCCCGCACATCATGAAATGCCGATATTACATAACAAAATACTTGGCCATTCATGTTGTTTGATCAATATGAAAGAGAATCATGAAAGGGCATGAAACCCCACAGTGGGGAGAAAGTTTTGATACAACACATGAAAAGATCTTATGAACTCCCTTCCCTTCCCTGCGCCACACCCACAGTGAACTACCAATATTACATAATAACAAAAGCTTGACCATTCATGTTGTCTGTAGCTAATGGTTGAACCTCTCTGGTTTAGTGGTCACTCACAGGTCAGTCAGATATTTTTACCAACAAATGTTGATTGATTGAATTGAGTTTTATGTCCCAGTCAAAAATATTTCACTTATATCGAGATGTCACTAGCTATAGGTGAAGTAGCTGAAATTTTGACCTTTGAAATGCTGTCAGGTTAATGTGCAGGTAGGGTACTATTAGCATGCTATTTCTGCCAGGACACAGACATCATAAATTTTCAAGTCTCAATACCCAGTCAGGGTTTGAACTCTAACCTGCCAAATACATTGTGGGCATGCACTACAGTAATAGTTTGTGTTTGTATGGACAAGACAACCGACTGTAAATTAGATTTTTTTTTAAATTATTGATTCAGAATCATATCAGTTGTATGATTAATGTTCATGTCTTGGTCAGTCCTGGCCAGGTTTCGAACCTCAACCTCCCACATAAGGAGTGAGCACTCTACCAACTGAACTACCAAAGTGGTTTGTTTATATAAGACAAGGTGATCCACTATAATTGAGATTTTTTTTTATAACTTTGATTCAGAATGATATCTGTGGTGTCATTAAATTCTTTACCAAAATTCATCTCCGCATTTGTAATTTGCTTCGGGCCAGATTTACGATATTAAATTAGATGAACTCAGTTCTTCATGTTATTATTGTAATCATCATAAAATTCAGAATATAACATAAACACTTATATTAAAAGATTAACAGTGTTTGTCTACCTGATTGGACCATGATATTAAAACCAGAGACTATAAATTTTACTGGGTATATTTTCCGCTAGGGAAATCTTTCCAGAAGGAAGAGAAGTAACAGAGTTTTTAACTCCATTCATATTTTTATCCCCCGCCTTTCAAATAAAGAGAGGAATATTAAATTTGAGTTTCCATCTGTCCTTCTGTTCATCCTAAATTCTTGTCTGCGCTAATTCTTCCAAACTATGAAGCAGGGCCCCAAAAATCGCCAAAATCGGCTAAAATCACTGAATTGGCAAATAAAACGCCGAATTAAAATTAGGTCATTCGGTTTTTTTCCCCTATAAACCTTCTAAATTTTGTCTTGTCAATTAAGATTAGTTCACGATCGAGAAATCACACAAGACTTGAAGATGAAGCCACGTGTCCCACAGGTGTACAATCGGTGTAATAATTAATTAATCATTGACTGTGTATAATCAACACCAGAGTTAATCCTCTAATCACTTAATTATTACCGAGACCACGTGTGTTCAACAAACCGTGTAAACAAAATACCTTATGAGGCCTCAGTTTTATTTATGCCTTGTTTCATGGTTTAAGGAAATGATTCAAACAGCGAGGTGAATCAAAAGAGCTGAAAAGAATACCAAATTAAGCATTTGAATATTAGTTGGCTGTTATTCGAATCCTATTTGAATATTCGGCACAAAAAAGAAAATCTCCATCTGTTCTGGAACAGAGCTACTGTATGCAAACGATGTGTATTGCACAAGGCAGATGAACAAAATTACCTTATTATATATTCCTTATTCATTGGAATGCTGTATGACGATAATAAAATCATGATCTCTTTAATATTCTTCTAAATAAACCCAGGTTTTAATGATTAAGACCATGTAAGCAGTAAAACATGTGACAGCCATATTTTTTTATTACTTTAACCCGACAAATAGTCGTTACCCACTCTGCTTTGAATAACATGTATTAAAGGGACATAATCATGATAGTGACAGAAAGTAAACAAAGCACATGGCTGTAGTCTTTCCCGACTTTGTGGTGAGTGTTTGGATGAACAAAGTTTTTCATGAATAAAATGAAGAAAGAAAGGAAGCATCTGAAAGTAGATTTTTGCTGTGTAACATTCCAGACGAAATGTAAGCTCCACCAAAAAGCTCTATAAACCAATCAAAAAGGGGGGGGGGTTATGAATGAGTTTTTTTTTAGTTTTTTTTTTTTTAGCGGTGATTTTTACCGACGAATGACCTTATCGGTGTTTGTGGGGCCCTGCTATGAAGCACTATTTCATGAAACTTGGTGCAAAGTATCAACATAGATAGGAGATGCGCATTTCATTATCTCAAGTTGGTTTGCTCATTTTGCTTAGAGTTATGGCCCTTTGAACTTTAGTGCAAATCACAAAAAAGAGAACCTGCTGGAAGGGGATCCTAATTCACTGAGTTTGTTTGTCTCATTAAAATCATTCCTTTCAGTTCAGGGATAGTGGAGGATCTTGGATTGCCCCCAGAAAATGTTGTCTTTCTTTCATGGAGTCAGGGTTGGTAGTGTGTGTTGCACTATGCTGACTATGCCCCCAACTCTTTCTTTTGGCTGAGAAGAAAGACAAAAACAGACTTCAAACTTATTTTATGTTGATAATTAAAATATAATAAATGAGCTCTGTGACACTTGTAAAAATGACAATTTTAATTTTTCATAAAAGCTGGTTTTCTCTGTAATATTATCTTTTGGTTAGTTTCTTGTTTTATACAACAATTTTAATAAAATTGTCAATGATTTATTTTTGACAATATTAGAATAAATGATAATAGAAAAATCTTTTCTCGTTTCCTATTATAAAGATTCCAATGGGAAAAGCTTGTTACTTGATTTATTTTGTCAATATTAGAATAAATGATTATAGAAATGTATTTCCCGGTTTTCCAATGGAAAGCTTGGTCCTGTGATTTATTTGGACAATATCAGGATGAATTATTTCAGAAATATCTTTACCGTTTCCTATTACGAACGATAAAGAAACTTTACCAAGGAATGATCTCGGTAAAAGATCCCCTGAACCTTTATAACAATACCGCATTAGAATCGTAACTGATTGCATTTAATCCTAATGAGATTTACAATAAAATGTCAGCGGCACGTCGGGATGTAGGCTCTGTTGCCGTTTTCCAATATAAATTGTCTTCCGCAGTATGATTTTGTATTAAAAGGTAACTCGATGTCGTAGGTAGTAGAAATGATAAAATTGTGATATATAGTTCATGCTTAATTTGTAGTTCGTATTTCATTCTTAGTTCATGTTTGATTCATTTGATTTCATTAGACGAAGAAGTTGATAACGATGGTGGTGTCATTTTCATATAAAGAGGATGTTTAATAAACAGTTGCTAAAATTTTAAATTTCTTTCCTTCTTTGGAATTTGGAGTTTATTAAGGTAAGATGGTTATATATATACTTTTGTTTTGTTTATTTCATTAAGCAATGGTGATGATGATGATGATGATGTTGATTTCATTATGAAGATAGTTAATATGTGTCTTATAACAGTATATAAAATTTTAATTAATCTGGAATATTAATTTGGAGTTGGTAAGATGGTTTTATATACTTTTGTGCCCTTGGTTTGTTTTGTTGATTTCATTAGACGATGATGATGATGATGATGACGATGATGGTAATGTCAGTTAATTTTGAAGATATTGAATAATTGTCTTGTAATAAATGTATAAAATTCAAATTTTTTACTCAATTTTGGAATTTGGCTTGTATTTTCTAAGATTGGTAAGAATATACTTTGGTTGAGTTGATTTCATTACAAGATATGACATTGACGATGATGTCGATTTCATTATTAAGATGTTGAATATTAATCTTAATATTTGTAATGATAAATGAAATCAAAATTTTTCACTCGATTTTGGAATTTGGAGTTTATTTTCCTATGATAAAGAAAGATGGTTTAATTTACTTTTGTGCTCTTGACTTGTTTGATTTCATTAGACGATGATGACTCCAACGACGACGACTATGATGATGATGATGTCAGTTAACTATGAAGATGTTGAATATTTGTCTTTTAATAAACAGATAAAATTTTAATTTTTCGCTTGATTTTGGAATTTGGCATGAATTTTCTTAAGATAAGTAAGAATATACTTTGGTTTGTTTGATATCATTAGACAATAATGATGATGATGTGGATTTCATTATGAACATGTTGAATATTTGTCTTAAATTTTAATATTTCTATGTTTTTTTTAATTTGGAATATATTTTCTTATTTTATTTTAAAATGGTTAATTTAATAATGATATGATTATTTGTATTCTTGTTGTAAATTTCTAAAATATTTCAATTAATCTTATCAAGCTTCGAGCAACTGGTTCCTTTGGTTCATAACAACACTCATTCAACAATTAAAAAATAAGTTTTATTTTACCAACCAATGGTATATCTTATCTATCAATAATTAAGACAACTTGATACATATTTTAGCGGGATAACTATATTTTCGGAAACATAATGAAGTAGATGTCATTACGACAAGGTTGAGAGTACTTAAATTTCAGTAATGTCGCACTTTGTGTTTGACGATGTTTCTATTTCTGAAACCTGTTAACACATACTTCCATTAATGGAATCTCCATCTCCGACTCCGGATTAAGGCCTGCAGGGATGTTTAATTTTCGCTAGCTTTTAAAAACTAATCCTTATTATGACAGTTATCAAAGGAAATTCGGAATATTGCGGTTTGATATTTTAGCTCCTAAGTAGTATATGTTACAGAGAGGTTGTTAGATTTAATACTCGCGGATCTCTGAGAGTGGTATATTTATTTATGTGACAAAACGCTTTATGGATCTAGATTCTGATTAACGGAATTTTATTAGGTTTTCGTATTTGTATTTTTGGATTGTATGGCATTTAATCTGTGTTGTAATCAATTCCCTCGTTAAATAAAAGACAATTTTTGGTGACAGTACTTTAAATTTTTTTAAAAATAATACAAGTAAATTTAACTTGACATAAGATCTTTCAGATTGTGAATTAAACAGTGCTTTAAAGACAAATCAAATCCAGAATTAAATAAAGATGATTTTTGAACTTTTTAAAGCCACCAAGTTAATATTACTCAAGTTAAATTAAATCTTCAGATTGCAAATTAAAGTCAGTATTTAGAAAACAAATCCTTACTTAAATAAAGACAATTTTTGGTGTACTTTGAACTTGTTAAAGCCAACAAATTAATTTTACTCAAGTGAAATTAAATCTTTAGATTGCAAATTAAAGCCAGTGCTTTGAAAACAAACGGTGGTAGGTACCTATTATATGGGCTTCACCGGCATATCATATAACGCTGCATAATGTTTATGCTAAATTGATTTCCATTGGATATTGAAACGCTTAGTTTATACATGTACTTTTTACTGAACAAACAACATTATTCAGGAAATTTGCTGTGTCAACATTTTCCATATGGTTGCATCAAAAACCATTTATGATGTCATAGCATGCAAGGTGTGTGTATCTCAGTAACAACAGGCATAACAGACTGAGTCGGGAGAAGCATTGTAATTTTAGGGTCTAGTCAATATTTTTTCACTTATAGAGGTGGTCCGCTCTGGAATGGTAGAGCAAAACCAGAGTGCCTCTCCCCCCCCCCCCCAAAAAAAAGACAGAAAAAAAGAACAACCCATTAATCTTCAGTAAACTGACAAAACTTTTCACACTACTTTCTGCTTGAATGGGGTTTGAACCTCAGTAATAAGAGGCTCTGTGATCCATAAGCACTCACTTTGGACCACTCTGCCACCAAAGGCCCCAACCTTGCTACCTGAAATTCATTTTAATGTGTATGAAACCTAGAATATCAGTAAGTTTACGGTAGCAACACTTGCCACACAACTAAAGATGTCTGTACACATTTGGACCACTTTGCCACCAAAGGCCCTAACCTTGTTAACTGAAATTCATTTTAATATTTATGAAACCTGGAAGATCAGCATGTTTACGGTAGCAACACTTGCCACACGACTAAAGATGTATGTCACTGATTGATAATCTTATTTCTTAAAGATCCACAAATTCAATTCGTCATCATAGCCTTATTGATAGTGTTGTAATCACATTTATATTTTGTAAATTAAATCAAGCATTTGGGTGGTGTCATGAAAATGTATATTAACTTGTTACATCAGAGCGATCAATAAAACTTATTGATTTTTCCCGATACAAAGTTACTTCGTCAAAAGTACGGACTAGACATTTAAGACTAATCGAATCTTTGAATGTCTTTTTTACCAACAAACTTACCTTAATTGAATTTGTTATTAATGGATATATGATGACATGGGGTTTTATATAAGGCAAGTCAGTATCATTATTA
The DNA here is from genome assembly GCA_021292105.1 of Anadara kagoshimensis. NCBI lineage: Eukaryota > Metazoa > Mollusca > Bivalvia > Arcoida > Arcidae > Anadara > Anadara kagoshimensis. The sequence continues at coordinate 16,720,007 of CM037870.1, read as the reverse complement.
TTGCCTTTTGATATCATATGATATCACCATTTAGAGCCTCTTGAGAGGGGCGCTATATGAAATGTCAGACTCGCTTAGCAGAAAATGGAAATATATGCTGTTATCCATAAATAGTTGTACAAATTGGAAATGGGCACTATATGTAATGTCAGACTTACTTAGCAAGAAAGAGAAATATACACTGCCATCTATAAATAACTATACAAATTTATATTTTCCATAGATTTATAATATAATCATTGTGTCAAATGTTATCTGTGTTTCCATTCCTGGTAGCCAAAATCGCCATTGGCTACTAATTGGGATTTTAACTTAACAGTTAAGGGCATTGTGATCTTCAGACTGTGAATATGTTGATGAAAAACTTTTTGACTTTTTATCATAGAATTTTAGAATTATCTGATATTAAGTGTCAATACATTCATGATGAAGATGGTGGAGTGAGAGAGAGAGAAAGAAAGAGAGAGAGTTGTATTCTCTAAATTGCCATTTTCAATACATTGTGGGGTCATTTGACTTTGTCCCAACATAAAACAATCATCCCCAGAGGTCAGATAAATGGACAACTGTTTACATGTAACAGAAAATGGGAAAAATGCAGCATCCAAATTGGGACTCGAACCCAGGACCTTCCCAATACTTGGGTGATGTTTTACCAATTGAGCTACCCTGTTGCTCATCAAGCCTAGCCCGCCACATACTTATCTCCCATTTCCCCACTTTGCACCTGTTATATCTTTCACAGAGGATGATGATGATGGTGAACCTATTCTGTAGGTTGTTGACTTAATAAATTCGTTTGACCACAAAAAAATGGTTTGTTGTTCAGAAATTAAAGCAAATTTATTTCCAATATTAAACCTGATCTACTTTATCATGATGCTATGGAATTTTGTTATATAGAGATCAATGCCTTGTGTTTCTTTGTATGCGATTATTTTGTATCTTTTGATATTGTTCTTATAAAGAATTTGTTGTTTTGTTTTTTATTGAAATTGGTTACTTTAATCCATGGGGAATTTTTTTTTTTACATATTGCAATTTTTTTTTCTTTTGATATTGTGATTTTACTTAATCCCCCCCCCCCCTCAATATCTCTAAGTTTAATCTATAAGGAATTTTTATATATTTAAATGCATTTTTTTTTCTTTTCATTTTTAGCTCACCTGACCGAAGGTCATGTGAGCTTATGGCATAGCGCAGCGTGTGTATGTGCGTGTGTGCGTCGTTAACACCTATTTTCGACTTCTCCTCTGAAACTACTGGACAGTTTTTAATGAAACTTTGTCAGAAGTATATATGGGCCGGTGCAATTCAGATTTGTTCGTGGCGTTGCCATGGCTACCATAACTAGGTCAAGGTGACCTAGGGGTGCAAAAATCTTAAAAAATCTTCTTCTCCGAAAGTACTGATTGGAGAAAAAATCTGATGTGATATTTGGCTTCTCTAGGGACTTAAGCCTATAGTTTGTTCATTTTGTGAAATTCGGATAAAAAATAGGTTACGCGTTTTTGCGTTTAATTTTGAAAAAATCGTAAAATAGCTTCAAATTGTTATAACTTGACTATTTGACCAGATAATGACATGGGGTTTTCAGTTTTGACATCTTCTTGTCAGTATCTTCAAAATGAGGTCAAGGTCAATTGTGAAGGTCGTGACCTAATTTTTTTTACCTCTCATTATAATTATTATCTTGAAAACTATAAACTTTTTGTATAGGCATGCATATTAGAATCTTGTAGGTATTGATACAACGATCATTTTGATGTATAGAAAAAGGTCATATGTTCAAAGGTCAAGGTCACAGATGCGAAACAATGCCGAAATGATTAATTATCTCGAAAACTATAAACATTTTGTATAGGCATGTATATTAGAATGTTGTAGGTATTGATACAACGATCATTTTGATGTATAGAAAAAGGTCATATGTTCAAAGGTCAAGGTCACAGATGGGAAACAATACTGAAATGGTTAATTATCTCGAAAACTATAAACATTTTGTATAGGCATGTATATTAGAATGTTGTAGGTATTGATACAATGATCATTTTAATGCATAGAAAAAGGTCATGGGTTCAAAGGTCAAGGTCACAGATGGGAAACAATACCGAAATGGTTAATTATCTCGAAAACTATAAACATTTTGTATAGGCATGTATATTAGAATGTTGTAGGTATTGATACAACGATCATTTTAATGCATAGAAAAAGGTCATGGGTTCAAAGGTCAAGGTCACAGATGGGAAACAATACCGAAATGGTTAATTATCTCGAAAACTATAAACATTTTGTATAGGCATGTATATTAGAATGTTGTAGGTATTGATACAACGATCATTTTGATGTATAGAAAAAGGTCATGGGTTCAAAGGTCAAGGTCACAGATGCGAAACAATACCGAAATAGTTAATTATCTCGAAGAAAACTATAAACATTTTGTATAGGCATGTATATTAGAATGTTGTAGGTATTGATACAACATTCATTTTGATGTATAGAAAAGTTTATGGGTTCAAAGATCAAGGTCACAGATGTGAAACAATACAGAAATGGTTAATTATCTTGAAAACTATAAACATTTTGTATAGGCATGTATAGTAGAATGTTGTAGGTATTGATACAACGATCATTTTGATGTACAGAAAAAGGTCATGGGTTCAAAGGTCAAGGTCACAGATGTGAAACAATACCGAAATGGTTAATAATCGCGAAAACTATAAACTTTTTGTATAGGCATGTATATTAGAATGTTGTAAGTATTGATACAACGATCATTTTGATGTATAGAAAAAAGGTCATGGGTTCAAAGGTCAAGGTCACAGATGCGAAACAATGCCGAAATGGTTAATTATCTCAGAAACTATAAACTTTTTGTATAGGCATGTATATTAGAATGTTGTAGGTATTGATACAACGATCATTTTGATGTATAGAAAAAGGTCATGGGTTCAAAGGTCAAGGTCACAGATGTGAAACAATACCGAAATAGTTAATTATCTCAAAAACTATTAACTTTTTGTATAGGCTTGTATATTAGAATGTTGTACGTATTGATACAATGATCATTCTGATTTATAGAAAAAGGTCATGGGTCCAAAGGTCAAGGTCAGAGATGCAAAACAATACCGAAATGGTTAATTATCTCGAAAACTATAAACTTTTTGTATAGGCATGTACATTAGAATGTTGTAGATATTGATACAACAATCATTTTGATGTATAGAAAAAGGTTATGGATTTAAAGGTCAAGGTCACATATGCGAAACAATACCGAAATGTTTAATTATTTTGAAAACTATAAACTTTTTGTATAGGCATGTATATTAGAATGTTGTAGGTATCGATATAATGATCATTTTGATGTATAGAAAAAGGTCATGGGTTCAAAGGTCAAGGTCACAGATGTGAAACAATACTGAAAGGGTTAATTATCTTGAAAACTATTAACTTTTTGTATAGGCATGTATACTAGAATGTTGTAGGTATTGATACAACGGTTATCATGATGTAAAGAAAAAAGTCATTGGGGTTTAGTATTTATGTTTTCTTTAAATCTATCAGCTAGCCATTAGTTATCAGGTGAGCGTATCAGGCCCATGGGCCTCTTGTTTTATAAAGAATTTATTTTTCTTCTTCAAATTACTTAGCTTAAACCCTGGGTAATTTTTTATTTCTGATAATTTAGAAACTCCACAGAGATGTGACATGATATTAGGGATTAATATGTAAAATCAAAATTTCCTCATTATCTGATTTTTGCCATATGATGATTTCTTTTAATGGTTGATGATCTAAGGAATGGACCTTAATACCTGTGTTCATTGGAAACAGTTTACAAAACGATCAACATATATTACCCTTAATACTCATAAAAATAAATATGGAAGGTCAGGGTTTAAACCCTGGCCTGGTCTGTCCTTGACTTTAAAATAGGTAATTCCAAGCACTTGGAATTTATAAATTTAGAAATGAAACCCACAGGGTCTTTGGTAAGAGACCTTAAAAGCTGATTCCTGTATCACTTTAGGCATGGCATGCTAAAGAACCTTCCCTGCACATTGTCTTAGCACACTGCAAAGGCTGGTGACATACAATATAAGTGAAATATTTCCTGTGTCACTTTAGGCATGGCATGCTAAAGAACCCCCTGCACATTGTTAGCACAATGCAAAGGCTGGACATCTCAATATAAGTGAAATATTTCCTGTGTCACTAAGTTGGCATGGCATGCTAAAGAACCTTCCCTGCACATTGTCCTTAGCACACTGCAAAGGCTGGTGACATATCAATATAAGTGAAATATTTCCTGTGTCACTTTAGGCATGCATGCTAAAGAACCTTCCCTGCACATTGCCCTTAGCACACTGCAAATGCTGGTGACATATCAATACAAGTGAAATATTCTTGACTGGGATATAAAACCCCATCATTCAATTCATCATTGACTTAGTCATCTAAAACACAAGCTTATTGATCACAGTACCTCTCACTGCTTAGCTGTGAGTCCTACTCTGGCAGATGCTCATGTAACTTCAGTTTCCTCTACCATCTCAGAACTGACTGCCTCGAAGCAAATTAAAAAAAACCTTGACTGTGGCATAAAACACCATTACCCAGTGAGTATAAATTTTAATTTTGAAAGTAACAACATACATTTTTCAAACCCAAAAGCAAAGTAAAAATATTGAAAATTTGCACATTAACTTAAAATAGTTAAACGCATGAATTTCAGCCAAGGAAGTGAGACCAGGTGTTCTGGAAGGGTAAGCACCTCTTGTGTACTTCACATGACTTAATATCCCAGTATTCAGTGTTTGCTTTGCTTTTGGGATTGTGATTTAGACTAGACATGGACCGGTATGTTTGTGTTTGATTTATTGCCTTAACCTGATCATGACAAATGAAAATTCTGAATTAAGGATTTTCTATATTTTAATATTTTCTTTTTTTCATTGGTCCTTTATTGTTTAAAAAAATATAGTTAAATTATGAAATTAATTTTTTTGTCAGTAACAGGTGAAACATCCCGTTTATGGTTGTTTTCTCACTCCTTCGTTATGATTTAAGATTATGACATCCCGGAACACAGCTATGTAAACCATATAATCGGCCATTAGGCCAAAGAAATAAATATGTGTTTCTATTAAGGTTCTTCAAAACTTAGGTTTGGTGTGCAGGCAAACATTTTTTTTTTTTTTTACATTAACCATATTAAGCAAGGATACCAATTTTAACAGTTCTTGTCAAATATTAACATAAAATTTTAGAGTAAAAAAAATAAGGGTTGTTGGGGTTAGCCCAAACACACTTTTTTTGTAGGGCCTTAAAATAGGATTATATGTGCCCAAAAATTGAGCGTATGTAGGTTTTGAAATATTAGTGTAAGTTTTACATCCTCCTAGTTGTTAAAGGTCCTCCTTATTTATTATTTATGCCTGATAGAATATGAAGGGTTTATTGTTGTCTAAAACCGAACCACATCAGTGACATGTGAACAGATGTGTAACACCAATAAGTTAGACATCATCTCATGTGAGAGATTTAAATGTGCACATACTGATTTACAAGTTTATTCTCGGAAAAATCATGCCTGCTTTAAAAGTAAAAGTCAAAGCGTTTGTGTAAGTACATTTTATATACCAAATTTAAAAGAAATTATTTTTTAAAATTTTAAATGGAGGTTTTAAAAATTATTATATAAATGATGGTTGATACATATGGAAGTCAGATTGATCTGAACTAAAACCTTGTCAGATTTTATCAAAATGATTTAAAATTTGAAAAATTGATATTTTAAAAAAAAAATTATATTTATAAGTGATATGATAATTGAAACATATAAAAATCAGATTTTATCCTTGATAGATTTATAAATATGATTTAATGTCTGAAAAATTGGGACTTAATGTAAATGTTGATACATCGGTATAAATGTTACAGATTTTTTTTTTACATATTGTACATATTGTATGTGATTTATGGGGAAAACCTTGAGGGACATGATATGATCAGATGAATTCTTAAATATTTTATTTGAAATTTGTATGTTTTTTTGTTTCTGATTTCTTTCTCTTACAGTATAAAAAATTAAATAAATTAATTATAAAAACGAACTAAAATGAAAATTTTAAAAAACCCATTGACATTTGGGGAATTTAACACGTGATCATTTTGAAGTGTTTAAATCATTACTAAGTAGTTTCTAGTATCTAACAATATATGGTATTTCTCTCTCTCTCTCTCTCTCTCTCTATATATATATATATATATATATATATATATATATATATATATATAATATATGGTATCTCTCTCTCTCTCTCTCTCTCTCTCTAACACACACACATACACACACACACACACGGTACTTTCTCTCGCTTATCACCCCACATTTTTAAGTTTTCCCTGAAATTTCAAATAATACCAAGAAAAACAACTTTGTTGGATACACTTTCAAATACTGCAAGAACTTTAATATTACAATTCTATGAATGAAATTTGACATGATGAATATAACATAGCCTTAATTCTGGAAAATACATTTTTTGTATAACTTTTTATGTATACACACATGTATTTATTTATGGTTGGCAGTGTGTATAAATATATGAAACATAAATATTTGACATAAAGTAGCTTTTTGTTAGAATTTATATTTTATGTTTATAAGTAAAAGATGGGATTGTTTATGACAATTTATCACACAAGAAAATCTGTCTGAATGTCAAAAATTCCTGACTAAGGGTTTTCTACAATAGGGTCCTTCTAAATGTGGATTGATTAATTGTACATATATGTGGTTTTTTACCCCCAAATCAAAATTATTTCACTTAAATCAAGACATCGCCATTTTTGCATGAATATGCAGGTATATTCCTTTGAGTTGTAAAATAACAAGGAGAGTTGGGGTTCTTATCATGTCCAGTTTATTTTAATTAAATTGAGATGCCACCAGCTTTTGGTAAAGATGTATATATTCCTAACACTTAAACAGTATATGTGAAAAGTAAGAATTAATGTTCTTATTCAGTGATTCCACCTCGGTTTAACCACTGCAGTAGCTCAGTTGGTAGAGTGCTCGCTCCGTAAGTGGGAGATCGTGGGTTCGATCCCTGGCCGGGTCTGAGCCAAGACTTGAAAGTGGGTAGTGACTGTTCTTTCGGATGGGGACTTAAAATAAACAAGGTCCTGTGTCACGTCATGCTAAAGAACCCTGCTGTATAATGCCATAAGCGCAACTCGCAGGCAAAATTTCTGTACCTTCACCTATAGCTGGCGACGTCTCAATATAAGTGAAATATTCTTGACTGGGACGTTAAACACCATTACTCAACTCAACCTAGGTTTGAATTCCACTTGGACCAATCCTAGTTTTAAAAAGTTTGTAAGTTCTCTTGTTAAAGGTATGTAGTTTCCACAAGGTGCTCAGTTTTCTCCACTGTCCTCCTTGATACAAGAAAAAAAATCTTCGACTATGGGGTAAAACTCCATTACTCCACTCATCTCATCTCGATTATTGCACCCACACTATTTTATTAGTCTTTTTGTAACTCTGGTTTCCTCCACTATTTCTGAACTGTCCACCTAAATACAAGTAAGAGAATCATGATGAAGACATTAGATCTCCATTACTCTACTCGATTTTACTTCAATGAACAAGAAGCACATGTTTCCTGTATGGTTTTTACAATAACTAAAAACAATCTAAGATATTTGAAAACATAAAAAAAATAAACTCCAGGTATTGTTGAGGATTTTATAGATAATAATAAAATAAACACTAACGACAGCATGATTCTTCATATCGCAATATATTTCGAATACACAGTATTCCTTATCAAGCTTACATTATAACTGACTTAAAATTACAAAATACAAGATATATGTTTAGAACATTATTTACAAATTATACAATCTAATTACATAAAAGTGTCACCTTTATGTAATTAGATTGTATAATTTGTAAATAATGTTCTAAACATATATCTTGTATTTTGTAATTTTAAGTCAGTTATAATGTAAGCTTGATAAGGAATACTATGTATTCGAAATATATTGCGATATGAAGAATCATGCTGTCGTTAGTGTTTATTTTATTATTATAAAAAAAAATCTTAAAATGGATAAAAATTAGAGAATTTAAATTTATACCACACAATTGTTAAATTTAAAAGGTTTCTTTTTAAATTAACCTATTGCATCAGTTATAATAAAAAGGTTTAAATCCTTCATTTCCTCTCCATACCAAAATACAGATTGTCGGTCGGAAACTTTTAATTGAGGGAAGACATCGTGACTTGTTTGAGGACATCTCATCCAGGATGTTATAAAATATAAACAATGTGGTTGTAAAATGTTTCATGATAGACGGCGTACTTAAAACCAGGAAATTATTTCCTCTTTCTTTCTTTCTCTCTTTCATTATTTCTTTCTTTCTTTTCTTTTAATCACCATAATGTGACCAACACACTAAAATAAGTATTCCCTGTCTTTTGAAGAAATAGGGAGATATTAAATTTGAACCTCATCCTTCCATCTGTCTGTCCAGACACTAAAGTTTTCTTGTCCAGAGTAATTCCTCCAAGTTATGGCCCTTTGAACATAACTGGCGGAAAATCATAAGTTACTGAATTTGCTTGGTTTGTTGTCACAGGGTTTGAATTATTTTGAGTTTTAATGTACAGAAAATTAGGAAAGACAAAATTTTAACATAGTCATCAATTTTTATAGTCCTTGCACACCTTGCATGGCAGATATTTGGATATTTTAAATCTTAAGTTTCAAGTTTTTGTATGGACTAATTGGGCATGTGAGCTATGAATTGGGTCTATGTATTGTCAATATTGCTTTACACAGGGGCTTAGTGGTTGTGTCATTTAAAGTGCCAACACCTCTCGTCCACTTATGGGTTACAGGGTCTTTCGCTGACTTATGGATCACAGCTTCTTATTCTGTCTGGGTGTAGACCCAAAGCTTGTCAGTTTATTTCCTGAAAACTGAGCTGACCATTTCAATATGTGAGAACCTTGATTAGCACATAAGATACCATTACTCCATGCCACACACTCCTTACATCCCCTCAAAGACAAAGACCCATGTTACAGATTTTTTCCTGATTCTTCAGTATTAGGTAAAAAAAAAAAACCCAATGATTTGTCCATCATCCGAGAGCTGACCAAACCTTGATAAGGATATAAAATACTTTTATTTCACCCCATATTCCTTGACAGTTTCTCGAAAACAAAGACCCATGTGACAGATTTTTCTCTGGGAGTTTTCCCAGTATAAGGTATTGGAATGTATTGATTGGAAGACGAGGAATAATACATCTTGTGATTTAGGTGACATTTGTTACACAGCGGACATAAAATGAATCCTTTGTGTTGAGATTTTCATCTGTTAATGACTAGCCCAGAAATTCAAACTCTTGTGTATTGTGTTAAGTCGGTAATTTTGACAGTGACTGAAGGCATTTCTATAAAAGATGGAACTTCACTATGCTGTAATGATGGAAATGAATGAAATGTCTACAGAATAATTTACAGTTAGGCCAAAACAAGAAAATATGTGTTTCAAGTAACCCTGTGAGCAACCCTTCTTATATAAGCCCACCCCTTAATTTTTGTCCTTAATTTTAAACAAGCACTTGTGATTACCAACTGCTCCTTCTTCTTAAATTGAACTAAAAATTCTCTTTGTGTACTTACCATATTTCTTGCAGTGATATTACCAAAAAATGCACCTTATTTTAGTAGCAGAAATTTCCAGACTTAATTCATAACTTGGCCATTAATCTTTAATTCCTTTAAGCCACTGACTGCTCTCCATAGTTTTTAATTGAAGCAAAAACAAAAACAAAAATCTTTGTCTACCATATTTCTTATAACCAAAAACATGCAAAATTTCTTTTTTGGCCTTATTTAAAAAGCAGACATTTCTAAGACTGAATTCATAACTTAGCCATTAATCTTTTCTATCCTTTAAGAGGGAATATTATTTGAATTGATGCAAACTCCGATGTGCTAATAGGATGAATCTGTGCATTTGTTAAGGATTAAAATGTCAACTTGAAGTTGAGTGGGATAGAGAAATGGGGTTTCAGGTCTAGGAATTGAAAGGCCACTGAGCACATGAGACTATTGGGCCATCTAGGCCCCTGAACAATATTTGAGGTTTTATTGTAAAACAGATTATACAATCAATGGTTAAAGATGATGTCATGTTATTTTGTTTTCAATATGACATCGCCAAAGGTCATGTGGTATATGTGTCACATGAGCAGATATGGCTTTTCTTCTTCTCTTTTAAACGTGCAGCTTTTAGCTGTGATGCACCTCTCTCTCTCTCTCTCTCTCTCTCTCTCTCTCTCTCTCTCTCTCTTTCTCATTCTTTGCTACTTTTAACTGTAATACTGTAATGCACCCTTGGATACTGGTTCTGCAAACTAAGCTAAATGACCACCCAAGATGACCAGACCAATGGCTACTTAAGATAGTCATTATTTAATTAGTTATAATGCAAATGACCAATTAGATCTCAGGAATTTCTGGTCAAGGTAGCATGTGGTTAAAACTGTTTATCCTTGACCATTAATCTCTGCTCTTCAAAATTTGACCAGTGTCTACATTTGTTTATATATTCCCGTCAATTGACAGGACAATATGACATACCGCTCGTATGTTGATCTGTCCATTAACTTTTTGCTTGTGCATCAAATAACTTTTACAATTTTTGAGCAAATGTTTTGAAACTTTGCAGGTCTGTTACTATGACTTGAGGATGCTGTGAATTTTTTCTAGATTGAAAAATTTAAAATGGCCGCTTGGTGGCCATTTTGGATTTTTACAGTAAACATATCTTGTTCATCTGACTACTTATACAGTTTTTCAGCAAATATTTTGAAATTTGCATTTCTGTAACTAATGACTTGAGGATGGAGTGTATGTTTTTTTCTAAATTGAAAAAATTCAAAATGGCTGCAACTTGTATATCCTTTCTATTATTAGCTCACCTGAGCCAAAGGCTCAAGTGAGCTTTTCTGATCACAATTTGTCCGTTGTCTGTCGTCGTCGTCGTTGTCGTTGTCGTCGTCGTCGTAAACTTTTCACATTTTCATCTTCTTCTCACGAACCACTGGGCAGATTTCAACCAAATTTGGCACAAAGCACCACTAGGTGAAGGGGATTCAAGTTTGTTCAAATGAAGGGCCACACCCTCTTTAAAGGGGAGATAATTGAGAATTATTGAAACTTTGTTGGTATTTTTCAAAAATCTTCTTCTCAAAAACTATTCGGCCTGTAAAGCTTAAACTTTTGTGGAGGCATCCTTAGGAAGTGTAGATTCAAGTTTGTTCAAATCATGGTCCCCGGGGGTAGGGAGGGGCCACAAGAGGGGGATCAAGTTTTACATAGGAGTATATAGAGAAAATCTTTAAAAATCTTCTTCTCAAAAACTATTAGGCCTGAAAAGCTCAAATTAAAATGGAAGCATCCTGAGGTAGTGTAGATTCAAGTTTGTTCAAATCATGGTCCCCGGGGGTAGGGAGGGGTCACAAGAGGAGGATCAAGTTTTACATAGGAATATATAGAGAGAATCTTTAAAAATCTTCTCCTCAAAAACTATTAGGCCAGGAAAGCTCAAATTAAAATGGAAGCATCCTCAGGTAGTGTAGATTCAAGTTTGTTCAAATCATAGTCCCTGGGGGTAGGGTGGGGCCACAAGAGGGGGGTCAAGTTTTACACAGGAATATATAGAGAGAATCTTTAAAAATCTTCTCCTCAAAAACTATTAGGCCAGGAAAGCTCAAATTAAAATGGAAGCATCCTCAGGTAGTGTAGATTCAAGTTTGTTCAAATCATGGTCCCGGGGGTAGGGAGGGGCCACAAGAGGGGGATCAAGTTTTACATAGGAGTATATAGAGAAAATCTTTAAAAATCTTCTTCTCAAAAACTATTAGGCCTGAAAAGCTCAAATTAAAATGGAAGCATCCTCAGGTAGTGTAGATTCAAGTTTGTTCAAATCATGGTCCCCGGGGGTAGGGAGGGGTCACAAGAGGGGGATCAAGTTTTACATAGGAATATATAAAGAAAATTTTTAAAAATCTTTTCTCAAAAACTATTAGGCCAGAAAAGCTCAAATTAAAATGGAAGCATCCTCAGGTAGTGTAGATTCAAGTTTGTTCAAATCATAGTCCCTGGGGGTAGGGTGGGGCCACAAGAGGGGGGTCAAGTTTTACACAGGAATATATAGAGAGAATCTTTAAAATCTTCTCCTCAAAAACTATTAGGCCAGGAAAGCTCAAATTAAAATGGAAGCATCCTCAGGTAGTGTAGATTCAAGTTTGTTCAAATCATGGTCCCGGGGGTAGGGAGGGGCCACAAGAGGGGGATCAAGTTTTACATAGGAGTATATAGAGAAAATCTTTAAAAATCTTCTTCTCAAAAACTATTAGGCCTGAAAAGCTCAAATTAAAATGGAAGCATCCTCAGGTAGTGTAGATTCAAGTTTGTTCAAATCATAGTCCCTGGGGGTAGGGTGGGGCCACAAGAGGGGGGTCAAGTTTTACACAGGAATATATAGAGAGAATCTTTAAAAATCTTCTCCTCAAAAACTATTAGGCCAGGAAAGCTCAAATTAAAATGGAAGCATCCTCAGGTAGTGTAGATTCAAGTTTGTTCAAATCATGGTCCCCGGGGGTAGGGAGGGGCCACAAGAGGGGGATCAAGTTTTACATAGGAGTATATAGAGAAAATCTTTAAAAATCTTCTTCTCAAAAACTATTAGGCCTGAAAAGCTCAAATTAAAATGGAAGCATCCTCAGGTAGTGTAGATTCAAGTTTGTTCAAATCATGGTCCCCGGGGGTAGGGAGGGGTCACAAGAGGGGGATCAAGTTTTACATAGGAATATATAAAGAAAATTTTTTAAAATCTTTTTCTCAAAAACTATTAGGCCAGAAAAGCTCAAATTAAAATGGAAGCATCCTCAGGTAGTGTAGATTCAAGTTTGTTCAAATCATAGTCCCTAGGGGTAGGGTGGGGCCACAAGAGGGGGGTCAAGTTTTACACAGGAATATATAGAGAGAATCTTTAAAAATCTTCTCCTCAAAAACTATTAGGCCAGGAAAGCTCAAATTAAAATGGAAGCATCCTCAGGTAGTGTAGATTCAAGTTTGTTCAAATCATGGTTAAATAATAGTGTATTTTCCATGCTGTATTCTTTTATATAAGTATTTTGATATAAATTTAAATATATTGTTCATGAGAAATATATTAATTGTACTTGTATTTAAAAGCTAATTTTTAATGTAAATCCTGCTGTATTCTATAATTTCTATTTGCCATTTCCCGATTACAGTATTCGGCCTATGCATTTTCTCTCTTTTGAGATTGGTAGATTGCATGATGAAAATTTTTTTTAAAATTATTTCATTGGTTGAAATGCTGTAAGAAAAAGGTAACGGAATAAGCCGAGGCTTGTCGAAACATCAACCTTTTACGGTACATAGAAATACTTACAAATTGTTTAGTGAAAAGCATCGGTAGGAAGTATAGATTTCAGTTTGTACAAAACCTCCCTCCCCTGCACTCACTTCAATAATGAACTCATTTCGGCTTCTACCTAGCAAGTTGCTCAGGTGAGCGATGTGGCCCCTGGGCCTCTTGTTAATATTTTATCATACTCTCTACATATTTTCCCTCCGCTGCTCACATAATGACCCGCATATTTTACTCCTTTTAACAGTGCTCTTGTTTCTTTAACCACTGCGATAGCTCAGTTGGTAGAGTCCTTGCTCTATAAGTAGGGAGGTTGTGGGTTCAAACCCGGCTGGGTCTGACCCAAGACTTGAAAGTGGGTAGTGACTGTTCTTTCACCAAGCACTTGGCTTTACGAAATAAAAGTCACAGTTCTTTCAGATGGGAACTTAAAATAAGCGAGGTCCCGTGTAATGGTGGGTTTAACATGCTAAAGAACCCTGCTATATTATGCCATCAGTGCAATGCACAGGCAAAATTTCTGCACTTTTGCCTACAGCTGGCGACAACTCGATATAAGTGAAATATTCTTGACTGAGACATTAAATACCATTACTCAACTCAACTCTTGTTTGATGAAAGAAACACGCCATTATCTTAAAATCTCCTAATTGTCTCAATGGTACTATAAAGTTCTTGATTATAATGATGGCTTTATTCTATAAAGATCTTGTGGGATGATGTGTTAATTAGAAATTATTGTCTTGTCCTTGATTAAAAATTCTGAGAAAACATCTGTGTATTAGAGACAATGAATGGCTAATTAGTAAAATTTAATTTTTAGAATTTTTAAAACACTTGAAAGCTTTGAGATTTGTTTAAATATTGTTTTCAGTCTAAAATCCATTCATTTTGACACAAATATAACTTTATAAGTTCAGGAGCAAATTGTGCTATGATAAAAGTATTGTAAATATTTTTTTAATTGTAACATGTAAAAATTAATTTTTAGAATTTTTAAAACACTTGAAACCTATATAGATTTGTTTAAATACAGTTCAGCTCTAAAATTCATTCATTTTGTCACAATTTAACTAATATCACATAAATATAAGTGGTTGAAGATTGAGGAGCAAACTCTTCAATAATGCCAGTAATGTAAATGTATTAATTCGTGGAAGCGTGTGGCCTAGTGGTTAAGGCGTTGGACTCATGATTCGAAGGTCGTGTGTTCGATCCCTGGACCGGGCCATGTGTTGTGTTCTTGAGCAAGACACTTAATTTCACATTGTTCCAGTTCACTCAGCTGAAAAATAAATGAGTACCAGCAAAATGCTGGGGGTTAACCCTGCGATGGACCGGCATCCCATTCAGGGGAGAGTCTTGTACTCTCAGTCGCTTAACGCCACCGAAACCGAGATAAGCTCCGGCCTGATGGGCCTAATGGCTCGGGACAGACTTTTTAAATGTATTAATTTAAGGGTTTACAAATTTAATTAACCTAGTTAAATCATCATGGTCTTGAATTTTGGGTAAATCTCACAAATCACCTTCTGCTTGTAGTTGAGTGTTCTAAAGTGACAGCCCCACTCATCACCTAGGTTTGAATCCCTATCTGGACAGATTCTTGTGTAAAAAAAAAATGTCATTATTTTGCCGAAAGTCTGGAATTTTTCTGGGTGCTCCAGTGTTCTCCACCATCTATTCATGGACCATCTTAATATATTTGTAAAAAATCTTAACTGGGGCACGAAATTCCATTACTTCACTCCACTCAATGGCTAAAAGAAGTACTCAGCAAAAATTAATTACAGTACATAGGTTTAAAAACTCCAAGTGTACTGACCACTGCGGTAGCTCAGTTAGTAGAGTGCTCGCTCTGTAAGTGGGAGGTCGTGTGTTCGAACCCCGGCTGGGTCTGACCCAAGACTTGAAAGTGGGTAGTGACTGTTCTTTCGCCAAGCACTCGGCATTACGAAATGAAAGTCACGGTTCTTTCGGATGGGAACTTAAAATAAACGAGGTCCCGTGTCACAGTGGGCTTGGCACGCTAAAGAACCCTGCTGTATAATGCCATAAGCGCAACGCACAGGCAAAATTTCTGCACTTTCGCCTATAGCTGGCGACGTCTCGATATAAGTGAAATATTCTTGACTGGGACGTTAAACACCATTTCTCACTCACTCACTCCAAGTGTACTGCCTGGCCTTAAGTTTTGAGTGTATTGTTGTTTGAAGTTGTACATAGCCAGCAGTGAGTAGCATATGTTCAGTGGAATTCTTAATTAAAAGACAGCTAGCTCTATAAGATAATATTCATTAAGAAAAGTGACAACGATATTATCATTTGTAATCAAAGTTGAAAGAAAATTCTTGTGGACAAAGAGTTCCCTAAAATAGATGTTTGATGAGATAAAATGAAAGTTGGTTTAATTTGAACTCAGCTCTTGTGCAGTTTTAGAATTCATTAGACAGCATGTGGTGGACAGGTGCTTTTATGAAGCTAGTTGTTTTCCTGGAGTAAGTGTAAAGGTAAAAACGGTACTTAAGTTCATTAGCCTTTAATGTCAGGAGCCTATTAACCCTGTGCCCCCTTTGGTATCTTTCATGTGTATTTATTTTTGGATGATGCTAACGAATTTTGGGGATGAGCAGTATGATAGGGCAATTACCATGTATTATATAGATAACGATATTAGTACTTTCTCCTGCTGTGTGATGTTACCAGATAAAAGTGAATTTTAACATTTGAAATATGTTTTGATGCATGGGAAAATGGACCTATAATTGACATAAATCTGAAGTAATTAGGGATAATTGTGTATTGAGATATAGTTTTTATGTTGGTATTTTTGTGATGTACCGGTACCTGTAAATCTCCGTGTTACAGAGGCAATCTGGTATATGTGTACTCCAAAAAATATTTTGGCAAGAAAAAGGTTCTTTTTGTTTGTTTACTCATCATCAGTATTTAAGATCAATTGAGAATTTCATTTCTGTTATTAATTAAATCTCTCTATTTTTTTAATGTATGTTTCAGACCCCTCCTTGCTCATTATACCACACAGTAGCTCAGTTGATAGAGTGCTCACTTCGTATTTTGGAGGTCAGGGTTTGAACCCTGGTCAGGTTCTGATCAAGACTTGAAAAAAGGCAGTGACTGTTCTTTTGACAAGCACTTGGTATTTAAGAATTCAAGATCATAGGGTCCGTCGAAGTGACCCTAAAAACTAATATGCTTCATGCCATGGCATGTTAAAGAACCCTTCCTGAACATTGCCCTGCGTATACTGCAAAGGTCAAAATGTCTGCAATTCACCTATAGCCTGTGATGTCTTGATATAAGTGAAATGTTCTTGACTGGGACATAAAACCCCATTCAATCAGTCAATCGAGCATATAAATGCTTTATTACTAAGGTGTTCCCCTACACGGGAGGACTTAGTACAAGAAAACCACAAATAAACAAAACACTTAAACATGCATGTCATTGTCAATTGCTACTTAAGAGAGTCTCATCATAAATTGATGATTACAGCTCTTTCATAAGTATCTTTCTATTGTTATTATAGACTAGCTACTCATTCTTAATGTTTAATTAAATTTCTAGTCCAATGTTTTCATTATAGAACTGAAGTAAGTGATGTTTTTCAAGTAAAACTGAATTAAGCGGGGGGCCATCTTGACCCAGCCTTTGAAAAAATTAAGGTCATACAATCAAACCTGTCTTAATGGCCATTTCTATGTAAGGACCACCTGCTTCTAAAAGCCATTAAATTTTTATCCTGCTTGGTCTTTTCATGTTATTTCAACTTTTATATAAGGGCCACCTGCCCATAAAGGGCACATTTGTGGTTCTTTTAGGTGACCTTTATAGACAGGTCTGACTGTATTTCCAAAAGGGAATCAACATTTTACTTTATTTCCAAAAGGGAATTAACATTTTACTTTATTTATAAATTGAAGCAACCTCCTTAGATTTGCAATCAGTGGTTCCTATACCTTTATTTTTGCATAAATTTGCATAAAATTAAACTAAAAAAAATTGTGAATAATTTTAAAATTTTGATATAATTAAATTGCATTTGCAATGGTTGCTTCGAGGATGCAAATATAAAGATATACAAAGAACTTGAAAGGTAGAATTACTCATGAAAATTGACTGATGAAAAAAAAAATTGTTCTTCAGTATGTTACGGCACAGTGAACTGACAATCCAATGTGTATAATAAAATATAGTGGGAGCGGTGCTATAATTTAATCTGATACTTTTGAACTCGTGATCATGAAAAAGTCAACAACATGCTTACTAACATTGAGTCAGAAATGTAAAAGTAGGAATTTACATGCATTAAGAATGCACACCTGTATAACTTACCTTTCCGTACAGGTAATAAAATCGTACAGGTGATAAAACCTTATGATATCAACATATTAATGTAATTCTACATTTCCTGCTTACTTGAACTTCTCGTTTTAATTTCAATGACTTAGTAATGGTTTTGTACTTTACTGTTCTAATCTCATTGAAAATGCATTGCTACAGTAAACATTCTAGTATTTCCAGCAATCAATCTCTGGAAATAAAATTTTTAAAAATCCTGGATGCTGTCTGAAACATTTGCACTTTACTGTTCTAATCGCATTGAAAATGCATCGCTGCATTAAACCTTTTAGTATTTCAAGCACTCAAAAATAATGTTATATTCCTGAAAATTAAAAAAATCTTTTGTGTATGTCACACAAAATCTATTTGTGATATTTAACAGATATTTACAGTTGTTTAATAATAAAGTACTCCCAGTTTTGGTATCAAGATTACCTTTGCCTAAGGTAGGACATATACAGTCCAACCTGTCTTAAAGCCCACCTCTATATAAGGGTCACCTGCTTATAAAGGCCAGTAGAATTGCACCTCAATTGTTCTTTATTCATATTATTTGAACCTGTATATAAAAGCCACCTGCCCATAAAGGCCACTTTTACTGGTTCCCTTGGGTGGCCTTTATAGACAGGCTTGACTGTATGGATATTCAGTTTCAGGGTGGAATTTGTTTTTTCGATTGCTTAGTGATCGCAAAGTGTTCACTTACCGACCACAGAGCCACTCACAACCCAGGTTTGAATCCCATTCTGATTCAAGACAGATCCTAGTGTGAGAAAAAGTTATTCAGTTGGCTTGCTGAGGTCTTTGGTTTCATCTTGCCACACTCTAGTTTTCTCTATCACCCCTAAACTGATTGCCCTGATATCAATGAAAAAAAGCTTGACTAGGGCATAAAACTATATTACTTCACAGCACTTCCTCTGGAAAAGTACGTTTTGCGAGGAGATTAATTTTTTTTTTGTAAAAAATTTTTGACAAAGCTAAATACAGATGTTTTCAGTGATTTTATTGAGGCGCTCCAGTTTTCTCCACTATCCCTGAACTGACCACCTCAATATCAATGAAAAAAAATTTGACTGGAGCATTAAAACCCAGAGAAAAATTCGATTTGCAAGGAGACAATGGTGTATACCACATTCAACTCTGTCTGGAAAAGTTCGTTTTTTGTGATTTATATAATTTATTGCATGATTTATGAGCATATTTACAGTAATGGATTTGCACTTAAGAGTGCACACACATATATATGTATGTGATACTGTGTATGCATTGGTAATATGGTGCAGTTTTAAGAGTAGCAAGGACGTTTTACACATTTTCCTGTTGATTCCATTAAAAAAAGATAAACGACACTTCAAATGCTTAATTGCTTAATTGATACTTGAGTGGATAGTAGTGAGAAAATTTTACTGGAGGATAAATTGATCTTGTAAATAAATAATATTACTTTACAGCACGTAAAGGTAAAGTGCGTAAAGAGTGGGAGAAGGAGTGGGGTTAGGATTTGGTGTGAGTAAAACACCTTCTGTCCCTAACTATTATAAACTAATAAAGGAGTTATTGTCCTTTGATCTACGGAACATTTTAAACTTGTAAACTACCAGTAATAAAACAATTGCTATACCTTGATCTTAACATTTGAAACACAAATCGTCAGTAAAATTGATGAATTCTGGGTAATTTTTAGGAGCCATAGCGTATGACGATTTCTGTAGTATTTTAATGGACCATTTCCATTTTTGGGATACCAGTATGTTTATGGGCCATGTTGTATGTTCGTTTCTGCATTATTATGAACCTTTTCTGTTTTCTGGGAACTGTTTAAGAGCTGCCATATGTTGGTTTCTGTATTATTTTTATGGACCTTTCCATTTCAAGGATACCAGTATGTTTATGGGCCATGTCCTCAATGTTGATTTCTGTGCAATTTTAATGGGCCACTCAACTTTTTATGGACCATCTCCATTTCTGGGAAATGTTTATGAGCTATGCCGTATGTCAATTTCTGTATAATATAACTGGACATTCAATTTCAGTTGCTAGATAACTTTTATGGACCATTTTCATTTTAATAGTGAATTGTATGGCAATCCATATATTTAATAGAAGGTCTTCAATTTTGTACCCTTTACTGGAATTGTAAATTAAATTGAAAAATCCTAAAAATGACAGAATCAAGTCATTTTGAATATTTCGGTTCAATATTTAAAAAAAAAATGACCACCCATGAGACCTATTGAGAAATATGGACTTTATAGACAGTTGGTCTTTTTATAGAGGTTTGATTTCATTGAGACATTGTGCACAGGTTGTCTTTATATAAAGAGATTCTTTTTCGGTTCAAATATGATGCAAAGTAATAAAAAGCTTGAAAAAACTTGTCTGAATGGACAGGTTGTCTTTATATAGATTATAGCAGGTTTTACTGTCTATCAAATGCAGACAGACAAGAAAATCCAGGAAAAGGGATCAATCCAGAGAGAGAGAGAGAGAATCAGGATGAATAAAAATTGAGTTTAAAAATAATGAAATATCTGTTAAAAAATAACTCTACAAGTTCTGTGCATGCCACTCACATTGATTGAAAATTTGGAAAGAAGAGGGATGAGGGGGAAAAAGGGGGAGGGTGTAACAACTTTTTTTTCAAAACCACCATTAGACCACTACCTGTTGAACTGTATACCAAAATATTTACATATGTTATATGTTTAGACTTAATTATGCATATCTTTGGGGGTCAACAAATTCAGGCCTCTGGCTATCTGAGCTAGCTAGCTATGTCGACTATCTCCTCTACATCTAGACCTACAGGTTTAATGACCTCTTTATGACCCCTGAATTAAGGACAGGTCCTTGGGATACATGATGACCACCACATGGTCCTCATAACCAATATTATGCTACATGGTAATATTGATGGGTATTATGTATTCAATGCAGGAAGTGCTGGGAATACTGATTATTTCTAAGTACTGATGTCTACTGGTATACTGGTAATAATGTACTTTGTGAATTCTTTAAACTTGATGCAGTTGAAGTTAATATTGCGGGCTGACCAATCAAATTTATTAATTTGTCCAGATCAGTACATTTTTAGTTTGCAAGGTTGCCATTTAGGTACTTTTTTATCGTTAGGTGTTTGATTTTGGTATAATTTCCATACAAAAAGTTCGAATTTTTAGTACTTTTAATTTAAGATAAACATCAAAATGGAAAAACTCTGTCTAATTTTACCTTTTCATTTTATCTTTTTATGGTACAAATCAGTCAAAAACAGATAAATCCATTGAATTGGTCAGCCTGAGTATGTGTGTGGAATATTCAGATATAGAAACTCTGAGTAACAAACAGCAACAACAAACAAAACAAAACAACAACAAAAAATTCATTATATTTCAGAGTTGCTAAAATATATCAAAAATATAAGTCTTATAGTTCCTCAAGGCTGAAATATTTTATTTTAATACTGGAGTAACCCCAACTCTAGCACTGGTCTGGTCTCCCTGCATGTAGGTCTGAGGAAAAAAAAACAATACAATTTTATAAATTACTGAAACATTGATATGATATTGAAATAATTAATTTTGGATTTCATTAGAGAGTTAGAGGGTTTAAAAATTCAAAGTTTTTTCTGTATCATTTATTGACTAACGGATTTAAAAAATCCCGATTATCCAAATATCTGATAATCTGTATGAATGGAACTGAATTAATGAAATTGTAGTAACGGATGTCATTATATCCTTAGAATTTCCATTGATTTATATATGTATAGTGTGTCAAGTTTGACATGGCCGTTTGACCTTTAATTTGAATATTCAAACAGAGATACCCATTGTGTAATTTAGGGATTATATGAAGTTGATATTTAAGTATAGATGATAGTTACACTGGGTACTGGGTGTTGGTGGTAATGAAACATACTGTCTTACCTAAAATCACACAGTCTATTGACCAAATCTAATATTCAAATTAAAGGTCAAAGGATCAGGTCCAACTTGTCGCACTATATATATATAAAATGTTTCTATTTAAACATAATGGTATGTACAGTATATGTATATATGTATATATGGTAGGTGTATGTATGTCATACCTGTTCCACATAGTTTATCAGTAACACCTGGTCAAGTTCAGGTATACAGTTAGTTAATTTAAATAACAGTACACTACATATATACTGCTACAGTGTAGATGTAAAACTCCTGACAGTCAGCATGTACTACTTCAGAGTAAAAATACTACTGGTACTGTTAACATGACTTGTGGACTTACTTTACAAGATGAATTTGTGTCTTGTTTGAGTCTTCCGAAAAAGGGATAAAAACCAGGATCATTAAAAAAAATCTGTGTGTGGGATTTTAAATTTTGAATCTATCAAAGTTGAGGAAAACTTAAACAACTTCTATTTACACTGTTAACATGACTTGTGGACCACCTTTACAAGATAAATTTGTGTCGCATTTGAGGCTTGTGAATTCATTTTTACCATAAAAACGGATAAATAAACTGGATAATTTTTTAGAAATTCTGTGTTGGATTTTAAATTTTGAATCTATCTAAGTTGAGGAATATTTATACAACTTCTATTTACACTGTTAAACATGACTTATGGAATAATTTTACAAAACTTTGTGTGGTATTAAAGTTTACCATAAAAACGGACAAAAATAATGTCAGGTTTTAATATTTAGAGTCTCTCGGAGTTGAGGAATAGTTTTATATCATGGTGTTATATATTTCACCATAAAAAGGGATCCTTTAAAAAATTTTGTGTGTTGGAATTTTAAATTATTTTAATCTATCAAAAGTTTAAGTAATTTTATATGTACACCAGTGTAATAATATGGATAGTATGAACTGTCATTTAACTTATGGAATATAATGTAGGGTGAATATGCAAGAATTACTTCATTGTGGCATTTGTGATTTGTAATTCATTTAGCATAAAGGACAGTTAAAAACTGGTCCTTGAAAAATAGTTCTGTGTTTTGAATTTTAAATTCTGAAAAAGTTTTTTAAGAATGTTCCGTTCTTCTCCTAGTACTTTGGAATATTGTCAAGTTAATTGGACCTTGTTATAATTACGGTGTGGCATTTATGGTACACAATTCTTCTTTTACCATAAAGGATATATATTATAAAAGCAGTGTTGATTAGCAAAAAAAATTTGTGTGTGGAAATTTTGAGTTCAATATGAATTTATCCAAGTTTAAGAAAAGTTCGTCACTGGATCGACGTCATATTGGAATTGTTAAAGGACTCATCAGGTTTGTGTAACTTTAATATACAGTAAAACCTCGTTATGATGCCTCTCTCCTTGCTTACCTACCTTATCACCACAGTACAGTTAAACCTTGGTTTAATGCCCTTCAATAACTTGGTCACCTCACCTTTCACCACAATTCAGTAAAATCTTCTTGTTTTGCCTTATAATTTGTCCAACTCGCTTATCACCACAGTACAGTAAACTCTTTGTTGTTAATGTTGAATGTTGCTTAATGTCGCATCAGTAATTTTTCAGCTATATGCGATGAAAACTGCTGTATTAATTTCTATGGATCAATCTATGAACTAGCTCGTGTATGCATGTGAAGCACGGGTGTGTTTTATGGTCTACCTTGTACCAGCGTGCACTCAGAGCGACTTTAATGTGCTAGCTCACCGAGTCAATATGCCACAGACAAGTGTTTCACTCCCCAAAGCACATTATACTGACACCTGGTGGACCAGTAAAGGCCAGCAGTAAGGAAAATTCACTTTCCCACATGTGGTCTGAGCGGGACTCAAACTCACAGCAGTGAGAGACCCTGGATTTGAAGACTGACGTCTTATCCGTTAGGCCACCACGGCCTCTCACATTATTAAGGGATTTGATGATAAATTGAGGGAGGCAAAAATGTATAGGAATAACCTAGAAGAACCAGATTTTGGGACTTCAAAAATACTGTGGTGGTAAGCGAGGTGCCAAAGTTACCGAGGGACATAGTAATGAGGTTTTAACAGTACATAATTGTCATATAATAAGGTAATAAATGTCAATATTCTGAAATGTTCTAATTGATTCTATTCGTTATCAGCTGTTTAGTTTTACCCTTAATTAATGATTGTTTTTAATTAAGTAAATTTTCTGGTTTTTTTTTTTATAATTCTAATCATTTTCTGAGGTATGATGGATCTGACATAACCCATTCATTTGTGATCAGTCTAGCATAGGGTTTTAGTCAAATGAAGTAATGGTATATAACACTTTCACTAAGTATATATCAAGGCTGTCAGAGCATAGGGTTTTAGTTGAGTGGAGTTAATGGTATTTTATGCCCAGTCAAGATTTTTTTCACTTATATATTAAGGTGGTCAATTCTGGGATGGTGGAGGAAACCAGAGTTTTCAAAAAAAAAAAAAAAAAAAAAAAAAAAAAAAAAAAAAACGGACTTTAAGCAAGCAAACTAATCAACTCTTTTAGTTTTATAAGTAGATTAGTGTAGTGAAGTTATGTGTTTTTTTTTTGTTTTTTGTTTTTTTTTGAAAACTCTGGTGTAGGAAACCAGAGTGCCAATAGAATATCACCATCCTTTGGCAAGCCAACTGACAGACTTATAAAAAAAAATATGGATGAAATTAATTTTGACACTTCAAAATTGTGTGCCAATCAGCAAGATGGCAAAGAAATAATAAAGTATTACTGTATTTTGTTAATACAACATACCATTTGACTTTTATAAATGAGTATTTGCAAAACAAGCCTTTTATCAATATCCCTTATTAAAAAGTCAATTTTAGATATCAACATAGGCAAATACAAATATTCGTTGTTAAACAGAAACGTAAGAGCTTGCGGCTAGATACTTCACGTTTTCCTAGCAATGCTGCATCATGTTGTGACATTTTCATTTAGAATTTTGCATCTAGGCAGACACCTGTCAAGTGTTGTTTTGTGTGTTACCTGTTGGTTACCGGGTATGTTAAAATTAATAGATTTACCAAAAGCAATTTTATTTTTTTTCTGTTATGTATTAAATATGAGACTTTTATTTCGAAATGCTAACAACCTCTCAAAATTGAAAACAAAAAAATGGTCACTACCTGTTCTCAAGTCTTGGTCAGATCAGGTTGGGATTTCATAGTCCCAACCTTCCATAAATGGAGAAAGCACTCAAACTGAGCTGTCGTAGGGGTAAATGATTAAGCATAGTGGCAAAGAAGGTATAAATGGAAAAGTTTTGTAACAAGGTCTTATAGTCTTTTCTAATTGTGGTTATACCGATACTTTGGATTGCTGCAGCCAAGTGGACATATTGACCTTCAAATGGACTACTGGTTGTTAAATAAGTGGAATGGTTTTGGGAACCCTCCAATAGTACTGTACTTTAACCACAACACTGGACATTTACTCCACTGCTGGTAAAATAAATGTGATGATTGAAGCCTTCTGACAATAAGTACTTTTACTACAAACACTGAATATTAACTCCAGTTCCCTTCCAAAATCAAGAATTTTATAATAGTACAACTTTGTATTTATATTTTCTTGCCTTGTTTGGCTGTTTTCTCATTTAAATGTGATTGATTGTGTTGGCTGTTGTCCAGTACTATGTTTTATAGTTACAAATTCCTTTCTCTTATTTCAAAGGTCAAGGTTGTTTCACAGCTGGGGTTTCAACCAGGGTCAACTGTATTTTGTCCTGGTTATGGGTAAAAACTGGTTGGTTCAGTTTCAGTATGGTATAACTGGTTCCTCAACCTACTCAATTTCAGAAGTGTTCATTTCAGGAAGCAGATGATGTTACATGATATGTTGTTAAGCTTTTATACACAAATGTCTGACCACAGCTGTTGATGAATTCATTTACATACTAAATAGCTTGTATGGATTCTAGCTCCGATTTCAGAATTATTCGTTGGTTTTATTTAGAGTAAGGATACCCTATCTACAACTACAACCACTTTATTACTATGGGTTGTCTCAATGGTAAGGATTCAACTTAAGAATCAGCCATATGAAAGTCTGATGAGTTTGAATAAAATTTGGTATTTTCATTTCTTTTCCAAAATACCCATGACATTATTAAATGACCGATGCTTGACCAAAAAACAGTCTCCGTACCTATATTCAAGCCTTGGTCAGACCCTGCTGGTACCGATTTATATACCAACTGAGCTACAGTAGATGTGTATTTTATGAACAATGTAAATTTAATTGAACTGGCAATAATAAAAACTTTTATCTGAATTAGTTGTATAGTAAGTTTTATAGCTAAATGTCAAACTTCAAACCTATCAAATTACAAACAGTATGTATGAAATTATACACATGGACTGATTTTTTATATAACTATTTTTTGGACTAATTTTCAATTTGCAAAAGACACATTAACTTTGATTACTTAGTAATACTATACACATGACAGCATGATTTTAATTCAAACCTTGATTTTAAAAAATTATAACTCATGATCATAACACAATTTTTTGGACTGATTTATATTTGTGGAAAAGCCTCATTTACGTTGATTACATAGTTATACCAGTACTGCACATGCAATACAAGGACAAGATGTGTCATCATCAGCTATAGTAAAAAGATGGGTGGCAGAATTTACATGCGACAGGAAGATCTTAGGGATCATGACCCTCTTCCTGGAAGGCCTGTCAGGGTTGCACCCCCAACAACATAACTTTAATTTGATTTCGCTAATTAAAAAAACAACAACTTGTGAACATAACACAATTTTTTAGACCGATTTATAGTTGTGAAAGTTCCATTTAAATTACACAGTAATACTACATGACTGAATGATTTTTTTTTTTGTTTTGTTTTGTTTTTTTTTTTTTTTTGTAATTTTAAAATAAATGTAACTCACGACACAATTTTTTGTTATTTTAAGGACTAGTTTTAAGTTTCTAAAAGTTTAACCTTGAATCTCTTTGTGGCAGAAGGCAGATAAGTCCTCTCTATTAAAGTACCGTTACTGTAATTAGTCCCATGTACTCCTTGACAAGAAGAGGCTTAAAATTTCCAAAAATAGTCACATTTAAGGAACGACAAAAATAGCTACTATTTATCTGGTCAGGTGTAATACATGTTTGTATGTAGTTAGTATGATTGAAATCAGGTAAAAGGAAAAAGCGACTTGAACAAAATTTGATTCCCAGCCAATTCTGTGTGGGCAGTTAAGAAATGAATTGGTTTTGGGGGTTTTTACCGCACTGATAATGGTTAATTGGCTTTTAACTAAGCCCTGGTGGTCAGTAGCCGGTATTAACAGAATGATATATCGGTCTGGGTTATTACTCAATGAGGTTGTTTTGTGCCGATGATGAGGATGATGAATGCGATGAAAAGTAGGAAAATTCATTACAGGGATAAAAATACCAATATGTCAAAATTAAAGTCGTTTGCAACATGGTTACATCGAAAAAAAGCTTGTAGCAGAAAGTGAGTATGCTATATCTTATATGCAGTCAGGGTTGTCATTCCTCGTTATTTGGGTATCTTAAAACAACCCCATTCTTAAGATTCAAATTCTATATTTTTTCTCAAATAATTTCGATTAATTTCCGCAATTTCACAAATTTGATATTTTTACTGTGTATTTCCTATTAGATTTATTCCCAAAGTTGCATAAAACGGTGCTTTTCCCCAAATTCTGTAGGACCCAAACCCAGTGCCCTTAAATGGATGTGAAAACACTGGAAGAGTTAAATCTAGAAATAAGGTTATTGAGGGTCATCTTGGCCAAGAAGACCCTAAACTGTGATTTTGTGATTTATACTAGTTATTGACAAAATTCAAGTTTGTTTTTAATTTTAACAGATTTTGGGACTTAAAAATACTTTGGCAATGAGTAAGGTGACAAAGTGAATGAGGTTGTTTTTTACTCTTAAATTGGTATGGAATACCATTACTCCACTCAACTCCTAAAAATCAAATTGATAAACTTTATTGATGATCAGTGGTTTTCTCTCGTTACTCTGGTTTCCTCCACTATCTCTGATCTGACTGCCTTGATATAAGTGCAAGAGTCTTTGACTGAGGCATAAAACACCATCACTACACTCCACTGTTAATCACATTGATCAACTTCAAAAAAGTTTCTAGAGTAAAACATAAATTATATACATTTATTTCAAAAACCCTCATACAATTTTATATGTGGAAATTCCTCAAATTACAAACAGACACTGACATTTTTTTTTTAAATGACTCAAATTCAAAAATATGTAAAGAAGGTATTACTTTTATCCATTGATAAACTCAAGGGCAAGTTTGTGGGGTATTTGATTGGATTAAGTTTCAAGTACACTTAAAACCTCCACTTTAAGATTACAACCAGTTACATATACACGCATATATTTAATGATTAACCAGCTCATCGGTAAAAACTTTTATTATTTGCTTCCTGACGGCTGAATTAAGTTGTTTACATTTGTTTTTATGTGTATAGTAATTCGTCATCAAAGATTGGTGTTAAATATCCTTTTAAAAATTTAAAAATTTTAAAATCTTAACAGACAATAGTGAAAATGATTAATTATGCAAAAAGGATCGTTGTTTACTGGATGAGTAATTTTCGTTAGATAAAAGTTAATTAGTAACCCAAGGAAAGTGAATCTTCGTGGTAATGTTCAGAAAAAGGAACTGGTGTGGTTTGATCTTTTAAAGTGTTTACAAAGTCACCGGATTGCATCACTAATCCGTTGTCATCAGAGATTAAGACGAGCGATTTGGAATAGTATTGTCATGTATGTATAAAGAATAGTATTTTCGTTTTTTAATTAAGATAATTTGTTTATTTTTTGTTTTTGTTTGTTTGTTTATCTATGACTTATATCCTATTTGTCATGGTAACCTTAGTTAAAGTATTCCTGTTTATACTAAAAAAACTTAAATAAGTGTGGGGTGATAGTAAAAGTTTTTAGAAAGTGTATGTTTTCAAATGTATGCAATGTATGATAGAGAATAATAAGAGTATTAGGCTTATATTAATAAGTCTCTCTCTCTCTCTCTCTCTCTCTCTCTCTCTCTCTCTCTCTCTCTCTCTCCCACCCTCTGCCTCTCAACAGATAATACATGCAATGTTGTAATCTCTCATCTGTTCTCAGAGAAAAACTGTTATTGCTCTCTCTCTCTCTCTCTCTCTTTCATCAGAAAATAATATCTCTTCTCTTAGCTATCAGAAAATCTCTCTATCTCTCTCTCTCTCTCTCTCTCTCAGAGAAAAGAATAGCTGCATTGTTTTCCCTCTGTTACCAGAGAATATCTGTTAATCTCTCTCTCTCTCTCTCTCTCTCTCTCTCCTCTCTCTCTCTCTCTGTACATGCTAGTATGCATTACTCCAAAACTATTAAAACATGCAAGTACTTAAAGCTTATTTGAAACATACTTGTTTAATATGTACAATCAATTGAGTTTAAAAGTACCAAAGTACCTAATTAGTGGAAATAGAGTCATCAGGACCCAAAGTACTCATCGGAACCCAAAGTGGCATACAAATGGCCAGATACTGATCTGTATCAGGTGTTAGTGGGTTAATACAGTGACTTGAGGGTCAATCAGCAGGTCTGTATGAAAATTCTTCTGTCCAGCATGATGTGGTCAATTTTAATAGATTTCGTTATCTTGTCAGTTTTTTTCACTCATCTTGGTCAGTTCTGGGATGGTGGAGAAAAACCACCTACAGTCATAACTGAGGGTCAGTCAGCAATTCTCCTGTCCTTCATGTTGTGATCAGTTTTAATAGATCCTGTTTTCTTGTCAGATTTTTTCATGTAACCATTGGTCAGTTCTGGGATGGTGGAGAAAAACCATCTAAAGTCATAACTGAGGGTCAGTCAGCAGGTCATTATAAAAATGCTTCTGTCCTTCATGTTGTGGTCAAGTTTAATAGATCTTTTTTTTTCTTGTCAGAGTAATTGAGTTTACGCCCTAGTCGAGAATCTTTCACGTAACTAGGTCTGATGGTCAGTTCTGGGATGGTGGACAAAACCACCATCTGACTGAGGGTCAATCATCAGATCAATATGAAAAATTGTCCCATCCTTCATTTTGCGGTCAATTATATATCATAACATCTTGTCATCAATACATAAGATGGGTAGTTTTACTCCCTGGTCAAGAATCTTCCCCATTACTAGATGGTTGGGTTCTGGAATGGGGGAGAAAACTATCAATCTGATTGAGGATCATTCAGCAAATCTGAATGAAATTTATCCTGTCCTTCACTTTGTGGTCAATTTTGATGTCAGCATTGCATAAAAGCGCCAATCGAATCGTTAGGATTTTCTCACACTGCCCTGTCTGAGGACAAGTGGAATTTGAGTCTTGACTGTGAAAGGTACTTTGATCATTAAGCTGGCACTTTAGACCAAGTAGTCATCAAAGACTAAGTTGTTGTTGCACAACACCCCCCCCCCCCACCAAAATGAAATAGAAAAATAAAAAATTGAGAAGATTAAATTCAAATGAAATTGGTTATTTTTATCAGGTACAGAGTTATCCACCGTGAGTGTTAATTTTACACAGGGCGTTATTTACAGATTGATGTTATGTGACATTTTTAGTCATCAAGATGTGTTATTTCATATTCAGGGCATTATAGGTCATTAATATGGGATATCGCACAGGATAGGAGTCATTATAAGATGATATAACATGCAATAATGTTAAATAAATCTAGCTGATATCGCCCTGTACTCTAGTCACCAACCAGGATTTAATTTATATGATAATCAAATACAATATTTAAATGTTGATTGTCCGGGATTTTCTAATTGAACGTTGACTTCACCTCATATAAGAATATTTGTATTTATAATCTTGGTGCAATTGTGTCAGTAAGAATATGATGTGACTTCATTTCAACATTTTCATGAATATTTTTGGTCAAGGAAGGTGATTTTTTTTGTTTTTATGCATATACAGATTTTTCTCCTAGATTTTGATCTAGTTTTGAGGGGAATTTAAGGAAGAAGGAAACTGGAGATTAAGAAGGTATTAGTGAGGGTACATTGTTTGTTTTATGTGAAAATTGATGAATTTATGTCAAGTTATAGTTGCTACAGTTTTGTAGGGGATGGCTTAAAGCATGTATTTTAACTTGAGCAAGTCCTTTTTTAAAAAGGCGAAAAACATATACAGTAGTAGAACCTCTTTGTATTGTCACCATTTTTTTGTCAGATATTGGGATGATAAAGGTTTGGTGATAAATCAAGGGAATATCATAAAGAAAAATTGAAAGTTTTAGGCTTTGGGACTTCAATGTATTGTGGCAATTTATACACATTCCGTAAGCTTTTTTTTACTCCAGAGAGATGGAAAAGTTAAAGTGAGGCATTATAACAAGGGTTTACTGTATACATGTACCGGTACATATGTTTGTGTGTGTGTTGTTTCTATTATTTTGTTACCCACTGTAATCAACATTTTAATTTTTTCAATCTTTTGAAAAATTGTGAAAAATCATTAAACATTGAGGTAATCAATATATTATAAGGTTCATGAAATAATATTTGACATTCATTCTAACTTGGTTTTTTGCCCAGGTGCTTCTTAAAGAAATGCAATAAAAAGATTTTTTGTTTTTGTGCCAAAATGATCAGATAAATTGGACAATGATAGTTTTAAATTTTATAATTAATGAATATTTATTGATAATGATCAATTAATAATTTGTTTTAAAATGTCATCAAATTATTGCTTTATAATCATTTTTTCAAATATTAAACATATTTTATATTTTTAGGGGATTAGTAATTTATAAGTGTATGTGTGTGTAGTTTTGATAATATCCTATAGTCCCACACAACCACCCCCTATTTGAAAGACTTGTTGCTTACAATTCATTTAATATTACAGCGAAACTTGCATAAATTGAAATACTGGAAATTTCATTTAGTTATGCATCTACAGTAAAACTGTCTATAATGACCACCTCTTCATAAAAACCATCTGTACTTTTAAGGCTCCTTTGCATCATGTCTCAACTCAATAAAACCTCTATATAAAGACCACCTGTCCATTAAGATCAGTGATTTAAAGTTTCTTTGTGTTATATTTCAATAAAAAAAAATAACCTCTATAATGACCACCTGTTCATTAAGACCAGTGATTTAGTCTCTCTGTGTTTTATATTTCAATAAAAATAACCTCTATGTAAAGAGCACCTGTTCATTAAGACCAGTGATTTTTAAGTCTCTTTGTGTTATATTTCAATAAAAAATAACCTCTACAAAGACTACCTGTTCATTAAGACCAGTGATATTTAAGTCTCTTTGTGTTATATTTCAATAAAAAGTAACCTCTATAAAGACTACCTGTCCATTAAGACCAGTGATTTAAAGTCTCTCTGTGTTTTATATTTCAATAAAAAATAACCTCTACAAAGTAAGACCAGTGATTTAAAGTCTCTGTGTTTTATATTTTAATAAAAAAATAACCTCTACAAAGACATTAAGACTAGTGATTTAAAGTCTCTGTGTTTTATATTTTAATAAAAAAATAACCTCTACAAAGACATTAAGACCAGTGATTTAAAGTCTCTGTGTTTTATATTTTAATAAAAAAATAACCTCTATGTAAAGAGCACCTGTCCATTCAGACCAGGGATGTAAGGTACCTTTACTTCCTAGCTCAACCAAACAGGACCTCTATAAAAAGACCACCTTTCCGTTAAGAACACTGTTTTAAAATTCTTCTGCTGTGAATTATAAACAAAAGAACTTTTGTATAAAGACCATCGGTCCAACTTATTAGTGATTTAAGATCCCTTTGTCTCATGCCTCTACCAAACCTGAGACCACCTGTCCAGTAGAAGAATGATTCAGGATCATTTTAATAAAAAATGAACCTGTATTTAAAGACCAACTGTCTATAAATTCCATATTCCTTGGATCCCAAGTATCACATAGGCTCTAGGTTTTCTAGATTTGAAAGCCCTAAAGGTCATGTCTTGCTCAGTCTTAGGTCATTGCGCCTGGCCTGGGGCAATGTCCACTAATGCTGAGATATTGATAGTTATGTAATGCTAAGTAACATTCTTGACCAGTTGACCAATACATGATATTAACAGAACATGGATCTTAATTGATATGTAAAAGCTTATCAGTCAGGTAATATGGTGATGAATTGGATATTAGCTCATCCTGACATGGTTAGATCAATTAATATTGACTAATTGTTCATTAAGACCAGTGATTTAAAGTCTCTTTGTGTTATATTTCAATAAAAACTAACCTCTATAAAGACCACCTGTCTATTAAGACCAGACAAAACATGTAATCAATTTCTGTTAAAATCCTGTATGTTCAAAATCATTCTAGGTACTTGAGGCCAAACAAAAAAATGTATGTTTGTGAAGAATTGGGTATTAACTCATCCTGACAAGGATTGAAAAATCAAAACATGCAATCAATTTATGTGTTCAAAATCATTCTAGGTACTTAAGGCCATACAAAATAAGTGTGTTTGTGATGAATTTGGTATTAACATGTTCTGACAATGATGAAAATCTGTTGGATCAATTTCTATTAAATCAAAACATGCAATCAATTTCTGTTCAAATCCTGTAGTATTTAAAGGGATGGGGGGTGGGGCGTTGAAATGCAAATATTTTGTACAGTGAGAAAAGAAAACATGCATTTCACTCCAAGATCTTTCTATAAATATATTTACTTATTTTATTTTTATCAATTTACTATCTTTTTCATTATTGTTTGAAGAGTAAATCTGTAAAATCTAAAATCTGGATGGTAAAAAACTTTGATGCCAGCTATACTAAAATAAGATCAGTGAGGATATCTGAACCACACATTGTTTTGTTTGGCCTAAAGCTAACTGCTTTGTCAGTTTAAAATTTCTTAGAACTTTAAGAGGATCTTATAAGCTAAATGTCATGAAATTGATTTTTTTTTCTCAATTGTTTTTGTCTTTGTATTAGGGATTTAACTTTGTTTCTAAAATTGTTATTTTTTGTCAGTAAGTCTTTTAGGAAAAAAATGTTTGAAAGCATGCTGGTTTTTTTTAACGGAAATTAAAATTGTCGATTTCTTAGCTTTGAAGATTAAAAGCTTAATCTGTAATCCGATGACTAACTAAAAATTTCTTCATTAGCTTAAATTTTTTTTTTTCCAAATTAGGGAAATGATTTCAAGTTTTTAGCAAAGCACAATATGGCTTACTATTAAATAGTATATTCTATCTGCAGTGTGAGAGTTGATATTGGAGTCTGATATTTAAACATTTTTGTTGACAAAATGCACTGGTCAAGAGCTAAGCTGCTTAAGTTAGAGAAATAATTTCAAGATTTTTGAAAAGTACAAAATGGCTTTTATTCTATCTGCAGTGTGAGAGTTGATATTGGAGTCTGATATTTAAACATTTTTGTTGACAAAATGCACTGGGTCAAGAGCTAAGCTGCTAAAGTTAGAGAAATAATTTCAAGATTTTTGAATGGTACAAAATGGCTTTTATTCTATCTGCAGTGTGAGAGTTGATATTGGAGTCTGATATTTAAACATTTTTGTTGACAAAATGCACTGGTCAAGAGCTAAGCTGCTTAAGTTAGAGAAATAATTTCAAGATTTTTGAATGGTACAAAATGGCTTTTATTCTATCTGCAGTGTGAGAGTTGATATTGGAGTCTGATATTTAAACATTTTTGTTGACAAAATGCACTGGTCAAGAGCTAAGCTGCTTAAGTTAGAGAAATAATTTCAAGATTTTTGAATGGTACAAAATGGCTTTTATTCTATCTGCAGTGAAGGAGTTGATATTGATATTGGAGTCTGATATTTAAACATTTTTGTTGACTAAATGTACTGGTCAGGCACTAACCTGTTTCATTGAGAACTCTTGTGTCTGAAGTAGAAACCTAAATGGCCAAATGGTCCAATGCATCAGGTAACGGATCACATCTAGCTTGATTGGTTGAATGTTGCTTAACGTCACATCAGCAATTTTTCAACTATTCACGGCGAGAACTATTTTATTAATCCCTATGGATTAATCTATGAACAATTTTATGTATGCATGTGAAGTGCGAGTGTGTTGTATGGTCTGCCTTGTACTAGTGCACATTTGGGGTGACTTTAATGTGCTAGCTCACAGAGTCAGTATGCCGCAGACAAGTCACCATTCCCCCAGTCTATTATACTGATACCTGGTAAATCAGTAAAGGCCAACGGCAAAAAAAAATTCACTTTCCCACATGTGGTCTAAGTGGGACTCGGAACTCGCAGCAGTGAGAGACCCTGGATTTGAAGACTAATGTCTTATCAATTAGGCCACTGCGGCCTCACACCCGGCTAGGACAAGTATGTGAATAAGCTTATCAGTTTGCTGGCCAAAGATTGATGGTTTTCCTCAAACAATTTCTGAATTAACCATCTTGATATTAGTGAAAGAATCTTGACTTGGGCGTAAAACACATTTCTCCACACCCTGGCACAGATTCAGACAATAATACACAAGTGGCGGGTGTAGCTAGCTAAACAGGAGGTGCTTACCCTTCCGGAGCACCCGGTCTCACTTCCCTGTTTTTGATCATAACTACCTATATTGTGTTAAATCATTATGCCCTGGTTTCCAACTGGCTGCCTCGATATAAGTGGAGGAATCTTGACTGGAACATAAAACTCCATTACTCCACTCTTCACACGGAATTTGGTCAGATAGAAGAGAAAACCAGTATCTTGGGAATTACATGAGCCTATAATGTGATATAATGTGTCGGATGATAATGCATTTTAATGTGTTTTATTGAATTTATTGTAGTGGATAGTCAGTTACATTAAACTCTCGACCTCTTTGTTTACACAAGATTAGACACATTCCCAAGGACGGAAAATTTAGATAAAATGTCCAACTCTACTTTATTCTATTTTGTTTTGATTTCCACCTTCCGAGAATAGGAAAATGTGCTAATAATGCTAGCCTAATTTATAGAATAATTGCAAAAATTTTCTATGGTCAGTCTCCTAGAATGATAAATGATTTTTACGATATTGGACATTTTATGATATTGGACATTGGTCAGGGATGTAATATGATTTACAAGTCAGCGGTCATCCTGTATGTATTGGTCAGCAGTTAATCTGTACTTAGAATGTCAGCTGTATCTTAATTTTGGACAGTGGACAACAGGAATAGATCTCTGTATTGGTCATTTTACATGAATTGACCTCTGTAATGGTCATTTTATTTGACCAGGAAGAGATTTATGCTGGTATTTATCATTCACAAATATGCCATTGATTTACATATACAGTGGCAAAGTGTAAAATCTTGACTGGATTTGACAGTAGGACTGGACTGTTTGATCGGATTTGATTCAGAGTAAAATATTCGTTTGGTGGATTGTTTGATTTGACTGAATTCAGACCAAGATATTGACTAGATTTGGCAGTTGGATTGGATTAGACAATTTGACTGGATTCAGAGTAAGATATTGGCAGTTGGATTGGATTGGGCAATTTGAATTGATTGGATTTAAAGTGTAATTCGTTGACTAGATTTGACAGTTGGACTGGAAGTTTTGGTTTGATGCAGAATGTCAGGTATTGACCGTATGTGACAGTTTGATTGGATTGGATTGCAAGATTATGACAGGATTTAACACACACAGTTTGGATTTAATTGGACTCATTGATTTGATTTGATTTGATTTGATTTGACTCGGAGTGCAAAATTTTAACTCCATGGATTTGAAAAGTGGACAGTTGGATTTGATAGGTTTTAGATTTTAAGATATTAACTGATTTGGCAATAGGAGTGGGCTATTTGATTGGATTTGATCAGTTTCAGAATGTAAAGCGTTGACTGTATTTTCAAGTTAGATATTGAATAGCACTTTGGATTCAGAAGAGAGCATGTATGTAATGTTAAGAGATGTCACTCCTAATGCCCCAGTCACACATACATGGATCACCTCGTCAGAGTCACGGGTCATCCATAAAATTTAATCGGTGATGGTGACCTGTGAATGTGTGACTAAGGCATAACGGATATCATTCAGACAAAACAATAGATAATTGACCCGGGTTCGATTCCCAGCAAGGAGTAAAAGGAATGTTCCTCATTGTAGCCAGTAAATACAGCTAATAGTTGAATGCAATCCATATTTCGCACATTGCCCCAGTCAATAGGATATGATCTATGTTTGTTTCATACTGTGTATTTACAAGATGTGAGAACATGAATGGTGACATGTGTAGTAAAAATTGATACATATATGTGTGTCTTGTAAAAGATATATGTAAGTAATGACATGTTGTATTACATTTTCATGTGTGTCTTATGTGTGCTATATTCCTAGAAAAACTTCAGGCCAAGATGATGGATGGATGAAATAACTCTGGGGGCAATATAATGTTTTAATCCCCCAGTGAAAATCATTTTGCTTTCTTTGTTGAAAAACAGTATTGACATCAAATGTAATCACTATGCCATCAGATTAAATTCTATGTAAACTTTATTGTTTTTTTAATCCCCAAGTGAAAACTTTTGCTGTTGTTATTGAAAACAACAGTGTCTTATAAATGAGGAAATGCTGTTGTTGTTATCATTGAATGCTGCTTAACATTGCATCAGCAATTTTCCAGTTCTTAAATATGAAATGTAATGTGCAAGTTTGCACCTGGTAAACCAAACTTTAAACAACCTGGTTTATGTTTAATATCACATTATTTCCTTTCCTTAATTTCAGATAATCTTAATTCCAGTTTCACAATCAATTCCTTAACTAATATTATCCTTATCTTAAATCTGGTTAATACGAAATCTTTTAAAATAATTTTGTTAATTTTTAAGATGTTCAGGAATTTAAGGTATATTTTTCAGATCACTTCAAGCATCTGTAATAATATTTACAAAAACGTTAATTTGTAGTTTGAAAATTTTTTGCCAAAATTAACAGAAGTTAAAATTTAACTGGGGCCTTGGTTTAACTTAAAATTTTCGTTAACTTAAATCTGGCAAATTAAAAAACTTTACAATTTTGCTAATTGTTAAGATATTAAAAAATTTATGGTGTCATTTTAAAGATTATATCAAACTTTTGACATCTGCTTTTAGTTTTGACAAAACTCCAAAAGGAGCTTGCCAAAATTTGCTAAATTTAAGCTAAGGAAAATATTAATTAAGAAAAGATTGTGAAACTTGGGCCCGGTGGTATTGATGAGTGACCAATAGATGACCAGTCAATTATTGATTTTATATAAGATTTTGTTTTTGTGTATTTTCAGGAAACAGGCCATGGATGGTCAGTTGTATTGTGAGGACCATGCGCCCAAACAACAGCAGAGTCCAACATCTCCGGAAACGGATGAAAAAGTAAGTTAACGTCATATAAAAAACTTATCATGTGATCCCTATCTGTGATAGTAACTCGGTGGTCAAGTGGCCTTATGCGCCAGCTTATAAATCACAGTGGCTCTCACTTCCTAGTTTCCATATCCCACTCTTGACAGATCCTTGTGTGAGAAAGTGTCATTTCACTTGTTGAAGGTCTGTGGATATTTTCCCAGCACTATAGTTTCCTACACCTATCCCAGAACTAACTGCCTTGATAAAAGTAAAAGAATATTGTCATTGACATAAAATGCTATTCTACTGTTATGTGTGGAAATATGTGGCTACAATAAGTGAACAGCGGACTTGGGGGTTTTGGGTTTAAGCCTAAAATAACAGGTTATGAATTGTGTTTTGGGGGTTTTGGGTTTAATCCTAAAATAACAGGTTATGAATTGTGTTTTGGTGGTTTTGGGTTTAAGCCTAAAATAACAGGTTATGAATTGATTTTTTCAGCAAGACATTGAATTCTTTCACTTATATGGTGAACTTAGTTACTTTAAACATTGTGTAGGAAACCAGAGTGTCCAGAGAAAACCACCAACCTTCAGCAAACAAACTAAAAACCTTCCTCACACTAGAATCTGTCAGAATGGGGTTAGACTTAGGGGGTCAATGGCACTGTGATCCGCAAGCACACACTTTAGACGACACAGCCACTGACGCACCAACTAGCAAAGTGGCAAAGAAGGAAGTAAACCAAAGGGGCACTATAACATTTTATTTAACGAGATATTCTCGAGTATGAGTGGTTCGTTCTCAATTTCTGTCATATACAAATAGATAGAACGTACAGTACAGGCCTGTCAAAAGTTTAACACTAAGCTAACCAATTGCCAGCTCATATCTGCCTCTCGCTAGCTTTATCTTGACAGTTTTTCGGTGGCTGCTATCTGTCTCTGGGAAGGTTTTCAGGTCACCCGCTATCCATATTTTAGCCACTCAGCAGCTGTAAATGGACTTGTTTTTGTTAGCTTAGTGTTAAACTGTCGTCAGGCCTTAGCTCTCTTTATATATAAGTTGATTTTGAGGGTGTATAATTGATAAAAGTGTATTATCTATAATAAATGTCAATAACGGGAGATGAATTGAACCAGCGACATAATGTCATAAAGTCATTTAGATAACTATATGATAATAACGGGAGTTATCACCCTAATAAACATTTATATTATACCAAGAGTGTTGACGAGTGACGTGAAGTGGACTGGATTGACGTAATGGTGTTTTATGACCCAAAAATCTTTGCTTCAACAAAGTATTTGACATCGACTATACTTTGCAACTTCATAGAGACATTGCTCCATGCGCTGACATGATGACGTCAGATGTCCAATGCTCTCGTTGACTGACAGGAGACGACCCATTTTTATGAGAAAGATGCATAACATCACATTTCAAAATTGTTTTAAAATTAACATGGAAAATGTGAGACAGCAATAAAGTTAATTTTTATAAATATTGTATATACTTTATGAACTTGCAAAGTATAATGAGCTGTCTCAAATTTTTTAGCAAAAGGCTTTGCATTTTATGCAGTTTGAGACAACCCATTATACTATGCAAGTTCATAAAGACATTGGAAAATTACCTTATTTCTTAAGTCAAGATTTTCACTTAATATATGGAGGTAGGCAGCTCTATTGGCATGATGGTGTTTTATGCCCCAGTTTAAATTCTTCACTTAAATGAAGGCAGGCTGTTCTGAAATGGAGTGCCAAGGTAAAACCACTGAACTTTGGCAAGCATAGTTACAAACTTTCTCACACTGAATCTGCTTGAATGTGATTCTCACCGAGATAGTGAGAGGCGCCAATTGATTTGTAGGTTTTAGGCCACTTGGCCACTGAGGCCCCCAAACTACTTTCGGTGTCTAGCTTGTGGGTTTGACTTGTGCCGACTGCTTTACTAAAAAGGATTTATATTTGATCCATATTATGAGACTGGTTATCTCCACCTTAGTTTTTAAGGTCTCTTGCGAAGACCCAGTAACTGTCATTACTAAATGTGGACTGCTTGACTAAAGATTAGCCAATTCTTATTTTTAAGGCCTGGTCAGACCCAGATCAGGGTTTGAACCCTGACCTTCCATGTACAGAACAAGCTCTATAGCATCTGAGCTACCATCGTACTTGTATTGGCCCAGGCCCAGACCTCACATACAGAGCAAGCACTTTACCAACTGGGCTATCATGGTGGTTGTATTGGCCAAGGCCCTGACCTATCACATACAGAGCAAGCACTTTACCAACTGAGCTATCATGGTGGTTGTATTGGCCAAGGCCCTGACCTATCACATACAGAGCAAGCACTTTACCAACTGAGCTATCATGGTGGTTGTATTGGCCAAGGCCCTGACCTATCACATACAGAGCAAGCACTTTACCAACTGAGCTATCATGGTGGTTGTACTGGCCAAGGCCCTGACCTATCACATACAGAGCAAGCATTTTACCCGTTGGGCTACCCTGGTGGTGG
Organism: Anadara kagoshimensis; assembly: GCA_021292105.1. NCBI lineage: Eukaryota > Metazoa > Mollusca > Bivalvia > Arcoida > Arcidae > Anadara > Anadara kagoshimensis. The sequence goes on along the minus strand of CM037870.1, from coordinate 16,679,320 downwards.
TATTGACTGAGGCATGTTCCAATAAAATGCCTTGAATATTGCATTTATAATAGATTAGATGGCCATTCCTTTTTGAGGTAGAAACGTCGGCTTATTTGCATGATCTACACCATTGTCTGTCATTTTGTCAGGTAATTGGTTCTTTGTTGATCATTCTTGTCACATTATCGGGCCCTTGTTGATTTATCAATTTATTGACGTACCTGTGACTTATATAGATATAAAGGTCGTTATTGTTGGTTATTGACTCGTTAACAGGTATATATACAAACAATAAAACAAAGCAATACCTGTAATAAGAGAGGTGTGGGATGGATTAATGGTGCTATAGGTCCCAAGTCAAAATTGTTTCACATATATCCAGATTGTCAGTTCATCAGTAATGATTCCAGTCATATCAGTAAATTTTGAAGTAGAAGACATGTTTCTAAAAGTAAGGTAGCAAGTATGGGGTTAAATGTTTCGCTGTTAAGTCAAACCTGTCTATAAAGGCCACTCAAGAGAACAGTAAAAGTGTCCTTTATGGACAGATGACCTTTATATACAGGTTCAAATAATATGAATGAAGAACAATTGGGATACAATTCTACTGGTCTTTATAAGCAGGTGGTCCTTATATAGAGGTGGCCTTTAAGGCAGGTTGGACTGCACTTTTAATTTTCACCATATTCACAAAAATAAAACCGCTGTCAGGATACAACATTTTGAGGCATTCAGTAAATGTTTCAGGTTCTCACCCACTTCCTTCCCTTTAATCGAATAAAACCGGGAAAATTTGACATTGCGAATACACTGGGGCATTGTCAAACCACAAAATTTTGATGCCATGTAAATAGAGTAATATACAGTATGTACTGCAAAAACCAAATTTACAAATGGCAGTAGGCAACAAACTTAATCCAAATCCAAACAAGTATCGGACAACTTTTGTCGCCTGGCTTTATGGAGACCACTGCTTCATTGATGGCGAAGGAAATGGGCCTGATCAGAGAAAATCGCTAACCTACTGCAAGTGAACTGACAATCTTCTCACACTAGAATCTGTCCTGAGTGGCTGTGAGAGGGTGTGATCTGTAGGAGCAGGCTTTAGACCACTTGGTCACAGAATGTCCAACCCTACAGTCACAGAGTGCCCAACCCTTCCAGCCATTTGATAGGTAGAAGCATCCACTCATTGTGCTTTTTACAATGTTATTTTTTATTTATAGACTAATGACCTGTTTGAGATGTTGGTTCAGCTACAAGGGAAGAGGATCGATGACCAAAGGTGTGACATGTCAGCATTCTTCAAGGTAATTCTATATTTTCACCTTTCAACAACCTTGAACTCTGACCTTAGGAATAAATTGCCACTTGATGCCCAATTAGATGGCGTATCTCTTTCTATGTTTGAAGGGAAACTTTTATATGTAGAATGATTTAATGTTAAGCATGGTATCTGGATAGATACATTCAAGTACCCGGTATATAATTCATGTTTGGACACTAAAAATGTTGTTGCTCACATTGTCACATCTCTTCACTGATTTCTTTCTATAACACTTGGTCACTTTGTTTTTCTGGTGTTTGTCTGTCTGTCCATTTGTCACCTGTCTGCTTCACAATACCATAACACCTAAAACTAAAAAAAAATTTAAAGAATTTGCACTTGTTTTTTAAATTATAAGAATAATAAACAGACATTTTTAATTTCATTAAGAATAAAAATATAAAATATTAAAGAATTTTCACTTGTTTTATCATTTTATCAGAATAATAAATAGACATTTTTAATGTCATTTGTTTTGTAAGGCGAAGCCCAAAATCAATGCAAGATCAAGGTCAAATCCAAATTTTATATTCTGAATTCTGAATCAGAATTACCAGCAATTGAAGGTCATATCCATTTTTACTGATAATTTCAAGGTCAAATTCGAATTCTGTATTGCACAAAAGTGCTGATTAATCTCACATTTAAGTTCAAATTGGTATATGAAATAATGCACTTATGTGGCAATTTCAAGAACCAGATTTTTCATATGTAATTCTTGGGTTTATTTTGAATCATATACCGATGTCAACGTGAAAGTTTTTTTTTTTTTTTTTTTTTTTTTTTTTTTTTTTTGTAAATATTTGTATATAGTATATACCGGTAGTAACTACAGGTATGTCATTTCCTAAAATATGTCATTTTACCTGATGGATGACCTAATTAACAAATCCATCATGTACGATGACAAACACTGGTTCTTAATTAGGTCAAGATCATCAATCAGATAGATTATCTCCCTTCTTAAACAATATATTTATTTATTTATTTATTTATTATGTGTTTTAATTAAATTATTTAATAACTTAAACTTTAATAGTTTTTTTTAACTAAATGGATCAAATGCTTCCTTTGCCTCTAAGAATGTTCACAATTTTTATTTTCTTATTCTGTTTTTTTTTTAATCATTACTAAAAATTACTAAACCACTAAAATAACCACCCACCCACTACCTACTCTGTCATATCTATATTTTAACTTTAATAGTGTAAATTTTAACGTCAAAACTGTTAACAAACTATTTTACCATTTTTGTCTCAAATTGAAAATAGTTACTTTTTAAAAAAAAAAATTATATGATGAAGTAAAATTATCTTCGTATTAAAAAAAAAAAAAGAAAAGAAAAACAAAAATAAAAAAATGAAAAAAACGAAGATAGACACATTTAAAGATTAATCTGAAGAAAATGTGAAGATTTTTTTTTTACAAATGAATTTCATTTATCACCACCATTTTTAGTACTACACCTTATATGAGCTTTACCAGTCAAAAAAAATATTTGACCAGTGACTAAAATTCAAACTGCCCCTGATGGACATCATAGTGACCACTGACTAAAACATTGCCCCTGATGGACATCGTAGTGACCACTGATCTTACATAACATAGAAATACTATTTAGAAAATCTGTTATGATTCATTAAAATTTATCACATGGCGTAAAATGGTCATTTTAGAAAAAAAATTACGGTAGTGTCAGATGGACAAGTTAAATTTTGTATGGTCAGTTATTAGGGACATGTTTAGTTTTTTCATCAAAAAACTCTGGGATGAAGCGTTATTTGTTGATGACATCCAGCCATTGCATTTTAAAACCACCAGGGATTCATTTTACTGCCATATTCACCAGGTATTTGAAAAATAATTTTTATAAAAAAAAATATAATGATTTTAAAAAGGAAGGAGGAAAAATCCCAAAAAGAATGAAAATAGAATAATGGAAAAGAGTTTTTTGGGGGGATATTTTATGGAAAAGAAATTTAATTAGAAAATAGTATTTATATTATTGGAATATTCTATGGAAAAATGTATTTTTATGGATTATTTCATTGAAAGATAATTCAGATAGAAAGTTTTAAGGTATATGTACATCAGAAATAAATCTTAGAAATACAATTTTTTTAAAGAGGGACATCAAGAAAAATTTTTTTTATTAAAACATTTGTGTTAATTTAGTAGTGGTGATATGCAGAAAACTGTCAAAAATTGCCAGAAGGATTTCATATACCCCTACCCTAACAGAAGTTTTGTGTGTCACCATTTATTAATAACCATTTAAGACCATTTATTGTTCGTACCTTTTGGATATACACCATTATATATAAAGGTTGGGTAGTTTCTAAAATTCTTCCATCATGATAAAATTGCCATGACACCATTTTGGACAATTTTAAAATGGTGATTGATCTTTTAGTTTCTTTTCAAATTTTGTGATTTTTCTTGATTTCCAAACTGGTCCATTTCCGGATAACTTTATCCCAGTTTTAAAATGGAATTACATCATTTGAACCAGGTGAGCATTTCTGTTCAAGTGGGCCTCTTGTCTAATTGTGGAGAAAATAATTATGCTAAACCATATTGATCTAGAAATGATGTTTATAGTGCTTTAACTTCCATTACCGTGCAAAACAAACTGAATATTGCGCTAAGGAACATAAGATTAGTTTGCTTTGCACGATAATGAAAGTTACATGTATGAAAGCCATTTCTAGACAGTTCAGTGGTTAATTATATATTTACATTTCACATTTTTTGAAAATGATATTTTAATTTTTAAATTCTGACTGAAATTTTAAATACTGCTGCTTATGACATACATATCCAGTTGCTGGAACAGCCAATAAATGATGTATGTCACACATATATGCATAAAATGAGTGACATCACTTGAATGTATCTGCTTTTTTAGCTCACCTGGCCTAAAAGGCCATGTGAGCTTTTGCCATCACTTTGCGTCCGTTGTCGTCGTTGTCGTCGTCCGTCTGTCGTTAAAGATCAACTCCTCAGAAACCGCTGGGCCATTTGCAACCAAACTTTGTCACAACAGTCTTTGGGTGGTCTACTTTAAAAATTGTGTCCGACATGTCCGCACCTAATCCAAGATGGCCGCCAGGGGGTAACATAGATTAACATTGGACCCTATGGGAAAATATGTTCAAAGATATTTTTATCTGAAACTACTGAGCCAATTGGAACCAAACTTGGTCACAGTAGTCCTTGGATGGTACCTTCTGAAACCGGTGTTTTTTAAGTCTGCACCTAATCCAAGATGGTGGCCAGTGAGGAACATAGGTTAACATTGGACCCTATGGGAACAATATCAAAGATCTTTTTTCCTAAAACCCTTTAGCCAATGGGAACCAAACTTGGCCACAATAGTTTCTGGATGGCCCCCTACAACATTTTTGTTTTTTATGGCCACACCAAATCCAAGATGGCCACCAGCGGAGAACATATTTTAACATTGGACCTTATGGGAAAATACGTTCAAACATATTTTTCTCTGAAACTACTGAGCCAATTGGAACCAAATTTGGTCACAGTAGTCCTTAGATGGTACCTTCTGAAACCAGTGTTTTAAGTCTGCACCTAATCCAAGATGGCGGCCAATGGGGAACATAGGTTAACATTGGACCCTATAGGAACAATATCAAAGATTTTTTTCTCTAAAACCCTTTAGCCAATGGGAACCAAACTTGGCCACAATAGTCTTTGAATGCCTCCCTTCAACATTGGGTTTTTTGAGGGTTGCACCAAATTCAAGATGGCCGCCACCAGAGAATATATTTTAACATTGGACCTTATGGGAAAATACATTCAAAGATATTTTTCTCTGAAACTACTGAGCCAGCTGGAACCAAACTTGGTCATAGTAGTCCTTAGATGTTACCTTCTGAAACCGGTGTTTTTTTTAAGTCTCCACTAATCCAAGATGGTGGCCAGCGGGGAACATAGGTTAACATTGGACCCTATGGGAACAATATCAAAGATCTTTTTCTCTAAAACCCTTTAGCCAATGGGAACCAAACTTGGCCACAATAGTTCTTGGATGGCCCCCTACAACATTGCTGTTTTTGAGGGCCACACCAAATCCAAGATGGCCACCAGCAGAGAACATATTTTAACATTGGACCTTATGGGAAAATACGTTCAAAGATATTTTTCTCTGAAACTAGTGAGCGAATTGGAACCAAATTTGGTCACAGTAGTCCTTAAATGGTACCATCTGAAACCAGTGTTTTTTTAAGTCTGCACCTAATCCAAGATGGCCGCCAATGGGGAACATAGGTTAACATTGGACCCTATGGGAACAATATCAAATATCTTTTTCTCTAAAACCTCTAAGCCAATTGGAACCAAACTTGGCCACAATAGTCTTTGGGTGGCCTCCTACAACATTGGTGTTTTTGAGGGCCACACAAAATCCAAGATGGCCGTCAGTGGAAAACATATTTTAACATGTGACCCTATGGGAAAATAAGTTCAAACATATTTTTCTCTGAAACTACTGAGTCAATTGGAACCAAACTCGGCCACAATAGTCATTGGGTCTTTACATTTGGTATTTTAAAATAACATCTGCATTTAAAAATCAACTCCTGTGAAACCACTTGGCCAATTGCAATGATATTTGGTATGTATCTTAGTCTTGGAGAGTACATGTCAGTCTGCCATATGACTTTTGTCTTTGACCTAAACTTAACCCTCTAGTGACTATGTTGAACTTTTTGGATTAGGTCAGTTTCTCTGAATCTCGAATACTACACATGGTAGGTCAATGATATTTGGTATATAGCTTGATCTTGGATAGAACATCAGTCAGACTGCCTTATGGCTTTTGTTCATGACCTTAATTTCATGGTCCATTGACCAGTTTTTGGATAAGGAAAATTTCTCAGGTATTATACATGAAAAGTCGATGATACTTGGTATGTATTGTCTCAAAATTTTGAAATATGGTTTAGTTTTGAAAGGAAATAATATTGAAATTTGTGATAGAAATAAATATTGTGTAATAAATTTCAAGCATTTATTTAAACATTAGACAATGTTGATTTTCATTCTGCAACATCTCTACCTAGGTGAGCTATACAGGCTCCTGGGAGCCTCTAGTTTAGTCCCATCATCAGTATATATTTAATTAAAAACAATTGGCTTAAATAGCTTATTATACCCCCTACAAACTAGTTTGAAGGGGTATATAGGAATCACCATGTCTGTCTGTCTGCCAGTTTGTGTAACATTTTGTCCAGGCCACATCTCATGATTGCTTAGAAGGACTGTTATAAAACTTCACATGAATAATGTTCATAGTCCAAAGCTGTGTCATGACCTTGAACAATGGTCATATTGGAAAGGTCAAGGTTGTGGGAAAACATTAAATGTTAGGGGAGGTGTGGGAGGTATTTGGCTCTCAAGAGGCAGTTCTAGTTCTTTATTAGATCTTGAAGCTTTCACTATGTTTCAGAAAGCTTAAAATACAATGTTTGCTTATATTCACAATGCCATTATTTTAGGGAGCCGATTTTTACGAGTTGCTTCTTAAATACCAAAGTCGTCGCTTGGAGGACCAGCGATGTGCTATGCCTACACCTATTCCAAAGGTCTGATCACGTGCATGTTGTATTAACACTGTGTATCTTCTATAGTACTTTAGTACTTTATTCTAGTATTTTATGTATGCATGGTACTAACTTACAAACTGCACTCTTGATGTGTTTTATACTATGCTGTTTGTTTTGTGTTGAACTTGCTAAGTGTGCCATTAGTATTACTTGTACTTTGTATTTGCTATTGTAATGTGATCAGTGGTATTGTGTCTATGTTTGAATAGATGTTTTCATTTCAGAAAGGACCATTGGGACATTGGTCCCTTCATTTGCAAAATGACCCCATTGTTAAGGCCTTATTGTGGTAAATCATAAGTATTATGCCTATGTTTGAATAAATTTTCATTTTAGAAAGGAGCCAGTGGGCCATTGATTCCTTAATTTGCAAAATGACCCCATTGTCAAGGCCTTAGTGGGATAATCATAGGTATTGTGTCTTTTGTTAAAAATATATATACACAGTTTTCATTCTAGAAGGGGATGTGACCCTTTATTTGGCTAAAATGACCCTATTGTTAAGGCCTTATCAGTGTTCATGCTAGGATTTTTCAGATGGGGCCATTCTCAAAAGAAAACCCTCTTAAACACAATATAAACATCAATATTTTAGTGTTTGTGTAATGTAAAATATGACCCAGTAAAATCTTAACAATGGGACCATTTGGCAAGATAGGGGTCAACAGCCCTTTGGCCCCCTTTCTAGAATGAACACTGTCTTAATGGGCACAATGTAATAGCCCTGTTTTTCAGGGCCTGGGTCAGGACATAACTAGACTGAAACACTGCATATACAACAATTTTATGCCTTATCTTTATTGAGTCATAAGTGTTTGTGCATTTCCCACTATCGACCTTGGATATTTACAGTAATTAAGTCATTTCTATAGCTATATTGTGGTCCTCTGCCAAGTGGCCACAGATGGTGCTTTTTTATTTTCAAATTTTCTCTACAGAGATCTCATCTGACGACACATGGTTACCAATAATTTTTTGTTGTTATGATACAGAGTTTTAATATTTTATCTAGATTTTGATGGAGCATCTATGGCTAGTCAGTCTAAAAGGCTAGCTCCATTTGATTTCACTTAGACTAGTCTCGTTGTAAAATTTTGTCAGTTTGTTTGCAAAATGTCTGTGGTTTTTGCCAGGCACTCCAATTTTCTCTACCTTCTTACCTGACCACTTCAGTATAACAAAGAGAATCAATCTTGACTGGGTTTTTAACACCCCCTTCAACTTGCCTTCCTCCCACTGATTTTAAACTTCAATTAAATGATCAGTAAAATAAATTTTGGAGAGGTTTTTTCACTTGAGAGGGCCTCGTTGACCGAGTGACCACACACTTAATGTTCACAGCACCTCTCATCATGACTTAGGTTTGAATCCCACTCCGACAACTTCCTAGTGTGAGAAAGTTTGTTTTCTCTGGGCACTCTTGTTTCCTTCACCATCTCAGAACTGACTGCCACTGTATAAGTGAAACCCTCTTGACTGGGGCATAAAACACACATACACCAGTCCACTTTTTCACTTGAAAATAAAAAAAATAAAAATGAACACATTTATAAAATACAGAGTGATTCAGTTATCTTTGTCATTAGCTGGTTAGGGTGTTTAAATTTCGACAATATTTTGCCTCTCCCATTAAAGTATCGTGAACTTTCCATTGATTTCAATCTTATCTGTGTGGCCTCAAGCTTCCTGATCCCAAATCTGGAGTTTCCTCCTTTTTAAATCTCACCATCTTCTCTGTATACCATAAATCATAGTTTAGTAGATACATATCATAACAACTGCTTGTCATAAAATATGCCTACCGCAAACTAGTTCAGAGCACCCAAGGCAGCGGTACTTGACTCTTAATTCCTGTATTTTCGAACAACACAGTTTGCACCTGTTTTTTTCCCTTTTGTGTTTGATATCAGGGTCTCTTACCTACTGCAGCTGTTTGGAGCACCTAAGGCAGTGGTGTTGGCCAGGACTCGTAGTTTCCTGTATTTTTAAATGACACACATGCTACATCTGAAATTTCTCCCTATTGTGTTTGATATCAATATCTACTTACCCTGTAGTTAAATCTGAAATCTGAAATTATCGGTGTGATTAAATTTGAAATCAGAAAACATCAGAGAAAAATTTATGTAAAAAAAAAAAAAAAAAAACGACCAATATATGTATAAAGTAAAATAAAAAAGAATATAAAACATAAAAAAAATATTTAAAAAAAAAAAAAAAAAAAAAATGTTGCACATCTGCTTGGATGGTTGATATGTTGTTGCTATAAAGTTTGGTTGAGATTGAGTGAGGTATCTCTGAGAAAATGGAAAGCAAATGTGTGTGGATAAAGTGGAATAATAATAATAATAATAATAATAAAGAAATGGAATAAGGACAATAAGTCTCCCACACACAGTGTGGCATGAGACTTAAAAATATTAATTCTATAAAAAAAAACCCATGATAATACTGAGTAATAGTATAGGCAAAAAACTTTGACTTGTCCGTTTGACCTTTGATTTAATTACTCAATATGGACGAGTAAATTTAAGTTATAGGGATCATGCATGTTTATTTTGTCTACTTCATGTAAACACCAATTATGGGCAATGTGGATATGTATTAACCGCGAATCATGATGCTACCCATGTATTGGGTGGACCCCCCTATATGAATATTCCTAATGAAAGGTCAAACGGACAGGTCAATGTTGTTTACCTATAACTAATTCTGAAATCGTTAATGATTGATCTATAAAAGATATTGCCGGATTTTAGCGGCAGGTGGTCTTTCTTTTATCAAAGTCGTAACTTTAACGAACTGAGAAATTAATATTGAACGACTTTATAAGGTTAGAAATTATTGCGAATTCATTGTGTATTGCATTTGTCGTATATTAAAATTTGACGAACTGAGAAATTAATATTGAATGACTGTATAAGGTTAGAAATGATTGCTAATTCATTGTGTATTGCAGTTGTCGTATATTAAAATTTGTGTGTGTGTGCAATATTAGCTGTACATCAAAGTGTTTATTACGTAGCAGCACATTCATATATGTTGTACATGTAGTTTAATATATTTTTTATATATTTTATTATAAAAATAAGTATATGTATTAAAGTAGCATATTCATTTACTTGGTATATTCAGTGGAACCTGTTAAAATGGACCACTTGTTCGAACATTTTTTTTCTATTAGATGTCTTTTTTGTGTACACATAAAATATTAGTGGTATTGGTATATCAAAAAGGGGAAAATATGCCCAATGGACCACTTGTTCGAACAAAATTATTGTTTTATTAGATGCAGTTTTTTTTTGTGTACACATAAGATATTAGTGGTGCAGGTTTATTGAAAAAAGGGTAAAAAACAACAACCAAAAAACTGCCCAGTTTAGATTTTCAGTTAATTCAGGAATCTGATCATAAAGACTTTTTAGGGTTTTTGGTTTATGCATGGTGTCCAGATGACTATTCAATATGTAGACAATTTTCAATTTATTAAGGAATCTGATCATTAAAGATCTTTTTAGATTGTTTACCAGTATTCTGAAATCTGTTCAATATATTGACAGATTTTTGTTTTTTTCAAGAATTTGTTTACACGGGTTCCACTGCAATTGACTACTATATTTCATATTATACAAATGTATTCAGAATTTATATATATCTACATGTATATTTTGTTTACCCTGTATAAAAATCAATATTAAGTCAGAGGAAAAGACAGAGAGGGGAAGAGAGAGAGAGAGAGAGAGAGAGCTTTGATTTCAGAGATTGAGGTTTGAATCAAGAGATACTATCACAGAGAAAGGGGAATTTAAAGATATTGAGGTTTGAATAGAGAGAGAGAGAGAGAGAGAGAGAGTGGGTGAGAGGGAGAGAGGGACACAGATAGTTTTGTGGTTGAAACGTGGAGAGAGAGAGAGACAGAGGGGGGTTGAATCAAGAGAGAGAGAGAGAAAACAAGAGGGGCTTGGTTTATTTGAAATATGTAGAAAGAGTTTTAAAAATTTATGTTGTTGAAACATGTAGAGAGAGAGAGAGAGAGATGGCTTTTAGTCACTGGTAGTTGAAACAAGAACTTTAAATAGAGAATCATGTTGTTTTTATAGATATTCTGTATATATAGTCACCTATTATATTACAATAGATGTTTTTTATATCTAAAACTTGCATGTTGTTGATTGTGAATAAGAGATGTCTCTAGTAGTTGTCATGTGATGTTTAGAGGATAGATCACACATTTTGTTTTGCAAAATGTTTCATATACACCTGTTGAATTTGAATTTGTTGTTTGATGATGATGAAAGAGAGAATGAGGTTTGATGATGAGAGAGAAACAGGCTTGATGATGATGATGATGAGAGAGTTTTGATGATGATGATGATGATGAGAGAGAGAGAGAGAGAGAGAGAGAGGTTTGATGATGATAGAGTTTTGATGATGATGATGATGAAGATGATGATGAGAGAGAGAGAGAGAGAGAAAGAGAGAGAGAGAGAGAGGTTTGATGATGATGAGAGGGAGTTTTGATGATGATGATGTGAGAGAGAGAGGTTTGATGATGATGAGAGAGAGTTTTGATGATGATGATGATGAGAGAGAGAGAGAGAGAGGTTTGATGATGATGAGAGAGAGTTTTGATGATGATGATGATGATGATGAGAGAGAGAGAGAGAGAGAGAGAGAGAGGGAGAGAGGTGTTTGATGATGATGAGAGGGAGTTTTGATGATGATGATGATGTGAGAGAGAGAGGTTTGATGATGATGATGATGATGAGAGAGAGTTTTGATGATGATGATGATGAGAGAGAGAGAGAGAGAGAGAGAGAGAGGTTTGATGATGATGAGAGAGAGTTTTGATGATGATGATGATGGAGAGAGAGAGAGAGAGGGAGAGAGGTGTTTGATGATGATGAGAGGGAGTTTTGATGATGATGATGATGAGAGAGAGAGGTTTGATGATGATAATGATGATGATGAGAGAGAGAGGTTTGATGATGATGAGAGTTTTGATGATGATGATGAGAGAGAGAGGGGTTTGATGATGATGAGAGAAAGAGAGGTTTGATGATGATGATGATGATGAGAGAGAGAGAGAGGTTTGATGATGATGATGAGAGAGAGAGAGAGAGAGAGAGAGAGAGAGAGAGGTTTGAAGATGGATGATGAGAGAGAGAGAGAGAGGTTTGAAGATGATGATGAGAGAGAGAGAAGAGAGAGAGGTTTGATGATGATGATGATGATGAGAGAGAGAGAGAGAGAGAGAGAGGTTTGATGATGATGATGACAACTAGGCCAATAAGTTTCAGAAGCTTACAGTTTATTTTAGTTGAAAGAAAACCCAAAAATATAGAGTGAGTGAGACTTGTAGAGGTGTGAGCTTCTCAGTTGGGAGTAGCATTTTAAACATGATTAGCATAACAACAGAAAGATGAGAACAAAGAGCAAATTAAGCAGTGCGTTCATTTTCTCAGAATTATCATTTATTTTAAATGGGAGTAAGATGACAAAAAGTTGCAGATGATAGTTTTATTTTAAATGAAACAGATTTTTAAAAATTTCCATTTAAAAACCTTTATTTCAATCTCAAAATGTTTTTAAAGCAAATTTATTGTATTTTGTACATTTCAGACTTCCCCAGCAGTCACTCCCACAGAACAGAAGAAGGACTATGAACATGTCGAAGAGGTGAGAAAACCGTCATTGAAATTCAGGCAAACCTTTTATAATGTCTGAATTATTTTATTTCTTCAGTTATTGTCAGAGGCCTCGGTAGTTGACTGGTCCAAAGAACACTGAGCTGTGGTTACTGAGTGGTCTGAAGAGCACTGAGCCGCAGTTGCTAAGTGGTCTGAAGTGCGCTTACAGATAACAACTTCTGTCACCACCTAGGTTAGAATCCTACCTGGAGCAGATCCTAGTGTGTTAAAGTATGTCATTTTGCTTGCCTAAGCTTATGATTTTCCCTGGGCACTCCAGTTTCCTCCACCATCCCTAACCTGTCTTAATATAAGCAAAACAATTTTGGCTTGGGCATAAAACTCCATTACTTTACTCTTCTCTACTACTGATATTACAATTTGTCAGTTTTCTTGCCAAAGGTGGGTGGTTTTCTCTGGGCACTCCAGTTTCCTCCGCCATCCCTGAACTGTCTCGATATAAGCAAAAGAATTTTGGCTGGGGCGTAAAACTCAAATACTTTACTCCACTCCTGAAATCACAGTAAAACCTTTTTATTGTATCACTTCTCATATTGACTCAGTCTCTTTAAATATCTAAATTTGGTTCCTTCTATCTGCTTTGATATAAGCGAAAGAATTTTGGCTGGAGTGTATAACTTCATTACTCCACTCTTGAAACTACAGTAAAACCTTTTTATAATGTTTCAAATACTGTATCACTTCACATATTGCCCCAATCTCTTAAAGTTACAAAATCTGTTTCTTCTATGGGTTTTGAAATAAGTTTGACCAAATTTAGTGCGAAATCCCTTTTTCACAATGCACTTTAGAATTGGTAAGTAAAGTAAGAAGTCTAAAGTGCTGGTTTACAGATTATAGTGCCCTTCATCAATGTATCAATAATATTACGGTCAACCCTGCCAAAGGTCACCTTTTTATAAGGTCACCTGCTTATAAAGGTCAGTAGAATTGTATTCCAATTGTTCTTTATCCATATTATTTCAACCTGTATATAAAGGCCACCTGAATATAAAGGCCACTTTTACTGGTTCCCCTGAGTGGTCTTTATGGACAGGTTTGACTGTATTTAATGCAAATTGTGAACTTGAGAAGCCAAGTCCAAACTCATAAACCTCAGTGTTATTTGGCCTAAGTAATCTTTAATTATTCCTGAGTTTATTGATTGCCGTCTTGTGTTATTAATTAACTGGTGTTAACCAGATGATTCTGAAGAGAAAGGTAATGAGTTCTGTTAAAACTAAATGCTGTATTGATCTGCACAAGTGTCGGAAATAATATCTACACATAGCCTTCCCATGCAACAGATGTTAACTGCTAACAGGACGCTCTTCTTACTGGGTCATATTTGGGACCAATATTGGGCCCCATTCACAATTAAAAGTTTTTTTTCACAAACACCAAACTGATTTTCACAATTGAAAAAATTGACTACAAAAATAGTAGATTGAGTTGAAATAAAATTAAATTCCTGTCAAAAGTCAATCTGGAAATATAGATTGATACCCATTCAATAAGTATTGAGACACAGCCTTGGCTAATAGAGGTAATATTTGGTTTTTTAGAGCCTGGTCATATATATTTGACTGGTCTTTTACTTACTTACTTAGTCCTCTTCGTGCGTATGTACACATAAGGCCACCTGACTGGTCATATAGGTAAGTCTAATCTAATATAAATGAGCTCCTATCCTATTGTCAGTACATACAATTGTGGTCAAAGGGGAGATAATTCAATGATAACCTGACTATGTCCAATATACCTGATGCAGTGTATTAGTAAAAATATCTGTAATATGCTTGAAGGACGTTTATAAGCAGAAATAAATTATTTATCTTGCCTTACTGGGTTGTCATGGATGCTGTAATTAACATTTTTGTGTAATAACAGTTTTACATGATGTTTCCATATTTTTTCTTATACCTTGCCAACTTGCTTTAGCTAGGTCAGTTGTTTTCTATAAGTGCACTCATTTCCTCTTACATGTACGAACTGACTGCCTTGGTGTAGGTTAAATAAAGATTTTTAACCAGATTAAACGCCATTACTCTATGACACTACTTTTTACTCCATTTCTCTCAGCTCATCTCAATTCCATTCACCTCAACTCCAATCCATTCCACTTCACTCTGCTCTTCTCATTTCTGTTCCACTCCACTCCTCTATTCCATTCTAATCCACTTCGTTCCACTCTGCACCTCTCCTCTAGTTAAGTACTTCACTCAATTTCAGGCCATGTTTCCACCCCACTCCATCACATACCTTACCACCTGGATGGGGAGATTGTTATTCTTGTATGGTTTCTGAATCTTGACTTATTTGATATATTTTCAGATTTTACATGGTGACGGTCCCTATCCAATGATACTGGAACCTGTCAATGGCGGTTATTGGATCGATGGCGTTGATATTAATTCTCCAGCTCTGATTGGTGGAAAACCGACCATTCCCGACACAAGATCATCAAGAATCCAGATTGAGGCTAACAAAAATTATCACAGTTATAGACAGCATTTCTTAGGAAAGGTAAAAAATATAAATACTGTGAAACCTGTATATAAAGACCACCCTTCACTGCCCATGCCAACTATGTCATACGGTAGAACCACCCATAGGACCTAAGGAATTTGGACCGTTGGTCTTTACAAAAATGTTCTTTTCGGTTGAAGTAAAACATTGGTCTTAATGGACAGATGACCTTTAGGGCCTCAGTGGTTGACTGCATAGTCTAAGGTGTAAGCTTAACACCTATCACCACCTAGGTTCAAATCGGGGTTAGTTAATAGTGCATTCAAAAGCATACTAATCCATGTCCAAAGCAAAATTAAAACTTTGAAACTGACAAATTAAATTAATCATGTGAACTTCCACCATGGAAGTGAGACCTGGTGCTCCGGCAGGGAAAGTACCTCTTGCAATTTAATAAAAACGCAGTATCACAAATCGCCACAAATTTGGTATTATATACCAGATGTTAGTCAGGTGTGGATCATTGTTTCACCTTTCTAATGACCTATAACCTGACCCATTAACCTCCTTTGAACCTGAAGGTCATAGAGCATAGTATCACAAATTAAAGCGCCGCACTTATAAAAAAAAGTAGAAACACTTACATAAACTCTCATACACTCTTTCGTTTTAATCAATCACTGAGATTTTCAGTTTTCAATTTCAGGAACATTTTAATTATTATGGTTTGGATGAGAATTACGGACCACTCATTATGTCTATGAGAGAAGAAATTAATTCTGATATAGAAAATGTTAGAGTTGTCCTAAGGTAAAGTGCATGTGAGAGAGAGAGAGGGAGAGAGAGAGAGAGAGAGAGAGATTGCAAATTAATGGGACAAGAGGGACAGAGAGAGATAAAACATGCCATGATTTCTATCATCTTAAGTTTAATAAAACCAACAAAATATGTATATCTATTGGGTCATGTAATTTAAATGGTAAAATTGCCACAGCTGCCTCTTAAAAAGTCTAAAATATTGAATTATAACTTATTTTGTGTTTTCAACTTATCTATCAATCCATTACCAATATAATTTAACTTTATTAATTTTATTTCTTATAGAACAAAATTTTGTACTGAAGAAAGATTAATTCCATTACAAGATTTAGATGGCATACCAAATCCAGTGAAAGTTATAAAGGTTAGTACAATATTATGGTCAAAGGGGAGATAACCCAAGGTATTTTTTATAATAGAAAATTATGCTAGACTTTTATAATTTGTTTGTCAAATATTTATTCAGCAGATAGTTCTATTCCAAAAAATGTGCTTTTAATGCCAAAATTTGCAAAAGTTAATTTAAACCTATGAAAGTTCATTTTAGCCTTGTATAAATTAATGCATGTACTAAAAGCTTAAGATTAAGTCTTGCAAATATTTATTAATTTATTTATGAAAAGTTATTTATTAAGAATTGTTTATTTATTTGTTTATTTAAATCATGTGTTTCTTGATAATAGTGAAGTCATGCTCACACCCTTATTAAATGTTTAAATCTTTTATGATTTTGTTACTTTCAGTTTTTGCGGGAAGACATAACGACCGACAGATTACATCCAGTATTATCGTCTAAAGGTTCCGAGTTAATAGTGCAATATGATGAACACAGCATCACAAATCACCACAAATTTGGTATTATATACCAGACATTTGGTCAGGTGTGTATTGTTGTCTCACCTTTAGCCCTGGTCATAACCTATAACCCTGACATTTTTATCTCCTGCCTTTCGAGGAAAGAGGGAATGTTAAATTCCAGTTTCTGTCTTTTCATCCTTCAATCCATCTGTCTGTCCGAAATTCTTGTCGGCGCTATTCTCAAAAACTATGAAGCACTATTTCATAAAACTTGCAAAGTATCAACATAGATAGGAGATGCACATATTGTTATTCAAGTTGGTTTTCTCATTTTGAAGGAGTTATGGCCCTTTGAACATATGTACAAATCACAAAAAAAAAAAAAAAAAAAAAAAAAAAAAAAAAAAAAAAATCCCTGCTGGTGGGGGAATCCTAATTCACTGAATTTGCTTGTTACCTTTTTGACTTTGAGGGTCTTAGTGGCAGTGGTTTAAAATGTCAGCTTAAAGATCACAATTCCTCTCAATATTTAGGTTTGATTCTCATCCAGGCAGATCTTAGTGTGAGAAAGTTTGACTGTTAGCTTACCAAAGGTAGTTTGATCTCATGTCCAATGATCTCTAAGTATCACTGTCAAACAGGTGGACATCTCGGTGCCATCAACCTCTAAGTATTATCATCTGGTCAATTGTGATTCCTTGGTAGTCCCAGAAAGGACTTCTCTTGGTATAATTTGAAAGAATTTTGACGGAACTTTGAATCACTTGTAAGTTACTCCTCTCCACATTTTTTTCTTGGAATCTGAAATGATAGCAGTGTCAGTAATACCGTGGACCACTACAGTATCCCAATTGGTAGAGTGCTTACTCTGTTTGTGGGTGGTTGTAAGTTTGAACCCCAGCTCGGATCTGACCAGTGATAGCAGTGTCAGTAATACCATGGACCACTACAGTATCCCAATTGGTAGAGTGCTTACTCTGTTTGTGGGTGGTTGTAAGTTTGAACCCCAGCTCGAATCTGACCAAGACTTGAGAATAGGTTGTGACTGTTCTTTTGCAAGCACTCAGTATTTATAAATGTTAGACATGGGATCCTAAAATTTATAATAAATAATTGACGTGGTTTATTTATTTATTTTATTTTATTTTATTTTTTTTTTTGTTTGCAATTCAACACATGAAATCACAAAGAATTTGTCAAATCTAAATAATTAAATTGGTTATTGTAATTTGACACTTCTTTTTTTCTTTTTCAGACAAAAGAAGAAGAGTTATTTTCTAATAAGTCCCATAGTCCAGCCATGGAGGAGTTTCTAAATCTCATCGGGGATAGAGTGCAATTAAAAGATTTTAAAGGGTAAGTCATCATATCAGATGTTGATTGATTGATTGATTGATTGATTGATTGATTGAAGGGGGTTTCATGTCTAGTCAAGAATATTTCACTTACATCAGGACATCTCAATGATCACAATTCTGCAGGAATTCTGTTATTATGCCTGTTGTCAGTTTAACACCGGCTTCAAAACTGCTACATGTATTATTCATTAGGACTTGGTTGATATACTGTCTGACAGTCCATAAATTTAGTGATATGTAGTCTCATCACATTTATTTTATTTTAGTTGTGTTATATATTTGTAGATTCCGTGGAGGTTTAGATACACAACACGGTCAAACCGGTGCTGAATCTGTATTTACTAAATATCAGGATAGAGAAATTATGTTCCATGTATCGACCTTACTTCCATTTACAGATGGTGACCCACAACAGGTAGGACATGTTTCCATTTACAGTAGCCAAAATAATCATCGCCTACTTGTTTCTGGCTCCAAAAATATCCTATTTGAGAAAAATGCTTTAAAGGACTATATTTTCACATATTTTTGAAGTTGGACTGCTAATAATTTTAAATTTGTAGAAACCTACCATATTCTGAAGATTTCTTTTTATGCCCCCAATATCAAAGATTCATTTAACCTCAGGTTCTGCTATAAGCAGGGGGAGGGAAATGTAATATTGCTTCTTCTTTCATAGCACCATTAAGTCATTGACAATTTTTGGTTGGTATTTTTTCACTTATGTTTTATTAGGTGAAAAAGTTGAATATGAATTATGAATAAATTTTTGAGTAAGATTTTCAAATTTTTATAAATTTGTCAACAACAACAACAACAAAATTGTTGCTTTTAAATTTAAATCTTACATTATGAAAATTCCTTTTTATGTATAATAAAAAGTATAAAAATAAAAGAAAATAAAAACCAATAATGTCAAGTCTTGGAGTGATCTAAAATTTAAATTGGATTCATTTATATTTAATCTTTTTTTTTCTTTACACACAGCTACAGAGAAAACGCCATATAGGAAACGACATAGTTGCCATAGTATTCCAAGAACAGAACACACCATTCGTGCCAAATATGATAGCTTCACACTTCCTACATGCCTACATAGTTGTACAACCCATAAATCCGAATACAGCCAACACACAATATAGGGTAGGTTATATGTCTTATCTGGCTTATTTTGTTTCAATCGCTTCTAGCAAAAAGCATCCTCTGTAGGGGCCACATGTGGCCTAGTCTTTTTTGAACTCTTATAGAGATGTCTTGAGTGTGCACTGAAGCACAGGACCTTTTTAAAACTCTTATAGAGATGTCTTGAGTGTGCACTGAAGCACAGGACCTTTTTAAAACTCTACAGAGGTGTCTTGAGTGTGCACTGAAGCACAGGACCTTTTTAAAACTCTACAGAGGTGTCTTGAGCGTGCACTGAAGCACAGGACCTTTTTAAATTTCTACAGAGGTGTCTTTAGCGTGTACTGAAGCACAGGACCTTTTTAAATTTCTACAGAGGTGTCTTTAGCGTGTACTGAAGCACAGGACCCTTTTCAGACTTTACAGAGGTGTCTTTAGCATGCACTGAAGCACAGGACCTTTTTAAATTTCTACAGAGGTGCCTTTAGCCTGCACTGAAGCACAGGACCTTTTTCAGACTCTACAGAGGTGTCTAGCATGCACTGAAGCACAGGACCTTTTTAAGATTCTACAGAGGTGTCTTTAGCGTGCACTGAGACACAGGACCTTTTTAAAATTCTACAGAGGTGTCTTTAGACACAAAGTCTCGGTTTTAGGTCTCATCTGAAAGATTACTCTAGTATTGAGCTTTTAACACCCCTTGTATGGGCAGGAGATGAACATTGTCTCAGAAAATTTTCAAAGTCCCTATTGAGGTTCAAACCCACAACCCTTGACTTCAAAAGCCAGTGACAGTACTTCTCGGCCATGGCCTTTATATATTTATAGATAATTTATACAGTATATAGTAGATACATTAGTGACCACCTCTATTATGAATTCTAACTTAGGATTAACATTTGTTGTTGTTTTACGACAGGTGGCGGTAGCGGCCAGAAATGATGTACCACAATTTGGACCAACATTAAGTAATCCATCCATTTATAACAAGGTATACTTACACTAAAATTATTTACAGGGCCCTGTGACAAAGTGGTTAAAGCTTGTTTCTTTTGACCTAATACCTCTTACCACTGGGGATTTGACACTAGTCAAATGACAGTGGAGAAAGGGAATTTTACTTTGTCTAAGGATAATGGTTTGGATAAACATAAGTTTAATCTTTACAGCGTGAAAATGCATTAAGTTATCTGCCATCATAATTTTCAGGTGAGATCTGTAATATATACGTGTATTATTTTGTTTGTTCAGTTTCATATATTCTTATTTTTTATCCCCTGCTTTTCAAAGAATGAGGGGATATAGAATTTGAACTGCTTCCTTATTGTCTTAAGTAATCCTCCAAAACTATTTTATTAAACTTGGCATCAACATTAAATAGAGATGCACATATCATTAACCTTAGTTCAATTTTCCTGGGAGTTATGGCCCTTTGAACATAAGTGCTAATCACAAAGAAGTACCTACTTGTGTGAGATCCCAATTCCCTTCCCTGAATTTGCTTGTTTATACTTTAAAACATTATTTTTTTCTGTTTGTAGGGACCAGAATTTGCAGATTTTATTTTGACCAAACTGATAAATGCTGAATTATCCAGTTACAAAGCTGAACAGTTCTCCAAGTTAGAGGTATGACTAGAAGTAATACCATGATTATCTCCCCTGAAAAGGGACCTCAGTGACCTAGGGTTCTGAAGTACCAGCTTATCTATCACAGGGCCTTTCATTGCTTAGGTTTGAATCCCATTTGGGACAGAAAGTTTGTCAGCTTGCTTGCAGAGGTTGATGGTTTTTCCCTGGCACTCTGGTTTCCCCCACCATTCCAGAATGGACTGCCTCAATATCAGTAAAATAATCTTGGCAAGGGCATCAAAATCAATTTATTGTAAAATGTAATTATAGAACTTTAAGTATTTTCTTCCAATCTATTCTGTTCTATCCTACATGCTATGTAGTTTATCAATATTATATTGATGGTCTTATTTGTAATTATCTAATATTAAGAAACAAAAATAATTTTAATTGAAATTTTTTTCAGGAAAGAACCAGATCTGCTTTACTGGAAACTCTCCATCAAGAGCTCCATCGTAAAAATACCGATATTTTTGGAACCACAACTGTCCCAAGTTCCAAACAAAGGTGTACGATTTATCGACTCATTCAAGCGTGCATGGAGCACAAAAGCCAAATCATCGGATTCCAGTCTAAGTAACAACAGTCGGAAAACTAATGGAGCATTACCAACAGTCGGAGAGGATGAAAAACCTGCCAGTGTAAGCTTCTTTATATTTAATTATTTTATTTCTTACCCACGAGATTAATAAATTACTGTAAAATGAGAAATATTTATTAGTAGAAACTTTCACAGTTTAACATTAAAAAATATGTTTGCATGTACTTATTTTGAAGCAGTAGGTAAGCCCATTTGTATTTTTCAACATGTATAAAATATAATAGTGTACATGTACTTACTTATGTGGCTAAGAATTGACTTGAAAATCACGAATATTAATACATCACAGTATTTGTTTTATTTCAATTAGTTTTATAAAATGATTTAAAAATACAAAAACACGGGTATAACAATAGGATTTGATCTTAATGTTACCAAGAAATAGAGTGGATTCACAGTGTTTTACCTGAGAGTCAAGAGTTTTAAATTCACTGTAAATTCTGTAATGGTAGATTGAGTGATTTATTGCATGGAGTTTAACATCACAGTCAAGAATATTTCACTTGTATATATATATATAATATATATATATATATATATATATATATATATATATATATATATATATATATATATATACATCAAGACATTGCCAGCTTTTGGTGAAGTCCCAGAAACTTTACCTTTGTATTGCACTCGGGTCAATGTGCAGGGAGTGTTCTTTAGTGTGTCATGTATTCCACGACATGGAGCATATTTTTTCCAAGATCTCTTACTAAGGACCCTGTGACTTTCATTTCTAAATGCTGACTGCTTGGCAAAGAACAGTAACTAAATAAATAAAAAAAAAATTGCATATGCCTTTAGCAGTGTTGAAAATATGTAAAAAAAAAAACCATACATTTAATTTTTACCAAAAAGTATTATTTTTCAAAGTGATATTGACACTTTCACATTAATGATTTATTTAAAATTTACAGCCAAAGAAATCTCCATGTAGCCGTAAGAAAATCAATAGACAACTTTCTTCAAGTTTTGAAAAGAAACAAAAAGACAAACCGTAAGTTTTGTGTATATATCCACTCACAAATCATGATATCAACTCTCAAATGATGATATCCATTCATAAATAATGATATCCACTCAAAAATTATTTCAACTTGCAAGTCATGAAACAAGTTATATTCATGCTCACAAATCATGAAGCAAGTTATATACATGTACATGCTCACAAATCATGAAGCAAGTTACATTCATGTACATGCTCACAACTCACTAAGCAAGTTATATACATGTACATGCTCACAAATCATAAGAAAGCTACAGTCATGTACATGCTCACAACTTACTAAGCAAGTTATATACATGTACATACTCACAAATCATAAGCAAGTTACATTTATGTACATGCTCACAACTCACTAAGCAAGTAATGTACATGCTCATAAATCTTAATCAAGTTACATTCATATACATGCTCACAACTTACTAAGTAAGTTATATAAATGTACATGCTCACAAATCATGAAGCAAGTTATATTCATGCTCACAAATCATGAAGCATGTTATATACATGCACTTACAAGCTCACAAATCATTAGACATGTATGAAAGCTTGTTTTCTTTAATATCTTTTGTTTTGCATATGTTTAAAATCGACTTGTGGAAATCTTCGATATACAGTAGCCATAGAAGTTGTCATAACCCCTGCAAACTAGTTTGAGGGGATATATAGGAATTACCATGTCTGTCTGTCCATGTAAAATCTTGTCCGGGCCATATCTCATAGCTGCTTTGGACGACTGTCATAAAACTTTACATGAATAATCTTCATGGTCCAAAAGTGTGTCATGGCTTTGATTCACTGTCATATTAAAAAAGGTCAAGGTTGCGGGAAAACATTAACTGTTGGGGGCAGGGGTATTTGTCTCTCGATAGACAGTTTTAGTTTGATCTTGGTGTAAGCTGAATTTTTGAATATTTTTGTAATTGCTAGTTTCCATTTTGTATGAAATGATAGACTTTTGTAAATGTTAATTTATTATAGTTAATATTTAACTTTTATATGTTATTTATTTTAGGGTTCAAAGAATTGACAGTCAAAGTACTCAGTCATCTTACAAAACCTGTAGTGCCCCATCAAGTCCACAATCTAGTCCCAGTAGCTCTACGTCTGCAACCAGGTATGATGATAACATAAACTTTTGTTTTTGTTTGAATTAGTTTGTGTATCAAGCATTTCTCAATCATTATTAAGAAACCATCATGGTATCATTTACATTTCTGATTGTTTTTCAGAGTTTTCAGAAGTTGGAGGCAATGAAGGTTTATCACCATAATAATTGACGTTTTGCCGACCACGCTCACAATGTTCCAACACTGGCCTCCAATCACGGTACCAAAGCAGTGTCAAGGCAACTAAGTACTAGTGTCAGTGACATCATTAAACGGCACAATTCAGGCCAAGTTTTCATTCTTTTTGCGTCTGATTCAAGCATGTCGGACCTTTGTCGGAACATTGTGGGCGTGGCTGGAATTGTGTCAATTTGAGGTTCCAAAATCCATTTTCTTCTATGTTTTTCTTGATTTATAACCAAACTTCTTTATAATGCCAACATCTAAGTTTTATTGTAATTTTTAAGTTTTCGTTTTTCATTCATTTCAATATTTTGTATTTACAGAATCAGTCAAAACAGTTTCCAGATTTCTCCAGCTAACTCTGAGAGTTCATTCAACAGTATGGAGGACTTCACATCAGGACAAGCTGTTCATAACCATGAAGATTCTGATACTGGCATGGTAGGTTCAGTAATAGACTCAGAGGAGTGGAGTAATTGTGTTTTACACCCCAATAAACAGAGCTGCCAACCTTAATTTGTGTAATTATTGGTCCAACCGAAATCTACCCAGGTGAAGGGATTGGGTAGGGAGGGAGCATCCCCATCAAAAAAATATTGAAAATTAGATCTTAAAAAAGGTGCATTGTGGTGTGATTTCACAGAGAAATGGATACAGTACACACACGTGGTTTTGTGTTTTTTTTTACCCGCATCTGGCACAAAATTAATCCATTATAACACCCTTAGTTCATCATGCAAATTGCCCAAATTAGCTGCAAATGCAGGTGATTTTAGTGGCAATGAATGAACACTGCATATCCTCAAACTCTGTGGTCATTTGCAGGTTCATTCCCTTTTTGGTGGGAATTCATGGGTAAATGAGGGTTGGCAGCTCTTGAATTAAGACTTTTTCACTTATAATAATATAAAGAGAGAGTGAAATTATCTCTTTTGTCTGTAAGACTAGTAAGTTCAGTATTATCTTTAGCATATAGACACTCTGACTTTTTTAAAACCCATACTATGAAACTATTTGCACATTGGACTTTGATTTTTCTTGAGGTGTCCAGTTCTGATACTGGCATATGGTAGGTTCAGTTGGAAGGTTTGGAGTTGAGAAATGGCGTTTTATGCCCCATTTAAGATTTTATCACTTATATTGAGGCAGACAGTTCTGGAATGGTGGAGTACCTGGAGAAAACCAGCACTGACCTAATGCAAGTGAATTGATTAATTTTCTTGCACTAGGATTTGCCCCATATGAGATTCGAACCTATAGGTGGTGAGATGCACTGTAATTCATAAGCTCGTGCTTAAGATCACTCCTCACCCCAACCCCCACCCCCCCCAGTTTAAATTCATGTCGCATGATTATCTCCAAGGACTGTTATATATAAGTGAATAAGTAAAGTCACTGTTATATAGAATTTTGTATATTTTGAATCAGTATGAAGTCACTGTTATATATAGATTTCTGTTTATTTTCAGGAGAGTATGTCATCTGCGGGTACCCCCTGTAACAACGTTAAGACATCACTATCTAACTGCTTTAGTGAAGATGGATGTGTGTTTGATTTAGATTGTAAGTGTATCAAATACCTTTAGATCAAATTTTACGGGACCAGTTGGGTACTGTAGATCAGAAAATTTTCATATTGATTAATTTTCGTGTTATTTTATTTCGTGTTTGATTTTCAGCTTGGGTAATTTTTTTCAATTAATTTTTGTGTTAGTATTTGTTCAGTCAGTTAATTTTTGTGTCAGTTGATTTTTATATTGGTAATTCAACAAATCATTATATATATATATATGTGTGTGTGTCTTGTTAAGCACTAGAGGAAAATTTTTCAACTCTTCTCTGAAATTCACATTTTAAGAAACATAAAACCTCTATATTAAAGACCACCTGTCTATAAAGTCCATATGTCTTAGGTCTTCTATGTGATCTCTATATACATACAATCTCAACTTGATTTTTTTCTCTGTTTCTTTGTACAGCGTGTGATGGAAGTATACGACAACTTGATGTCCTACGCACCGAATTAAACAAACTGAAAAATGAGAGATTTGAACTGGTACAGAAAAATAAGGTATGGCTTGTACAACTTGCTGAAAAAAAGAGTTTTTAAATATTTGTTTACAACTCAAAATACACTTTTAAGGAAACCAAAGTACAATAGACAATCACTGACCTTTGTCAATCTTCTCCAACACCATCAAGGTGCCCTAAGTTGTCTAGAGAGCACAGCATCTCTCACCACAAAGGTGCGAATCTCACTCTGGACAGATAGTTCGAGAAAGTTTGTCAGTTCATTTGCAGTTCAGTGGATTTCTCAGGACACTCCTGTTTCTTCCACCATCCATGAACTGACAGCCTTGATTTAAAGAATCTTGACTGGACGTAAAACACCATTACTCTACTGCAGCACTTGTGGAAATATTTTAACCAAACTTGGTATACATGATCACCAGGATATGTTTGTGTCTGACAAGAAAAGAACTCTGCAAATTTCTCAAAGTTATGCCACTTTGAAATTGCCAGAAGTGAAAATGATTGTATTTTGCTTTACCTACAGACATTCTTGTTTCTCATTTGTTCTAACAAAGGAAATTTTTTTTTTCTTTCAGTCAAGTCAAAAAGAAATCCGAGATTTACGAGAGCGAGAAAACCAGCTGAGGTCAGATCTGACGATGGCTTATCGAGAGATTCAGCGCTTAAAACTTTCCATGATAGAAATAAGCACAGAGGCCACAGTATGAGAGACTGACCCCTGCCCAGTAGGGGTCAATGTGTATGTGTAACAGAGACTTTGTTCTGACAAGGAAAATGTTTTTATCATTTCTTGCTATTAAATGGTGTATTATTGATAGTTCACATACAGCAAAACCTTGATTCATTGACACCATTTGTTCAGTCAAATTTATGGCTTTTTAAAGGGGTGTAGCAATAAATTGAGGGAAGCTTATAAAGAAAAAGATAGAAGAAATGGATTTTAGGACTTCAAAGTAACCTTGTGATATGTGAAGTGGCATATAACAAGGTTTTACTATACTTGATTAATAATCTCTAAGGATTTCTTGTTTATTTGGAATCTTGTACATGTCAGGTCGAAGCCAAGTTTTGCTTACACGTGAAACATGATTATGTCCAGTAATATTATGGATGTATGTACTGACTTGATATGCTGGATACTGATGAAACAACATAAAGTCTAGTAGTATGCTGGACTTGTGTACTGTCCAGATATTTTGGATAAATGTACTGTCCAGATCTGCTGGTTATTGCTGAAGCAGCATAATGTCTAGTATTATGCAGGAATTATGTACTGTCCAGATATTTTGAATGTGTGCTGTCCAGATATGCTGGATCTGTGTGCTGCCTGAGCATACTGGATATTCATGAACCAACATAATGTCCAGTTATATGCTGGACGTGTATTGTCCAGATATTCTAGATATGTGTATAGTCCCATGAAATGTTGGACATCTATATACATAGGTATAGTCCAATGAAATGCTGGACATCTGTTTAGTCCAGTGAAGTGCTGGTCACCTGAAGTCCAGTGAACTGCTGGACGTCTATATAGGGCTGTGTATTACTGACATTTTAGACAAAGGATATATTTAAATTGAGACTAAAGTGATATTTTTAGGTGCTTGAATATATTTTTATTTGAATGTTGTTGAAGAAAAAGGGTTTTGAAGTCTTTCATTCAGAGATTCAGACATGAGAATGAGGGGAAAGGTACTAATGATTTTATACCAATACATGTAGTTAAAAATATATACATTTTTTGTTGATTAAAAACCAATATTTAGTTTCTACAAAAAACATTACTGTATCACAACGCTTTCGAAATAATAAGATACTTTATAAGAATAATCATTAGCGGAAGGAAACTTTTGTGGTTATCTTTTAGTTAAA
The DNA here is from genome assembly GCA_021292105.1 of Anadara kagoshimensis. NCBI lineage: Eukaryota > Metazoa > Mollusca > Bivalvia > Arcoida > Arcidae > Anadara > Anadara kagoshimensis. Next base: position 16,651,695 of record CM037870.1, on the reverse strand, counting down.
CTAGTTCGTGCTATTAAATCTTCACAGATCCAATTTTAGAGAAAGTGTACCAAAGATAATAAGAATTGAGAAGATATATTCACATACAAGAGTCGCCGTGAAAATCATGAATTTCTTGTAACCCGCAAATTTTTCTTTTTATACAGTACATTATTCATAATGAAATAGGCCCCGTGGCCCCTGTTTCACTAGCATTCTGTAACTAAGATTTTCCGTAAATTTTGTAACTTTTATAGTACTACACTTAAACCATTTCAACAAAAAAGATATGAAAAATTTGCTTTGTTAGCGACAAGGTTGGTGTTTTTTTTTCAAAGCCAAGGCTGAAGGTGTCATTTTATTCACAATTCCTAGTTAACATTAAGAATTCCAGTTGACAAAACTTGTACCTCTGTCGGTATACCTCAATATGTATTTGTTATTTTGACATGACCTAGTTTTTACTTCATATGAAACATGAAGATAGCTAACTGTGGCTTTTCCATTTTAATGACATACTCCCTTACTCACCTTGTAATGTTAGCTTACTGTGGTAAAACAAATGATATACCCATGGCTGTTCCATTTTAATGACATATTCCCTTACTCGCCTTGTGATGTTATGCTATGTGTTGGGAACAATAATTGTGACGGAATTTTCATTTATAAAATCATTTGTTGCAATGGAGGTAATGTCAACAGCCAAATTATTTCAATGAACCTTTTTGTAAATGAATAGCAAAATGTACCTCTGAAAAAAGAGTTTGCAGCATTAATTTCAATGGCTTTTATTAAAATCATATTAGAATTAAAATTATCAAGTTTACCTGTGGTATATGATAAAAAAGAATAATACTGTTGAACCTGCCTTAAAGGCTACCTCTATATAAAGACCACTTGCTTATAAAGGCCAGTAGAACTGTATCCCAATTGTTCTTTATTCATATTATTTGAACCTGTATGTAAAGGCCACCTGCTCATAAAGACCACTTTTATTGGTTCCCTTGGGTAGCCTTTATAGACAGATTTCACTGTACACTGGCCGGGGTTCACATGTGGCAATATATCACTTGGTGGCTTTGCCAGATATTTCAGTGGCTTTGCCAAACATTCTTAATAATGATAATAAATGTTGGAAGTTCTTAAACAATGTGTATTATATTTGTGCTTCAGGTTTAAATCTGGTAACGGTTTTGAGAATTCTCTTCAGCATTTCCATTGTAAATTTTTGTATTTTGATGCATTTTTTGCCCCAAAACTGCTGCTGTTATTGAAACCATAAGTGAATTAATGTTACCCATGGTATGATATTTATTTGTTATATTTCACATGTGGCTTGTAAAAATGCATTTAATTATAAAAAAATTTAACCATGTATTTTGATGCATTTTTCCTCAAAACTGCTGCCATTATTGAAACAACTCAAAAAGTTAGTTAATGTGCAAAATGGTACAATGTAAATTTATCTAAAATCAGACTTAACGTGTTAAAATCCAATGTTGTTTTTGTAAGATCGTATGAATTCACCATGGGAATTTGGTATATTGTGGTTGCAGAAAATGAGGAAAGTCTCTTAATTTCTGAGCAAAGTAGATCTATGTGCCATTGGCTATTTATATTTTGATCATGCACATAATTAGGAAAACATGGATTTCCCAGTTCGAGTTCTTTTAGTGTATGCCCATAAAATGACCTCCTATTTGATACTTATTCATTTATAGATATTGGACATTTAAATGTGCTTCAAAATGAATCTAGAATCTCGGTGAAAATGCTAATACCATTTGATTTCTGTAGAAAATAACTCTTCATCTCATTTTAACATGCCCATTTCTTCAACTGCATTTTTTTGTCGTAAAGATGCTACTTGTTACATAAATATTACTGACAAGAGATTAACACTTTTATGTGGAAGAATTACTATTGAATAAATGTTTGTGTTGGATTATTTTTTTGCCATTTTTGACAGTATTGACTTATTTCATGGGTGTTTTGAGAACAGTCTTAAATTATCCAAAACCAACGCAGAAAGACAACATCCATTTCAGTTAAACTTGTCTGCATGAAATGCAAAAGAGCTAGTGAAAATGGGGTTCACCGCTCTACATCACCACCCTTTAATGTTTATGCAAAAATGTTTAGGTCACAAATTTCCAGAACAACACAGGAAAATATGAACTGATATAATTCCATGTCTGAACAAACAGGGGAATCACCTGCTGCAGCAGCAATCCCCATGAAATCATTACCATGTACTTTACCAATACTGCTCCATCTCTTGGTAACCTCTCTTGTTTCAATCACTTTATTATTGCCAAATGTAGATTTACTTTGATAGCAGATCTGGAGTACTAGTAAAGACATTGGAAGTCCGTAAACTCTAGCATACCATTGAATACCACATGAAACTTGTCAATTTTGGTCACAATTTTGTTGGGACTCTCTCTCTCTCTCTCTCTCTCTCTCTCTCTCTCTCTCTCTCACACACACACACTATTTTTTTCGAATTCAGTAACTTGAATCTTTGAAAAACTTGAGTAAAATGTATGATAAATTTATTCATGTTCCACATTGAGATTCAAGTTTTTTTCAAGTTTTACGGGATATAGATGGCATAATGGCAGAGTGGTTTTTGTTATGTGTTAAATGTATGTTTGTATAATATTTTAAGCTTTTCAATTTATATGTTTAAGTTGAAAAGTATTTAAAAAAAGAAACACAATTTATTTGTAAAAAAAAAATATATAATAAATGAAACCAACCTCTTAATGACAAATCCATTTTCTGAGGATATTATTTTTGTATTTAAAAAATTACAAAGTTGAGATAATAATAAAAAAGTGCAATATTTTATCTATTTAATGATGTGCTTGATTGTTTGTATATACTGTACAGATTTCTGTAAGCCAACTTTTATTTGCGGGTTATTAACCTTCAGGATTCTCTTACCAAAACTACTTCACAACTATTAATGATCTCGATATGAACTTTAGCTGAATATTTGGTATAAATTATACAGTTTTCAAAAAAAAGTTCCCGACGATTAATTTTTGCGATTATTTTGTTCACATCTTCTTGAAAGAGGCAAAAGTTAATCACGTGCGAGTAAAAGCTGGTTTACAGTACTAGACACACATGATAAACCACACAGAAAAGGAAATATTCTTAATCAGTCCGTCACAGAAAATGATTCACCAATGCCCACTCAGTGGCCAAGAAGGCTAAAGTGACAGGATTACGTATCACAGAACCTCTCATTGCCTAGGCTCAAATCCCTTTCGGGGCCAATCATGGAGTGAGAAAGTTTGTCAGTTTGCTTACTAAATATATATGAGTGGAAATTCTTGGGTATAAACTTCTATAAGTCCACTCCACTCCATCAGCAATTAACCATATGGTACCCTTACCTATCTTTTACTTTCATAGAATTGATAATTTTGCTGCTCACTGCCCTCAGGACATATCCAACTCGGGGTATATCTTAGTGTAAGAAAATTTGTCAGCTTGTTTGTCAAAGATAGTTTTCTTTTGGTGCACAGCTTCTCCTATTTTCCATAACTGACCACCTAGCTAAAACACCATATAACTGACCAAGACAATTGCCTTTACAAACATATACCTATACTTTATTTCATGTATTCCATCTTCCTTATTAAAGTTTCTCCTTGTCAATAAGATTTTGATATTAATTAGACTTCAAGTGGACTTCTAAACATGATTTAGAATATTTCCAATTCTGTCACATTTCCGAGATATTTAATCCAGTATTAAGGTGCTAAATGTCTATTTTTGTGCAATATTGTGTAAATAAATATAAAATATACAAAATATATATATTTAAAAATTTTAAAGTAAAATAATTTTAAGTGTTCGCTATATTTCGTTGTAATGCGTACTACTGTACATAATTTGGTTTCAAATGTAATATATATTTAATACAGCTTTTAGTTAGAATATTGTATGCAAGTTTTGTGCGATATCAGATTGTTAAAAAAATATATTTCCCACAATTCCTGGGATATTTTCTATGGCTGACTTTCAGCTTCCTGTTTTCTGTTGCTATGGTTACTGTCATATGTCCTATGAGATAATCTTAACAATACACAAATTGTGTGGTGAGAATGTTATATTTTGCGTGCGTGTGTGGATTTGGAAGAAAGTTCTGTTGAAAAAATCTGATATTATTATTAATAATATTATTATTATTGTCAAATCTAGTCTGTCCATTTATTTGAGATAATTTCTCATCTGTACATAATAACATAAAATCAAGAATATTTATCAACTTTTGTGTTTATTTTTATATATTTTTATATATTTTTGCCAATTGGTACAATGAAATTGACTCTTGGAAGTCTTTTGGTTTTTTGGGTGAGACCAGGTGATGATTTAAACATGGTATAAAAAGAACCCCCATCCATTTTTAATGTCATAAAACACTTTGTGAATATGAATGGGTGTTTTACCAGTGACATTTTGATGTGAAATAATCCTGTTATTGAACATTGATTAGTGTGTTTGTGATTGAACTTACTCATTTTTACATGCATTCTTAAATGCTGTACACACACACACACAAGGGAAGTGAGACTGAGTGCTCTGGAATGGAAAGCAACTACAGTTTAGCTAGCTACACCCATCAAGTGTGTAATCAAAATTGAGAGTGAAAGAAACATAGAAATATGGGACGTAATACTGTGGTAAAATTTTTGAGGGCTTTGATAAACCTAGGTTTGCAGGATCCCTGGGTAACAATTTATTAATGTATTTTCTACTGACGTGGTTTTCAGCTTTTGTTCGATGCATGTTTTACACTCTTGGCCGGTATATGTATTTTAGCTCTAAATTGGTACTTTTTTCAGACAAATTTAGGACAGAAGTAGTATTTCAGATTCAAGTGTCTTGAGCCTGAAACCTTTAATTGGGAGCAATTTGTGACCTTAAAGAAGTAAATTATATGACCCCGTACAGAAAATATTCTTGGCTAGGTCATATCTTATTCCACATAAGACACTCTTGATTGCGCACTAGTACAAAGCAAATAATATGCATATAATACACACGACCAATCGGGGTCATATTTAATTTATTCAAAATTAAAATCTGCATATTGGAGAGAAAACAAAAAAAAATATAAAGCATTGTTTATTAGGGCCCTGCATCGTTATGCAGGTGCCCTATAGTAATCACCTTGTCCGTTTCACTTTCTGCACGATATCTTGAGAAGGAATGGTGGAATTTTTATGAAACTTGTTTGTGATAATTGGTACATAAGTCACTCGCTCAAGTTCGATGTTCGACAAATTCAGTGCATATTTAATGAGGCTGCTGCAATCTGATTGGCTGAATGAATGTTTTCCGCATGATATTTTAAGAAGAAATGATGGGATTTCGATGAAACTTGCTTATGATACTTAGTACATAAGTCTTTCGCTCAAGTTTGATGTTTGACAAATTCTGTGCATATTTAATGAGGCTGCTGCAATTTGATTGGCTGAATGTTTTCCGCACGATTTCTTCTAAAGGAATGATGGGATTTCGATGAAATTTGCTTGTGATACTAAGTATATAAGTCCTTCGCTCAAGTTTGATGTATCACTTTAAGTATATATTAAGTCCTTCGCTCAAGTTCAATGTTTTGCAAATTCCGTGCATATTTAATTAGGCTGCCTGCAAACTGATTGGCTGAATGTTTTCTGCACGATATCTTCTAATGGAATGATGGGATTTCGATGAAATTTGCTTGTGATACTAAGTATATAAGTCCTTCGCTCAAGTTCGATGTTCGACAAATTCCGTGCATATTTAATGAGACTGCTGCAATCTGATTGGCTGAATGTTTTCCGCACGATATTTTCTAAAGGAATGATGGGATTTTGATGAAACTTGTTTGTGATACTCAGTATATAAGTCCTTCGCTCAAGTTTGATGTTTAACAAGTTCCAGCTAAACAGGAGGTGCTTACCCTTCCGGAGCAACCAGTCTCACTTCCCTAGTGGAAGTTCACGTGTCTAACCTGACTTGTCAGTTCCAAAGTTTTTAGCTCACCTGAGCCAAAGGCTCAGATGAGCTATTGCAATCTATCACTGTCCGTCGTCCGTCGTCCGTTGTGCGTCGTCCGTCGTGTGTAAACTTTACATTTTAATCTTCTCCTTCAAAGCTACTGGGCCATATTTGATGAAACTTGGTGAATATCATGCCTGGGTAACAGCCTTTCAAAATTGTGTTCGGGGTTTGGCCACGCCCAACAAGATGGCCGCTGTTACTAAAAATAGCAAAAAGACAAAAAAATCTTCTTCTCTGAAACCAAAAGGTGCAGGCAAATTTTGATTAGATATTTGGATTCAGCATACCTGGGAACATTAAAATTGTGTTTTTCATGAAAATTAGACGAAAAATAGGTACGCGTTTTTTGCGTAAAATTACGTAATTTTTAAAATGAGACATTTATTGTTATAACTTCATAACAGCTGAAGATAATTGTATGGAGTTTTCACTGTTGATCTTGTCTTGCAATTTTCTTCCAATTGATGTCAAGGTCGAAGGTCAAGGTCATGTCCCAGTTTTTGACCTTTGATAAAAAATGCTATTTTTTTAACATTTCTTGTGATAATGGCATAGGATTTTCAGTTATTTGTAGGTAATGGCACAATGGTCATTTTGATATATAAATAAAGATCATGGGTTCAAAGGTCAAGGTCACAGATGTAAACAAGTACTGAAATGGTTAATTATCTCAAAAACTATAAGCTTTTTGTATAGGCATGTATATTGGAATATTGTAGGTATTGGCCTAACGATCATTTTGATATATGAATGAAGGTCATAGGTTCAAAGGTCAAGGTCATAGACGCAAACGAATACTTAAATGGTTAATTATCTTAAAAACTATAAACATTTTGTATAGGCATGTATATTGGAATATTGTAGGTATTGGCCTAATGATCATTTTGATATATGAATGAAGTTCATAGGTTCAAAGGTCAAGGTCATAGAATTGAACGAATACTTAAATGGTTAATTATCTCAAAAACTATAAACTTTTTGTATAGGCATGTATATTGGAATATTGTAGGTATTGGACTAACGATCATTTTGATATATGAATGAAGGTCATAGGTTCAAAGGTCAAGGTCATAGCTGCAAACGTATATTTAAATGGTTAATTATCTCAAAAACTATAAACTTTTTGTATAGGCATGTATATTAAAATATTGTAGGCATTTGCACAACGATAATTTTGATATATGAATGAAGTTCATATGTTCAAAGGTCAAGGTCATAGATGGAAACTAATACTTAAATGGTTAATTATCTCAGAAACTATAAACTTTTTGTATAGGCATGTATATTAGAATATTGTAGGCATTTGCACAACGATAATTTTGATATATGAATAAAGATCATGGGTTCAAAGGTCAAGGTCACAGATGTAAAAAAGTACTGAAATGGTTAATTATCTCAAAACTATAAACTTTTTGTATAGGCATGTATATTGGAATAAGGTACGTATTGGCCTAACGATCATTTTGATATATGAATGAAGGTCATAGGTTCAAAGGTCAAGGTCATAGACGCGAACGAATACTTAAATGGTTAATTATCTCAAAAACTATAAACTTTTTGTATAGGCATGTATATTGGAATATTGTAGGCATTTGCACAACAATCATTTTGATATATGAATGAAGGTCATAGGTTCAAAGGTCAAGGTCATAGATGCAAACGAATACTTAAATGGTTAATTATCTCAAAAACTATAAACTTTTTGTATAGGCATGTATATGGGAATATTGTAGGTATTGGCCTAATGCACATTTTAATATACAGATGTTTTAGCTATTTATAAATAATATTTTGTAGCTAGACTTTAAATATGTTATATATAGCATACTTATATAATAATTATCATAATTAATTTGCAAAAATACTTGCATATTATTGGCCCTTACTGCTGAAAATTTTGATATTCTCTTGTATTAATGTCATTGACCATTGAACCTCTGCATAAGATATGTACTCTTCCTCAGGTGAGCGTTAAGGCCCATGGGCCTCTTGTTACTTTGTTTCTGGATTGTGATTCGGACATGGATTAGTGTGTTTGTTTTTTATTAAAGCTTAATGTATCGAAGTAATGTGTAATGCATTAGATAAAATAACTGATTAGGAAAATATTAATCAAAACAGGAAACTTTAACCCAAATCAATACCAGACACAAGGAAATATCTATGGAGGTGGCGATTACTGTTTAACAAGCAAAAACAAACATACTAATCCATTTCCGAATCACAATCCAGAAGCAAAGTAAAAACTTTGGAACTGACAAGTTAGGTTAGACACGTGAACTTCCACCAGGGAAGTGAGGCCGGGTGCTCCGGAAGGGTAAGCACCTCCTGTTTAGCTAGCTACACCCGCCACGTGTGTAATCAAAATTGTGTGAAAGGAACATGGAACTATGAGACGTCAAATATATCCAAGGCAATCCTGGACACAGAGACATCAAACTTATCAACAATACTGTGATGACGGCCATAAAACTTTTTGAGGGCCTTGATAAGCCTAGGCTTGCAATATCCCTGAGTCAACAATTTATTTGCAAGCAGCCTACTTCGTTGTACAAAGTAACAAGCCATGAACCAACTTGACAATCTCCAGTCTAATTTCCAGACAAAATCCCGACAAATGCAAGAAAAGGAGAGTGTGGAGCTTGTCAAGGGAAAGGGTAAAAATAGAAGAATTTCTGAAGAATGTGAAGAAAGGTCGGAACTACTGAAAGAGGCACGAGAACATGGAGCATCGAAACAAGTCTTCATAACCAAAGAAAGACTGAAGGTGCAACAGCAAACAGCAAGTGGGAGGTTTGGAAGTAGATCTCAAGGATGGTACGCATTGTGTTGAGTATATTTTAAACACAGACTGCAACGTGACATCTATCCTAAATACCCTTACTTCAGTTGCTGAAGTCGAAGTCGAACCAACAATAGAACTTGAATGATATCTGCTGGTCTGCGGAAGGTAGTGGATCAGTTAAACAAGGGTGAAAAACACAAACCGATAGATGTTATGGTAATAGAAGTAAAGAAAGTCAACTGTATTTACCCAGGCGGTGAAATAACTGGTGGAACTTTTGTACCAGACGGAAGACTCGTTTTATGCTGTTTGTACAATCACCAACTGCAAAATTGTAATAAATTGGGAAAATGTCTATTTCAAACGTTGTGTCGAACCTGGCCGACTGATGTATGTCTGATACCATCGCCTGAAACAAGTATTCTAGTAACATTTTATGGCCAAAATATACTTAAAAAATCTGAAATTCAGCAGAATGCAATGAAAGAAATTGGCACAATACCATGTAAAGCTGAATCTTGGGGATTAGCAACAACCAAAGAGAACATTATACTTGGATATGGAGTTGAAGTAGATGTTATGTCGATAAATGGTCAGGTTATAAGGACCTCACGAAGCAGTGACAGTCTGTCTTACGTTGCAGTACCTTTGTCCAGTAATGTTTATCATACTGACAATAATAACACTGTCTGTGCAATTTTAGACGGTAAAGATTTGAGAAAGTTCAAAATCTAAATCGGAATCGTATGACAAATTTGATAGCTTTTATGCCTGTGGTTTTATCAGCAAGAATGTCGCGGTGTTTTCATCTGATGGTAAAACTAGTCAGATGCTGGAAACAAATATTGATGGACTTTTCAAACCATGTCTTGATTCCACAGAAACAAAATTTGTTCTTAGAACCTCGAGTGAAGGCGTTAAAAAAATACAGTAGTTTATACACACACACACACACACACACACACACACGCCTTTTAAATGTATGACTTAATTTTCATTTATACTAGTTTTGTTCATATCTGATCGTAAAGTGTTATCATAACCTCTGGCAAAATCACTTCTTTTATCTGTAATATTAGTACACAGTGCCCTAACCTTACTTTGAACAGCATTTAAACAGGTACATATAATGCTAGCTGAGGGGTATTACAAAAATATTACGTTGTTTGATCACGATCCGTCAAAAATCAAATTTAAATAACAAATGTCCTGCAGAAAATGATTAAAAATTGATTAAAAATTTTAAATAGGGGAGACATTCGGGAAACATTCTATTAAAATTTTTCATTTCAATATATTTTGTTTTAATTTATTATGAATTTCAAATCATCTTTGAAAACAATCAGCGAAAAAATGAATTTATGCCAATTTAAAATAAATTAGTATATTAGAAGCTTTTGCACGTTTTATCTTTATTATTTTAATTCCTTATTGATTTAAATCTTTTAAATTTTCAAAAAAAAAAAAAAAAAAAAAAAAAATGTTATCCACTTTTTCCCTTTTCATCCCTCGAAAATAAAAAAACCTAGTAAATGTACCTAAACGAACATAAAATACAATGTGTGGATCTGCTGTGTAAATGTTAATTATGAAATTGTTAATTATCATTTTGATTAATATTTTAATTTTTGTAAATGGATTTCCATCAAGGAGAAGAAAAAGGTCTTTGGAACATGAAGGTATGTTTTAAATGTACTGAATAAATAATCATGTGAATTTAGTTCGTTAAAAAAAGAAGAAACCCTAAAAACTGTCATATGCTATGACATCATAAACCTGATGGTGCATCATGCCATGTCATATACATTGGAATCAGTTCTTTCAATACCATGTTCAATCTTTGATTTTAGAGGATGCCATTTTCAAACATTTTTGTTCTAAAACACATTAAAATCAATATTTTAACATTCATGTAATATAAAGTACTGCCACTAATACCATAAACATGGGGTTATTTCAGTAAAAAAGCAAAAGGAGCCAATGGCCCCTTCAAGAATGAACATTGAAAGAAAACACTTCATTTTTATCCAGTGAGTGGAGTGATTGTTTTTTACACCCAAGTTATGATTTATTTCACATCAGTTCTGGAAAAATTTAAGGGAACAGCAGTGTCAGGAAAATACCACCTACTTTCCGCTAGTAAACTGAAAAAAACCCACTGAATTGAACAAAAAACACATACTTTCCTCTAGGGAACTGAAAAAAACCCACATACTTTCCGCAAGTGAACTGAAACAACCACCTACTTAACTCAAGTGAACTGAAAAACCCACATACTTTCCGCAAGTGAACTGAAAAAAACCACATACTTTCCGCAAGTGAACTGAAAAAAACCCACATACTTTCCTCAAGTGAACTGAAAAAACACATACTTTTCTCAAGTGAACTAAAAAAAACCACCTACTTTCCGCAAGTGAACTGAAAAAAACCCACATACTTTTCGCAAGTGAACTAAAAAATACTTTCCGCAAGTGAACTGAAAAAACCCACATACTTTCCGCAAGTGTAGTGAACTGAAGAAAACCCCACATACTTTCCGCAAGTGAACTGAAAAAAACACATACTTTCCGCAAGTGAACTGAAAAAAACCCACATACTTTCCTCAAGTGAACTGAAAAAAACACATACTTTCCGCAAGTGAACTGAAAAAAACCACCTACTTTCCGCAAGTGAACTGAAAAAAACCCACATACTTTCCGCAAGTGAACTAAAAAAAACTTTCCGCAAGTGAACTGAAAAAACCCACATACTTTCCGCAAGTGTAGTGAACTGAAGAAAAACCCACATACTTTCCACAAGTGAACTGAAAAAAACTCACACACTTTCCTCAAGTGAACTGAGGAAACCACATACTTTCTGCAAGTGAACTGAAAAAATCCACATACGTTCTCCAAGTGAACTGAAAAAATCTCACATTAGGATCTGCCCTGGTGCGATTTTACATAAGTGTGGTGCTCCGAAGAATACTTTTTTAGAAGGTGATAGTAAAACTGTTTTTGAATTCAATGTAGATAGTGTGTACATATTTGATGAATTTAAAGTACATGTGTCGAAAAAAGTACATGTGTATAAATATGAAACCCCCTACCTCTTTAACAAGTATTAAAGTATTTTGTTCAAAGGTCAAGGTCACATGACTGAAATCTACAATATCCGCTTTCAAAGGCAAACATTTTTTCGTTTTCAATCTTTACGAATTGTTTTTGTTTTTAAAGCCGAAGCAGTCAAAACAATTTGTATCATTAGCAATACTCGTTTATAGGTCCTGTGCCCAAAGTATGAAACTCGCACACCAAATACATGTAGTTCAACTGCTATAAGATAGGCATATTTTTTTCATTACGTAGATCGAAGGTCGAGTTCAAGGTCATACAAAAGAAAAAATACAATAGAACATATAAAATAGGTAAAAGGTCAAGGTCATATTAACTTTCTGACAAGATTAACAAAAAAGCATTTGTTTTCGAGAAATTTTGCAACCCATGTAGGTAAAAGATCAAAGGTCAAGGTCACATCGACTCTTACAGACCCGATTCAGAAAAAAGTACTTAAGAATCACAAATATTCGTGGGGGATTAAATAATTTCCGCAAGTGAACTGAAAAAATCCACATACGTTCTTCAAGTGAACTGAAAAAACTCACATTAGGATCTGCCCTGATGCGATTTTACATAAGTGTGGTGCTCCGAAGAATACTTTTTTAGAAGGTGATAGTAAAACTGTTTTTGAATTCAATGTAGATAGTGTGTACATATTTGATGAATTTAAAGTACATGTGTCGAAAAAAGTACATGTGTATAAATATGAAACCCCCTACCTCTTTAACAAGTATTAAAGTATTTTGTTCAAAGGTCAAGGTCACATGACTGAAATATACAATATCCGCTTTCAAAGGCAAACATTTTTTCGTTTTCAATCTTTACGAATTGTTTTTGTTTTTTAAAGCCGAAGCAGTCAAAACAATTTGTATCATTAGCAATACTCGTTTATAGGTCCTGTGCCCAAAGTATGAAACTCGCACACCAAATACATGTAGTTCAACTGCTATAAGATAGGCATATTTTTTCATTACGTAGATCGAAGGTCGAGTTCAAGGTCATACGAAAGAAAAAATACAATAGAACATATAAAATAGGTAAAAGGTCAAGGTCATATTAACTTTCTGACAAGATTAACAAAAAAGCATTTGTTTTCGAGAAATTTTGCAACCCATGTAGGTAAAAGATCAAAGCTCAAGGTCACATCGACTCTTACAGACCCGATTCAGAAAAAAGTACTGAAGAATCACAAATATTCGTGGGGGATTAAATTTCGTTATTTTCTTGGGTAAGTTAAAACCACGAAATTTAATGTCAACGAAAAATATTAACGAAAGCAGTTAAGGGGGAGGGGAGGGGGCTCGTACTTTTGCCAACCGGAGGTCACTTCCTATTCACTCCCATGTTTATCATCTCCTTTACATTAGTATTTGTTTTTAAGAATTTTTAAGAAATGTTGAATGTTTTTATAGATATATCAAATATACAGATGGTTTATGATACAAAGGAGGATTCTAAACAGCCGTTCCGATTGTTTCCAAATACACTCATCTTCAAACTCAGCGCCCATGGTAATGACGTCACTTTGAGATTGGAACGAAGTGATGTACAGGGTAATCCGCCAACAATAGAATGGGATGGGGACAAAGTAATAAATCATACTCAACATGTCCGGAAGGTGAGTTAATATTCTCGTTAAAATAATTTTGTTAGATGTGGTCCCTGTTCACAATAATGAATTAAATGTGTCATTTTTAAGATCATATCCAGCTTATAACATCTGTATTCTAGTTTTGGCGAAAACATTATGTTAAGAAAAATCTTAAGGAAAAAATGTGCAACCGAAGCGTGTATCCTCCGGAATGGTAAGAATATCCTGTTTACCTAGCTGCATCTGCCACGTGCAAGTTAATCAAAACGAGACCGCTGCAATTCCACCCAAGCCACTCAAGGGAACCAGTAAAATGACCTTTATGCGCAGATGGCCTTTATATACAGGTTCAAATAATATAAATAAAGAACAACTAGGATACAATTCAACTGGTTTTTATAAGCAGGTGACCCTTATATGGAGGTGGCCTTGAAGGCAGGTTGGACTGTATTTGAAACTGTATATTATAACCACTTGCCAGTAAAGGCTTTTTTAATACTCACTTGGTAGGCCTTTGTAGACAGATTTAATTCGACTTTGCAATACTAGTACTTTAGTAAACCAACATAAACTGAACAACAGACTTGTTCAAATCTAGACAGCCTTGTAACAACTCCTAATGAAGTCCGACGCCTAATGAAGTCCTGACTTCATTAGGAGTTGTTACACAACCTTTTCGGAATCAAATTGATTTGACGAAAATTGGGCAAATCCAAATATTTTTAAGATGTTAAATTAAGAAAACTAGAAGTTACCAAACTACTTAAGTTAGTATGATGTTTTAATTGATTAACAAATGGTAATTCAACATTTTCTTAATGATTTTTCCAAGATCGGGTCCGAGTACTACTCATGAGGAGTTTAATTCTGAAAACGGCCCCTCAAGAGCTGAAAAATTAAAACAGGTCAAGTACTAATTATTCAGTTATTTTGAGACTTTTGTTGAAATAAATTAAAATAATTAAATTTTAATACTATCCAGTGTTGTAAATTTTTTGTATCTATGATCCCATAGACAAAATTTTTTGACGTCATATTACCGGCGGTTGCCATTGGCAATCAGCTGTGTTCCGCTTTTAGATTAATGCGCCATTTTTTGTTTTAATGCTCTGGTTTTTTGTTTCATGTGTATAATTTAATAAAAGTTTACATGGATGTTATGAATATTGAACTTATTTATGAATTTAATTATAAGGAATGATTGTAATTTGTTTTCTATCTATGGGGTCATAGATAAAAATAGTTAGTGCACGCGGCATAAAGCCGCGAAGCGCGTTAAGCGGTTTATGCATACGCGTGTACCAAATAATTTTATCTATGACCCCATAGATAGAAAAAAAATACAATCATTCCTTAAGTGTTTATCTCTACCTAGTCTAAACAGAAATATAGAAATGCTATTAAAGTGTTTTCTCCTTTTTAATTTCAGAATGATTTTGCTCTATACCAGAATAAAGAAAATGGTGCTTCGGCGACTGTTAGATTTCCAGATTTTGATGAAAAGAAATTCCAGTTGGTAAATATTAGTATAAATAGTTAAATCACACTGACCTGACGGTTTGACCTTGACTTTAAATACTAGTATTTATTATGGACCAGTACATATACATGTATAGGGAACACAGGTGTTTATTTGTCTATATCATGGATAAACCATGAATTGTGTATGTACATGTATTAACTGTGAATCTTAACACTACTTTTGTTTTAAGTGGACCCTCTTTTATTAATATTCCTAATAAAATGTCAAACGGACAGGTCAATGTCGTTTGCCTATACCGGAATAACATGTTAATAAATAAACATTAGTCATGTCATAATCTGAATAAGATGGGATGGCAATTATCAATCAAAAACAAATTTACTATCCTATGTCCAAATCAACTGACTAATTAGGTCAAACACCTGACCTTCCACCAGGGAAGTTAGGCTGGGTGTTCCAGACGGGTAAGCAACTCCTGTTTAGCTAGCCACACCAGCCATATGTGCAATTAAAATTGAAAATGAAAGGAACATATAATTATGGGACGTCAAATGTATCCAGGGCAATCCATGACACATAGACATCAATAAATGATACACATTACACAGAATTAAAGTTATATAAAATGTGAAACATATAACAATCATTGTCGGTATTCGGTAAACCTGTACTATTGGAATAGCTTATGTCACTTCAACAAAACAACTATCTCTGTCGTGGTAGCTGAGGTGGTCCAGTGGTTAAAGCTTTATTACTCAAACACAGACGTCTGGTAGGTATTGGTGTGTTTCACCATGCCGACCTCAATTGTATGTGGCATGAATCATCATTCAAACGACCATTGTCATGGGAGATAATTTAGTCCAAAGTCAATGACAACAACAACATAAAGAGTTTTATTTTCAGAACACCTGGTCTTACTTTTCTAGTGGGATTCACGTGTTCAACCTTATTTGTCAGTTTCAAATTTGTTTCTTTGCTTTAGGGTTGTGATTTGGACATGGATTGATATTTTTGTTTTTAATTTATTCTATTGTAAATGACAACAGAGTTTTGTTTCAAACTTTTATTGTCTCTAAAATTAACAAACACTATTTTGATACTTGTATATCTTTTATGAATATAAAGTTCTAATAATGACCGACTGAAAAATTGTTAAACAATAGCTATTTAAATTATGTTGCCGCTCTCAGACAGAAATAATAAAGCATTCGTCCATCTTGCATAATGTGAAAATGCATTCGTTATTCACTCAAAAATTGTACTATGCATTAAATAACTACAGCTACTGAAATTACCATGACACTCACCGTTAATCGTGGCTAATGTAAAAAATCTTTTACTTGAAACAAAAAATGTACTTGTATCTATAGTGCTCACTCTTATGTTGGTCAGTCTGTATCAATTCAATACTAGTATTATGAAAGAATGTTTTCGCGGTGTTCTAATTTTTTCAGGCGTTTGTTTTGCGCGAAAATTAATACCAAGCGAAAACTATACCATACTTATTATGTTAAGGTGCATATTTCAAAAACGCGATAATTTAACTACGCGGATATGTCTTAATTTCATACACCGCAAAAATTTTACACCGTTTACAGTAATTGAAATTATTCCGAAATTGCAATAACATTCTCAGGTGGGTTTTTTTTACCAAATTTGTCTAAAATACAAGATTTATGACATTAACTTAGTAACGTTGTACAGTAAATACAAAGTACTCCGCACTAGGACATTGTCAGTAACAGAACAACACTTTTCATACACAAACTTGATTTGTTCTTCAGACATATGAATAATCCAAGTCCAATCACATTCAGTCTATTCACAGTTCTGATCCACTGATGTGGGCGTGGTTTCGGACCCCACTTGTGACACTACGGTCTGCACATTGACCCAATCATGTAACAATTCAGTCTATTCACAGTTATGATCCACTGATGTGGGCGTGGTTTTTGTATCCCATTTCTGACACCATGGTCTGCACATTGACCCAATCATGTAACAATTTAATCTATTCACAGTTCTGATCCACTAATGTGGGCGCGGTTTCGGATCACACTTCTGACACCAAGGTCTGCACATTAGCCGAACGTTGTCTGCACATGAACCAATCAGTCATATTCAATCTGCATACATAGTTTTGTTAATTATCGGTATATACATGTTATAGTAATAATCAAACATTGTATTCATAAGCACAGGTATAAAAGAATTAGGGTCATTTTTGTAACCTGGTCCCAGTTTCACAATCATTTCTTAAATTTTTGCAATCTATTTCTGAACTAAAAATTAACATTTTTGACAAAACTGAAAACAAATAACAAAACCTTGAAGTTATCTTCAAAATAACTACTTAAAGCCGCGGATATGGGAGATAACAAAATTATGAAATTTGTCAAATTGAAGTGAAGGAATGATTTGGAAACAAGAGTCAGATATAGGCGGACAACATTGACCTGTCTACTTGACCTTTCATCAGGAATATTCACATAGGAGGATCCATCCAATACAGTGGAGTGTTAAAATTCGCGATTACCGTAACACAATATCAATGTACGTTTTCATGATGTAGACGAATACTACAAATTGCGTTTCCTATACGTAACTGCATTCATCCAAAATAAATATAAAGTCAAGCGGACAGGTCAATTTTAAATGCCTATAATTCAAACCGATCTTTTGTTTTATCATGACATTTTAACAGAAATTCGTTACAGATAGTTTATCAGCCAGCCGGGACTCCAGTTTCCAACCTAGACTTGGTTTTTTAGGGTATAGCATTGAACGCCTTCACTTAAAGTTGTAAGAACTAGTTTTGTTTCCGTGGAATCAAGACATAGTTTGTAAGGTCCACCAATGTTTGTTTCCAAGATCTTGCAGGTTTTACCATCGGGTGAAAACACCACGACGTTGTTATCATAATAACTACAGGCATAAACGTTATCAAATTTGTCAACAGCAATTCCCGACAAACGATTCTGATTTGGATGTTTAAATCTTCTCACTTCTGCACCGTCTAAAGTTGCACAGACAATGTTATTATTGTCAGTATAATAAACATTACCAGACAAAGATACTGCAACGTAAGACAAGTTATTGTCACCGCTTCGTGAAAAGCTTCTGATAACTTGACCATTCATCGACATAAAATCTACTTCAACGCTATATCCAACTATAATGTTCTCTCTGGTTGCTGCTAATCCCCAAGAATCAGGTTTACATGGTATTGTGCCAATTTCTTTCATTGCATTCTGCTGAATTTCATATTTTCTAAGTATATTTTGGCCATATAATGATACTAGAATAATTGTTTCAGACGATGGTATCAGACATACATCAATCGGCCAATTTCCACACAACGTTTGAAATAAACATTTTCCCAAATTATCACAAACTTGCATTTTGTGATTGGAGTAACAGCATAAAACGAGTCTTCCGTCTGGTAAAAAAGTTCCACCAATTATTTCACCGCCTGGGTTAATACAGTTGGCTTTCTTCACTTCTATTTCCATAACATCTATTGGTTTGTGTTTTTCACCCGTGGTCAACTGATCTACCACCTCGCTCAGACCTGCAGATATTTCTAGTGATGGTTCGACTTCGACTTCAGCAACTGAAGTAAGGGTATTAAGTATAGATGTCACGATGCAGTCTGTGTTTAGATTATACCCCATACAATGCATACCCTTGAGATCTACTTCCAAACCTTCCACTTGTTGTTTTAGTTGCACCTGCAGTCTTTCTTTGGTTATGAAGACTTGTTTTGGTGTTCCCTGCTCTCGTACCTCTTTCAGTAGTTTCTGACCTTTCTGTACATTCTTTAGGAATTCTTCGATTTTTTCCTTTTTCTTTGAAAGTTTCCCACTCTCCTTTTCATGCATTTGTTGGAATTCTGTCTGGAAATTAGACTGAAGATTGTCAAGTTTTTTCTTCGCTTTTTGGACAGTAATTGCCACCTCTATATATATTTCTTTGTGTCTGGTATTCAGTTGGGTCAAAGTTTCATCTGTTTTGATTCTTAGACCATCGGTCTTTTTCTTGATTTCATTTAAAGAGTCCGCAAACTGTTCCACAGATTCGCTGTCGTTTGATCCAGACACCATTTCTTCAAAAGTAGAAATATGTTCACATTTTCTATGTAATGTTGCCAGGCAGATAACGCAGCACATCTCCTTGTGGTCCACACAGTACACCTCGAATATCTTCCCCGTGTGCTTCATACATTGTTTATCTCCTAGCCAGTCAAATGACAGGCTATTTGCTATTTCCCCGATAGGGATCACTTCATGTCTTGATTGCCGGAACCCCTGATGGTGTGTTGCGCAATCCTCGCATAAGGCCTCTAAACAGAATGTACACCAGGAAAACGCAACTACTGTTTTGTTACTAAAACTGCAATTACCACAAAGCTTTTCTTGTACGGAAGTATCTGAATTATCGATCAATGTTCCAACAAAGTTATTACCCGCCATAGTGTCAAAATCCTTATTGCTGTAACCAAATTTTAAATACTTTAAAGTCGACTTTAACTAATTTTTACCTGAACAGTTCATTATTATAACCATTTCTGCATTTTATGTACGCCTATTGGACTTTCCTCCCCATGGAATTTCTAGTTTCTGTTTAATTATACACATGCCGTTCGTACTTAAAGATAAAATAACACTTAGTATATTTAAACTATTTAGAGTCAACACAAACGACCTCAATCCACGCATATTCTCAGTATATTTATCACTTTTCTAATCAATTGTGTTCTACTATTTATTTTGATTTAACATAGAATGCATTACACAAAAATTTGATACATAAAGCTTTAACATTTACTCTTACTAATAAATGTTAAACTATAGTTTGCTGAACACTTTCTATACCGTATGGATCACTGCATACATATTGTTTCTGATAAAAACCTGTTCCTAAATTGTGCTATATTCCTACCTTTAAACGTTCCATTTTTTAATTTAATTTTACTCAATAAAGCAGGTCAGATTTTCGATTGAGCAATGAAAATATAGTAGACTTTGTCACAGTCGAAACACTACTGTTTCATGTGGGAACCATACTCAAAACACCTAAAATATCTACATATGTATTTAGAAAAAGAAGATCATATTAAAAGTCTGAACAATTCTGATAACACAAATTTGAAAAAATTTTACAAAGTAAAATATTGAATAAAAACGAAAAAACATACTAAGATTGTGTTAATCAGCTTTCGCCAGTTTAGAAATTTAAATGCTTTAAAAAAACGAATCAATAACTGAAATCAAATAATAACAATGCTTTATAGATTTTTTTTTTTGTTTTTTGTTTTTCTGTTTAGCTAGCTACACCAGCCACATGTGCAAATAAAATTAAAAATGAAAGGAACATGTAATTATGGGACGTCAAATGTATCCAGGGCAATCCATGACACATAGACATCAATAAATGATACGCATTTCACATACTTAAATTATGCCCCTTGCAAAATAGATGACAATCATTTTCGGTATTCGGGAAATCTATACTTAGAATAGCCTATGTCACTTCAATAAAGAACTCTCTCTTGTGGGATTTGAGGTGACCCAGTGGTTAAAGCTTTATTACTCAAACACAGGTGTCTGGTCGGTGTTGGTGTGTTTTCCCATATAGACCTAAATTGAATAGCTTAAATGTTCTTGTGTGGCGTGAAACATCATTCAAACAACCGGGAGACAATTAATTGAGTCGACAGTCAGTGACAACAACAACATAAAGAGTTTTGTTTCCAGAACACCCGGCCTCACTTTCCTAGTGGGGTTCACGTGTTTTGTCAGTCACCTAATTTGTCAGTCTTTGCTTTGGGATTGTGATTTGTACGGAAACGCTTTTAGAACATGCAAAACAAATTAAGTTACAAACCTGTCAGGGCGGATTACATATTCCGCCCGGGCGAAATAACAATCTGCCCGGGCGGAATAGCAATCTACCCGGGCAGAATAAGTAATCCGTCCGGGGAGAATAAGTAATCCGCCCGGGCGATAAAAACTGATATTGATATGCCATAGAGAATTAGTTTTATGTACCCCAACATTACTAGGTTATATCGTGCTGTCCTAGAATGAGAAAGAACCTCTGTTGCAGAGTGGTCTAACGCGTGTGCTTACGAATTACAGTGTCTCCCACCGCCTTAGGCTCGCGATCATATATCGGGAGATATCGTATTGTGATAAAGTTTGCAGTTCGCTTGCCGAATATCTGTGGTTTTCTCTGGGCACTCAGGTTTCCTCCACTATCCCAGAACTATCTGCCTCGATTTATTTGAAAGGTTCTAGACTGGAGCGTAAAACACCAACACTTCACTCCTTCATAGAGATAGCAATGGCTGTGTCCCCACAAAATCATTCCACTTATATCGTCACTAGCTATAGATTATAAATACAAAGTACAAAGCGCAGATGACAATGCTTTGTCTTATCGTATCTCTCTAACAAACACACACACACACACACACACGCGCGCGCGCGCGCTCACGCTCTCTCTCTCTCCCTCTCTCTCTATTACTGTTGGGACAATATATGACAACATAAATAAAATGGAATCTTTTCCTTGAATATGCGGACAACATGTGAGTAATTGTGAAACACCCTTACAAATTTGGCAAAAAGGGGCTCAATAAGTGACCAAGTAGCTCTAACAAATTGTAAGAACGTTGCAATTGACAGAACTTTTAAGAAAAATACTGGTCTAAATGAAAGGAGTTGAAATTCTTGTTACAAATCTAAACTTCAATAATTGACGCCTAACCATAATGAAAAGAGGATGCCAAGTGATATGGCTAAAGGCTTTTATAGTCTGACTAGACTTCCAATTATTACATCTAATAATTAATACGCTATGATTAATTCACAATTAATACGCTATGATAGAGTTTGTTACAACTACAGAAGCTTTATACAACGAAGCAAGCTGCTTACCGATAAATTGTTGACACTGTGATCTGAGCTAATCAAAGCCATCAAAAAGTTTTCTAGGCGTCATCAAAGTATTGTTGATAAGTTTATGTCTCTGTGTCCAGGATTGCCCTGAATATATTTGACTGTCAATAGTTCGAAGCTACCTTTCACTCAACTTTGATTGCATACTTGGCGGGTGTTGCTACTAGCTAAACAGGAGGTGCTAACCTTCCAGAGCACCCGGTCTCACTTCCCTAGTTAACGTGGTAAACCTAAATTGTCAGTTTCAAAGTTTTTACTTTGTTTCTGAATTGTGATTTTGACATGGATTAATATGTTTGTTTTTGACTATTACAGACAGTTGGTCTAAAAAGTCGTGGGGTTTTCAATACTTGTTGTTCAACCCATCCACCTAACGGTGGTATCTTGTTCATGTTGTTAGTGAGAAGTTTTACGCCCCGGCCAAGAATGTTTCACTTAAATCGGGGCGGCCAGTTCATGGATCGTAGAGGAATATAAAGTTCCCGGAATAACCACGGCAAACGAACTAGCAAACCTCACATTAGGATCTGTCCCGAGCGGGGTTCGAAACTTGGCGGTGAGAGATACTGTGAACTAATCCGCCCGGGCAGAATAAGTTATCCGCCCTGGCGGAATAGTAATAATAAAATATATATTAATATACCATAGATAATTAGTTTATGTACCCCCCGACATTAGTAGTTTATATCGTGCTGTCCTTCATGAAAGTGCTGATGACAATGCTTTGTTTTCTCTCTCTCTCTCTCTCTCTCTCTCTCTCTCTCTCTCTCTCTCTCTCAATTACTGTGAGGACAATATATGACAATATGAATAAAATGGAAGTTCGTTAGTCTTTTTCCTTGAATACCGGTACATCATTTTATGTGAGTAAATGTGAAATTGCCCTACATATTTGGCAAAAAAGGGCCTCAATACGTTACCGAGTAGCTCACACAACTTGTAAGAACGTCAATAGACAGAACTATAGAAAACAAAAAAAGATCAAAATGATAAAGAGTTGAACTCCTTCTTTTTATAATTGACGCCAAAGACCATGCCAAATAATATAGCTAAAGGCTTTTATAATCTGACCAGACCAATCAAAGCGTCAAAATGTGTGGTCCCAAAATACGTCCCCTAATACTCTTTAATTAAATAATAGCACTTGTCAGCATTTCGTTGAGAATAAAAGCAGCATACAGTTTGACGTTACGTTACAGCAAGAAATCGGATGTAATATAAATAACTAAAAGCCAATATCACTTCTCGAGACTAATAATGAGTTTCACAGACCTTCATGTTCACCAAACAGAAAAAAAACAAATGCACGTTAAATTTGAGTTTCTTTTCCAGACTGATTTGGCCTATAGGTAGTCCAAACTTAGTGTCTTTGGAGAAATATTCAATCATTTTTCTGGGATATAGTGCTTTGTTTCCTGTCTTGGATTTGTGGGAAGTATCTCTTTTGGATTTGTGGAGATTAAATGTCTTAGATTTGTGGAGAGTATCTCTCTTGGATTTGTGGATTTGTGGAGAATATCTATCTTGGATTTATGGAGAGTACATGTTTTGGACTTTTAGAGATTACATGTCTTGAACTTGTTGAGAGTACTTGAAGCCTAGTCTGTATACGTATTTGACTATTTGTTGAGTTTTTGTGACAGACCACATGATGCGCTGTGTAATGTGTTGCAATTGGTACGTCGCCTTTGGTTAATATTGATGGATGGTCAATTTTGAGTCCAACGCGGTTTCAGGAATCGGATAACGTGTCCAAAAGCCTCAGAAGCCCTTTTTGATGCAAAAGCTTGTAAAATTGTCACCAAATCAGTCAAATCCACAAATACAGATGACGTTCTATCTCTTAATAATCTTAGATCTGGAGGTTATATTAATATCATCTATCTTCGTGAGATTGAAATAAAAGACACGACTGATTGTTTATGTTCAGCTGCTTATTTAAATTATTCTCAATTATTACACCTAAGAAATGCTACATAATCATTTGAAGTTATTTAACATGATGAAATCAATATTTCTATTATCAATTTCCTTTATTACCTGCTTCTCCTGCTTGTGGTGTACTTGTTTCACACTTAATAAGCTATGGTAGAGCCTGTTACAACTACAGGACCTTTAAACAACGAAGCAAGCTGCTTACCAATAATTTGCTGACACGGGGATATTGCAAATTTAGGCTTATCAAAGCCATCGAAAAGTTTTCTAGACGTCATCACAGTCTGATGTCTCTGTGTCCTGGATTGCCCTGAATATATTTGACTTCCCGTAGTTCGAAGTTCCTTTCACTCAATTTTGATTACAGACGTGGCGGGTGTAGCAAGCTAAACAGGCGGTGCTTACACTTCCCGAGCACACGGTCTCACTTTTCTAGTTCACGTGTCAGTTTCAAATATTTGCTTTGCTTCTGAATTGTGATTTTGACATGGATTAGTATGTTTGTTTTTGGCTATTACAGACAGATGGTTTGATAACTTTGTTCTTCAACCCATTCATCTAGCGGTTGTATCTTGTTCATGTTGTTAGTGAGCAGTTTTACGCCCCAGTCAAGAATGTTTCACTTAAATCGGGGCGGTCAGTTCATGGATTGTAGAGGAATCCCGAGTGCCCGGAAAAAACCAAGGCAAACGAACCGGCAAACCTCAAATTAGGATCTGTCTCGAATGAGATTCGATCGCGAGTTTCAGGCGGTGAGAGGCACTGTGATTCGTAAGCACACGCGTTAGACCACTCTGCAACAAAGGCCCCTTCTCCATGTAGAACAGCAAGATATAAACTAGAAATGTCGGCGGTACATAAAACTTATTATCTATGGCATATTTTAATATATGTTTTATTTCGCCCGGGGGGGATTGCTATTCTGCCCGGGCAGATTACTATTCCGTCCGGGCAGATTACTATTCCGTCCGGGCGGATTACTTATTCTGCCCGGGCAGATTGTTATTTCGCCCGGGCAGAATAAGTAATCCGCCCGGGCAGATTAGTAACTATTTTTTTTGCATGTCCTGAAAGCGCTTCCGTAGTTTTGGACATATATCAGTATATTTGTTTTTTTATTTATTCTACAGTTAATGACAACAGAGTTTTGTTTCAAACTTTTATTATCTCTAAAATTAACAAACACTATTTGGATACATGTATATCTTTTATGAATATAAAGTTCTAATAATGACCGACTAAAAATTGTTAAACAATAGCTATTTAAATTATCATGCCGCTCTCAGACAGAAATAATAAAGCATTCGTCCATCTTGCATAATGTGAAAAATTTATTCGTTATTCACTCAAAAATTGTACTATGCATTAAATAACTACACTATTGAAATTACCATGACACTCACCGTCAATCGTGGCTAATGTAAAAATCTTTTACTTGAAACAAAAAATGTACTTGTATCTATAGTGCTCACTTTTATGTTGGTCAGTCTGTATCAATTCAATACTAGTATTATAAAAGAATGTTTTCGCGGTGTACTAATATTTTCAGGCGTTTGATTTGCGCGAAAATTAATACCAAGCGAAAACTATACCATATTTACTATGTTAAGGTGCATATTTCAAAAACGCGATAATTTAACTACGCGGATATGTCTTAATTTCATACACCCCAAAAATTTTACACCGTTTACAGTAATTGAAATTATTCCGAAAATGCAATAACATTCTCGGGTAGTTTTTTTTTTACCAAATTTGTCAAAAAACAAGAATACAAGACATTAACTTAGTAACGTTGTACAGTAAATACAAAGTACTCCGCACTAGGACATTGTCAGTAACAGAACAACACCTTTCATACACAAACATGATTTGTTCTTCAGACATATAAATAATCACATTCAGTCTATTCACAGTTCTGATCCACTGATGTGGGCGTAGTTTCAGACCACACCTCTGACACCACGGTCTGCACATTGGCCCAATCATGTACAGTTCAGTCTATTCACAGTTCTGATCCACTGATGTGGGCGTGGTTTCGGACCCCACCTCTGACACTACGGTCTGCAGATTGACCCAATCATGTAACAAATCAGTCTATTCACAGTTATGATCCACTGATGTGGGCGTGGTTTTTGTATCCCATTTCTGACACCATGGTCTGCACATTGACCCAATCATGTAACAATTTAATCTATTCACAGTTCTGATCCACTAATGTGGGCGCGGTTTTAGATCCCACTTCTGACACTACGGTCTGCACATCGACCCAATCATGTAGTAATTCAGTCTATTCACAGTTCTGATTCACTAATGTGGGCGCGGTTTCGGATCCCACTTCTGACACCAAGGTCTGCACATTGACCCAATCATGTAACAATTTAATCTATTCACAGTTCTGATCCACTAATGTGGGCGCGGTTTCGGATCCCACTTCTGACACCAAGGTCTGCACATTAGCCGAACGTTGTCTGCACATGAACCAATCAGTCATATTCAATCTGCATACATAGTTTTGTTAATTATCGGTATATACATGTTATAGTAATAATCAAACATTGTATTCATAAGCACAGGTATAAAAGAATTAGGGTCATTTTTTGTAACCAGGTTCCAGTTTCACAATCATTTCTTAAATTTTGGCAATCTATTTTTGAACTAAAAATTAACATTTTTGACAAAACTGAAAACAAATAACAAAACCTTGAAGTTATCTTCAAAATAACTACTTAAAGCCGCGGATATGGGAGATAACAAAATTATGAAATTTGCCAAATTGAAGTGAAGGAATGATTTGGAAACAAGAGTCAGATATAGGCGGGCAACATTGAGCTGCCCTCTTGACCTTTCATCAGGAATATTCACATAGGAGGATCCATCCAATACAGTGGAGTGTTAAAATTCGCGATTACCGTAAAACAATATCAATGTACGTTTTCATGATGTAGACGAATACTACAAATTGTGTTTCCTATACGTAACTGCATTCATCCAAAATAAATATAAAGTCAAGCGGACAGGTCAATTTTAAATGCCTATAATTCAAACCCATCTTTTGTTTTATCATGACATTTTAACAGAAATTCGTTACAGATAGTTTATCAGCCAGCCGGGACTCCAGTTTCCCAACCTAGACTTGGTTTTTTAGGGTATAGCATTGAACGCCTTCACTTGAAGTTGTAAGAACTAGTTTTGTTTCCGTGGAATCAAGACATAGTTTGTAAATTCTACCAATGTTTGTTTCCAAGATCTTGCAGGTTTTACCATCGGGTGAAAACACCACGACGTTGTTACCATAATAACTACAGGCATAAACGTTATCAAATTTGTCAACAGCAATTCCCGACAAACGATTGTGATTTGGATGTTTAAATCTTCTCACTTCTGCACCGTCTAAAGTTGCACAGACAATGTTATTATTGTCAGTATAATAAACATTACCAGACAAAGATACTGAAACGCGAGACAACAGACTGTCACCGCTTCGTGAGAAGCTTCTTATAACTTGGCCATTCATCGACATAACATCTACTTCAACGCTATATCCAACTATAATGTTCTCTTTGGTTGCTGCTAATCCCCAAGAACCAGGTTTACATGGTATCGTGCCAATTTCTTTTATTGCATTCTGCCGAATCTCATATTTTCTAAGTATATTTTGGCCATATAATGATACCAGAATATTTGTTTCAGACGGTGGCATCAGGCATACATCACGGGGGCTGTTTCCACACAACATTTGAAATAAATATTTTCCCAAGTTATCATAAACTTTCATTGCTTTATTGGAGTAACTGCATAAAACGAGTCTTCCGTCTGGTAAAAAAGTTCCACCAATTATTTCACCGCCTGGGTTAATACAGTTGGCTTTCTTCACTTCTATTTCCATAACATCTATTGGTTTGTGTTTTTCACCCGTGGTCAACTGATCTACCACCTCGCTCAGACCTGCAGATATTTCTAGTGTTGGTTCGACTTCGACTTCAGCAACTGAAGTAAGGGTATTAAGGATAGATGTCACGATGCAGTCTGTGTTTAGATTATACCCCATACAATGCATACCCTTGAGATCTACTTCCAAACCTTCCACTTGTTGTTTTAGTTGCACCTTCAGTCTTTCTTTGGTTATGAAGACTTGTTTTGGTGTTCTATGCTCTCGTACCTCTTTCAGTAGTTTCTGACCTTTCTGTACATTCTTTAGGAATTCTTCGATTTTTTCCTTTTTCTTTGAAAGTTTTCCACTCTCCTTTTCATGCATTTGTTGGAATTCTGTCTGGAAATTAGACTGAAGATTGTCAAGTTTTTTCTTCGCTTTTTGGACAGTAATTGCCACCTCTATATATATTTCTTTGTGTCTGGTATTCAGTTGGGTCAAAGTTTCATCTGTTTTGATTCTTAGACCATCGGTCTTTTTCTTGATTTCATTTAAAGAGTCCGCAAACTGTTCCACAGATTCGCTGTCGTTTGATCCAGACACCATTTCTTCAAAAGTAGAAATATGTCCACATTTTCTATGCGCGGTTGCCAAGCAGATAACGCAGCACATCTCCTTATGGTCCACACAGTATACCTCGAGAATTTTTCCTGTGTGTTTCATACATGGCTCGTCTACTAGCGAGTCAAGTGACGCAATTTTCTCGATAGGAACAATTTCATGTCTGAATCCTTTATGGTTGGCTGTGCAACTTTCGCACATAGCTTCCGAACAACGTTTACACCAAGAAGATGCAGTTTCTGTTTTTTCACTAAAGCTACAAGGACCACATTGTTTTTCACTGCCATAAGTTCCTGAATTTTCAACTGACGTTGCAACCAAATCGTTACCTGCCATCGTGTCCGTAACCTTTTATTTATGCCCTGTGGACTTTCCACCTTACTACTTTCGATTTAACAGGAAGTATGTCAGTAAAATACAAAACGGATGTAAACAGACTTAAAAATAAATCCGTCAGCGTGTGTGTTGAATGACAATTCGGCGTTACAAATGCTGCATTTACTTTAGAAATAGAAAAAAATTAATAAATTACTTTTACAAGTGGGACTGGGATTTTTTTCATTTAATTTTTTCATTTTTAATTTATTTGTTAATTGATTATTTATTTATTTATTTATTTATTTATTTATTTATTTATTTATTTATTTAACTAACTAACTAATTCATTCATTTTTATTTATTAATAAACTAATTTATGTATTTATTCAATTCTCTCATTTTTATTTATTTATCTATTTATTTATTTATTTATTCATTTATTTATATTTGTTTGTTTGTTTATTTATTGTTCCAGCATGCCATGTTTTTCCATAAAGGAAAATTGTACTCCATAGAACCCATCAATGCTCGAACAAAACGTCATGCTGGTCACCATAGCAACAATAGGTGGGATATCACCACAACCCAGGCACCATTAGTGTCGCGTAAACACAGAGTCATATTAGAGGATCTTGTTGGTGTAAATTTTAAAAACGACACAGTCCCTGTGCCAGGTAATTATTTAAAGCCCTTATAACAAACAGGCAATTTAAAACTGGGAACCTAGTTTTTTTTACCTTGTTAACTTTTTGAAAAATGTAAAATGTTTCGTTAAGATTTTTCCCTTTAACTTTGAAAGGGGTCTCGGTGGATGAATGATCTAAAGAGGGGACTTTCGGATCAATCGCTATTCGCAACCCAAATTCGAATCCCAATCGGGACTGATTCTAGTGGCAAAGTTGGTCAGTTCGACTGTCGATGGTCGGGGGTTTCCTCTGGGTATCGACTGCCGAAGGTCGGGGGTTTCCTCTGGGTATCGACTGCCGAAGGTCGGGGGTTTCCTCTGGGTATCGACTGCCGAAGGTGGGGGGTTTCCTCTGGGTATCTACTGTCGATGGTCGGGGGTTTCCTCTGGGTATCGACTGCCGAAGGTCGGGGTTTCCTCTGGGTATCGACTGTCGATGGTCGGGGGTTTCCTCTGGGTATCGACTGTCGATGGTCGGGGGTTTCCTCTGGGTATCGACTGTCGATGGTCGGGGGTTTCCTCTGGGTATCGACTGTCGATGGTCGGGGGTTTCCTCTGGGTATCGACTGCCGAAGGTCGGGGTTTCCTCTGGGTATCGACTGTCGATGGTCGGGGGTTTCCTCTGGGTATCGACTGTCGATGGTCGGGGGTTTCCTCTGGGTACTCCGGTTTCTTACACCATCCAAGACCTGACAGCCTTGATATAAGAGAAAGTAAAACATTTTGAAATAAGCATTAATTTAGAAATTTTGGTAATCACTAAACAAACAGACAAACAAATAACAACAACAATAATAAAGAAAAAAACAAATACACTGGATCCAGGAACAAGCATAAATTTATAATATGAATGTTATATATTATATAAATTCTTAATGAAATATTTAAAAAATTATAATTTGTCAAACATGAATATTTTACGATAAGATTAAAAAATATATAATATGACAAAAATTGTCTCGAGAACAGCTGTACAACATATTAATTGAAATATTCAATTATAATTTTAGTAGTTTTCAAAAACATGTCCAAATCACAATCCAAAAATAAGTTAAAAACTTAGAAACTGACAAATAGGGTTAAACACGTAAACTTCCACAAGAGAAGTGAGGTCGGGTGCTCCGGTTGGGTGAGCACCTCCAGTTTAGCTAGCAACATCCGCCACGTGTAAAATCGGAATTTAGAATCAAAGGAACATGGAAACTACATGTATGGGACTTCAAATGAGTGACTTGGCTTCAAAGACATGATACTTATCAGCAGTTATTGTGAAGATGGCCAAAAAACTTTTTGAGGACATTAATAAATCTGTGTTTGCAATAATCCTGGGTCAACATATTATTTGTAAGCAGCTTGCTTCCTTAACGTTGTGCAGTACAGGCCTGCCGAAAATTTAAACACTTAGCTACCGAGTGAGTGTCAAATCGACCGTTCAAATCGAGCCCTCGTTAGCTGTATCTTGGCAGTTTTTCTAAAAGCTACATGTACTCTCTATCTTTCGACCATCAGCTATTAATTTACCACTGCGGTAGCTCAGTTGGTAGAGTAATTGCTCCGTAAGTGGGAGGTCGTGAATCGAACCCCGAGCGGATCTGACCCAAGACTTGAAAGTGATTAGTGACTGTTCTTTCGCCAAGAACTCGGCATTACGAAATGAAAGTCACGATTCTTTCGGATGGGAACTTAAAATAAACGAGGCCCCATGTCACGATGAGCTTGTCGCGATAAAGAACCCCTGCTGTTTAATGCCATCAGCACAACGCACAGGCAAAATTTCTGCACCTTCGCCTATAGCTGGCGACGTCTCGGTATAAGTGAAATATTCTTGACTGGGACGTTAAACTACATTACTCAACCCTAGCTATTTATTTATATCTGGACCAATCGGTAGCCGAGCTTTCAAACTTTTGACTTGTTTGCATGTTATTATATAAATGTTTTAATATTTAAAAATCAAGACACAGCACAATGATATTTTCAGTGAACGTAGTGGAAAACCCATTGCCGCTTATATCCTTGTCGTTGGACGATATGGAGAATAGTACTGCTATCCCGGTACTTGTCTTCAGAAAGGTATAGTTGCTTAGTTGAAGTCATAACTGCTTCCGCTCCACATTAGTAATTTTAGTAAATAGAGAGAGAGAGAGAATTTGTGGCTGACAGTGTGTATTATTCGTAGGTCTGCTTTGTAATAGCACTCAGGGCGATGTTTAGGTGGTAGCTCACTTACACAGCAGTTACAGAGATTGCAGCACCACCAGTCCATTATTCTGGCACCGTGTAAATTAGCAGCAATATGGCTATGTACATATCTGCTTTGTACTAACGCTCAGGGCGACGTTTAGGTGCTAGCTCACTTACACAGCAGTTACAGAGATTGCAGCTCCACCTGTCCATTATCCTGACATCGGGTAAGTCAGCAGCAATGTGAAATGAAGTAACTTACTTAATGGCACAACAAAATCCGTCGAGTTTCGAACCCACGGCCTTTAGATCTGAAATCCGACGCTCTGCCAACCGAGATATATTTACATACTTCCCCCTTTTGGTTTATTTTGTCAATATGAAATCAATGTTTATGTATTTTTTATTTGTCCATAAGTTTGAGATAAGGGAAGCTTTTCTCTTTTACACACTAGCGAAATATTTAAAATGCACAAGTGATCAACGAAAGTTGTAAAAAAAAATATTGCAAAGGGAGACAACTTCTGTGAATTATTTGTCCTTATTTGTCCATTTAAAGACCTCGTTTTTTTTTACATGTTATCCAAGGCCATATTTACATGTAGTCTTATGCGAAAAATCTGAAAAAAGGCAAATTAACATTTTTCTGCCGACATGTATCTGTCATATACTTACCTTAAAACGTAAGGATATGACTTTAGTTCCCTTGGCAATGATTGTTCGGATTCATATTATGTGAAATATATAAGCATCCACTTGCTGTTTTTTTTCAGAAAAGATCAGCCAATGAAAATCCTTTTGATGATTTCACAAAGAAAGGTAATGTAAAAGTTAATTATTTGAGCAAACTGTTGTACGGTTTAAGATATGCATGTTTAGATACTTCTTAATTTAAAGAAAATGTTTTTTTTATCGAGAGGATTGATTGAATGGGGTTTTACGTCCCAGAGAAGACTATTTCATTTATATAGAGACGTCACCAGCTAGAAATTTTGACCTTTGTACTGCGCACGGGGTAATATGCAGAGAGGGTTCTTTAACGTTCCACGCCTGCCGCGACAAAGGACATCGGTTTTAAAGTCTATATTCTGAAGAACCCCATGAATGCCGAGTGCTTGGTGAAAGAACAGTTTCTACCTACAATGTATTTTCAAATTTTGATCACGATTTTTCATATACAGAGCGAGCACTCTACCATCTAAGATACCGTAGTGATGGGTTAAGGATCTTGGATACATATAATGCATCATGATTATAATTTGCCCAGTACTTTTCAAACATTTAACAATTGAACTGTTTAGAAATGCGGTTCATAGTCGATATGAACGCAATTGATATGCAAGCAAACTGAATAACGCGCGTTAGCGCGTTATGATTAGTTTGCCTTGCATAGCAATTGCGTTCATATCGACTATGAACCGCATTTCTAAACAGTTCAATTGTTATATTTACGTTTAAAACTATTTTCTTTTCTTTTTCTTGGTTCAAAATCATTTTAGAAAATTTTAATTCCGCGCTTTGTCAACAAAGATTTTCGATTAACGGAACAGCTGATGGAACAGCAGATCCAACTGATCAGCTGTGCAGTTTGGCGCCAGAAATTCTAGGACAAAATAGTGCGTGGAAAAAACAACAAATTGCATACAAAATTTCTACTAAATTGTTCAATTTTTTTTATTAAATACAATTATTTCGGTAATAAATAATCACAATTACGCAAACAATCAATAAGTTCCGGTTTTGTGTATTTCATATTGTGTATTCATACGCCGATTGTTGTGAATGGAATTCCCGTGACGTCACATACGCCGATTGTTGCGAATGGAATTCACGTGACGTCACCAAGGTAGATCTTGCAATTCATAGCCGATATGAACGCAATATGCTCTGAAACCTTGTGTGACAGAAAACAGACAAAATGTAAATATTAAGCATTTAAGTTTGTATAAGCAATACATGGGGTTCGTTTCTTCATTCTTGTGTTTTCCTTTTTTTTTATTGATTACATTTGACATGTTCTTGGTTGTTTTGTCTATTGCCAGTTTGTTTGTATGGTTTTGGGCACTCCGGTTTTCTCCCACCATCTTAAATGTAAGTGAAAGAATCTTGATTTTTTGTGTAAAACACTATAATTTCACTACGCCCTATTGCCAATGACCTGTTTTCATCTGTAAATATCTTTTTAGCAATATGTAATGTATGGATTTTACTTGAGAATTTAACCAGTCATTGATATGATTAAAGAAACCACGTTTGAACTGACCTAAAAGTAAATCGATGATTGCTAGCTTTTCTAATTACACTGATCAAGACCCCGTCTACTCCCGCAAATGTATAAGATGGACCAGCAGAAATCAGTGGTGATCAACGCGGGGTGGGTGAGAACCCCTCTCTCTCTCTCTCTCTCTCTCTCGTTTGGTTTTAATTTCTATTGTATGCTTTATTCCATTGCAGAAAAGGCTAAGGAAACATACCAGAAGAAAAGATTTAAAAGACAAGCTGCGATTAAATACGTGGAATATCTGGCAGTCATAGACTATGCTTGTTATAAAGAGTAAGTGGAGAGAGAGAGAGAGAGAGAGAGAGAGAGAGAGAGAGAGAGAGAGACTGGTGAACAAACAAGAAAACACTATCGTGAATCATCTTCATCATCATTACCACCACCACCACCACCACCATCATCATCATCATCATCATCAACACTACCATCACCTTCCACACTATCATCATCATCATCATCATCATCATCATCATCATCATCATCATCATCATCATCACTGCCACCACCACCACTATCATCATCATCATCATCATCATTATCATCATCATAACCTTCACCACCATCATCATCATCATCATACCATATGGACGAATTAAGAATTTTGTTTCTATTATTTTTTGTACCAAACCTCAAGCAAGGGGATTTAGATCTTTTTCTTTCTATCATTCCAGATTTAAAGAATTTTCAGATAGACCGACGGAGGAAGAAAAGAAAGCTGACGCAATTCAAATGATAACATTGTACTACTCGCATCTCATTAACGGTGTAAGAAAAAATTAAAAACCATATTCATTATTACTAATCCCCCGGCCGG
The DNA here is from genome assembly GCA_021292105.1 of Anadara kagoshimensis. Classification (NCBI taxonomy): domain Eukaryota; kingdom Metazoa; phylum Mollusca; class Bivalvia; order Arcoida; family Arcidae; genus Anadara; species Anadara kagoshimensis. Next base: position 16,617,019 of record CM037870.1, on the reverse strand, counting down.
CCGACGTTTTCCAAAATTTGCAGCAACATTTACAAAAATTTCTATTTTTTCTGGTGGCATCATTTTATTAAGTGACCTAATATACAATGTCAGACTCGACTCAAAAACTCATTTCAAAAAGTCTGTTCACTCCATAAAATTTTTAATTTCACTTCAATTTAAAAAAAAACCATGCCTAATAACTCCACCTTTTTATCCTTATAAGGAATGATTGATAACTGGTTATGCCTAGATGTCCATTTCTCTGCCACTCTTCTGCCAAAATTCGACGCCTTTTCGTTAGCTCAGAGTTAAATTTTCGACATCACTGACACTATAGCTAGTACGTCATTAGTTGCCGTGACGCTGGTTTGATATCGTGATGGCGGTCAGTGTCGGAACATACAAGGCATGGCCGGCGATACGACAATTAGGTTGTTCTAAGGGCACTTTATGCTGTCCAAAGTAAAAAAAAATTATAAAAAATACGTTTTTGAATACATTCTATTTTCATAAACACTACGGATATCTACGATGGCTGAATGAGGCTATGCAAAAAAAAAAAAAAATTCCACGTGCGCACGTAGAACTATTACGTACGCACGTGGAACTTTTACGTGCAGACGTAAAACGTATACGTTTGCATGTGGAATGCGCATGTAGATTTTTTTTTTACTACATGGCCTCATTCAGCCACCGTAGATATTTGCTATAAATACATGTAGGTACTCAGTCGTCCATTTAATTACTAACTTAATTAATTGATTCATTAAAATTTAATTATTTACCCTTTCAATTAATTAATTAATTTCTTTATGTATTTTTTTTAATTTGAACTTAAAGTCATGGCCATTACCGAATGAGCTGCCGAGCTGTGGACAACTCAAATGCCGAGAGGCCGAATGAGTAGCCGAGCTGTGGACAGTTCTAGTTGCCGAGGAGCCGAGAGTGAACAGCTTTTCGGCCACTAACTGTCTACAGCTCGGCTCCTCGCCAGCTGAGTCTCGGCTCCTTTTCGTCAGCTCCATGTTAAACTTTCGACAGGCCTGTACTGTAGTTTTATTTGTTATTTCAGGTAGATGCTCGGTACAGATACACAGATTTTGGTGTAGGGGTCGTCCGAGTATTCCTTTCCTCCCTGATTATAATGACGGTAAGATTTTACTTATATTAGAAGTCAAGAAAATTGTTATCTACCAAAAATCTCTAAAAATGATATTTTAATTTGATGACACACTCATGAAATTTAAATCGTTGATGTTTCGCATCCAAGTTTTTAACTTGGTCATTATCGCAATTTTCAAAAAATAATATGAAAATATATATATTACCATCACTAATAATCGACATAAGTATCTCGACATGTCGTTTTATTTATTTTTACTTTTTATTTTGCTATCACAACTTTTCAACATATAATCTCGACTTGTCGTGATATTGTGTGAACATGCCGAGATAATTTTATGTCGACCGAAATTATCTGGATGTCAGAAATAAGTCACCATACATTAATAATATTTACTCTATTATAAGACATTTTTAAAAAAAAAAAGTGTCATGAAGTTGAGCTCGAGGTTGTATTAGGAAAAGAAAGCGGATATTGAAAATTACTGAAAATAATTGTCTTAAAGACCTCAAAAGTTGTTCAGACTCTTAGAATTCGTTTGTTTTAATTGCTATTTATTTCTGGATATAAAATATTCTTGAAAATGTAAAAAAAATCATTATTTTTTTCATATAAAGGGCCTGGGTGCCCGAGTGGTCTAAAGCACGTGCTTACATATTACAGCGCCTCTCACGGCGTAGGTTCGAATCCTACTCGGGGCAGGTCCTAGTTCGCTCGCCGAAGGTCTGTGGTTTTCTCCGGGCACTCCGTTTCCCGCCATTTCTGAACTAACCGGCTCGATATAAGTGAAAGATTCGTGTTTGAGGCAGAAAACACTAATAAAAAACTTTCGTTCTAAAAAAAATAAACCTAAATGCTTATAATTTTTGGACAGAGTCCTGAGAATTCGCCGTGGACAGAAAATAACATCATATCCGGGTATGTCGTCGATGCCCGGAAAAGTCTGGATAGTTTTTCCCACTGGTGTGAAGCACGTGTGGGTTATATATCGCATGATCACAGGGGACTGTTCACGGGGTAAGTTTGGATTTTACGCTATCAATAGGGGCAAGAATGGTTAATAGGAATAGAGAGAGGTTCGAGTTTCTAAACCATGGTTATTCTATTATTTTATATTTTTTACTCTTCATTGACTTCTTGGACTTGTACATTTCACTTATTTCAATATGCCAGTTTTAAAGTGCTACTACTTATGGACATTTTTCTATCTTTTCCTTTTCTTTTTTTTTTTTTTTTCATTTGTTTAAATCGTTTTATTTATTTTTTTCATGGAGGCTATTCTGCACTTGATTATTAATACAAACGTGTTCAGTTTTTCTTTAAAACACTTAATTCATTTTTAAATTTCTCTAAAACTATTCTGTTATTTGTTTAAACATTATGAAATCAACATTCACAATTCATTGACTTCATCCGGTTGTTGATTTCAATTGTTTTTATTTGTAACACCCTTAAATATAAATTGATTTCTTGAGTGTTTTTAAGCTTGTCTTCTTTCTCCGTTGCAGTTTATAAAAAGGAGAGGTGTACACACGTGTGAATTTTTTATGATGTAATTTTGGTGTGTGTGTGTGTGTGTGTGTGATAAATAAAACATGTGTTCAGTTAAGCTATAAACACTAAAAGTATTTTTAGTTTTCTCGAACAAAAATTACTAGTACTCCAATATTTGTTTCAGGGTATGAAATCAACATTCACACTTTATTTTCCCCATCTGGTTGTACATTTCACACGGTTCTGTACAACTTGTGTTAGCGTACTATGTAATGGGGTTCGCCGCTGTACCACATGATACCTGCTAACGTGTCTGTGAAACACTTGTTTCTAATGGACATCGATTCGCACAATATGACGTTTTCCCGTAAAAAACGACGTTATTCTGGGAATTTGTGACGTTGACGTTTTCCAAAATGTTCCGCACAAACCTTAAGAGGTATTGATCACGTGGTACGGCGGCGAACCCCATTTTGAATCGTTTCTGTCTTGCCAGGATCAGTTTACACATATTTTGAAAAGCCTTTAACATGTATACATATTTATATTTTTTCGGTAACAAAACTGCTCAATATCTATTTTATTTTTCGGCAACTAACAAAACTGCTCAAAAATGTCCTAACAAGAGCGTCGTGGCGGTTTACAATTAGATTCCAGAAAGCTGTTTTTATCAGTTCAATTTGGTCTGTTCAACTAATCTGACAAAGGCCATCTATGCGTCCTTTCTATAGAATGCAATAAAATCTATAAAATAGGTACACGCTGAAATTGTCAACCCGGTGAGTAAGTGCGTCCAGTTGTCACTGCATGCACAAATTAGATTTCCAATAATGGCAAACTAAATGAACATCTCCAATCAAACCGGAGATGGTAATCAAAAACAAACATACTATTCCATGTCCGAATCTCAATCCAGAAGCAAAGTAAAAACTTTGGAACTGACAAGTTAGGTTAGACACGTGAATTTCCACCAGGGGAGTGAGGTTGATTGCTCCGGAAGGGTAAGCACCTCTGTTTAGCTAGCTACACCCACCACGTGTATTACAAAATTGTGTGAAATGAACATGGAACTATGAGACGTCAAATAAGCTATAGCTGTTTGTTTCTATGTTATAAGCTACTAGAAATGTATGATTCTGATCATCAAACAATTCCAGTACCCTTTTCAGATACAAATTGAATTACCCAAACTGTGAAATATTTGTAGTGTTTTTTGATTTTTTGTGTTATATTCCTTGTAGATATGATATTGGAAATACACATGGCAGTGGTTTGGTTGGTAAGTACTGGATAACACTCCATATCCTAACACCCCCCTAAAAAAATAAATAAATAAAAAATAAAAATAAAATAAATTATCGATTTTCAGGAATGCCTCAGAATTTTAGTTCAGTTACATGTATGATGTAGTGACGAAGATGTTGGAAAATTTGTAACTAAAGTGTGGAGATTTCAAACATTTTTAAGTGACAAGCCCGGTGGTGGATATGCTATTCTAAACAATAAAATGCGATACATTTAAATATTGGTGACTCTACTCCTGCATACAAAATGTGCAGAGATTCTATTCTGAATAGAGTGGAGATTTCAAACATTTTAGAGTGACAAGCTCGGAGTTGGAGATGCAATTCTAAACAATAAACTCATAAGTCTTAAAAAAGACAAATGCAGTATTTTAAAAGTTGCGATACATGTAGATATTGTCGACTGTATCCCTGCATACAAAAGACAGAAAGTGTGCAGAAATTAGATCAAAACCACAATCAACATTGGTTTACCGTCTCCAGTATTAATGGAACTGTTCATCTAGTCGGTCACTGTGAAATTCTCAATGCATACAAAATGTATTTGACAGAAAGCAGCGCCTTTGAACTCCTTGTTCAAAGCTTGATAAGATTAATCAATGATTCAGAAATTCACAACATCAATAAAAATCAATTTATCATTTTCAAATCGATAGTTTTATAACAATGTGCTTTAGTTTGGTGAAATTATATTCACTGTCGTCAGTTTCAACAAGAATAATTTCGTTATTTTGTAAATATCTAGTGTTTTGATTGGATGATTCTGTTCCATTCATTTCTCAATGAAGGTAATGGCGTCATAATTAAAACCGGCCAGTCAGAACTATTTTAATCTACATACGTCATGATGACGTTAATCAAAATTTTAGTGTTGGTTATTTAATCTGGACTTAGCAAACTTGAATTACCTACAGGGCCGTAACTACTACAGAGGCAGACGAGGCAGTTGACTCGTCCAGGATTTTTCCAAGTTTAATTAAGACATGTAATAAATTTAGATTTAATTTTCTGCTTTACAAAATTATTCAATATGAACCATAATGATTTCTGAAAGATTACCATTTCCGGTTTCCTTGGGGATTGTTAATCCAGTGAGTCAATAAATATGGCACTTTGCAGATTCGCAAGATGGCTGTTTGAGGACTGACTACGTCATACTAACGTCACCATGATACAATATGTAATTAATACCTATTGTCTTTGCTAATCCATCAACCAACACCAATTCCCACCCAGCCAACATTTAAATACAAAATGTAAAATGTTGGCTGAGTGGGAATGAACCATTCACGTCATTATTCCGTTGTGGCGCTGCTGTACTAGAAGTGGTTAGCAAAACGTTTGAAAAATGCTTTAATCGTTGCTGTGGTAAACAATGGCTTCTGCCAGGAAGTACGAAATTTTTTTAGTGCCAGAACTGAAGCAAGAATTAGCCTGAAACATGTAAAAGGCGTATCCCAGCCCGGCAGAAAAACATAGATCGGAAATTTTGAATAAAAGTCACATCATTCATACAACATTGCATTTAAATGGACAGATATATTAATTTTATATGATATCTTACAGGACTGGCTTATTTAGATCGAGTTTGTCAATCTCATTCCACATCATTGGTTGAGGAAGACTTTTCTTCCGTTTCCATCCTTTATGCTGCACATGAGCTTGGCCACAGGTTTGTTTGTTTTGTTTGTTAGATTTTAGGGTACGCCATGTTATAAGTCAATATTTTAGCGTTCAAGAAAAGTGTCTTTGATTGATTGATTTATTGATTAGTTAATTGATTGATTGAATGAATAGGGTTTTATTTCCCAGTCAAAAATATTTCACTTATATCGAGACGAATTATATCCTTTTAACATGAAATCATATCAGTTCACGTTTTCCCCTAAAAATGACGTTATCCCCAGTATTCATGACGTAAACGTTTTCCAAAACGTTAAGGTTGTTGTTCGCGTGATACAGTGGCTAACCCCATTTCGTCTACATATTTTGTTTGTTTGCTTCACATATATTATTGACTCGATGGGATTTGAATTACATATTCAAAACAAGTATGGCTGTCGTCTGCTTCATTTATTGTCTATGTTCAACTGACTTTGCACCTAGACCCGCAAGTCTCGTCACGCACCGTTGTCAATTTGTGATTTCGGAGTAAAAGCAATTTACAATCGGTGTCATTAGAAACCACGTTAAGTGACGTCATCGAACAAATAGTTTTTTAGCTCACCTGGCGAAGCCATGTGAGCTTATGGCATGATAAAGCGTCCGTCAGTCAGTCCGTCCGTCAGTCCGTCCGTCCGTAAACTTTAATCTTCTCCTCTGAAACTACTGGGTCAATTTGAACCAAATTTGGTGTGGAAGGTCCTTGGGTGGTAATGAGTAAAAATTGTGTTCGGCGTTGCCGTCCCTAATCCAAGATGGCTGCTGTTACTATAAATAGCAAAAACACATAATTTGTTGTTTGAGATTTATTTATGGGCCGATTTAGTTTAAATTTGAAATATCGAAAGTAGATGTCTGGCCATTTAACATATAAAACGGGTTTTTCCGTAAATATTTTCGTTGCTACGATATTAGCGGAATATGCAAATTAGGTGTATTTTTAGCATGATTCTTTGAAAATCTTCTTCTCTGAAACTGCTGGGCCAATTTGAACCAAATTTGTTTTGGAAGGTCCTTGGGTGGTAATGAGTAAAAATTGTGTTCGGTTTTGCCGCCCCATATCCAAGATGGCTGCTGTTACTATAAATAGCAAAACACATAATTTGTTGTTTCAGATTTATTTGTGGGCCGATTTCGTTCAAATTTGAAATATAGAAAGTAGATGTCTGGTCATTTAACATATAAAACGGGGTTTTCCGTAAAAATTCTCGTTGCTACGATATTAGCGGAATATGCAAATTAGGTGTATTTTTAGCATGATTCTTTGAAAATCTTCTTCTCTGAAACTGCTGGGCCAATTTGAACCAAATTTGTTGTGGAAGGTCCTTGGGTGGTAATGAGTAAAATTGTGTTCGGTTTAGCCGCCCCTTATCCAAGATGGCTGCTGTTACTATAAATAGCAAAAACACATACTTTGTTGTTTCAGATTTATTTGTTGGCCGATTTCGTTCAAATTTGAAATATAGAAAGTAGATGTTTGGCCATTTAACATATAAAACGGGTTTTTCCGTAAAAATTCTCGTTGCTACGATATTAGCGGAATATGCAAATTAGGTGTTTTTTTAGCATGATTCTTTGAAAATCTTCTTCTCTGAAACTGCTGGGCCTATTTGAACCAAATTTGTTGTGGAAGGTCCTTGGGTGGTAATGAGTAAAAGTTTAGTTCGGTTTAGCCGCCCCATATCCAAGATGGCTGCTGTTACTATAAATAGCAAAACACATAATTTGTTGTTTCAGATTTATTTGTGGGCTGATTTTGTTCAAATTTGAAATATAGAAAGTAGATATCTGGCCATTTAACATATAAAACGGGTTTTTCCGTAAAAATTGTCGTTGCTACGATATTAGCAGAATATGCAAATTAGGTGTATTTTTAGCATGATTCTTTGAAAATCTTCTTCTGCTGGGCCAATTTGAACCAAATTTGTTGTGGAAGGTCCTTGGGTGGTAATGAGTAAAATTGTGTTCGGTTTAGCCGCCCCATATCCAAGATGGCTGCTGTTACTATAAATAGCAAAAACACATAATTTGTTGTTTCAGATTTATTTGTGAGCCGATTTCGTTCAAATTTGAAATATAGAAAGTAGATTTCTGGCCATTTAACATATAAAATGGGGTTTTCCATAAAAATTTTCGTTGCTACGATATTAGCAGAATATGCAAATTAGGTGTATTTTTAGCATGATTCTTTGAAAATCTTCTTCTCTGAAACTGCTGGGCCAATTTGAACCAAATTTGTTGTGGAAGGTCCTTGGGTGGTAGTGAGTAAAAATTGGTTCGGTTTTGTTGCCCCATATCCAAGATGGCTGCTGTTACTATAAAAAGCAAAAACACATAATTTGTTGTTTCAGATTTATTTGTGAGCCGATTTCGTTCAAATTTGAAATATAGAAAGTAGATGTCTGGCCATTTAACATATAAAACGGGTTTTTCCGCAAATTTTTTCGTTGCTACGATATTAGCAGAATATGCAAATTAGGTGTATTTTTTAGCATGATTCTTTGAAAATTTTCTCCTCTGAAACTGCTGGGCCAATTTCAACTAAATTTTATGTGGAATGTCCTTGAGTGGTAAGGAGTAAAATTTTTGTTTGGTGTTGCCGTTCCATTTCCAAGATGGTTGCCATTACTATAAATAGCCAAAGCGCATAATATTCCATTTCAGATTTATTTTATTTTATTGACTGATTTCGTTCAAATTTGAAACATAGAAAGTAAAAGTTTGGTCATCAACTAAGTTTATGGTTTAAATGAGATGATATGTTTTCAGCTCACCCGGCCAAAGGCCAACTGAGGTTGTTGTGTTGCGGTGTGTTTCTTCGTGCCTCTGTAAACATTACTTAAATGACTTCTCTGAAATCAGTAAGTCAATTTCAACTATCACAGAAGTCCAATAGATCCAGGTGAGCGTTACAGGCCCTTTTGGGCCTTTTGTTTAAGTAACACTTCTTCACTGACGTCATATTGCAAGGGACAGTTTTATATCAGAGTGCAAAAACAAAGCTCTATAGATCTGATGAGATTTGCGAATCCAACACTTTACATTCCGCTTCATGTCCAAATCACAATTCAAAAGCAGAGTAAATACTTTAAGAACTGTCAAATCAAATTTAACACTTAAACTTCTTCCTTGGAAGTGAGACCGGACATTCTGGAGGGTTAACCATCTCCTGTTTAGCTTGTACACCCGCCATGTGTAAAATCAAAATTGAGAATGAAAGAAACACGAGACTTACGGATTTCAAACCAAGCTTTTTACATTACTTCTATTTTTTTATAGTATTGGTATGGGGCATGATGGGAACGAAGGAGAATGTCAATCAAGTTTACAATATATAATGTCGGGTTATATTCCAGACGTACAACAATCCAATATGGCGGCGTTTCCGTTTTTGTTTTCACCATGTTCTAGGGTTATGCTTGATGCGTATTTAGGGCATTCACAAAGGTACGTATATAGCAGTAGAGTAATTACGAGTGATTTAAGTAATGCTGGCAAATCTACATGCAGCAGATTTGAGTTTTGTTATGGTGTTTAACGTCACGGTCAAAAATATTTCACTTATATCGAGACGTCGCAAGCTATTGGCGAAGGTGCAGACATTTTGCCTGTGCGTTGCGCTGATGGCATTATACACAGGGTCCTTTATCGTGCCAAGCCAACGGGACCTCGTTTATTTCAAGTTCAAGTCTGAAAAAAATGTGACTTTCATACATTTCGTAATTCCGACTGCTTGGCGAAAGAACAGTTAAAGCCCACTTTCAAGCATTTGGTCCGACCCAGCCGGGGTTGGAATCCACAACCTCCAACTTACGAAGCAAGCACTCTACCAACTGAGCTACTGCAGTGAACCCATGGCCAATTGGTTCGATTCATGTTAACCTACTTGCAGGAGAGAAGAACTCTGTTACAACGCATTTGTAACGAATATGAATCTTACCAGAAAGAGATCTATGATAAATTATACTTTATGCTCTTATATATCACTGACTTTGTGCCAAACGTGGAAATAACGTTCCATAAACGCGTCCTAGTAAGAGTCTGTGAACATGTTCCACTTTACGTAAAATATTACCAATGTCAATGCATTGTTGTTGCAAGACAAGACAAGGTCATTTTTCATTTACTCGCCAACACTGCATGCAATTTTATAAAATGCTCCCAAGAAAATGTTAACACCGTCGGTCTTCTTCAATATCTTTTAAACTTACGCGTAGCTAGTACTAGCTACCGATTATAATTTTAATTATGCCTGAATTGAAAAAGCCTAAATGGATGGGATGAATTTGAAATTTTTTTAATTTTTTTTTTTAAATTATCTTTTTGCTTTGTTTTTATTTGTTTGTTTTATTCTACATACAACTTAATGATCACCTATCCATTAATTAAAATTTCATTTGATTCAAATCTCTACCAAAAATGATCAATATATAAATACTACCTGTCCATTTTGACCACTGTTTTAAGATCCACTTGCTTCAATGTTTAACAAAATTGACCTCTTTCCATCAAGACCAGTTGTTCAAATTTCAAGATAAAAGAATCTCTTTATATACAGACACTTTTCTATTTTAAAAACTATATTTTACTTTGATGCCAAGGCTGATTATTATTTACAGGTGTGGGTTACAATAATCAATGAAGATTTCATAAAACCGAATAGATGGACATATCTAATAAAACCGAGATGGTAAACTACATTGTATTTGGTAAAACTTGTCAGACTTAACGTTGTTCCAGAACTTTTTATTTATTTATTTATTTATTTATTTATTTATTTATTTATTTATTTATTTATTTATTCTTTTTTTGTATTTAGAACCTGTGTCAACGGCATACCTAAATACTGGGACCCTGGCTTTAATAATCAGGATTATGAACCTTATATAATGCACAGTGCTGATGAGCAATGTAGAGTCTTCTTTATGGATAGAACATCCCATGTTTGTCGGGTAAATAAATAAATAAATAAATAAATAAATGAATAAATAAATAAATAAATACAGTCCAACCTGCCTTAAAAGCCATCTCTATATAATGATCACCTGCTTCTAAAGGCTGGTAAAATTTTATCTGAATTGCTCTTTATTCATGTTATTTTAACCTGTATATAAAGACCGCCTGATCATAAAGACCACTTTTCCTTGGTTGGCCTTTATTGACATGAACGACTGTATAATTCTTCTGAAAAAGTTCAAATTATTAATGGTTTATCATAATATTCAATTCTCAATAAATATTAGGATAGTTACTTCTATTCCAACATGACTTGATCAAAAGCCTAGTAACCAGCACTACGAACTCTTTCCTCGCCAAATACAATGTACAGTACAGACCTGTCGAAAGTTTAACATTCAGCGTACGAATAAGTGCCGTTTATCTCGACCACTCATTAGCTAAAATTTCCACAGCTTTTTTGGCAGCTTTTATTTATCTCTCGACAGTTTTTTGGTCATTACCTATCCATTACTCGGTCACTCAGTTGCAGAGCGTACACTTCTTTTTATTAGCTAAGTGTTAAACTTTCGACAGGTCTGTATTGTGGTTGCAAATAGCTCTTTTGATACGTTTGATTCAGCTATTGGGATAATCTCTATTGAAATACAAGTAAATAATTTTATGAATGAAAATAAAGGCACTATTTTTTGATATATGGCGTCACATAAGGAGAATGTTCGTAAAACAGAACAATTTAGTTTAAAGAATATTTTATTCTTCAAAAACATTATATACAACATATAATTTAATACACAAACATATAGAAAAGGATCCAGGAACAAGCCAGAATGGCTTATATTAACCCGTTTCCTTAGCAACTGTGAAATTCAAAACTGAATGGTCAAAAATATTATTATAAAGCCAGGTACAATCGTTAGATATAAAATGTTGAATCTAAAAAATAGTACATATAGTAAGAAAGTTACATGTAAGATATACACACTGGTAGTTGTATAAAAATCAATTGACAAAATATGGTTATAAAACAGATCAGTTTGTTATTTTATCACGATTTGCTCTCTTCATCTTTTATATGAAGGAAAACAGGTCATGTGAAATTTCTATTTTGAATTTAAAATTACAGGAGAAGTATGTGACATTTTCTGGTGGGTGGAGAGATCTTTGTTATAATCTCCAGTGTCGAATTCCGGGTTCGAACAACTGTATGCGGATATATGCTCAAGACGGCACAAAATGTGGATACAAAAAGGTAAGGCAATTTGACAGTAGTCTACTCCAAGCTTTAAGGGCTAAATAACATTATTTAAGACTCACTGGCCGTCCATATATAAGCGCTTTTCCCTCAACTGTGCAAATTCACGTATCGCCAACCACGTCCACAATGTTCCGACAAAGGTCCTGCGTGCTTGAATTACACGCAAATATAATGTAAACTCGGCCTGACTTGTGCGTCATTAGTTGCCATGACGCTGCTTTGGAACCGTGATGGCGGCCTTTGTCGGAACATTTTAGGCGTGGCCGTTTATCCGTCAATTGTGGTAGTCGTTAACTGGTACAATAGAAATACTTCTGAATCAACTTCATGTTTATGAAAGCTTACAACATTTATGTTTAATCCAGCCTCACTTCAAAAGTGAAAGTTCACTTGTTTTACTCAATTTGCCATCTTTCAAAGTTTTTATTTTGCTTTGGGATTGTAATTTGGACATAGATTGGTATGTTTATTTTTGATCAGTATAAAACATCAAATAGAGAATTAACTGACCGAACAATATGCATTACAGCAAAACCAGCTATTGTATTTCCACAAATTGAGTGCACATGGAAAATGCAAGAAAAAAGTCGTACTTTCAAACAATCTCACAAAAAATTGTCAAAACTTGTTACAAAATATACTGACCTAATAAGAAAAAATAATTTTTCCTTCATCCAAAAGTACATAGAGCAATTTTTGAAGTTTTTTTATTTGCAAAATAATAAATACAACTTACTATGTCTAAATTATCCCTTCTGTACCTTCTTACTCGAAACAACTATAAATTTTATGTCATAACTAGTATATTCATGATGATCACATCTGGAATAAATCTGAACAACAATGACCTATTTGACCCTAAATACCCTGACTTACTTTTGAATGAGGCTCAAATAGTGTATGAAATTGATCAAAATTCCAAAATTATCCCAATAAGTTCCCTATGTTCAGGAGAACTGAATGACAATGTTGGTTAGGTCAGTGGGTTTTAAATTTATTTTATTGACAGTACTTCATTGATGGAATTACTAGTAGGAATGCGTATATAGGTATGAAATACAAACACAAAGGGAGATAAGAAGTACAAACATAAAGAAAGATAACTATTTATTTTCATCATCTATTTTCATCTATTTTAAGGTCTTCTACCAACTAGAATTGTCTGCAAATAAGGAAGCAAAGTTTTCTCGATGTGTATTGGTTTCCTTCTATATAATATATCAGTTTTAGACAATTTTTGGGAATTTATCAAGAGCAGACAAATGCTTATTTTGGTCCCCCAACGCCATATCTAAGATTTGACCTCGTGACCTTTACCTTGGACCCACTCACCTGAATTCTAAACACCGTCTCATGTGGGTTTAAATTCATTCCAAATTTGTTCAATAGTTCCATATATGTGGGCATTGGGACCGATGACCGAATGGCTTAAATATACCCCCCTAAATTCGTAAATGGGAGTGAAGGTTTTAACAAAACTGTCATTACACTGACGCTGTCTTATTGGACAGGCTGTTTTGCAATGGTGCAAATTATTTTATTCTATTTTATATATTACCAGTGGTGTGAAAGATGGACATGTGTAACTTCAAACAGCGCCTTCACAGTTCCAGGTAAGTACAAAATCTGTTTGATTTGCAACAATTTAGAAATGAAAAACAATAAAACAATCAAAACAATCAATGACCAAACAAAAGATTACTACATTCCCATCACACATTTTATGTGTCACCGATGAGTTCGAGTCCCGCTTAGACCACATGTGTTAAAGTGAATTTTCCTTGTCGCTGGCCTTTACTGGTTCACCTGGTATCAGTATAATGGACTGGGGTAGTGGCATGCTTGTCTGTGGCGTACTGACTCTGTGAGTTAGCACCTTAAAGTCGCCCTGAGTGCGCGATAGTACAAGGCAGGCCATACAACACATTCGCACTTCACATGCATACACGAAATTGTTCATAAAATTATCCATAGAGATTAATCAAATAGTTCTGTCGCGAATAGCTGAAAATGCTGATGCGACGTTAAGCAACATTCAACCAATCAATCGCACATTATGTGCATCCAATCTACATGTCAGATTTGTCAAAAGTTTAACAATAAGCTAATGAATTTGTCCCTAGTTAGTATTTTAGCTCATGATCTAAGCCATTCGCTGGTGATATCAAGAGTGCAAAAGTGCTCAACGTACTTCGAACCTCACGAAAGTCATATTGAGAACACGAGTTGTTGCACGTGATCCGATGGTGAGAAAATAATAGAAAAATAAAGAGAAAAATAGAGTTAATAGAAAAGCTTCTTGTTCACCTTGTTCAATGTTGTGTGCCTATACAACGACATAATCAAAAACAAACATACTAATCCATGTCAAAATCACAATCCAGAAGCAAAGTATCAACTTTGAAACTGACAACTGATTTAACACGTGAACTTCTACTAGGTAAGTGAGACCGGGTGCTCCGGAAGGGAAATAATTTCATAAATGAAAATAAGCAATTATACATATGTCTATAATTGCAGACAATTGTCCAATCGGAGACGATCCAACCTTTAATTGTCAACTGCAGGGATGTGCCTTCTATGAACGTGGAATCCGAGAAGGAAAATGTTGTAGCACCTGTTTACACCCAACAACAACGACGACGACGTCCACAACTACAACTACCCCCACAACTACAACTACACCCACAACTACAACTACCCCCACAACTACAACTACACCGACGACAACGCCCACAACTACAACTACACCAACGACAACGCCCACAACTACCACTACACCGACAACTACAACTACACCGACAACTACAACTACACCAACAACGACAACTACACCGACAACTACAACTGCACCGACAACTACACCGACGACAACACCGACAACTACACCGACGACAACACCGACAACTACAACTACACCGACGACAACACCGACAACTACACCGACAACTACACCGACGACAACACCGACAACTACACCGACGACAACACCGACAACTACAACTACACCGACGACAACGCCTACAACTACAACTACAACTACACCGACAACTACACCGACGACAACACCGACAGCTACAACTACACCGACGACAACGCCGACAACTACAACTACACCGACGACAACGCTGACAACTACAACTACACCTACAACGACGACAACGCCGACAATTACAACTACGCCGACAACTACAACTTCATCTACGCCCACAACTACAACTACACCGACGACTACAACCACACCGACAACTACACCAACGACTACGCCCACAACTACAACTACACCCACAACTACAACTACACCGATAACTACAACCACACCGACAACTACAACCACACCGACAACTACACCGACGACTACAACCACATCGACAACTACACCAACGACTACACCCACACCGACAACTACTCCAACGACTACGCCCACAACTACAACTACACCCACAACTACAACTACGCCCACAACTACAACTACACCCACAACTACAACTACACCGACGACTACGCTTACAACCACAACCACGCCCACAACGACGACAACGCCAACCACAACCACACAAACGACTACGCCAACAACTTCAACACCCACGACTTCAACCACGCCCACAACTACAACCACACCGATTACAACAACCCCCACAACGACGACTACGCCTACAACAACGCCCACAACGATGACAACGCCCACAACGACAACCACACCTACAACAACGCCGACAACGACTACGCCTACAACAACGCTCACAACGACGACCACGCCTGCAACAACCACACCTACGACTACGACAACAACAATCACGCCTATAACCACCACGCCTACATCTGCACTCTTTGAGTTTAGTCAGATGGATAATAATCCTAAATTGAAGATGATGATTTCTCAGTATGTTGCTATGTTGTTAGTATTGTGATGAACTGGTATTTGTCATTATGGAATTTCAGAAATATGATTGAAACAATTTCTAACATCTAGAAATCAATATTAACAGCACAAAAATAAAAATACATACAGATCAATACTGTATAAGATAAGTGGTAGGAAACGATTTTGAACTTTTAAACTATTTCACAGTTAGACATTTTCTCTAACTGTAGAGAGAGTATATCAAGCAAATAAGAAACTTTCACTTAGAATATGTACTCCCAGTACAGGAGTCACCAAATGTTACACAGATATTTATTATTTTTGAATTGACTTAAAATGGAAAATTTTAAATTATTTAATGACAATATACAATATAAATACAAAATAATTGATTAACATTTAAATATCCTTTTCCCTTTGGTTTCTATTGTAAAAATATCGTGGAAATTGATAAAATTTTACTGTTTTAGATAAAGAATAAAAATTATCAAAATTTCAAAAAGTGCATTAATATTTCACGGTATTAAAGGGGCGATTCGTCAAATTGGTGCACGTGGAGTGATAAATTCAAAACAAACATACATATCCACGTCCAAATCACTGTCCCAAAACGAAGTAAAAAATTAAAGATGGAAAATTAGGATAAAGACGCGAACTTCCACCAGCACCAGGGAAGTGAGGCAGGGTTTTCAAATTCTGTTCAATGATTTACATTGGCAATGAATTTTGTTTTACACTTTTATCATCTATTGGTGTCCTAATGAAGCATGTTTCAGTACACACTCTGCTAAAGTGTAACAGGGAATTCTTTCCATAGGATTTGTTCCATTAGGAATAAATTCCCTTGCGTTTTCATTCATTGGAAGTAATGCACTACTTTTGTGATATTATTTGAAAGACATGAAAAGAGTAAAAATTCCAACAGACACGTCATATTAGCAATTGTTCTATGTTTAAACCACTGGATATTCTTGACGTTCTATAATAGGATAAATACGATTCAAGGTATATGTGAAGACGGCTAACTTCTTAGTTGCACCCTTCTATATATACACAAGCTAAACCGTAATCAGAAAATGTCTTACACTCAATTCTACGCATTAAACTTTTTTGGCTACTTTAACTTTTATTATAAGATTAATGAAAAAGGAAACGTACTAAACCATGCCCGAATCACAATCTAGAAGCACAGTAAAATCTTTGGAACTGACAAGTTAGGTTAGACACGTGAACTTCCACCAGGGAAGTGAGGCCAGGTGCTCCGGAAGGGTAAGCATCTCCTGTTTAGCTAGCTACACCCGCCACGTGTGTAATCAAAATTGTTTGAAAGGAACATAAAACTATGGGGAAAAAAATAGTACCTTGCTGTCAACGGTACTATACTCGTTGCTAAGGACAGACGGAAACTATTCAAAATAGAGTGCATGTAAATATAAAATCAATTTCCTACAATTTATCATGTGATGTACTAAAAGATATATGTCGGATTTGGACACAATCAAGAATATTATTATTTCAAATGTAAATCATGGTTTCGCGTCTTAAATATCTATTGGAGAAACTAGAAATTAGGGTGTTAAAAGAACAAATGTAGCAAATTGAAAATTGTTTAGAAGTAATCATATGGAAATCATGACCTTCACATCCATAACATCTATTTTGGAAAACATAGGAAATTAAAAGAACAAAAGAGAAAAAAAAAGGAAAATGTTTTGAAAACATAGCTATTCGAGAAAGAAATAAAAGTGCAGAAAATATACAGATAAGACTATCGGTAAATAAATAAAAAACAAACCTACAAATCCACAACAAAACTACAATCCAAAAGCAAAGTTAAAACTTTGAAACTTGCAAATTAAGTTAAACACGCGAACTTCTACCCAGGAAGTGAGACCGAGTACTCTTGAAGGGTAAGCGAAAAGCACCTACTGTTTAGAAACACATTTGATCAGTATTTTTTTTATCTTGAAATATGTCATAGATAACTGAGAAATTTTCAAGGAAACCCTTTCTGTAAATTTATATTGATAATTGTTTAGGAATAAGACTTTTTTATCTCGTCCCTTTTCTTATCTTGTTCAGACAAAACAATATTTATTGTTATCTTTAGGATATTGGAAAGAATAATCCCCATACAGTTCAGGGTATAGCTAAACAACATTGATCTGTCCACGTGACTTTAATATGGAAATTTGCATTTTTCTTTAGCGATAAGTAGTGCTTATTCCCTCGTCTACATCATGAGAAATATACTCGAGGGAAGTTGGTCCGTGTTGGAAAAAATAAGATATAATAGCTTGTAGATTAAGAAGTGAGTGACGGTTACCTTTGGAATTTCTTGCTTTTTATTTAGTTTTTCGATCCACATCAGCATTTTTAGTTGACACGGACGCTGGTAGTGAAAAACATGATCGTTATGCGAAATACAAGCTACTTTTACATGGACGGGGTTAGCTACATCGGGCAAAATTACAATGTTTTTCTGTGTTTTCCGTTTGAACATTTTATTAAGATTTTAAATTATGTCCAAAAATTGAATGCCAACTTAAAGAATATTTATCTGGGAACAACATGACACCAAGATCACGATGATCGGACACAAATTAAAACAGTAATGTAGTGTTTTGTCGGAGCACCTACAAATGAAAGATCCGATTCGTTGTTCCCCTTTACTCTTTTTTATATACTTATTGATATTTTTTAGATTTTATTATGAAACTGGCCCCTGTGGACAGATCCTTCTATATGAATATTCCTAATGATAGGTCAAACGGACAGGTCAGTATTGTTTGCCTATACATGTCACTGATAAAGTATTCCGAAACGGCCGTCTAGTGTTGTAAAATTAACACTTGTATAGTTCGTAAGCGATATTGTGGCAGTGTGTTTATAAACACGACTTCATGCGTTCATTAGTCAACTCCATCTTTATATTGGCAAACAACATTGACCTGTCCGTTTGACCTTTCATTAGGAATATTCATATAGGATGGTCCACCAAATACATAGGTAGCGTCAGGATCCGCAGTTAATAAATAAACACATTGCCCATGATAAGTGTTCACATCAGGTAGTCTATATTATACACGCATGGTCCCTATTACTTAAATTTACTCGTCCGTAATGAATATTTAAATCAAAGATCAAGCGGACAGGTCAATGTTGTTTACCTTTATACATTATATAGACTCTTCCGTGTTCATAAACACTCTGCCACAATATCGCTGACAGACTATATAATATGATTTTTCAACCACTGAGCCGGTATCTCTACTGGTGGATGTTTCCCCGAGGATATCACAAACTCAGTAGGCAATACGTTTGTTTTGTCAGATGTGGTTAAAATATAAAAATTCTTAAAAACTCGGGTTTGGTATACTCCCTCATGAAAAGTATTAACTAAGCTAAATTTTGATCCTTAGGATACTATTTCAATTCGTTGATAAAATTTTGGTTTCCTATTTTTGGACCAAGCACTGCTGATGAGGAATTGAATTCCAAAAACGGCCGTCTAGTGCTGTAAAATTAGAACTAGTTTAATATGTTATATTTCACAAAATAACCAGAAACGGTAATCAAAAATCGCGAATTTATGACTCCCCGAATTGTCATTTATTTTTTAAGAGTCACGAAAACGATAAAAATATTCCACAATATACAAGAAATTACACAAAAATTACTTAAAATTTGTAAAAATTTAATCAATTGTAACAGTATTTGGAGTTCAAAGATCCTAACAATATAATTACAATCATGCATAGTACATATAGATTTGAATGAATCCAACAAATTGAACACAAACAATTTTAATATATAGATGACAAAACTCCTTATATAATTATTTCAAATAAAAAACAAAACAACAAAAATGTAGTACATCTATATGTTAAACATGTTAATATCTTCATTAAAAAGCCTTGTGTCCTGCCAATTCTCATGGATTTCGATGTTTGGTCTATGCTTAATGCGAAGTTATGTCCCATTAAATACTTTCACTTATATCGAGATTAGTTCAGGATGTTCGAGAAATTTAAAATCCCCGACCTTTCGGCAAGCGAACTGGCAAATATTCTCTCACGAGGTTCGGTCTTTATCTACTAAAGTTATGGCGGATTATTTGCATCTCGATTCAGTGATAGCACATACTTGAAGTTTGAAGTAAGAATTGCATTAGAAGGGACTATCGCACAAATATTGCTGCTTTACCTTTTTTACGTTTTACCTAATTTAAGTGTCTTTTTTCGCAATCTCTATTATTTCATGCGGCCGTGAAATCATCATTTGGAGCTAGAGTCACAGGAATGTGTCAACATGTATTGTGTTTACAATGTTGACAATGTGAATCGATGTCGACAGAACACTCGACCATGCCAATAACGTTACGCACATTCTACTATCCCAAACGTCATTAAATTGATGGATATTCGATGTGTATTTTACAAAATGTTGCCATCTTATTCAAAACGATCATAAAGATTTCTAAAGATTTTCTTTTTTCCAAAAATTACCCCCTGCAAAATCCATGATACTTCCTTCAAATAACATGATTGCGATGATACGATCCCAATTTAATTTTACAAAACGGCCAGCATAGCAGTGAACATTGTGATCTCAATTTAATTTTACAAAACGGCCAGCATCGCAGTGAACATCGCGATCCCAATTTAATTTTACAAAACGGTCAGCATCGCAGTGAACATCGCGATCCCAATTTAATTTTACAAAACGACCAGCATAGCAGTGAACATTGTGATCTCAATTTAATTTTACAAAACGGCCAACATTGCAGTAAACATTGCTATTTTCATTTTCAAATCGTCACTCAGTTCATTATCATTTGTAGTCGTTGGTGCTTTAGTTGTCGACGACTGACTTGTCACAGTGCTGTCTGCACGAGTTGAGGACATTGCTGACGATTTAGTAGTTGATATTCCATGTGTCACAGACGTCACTGGGGTATTTGAATTCCCTGGTGTGCTTGATGATGGGCTGGGTGCAGGAGCCGGCGCTTGTGTAACCTTTGGCAAGTTAGTACTTAAGGGTGTGTTTGAAGATGTACTCGTACTTGACATTGTTGTTGATTGACTAGTTGTGGTTTGAGGCGATGTAATAGATGTGGTAGTTGTGGTTTTCGGTGTTGTTGAGGTTGTTTGAGCATTTATAGTTGTTGCTTTTGATGCCGTTGTGGTCATTGTAGTTCTTTGTGTTGTGGTAGTAGTTGGAGTAGTAGTGGTTGTTGGTGTTTTGGTAGTTGTTTGTGTTAAGGTGGTTGTTGGTGTTTTTATAGTTGTAGGTGTTGTTGTTGTTGTTGGTGTTGTGGTGGTTGTTAGTGTTGTTGTGGTAGTGGGCGATGTAGTAGTTGTTGATGTTTTAGTGGTAGTCATTGTCGTTGTTGGTATTGTGGTGGTTTTTAACATTGTGGTAGTTGTTGGTGTTGTAGTGGTTGTTGGTGTCGTAGTGGTTGTTGGTGTTGTAGTAGTTGTTGGTGTTGTAGTAGTTGTTGGTGTTGTTGTGGTTGTTGGTGTTGTTGTGGTTGTTGGTGTTGTAGTAGTTGTTGGTGTTGTGGTGGTTGTTGGTGTTGTGGTAGTTGTTGGTGTTGTGGTAGTTGTTGGTGTTGTGGTGGTTGTTGGTGTTGTGGTGGTTGTTGGTGCTGTAGTAGTTGTTGGTGTTGTGGTGGTTGTTAGTGTTGTGGTGGTTGTTGGTGTTGTGGTAGTTGTTGGTGTTGTGGTAGTTGTTGATGTTGTGGTGGTTGTTGGTGTTGTGGTGGTTGTTGGTGTTGTAGTGGTTGTTGGTGTTGTGGTGGTTGTTGGTGTTGTGGTTGTTATTGGTGTTGTGGTGGTTTTAGGTGTTGTGGTGGTTGTTGGTGTTGTGGTTGTTGTCGTAGTTGATGGTGTTGTTGTTGTTTTTGGTATTGTTGTGGTTGTTGGTGTTATGGTGGTTGTTGGAGTCGTAGTAGTTTTTGGTGTTGTGGTGGTTGTTGGTGTTGTAGTGGTAATTGTTTGTGTTGAAGTTGTTGATGTTGTGGTGGTTGTTGGTGTTGTTGTGGTTATTGGTGTTGTAGTGGTTGTGGTTGTTGGTGTTGTTGTGGTTATTGGTGTTGTAGTGGTTGTAGTTGTTGTTGTTGTGGTGGTTGCTGGTGTTGTAGTAGTTGTTGGTGTTGTAGTCGTAGTTGGTGTTGTGGTGGTTGTTGGTGTCGTGGTGGTTGTTGGTGTTGTAGTAGTTGTTGGTGCTGTGGTGGTTGCTGGTGCTGTGGTGGTTGCTGGTGTTGTAGTAGTTGTTGGTGTTGTAGTAGTTGTTGGTGTAGTAGTTGTTGGTGTTGTGGTGGTTGTTAGTGTTGTGGTGGTTGTTGGTGTTGTAGTAGTTGTTGGTGTTGTAGTAGTTGTTGGTGTTGTGGTAGTTGTTGGTGTTATAGTAGTTGTTGGTGTTGTAGTAGTTGTTGGTGTTGTAGTAGTTGTTGGTGTTGTGGTGGTTGTTGGTGTTGTAGTAGTTGTTGGTGTTGTAGTCGTAGTTGGTGTTGTGGTGGTTGTTGGTGTCGTGGTGGTTGTTGGTATTGTAGTAGTTGTTGGTGCTGTGGTAGTTGTTGGTGTTGTGGTGGTTGAAGGCGTGGTTGTGGTTGTTGGTGTTGTGCTGGCTGTTGGTGTTGTAGTAGTTGTTGGTGTTGTTGTGGTTGTTGGTGTTGTAGTCGTAGTTGGTGTTGTGGTGGTTGTTGGTGTTGTGGTGGTTGTTGTTGCTGTAGTCGTAGTTGGCGTTGTTGTTGTTGTTGGTGTTGTGGTGGTTGGTGTTGTGGTGGTTGTTGGTGTTGTAGTCGTAGTGGGCGTTGTTGTAGTTGTTGGTGTTGTAGTGGTCGTTGATGTTGTAGTGGTTGTTGGTGTTGTGGTGGTTGTTGGTGTTGTAGTCGTAGTGGGCGTTGTTGTAGTTGTTGGTGTTGTAGTGGTCGTTGATGTTGTAGTGGTAGTAGGAGTCGTTGTTGTTGTGGGCGTTGTAGTAGTTGTTTGTGTTGTTGTAGTGGGCGTCGTTGTTGTAGTAGGCGTCGTTGTGGTTGTTGATGTTGTAGTTGTTAGGGATGGTTTCACTAAGCATGTATAACAACATTTCCCCTCTCTTGTACCTGTGTCATAAATCAGACACTGGTTAATATCGCAGCCAAAGGACGGGTCATCTCCCAGAGGACATATATCTACAAAGAAACAAAAAGACGCATTGAATCACTTGCGTACTAAGTGGAAAATACTCTACCACACCAATGGACATCATTTTGCCACTTTGTCAAGAGCTTGTTCAAAGTCGGGAATTGTAATCGGGTATTGTTCTGTTTTAATGCTTCCTTTCTATCTTGTTAGCGTTGGCTATAGCAATTAAAGTACAAGGTATAACGTTGTAAAAATATTATTTTGATATTATTATCGACATAAATTAAGTGGAAGAGTTAATAAATATCCTCAGATTGACGGTGGTGTCTTCAGAATACACGTGAAAGGGTTAATAAATATCCTCAGATTTACGGTGGTGTCTTCAGAATACATGTGAAAGAGTTAATAAATATCCTCAGATTTACGGTGGTGTCTTCAGAATACATGTGAAAGGGTTATAAATATCCCCAGATTTACGGTGGTATCTTCAGAATACATGTGAAAGCTTTATAAATATCCTCAGATTTACGGTGGTGTATTTATAATTTAAGTGAAAGAGTTAATAAATATTCTCAGATTTACGGTGGTGTCTTCAGAATGTATGTGAAAGGGTTAGTAAATATCCTCAGATTTACGGTGGTGTCTTCAGAATACATGTGAAAGGGTTAATAACTATCCTCAGATTTACGGTGGTGTCTTCAGAATACATGTGAAAGGGTTAATAAATAACCTCAGATTTACGGTGGTGTCTTCAGAATACTTGAAAGAGTTGATAAATATCCTCAGATTTACGGTGGTGTCTTCAGAATACATGTGAAAGGGTCAATTATATCCTCAGATTTACGGTGGTGTCTTCAGAATACAAGTGAAAGGGTCAATTAATTTCCTCAGATTTACGGTGGTGTCTTCAGAATACAAGTGAAAGGGTTAATAAATAACCTCAGATTTACGGTGAATAACGACGTCCCTACCACAGGTCAGAGACAAATAAATACTGTTAATACTACCCATTTAATCTTAAGGAAGTATATATACATAGAGAAAAATCAATTATATCATTTCTCGGTAGATTTTGGACATAAACTATCTTGGCGACTTTGCAGACGAAATTCAGTTTTGGTATTGGTCCAGTTTTTTGCATATTGGCAATGTTTATCTCATAGATACTGTAAAGGTAAAACAACTTCAACTGCCACTTTAACTATAGCTGATGATGTCTCGATATATGTGAAATATTCTTCACTGGGACATAAAACCCAATTCAATGATTAATTTATCATTAATGTATTAAGAAAATTACCTGAGCTTTCTGGAGCCTCTGATGATGATACACAAGCCCATTTCTCACACCACTGAAACATAATAAACATATCGCTTTGTAAATAATATTAATCCTGATCTTAAAATTTGTTTCAGCAAATATTTAATACTACATACAGTATGGCCACGGTTTCAAAATCATTCCTTAGCTAAGATTTTTCTTAACTTAAATCTTTATAGTTTTGTTTATTATGATGATATTCAGGATTTTTAGTTGTAAATCTTAAGATATTTTTTAGATTAAAACATTTGCATTTAGTTTTGAAAAAAATATCCATCAGTAGTTCTAAAAAATGATTACAAAAATTTGCTAAATTTAAGTTAAGGAAAATCTTAGCTAAGGAATGATTGTGAAACCGGGGCATGATCTTTTAAGTTTTAAGTGTAAACTTAGCTTGATAAGATTGAAAAAGCGAAAAGTTTTATACCTGTGGTAATAATATTAATAATAACTATATGTTATGACATAAAGACAGAAAAAATAACATAGTGCATTTGTATTATCTATGAATGCAGTATTTTTTATGGACAAATCCGAATTTCCAAATCAAATCATGTTATTCTTTTTCACTATGCTAATGGAATATTTGCAACCTATAGGGAGGCTTTGGTAGCATACGAATCAAAACTCCGATTTCTCGATTTGTATTTCTTTTCCAAGGAGAGAGGTCCTGGGCTGGGTAACTCGAAGCTCTCTTAACAGTTATGAACACTTAACTCCGTTGTGTTATATAGGCATTAAGTGTTCGTAACTGCTAAGAGAGCTTCGAGTTACCCAGTCCTGGTGTAAAAATATACCCAAGTAATTTCTGGGCACTCCCCAACCACAATACCCTATCTGACTCTCAATATAAAAATCTCCAATACTTTGCTTCAATTCACTTTTCAAACTTTTTAAAACATTACCTTATTTTTTCCACATGGTGTTCCATCTTGGGGATATGTACTTGTGCATTCTGTAGTTGATCCTGGTTGACGACATTGTAAATTCTGACATACACTCTCCCATTTGGTAGCGAAAAACGGGTACCTTTCCTAAAAAAGAATTCCACATAAAACTATTATTTCAGATTTTTTGTGATTCCGCTGAATATGCATTGATTTGCGCTTATTTAGTGTAGAATGGCCTATTCCTCTTAATGTTTGGTGTTTGAAAATAAAAATTAATATTTTGCCCATACTTACCCTGCAGAAAACAGAATTGGTGTTAGGAGCAAACAACAGTTGACATTGTTGGTCGGGACTATAAACACAATAAAACTATAAACAGGTTGTATTGTTCATGTGACTAAATAATGTATTTACCCTGCAAACGACCGAATTCGTGTCTGGAGCAAAGAGTTAACATTGTTGGTTGGCACTATAACACTCCCTGTCGCCTCCATTGGTCAAGTTACTCTGTAGGTAACCGAATCGTGTTAGGAGCAAACAACAGGCAACATTGTTGGTCGGCACAATACACACCCCCAAGCCGCATTGATCAAAAACTTACCCTGCAGACGACCGAATTTGTGTTTGGAGCAAACAGCAGACGACATTGTTGGTCGGCACTATAAACACTTCCAGGTTGCATTGTCAACGTAACAACATCAAGTAAAACTGGGATGTTTGTCAAACAATTTCTGAAATGAAAATAACATATGTCTTTTATATTTGTCACATGGCTTTATAAATAAATTATTTGACTAAAGAAATTCCCTTGCAATAGACGTAAATGATAAAACATCCAATAGAGACAATAGAAAGATAAAGACAAACATACGATGTGATCGTCGATTGTAAAACTCCTTTCGACGGCCATTGGAGTATATGGCCGATGGCGTGGTTAAAGTACTATTCGGGGTCACTTACTTCATAATTAAAACAAACATAGCAATCCATGTCCAAATCAAAATCCCAAAGCAAAGTAATAATTTTTAAACTGTAATTAAGTAAAACACTTCCACGAGGGAAGTGAGACCGGGTGTAAGCAACTCTCGTTAAGCCAACTACAGCTACTATCGCCATGTGTGACGTCAAATATATCCATGGTGATTTTAGACACACAGACATCGTGCATATCAACAATGTTGGGATGACGGCCATATATTGATAGCTAACCTATTGTTTTCTACCTGTTCATTGACAGCATTTTATCTAAAATCAAACTAATTTCTTGCTCGACAGCAAGAATATGTGCATGAAGAAATTTAAAATACGCCTGGTGGACTAAGGTGAAAGTGTTAATTAAAAGCTTGTCAAAATCACAAATTTAATGGAGGTTTTTATCTAGCACGTCACTACCAAATTCGAAATGTTGGGTGATGCCTTAAACCTTGTATTAATGCTATACTTACGATGACAATCCGTTCACATAATTACCAATGGCAGTCCTTGAACATGTTGAGAATATGAATGGATTAGATCCAAGAGATGGATCATTGACTCTAGGTAATCTTGGCGCCATTAAAAACATGGACGAATCTGAACAGCCGAGGGAAGCTGAATCGTGGGATGCTCCAAGACTGAAAAAAGATCAAAATATATTCAATCATGAATATAATCAACAGATGGTTAATTGGAACATATATACCCAACATATAGTTGTAATAGTAAGTATTAAATACACTTTTATCCTCCTCAACTTCTTGTTTGCAACACTTTGTTGAAGAAGCAGACGATAAGTGGAACCAACCTGTCATGTGTTAATATTAATAAGGCACTCAAATATAAATTTCTAGATGGCAACATTTGAGTTTTCATATGTATCAAGTTGTCATGTTTTTTCTTTAAAACCGGGGCGGATGGTGTTGGTGACAGAGTTGTCTTAAATGCCGGCTTATGGATCACACCACCTATCATCTCATACATTCGAATCCCACTCGTCAGATCACACTGTGAGAATGTTTGTCAGTTCATTTGTAGTTTTTTCCCCAGTCTTTTTTCACCAGCAGAGAATTGAACATTTGGATATAAGTGTAAGAATCTTGACTTCGAGTGTAACACGTCATACTCTACTCCACACCACCATCCCTCGATATGAACTAGAAAAACTGTGAACCACAAGCTCACAAAAAATACCCCCGCTCTCAAAAATCCGTCGGATTAAATTTTTAAATACGAGGTGCACATCTACATTATATCACAAAAATTGTGTGAAAGTTTCATGAAAATCCATTAAAGGGTTTAGGAGGAGTTGCGGATAGGTACCCTAAGGTGTAACGGAAGGACGGACGGACACCCCTATCACTATATACCCCCACTTTTTAAGGGGGGGGGGGGTAATAAAAGAATATGACTGGAACGTAAACAGGTTTTGGTATGACGTCATACTTATTCGGAGGCCTATAACTCTATCCAATGAAAACTTTCCATTCCTCTCTTCCTATAACTCTATCCAATGCAAACTCTCCAATCCTCTCTGCCACTCCAATTCACTCTTTTAAATCTCTGTTTTTTCCACTTACCTATGTCCTAACTCGTGAGCCGCTATGTGGATTGATAAAGCATTATATGTCTCTTCATTAACAGAAGCTGCATATGTCTGACAAACTCTGCTTAAATATGCAATACCTAAAACAAAGGATATGTATCTAAAATATCTAATTATAATAGTATATACATGTATCTCATAGAGAACACTGTTTACACTCAATTGGACTTTACATGTATTTGATGTATACCCGATGTATGTATGCAGCCCAGCGTAAATCATAAGAATGAAAAATATTTCAAAACATTAATATATTCTACCAAAATAGAATATACGGTGTATACTACTATAAATATATATACAAACCTATAGTTCGGGAATTGGAGGCGGTCTCTGCAAGGTCATAACTGAAAAAAAAATGAAAAGAATAAAAATTTTATTAATTTTTTTTAAAACATGAACATTATTGTTAATAAAACTAAAATAAGGATTTGACTGATAATGGCAGACTATTCAATAACAATTACATACAAGTGTTTTACTGGGAGATATGTTCATATAATCAGTCGCTATGAAATCTTCAATCTGAGTTATATGGAGAAATTAGACACCACTAATCGATGCTTTAATCATAACACAATCAAAAATAAATAAATACCGTATAATAAACTACATGAAATACAGTTTTTTTTCGAAATTATACAATTAATACATTTATCTATTGATTCAATTTTATTTTTTTACAGTCAGATATATTTGTACAAACAAGGGCACCATTAATTAAAAAAGTCAGCCTCTCGCAAATAACTGAAGACATATTTAGCAATACTATAGATCACTTTTATTTCGCGTCCGATTTATTTTTGATGGATTCAATTGCGAAAAATCCTATTATGAAAACACCTATTTTTCTGCTACAATATACACGTTTTGACCGATGTGTAAAAACACATTCAGATTATTTGTTTTGGGACTTTTTTTAAACAATTTTACAATACAGTCCAACCTGCCTTAAAGGCCACCTCTATATAAGGGCCACCTGCTTATAAAGACCAGTAAAATTGTATCACAATTGTTCTTTATTCATATTATTTGAACCTGTATATAAAGACCACCTGTCCATGAAGGTCACTTTTACTGGCTCCTTTGGGTGGCCTTTATAGACAGGTTTGACTGTACAATTAGGCAGATCTGATGTCCATAAACTTTAAAAGTACACTATCACCCATCTGAATTACTATGACTCGAAATTGTTCAATAAAATCCAATTAAATTTTCTAATAAAGTATTAAACCCAAAAACCAACCAACTACTTGCAAGTGACTTTAGATAATTGTTATCCATACCCAGTAAACAGTGCTGCGTGGTCATGAGTTGGTAGATTGGTCTGGGAGTTGATCCATACTGCAAAGTTGTTTAATGTATTGCCATCCAATACCTTGTTTCCAGTGATGATATTATTCTCCGTCCAGGGTGCAGCACCGGATACCTTAAACATGTAATATATAAAATGATAAAAATTCGCCATAACAACAGCCAATGCCACCAAGAACACACCTTATAGCATTTTTAAAAATTATATAAGACAATTGCACAGCGACTTTATAGGCTGGCCGTCTTTATATACAGGTTATTTTAGTTGAAACTGTAAAACAGTAGTATAAATGTGATGGTGGTCTTAATATAGATGTTCATTTTGGTTAACTTAAATTACAAAAGACGGGATGTGCACATACTTTGGGTAATCACACATGTTAACTGCCATCAAAGACTGGACCGGAGCGGACCGGAGTGGATTAAAATTATAAGCACCAGTTAAATTCTTTTTCTAAGTATTTCAATGCAGTTAGTTCAGGGACATAGGGGGCGGAATGTCTGGAGAAAACCGGTCATGATGAAAGAAAAACAGGGGATATTGACGTTGAAGGAAATTCAGTTTTGATATACTTACCGTTGATAAAACAAAACCTGCTAATGTTACTCGGAAATTACCAACATGTGTCTGGGCTGTTTGATACCTAACATCTATCTGCAGGATATAAATCAGAGTGAAAATTAAGAAGCACCAAATATACAAAACCAACGATTATTATAAGCCCTTAGGCTCAATAGAGCTGGCCAAAGTTTCAAAATAATTCCTTAACTAAGATTTTCCTTAACCCAAACCTACCACTGCGGTAGCTCAGTCGGTAGAGTGCTCGCTCCGTAAGTGGGAGGTCGTGGGTTCGAAGCCCGGACGGGTCTAACCCAAGACTTGAAAGTGGGTAGTGACTGTTCTTTCGCCAAGCACTCGGCATTACGAAATGAAAGTCACGGTTCTTTCGGATGGGAACTTAAAATAAACGAGGTCCCGTGTCACGGTGGGCTTGGTACGCTAAAGAACCCTGCTGTATAATGCCATAAGCGCAACGCACAGACAAAATTTCTGCACTTTCGCCTATAGCTGGCGACGTCTCGATATAAGTGAAATATTCTTCACTGGGATGTTAAACACCATTACTCACTCACTCCTTAACCCAAACGTGACAAATTTAACACTTTAAGAACTTTGTTAATTTTTTTTAGACATTTTGGTATTTAGTGTGTTCATTTTGACGATCACCTCATGCTTGTGTCATAAATATTTAGTTTTGTTAATTATAAAAACATATTTATTAAAAACGATTGCCAAAATTTGCTTAATTTGAGTTCAAGAAAATCTTAGTTGAGGTATAATTGTGAAAATTGGATCTGATGCTTAAAATATACATTCACATTGATGTCATTGATGAAACTGTTAGTGTAAAAAAAAGCTTATTCGTCGGAAAAATATTCCGTTCCTTAAAACGCTAATTTTGTTAAATTTTTGCAGTCTCATTATTTGCATTTTGGATCTGATGCTGAGGTAGATGCAGCGACTCTCACAAAATGCTCTAAAATACAAAATTATGACACATTCTGTGACCATTTGCAATGCTATAGGAATAATGTGTTCTTTTTGTAACAAAAACATAAAAGAATTGGAAATTTTGCGCACGGTATAATATAATTTGCGAAGCTACTATGTGAATTACAATTTATCCAGAAAGAAAAAAACCCATTATATTTCTTTATTTGTTATATTAACAATATTTATAAAATTAATTTTATTGCTGTCTCACATTTTCCATGTTAATTGAAATACAATGTTGTTGCACCTTCGCGTAAAAATGGGTCGTCTCCTGTCAGTCAACGAGAGCATTTGACATCTGACGTCATCATGTCAGCGCGAGGAGCCCTTGTCTCTATGAAGTGGCAAAGTATAGTCGATATCAAATACTTTATTGAAGCTAAGATATTGGAATTGTGAATATATCATTATAATTCATTTCACAAATATTTTAACTAAAAATATAACTAATAAGTCAAAAACCATTATGACGTAGGAATATGTTTGTGTGTCGTCCATTTCAACAAGACGTCAGTGTCAATTCTTTCACACAGAAATAATTCAATGCTCCTTTATTTCAAGCATATATTTATTGGTCATATTTTTCTGTTACATTTGCATGAATGAATGACGCACGGAGGCATTTGAATTTCTACGCCATAGCGATGCTATTTTTTACTTGCTACAACAATATTGTTATTTAAATTGTTGATTTGTTGTTGGAAAAAATTCTATAAATTTAATTATAAGAAATAAAATTAATTTCTCTTTTTGTTATGGAAGTATGAAATTGGACATTGCACAGTAACATAATTCGCTACGCAAATTATTCAGTGTGCAAATGTCAAATTTTTCATAGTTCCTTAACAAAAAGAAAAATTAACTTCATTCCTATAACAGATATTTAAATCAGATTGTTTCAGCTATAACAGTGGTTTGTCCATGAAAAAAAAAACAAATTTAATGCACTCTAAAATTAATCAAAATACTTACACCGTTGACAACAAAGAGATAATATTGTACAAGATTATTCTGAGCATCTGTCATTCTTTCTGCATCTGTCGCTTTATCTGACATAGACTTCCATCTGTAAAATTAACAAGAAAAAGACAAGTCTTTATTTTATACCTGTAACATGAAAGACAAAAACAAAAAACGAAAATCGGAGCTCGAACCCGGGACCTTCCCAATACTAGCAAGATGTTCTACCAAATGTGCAACAAGCCACTGCTCGAGCCCAGTCTGGCACATTCCTTCTTTCACTTTTTATCCAATTACCTTTGATCGAATGCACTAGGTTCGAACCTGTGATCAACCTGTTTGCCAGTCACTACTCAGGGTTGGACGAGCCCCAAATATAAAATGAAATGGAAAATGAAGCTGATAAACCGGAACTCTAACCAGAGTCCTTCGTTACGTAATACTAGCGAGGTGCTTTACCGTCTGAGCTACCCGATCGCTCCTCGAGCCCGGGACCGCAACAAACGAAATACGTATACCCTCATGGCCAAGGATAAACTCATCTGTTAGTATAGTTTCGTTTTGCTGGGATAATATAATCGCATGTCAAATGATAATGCAAAATTCAGGGATTATTAGAGAGTTTATAACTTGTTAAATGACGTCTATAAAATAAATTGTTCATGACAAGATTTTAGAATCAAAACTACTTCACATCATTAAATAGTGCTTGTTACTTCGTTATGACTCACTAGATGACCATCTCCAATCAAACCGGAGATAATAAAAATTTTGGTTGATATTTTTTGGCATGTTCTGTTTTGTTCATTTTTCATAACTCTTTCTATCTTGTTTTATTTAATGATAATACATTTTACTATAGCTATTGTACGTTCGTACTATAGCTGTGTATTGATCGTCCGTATCGGGTACCTTTACATGAATCGTAGATTTAAAACATACACGTGAAATTTAACCGGGGAAGTGAAAAGGGGCTCCGAAATGGTGAAGGCTTCTCGTCCGCCAGGCGAAAAATCGTGCTACATTTCAAAATATTGTATACTCACATTAGGAAGTTAGCGTAATCCACAACAACTAAGTATTCACAGTAAAGTTTGGTAGAACTTTGCCTCTTGTATCTGGTGCGGAAATCTGTTGAAAGTATGAAAAATTGAGATAATTTGAGTTTAAGTCTACAGTAAAACCTGATTACAATATTCTTACATACAGCCATTTAGGATTTCAAGGCGTAACTTTTTATAAGAATTAAAAAATAAAATCTAAAATTATACAATTTTATATTTTCCCCTAGATGGGGATGAGTGTAATGAAATATATTCTTACATTCAGCCATTTAGGATTTGGTAAATTTTTATTAAATGTCCTAATGCGAACTTAGTAGTAATTAATTAGTTATTTTTGATCAGCCAATCCAAAGGCTCGGGCAAGTCCCCGAATGTAACAGGAAAGGGAAAATACAATAGCGAAATCGGGACTCTAACTTGGGTCCTTCCAAATACTAGATGGACGCTACATGCAACCCCGTCGCCAATCGACCCCGGTCAGTCACACAAAAATACTATAGTAAAACACTTCGTAATCATACAGCACATTCCTGTTGAAATTAAAGTTTAACAATAAGCTCAGGAATAAGTGGCGAATAGGCTGCTCATTTCGGATCCTCGTTAACTATGTTCTGGTAATTTTTCTGTAGCGGCTGCCTATTGGTTTGCGATCACTAGATATCCATATCTCGGCCACTTGGCAGACGACATTTGAGTCCTTGTCGTCAGCTCAGTGTTAAACTTTCGACAGGTTAGTACATGTACTGTAGTAGTGTTCTTACCTTCTTCTGGAATTGTCTCCCTTGAAATCGACCTTGAAGATCGTCTCTAAGAAATAAAAAAAAATAAAAATAGATCGAGTTAGTAAAGTTACTTGATAGCAAAATATGCCTATCATCTTCATAGTTTGATTTGAATCTTAACATTTGTAATATAGATTTTTTTCCATATCTAAAATTACATTGTGTTTGCAATACGAAAACGACGTTTGTAGAACTGTTTCATTGCCTTACAGAGTAATGCGCATATTAAATTTATTATTGTCTTTCGGAGCAATGCGAAAATTTGGGACCAATTGTCTTTATGGGTATTACTCATATTGGGACACTAACCAACATTTATAGTTTCAATATTATTACCTTTCGGAGGGATATAATTGGTGGAAACGTGTCATTATCTTCTTGCAATCTTTCCGGTAAAAACGGAAATTGTGGAGCGAGTGTGGTATTTGTATCCTGGTCCGCTGTAATGAAACAAAATAGATAAAATAAAATAAATAAATAAATAAATATATAAAAACTGTGAGAAGTGAAGTGGGGTAATGGAGGTTTACGCCCCAGTCAAGATTTTTTCACTAATATCAAGGCGGTCAGTCCATTGATTAAGGCGCTGTATTTCGTAAGCGTGCGCTTTAGACCATTCGGCTACTAAGGGCTCCAGTTACACTGAGTCAAGTACAGTTAAAGAGGTGTCGTTTGATTACTAGTATTTATTCAGTATTTTGTTATTATATATTACTTATTCGATTTTATGATATTGTCAATTAAAGTTTATTTTGTGATATCACTTAAGATATATCACTAGAGATGGCTATCAGCTGCTGCCTTAAAGCTGTCAAGATTAAGCTAACGGTGGACGAAGGAGAACTGTCGACCCGCACTAAAACGTTAGCTAAGTATTCAACTTCCGACAGGCCTGTACTGTATGGGCACGTTTCTGAGAGAGGTCATTGAGGTTTGAGTTGAGTTATGGCGTTTAACGTCCCAGTCAAGAATATTTTACTTATATCGAGACGTCACCAGCTATATATAGGAGAAGGTGCAGAAATCTTGCCTGTGTCTTGCGCTGATGGCATTATACAGCAGGATTCTTTAGCGTGCCAAGCCCACGAAGCTCGTTTATTTGAAGTTCTTATCCAAAAGAACTGTGACTTTTATTTCGTAATGCCGAGTGTTTGGCGAAAGAACACTCACTACCCACTTTCAAGTCTTGGGTCAGACCCGGTCAGGGTTCGAACCCAAGACTTCCCACTTACGGAGTAAGAACTATATCAACTGAGCTACATGTACCAGAGTGATTAAAGATCATTTAGACGGAGTTACAATAGAAACCCGTTATTTTACTGTTGCAGAATCGCGAAAAGAGTTTTTTGTTAAAAGCATGAAACTTGGCATGATAATAGTTCATGACTAATATCCAGTTGTTTGAAGCTTTGTTAGTTTAATCAATGATTAACATAAATTAAAACATCGATATCAATAAAAATCAACATATCATTATCAAATGGATAGTTTTATAATAATATGATGTACTTGACGTCTCATAGTTCCATGTTCCTTTCACACAATTTTGATTACACACGTGGCGGGTGTAGCTAGCTAAACAGGAGGTACTTGCCCTTCTGGAGCACCCGGCCTCACTTCTCTCTTGGTAGTTCACGTGTCTAACCTAAGTTGTCAGGTCCAAAGTTTTTACTTTGCTTCTGGATTGTGCTTCGGACATGGATTAGTATGTTTGTTTTTGATTAGTTTGATGAAATTCGATCACTTTCAACGTTTTCAACAAAAAATTCAAAACAGATCAGAAATCAGTTTTTTTTATTGATCGATTGATTAAACTAATCAAGCTTTGAACAACTGACATCTAGAAGTTATTTTCTGAGATATGGGGCAATAAAAAAAACAAAACAAATTGGCCGCCATTTTCAATATGGCGGACAGGACAAGATAGTCACCAAAAACACATAAAAATGCATTAAGAATTTGTGACTACCCATTTTGATCACACATATTCACATATCTGAAAATTATTAGCTGGTCATAATTTTTAATCAATCCAAGTTTCATAATCAACAATTTAAAAAAGACAATTTTAGCAGTTTCTTGCACGAATTGTCTGCACTATTAGTCTCTCAAAATTTATTGATAACTCACGTGGTATTATGAAGGTGTCATCATAAAAATCCAAAACTAAATCATCATCTAATTTCATAATAATGTGGTCCCTTTCTAAGGCTGGATGTCGTGTTGTGTGTATGAACGGTATTTCGCTTGGTTTCACAATAAACGGCGACCGTTTGTTGCGTACGACGTGTAAATCTAGCGGCTGTATGGCGTACCATTCTGATCCAAGGACATAAGATGCCCGCTAAAATACAGAAAGAAAAACGTTGTATATTTATGATACAGCCAAACCTGTCTATAAAGGCCACCCAAGGAGACAAGTAAATGTGGCCTTTACTGGCAGGTGGCCTTTATATACAGGTTCAATTAGTGTGAATAAAAAACAAGTAAGATACAATTTTACTGGCCTTTATAAGCAAGTGACCCTTTTACAGAGGTGGCTTTTAAGGCAGGTTGGGCTGTATATTGAAATGAAATCGACCCTGACATATTGGAATGCAACGTATCCAAATTGATCGAAGAAATTCTAGCACATTGTTGTGTGTTTTTTATTATTAAAAAATAATTGCATCTCTTTAAGATTATTAAGAATTTAGTTTATAATTATAAAAAATATTTGAAGAAAAAAATAAATACATGTAAAAATAATCCTGAGTGCAAACGTTACATTGTCGCAACCAATCGCTAAAAATACTGTGATTAATGGCAACATTGTTGCTAAAGCAAATGCATATACAACAAGAAGGTTTGAAAAATTTAATGACATGTAGTTCATACAATTAATAGTATGTTTGGCTTGAGTGGAGGTGTTGTTTAAAATCGCATCAACAATTTCTTGGCTATTCTTGACGAGAGGAAGAGAGGCCAATTTCTAAGGATTAATCTATGAACAAGTTCGTATCGTATATATGCGTTTGATGTGCAAGTATGTTTTGTGGTCTGTCTTGTGCAAGTATACACTAAGGGCGACCGTAAAGTGCTAGCTCACTTAGTCTGTATGCCATAGACAAGCATACCATGGCCACTGTCCCAGTCACATTTTACAGACACCAGGTGTTCTAGTATTAGGCGAGGGAGCAGTATCATAAAGTCTTATGTACCGGTTTAACCTGGCGGGGTTTCGAACCCATGACCTCCAGTGATCCGGAGTAGTGTGGAGTAATTGTGTTTTACAACCCAGTATCACTTAATTAACTTATCTAGACCGTCAGATCAGGAATGGTTGAGGAAACTGGAGTACTTAAAGAAAATTACCGACCTTTTGCAAGTGAACGGACATTAGGATCGGTCCCCAGTGGTATTCAAACCAAGGTGGTAAAGGAGTTTTGATTCGTTAGCACACGCCTTACAACACTCTTCCGACAAGGTGATATATTTGAAATATTTTATATGATAAAATTAAATATACCAGTTGAAATTCTGAGAGATCATCCGTCGGAAATTTAACTAATGCTGAGGCACCCATTTCTAAACCCTGGTACAGTGCAAAGTTTTCCTGTAAATAATAATAATAATATAATATTTATAAAATATTAATAAATAAAATATAATAAAAAAAATTACAAAAAGTATTAAATAGATAATTTAAGGCGACGGATTTTTTTCTTTCTATAAGATATGCTAGTTATGAATCTGGAATCAAAACCATTTCATTTAATTTATTTATCTAGTGAAAACCAGTCCATTATAGTTTTCCATGTACATGTAGTTCTTTTGGTTATACCCAAAATTTTGTGTCAATATGACAAAAATAAATAGGGACCAAAGTAATGAACCGGATACAGAATAAAAAATCCCGCAAAAGTAATAAAATAAAAGCAAAAACAATTACGATGGCACAGAAGGGACTTGAAATGCTTTTTTTAAATATAAAAAATGTTGACTGGGCGTACAATACCACTACCACCATCATCAGTTGAAAATCGTAGTCGTTAACGGGGTTGTGGTCGTGATTCGTGATCTTCTTATCAAAGTGCGTGTAATATCCCCAAAAGCAAAAATGATAATTAAAGAAATTGTTTTTTAAAATAAAACGACTTCGCGTAATATATAGAGGATCTTGTATGAGTGTTTATGTAATATTGAATTTATTAAACGAGTTGAATAATTTTTTATGCAACGAGCCTTGGCGAGTTGCATAAAACATTATTCAACGAGTTTAATAAATTCAATATTGCATAAACACGAATGCAAGATTCTATTTATTATATAATCCCATAAAAAACGGGTTTTTCGTAGATTTAAAACTTTTCTTCTCATTATAAGAAAACAGCCGATTGACCGAAACACAAGTTCATTTTTTCGTGTACATCCTGCTGAAATATTAAAAGCAAACAATAGTCTCTTCGCAGGATACAAAAACATAACAAAAATTTCAATTTAAATACAATGTATCTTCTTTTCAGAAGATAAGTACAAAAGTATCAGCTTCAATTACAATCAACAAACAGTGTCAAATGAAACAAACAACTGTGAACAAGGTCAATTGTGTGACGTCACTCTGGAATGACTTGTATGCTTTTATGACGTCACACTCATTCAATACGATTTTTATTGTATAACCGTATTACATGGATTATTGAGTAGATTATATAATAAAAAAAGGTAATACTGTCAGAACACCGTAGTAGTTAATTTGTGCGCGCTTAATTAACGTATCGCCGACCACGCCCACAATGTTCCGACACAGGCCGCCATCACATTACCAAAGCAGCATCACGGCAACTAATGACGTACTAGTGACAGTGACGTCATTAAATGACACAATTCAGACTAAGTTTTTTTTTTTTGGTGTATATTTCAAGCATGCCTGGCCTTTGTCGGAACATTGTGGGCGTGGTCGGCGATCCGTCACATGTAGGTAATACGTGCGCACCTTGTAGGAATTTTTACGTTCGCACTTTATAAATAGGCATATGCGCGCGTACTAGCTTACACGTGCGCACTTTGTAGCCTATACGTGTGCACGTAGTTTTACGTTACTTCTGTGCCATAGTAAAAAAAACACAAATGTAGGACATAGTAATATAATGTTCTTATTTGTCCCAGATATAATCAGAAAAGAAAATTGTTTGAACAAAATAAAAAATAATTACCTCAAGGGCCGATGTGTCATTGTACATCCCGTTTTTGTCCAGAATGACGATTGGGGGTCGGAGTTTCATCTCATTTTTTATGAGCTGGAGGTTAACATCACCCTCACTGGTGCTGAATCGGAAGGTGAGGGTCTCCGGAAATAAATGGATGGACCTTTTTCGCCGATGAGCTTCGTCTCCATGGTGAAATATCAACTTTATTTTTACAATTTCTGTGGAAAAATAAAATGAGAATTATCTAATTAAAAAAACAACAATATTATCATAACCGCTACTATTATCATCATCACCACACCAATCATCATCATCATCATCATCATCATCATCATCATCATCATCATCTCAACCACCGCTACTCCGTCCTGCTCCTCATCATCATCACCATCATCATCATTTAACCGATTCCCGCTCGAAACATATCATAATGTGAAAAAGTTTGTCAGTTGGCTGGCTGTAGATCGTTGGTTTTCTCCGGGCACCCCGATCTCTCCCATCATCGTCGGACTGACCGCCCCGATAAACATGTAAGTGAAAAATGTTGACTTAGGCGTAAAACACCACCACCACCACCATCATCATCATCAACATCAGTCTAAATCGTAGTCTTCACTGGGGCTGTGGTCATTGGTCGTGTTCATCTAAGGCGTGTAAAATTCCCAAAAACAAAAATGATAAGCAACAGAAATTGTTGTTATTTATAGTTTAACCTGCTTTAACGATCACCTGCACATAAAGACCATCTGTGTATTAGGACCACTGTTTTCAGCCCCTCTGTTTCATATTTCAACCAAAAAAACTCCATATAAGGGTCTATAACGTTCATATTTTTAGGTCTAGATATTCGTTTTTTGTTGTCAAAATCATATCATATTATATGAGTTAAATCTTAAGATTTTTTTTTTTTTAGAAGATTTGTATCTTGTAGATGAGTCATTTTTAAAAGTTTTCCTCTAATTTAGATTTATATAGATTAATGTATAGAATACTGAATGAAAAAATGTAAATAAAAAGCACAGTTATTTATAATTTTTTCACAAGAAGTGAAAAGTACAGTCAACGTCACTTGGATGTTATACATATTTTACACGCTCGCATATATACGCACGCT
Source organism: Anadara kagoshimensis (assembly GCA_021292105.1). NCBI lineage: Eukaryota > Metazoa > Mollusca > Bivalvia > Arcoida > Arcidae > Anadara > Anadara kagoshimensis. The sequence goes on along the minus strand of CM037870.1, from coordinate 16,577,475 downwards.
CACACAACTCACACACGCGTAAACGCGCACGCATAGCACCACACGCGCGCATGTGCACCCCTACCCTTCGACAAGAATGCATAGAGAAAACATAAAAATCCGTTAAAACTTGAAACTAATAAAACTTTAAAATGTCTACACACTAGTGAATATAATTCTTGGCGTTTTGACTTAATAAAAAAAGAACGTTATTTAAATAAAAAGTCTATTATTTGTAAATCCATTGCTTTCATGATAAAAATAAAAATTAAAAACATTACCTTCAGATACTACACCCTTCTTCTTATTATCCTTAGCGAAATGGAATGCATTTACAAATCCAATTAAGAAATAAAACCAAATAATTTCCATGTTGAAAAGCCAAAAAGATTACAGATTTTCCATGTCTATCCGTACCCCTTCTCTAAAATCCAGACGTACCCCGATATGTACAAAAGTAATAAAATTTACATCACGGACCATAAAAAGGGGTTCACGGTACCTTAAGGTCAAAGGTCATCATATTATACTGGAATTTTTATTTTAGTTATAATTTCATTTGTGAAAAACTGTGATTTTTTTTAATTTGTTAAAACAATTTTTTTAAGAAATTTAAAAATTTTGATATTTTATTTGAAAAAAAAAATAAAATTAAAAAAAAACTGTTTTTATAAAATGTTCTCAATATTAAAAATATTTCATATTTTTAACAGGTCAGAATAATTACCCCTTTTCTACCCACTTATTGACCAGAGGGCATTGGAGTTAACAATCGTAATGTCCTATTTTTGTTGGTCTACTGGTCACGCCTAATGAAGCCGATCGTTTTATTTCGGAGATAACACATTTTTGGGACGGACACTGACTCACATACTGACCGAGACATTTGCCGATGGGAAATATAAATTGTTATCAACCATAGATTTGTACCGATTGTCTAAAATTACCATATGTTTCTAGTTTTAAAAAATAGACTAATTCGGTGGATCGAAAATTTTATTTTTCGTATCACTGTTCTAGATTAATCTGACACGAAATATTCGTTTTTTTTTTTTCAGGAATGGTACATTTTAACAAGGGACATTTTTATTTTTATTTGGTACATTATTAACATTTGCTCCTCATTTGAGAGTATTTTACATAATTTTTCAGCTAAAATTTGATTAATTTTCCGGACTAATACATTTTAACAAGAGGTGAATTTTTAACATTTGATCATCATTTGGAAATATTTTTCTTTCAAAGAAACTATATCGTAAATGGAAAATATTGATTGAAAAATGTGTTTTTGTTTTATTTATTTATTTATTTATTTATTTATTTATTTATTTATTTATTTATTTATTTATTTATTTATTTTATACTTCTAATAATAATTTATATACTTATTTATTTATTCATTTATTTATTTATTTAATACTAATAATAATTTATTTATTTATTTATTTGTTTATTTAATAATAATAATAATAATAATAATAATAATAATAATAATAATAATAATAACATCCCTTTTAATCGTTTGAATGGTACATGGCATCATGATTTTAAGAACCTGTAAGTTGATGCTAGTTTCAAAGATGTTGTTCAATGTTTTTTTTTCTGCCCATTAAGCTTTGTTTCCTGTAAGATTTTCCGATGTATTAACTGTAAAATTTCTGTTGTTATTCGCATTTATTTTTTTATTATCGCTCTAAATTGATTCAACACTATAAACAAGTCGAAAATATTGATGTTATTGTTTTTTAAAATAGTCTGTCTAACCCCCACCCCACCCACCCCCCGACTGAACACTGCCCCAGCGAATAAACAGCTCACCGTGCTCCTCTTATCGCCTACGTTCCATTCCCGCTAGGCAGTTGGTTTTCTCCGGGCACCCCGGTTTCCTCCAACATCCCAAAAAGCCGACCGCTTCAATGCAAGTGAAAAAAGTTGATCGTAAAACACCATTACTCCACTCCACTCTTATTATCTTTTCCACACCAAGCGTACTGACGACTTTAGAGAGAGTAAGTCTATTGCCAAATAGAGAGAATACGTGTAGGGACCAATAGAGAGAGTAAGTCTATTGCCAAATAGAGATAATACGTGTAGGGACCAATAGAGAGAGTAAGTCTATTGCCAAATAGAGATAATACGTGTAGGGACCAATAGAGAGGGTAAGTCTAGGGTCAAATAGAGAGAGTAAGTCTAAAGCCCAATGGGGAGAGTAAATCTAGAGACCAATGGAGAGAGTAAGTCTAGGGTCCAAGAGAGAGAGAGAGTAAGTCTAGGGACCAATGGAGAGTAAAACTAGGGCCCGATCGAGGGAGTAAGTCTAGAGCCCAATGGAGAGAGGAAGTCTATAGCCCAATGGAGAGAGTAAGTCTAGGGCCCAATGGAAAGAATAAGTCTAGGGGCCAATAGAGAGAGTAAGTCTAAGGTCCAATGGAGAGAGTAAGTCTAGGGACCAATAGAGAGAGTAAGTCTAAGGTCCAATGGAGAGAGTAAGTCTAAGGACCAATAGAGAGAGTAAGTCTAAGGACCAATAGAGATAGTAAGTCTAGGGCCCAATGGAGAGTAAATCTAGGGCCCGATCGAGAGAGTAAGTCTAGAGCCTAATGGAGAGAGTAAGTCTAGAGCCCAATGGAGAGAGTAAGTCTAGGGTCCAATGGAGAGGGTAAATCTAGGGCCAAATGGTGAGAGTAAGTCTAGGGCCCAATGGAGAGAGTAAGTCTAGGGTCCAATGGAGAGAGTAAGTCTAGGGACCAATAGAGAGAGTAAGTCTAGGGCCCAATGAAGAGAGTTAATCAAGGGCCCATCCCCGAGTTCTACAAAGATGGCTTCTGAGATCTGTTTGTCGGACTTATTCGAACACTTTTCCTTTAGGAAAATGCTTCCTGGATATTGAGTGTGTGATCTTAAAACCCGATGGATGCCCCGTGTCACATTGTGCTAAGTGCACTGCAAAGGTAAAAACATCTGCCATTTCAACTATAGCTGGTGACGTCTCGATATAAGTGAAAAATTCTTGACTAGGGCGTAAAGCCCCGTTCAGTCAGTCAATCAATCCTTGATAATGAAGTATTTTTTTTTTACTTTCCTTTTGAATATTTGCCCTAAAAGTTTATGCATCAAAATGTTTTAAAATTAATACCTATTTGAATTTAACCATAAGTACGGATGATTTATCTCCCTTTACGTTTTGGCGGTTACCTAATAGATAAGACGTCTGTAATACTTCTCTCACCGCTGTGAGCTCGAGTCCCGCTCAAACCATATGTGGGAAAATGGATTTTCCTTGCCGTTGGCCTTTACTGGTTCACCCGGTGTCAGTATAATGTGACGGGGGAGTGGTACACTTGACTCGGTGAGATAGCACCTTAAAATCGCCCTAAGAGGGCAGTGGTACAATGTAGACCATTTATCACACTCGCACTTCACATGCATACACGAACTTGTTCATAGATTAATAAAGTAGGTCTCGTCATGAATAGCTGAAAAATTGCTGATGTGACGTTAAGCAACATTCAACCAATCAACCAACCAATCTTTCACTTTTTTAACTATACACATTGTGCATGTGCTGCCTAGTGGACTAAGCATTCCAGAGAATATCGTTGACCCAGCCGAGACAATTATTATCACAATACATAGTATTTTCACATTAACATTGTTAATTAAAACTAGAAAAACTGTGAGCCACAAGCTCACAAAAATACCCCCCCCCCACCCGCTCCCAAAAATCCATCGAATCAAATTTTTAAATAGGAGATGCACATCTACATTATATCACAAAGATTGTGTGAAAGTTTCATGAAAATCCATTGAAGTGTTAAGGAAGAGTTGCGGATAAGAGATAGGTACCCTAAGGTGTAACGGAAGGACGGACGCACGGACAGACACCCCTCCACTTTTTAAGCGGGGGGGGGGGTATAATAAAGAAAAACACGTTTTAGGTTATTGTCGACTAAAATCAATGTGCAACATCCAAAGTATTTTAATTATATATAATAAATGTTTCAGTATTTTTAAGTTTGCGAGTCACGTGTTGTTTCTGATGTCAAGACTACAAGTTATGAAGTTTATTATTATTTCTCTTTAATATCTTTTTATTTTTATTATTTAATAAATATTTTGTTTTTGATATATCTGATATATTTATAAAGTAAGATATTGTGATTTGAAATTTCTTTGAATAAAATCTTATTATTTTGCTTGTATTTAACTTAAAACTTTGGCCGATCCTAAGGCAATTCGGAAATTACACGCCTGTCCTATCCGGTCTATACTTTACGGTTTATGTGTCTTTACTAGTATATGAACAGAGTTATCGAACTTTGGAATTACCAACTTTCGATTTTGAATTCTGTTGTGACAGAGGATGCAGGTATATTTAAAGATAGATTCAGGTAAATTAATTTTATTTAAAAATGTTTTACCCAGTCTATTATTTAGAGGGGGTCTGGTGCTGTAACGGGACAAAACAGCGTTTCATTTATTTCAATTTCACAACATACTTGTGACCAGTTCCAACAGTATACAAAGTCCGACTAATCAGCCCACTCAACCTCATTTTAGTTTTCAACATTTTGGAGGTTTGTGGTCACACCGCACCCCCCAAGAATTAAAATAGGGGTTTAGGGGTTTAGTGGACTCATTAGTTGGACTAAAGTGTACATAGCAGTGTGTGAAACGGCGATGTTTCAGTATATTTTTTCTAGGTCGCTTTGGACATTCAGCTTTGTTTAACTTTAACCTCATTAAAATGGTATAGTTCATGCTCTAGTTCACGCTCGTCATTAATTTCAATGACTTTATTATTAATTTTTTTCAAGATCCGTCGAAACAACTTTTTAAGAAGCGTTTTCAGAAGAGTAGATCTACAGATGTTTTGGATAGCTATGCTGGTATTTTGGTTTGCTTTGGTTTATGTTGCTTGGTCTGTTTCAATCGGTTCTAGTTGTAAGCTTTCTCTGTATCGGCCACATGTGGCCTACTATTTTTTTTTAACTCTACAGAGGTGTCTTTAGCGTGCACTGAGACACAAGATTTTTACAGCTCTAGTTTGGATCAGTTTGCTATAACTATGTAGCTGAAAAATAGATGTACGAATCAGCAAAATCAATCGCAACATGGCACACCATAACAGGCGAACAAATAGAACAAGATCAGCATAATTTGAGACCCCTGGTCCCTTCAACTCTAGATATTTTGAAGGACAGGAAAAAATAAACAAATATATAACATGGTGTATTACCAACATCTGTCACGCCTGCTGTCAGTCAAGACTATTGATAAGAGAAAATCGTCACATGATTACATCTGAATAAGCTAAGGCATCCAGGTGTGTCTAATTTGAAATAATTAATCAAAAACAAACACACTAATCCATGTCCGAAGCACAATCCAGAAGCAAGAAAATCCTTTGGAACAGACAAGTTAGGTTAGACACATGAACTTCCACCAGGGGAATGAGACCGGGTGCTTCAGACAGGTAAGCACCTCCTGTTTAGCTACGTTTGTAATTAAATTTGGATAAAAGGGACGTGAAACTATTTGACGGTCAAATATATCCAGGGCAATCCTAGCCATAGAGACACAAACTTATCACTGTCAATACTGTGATGTCGACCATAAAACTTTTTGAGGGCCTTGATAAAGTGTTTGCTTTGCTTCTGGATTGTGATTTCGGACATGGATTAGTGTTTGTTTTTTATTACTGTGCGATATTAATATTTTGCAGTGTCAAATTTTCCGTATTTTTTTAGAAACAGTATCACTTTTTGGGTCAATAAATTAATAGTTTGGGGCGACTCTGTAATATTCAATTTTTTATTGCCATGGAAATTCATGGGTCAGGGTATGGATGAAAACAATGAACTTGATACCACAAAAACAATGAGTTGACATTAGTTAAAGCATTGATTTTTAATTTTTATTCCTACATACAATAGGAATAGGTCGGCCATTCTGTGATAGGCGTACTGTTTGTATCTCTATGCTTGTAACATGATATTGAAAATTATAATAGAGAATCAAATGAATTTGATTAAAATTTGACATTCTCCACTTGGTTTATTTAGTTAAGTCGTAACTGAACATCACTTGCTTTCGATAACATTACAATCTAACACGACCCGTGTTTTCCTTCAAATGAAACGTCGGTGACAATCGGCGAATTTACCATTCAGTGGCAATCCGCCTGTTTATATATTCTTCCACATTGAAACGCCAGCCCGTGTATTTTTCGACAATATACCACGGGTAAATGATGGTTATTTTTTAAGCAATGTACAACGAAAAGGTTTGGAAATTTCATTTTTTTGGTAAATTTAGATTTTTATTGATTTAACTTAATGTGTACAACATGTTATTAATAATTCGCTACAAATCAATATATTTTGCAGTTTTAACGATAGCAGTGTTGTTGAGATACAGATGAAAGAGTGAGTGCAGTTTAAGATGGCCCAGAAACCAGTTGCTATCGACAACAACCAAATACAGAAAGGTATACATGAAGAATCAAAGGAAAAACTAGACAAAACAAATGCAGAGCAACAACAAGTTTCAGGGGATAATAAAACCACTGACACAGTGGAATACCGGTTAGACGATAATACAGATCCACAGCAACCGGCACTACAAGCAGCTAATGAAAACAGTGTTCCAACCAAAGCAGAAACTCATCTTGCAGAGAAAGACGACAGATACAAAAGTGATCCACAAAAATCATCAGTACAATTTAAAGACAAAAACGAGGATCCTCAAAATAACCCTGACACATCTACTTCGGACTCGCCTGTAGCAAAACCAAACAGTCAAAGAACAGAAAGTAAGTTGTCTAAGTACGGTGTCCTGTTGGGGACCAATTTATTATTTTTCATCGGTGACCCCACCACTCTAAGGCACGGGAGTTGTGTTTAGTTGGGTTGAGTTATGGTGTTTTACGTCCCAGTTAAGGATAGTTCACTTTTATCGAGACGCCGCCAGCTATAGGCGAGGAGCAGAAATTTTGCTTGTGCGTTGCGCTGATGGCATTATACAGCATGCATCTTTATCGTATTAAGCCTAACGTGACACGGGGCATCGTTTATGTTAACTTTTCACCTGATAATACAATTTCGTACTTGGCGAAAGAACATTCACTACCCACTTTCAAGTCTTGGGTAAAACCCGGTCAGGGTTTGAACCAACGTCAACCACTTACGAAGCGAGCACTTTACCAACTAAACTAAAAACATTTTTTTAATAATCTTTTCACCATTCTCTATTTACAATTCTGCATAAAGTCATTCAACAATACATGTATATTGTTTTTAAAATTCCACATACATATTGTTATTAAACATTTTATAACTGATTCATTTCAAGTCTATGTATAAATTTTTCCTGTGAGCTAAGCTGTTTTTTCATTTTAGTACCAGAGAATACTAGAAAATTTCTGTGTAAAAGTAAGGGTCACCGTACAGAGTTGTCTCCCTTTTGTATAGAAAATTTTATTGGGAACGTTAGTTGGCAAAAAAGTCAAATTCCAAATAAAATTGTTAGAATTTTTATGGTGAGTAATAATACCTTTCCTGATAACACATGGAAATAGTTTCTGTTGCAATTACTTTCAGGTTCCACCCTTAGTTTTCATAGAATGACTGGACTATATTACAAAATTTCATATTTATCAAAATAGAATAATAAATAATTTATAAAACAAAATACCCCACACCCTATCGACATGAACACATGAACATACACTGTTAATGACGCTCTTGTTTTTTTTCTAGGAACGCCAGCATGCTTTGTTTTGGATTCGTCATGGACATCATTAAAACTGACAACAACAGTCGATGGCGAGGAAGAATGTACGGACGTGTCTGCCATGTCACCAGTTAAAATCCAATTTATGCTACAGTATTGGAGCAAACAAATCCAAGATGCTTTAAAGAAAAGAGAAATAGAACTAAATCTGGAGAAATCAAGCTGGGAAGAAATCCATTTAGAGGATAAATCAACACACAGGAAAAGCTCTTCTGATTTAATAAATGAAGCCACCAATGTACTCGAAGAAAGCTTGGACCAGGTCGTCATAAGATCATGCAGTATATCAGAAGAAGCACAGACACAAGTGCTACCATCTACTATATCTACCCCAGAGATAGTTGCAAATAGAGTATCAGTATACAAACAGGGTATAAAAGGAATATGTGTTGTAGGTTTCAAAGAAGATGTGGTTAAGACATATGAATTGGTCCAACTGCTTGTCAAAAATGATTCTCCATGTACAAGGCAAATCAGGATAAACTCTTTTGATGCCGGGCTGCTGAGAAAACTAGACTTTATTGGGTATGTAGAAGAAGAGTGTGGTATCAAGATTGACATTAGTAGTGACACAAAAAATCCAATTATTTTGATGCATAATGTCACTGTAAATGGTGTGCATCAGATAGTAGAGAAAATTGAACTATTTCGCAATAGTTTAGTATGGACGGAATATAACGTTGCACCAGGAAAACTTGAACTTTTGAAACTGCACGAAACAAGGAAAAGTATTGAGAAAATATTTGAAATTGAAAAGCTCCTTTGTTATGTTGATGTCCACGATGAATCTGAATCAGTGTTTATCTACACTCGAACAGAGGAAGATGGGAAAACTGTAGCAATGCTGATTAAGACCGGTATGCAAAAAATCACTGTGAGAAGTTCTTTTGTTATGTCTGAGAAGTTTTCTCTGATTTTGGAAAGGTTTCAAGGGAAAATACTGGTACGACATTCAGATAAAAGCAACACGTGCAGAATATGTTGTACCAATGATGCGTTAGCAGAGATATCTGTGGCTGTGATGAACCTTGAAAGGGAAACTAACGCACGCATCGAATGGAAAGAGTCTGACAAAATACAAAAGACATCTCAAAAGTTAAAGGTAATTTTTTTGATTGCTTTAAAATCCAGTCCAATAAAAGATTTGCTTACACGCAGCACAAATGCTGTTTGTTTTCATATATCCCATGTGACTTGTTACACCGTAGCAAGAGTTTTTCAATGAAATTGTTTACACAGTTGGGCGAAGTTCCAATGCAATATTTTCTTTCTAATCTACTTGTTGTACCCTCAACCAAATTTAATGTGACTGCATTCATCTTTAGTGTATTGGATGAATTATGTTTTGCGTAAAATTTAATTAAACACATTACTACGAGCATATAAAACATCTTTTATCTGCAAATGGAATTGTGATACATTAATGTGTTTTTCTTAATATTTACAGAATTTGGATGCAAAGTCAAAATCAGATATTATACTTGAAGAAAAGAGTGAATGCTTTGTATCAGTTCCAATACGTCAAAGAGAATTCGACATTTTAATGTACTTCTGGGGACATGGCTATAAGAAAGCACACAAGGACATTACTATAAGTTATAGTGACCAACAAGTTGTGGTTCGATGTGACCAACCCAAAAGTGAAAACTTGAAAAATGAAATTAACAATGAAATAGACAAAATATGTAAAATGACAGATACTGAAATCCCCATTGAAAACAGCCAACGAGAAAAAGCAGAAAGTTCTCTTCAAACATTACAAAGTGAATTCCAACAAATTTACTTTTTCTTAGATAAAGATAATCTTATCTTGCATGCAGTTGGGGATTATGACTATGGCCAGAAACAACAAATTACACTCTGGGTAAAGATATTGACCGGACAGGTAAAAGAAACCAAACGGGCTCGTAGATATGCTACTGAAGATATAGCAGTTGTTCAGAATGACCATCAGTCGGGACAAGACAATTACAAGAGTCCGCCAGCAAGTTTGCCATCTCGTGACTCATTTAGGTCATCTACCAGACACCAAGCTGGAAGCACAGATGGAAAGAGGAAATTTGTCACAAAGGAAGGAATTGACATATATGTGTACAGTCAGTATATTACCTTGATGTTGACTGTATCGTAATGCAGCAAATGAGAGATTGGGGTGGAGCGGCATATCAGCAGTTATTGCCAATGCTGCTGGGTATGAATTAGAACGGGAAGGCAGGGATTATGACAACATGGTGAAATACCTGTTGGTGAATGTTGTCACACAACCGCTGGAAAATTACCATACAAATATGTTATACATACAGTTGGACCAAGATGGAGTAATTTTATGGCCTTAGATGAACAGACACAATGTAAAAAGGAGTTACAGAATGCAGTAGGGTCGTGTTTTTATGAGGCAGATAAATTAGGGATGAGATCTATTGGTGTCCCATCTGTTAGTGCAGGTATTTTCTTCACCATCGTACCATAAATCTTTTATAATTTTATCGCATATGTTACAGATTAATCCTACGGGGACATGTTTTATATTTTTTCCATATCTCACCCTGCGTGAGCACGTGTAGGGTATTTCGATAAAACGGAGATTACATGTTCAATAATAGTGACATATTGAAGTTATAAAAATATCCCAATTCGGCCAATGAGTACTGGACACTAAATGATAAAAGAAAATGTGAAATTTCACCCACTCTATCTAACACAGAGAAATTATAACCGATAATATTATTTTATCCTCTCTGAATCAAACGTCTGAGAGATGACCCAGCAAATAATAATGGGCCAGTGTCGTGACATAGTTTCGACAACAGAGTTCACTATTTACGTTGGTTAGTGCAGTTCGAGAACGGATTGAATTTGATGCAACCGGGATCGTCTAAATTGATCGAGTAACCTATAATGTGAAACTTCTTGCGGCATTTATCTCGACCCGATCTTTGATCTTCACTTCATTGTACTCCTTACGCTTCTGCGTAAATAGAAAATTCTGCCGACATCATTATGTCACACGAATGGCACCGCTATATGTACCCGTCGCATTGATAAACTGCATTCTCTGAAGTAAAATAATTCATTCGATAGCAGAGTATTTTTTGTCAGATAATTCAATTGCCTATAGGCTACAATTAGAATATATATGAGAGAAAAAATATCAATTACTCGTTTCAGTTCGAAATAAGGAAATTTCAATATCGTAGTCAGATATTAACATCTAAAGCCCGACGGAGCCTCGTTAAGGATTAAAATATCTGACCTATCGATTGGAATTCCTTTTCTTATATTTGCTTGTTGTAAATTAAGTATATCACTACTTTTTTATTGTATTTTTCTAGTAATTACAACAATTGCAGTAAAACATCGTTATATTGCCCCTCGATTACTGTGCCACCTTGCTTTTTGCCACACTATTTTGAAGTCCCAAAATCCATTTTGTTTATGTTTTTCTTTATCTGCCTCCCCCAATTTATCGCCAAACTCCTTTGTAATGCCAATATTTAACTAAATTATATATTATACCAGTTTTAATTTTACAGCACTAGACGGTCGTTTCGCAATACAATTCCTCATCAGTAGTGCTTGGACCAAAATTATTTTGAACTAAACTAATGGAGGTGATGAATCGATGTTTAACTGTAGCGTTTCAGACTGTGAAATAATGTTTATTTCATGTAAACCCTGGAACAGCCGATTCGTCGAAGTACTGAAATCCTAATTTTAAGATTATCCTAGAAACGATACGAGAAAAATGCATGGTTAATTTAGTGTTAAAGATAGTCCATAAAACGTTATTCAAAGCATTACCCTAGGCTTAGTCAGAAAGGAATTACTATAACACTCTTATAACACTGATGCCACTCATTCTGTCAGCTTTTATTTTCAATTTCAAATTAATATATAAACATTCTCAATAAAACGGAAACTATTGCGTAATCTTCAGTCTACATTACCAAAGCTCTTTTAGTTTTGTGTGGATCATTTTCGAAATGTTACAAATTCCGTAAGAGAATTTTGGTAAGAAAGTGTCATACCATTCATTATCAAACTGAACTAATCCTTCCAAAAAGGAACATAATGAAGAACGTGTTTGATTTTCTCCAGATGATACTACTATTAATTTAGAAAGGAAAATACATTTATCTTTATTTTGAAGGTATATTTGGAATGCCTCCATACATTTGTGCTAAGCAGTACTGTGAAGCAGTGATAAACTACAGCCAACAAAGAACCTGGAATACTAAATCTTCAACTCTAAAAGAGATACACTTTATTGACATGAATGTTGATATGTGTAGACAGATAGCAGATGTGTTCAGTAAATGTGGAGAGCTTCAGGAGGCTGGACTACCAATTGGCAGTAAAACATTAAACAATCCTACCAACAGTTTGCATTCTTATTCCTCGTATGTTAGTAGTTTATCAAAAGGTTCAAATGATAGAACCGTAGATAAATTCATGAGCAATTCAGGAGAAATTGTGTTTCGTCCATGTTCCTGGATTACAATACATGTATTACAAAGCAGTATAACTGAAATAAAAAATGTTAGTGTTGTTGTTTCTCCAGAAAACTTGGGATTTAAACACCAAGGAAGAATATCTAAAGATATATCGGCTAAGGCAGATGAACAATACAGAGATCGTGAAGGGATCATGAAAGAAAAACCTACTGCCACGAAAAGTGTGTTTACATTAGATTGCACAGCGGGAATGCCATGGAAACATGTAGTATATGCTATTGCACCTCGTTGGAGCTCAGAATATGCACACAAACATCAACAGTTTGGAAAAGACCTTAAAGATACTATGATAAATATACTGATTGAGGTACAATTTAAGGGAGCTAAGTCTTTGGCAGTTCCATTATTGGGAATAGGTATGACATTCTAAATCATATAATACTAAACAATGTTAGGTCAATTGAAGCTTGTAGGGTCCCATGTTAACAATTATTTCTAGACTTGTCTTTACTTAATGTTTTGGCTGAGTTGCACCCGGAAGTTAAGATTTGCCTTTCAGTATGGTGAATGTTTACTGTGCAAACGAGAAGGGAAAATATGAAATATGGTATTTAATTTGTGAAACGTGAAACTCCCACCTCCTACAATTCAAGCATGAATCTTGAAACATCACTAAATGTTTCTATCTAATATAAATAAAAAATCAAAGGTGAAGGCTCACTTTGTTGAATAATTGCAGGACTTTTTTGTTTTTCCAGATCTTGGAATTTGGTTGTTGACTCCACTGGCTATTTGCGTGTGTTCGTATACTTTGATTATTTTCCTCTGAAGCCACTGGGTCAGTTGGAACCAAATTTGGTGTGGAAAGGTCCTTAGGTGGAGTAGATCAAATTTTGTATCAGGCAATCCCGTACAAAAACCAAGATGGCCACCATTACAATAAATAACAGCATCACAAACATAGCCCTAGTCGATTTAATATTATTAAAGTTAACTTTAATGAAGTTTCAAATGTACAAAGAAGATACATGGCCATCTAACAAATATAACATTTTTTTCGAGAAAAAAAACAATTTAAGCAAATTATGAGTAATTAATTTTTTGACATTTAGAATCAGTGGTTGGAGTAGCGGGGGCATACCTCACAGATTTCTTGTAACTCCTTTTCTAAAACTTTTGATCAAAAATAACTTTTAGCAATTTTTGCGATTAAAACATAGCCAATGGAGGAAATCAGGACGATTGGCTATCAAACTGACAAACTTTCTCATATTATATAGTTTTTTGTGGTATTGAACTATTGACACTGTGATTTGAAATCAATTTAAATTAATCGACAAATAAAGGGGTGTAGAGATTTAAGATCATGCCATATCAGTAATGCATATAATGATTTTTTTTATAACAATCTTTGTTTAATTTCTAATATTGTTTTGGTTTTGTTTTTAACAGGCGTGCAAGGAATTCAGACTCCAATCGATAGCTGTTGCCGTGCAATGTTAGATGGAATATGGAGCATCATAAACAAAGGAACTAGAGCAAAGAAGTGGAACCTCGATTTATGGATAGTAACAACTGATCCCGCTGCAACTCATACTTTTGAAGAAATGCTAGACACCAGAGTTGGGTCTAAACCATAAACACCATAAACTACCTAGCAATTTAGAATCTAGCAAATTAATACAAACATATACTAGTATTCATATTTGAAAATTAGTTATGCAAGTGTTTAGGATTTGACTGAACAAACAACTACATGTCTTTTAGAAGGTTTGATTTATAGTTTATAAAGGAAAACTATGTTTGTACCCAAAATGCAGAGACACGTCAGTTTGATTACATGTCTTCTTGTTCAACCTCTTTTATTCAATCTCTTGTGGAGCGCGGTATCGTGAATGACTTGTCAGATATTTTCAAAACTTCATGGGAGATATAAGGAGTAGGTGTTAAGACGCCCTTTACTATTCATTTTACCTAATTAGCTATATCCAGCTGCGATTATAGCATGGCGAGACGTGTGTGGGTTTCAGCTTGTCCGTTAAATGTAATCTTATTCCTTATGAACCACTGGACCAAATTGAACAAATTTTGATGGGAAGTCATTGGTTATTGTAGATTAAAACTAGTCCTATTATAGTCTCAAAAAATAAATGCAAGCTGGTATTAAAATAAATGAACACGATGTACATCAACCAAGTATCTTACTGACATGATTTTGCTCAATAAAAGATGAAAAGCTATAACAGATTTATGTATTGAAAGATGCTCTTTAAAATTGATATAAAGGAAGAAAATGTATAGACATTTAACATCTATCAATTTTTCTGACAAGTTTTTTGTCGTTGACACAATTTTTTTCACAGTTTTGGCAATCAAAAACAAATATACCAACCCTGCCAAGATTACAATCCTAAATCAAAGAAAAAGCTTTGAAACTAGCAAATAATGGTGAATGTGCACCAGAAAAGTGATGCTAGGTACCCATAAGGATAATAATAAGCGTTTATAAGAGTAGACATTATTTGTTAACAGCTTGCATTATTCTATAAAGTTTTGTCAAAATTCCAGTACATTTTTTTTCAATTTTTTTTCTCTGAAACTGCTAAAACAAATTTATTGAGCAAAATAATGTCAGTAAGATACTAGTACATGGTTGATGTACATTGAGTCTAAAATGGACGTTTGAAAATAAAAACAATCGCTGTTACTATACATAGAAAAAATTATATATTGCTGGATCCGATTTTTTGATGAAATGATATAGTTCAAATCTGATTATAAAAAATAGTTGGATAGCCATTTTATATACTCAGCTGCTTTATGCAAATAATTTTGCTAAATTATCCCAATTTATCCCAATTTCAAGGGATCATGAAAAAGGATTATCATTTTCATTAAATGATGAATTGAAAATTTGATTATTTCCATCACTAATACAATTTTGGAAATAATTTCGAACATAATTTTTTTCCTGAAACTGGAATATTGGGTTTTACATAATCAAAAATATTTTTTACAGGAGTTTACTGCCCTCTCCAAAAATGTAACAGAAATTTTAAAGAAAAGTGTTTCATTTGACGTGCAAAATTTTAGTTATGTCCGCTTTGCAACATTATTCAATAACAACTTTCAAATAAGTAAATGAAATGACTGCGCCGAAATTTGGTAATAATCCAAATATGTTTTCGAGAAATTTAAAAAAGTAACACCTTCATGTAAGGCGAAATATGGTTTTAGATGTGCAAAAAATCTTCTCCGATGAACGCTGAAATGCAAACTAGATGGGAATATATAATTAAAAACAAACATACAATCATAAAATATGTTAACGGTTTTGTTATTGAAAACTCTTAAAATATTTGGCAAAATCTGTATCCCATCAAAACCAATTCAATTGTCAAGTTGTCAAAAATGGCTGACTATAATCAATTTCTATTCACATTAACATCATGACATATCTAAAATATACTTTTGCCGTATCAACAGCAAATGTTGCCCTTAATTCAATGACGCTAGACTTCAACGCTACATATCTTATTCAAGAATGAGAAAGTCATTGTTGATGCGACAATGAATATAACATATTTCTCATAGAAATTATGTATTTATCATTCATTAGAACTCGCTTGCATGCGATCCATATGCAAAATAAAACAAATTAAAAAAAATGAAACCTGTTCTAGTGACACTATACAAACACCGTCTATTTCGCTTATCCCAGTGCTTGTAGCCATCTTTGCTTCAAACTTCATCAAAAAATGAACATCTATATATTGACCACTGATTTTTTACCTTTTGATGGAGAAGCCGCGATGGCCTAATGGATAAAACGTTAGTCTACAAATCCAGGTCTCTCACCTCTTTGAGATCGAGTCCCGCTCAGACCACAAATAGGAAAGTGAATTTTTCTGGTTTACCTGGTATCAGTATAATGGACTGGGGGAGCGGTACGCTTGTCTGCGGCGTACTGATTCTGCGAGCTAGCACCTAAAAGTCGCCATAAGTGAGCGCAAGTACAAGGCAGACCATACAACACTCTCACTTCACATGCACACATGAAATTGTTCATAGATTAATCCTTGGAGATTAATAAAATAGTTCTCGTCGCGAATAGCTGAAAAATTGCTGATACGAAGTTAAGCAACATTTAACCAACCAACCAACCTTTTGATGTAAACTTCATCGCAAAGAACATGTTTATATTCACCACCTGTCTATTATCAGATATTGCCAATTGATGGTACATTTATCACTCGATCATCCTCTGTTAGTGTAGTCGACTTATTAGCTGGGTTGGTTTTTCATGAGACACTGTAGTCCTATATATGGCATCTGGCTGATTGAGTCTAGATATATATAGGAAGGTATGTCATTACCTCATTACCTATTCTATGTCTTTTGGATGTTCTACTGAAGATGCAGTTTGATCAAAGTAAAATAATAACAGCATTACCCATGGTGCAGATTATATCTTGATTTATTGTTATACATGTATATAAATTTGATGTATATATATAAGCTGTTTACAATACAATTATTCTTTGTTTCACATCTAGATAAAAAAATTGAAAAATACGACACTCAAATTGAATATTATACATTTATTTGACAGATATCATGGTCCGGGATTGGTCCCACATATATTTAGGTTTTCAGAAATTGATAGAAACAAATCAAATTACATTAATTTTTTATAGGTAAACATACATAGGAACCTGTAACAAGCAAAAAAAACCTGTAAAGCATATTAGTAATTCAAGAGCGGTATTTGTTTCGAATTTGTATTCTGTGCCATTGTGCTACTTGTCCCCAGCCATATTTGTTTATCGAAACCAGATGACATTGTTTATCTCTACGATATACAATACACCAAGAAAACATTTAGAATTTAATAGAGAAATATAATAGAAATACATACAGCTAATTAATTCAAAATTGTTACAAATATTAGTCTATAGTATATAACTACATACAATGTTTATAGCCCAATGTTGGTGATTCGAAAATATGACAAAGGATAAAATTCCGAAGTTTTTTAATATGGGTGGTCATATATAGTTCTATGATTCTTGTCGGATATTGCCATGTTCATCTTATAAATTGTATGCTTCGATGTAATTGTGAAAATCTTACAATCTGTAAAACTGCTTTTGTGAAGTTAAAGATGCTCCAATCATTTGGAGTTTGCTAAAATTAAAAGCAATTTGATAACACATTTAGGAAGTAATTATATTGAAGATATAGATGGAAGGTATAAAGATGTGCCACATTTGAAATCCCCACACAAATGCTTTGTGAAACAAACGAGCCAAAATTAAAAAAAAAACAATTAAATGAGCTTAACGTTTTTTCAAATACAATCTAAACAGATGGCCATCAGATTCTGACAACATCCAATCAAATTCAGTTTTAATTGAGAAATTTTTATATACTACCAACACCCCCAACTACTAAAATTATAGTTTTTCATTTTAAAATTGAAGAGAAGTCCATTTTTGTAATTTTGCAATTAGTAATTTTGCTTTTCGCTTTTATGTATTCAATTATTTTCTTTTCTTTTTTATTTCATAAATAAAAATTACTAATATTTATTTAACTTTTAATTTTTATGATCTTGTAGGGCAGAGGTTTCGCTCAACCTTTGCTGGTGCTTTGACATTTGTTATATTATGTAATTTCATACAATCATCTTTAATTGTTATATAATTTAATAATTTACTTAATTGTTATATGTATTGTCGTAATAATTACGGTATTTTATGTGATAAATCAATTTTCTAATTTATTAATTTATCTTTGAATAAATTAACTTTTCTTTTGATGCTGTTGTTTACTTGTATATCGGTTTGGCTTAAAGAACATCTACACAGGAACCATTAATAAGCGAGGCCGCGATGGCCTAAACGTTAGTCTACAAATCCAGGGTCTCACCGCTGTAAGTTCGAGCCTCGCTTATACCACATGTGTGGAAGTGAGTTTCCCTTGCCGTTGTGCTTTACTTGTTTAGCTGGTATCATTATAATGAGACTAAGGGTGTGGTACGCTTGTCTGCGTCGTACAGACTCTTTGAGCTAGCATGTTAAAGTCGCCCTGAGTGAGCGCCAGTACAAGGCAGACCAAAAACCACACTCGCACTTGACACGCATACACGAACTTGTTCATAGATTAATCCATAAATATTAATATAAAACTTCTCCTTGCGAATAGCTGAAAAATTGCTGATGCGACGTTAAGCAACATTAAACCAACCACCCATTAGACATTTCCAATTAAGAGGGAGACAGACTTCAGAGACCGAGACCGAAATAGACTTCATTATTTTAGGGTCGATCTCAGAAGTTGATATGCTAACATACAACAAAATATATATATGAAAAAAATATGTTTATTCATAAACAGTTTATAGAACATGGGGTTATCTGAATAGTCGCTGTCTACGGACAGCTAATGAAGCACATATTTCAACGATTGACGAAATATACCAACGGGGATGACGCCACAGACTACCTATTGCCTGATATATTTTCATCTCCCGTATTTTATGCTCAACTTTGACACGATATGTATTAATTACGCGATTTAGTTTCCTGTATTTCCGACGAATATTGAAAGGGGCAGCTCTTATCTGCTGTGTCTTAAATGGAGTAAGAACTTGAAATCTATTTGCAAACATTTTATCGCTAAGAATAATCATATCCTGTATATGGTATGTTGGTCGATTGAATTGGGCTTTACGTCTCATCAGCAATCTTTCAGGGGTGTTCAACTTTTTGCGCTAGCGCACTCGTGACTTGTTCTGGGGCACCCGCTAAAATATTCAATCCAGTGTGTGTGTGTGTATGCGTGTGTGTGTGCGCGCGATATACACTTGTGTGTGTGAGAGAGAGATTTGTTTAGACCCCTAATTTCTGCGAACTTATTTACAGTCTGCGGGAATTCACGAAATTACCATTGATGGCAAAAACTGCAAATTTTCAGGTTTTAATCTGAAATGATGCACACTTTGAATATTGACCGATTTAAAATTCAAATCCTGTTTTAAATTCCAGGGATGAATTGAGCAAAATCAAACAGCTGGAATCAAATCAATTAGTAAAACAAAAAAGCAGCCAAAAACCGAATAAACCCAACAATGAACCGATCGATACATTGCAGAAAAAAAACAATTGGCACTTGAATTAAGCGATAATAAGGACGAAGGCGAAATAACTAACGACGGTAATCAAGATAACGATGGTACTCCAGAAGATAACCAACCAAAGAAAAAACTTAAAACTACCAAGAAGAAAGATTCCATGGCATCCTTAGTTTACAAAAAAACAACAGGCCTACCATAAGTTTATCACCAAAAATATCAAAACTTATGAAAATGTTTGGAGTCTCTGACTCTGATTCCATTCGGACGAATGAATCCATGACAGACATATTGAAATAATTGTGTAATTTTAGATAATAAATAAAAACCAAACGAATAAGAATTAATGAACAAGAATAATGACTTCGTTTTATTATTTCTGTATGGGTCACCGTGGCAAGTGGTCTAAAACGTTAGTTTACGGATCACAGTGCTTCTTCTTAAGGTTGGGCCACAATCACTTCACGTGAGAACGGTTGTCGTTGTACAAACCGTAGGTTTTCTCCTGTTTCCTTCACCACTTTCAAACTGATTTTGAGTGAGACTGTGTTCATAAATCTGACATTGGATTGTCAGTATTCAATCAGTCAATACGTAAATGATATTAAAATTCAATAACTGAATATCCATAATTTGTATTGGATTTTATTTCTATTCTTGTGAGATCGCCCTTAAAATATTGAAGTCTGTCTCGGTCTCGGTTTCTGAAGTTCGTTTCCATCTTAATTGGAAATGTCTATTAATTGATACCACGTCGTCTAATGCTATTCAAAGCTCATTACGTTGTTTAATGATTATACCACACACGAATAACAAAGTTACCGTTCAATAAGTTTTACAAAAAAATACAATAAAATGAACGAGCAAACTGATGACACAAATCTAAGTTCATAAATCTATGAATTATATAAAAATGATACACAAAACTGCTCATGTTATTTCTTGTTGCAGAAGTTTCACAAACAAAATTGTAAATATACGTTTGTAATGTATATGACAATAACTAACATTAACACCAACACATAAAAAGTTGAAGGAAATTTATTGAAAAAATACAAATATTTACAAGGTATTCAGTCATATCTTATTTAGAAAACAATCAATTAAACTCAAACTCGTACAGAATGACACCATATGTGAAAGATGTTGACTAGCAGGATTTTTTTAATTACAAAATTTAAAAGTAAGTTAAGAAGTAAAAAAATCTGCTACAAAAGTGATATTTGAAATTATAAAGAGGTGCACCATATTGAAAATCTCATGTTATACACATTGGAACAAAAATGGAGTGAAGTAAAAATGTCTTATAAGCCGCTCACAAATAAATTGTTGACACAGGGATATTGCAAGCATAGACTTATTAGGTACCTCAAAAAGGGCGCCATTGCAGTAGTGTTGATTGCCCTTGGTATATTTGACTTTCCAAAGGTTCATGTTCCTTTCACTCAATTGTGATTATACAGGCGGAGGGTGTAGCTAGCTAAGCAGGAGGTGCTGACCCTTCCAGAGCACCTGGTCTCACTTTCCTAGATAACGTACACGTGTTTAAATGTTTTTGTCAATTTCAAAGTTTTTATTTTGCTTCTGGCTTTTGACTTTGACATGTATTAGTATGGTTGTTTTTTGATGATTATAAATATATTTGATACAATGTATAAGCAAAATTAATTTTAGTACAAGCAAGTAATAAAATATATACAATATACATAATTTCAACATAAAAATCAGTTTAGCAAATTATGTGCTTGTCATAATCGATCTTTTGTAAGTATTGCATACAAAACGATTTTTGACATCTCTGAAGCATCACATCTACTGTCTGCTTTATAAATGGAAATGGGAAATTATAATACATGTAGGCAATTTATATACATTAATGACATATAAATCAGTTTCCAGTTGTTGAAGTAAGAAGTATACCAATTCAAAGTATTGACAATACAAATAAGTACAATTTATAAAAAAAACCTTATGTAAAAACAAAGAAATAATACTAAAATTCGTGCAAAATGACAGCATATGTGACATTTCTTGACTAGCAGCATTAGATTTTTAAAATTTGTTTAATTTAAAACAAAATCAAATAGTGAATTTAAGAAATACCAGCATTCTAAACCAAAAGACGATATTTGCAATTATCAAGAAGTGAATTATAATAATAAAAATGTCGCCATAGATTATTAAGCTAAAAAAAATTTATGGAATGAAGCACACAAATCTTACAAACATAATTGACATAATCTATATACAAAAACCAAGTTTAGTACGAAACAAGCATTGCTAATATGCATAATATACCTGACTTTAAAAACATAATCATTCAAATTCAGTTTAGCAAGTATATTGCTTGTCAATGATTTTTTCAGCAAAATTTCAAATTTAAGCAATAGTGTATATAAGATTTCAGTTTCTATAAGATTCTAAGTTATTTGGGTGATAATGTTATTTAGTACAAATTATTGCATAAATTAAAACTTGTGAAATATCCGAAATATCTTCTTTCAGTGTAAATAAAAGGAAATAGAAATATAACACATCTAAGTAATTTTATGTACGTTAATAATATACGTAATCGGTTACCAGTTCTTAAAGTTTTACTGTTATTTTGGAAATTGCACTTTGAACATAGAATGGGTTGCTTAAGGTTGATTTTAAAACTTAAAACAACAGATTTTCTTCCTGCTAGATTAGTAACAACAACTGTTTACAATTTTGATAATTTGGTTCATCAAATAACCACATTATCACTAACATTTCTACAGGCTAAGTGGTGCATTGAGATAACTTGATGGCATTGTTCTTGGAATTGGTCATATAATTGAATGTGAACAGACTACATTCAATTGACTTGTTTTATTGATCACGCATGTTTAAACTCGTAAGTATTGGACACTATCGTTTTTTTGACCATACCTTAAGATTTTGTTTTCTCTGAATAATTTTATAACTGTGGTTATACAACATTTTGTGAAATTTTAAACTCAAAAGATAAAGAACCATACATGGTACTATTTATAACACATGCACGATGTGAAACCATCAATTTTTTCTATACTTGTATACTTTTTAAATAGGTATACTAGCGTTACACATCGTTACTATATGTGTATCCCCTTTGACTATTAATGCATAATTGCAAAGTATACACCATAACTACATGTAAGTTCCACTTTAATGTTATTTTATTGCTATATATTTACAATTAGAATTGACCTTCTTTAGATGAACCTATTTGTTTTTACTGGCATTCAATTGCTCTTGAATACAGTGTGGGGTCATGACCCCTGATTACGTAATGTTTAACTATTCGATTACGTCACAGAATGACATCTATTACGTCATGCATTTTTTGATTGGTCAGCATCCAAGTCTACCCCCGACGTAACCTTCCTTATTTGGAGCAAGGCTGTTCCATCAATCCCGCATGTTTGTCGGAATTTTAAATGAAATAAATTATTGTAGCGATAATTTTATATTTCGGACATTCTATCAATATTTTTTATGATTGTAAATATAAGAAATAACATTCTATTTGAGTGTATTCATTCGGTATTATGAATGAGAGTCAGGAATAGCATATTTAACATGAACTGCTTCGCAGTTCATTGAATATGCTATTCCTGACTCTCATTCATAATACCGAATGAATACACTCAAATAGAATGATATTTCTTAATTAATAATATTAATATTAAGGTAGCTCGTCCACGATCTGATGGCAAAGTATACAGCGAGTCTATCTTAATATGATAGGATAATTTTAACCAATAAAGCATGCACCGGCGTGATTACACATTCGGCGATACCTGTCTTACACCTATATTCGTGTTTATCTACACTGCTATCAGATCATGTACGGACTTTACTATAGTCAAGAATACAAAGATAATTGCTGTCATTTAATTTAATTACTGTTGTTTCATTAATTTTTAGCATTACTGGCAGTTTTGTATGCATCTTTTCTGTCAATAATCTAACATTATAAAAATAACGATACATTCAACCGGTAATTATCTTCATATGGTTCATTACTTACGTACATTACGTTTAAAGATTATACTACACACAGATATAAAACTTTCTTGTAACTTTAACACAAATATAAAGTCAGAAAGCAAACTAATAATGCAAATTAAAATTCAAACATTTTTGAATTATATAAAATCAATACGCAAAACTGTATATGTAATTTCTTCTCCCAGAATTTTCACAAACATAATTGTAAATAGATTTTTGCAAAAATATCAACATTAACACTTTCAAACGTTAAAAATCAATACAAGTAAAATATTAATATACCTTCCTTATTAATTATAAACTCATAAATCTGAAATTCCTTAAGAATATCATATTTGCTGAATTCGATTATTTAAATTCTCGGAATTCGAAGAAAGCAATAAGCACAATCAGTCATATTCAAAGCATTTTAAAGCGATAATTTACAAGAATAATCTTATGACCTTTCTATTCGTAAAATATTTGTGCAATATTTTGTTGTGCATTACAGTTGTATAATTATGGACCTGTTTGCCTATATTTGCCGATTTGTGGCACATGAAGCATTCTATATACAATACTAAAACATTTTAAGTCAAGCAAGAGAGAATATATTGAATATCCTGTTTTACAATATAGTTGTTGTACAAGTCTAGTTTTTATTTTCAGCAAAATGCATATGCTTCATTATAAATATGAAAAAGAACATATTAATACACAATGATAACACATATGGTAATAATTGATAAAAACAGGACATATATAAATATAATAGCATTTAACAATCAACTATTTATACATAAAATGTATCAACAAAATTTAAAAAAACTTAAAGGGGCACATAGTTTTTTATTGTTTGTTTTCATTTCATTACAATATTTACAATATTGGTTTTAGAATTTATAAGATAAACAAAAAATAATTATATAATTATATCCGTATATTATCCAGATTTCCACTTTGCTAAGTGTCATGGTATCTTGAAAACCCAGAGTTTCTTTTTTACATTTGACACTGTGAGTATCGAAAACCATTTATAGTAACAAAATATCGCCAAACAAATTATGACATTCATTAGATATTTGACTGTATTACATTTTTGCATAATTTTGAATCCTTAATTTTGAATCAGATGTAAGTCTGCTTGTCTTGTGCTATTATTTAAATTTTGGTTAGTATACATTGTTCAAGTCTTGTCATATTAACTGCTCGAATTTTTTTTTTTTTTTTAGTGGTTTTATATCCCCTTACACAGTTCAGCTGTCTGAGTACCCCAAAATTATAATGATCAAACATAATTTATTATGTCAATTTATCAATTATATATCAAAGGTTTTTGGCGGCTAAAATTATGTTGCTAGAGAACCATACATTTGTTTCCCTCATTCATTAAATCATAATAATTCCATTTTTTCTTTGTTTTGAACAAACAGCACAAATGTTTTATTTTCTAGTAGTTTTTACTGTATGAAAAAATCTAGCAGCACTTGATTACTAAATACATTATATATATATATATATATATATATATTAATCAACAAGTCAGGAGACAACAATGTATGGCATTTGCATACGATGTACCAGTTTGGACAATAAATGTAATGACTCTAAAACGGTTTTCCGCTGACTGAAAGTCCAGCCTCTTTAAGATGTCCACATTTACTGAAAATATCTGCTATCAAAGAATCATAAGAACCATGTGACAACCTTAGGAAATACGAGGATTTAGAAAAGGAATGCCGACTGCCTGAAGGTTTACTAGCACTTGAAAGTCTAGCCTCTGTTTCACTGTTCCCAACAGTCACTGAAAACATCTACTATCTGTCGACACATATCAACATTCATGTCAACAATATGTATCTCTTTTATAGTTGCAGATTTATTATTCCATTTTCGTTGTATGCTGTAGTCCCTCACTGCATAACAATACAGCTTAGCACAAATGCGTGGCGGCATTCCAAATATACCTTTAAAATGAAAACGAGTAAATGAAACAAACAAATAAAAAAATATATATGACTGTCTTCTGAAACTGTCCTTCAATGTTTTTAATCACCCAATTGATTAGAATGGGTGTTTGAATTAACTAAAAAATACAATTTGAAATGGGCCATAGATCCAAGAAAAGTTAGCATTCGTTATTTGAGAACATATAAAACTCGAGGTATGATATTTGTTGTGCAAACAAGAATTCTTAGCAATTCAAAAATAAGGAAGAGGCCAAAGGATCATAAAGCTAACCTCTGAATATGTCCCATATCCCATGCAGCAATGCAATGGTCAATTACATTCATTACAAGGACGGTTAACATAAGCATTTATCAGTTATGGACAGGATAATTTCCAAATTAATTATTATATGTCTTTACAATAATACTGTACAACCAAAATATAAAAGGTCTAGCTACAGTAAAAAAGCTAAACAGCTAAAAGAGAATTAAAAAAACTAGACCATTTAAGTATTCTTATATATCTTTGACCATGACCTTTGAAGTCACGACTTTCATATATTTATCAAAACAATCAATAAACCAATACCTGCAAATTTCTAATATATATGCCTATACAAAATGTTTGTAGCTCAAATAATTAACCATTTCATTATTCATTTGCATGTACGGCTTTGACCTTTGTTCAAAACCATGACCTTCATCTATATAGCAAAATGATTTTAGGCCAACGTCTCCAATATTCTAGTTTGCATGCAAAAACAAAAAGTATAAAGTTCTCCAGATAATTACCAATTTCAGAATTCATTTGTATAATCGTTTACCAAAGCCTGCAAATTTCCAGTATATATGCTTATACAAAAAGTTACAACTTTTGAAGATATAGTGGCAAATATAGCAATATTACCACTTTACCTCCAAAGTATCTTGCCATTTCCTTATTTTTAGCCCATATGTAAAAGCTACGTTATGTTTAAACATGAAAATTATGTCCTGAGTAAACCATATATGAAATATCTAAGCTATATCTTTTGTACGTTCACATGAAAAGATTTTGGAAAGTCTTTGCTATTTCCCTCGTATGAACACCCAATTGGGCTATAACTCTTTCATTGTTGCCAATCTTTAAGTCCATCGCCTATACACGATATTCAAGCTTTGTGCAGTAGTTTTGGAGATGACGATTTAAATTTATATGTTAACGCACGACGGACGAAGGACGACGCACGATAGACGAGCTCAGATGAGCTTAAAATATTTATATCGGAAAACATTTCCAACTTCCAAAAACGTTACGACGTGTTGTAATGGATCACAAATGAATTTAACATTCAAAAGTTATTTAAATATTCCATACAGCTCATTGTGCTCAAATTTTTCCATAATAGGCTTAAACAACCATTTAGTCGAATTATGAAAATACAGAAAGAACTGCATGCACCGAGAACTCAAAGATGAACAATCCCCACGTTCAGTGCTGATTCAAATCTATATGAATCAAACACTTTCATGTGAAAGTGATGCATAATAGGAATTTTAATTATTATCGCTATGTATACTACAATAAGATGTTCTCTGCCGATTTTGATCAAAATCCGAGTTAGTAATTAATTTATTATTAGAGTAATTTGTGAGGCACAAAATCCAGTTTCCTCTCGCAAGAGACGTTATTCCCCCCGCTTACGTAACAATGCAGGTCAGGGACGTATCTACTTGACTGATTTCATATTCAGAGTTAAACATGTAAAATTTCATTAACTCAGTCCATCTAAACCAAGTGTTCACTGGAGTCGTGGGAAGGACTGCAGTACATTACTTGAAGAGTACTTCAAGAGGGTATAGTACAGGTATTTTCATAATCCGTAGAACAATATTGAGTTGAGTGTCAAAAAACACAATTTCGCCCATTTCAGAAAACTGCCAAAATTTTAACTAGAATCGTAATAAGTGCAATTTAAGACAAAGTCAACGTGGCATCATGATAATGACAAAAATTTGACAATCACTGTAACAATAAGCCCCCGGGCCTCAACGCTCACCTGAGGATATATCATTGCATACAATATTCTTAAATATATGCATATACAAAAAGTTTATATATTTCTAGATAATTGTATCCTAATTGACATGTGACCTTGACTTTTGAACCTATTAATTTTATTTATATATTAAAATTATTGTTATTTTACAAACCTACAATATTATAATATTCATGCCTGTACAAAAAGTTTATCGCTTTCAGGTAATTAGCCATTTTGATATTCTTATTCCTTTGTGACATTGTCCTTTAAACCCATGACCTTTAACTATATAATAAAATAACTATTATGTCAATACCTGAAATGTTCTTACATACATCTCCTACAAAAGGTTTATAGTTTTTCATATGATTTGGCATGTTGTTATTCTTATGCCTCTGTGACCTTCACTTTTCAACCTCTTACCTTCATTAATATATTAAAATTGCTATGCCAACACCTATAATATTATAATATATCTGCCCGTTCAAAAAGTTTATAGTTTTCCAGCTTATTAGCCGTTTCAGAATTCTTATGGCTTTGTAGCGTCGATCTTTAAAAAATTACTTTCATCCAGATATGAAAATGATTGTAATATGAACACAAATTTCTGATAGAATGCCTATACAAAATTTGAAACTTTTCCAAATAAAATGAGACATAGCCCCTTCATTGAAGAAATTTGAAAGGCCTCACCTAGCCATTCCAAATATCATCTCAATAATTTGGAGAATATGATTAAAATTTTAAGAAAAGCCCGACACAATAGATCATCTGAGCCTGTAGATCAAATATCAAATGAGATGAAATGATTAAAAGAAACTACACTATGGTTTCGGGATCAAACTGAACTTACTGCTTTAGAACTATTCTTTAGTTATGTAATGAGTCCATTAATAAAAATCTATATACAGTGGTACAAGGCTATGTAACAATGTATGTGTGGACTTACAGATGTATAACATACCTGCACAAACAAATGGGACACCAATAGATCTCATCCCTAATTTTTCAGCCTCATAAAAACACGACGCTAGTGCATTCAGTAAATTCCTTTTACATTGATAATTTTCTTTACCGGTCATGTTATTATTCCATCTTGGTCCAACTGTATGTATAACATATTTGTATGGTAATTTTCCAGCAGTTGTGTGACAACATTCACCAACAGGTATTTCACCATGTTGTCTGATATAATCCCTGCTTTCTTCTTCTAATTCAAACCCAGCAGCATTGGCAATAACTGCTGCTACGCCTGCTCCATGACCCAATCTCTCATTAGCTGCATTTACGATACAGTCAACATCAAGTTGTAATATACTGTCACTGTACACATATATGTCAATTCCTTCCTTCGTGACAAATTTGTTCCTTTCTTTTGTGTACCTCGTAGACAAATCTCCGAAGTCAACATTGGCATCTGGTTTTTTCTTTATATGCAATTAACAAAATGTGACAGAAGAATGTATAGTTATAAAAACAAAAATAGCAATTTATGTTCAATATGTTCAAATCACAGTAACAAGACCAAGTAAAAAGTTTTTGAACTTTCACATTTAGTGATATACGTGACTTTCCATCAGAGAAGTAAGGCCGTTTCTTCCGGAAGAGATGACAGCCCCTGTTTAGCTAACTACATCCACTAAGTGTGAAATCAACTATGATCACGTTTTGCACTTCTGCCTGTAACAAGATGTACCAGTCACTGCAGTGATCAATTATATATATATATATATATATATATATATATATATATATATATATATATATATAATATATATATATATATATATATATATATATATATATATATATATATATATATATATGTCGGTAAATTTAAATGCTGTTACTAATTTTTTGTAAATT
The DNA here is from genome assembly GCA_021292105.1 of Anadara kagoshimensis. Lineage (NCBI taxonomy): Eukaryota > Metazoa > Mollusca > Bivalvia > Arcoida > Arcidae > Anadara > Anadara kagoshimensis. The sequence goes on along the minus strand of CM037870.1, from coordinate 16,548,281 downwards.
ACAGGTTCAACAGGATGATAAATACAGTTGTATAGCCTAGGCTGTGTATATATCATAGGAAAAGAGGACCAGGGATATCGTGTGCTCTACCTTCTAGCCTAATTTGATATCACAATTGTTATAGAGATATCTTCTGAAGACAATTTTAGAATACAGAGTCGCTATATGTATTCTAAATCCTTGTTTATATTGTCGTTTGTTACTTACATTTTAAACTAACAATTACATCAAACAGAGCACTGGTGAAACCAAAGAACTGTCAACAGTTAAAGAAAAGACAAAGATTTAATAAAAGAAAAGCTCGAAAAATGAGGTGAATGTGCAACTAAAATATTAACCTTTATCACATCCAGTTTGATTGGAGATGTGTATCTGGTAAATAAAATTGACATCTAAAAAATGACACAACGTATAATATTTGGTTCAAACTTTGAAGTAGCAAATTTATTAAAACTACCTTTTGGACTTGCTTTGGTTTTCTGTCAGACTCTTCATATCCAACCTGTTCAAGCGCTATTTTCATTTGTGTGTTGCCTAATGTTTTTGTTTCATCTGGATGGTCTACTTTGACTAAAGCCACTGAAATATCTGCTAACGCATCATTAGTACAAGTTATTCTACACGTATACTTGCTCTCTGAATGAAGTATGAGAATTTCTCCTGGAAATTTGTTCAAAATTTGTTCCAAATTCTTAGACTTGACAAATGAAATTCTGACAGTGATTTCCTGTAAGCTTGTTTCCAAAATCATTACTGCAATTTTTCCCTCTTCCTCTGTTCGGGTGTATATATGGCTAGAATCGGATTCATAACATATATCAACGAAACAAAGAACATTTTCTCTTCTTAATATTCCATCGACTCTTTTCTTTGTCTCATTAAGTCGTAAAAGTGCAATTTTTGACGGGGCACTGATGTATTCTGTTTTTACAACACATTTGCGAAACGCTTGTATTTTCTCAACAACGTAATGCACATCTCTCACGGAGGCTTTATTCATCAAAATAATTTGATTCTTTGTGTCAATACTAATTTCGATTTTGCTGCTACAACCTTTATTGACATACTCAATAAAACCTAGTTTTGTCAACAGTTCTGCATAAAAATTGTTGATCCTTACTTGTCTTGCACAAGGGGAATTTGTTGTGACTATACTGTTCATCACATCATAAGTCTGAAGCACGCCATCCTTGAATCCTACAAAACATATTCCATATTGCCCCTGTTTGTAGACTGCCACGTTTTTTGCAGCTATGCCGGGTGTATAAACAGTAGCGAGTAACATTTGTGTTTGTTTTTCTGCTGATATTCTGAATGACCTTATTACAATCTGGTCCAATTTTTCCTCCAGTGCATTAATGGTGTCATGCATAGCATCCTGCGAATTGTCCCTGTATGATGACATATCTTTTATATAAATGTTTTCAAATGTTGATTTATCTAGATCAAGCTCAATCTGCCTGGCTTTCAAAGTATCTTGTATTTGTTTAAACCAACACCGCAGTAGAAACTGTACCTTAACTGGAGACAATGCTGATACATCCTGAACGACTTCTTTATCATCTATCTTTGAAGTTATCTTTAATGATTGCCATGATGTCTCGAATACAGGAATTCCAAAGGAATCTTTATCTATTTAGAAAAATAACAAAGAATTACTTTAAAAAAACGAGAATGAATAATTGTTGAAATAGACAGAACGAGTACTTGATTGTTTTAAAATTTGTAAGCAAATTCTCTCGTTGCTAACATTCCTTGTTAGATAATATTCCGTTAAAATAAAAATGCAAAACATCGTTGCTTGTGTCAAAAAATCAAATTTAATAAGTTTTCGAGTTAAATTGCCAGCATTAGTTTAATTTCGCTTTGGATTGTAATTTAGACACGGATTGGTATCTTTGATAAAGCTTTAAAAAGCGGCAAACGAAATAACAAATTTTCTTACTTTAGAATCTGCCCGTACTGATTGGATAGAGGTGATGTAGCCAGTAATATTTTGTCCGAAGGGTGTCTTCGGTTTTTGCGAGCGATTGGCCCACAGAAATATTCATGGTATGGCTTTAAGATTTCACATGTATGAGGCCACTGTTGTATGAAATAGCGTTTTCTGTCACTTAGTCGGTGATAATGTTTCAGTTTAAATCAGAAATAAAAAGTGGCTGTACAATTAATCAATCTACTTTAAATCGAAAGTAAATTATTTTTGTGATTTACCAATGCCCCAGCAGCATTTTCAACGCGTTGTTCCAGATTACAAACAAACCTACAGCCATGACACTTTTTTGTTTCATATACTGGTATACAACAAGCACGTTGTTAAGACGGCATGTTATATACGAGACTTTCACTTTGCTCTGTCTTGTTATATATATATGTTAATATCGATGCTTATACAACATGCTTGGACATTAACTTTTGGCGAAAAAAGTATCATTACATAATCACTTACAATTGAGTTAAATATAATTTAGTAAATAATGTGTTTTCAAAGTATAGAAATTAGGAAAAATCGAAAAACCAAACCCCGTGCAATTTATGGGATTCGAACCCACACATAAAAAAATAGCATGCATATTGTCATATCTTAGTCGGATTTGTTCACGGGGATGTCTGCCATCAATGTAATTGGTATATATATGCAGTCAAATGTATGAAAATATCTTTTTTTTGCTTTAAATCACCGTTTTCATGAACATATATAGAAACACTTATCAGTTACCAGAGATACCTTTTTTGACATGGCACTTTAGAACATACTTTATTTTATAGATAGGAAGTACTTTTAACCAATATTTTATTAATGTAAATTTTGACATGCATGCAATTTTCCTATGGGTTATTTCCTTATATTTCCAAAGACATCTTTTACTGCGATATTTACAAAATATATCCTATACAGTTTTAAGCAACTATGTTCCTTTTTCATTAATTCGTCTTGTTTTTCATCATTCCTAAATTTGGAAACTATGTGAGTATCATCTATCGTAATGAGCTTGAAATAAAAGATAACGACTGATTCTTATTTAGACTAATAACTGAATTATGACGCTCACTAAAGCCTACATTTGAAACTTTAAGTAATGACTTTTAAATTTCTATTGTCAACATTTCTTTTCAATGCATTAATATACCTGCTTCTCCTACTTATGGTGTATTTTTGCCAATTAATACGCTAAGATAGAGCTTGTTCCCAGTGGGACTTTGTACATTGCTTTCAACTAAATAGTTAGCCCAGGAATATTGCAACCCTAGGCTTACTAAGGCCCTAAAAAGTTTTATGGCCGTCATCATTGTATTGTATATTTGACGTTCAGTAGTTCCATGTTCCTTTCACACAATTTTGATTACATACATGACGGGTGTAGCCAGCTAAAGAGGAGTTACTTACCCTTCCAAAGCACCTGGCCTATCTTCACTGGTTGAAGATCGAATGTCTAACCTAACTTTTCAGTTCCAAAGTTTTTACTTTGCTTCTGGATTCTGATTCGGATATGGATTACTATATTTTTTTATTCAATCAGTGGAAAATAAATGTAAGTGTTTGGGATGTACTATTAGAGCTATTAGACTACGTAAAAAACATTGTGTTTAATGTAGATACAGGCACTAAACATATTTTCAATGAAAAATGCATTCCTCGAGATCTAAACATGTTGTTTTGTATGTCAACAAAGTATGTTTTCAGCTGACCAGCTGAGAAATAAATAAAGAATGTTCCAAATTTAAATTTGTTAACATTGACATAAAAACTATGATATGATTTTAACAATTTCCCCGATTTCTGTCGTTCCATAGTTCCTTGTTCTTTTCATTCTCATTTTTGCTTACACACTTGGCAAGTGAAGCTAGCTTAACAGAAGGTGCGTGCCCTTCGCTGGTGGTTCTTAACTTGGTCTACTCAATTTGCAGGTTTCAAAAATTTTACTTTTGCTATGGCATTGTGCTTTAGTCATGGATTTGTATGATTATTTTTGATTATTTTGACAATTATATACCTTCTGTCTCATGAGTTATAATATCTTCAATATCCTTATCAACAATTGCTTGTTGTGCTGCGTGTTCTAAACTTTCCACTAGGACCTGAAAGATGTTAAGGTGAAATAACAGTTATTAATAAATGGTACTTTTAAGATTACATACTTCAATTTTTTATGGAAACACAATGTATTCAAAAAGGAATGTTTAAATCAGCATTTTTATGTGGAACAGTGCACACGGTTCCGTGAATTAATATACACGGTGCGGTCTGCACTCTGAATCTCCTTTTGTTAAAAAACTGTTTAAAAATCAACTGATGCCATGAATATGAAGGTTCAGATAGTGTTCATAAATGACATGCAAATGCATTATAACCACTTTAGTACGCTTATGAATAAAATTTCAAATTTCAAATTGTCAAACAAACTGCTAAAAACCAGCAAAAACTGTTAAGTTGAAGCTGTTGCAAGCGTTGTTAAGTACAATTATTAACCAACTTTTTCTAATTGATTGTTTATTATCTATTGGTTTGTGCATTAACCTACATTTCCAACTCTCTGTATTGAATTCCTTAGAACACTCAGGTAAATAAATCATACCTACTTGTTTCACACCGTCATCCATGTTCAGTACTGTTGAGTAGAGTATTCTATTTTACGCTCTTTATACTTGCTATGCCGGTTTTGGATCACATTACAACTGCAATACATACAAAAGAGCATATACTGAACTATATTATTCAGTAAAATGGATACTTACTGGCCTAATAAAATATTAAAAAGTTACTTGGTTTTCTATTTTTTTATTTGTTTCATTAACTGTTAATCTAATGTTTTACGGGTGTTTGTGGTGTGTAAGCACCTCGTGTTTAGCTAGCTACACCCACCACGGGTGAAATCAAAATTAAAAGTGAAATTGGAAAGGGGTCTATTAGACGTCAAATATATCCAGGAATACACACATCATAGTTATTAACAATATGTGATGAGGGCCATTTAATGTTTAAAGGGTCTTGAGGCATAGGCGTGTATATCTCTGCTTGAGCAATTTATTTGTAAGCAACTTGTTACATTGTATGAAGTCTCCGAATTGGAAAAACGCTCTACCAAATCGTATTAATTGTAAAACAAACACTAAATAAGTAAAAGAAAGCATTTTAAAGGAAATTTGAAAAAAAATCACACATCACGTATGTCGTCAGGCGTTAAATATTCCTTTCTTGGGTGTATTTATTGAGGTATACGTAAAAATATAAAGCAGAAATTAAATAATCAGTCGTATCAATTTATGTCAAGGCCGCTAGGATATATGATATATGTCATTCCCTTTGTATTTATATTTAGAATTATCAAAAGATAAAACGTCACCTATAAGTCTGCTTTTTTGTTTACATTTCCTATCAGCAACGTATTAATTATGATAAAATTCTGCTAATTCACATTTGATATAATATGTCAATGGGTTTAAACAATGTACATGTGTTCTTGTATTTAGACTAATATCTTTATTATTAAAATCGATACATATTGTGAAGACATTTCAATTATTAGATTTCGCAATAAACCTGTCATAATTTTACAGTACCAGACGACCGTATCATAATACAAGTCCTTATCTGTAGCGGTTAGACCAAATTGTAGAAATCCAAATATATTTAAATGCTGGAATCAGGAAGAAAGAACCAATTTTACTAAAATCTTACTCAGCTAATAACTAAAACGATTAAGATAGGATGATGTTCAGAATGACAAAATAATCTGCATGTAAAAAAATAAACACTGTATCAATCAAAAACAAACATACTTATCCATTTCCGAATCACAATCCAGAAGCAAATTAAAAACTTTGGAACTGACAAGTTAGGTTAGACACGTGAACTTCCACCAGGGAAGTGAGGCCGGGTGCTCCGGAAGGGTAAGCACCTCCTGTTTAGCTAGCTACACCCGTCACGTGTGTAATCAAAATTGTGTGAAAGGAACATGGAACTATGAGACGTCAAATATATCCAAGGCAATCCTAGACTTATGAATAGACTTGGCATACATTTTCCAACCCATTTGAAAGTATCTGTAGCAAGTATAGTTTTGAATCTCAATGACAATTATATAGAACATTTTATTGAGCGTTAGTATTTCTCTCTGATTTCAGATCCTTTTTAAGTGAGAACGATTTTCTATTTCATACATGCTGTTGAAATCGACGAGATATTTAGGAAACAGCATTTGGTAACACTTATGTTATATACCATAAACATTACCTCGATTTTTTTTTATAAAATTGCCCCGAGGATATCACAAACTCAGTAGGCAATAATTCCGTATTATTGTCAGAAATATACTATAATTGTCTAAATTTCCTGCAAGTTAAAATTTGAAATTTCTCAAAAACTAGGGTATACTCATTATGCAAAGTATTTCCTCAGCTTAATTTGGTAAAATATATTTTGGTCATTTTGGTAGATTTTCAACATCTTCATAATAATTTTGGTTTCATAATTTTGGTCCAACCACTACTGATGAGGAATTGTATTCCGAAGCGGCCGTCTAGTGCTGTAAAATTAAAACTGGTATAATATGTAATGTAACAAGATAATTGCACTTGTTAGGTATCATACATCAAACACACCTACCCATTTTTAAATAAGAATCTTTAAAACAAACTGACACGTGAGCTATCACTAGAAAGATAGAATATAAATAGAACAAAAGCGTTAATATCTTATTTATGTTCTCATTTATATGTCTCATAGTTCCATGTTCCTTTCACACACTTTTGATTACACACGACGTGGCCGGTGTAGCTAGCTAAATAGGAGTTGCTTACCCTTCCGGAGCACCGGCTTCACTTCCCTGATCGAAGTTCACGTGTCTAGCCTAACTTGTCAGTTCGAAAGTTTTCAATTTGCTTCTGAATTGTGATTCGAACATGGATTAGTGTGTTTGTTTATGTTCTCATTTATATAAAAAGTGTAGTTCCGTTGAAATTTGAAAAAGTTTTTTTAAGTATATTAATTATACTTATTATTTTTAATTTCTTTTTTCTATTTGTCCTCAAGTGTTAAACACATTGTTCTTAAGTTTAAACAAAGGGTTGTGAGAATTTTCCGCATCCTCGATGCTTCTAAAATTTCCATTTAGATACAAAACTCCCTTTAATCTAAAATGCAGGTTATAGTTATGATCCGGCAAAAACTCACCCCTAAACTGGTTTTAATCCAAACATTAGTGCTTCTTTTTTCACTCAGGTAAATTAATGTTGTTGCTCCCATATCAATTTTTTCTATTCGTTGTGATTTCAGATTACAAATAACCTATGTACAAATATTTTATCATTACTAGCTTTAATTTGACAAAGCCGATGCATACTAGATAAGATTAAAGGAGATATGATTAAGAGTGAAACAAATGCGCGTCACATGATTTGCAAAAAACTTTATAAAATGAAAATATAAAACTTCTTACCCTCTTACAAATGCCAGATAATTTTTGTCACATAGAATCCAGGTAAAACAAACCACCGTAATACATCGCCCTCTCATTTTAAACCGAAAGTTAGGAAAATCCAAAGGTCGATCATCTCAACACGTAGGTAGCTATAGACAAACACCATTGACCTGTCCTCTTGACTTTCATTTAAATATTTAATATGGACTAGTTGCATAATTATGTACAGGGAACACATGTTTCTATTTCATGCACATAATTATGCCTTTGAAGTGTCGAAAATATAAACGCACTAAGGCAAACAAAAAATGGAAGTTCCAGCGGTGTGTGTGTGTGTATGTATGTATATATATGTGTGTGTGTGTGTGTATGTGTGTCGAAGTTGAAGCAGTAAAACCCCGAATTGTTGTCTGTATCTCGTATAAGTAGCTGTGTGTTATTTTGTGAATACACTTTAGAAACTAGGTATTGTATAACATAATGCTTAAACACAACACCAAATGGTTAAGTTTTCAAATGAAATAATATCATTATTACCAGAGGTTAATCAGTTAATAGTTGATTGTCAATCGGTTCAATATGAATATTTCTCGAAAGTGTTCATAATCAAATTATACTGTCTGTAACTTAATGATGTTTCGATACGCATAGTTCGTATTGCGTAATAAATCATTAAAATAATTTCAGCATTGTTTACATTGAACTGGATATATTTGACGTCCCATAGTTCCATGTTCCTTTCAAACAAATTTGATTACACACGTGACAGGTGTAGCTAGATAAACAGGAGGTACGTACCCTTCCAGAGCAAACGGACACACTTACATGATGTTTAAACTAACATGTCAGTTCCGACGTTTTTAATTTGCTTCTGGACTGTGATTCTGACATGAATTAGTATGCTTGTTTTTGATTGTTTACTTTACAAAATTTAATATAAGCATTGCTTCTAAATGATCAGTTCATCGAGAATTGACACCAAGGAAAACTGTGCAGAAGTAATTACGTTTATATGCTTTTTTGTTCTCAGTTATGTTCAATTGAATATCAGATATTGATTTTTCACCTCTAAATTAAAGATACGGCTGATTTCCCAGGTTTCATATTTAGACCTATATCTGAATTATGACGCCCATGAAAGGCTACATTTGAAACTGTATGACAAACGTGATGACTTCATTTTTTTCTATTGTCAACTTTCCTTTTTATATGCATTAATATACCTGCTTCGACTACTTTCTATGTATTTGTTTCCCAATTAATACACTATGAAAGAGCTTGTTTCCACTCCGAGGCTTTATACAGCAAAGCTGCTCACCAATAAATTGTAAACCCAGAGATATTGCAAGCCTAGGCTTATCAGGGCCCTCAAAAATTATACGGCAGTCAACACAGTATTGTTGATAAGTTTGATTTTTCTGTGTCCGTGATTGCCCTGAATATATTTAACATTCCACAGTTCCATGTTTCATTTACTCAATTTTGATCACAAGTGTACGTAGCTGGTGTAGTTAACTAAACCGGATGTGCATAACCTTCCGGAGCACCCAGAAAAATTTGATTGAAATTGACGTGTTTAACCTGCAATCTTGCAAGTTTCAAAGTTTTTACTTTCCTTTTGAATTGTGATTTAAACATGTACATAATTATATTAGTATGTTTGTTTGTTTGTTTTTTAATCTTTGTTATTTAGATGAACATTTTAAAACTTGTAATAGCGTGTATTTGGCCAATCCTGTTAAAGTGTGTTATTGGCAAATCCTGTAATAGCGTGTTATTGGCAAATCCTGTAATAGTGTTATTAGTAAATCCTGTAATAGTGTGTTATGTCAAACCCAGTAATAGCTTGTTAATGCGTTCCTGTAATAACGTGTTATTGACAAATCCTGTAATAGTGTGTTATTGGCAAATCCTGTAATTGTGTGGTATTGGCAAATCCAGAAATAGCGTGCCTTTGCCAAATCCTGTAATAGCGTGTTATTGGCAAATCCTGTAATAGCAAGTTATTGGCAAATCCTGTAATAGCGTGTTATTGACAAATCCTGTAATAGCGCGTTATTGGCAAATCCTGTAATTGTGTGGTATTGGCAAATCCTGTAATTGTATGGTATTGGCAAATCCAGAAATAGCGTGCCTTTGCCAAATCCTGTAATAGCGTGTTATTGGCAAATCCTTTAATAGTGTGTTATTGGCAAATCTTGTAATAGTGTATTATTGACAAATCCTGTAATGGCGTGTTATTGGCAAATCCTGTAATGGCGTATTATTGACAAATCCTCTAAGCGTGTTATTGACAAATCCTGTTATGGCGTGTTATTGGCAAATCCTGTAATAGTGTGTTATTGACAAATCCTGTAATAGTGTGTTATTGAAAAATCCTGTAATAGTGTGTTATTGAAAAATCCTGTAATAGTGTTATTGACAAATCGTGTAATAGTGTGTTATTGACAAATCCTGTAATAGTGTGTTATTGACAAATCCTGTAATAGTGTGTTATTGACAAATCTTGTAATAGTGTGTTATTGACAAATCATGTAATAGTGTTATTGACAAATACTGTAATAGTGTATATTTACAAATCGTGTAATAGTGTTATTGGCAAATCCTGTAATAGTGTGGTATTGGCAAATCCTGTAATAGTGTATTATTTACAAATCCTGTAATAGTGTATTATTGACAAATCCTGTTATTGTGTGTTGTTATTGAATATTGTTAATGTTTAGTAAATTTCAAACATCTACAGCTTTCTAATAAAGCATAGAACTATTAATTTTTAACACGAATGAGTACTTCATTTTCTTTGTTTAAATGTGGACACTGCAATCTGCAATCTCTAGATTGAATCGAGAGATAAGATAATACGGGCTAATATGGTTAACTGGTTTCATTTGACACTTTATCTAGTCAGTCAATATGAAATCTCTCCACATCAAGTGTCCTTGGCGGTAAGACAAGAAAAACAACAATATTTGTAATTATTGAAAACAAACAGACTAATCCATATCCAAATCACAATCCTAAAAGGAAGTAAAACTTTCAAAAACTGCAACATAAGTTTAATAAGTGAACTTCCAACTATAAGCGTGTCTAACAAATCAATTTACAATGAAATCCTGGTGTTTAAAAGCATGTTCATTTGTGTTTAAAGATTCGTTCATATTGCATAGACACTGCCAAGACTTAACTCTAATTGTTGATCTTATGGATAACAATTATAAAACTCACAACTTTTAAAGGACAAAATAGTATCCAGTAGTACTAAATACAAAATCACAATAAAGCTTGAAAGTAATGAATGGAAAAGTTTATTTCTTAATTACATCTGATATTTGTCTATCAAATCAATTAACAATGACATACCGATGTTAAAATCCATCTTCATTTGTTAACAGATAGATTCATATCGCATAGACACTGCCAAGATTACACTCTAATATATTGTTGATTTAACGAATAACTAACAACATTTCTGATTAACTAGTTATTGTATATAGAACAAACCCAATTATTATATATGAAATATAGGAATTTGAAACTGAAAAAAAATTGAGACGTCAAATATCGATCAAAGATTATTGAAAATCAATCAATGTTGTAGCATTTCTTTCAACTTAGTTTTGCATTTTTGAAATAAAAGGTTTAAAACTAGTTCACCTCATTTAAGGCTTTTCCTTTTCAAGTCATTGAAACCATGAAAAAATGTCTATAACAAGAATAAAATTATCATAATCAAATAAGCATTAATGTTAAAAATTTAAATAAAAACAACTAAAAAACATATCAGTTAAATACAATATATTTATGATTACTGAAACTCAATCAATTGTTGTACTATTTGTTTCACTTTCGATTCCATTTTCTAAAAATAACAAATGAATGTGCATCTTCCATAAAAACTTGCCTTTTCCCGTCATTAAACCATGGAAACATTTCTAGGATAATAATAATTATATAAGTATTTGAGTTTGTGACCAGTCTAAAGTGCAGATAACGCAATGTGTCATATCAAACAAACAATGTAAATTATCTATATTAGCTCAATTTTCCTTATCAGACATTGATGCACCGACATGTAACTCCAAACTACAGAGGGATCTTCTAACTGTATAACTTCTTTATTTTTTCTGTATGTTCAAATGTAATTAACAAATAAAATATCACTCTGACAAATTATAGTTTATACAGCCGAGCCTGTCTTAAAAGCCACCTTTATATTCAAGACACATGCTTTTACAGCAAAGTAAAATTCTATCACAATTGCTCTTTATTCCTATTATTTGAACCTCTATATGAGGGTCAATTGTCCATAAAGGTCACTTTACTAGTTCCTTTGGATGACCTTTATAGACAGGTTAGTATGTAGCTTGAACCAGTAAAATCCTAATTCAACTGCTCTTTATCCATATTATTTGAACCTCTATATGAGGGTCAATTGTCCATAAAGGTTACCTTTACTAGTTTCTTTGGATTACGTTTATAGACAGGTAAGTATGTAGCTTGGACCAGTAAAATCCTAATTCAATTGCTCTTTATTCATATTATTTGAACCTCTATATGAGGGTCAGTTGTCCATAAAGGTCACCTTTACTAGTTCCTTTGGATTACCTTTATAGACAGGTTTGTATGTAATTTGAACGAGTAAAATTTTAATTCAATTGCTCTTGATTCATGTAATTTAAGCAACTATATAAGAATCAACTGTCCATAAAGCCCATTTTACTAGTTTCCTTTATAGACAGGTTTGACTGTATTTTGATTAACTGTTTACTAGTTAATATTTAATCAGCCACAAGCATACTAATCTAAATAAAATTATAATTTTTTAAAACTAAATTTGACTGTGTCAAACATGTTGATGAAAAAAGCACTGTGACATGGTATTTAAATTATCAAAATAAAAATAAAAATTATATATAAGAAACCACTGTATATTCAACAAAACAATATATTAAAACACATTGCATATATAAAAAAAGATGTACTTTAAAAACAGTTATATTAAATTCAAAGCAAACGAATGCAGGACTCATTAAAATAAAATATTATTCAATTATTTAATAGCTCCTCAAAACAGACAACTAATATTCATATGCACATGACATATAATTGGAATTTGTGTGATCAAATTTATGTAATTTAAAAAGAAAACAAACAAAATATCCAGAAAAAATATTTTGTCTAAAATTTCTATCTGAAAAATTGAACTATCTTTAGATATCGGAATAATATACACATGTACTTTATTTTCCCTTCATTTTAAACAATTAAAACTCCTGTTTAAAATCGTTTTTGAAATATAGGTTATACAATAAAAAAAATTCATAATGTTTTTTGTGACATAAGCTATTGGAAAAATATTACACAAAATTAACTGTACATGTTATTTATTTTGCCAAAATTTTCAGAATCAGGTTGTCAAAAGCTGTTTGCCTTTTTTATAGAAATGAAATAACTAAGGAAGGAAACATAACCAAATTTTAAGAAAGTGCTATTAAAATGTCATGAAAATGGCAATCATTATAAGATTTTTCAACAAACCAATACAATTCTAAATTCTTGGAATAACCAACACATTTAACTTTCAAGTTTCAGTCATAAGATAATTAGACCGAAGGGACGCTGTATTCTCTTAGGATAACCACACGTCCGATTTTACAGTTTCTGTGAAAAATTCTAAATCAGACCAAAAGAAAAACTCTTATATCTTGGAATAACCAACACATCCAACTTTCAAGTTTCAGTGATTTACAACTTATAAACAGACCGATTATACTCTAATTTCTTGGAGATCAAAACTTTTTTTTTTCATTCGATTTGCAGGATTTTCTACTTTCGAACTGGACATTTCCTGCAACAATTGAACTTTAAGCAATATTTTTAGTTAACATATGCATAATAAATATGAAAATATTTTATACAGATTTCAGCAAAAAATCTATTATCTGCATTATTATTCATAAAATTAATTATGCCAGTACATTTTGGTAAATCAAAAAATTAAAAAAATTTAAAACAATATTAATTATATACAAAACCATAGAACATTTGTCCAAATTAAATTATCAATTTTGTAATGTTTAACAATATATACTAAAATTAATAACATGTCCTATTTCTAAAATTCTTAACAAGACATACAGAAATTACTATAAAACTCCTAACATCTAAAATATTTGATTATATAAAAATTATGTTTGCATTCTATTACAATTATGACTGGAATATGCAAAGGCGTCATCAATATAACAATACACATATCTAAATCAATCGAAAAATGAAAAGGTTTGTTTTTAGTAAAACAAACAAAAGCAAAACAATTATATAGGTATATATATAACTGGATGAGAATGAAAAATGTCAACACCATATTTTTTACACAAAGTCAAACTTCATTTTCCCTATAATATCTTGTTTTCAATTTTACATGTCCTTTTAAATTAAAAATAAATTTTTTGTATGCTTTTTTCATATGGTCTCGGAGATCAATTTTCTTATCCTGTGTTCACTTGATGAACAATCTGGTTATTTGTACCGACAGAAATTGACAAGTTTTTTTAAAAAAAAACAAGTCTGATGTCTTGTTAGACGTGTCTCTACTATTTTACTTTAATAGTTTATTTGACTATAAATAACTAAAAAATTAATGGAGATGTGAAATTAATTAAATGAACAGCAAATTGAAATTCATAAAAACTAACACAAACAGCAAAGATGAAACAAATGTCATATATAAACAATTATTTGATGTATTCTTCAACAAAATTTAAATATGACATTATAGACATCAGAAGGAAATCAAAGATAATTAGAGAATTTAAAAAAAAAACATTGGTGCAGGCATTAAATAATCAAGTAAAGATGACACTACTTCTGTGCAAAAATGTCAATATGTCAATTCTATGAATGGAATTTGACATGGCGATTAAAGTAAAAATCTATGACAAATATCAATTTTGTATATTTATTTATGGGTGTCACTAATTCACGTGTCCTTAATGAGCCATGTGATACCTCATAAGATTTGTGTAGAACTATTATTCCCATTGGATATGCAATTATAAAATTTCACATTTTCTCTTTAAAACACCATTATCCATGCAATTCCCGATGTAACTGAAACATCCTACACAAACGTTAAGGGATATTGATCACCTGGTACTGTGGCGAACCTCTTTACTTCAGCATCAAAATATTTTAATTGATAAATACCATTAAATTGAACTATTATTAAAAACAACACTCTATATTTACAACAAGTGAACAATTAAAACTTGAATAATTAAACCAAGATAAAACTAAAAGTACCAGTAAGCATATGATAACAAGAGTCCAATGGGCCTTATTGCTCACCTGACAACATGTTTAAATATATCATCAAGTAGCCTAATAGATAATGTTCATTTATTCAAGGGTTTCAATTTAGTGTATATTGTGTTAAAATTGACCTATGGTCTAATACTATATTCTATTTTTTTGTGCTTAATGGAGTAGATTTTCAAAGTATTTCGAGGCTCTCTCAAAAATAACCCAATTTTAGGTATCGTATACCTGTCAGTGACAAATTTTAAATGCTTTCTCAGGTTTCTTGTTTCCTCATTTGCAAACCAACTGGCCAGTTTTGTGCAAATCCAATACTAATTATCAATGTTAATGCTTCATTAAAAACATCTTGAGTCTATAATCTTTACATTCTTTAGATCGGATACTTAAACACTTGATAGGATTCATCTATTGTTTCCTGCCAGAGGCCCAATGTTAACATCTCCAAATTTAATACTACTTGTCACAAGGATGTTACATCTAAATTATAATTCACAGGTAGAGCTGGTCATTGTATGCTTATTTGAAATGATTTTTTATTCTTAAAGCCTTCAATTGAAAGTGTTCTGTCTATGTTTTGTGTATTTGATGCTGTATTGCGAAAGTTTCTGCAAATTGATATACTACTTATTCAAATGGTGCTACGTCTTGTGTATCAGAAAATAAGCTATTTTTTTTATCATTTAAGATGATTTTTATTGATCAATAAAAAGGGTCTTTGTTTATTTTAAAAATTTGGACCCCATTGCCAAATGGATGGCAAACTGAACCCTACATGGATGTTGCAAAAATTATTTGGTCTAACTCTTGCATGTTACTAGAGATTTTTACTAAATGGGGTTTCAAGAAAAACTTGGGCCAATAGCCAAGATTTGTGCAAATCAGGAATAATTAAGATGTCTAAAGGATGCTAGATACTACTGTATTTCTATAAATTAAGTGCACATGGTTTTTAATATTTATTTCTTATATTCCAAAATGTATCCGTGAAACTATCAATAAAATGCATTTAAAATGTGCTGACCTAACCATATTATATTTTTGATTAAAATCATTATTGTTCAGTTCTCCTGTACATAGATAAATTTTGCAAAAATTTGGAAATTTGATCAAGTTTATACACCAAATGGGCCTCATTCAAAGTTATATCAGGGCATTTAGGGTCAGGTAGGTCATTGCTGTTCAGTTTTTTTTCCAGATGTTATCATCATGATTATGTCAATTATGACATAACATTTATAGTTGATGCAAGTAAGAAGATACAGAAGGGATAATTTTGATATAGTCATATTTGTTGTTTTGTTAAAAAAGTTAAAAAATTGCTCTATGTACAGAATTAAGTTCACTTTTTCATGAATGAAAAATATTTTTTCCGATTAGGTCAGTACATTTTGTATTAAGTTTTGACAATTTTTGTTGTGAGTTTGTTGGAAAATACGTTTTTATTCTTGCATTTCCTATGTGCACATAATTTGTGGAAATACAGTAGTATCTTAAGTTGAGCAACAACACTACTTCATAACAAAAAGATTCACTATAACATATATGTATTTGTGTTAGTCTTAAACTCTTCATGTAGACCAGCAAATTATCGTTGAATTTTGCCTAGTAGCTTAGAAGTTCAGGACTAACGTTGCTTAACAAGAATTTTTTTACAATAAAATACCCCTTCTAAAGTATAATCAGAAATGGATTACACTCAGTTTTATGGATTTTTCTCAAAAACCAGTTGAAGATGAGAAACAGAAATTTGGCTGTGAATATACAGTAAAACCTCTCTAAACCGGACAAGCTCCGGACCATAGATTTTGTCCGGTTTAGGGAGGTGTCCGGTTTAGAGACGTTTTGAAATTTTAACTTGGCTTATCTCCCCTTAACTTAATCAATCTAGAAAGATGTAATATATGTCAGAGAAGCCACAATCAACAACTGTTAGGTAAACATCTCATTATAGGATATGCTATATGTACAAGCACTAATTGGTTTTAAATCACCTTAATTCACTTTCTTAAGAGGATTTTATTTAGGGTATTCAAGGCAAATAGACTACCTTTCTTAATCCCTAACAGGACAACAATAGTGTTGACACTTTTCCAGTTCTTTTGATACATAAGGTGTCACTGGATAATGATTAACAAAAACAACTGTAGCAACTATAGATAAAAAGATAAGAATGTATAGAAGTGCTTATCTTAATGTATTGTGTCAATTAATAAATAAATTAATAAACAAATTTAGATTATAAAGAAAAATCACAAAAAGAAAGAATATAAATATACATGTATATATATTTAGATAAAAATATTTAATAAATAAATAAATAAATAAATAAATAATTGAATTAAATACCAAATGTTTTTAATGAGAAAAAAAAATGAAAAAAGAGAGTGTCCGGTTTAGAGAGGTTCTTGTTAATTGAAATAAAGAAGGATAAATTCGGGACTAAATATTTTGTCCGGAATAGAGAGTTGTCCGGTTTAGAGAGTGTCCGGTTTAAGGAGGTTTTACTGTAACAATACTCGGCCTAATTTATCATAATGGTTTGAGTTTTTCATCGCTTTAGACTTTGCCTCTGTAAAGTGTAAATTTTTGTAAAAAATGTTCAAGCTGAAAAAATCTAAGTTTTTGACTGCACCTCTTTCGACAAACCCAACCCTTTTTACTATGAGTTTCATTCAAAGTTTAAAAGTTGTCACAGAAGAATGACTTATAGACTGGACAACAGTTTGATGACACCAAAATGAGGCCAAAGGAAAATAACACCTGTTTATAAGGTTATGGAGAGAGTAACATAGATCCAACAATTTTTAAGTAAATTGCAAAATGACTTGCACTTAAAATGAATGCAATTTATACATGTTTATTTTTAACTGTTTACAAGAGCAAAAGCATATCAGTAATTGTTTTTAATCCATTTCTCAATTAAGCTACGGGTAAAAAGGTAGTACCAATGTTAGGTTTGAGATGTACATATATAATACATCTCTGTATATTTCTGAAAAATAAAAAATGAATTTCAGATACATACCCAAATTTCCTCACCCATATAAGCATTTTCCCATCTGAATCATAGCGGAAATTCCTTTAGAATGCAATATGGTAAAATAACATTAAACAGAACTTGATTTGCTTTGGCCTTCATACAGGGCAGAGCACATGATTGATTAGTCTTCCTTGCATAATAAACTGGTTACATGATGAAAAAAGGTCATGAACTATCATTATGCCTTACATGGGAACAAAGGTGGAGTAAATAGACTTTGTTAATTTTCCATCATTGCAGAAATTGAGAATTTTTTCTCAGTAAAGCTGGATTATAGCAAACTATACATCACGGAAACCTAAAGTGCATATTAGGCCGGTTGATAATAAATATATTTTATTAAGAAAAAGTAAAATATTTTCAGTAATAAATTTTTTAGAATGTAATCCATTTCTGTTTATACTTTAGTTGTGTTTATATGAAATTCTTCACCGAGAAGAAATAATTTTGTCCAGTACTTTAGATGTTGAAATGTTAAAGACATATGGCAAATGATAAACAATGATGGAAAGAGAATTATAGCATGATAAGTACAAGACTTTGGCTAAAAAGTTACAATATCCAGTTTTACAAGGACTCTTCAGTAACTCCCTTAGCAGCAAGTTCGTCCATAACTCTGTCAAGATATGTTTCATCTGGGTAACCAAAACTGAAACAAAAATTTGAGTAATTGAATCAGTTCTAATTTAAATAAAAGTAATACACAAAAATACCAGTCCATGTTCAAATCACAACCCAAAGACAGAAAAAAAGGAAAAACTTTTTGAAGATTTGCAATTTGAACTGGGGAACCAAGATCAGGTGCTCTAGAAGAGTGTGCAGGACTTATTTAGCTAGCTATACCTGCTATGTGTGTAATCCAAAATTGAGAATAAAAAGAACATGGAACTACATGACTTAAAGTATACCCAGACTATTTTCCAACAATTGAAAAAGGTCATCAAATCAGTTGTCCTTTGGTATCAAGGATGACACCTAATGTCCTATGACAACAGTTGAAAAGGTCATCAAATCGGTTGTCCTTTGATATTGGGGATGACGTCCAACGTCTTTGGGCAACAGTTCCGCAAGTCAGCCATGATACCTTGGATCAAAGAATTTGTCTGTTCTAAAAATACCCATGTAATAATTGAATTGTTGCCGTCCATGCCTTTTATGTTCCTTCAGTGGCCGCCATCATGGTACCAAAGCAGCGTCATGGCAACTAATACCATACTAGTGTCAGTGACGTCATTAAAAAGCACAATTTAGGCTTTTTTGTGTGTAATTCAAACATGCTGGGCCTTTGTCGGAACATTGTGGGCGTGGCCAGCAATCCATCAATTGTATATTTTACCTTTGTGGTCCACCATTTGTTCTAGTTTTGTGATGTATGTCATTCCATGTGATAACACCTTCCTGTCCAGTTGTTACAGACCGTCCAATAGTGAACACGAGTCGTCTTTCAAAAGCTACCTCCAACAAACTGGCCACCAATCTGCCTTTCGTATTGTCAGGCAGGTACCCTGTTCTAACTATTCCTGAATAAGGTTTACCAGGATGCGGGTGATCTTTCTGAAAATTAAAATAATGTGCCAAGTCATAATTGAAAATCTTGTATGCTCATCTATGATTGTCATAAATTATTTTTGTAGAAAGAAAAATGTTGGCAGTAAAAGGATTTTACACATCAAAAATTAGGATGTTAACAATGGATGCCATGTCCTTGGTCACGTTTTTGTCATATGCCCAAAAAGTCTTCCATTTTTATAGTTTTTCAAATGCTAAATCTTCATAACAGCAATTGTTTTTTCTTAGCCTTCTTCACTAATCACGGATTCACATGGACATTTCCTGTTACTACAAGACTAAGAGAACTGAACAATTTCAATCTTTATTCAAATTTATAGGTTTTTCTATGGACTGTAAGCATTATTAACTGTCACAAAAATAGTTATTCGGACAGTAATAATTTTATTGGTAATAGTTAATGCAGCTAAGGAAAAACTGAACAAAAAGTTGAAATAATGGGTAAAACTGAATAAGAGTTATGCAAGATTACATCATTATTAAAACCAAAAATAAGCTTGTTTTAAATAGATCAAAAATCCAACTGTTGTGGGATTAAGCTTAAAAATAGTCTGCTAATACAATGTGGCTGTAATAAACAAGAGGCCCATGGGCCTTAACGCTCACCTGAGGAAGAGTACATATCTTATGCAGAGGTTCAATGGTCAATGACATTAATACAAGAGAATATCAAAATTTTCAGCAGTAAGGGCCAATAATATGCAAGTATTTTTGCAAATTAATTATAATAATTATTATATAAGTATGCTATATATAACATATTTAAAGTCGATCTAGCTACAATATATTATTTATATATAGCTAAAACATCTGTATATTAAAATGTGCATTAGGCCAATACCTACAATATTCCCATATACATGCCTATACAAAAAGTTTATAGTTTTTGAGATAATTAACCATTTAAGTATTCGTTTGCATCTATGACCTTGACCTTTGAACCTATGACCTTGATTCATATATCAAAATGATTGTTGTGCAAATGCCTACAATATTCCAATATACATGCCTATACAAAAAGTTTATAGTTTTTGAGATAATTAACCATTTAAGTATTCGTTCGCGTCTATGACCTTGACCTTTGAACCTATGACCTTCATTCATATATAAAAATGATCGTTAGGCCAATACGTACCTTATTCTAATATACATGCCTATACAAAAAATTTATAGTTTTTGAGATAATTAACCATTTAAGTATTCATTTGCATCTATGACCTTGACCTTTGAACCTATGACCTTCATTCATATATCAAAATGATCGATAGGCCAATACCTACAATATTCTAATATACATGCCTATACAAAAAGTTTATAGTTTTTGAGATAATTAACCATTTAAGTATTAGTTTACATCTATGACCTTGACCTTTGAACATATGAACTTCATTCATATATCAAAATGATCGTTGTGCAAATGCCTACAATATTCTAATATACATGCCTATACAAAACGTTTATAGTTTTTGAGATAATTAACCATTTAAATATTCGTTTGCAGCTTTGACCTTGACCTTTAAACCTATGACCTTCATTCATATACCAAAATGATCGATAGGCCAATACCTACAATATTCCAATATACATGCCTATACAAAAAGTTTATAGTTTTTAAGATAATTAACCATTTAAGTATTCATTCAATTCTATGACCTTGACCTTTGAACCTATGAACTTCATTCATATATCAAAATGATCATTAGGCCAATACCTACAATATTCCAATATATATGCCTATACAAAAAGCTTACAGTTTTTGAGATAATTAACCATTTCAGTACTTGTTTACATCTGTAACCTTGACTTTTGAACCCATGACCTTTATTCATATATCAAAATGACCATTGTGCTATTACCTACAATATTCTGATATACATGCCTATACAAACAAGAGGCCCATGGGTCTTAACGCTCACCTGAGGAAGAGTACATATTTTATGCAGAGGTTCAATGGTCAATGACATTAATAAAAGAGAATATTAACATTTTTAGCAGTAAGGGCCAATAATATGCAAGTATTTTTGCAAATTAATTATAATAATTATTATATAAGTATGCTATATATAACATATTTAAAGTCTAGCTACAATATATTATTTATAAACAGCTAAAACATCTGTATATTAAAATGTGCATTAGGCCAATACCTACAATATTCCAATATACATGCCAATACAAAAAGTTTATAGTTTTTGAGATAATTTATCATTTAAATATTCGTTTGCAGCTATGACCTTGACCTTTGAACCTATGACCTTTATTCATATATCAAAATGATCATTAGGCCAATACCTACAATATTCCAATATACATGCCTATACAAAAAGTTTATAGTTTTTGAGATAATTAACCATTTAAGTATTCGTTCGCGTCTTTGACCTTGACCTTTGAACCTATGACCTTTATTCATATATCAAAATTATCGTTAGGCCAATACCTACAATATTCCAATATACATGCCAATACAAAAAGTTTATAGTTTTTGAGATAATTAACCATTTCAGTACTTGTTTACATCTGTGACCTTGACCTTTGAACCCATGACCTTTATTCATATATCAAAATGACCATTGTGCCATTACCTACAATATTCTGATATACATGCCTATACAAAAAATTCATAGTTTTGCAGATAATTAACTATTTTGGTATTCTTGGACATCTGTGACCTTGACCTTTGAACCCATGACCTTGATCTTGTATCAAAATGATCGTCATGTCAATACCTACAAATAACTGAAAATCCTATGCCATTATCACAAGAAATGTTAAAAAAACAGCATTTTCTATCAAAGGTAAAAAACCCGGACATATCCTTGACCTTCGACCTTGACATCAATTGGAAGAAAATTGCAAGACAAGATCAACAGTGAAAACTCCATACAATTATCTTCAGCCGTTATGAAGTCATAACAATAAATGTCTCATTTTAAAAATTAAGTAACTTTACGCAAAAATGCGTAACCTATTTTTCGTTCAATTTTCATGAAAATCACAATTTTAATGTTCCCAGGTATGCTGAATCCAAATATCCAATCAAAATTTGCCTGCACCTTTTGGTTTCAGAGAAGAAGATTTTTTTGTCTTTTTGCTATTTTTAGTAACAGCGGCCATCTTGTTGGGCGTGGCTAAACCCCGAACACAATTTTGTAAGGCTGTTACCTAGGCATGATAATCACTAAGTTTCATCAAATATGGCCCAGTAGTTTTGGAGGAGAAGATTAAAATGTAAAGTTTATACACGGCGCACGACGCATGACGGACGACGGACGGTGATAGATTGCAATAGCTCATCTGAGCCTTTGGCTCAGGTGAGCTGAAAATTCATAGTTTTGCAGATAATTAACTATTTTGGTATTCTTGGACATCTGTGACCTTGACCTTTGAACCCATGACCCTGATCTATGTATCAAAATGATCGTCATGTCAATACCTACAAATAACTGAAAATCGTATGCCATTATCACAAGAAATGTTAAAAAAATAGCAATTTTTATCAAAGGTCAAAAACTGGGACATGACCTTGACCTTCGACCTTGACATCAATTGAAAGAAAATTGCAAGACAAGATCAACAGTGAAAACTCCATACAATTATCTTCAGCTGTTATGAAGTTAGAACAATAAATGTCTCATTTTAAAAATTACGTAATTTTACGCAAAAAACGCGTAACCTATTTTTCTTCTAATTTTCATGAAAAACCCAATTTTAATGTTCCCAGGTATGCTGAATTCAAATATCCAATCAAAAGTTGCCTGCACCTTTTGGTTTCAGAGAAGAAGATTTTTTTGTCTTTTTGCTATTTTTAGTAACAACGGCCATCTTGTTGGGCGTGGCCAAACCCCGAACACAATTTTGAAAGGCTGTTAACCAGGCATGATATTCACCAAGTTTCATCAAATATGGCCCAGTAGTTTTGGAGGAGAAGATTAAAATGTAAAGTTTACACACGACGGACGACGCACGACGGACGACGATAGATTGCAATAGCTCATCTGAGCCCTAATTTTGTGCACTTTTAGGAAATCCCTCTTAATTGAGGCACAAATACATAAAACACAATTATCACAGATTTATTATAACACAAAGGAAATATATGGAAAACACTTGTTATTTCCTCTCTTCTGCCATTTTGTTGCCATATAGTTTGAGGTTATCATAGGCACAGGAAACTTGTGGTATTTAAAGGAAGAAACAAAGTGAATGCTAGCATGACAATTTGAATAACCCAATGTTTCACATTTGAAACTCATTCTGACCATTTTGAAATTCCTTGACAATTCCTTTACTTTTACCTGATATGTGGAAACCATGCTTTAAATTAAAGAATGATGTCATGACATTTTTTTATTTCTGCTATTCACAAAAATTTTAATAATAATAAATTATTTCAGTTTAATTTGACAACAGTGGAGACATGGATTGAAGTCATGACATTTTGCACTGCAATCAAGCTTCTGTCACATATTTAGGCGTTAAGTTTTGAGATGGGAGAAAAAAGAATACCTGAAAGGAATCATAACCTTTAGCAAGGAAACTGACAAACTTTTTTACACTAGGATCAGCATGAGAGACATTCAAACTGAGGCAGCACAGATACTGTGAGTTTTAATCCACTTAGCCATGGAAACTTCTCTAGAACTTGATTTGATGTTGCACAATTTGTAATACAATTTAACAAGAGGCCCATGGGCCTTATATGCTCACCTGATAACTAATGGCTAGCTGATAGATTTAAAGTAAACGTAAATACTAAACACCAAATGACTTTTTTCTTAACATCAAAATAATCATTGTATCAATACCTACAACATTCTAATATACATGCCTATACAAAACGTTTATAGTTTTCAAGATAACTAACCATCTAAGTATTGTTTTACATCTGTGACCTTGACCTTTAAACCCATGACCTTTTTCTATACATTGAAATGATTGTTCTATCGATACCTACAACATTCTAATATACATGCTTATACAAAAAGTTAATAGTTTTCGAGATAATTAACCATTTCGGTATTGTTTTCGAATCTGTGACCTTGACCTTTGAACCCATGACCTTTTTCTATACATCAAAATGATCGTTGTATCAATACCTACACACTAGATAATTAACCATTTCAGTATTGATTCGCATCTGTGACCTTGACCTTTGAACCCATGAATTTTTTCTATACATCAAAATGAGCGTTGTATCAATACCTACAACATTCTAATATACATGCCTATACAAAAAGTTTATCGTTTTCAAGATAATTAACCATTTCCGTATTAATTCGGATCTGTGACCTTGACCTTTGAACCTATGACCTTTTTCTATACATCAAAATGATCGTTGTATCACTATCTACACCATTCTAATATACATGCTTATACAAAAAGTCTATAGTTTTCAAGATAATTAACCATTTCGGGATTGTTTCGCATCTGTGACCTTGACCTTTGAGCCCATGACCTTTTTCTCTATATCAAAATGATTGTTGTATCAATACCTACAACATTCTAATATACATGCCTATACAAAAAGTTTATAGTTTTCAAAATAAATAACCATTTCGGTATTGTTTCGCATCTGTGACCTTGACCTTTGAACCTATGACCTTTTTCTATACATCAAAATTACCGTTGTATCAATATCTACAACATTCTAATATAAATGCCTATACAAAAAGTTTATAGTTTTCGAGATAATTAACCATTTCGGTATTGTTTCGCATCTGTGACCTTGACCTTTGAACCCATTACCTTTTTCTATACATCTCAATGATCGTTGTATCTATACCTACAACATTCTAATATACATGCCTATACAAAAAGTTTATAGTTTTCGAGATAATTAACCATTTCTGTATTGTTTCGCATCTGTGACCTTGACCTTTGAACCCATGACCTTTTTCTATACATAAAAATGATTGTTGTATCAATACCTACAATATTCTAATATACATGCCTATACAAAAAGTTTATAGTTTTCGAGATAATTAACCATTTTGGTATTGTTTCGCATCTGTGACCTTGACCTTTGAGCCCATGACCTTTTTCTATACATCAAAATGATCGTTGTATCAATATCTACAACATTCTAATATACATGCTTATACAAAAAGTTTAAAGTTTTCGAGATAATTAACTATTTAAGTATTGATTCGCATCTGTAACCTTGACCTTTGAACCCATGACCTTTTTCTATACATCAAAACGATCGTCGTATCAATACCTACAACATTCTAATATACATGCATATACAAAAAGTTTATAGTATTTGAGATAATTAACCATTTCGATATTTTTTCGCCTCTGTGACCTTGACCTTTGAACCCATGACCTTTTTCTATATATTAAAATGATCATTGTATCAATATCTACAACATTCTAATATAAATGCCTATACAAAAAGTTTATAGTTTTCGAGATAATTAACCATTTCGGTATTGTTTCGCATCCCTGACCTTGACCTTTGAACCTATGACCTTTTTCTATACATCAAAATTACCGTTGTATCAATATCTACAACATTCTAATATAAATGCCTATACAAAAAGTTTATAGTTTTCGAGATAATTAACCATTTCGGTATTGTTTCGCATCTGTGACCTTGACCTTTGAACCCATTACCTTTTTCTATACATCTCAATGATCGTTGTATCTATACCTACAACATTCTAATATACATGCCTATACAAAAAGTTTATAGTTTTCGAGATAATTAACCATTTCTGTATTGTTTCCCATCTGTGACCTTGACCTTTGAACCCATGACCTTTTTCTATACATGAAAATGATTGTTGTATCAATACCTACAATATTCTAATATACATGCCTATACAAAAAGTTTATAATTTTCGAGATAATTAACCATTTTGGTATTGTTTCGCATCTGTGACCTTGACCTTTGAGCCCATGACCTTTTTCTATACATCAAAATGATCGTTGTATCAATATCTACAACATTCTAATATACATGCTTATACAAAAAGTTTATAGTTTTCGAGATAATTAACTATTTAAGTATTGATTCGTATCTGTAACCTTGACCTTTGAACCCATGACCTTTTTCTATACATCAAAACGATCGTCGTATCAATACCTACAACATTCTAATATACATGCATATACAAAAAGTTTATAGTATTTGAGATAATTAACCATTTCGATATTGTTTCGCCTCTGTGACCTTGACCTTTGAACCCATGACCTTTTTCTATATATTAAAATGATCATTGTATCAATATCTACAACATTCTAATATAAATGCCTATACAAAAAGTTTATAGTTTTCGAGATAATTAACCATTTCGGTATTGTTTCGCATCCCTGACCTTGACCTTTGAACCCATGACCTTTTTCTATACATCAAATGATCGTTGTATCAATACCTACAACATTCTTATATACATGACTATACAAAAAGTTTATAGTTTTTGAGATAATAATTATAATCAGAGGTAAAAAAATTAGGTCACGACCTTCACAATTGACCTTGACCTCATTTTGAAGATACTAACAAGAAGATGTCAAAACTGAAAATCCCATGTCATTATCTGGTCAAGTAGTCAAGTTATAACAATTTGAAGCTATTTTACGATTTTTTCCATATTAAACCCAAAAACGTGATACCAATTTTTCAACCGAATTTCCCGAAATGAACAAACTACAGGCTTAAGACCTTAGAGAAGCCAAATATCACATCAGATTTTTTCTCCAATCAATACTTTTGGAGAAGAAGATTTTTTAGGATTTTTGCTCCCCTAGGTCACCTTGACCTAGTTATGGTAGCCATGGCAACGCCAGGAACAAATCTGAATTGCACCGACCCAGACATACTTCTGACTAAGTCTTGTTGAAATCTGCCAAGTACTTTCAGAGGAGAAGTCGAAAATGTGTGTTAACGACGCACACACGCACACACACACACGCACGCACGCACGCACATACACACGCTGCACCATACCATAAGCTCACATGACCTTTGGTCAGGTGAGCTAATAATAAATGTCAGTTAGAACTGTGACTCTTAATAGCCTACAACACCAGCCCCCAACATTTAATGTTTTCCAGTGACCTTGACCTTTATGATATTACCTTGGTTCAAAGTCATGACACACCTTTTGACTATGAAGATTATTCATGTGAAGCTTTATGACAGTCCCCCAAAGCAGCTATAAGATATGGCCCGGAAACGATATAACACGGACAGACAGACATGGTGATTGCAGGGGGTAAAAAAAACAAACATATAAAGTAAATTAAATGAGAGAAATATCAAAACAAAGAGCTACTTACTGTCTGGTAACCAGAAGGGAAAGAATAGGTAATAGCTATTGTTTTGCATTCTGGATAACCTGGTAGACTATAATGATGTGTTCGTCTTGATATCGTACCAGGTGGCTGGTCTCCTGTCACTTTGCCATGAACAGCCTCACACTGTGGACAAGCTGGTTTAAATGTAAACTGTTGATCAATACAATCTGTACAGAAGACATGTTTACAAGGTAGCCGTTTTGGATCTGTTATCTTATCCATACAAATGCAACAATCTTCATCTAAGGCCTTGTCATCTGTTGTTTTATTTTCAAGTTTACTTGATTCAGCATCTTGCTGGGTTTTTGAAGATTTAGAACCAAATTTGGTGTCAAGCATGTTTTTAAAAGTATGAATTGCAGTGGGATCAGTTGTTACTATCCATAAATCCAGGTTCCAATTCTTTGCTCTAGTTCCTTTGTTTATGATACTCTGTATCCCGTCTAACATTGCACGACAGCAGGTATCTACTGGAGTCTGCATATCTTTCACAGCTGTTAAAAGCAAAACAAAAACAGACAATACTAAAATCAAACAAAGATTGTTATCAAAAGTTCATTATATGCATTACTGATATCACATGAATGAAAACCTCTAAACCCCTTTATATACACATGAAAATTGGGGTCCAAGTTGCCGAGTAGTTCAAATTGCATGTTTTTAAATCACAGTGCCTATGCTTCAATTCCACTAAAACAAATTTGAATTTTATTCTATGAGAAAGTTTGTCAGTTCACTAGCCAATGAACCTACTTTTCTCCATGGACTATGTTTTAATCGCAACAATTGTTAAGTTTTTTTTCATTCATAATTGGAAAAATGAGAAACAAGAAATCTGTGATATTACTGCTCACTGTGTATATCCCAACTTTTAATTTCATTTATTGACCATAAATGTAAAAAAAAAAAAAAAAAATAGACAGCAATTGCTCAAATTTGGTTAATTAAAATATTTCAATAAAAAAATTATTTCTTAAATGGCCATGTATCTTTGTACATTTGAAACTTAAGAAGAAATTGAATCCACTATGCTTAAATTGGGACAGTAAAAATTCCTAAGAAAAACCTGTTTTTTAGCTTGAAAGGCCAGGTATTAACTTTTTATATTTGAAAATTGGTAGAAAATTTAATCCACAACGACCATGGTGATTTTTTTTATATATAAAGTCATGGTGGCCATTTTGGATATTGTATGGGCGGCCTTGTACAAACTGATGTACCCCACTTACGGACCTTCCCCATCACATTTGGTTTCAACTGGCCCTTTTGATTCAGAGAAGAAAATCAAAGTTTATACACACAAGCACATAGCCAGTTGAGCCAACAACCAAGTTCCAAAATCTGGAAAAACGAGAAAAAGTCCTGTAATCATTTAATAAAGTGAGCCTTCATCTTTGATTTAGTGATGTTTCAAGATTTATAGTTGAATATTGCAAGAGGTGTGGGTTTCACAAACTAAATACCATAATACCTTTCTTTTCTGCACAGTGCACAATCACCATACCACAGTGATTTCCATAAAATTTGTAGCCGGAGGTAGATTGACTAATTTGACAGGCTTGGAGTCAAGACTGACTAGGCATAAAACAATATTTAGTTTATATAAACTGTAACAGGCTAATTTGGAGTTTTAGGCAGTCAAATTTGCCTGTTGTCGGCGCCTAAGGAAAATACTGCCATACTATGAGATAGATCTGAACTCCCGGATGCAACCCAACCAAAAATGTTAAAGAAAACTTCAGTAAAAGATTGATTGTACACCTTGGGTTATGCAAGATGCAGATGACCTAACATTAGTTAGTATATGATTCAGAATATTATACCTGTTCCCAGTAATGGTACTGCCAAAGATTTAGCTCCCTTCATTTGTACCTCGCTCAATATATTCACCATAGTATCTTTAAGATCTATCTCAAACTGTTGCTTACTTTTTACATATTCTGAACCCCAACGAGGTGCAATAGCATATACTAGATGTTTCCATGGCATTCCGTCTGTGCAATCTAATGTAAACACACTTTTCATGGGAGTAAGTTTTTCTTTCATGATCCCTTCACGATCTCTGTATTCTTCATCTGCCTTAGCCGATATATCTTTAGATATTCTTCCTTGGTGTTTAAATCCCAAGTTTTCTGGAGAAACAACAACACTAACATTTTTTATTTCAGTTATACTGCTTTGTAATACATGTATTGTAATCCAGGAACATGGATGAAACACAATTTCCTTTGAATTGCTGATGACTTCATCTTCATTTCTATCATAGGAACCATGCGGCAAACTTGGAGAATTATAAGAACCATGTGACAAACTTCGAGAATTCGAGGATTTAGAAAAGGACTGCTGACTGCTTGAAGGTTTACTAGCACCTGAAAGTCCAGCCTCTGTTCCACTCAGTTCCCCACATTTACTGAAAACATCTGCTATCTGTCTACACATATCAACATTCATGTCAATAAAGTGTATCTCTTTTAGAGTTGTGGGTTTATTACTCCACATTCTTTGTTGACTGTAGTTAATCACCGCTTCACAGTACTGCCTAGCACAAATGTATGGCGGCATTCCAAATATACCTTTAAAATAAAGATGGTAATTTTTCTTAGTGAATGTCAAACAGAACAGTCTTTTAAGTTAACTGTCCAAAATATTGCCTAGCTGTTATTTCTAAGATTTAACCTTTTGACCGTGACCCTAAATTTAGTTTGTAATGAACAGATAGGCAGATAGACAGATAGATAGAGTGTCAGACAGTTTGATTCTTAAATCCGCACAAACTTCATTTTTGTAGGAAAACAATTTAATCAAAGATGTTTATAACTATTAAACTTAGGTCATTTATAATATAATGACAATGTTTACGAGTCATTTTATTATTAAGGTGGACAACCTGTAACTCCACATTGAAATTAAACTTCAATAAAGTTTCCATTTACTGAAAAATTTTATATCCATTGACACATCAAAGCAGAAATAACAAGAGTACAGCCGAGTGGGGCAATATACATCTGTCAATGTCTATAATGTAAGCAGGAATACACCCATCAATGTCTATAATGTAAGCAGGAATACACCCGTCAATGTCTATAATGTAAGCAGGAATACACCCGTCAATGTCTATAATGTAAACAGGAATACACCCATCAATGTCTAAAATGAAAGCAGGAATACACCCGTCAATGTCTATAATGTAAGCAGGAATACTCCCGTCAATGTCTATAATGTAAGCAGGAATACTCCCGTCAATGTCTATAATGTAAGCAGGAATACACCCGTCAATGTCTATAATGTTAGCAGGAATACACCGTCAATGTCTATAATGTTAGCAGGAATACACCGGTCAATGTCTATAATGTAAGCAGGAATACATCGGTCAATGTCTATAATGTAAGCAGGAATACACCCGTCAATGTCTATAATGTGAGCAGGAATACAACTGTCAATGTCTATAATGTAAGCAGGAATACATCCGTCAATGTCTATAATGTAAGCAGGAATACACCCGTCAATATCTATAATGTAAGCAGGAATACATCCGTCAATGTCTATAATGTAAGTAGAAATACACCCGTCAATGTCTATAATATAAGCAGGAATACACCCGCCAATGTCTGTAATATAAGCAGGAATACACCCGTCAATGTCTATAATGTAAGCAGGAATACAACCGTCTATGTCTATAATATAAGCAGGAATACACCCGCCAATGTCTGTAATGTAAGCAGGAATACACCCGTCAATGTCTATAATGTAAGCAGGAATACACCCGCCAACCTCTGTAATATAAGCAGGAATACACCGGTCAATTTCTATAATGTCATCAGGAATACACCGGTCAATGTCTATAATGTCATCAGGAATACACCCTTCAATGTCTATAATGTAAGCAGGAATACACCTGTCAATGTCTATAATGTAAGCAGGAATACACCCGTCAATGTCTATAATGTAAGCAGGAATACACCCGTCAATGTCCATAATGTAAGCAGGAATACACCCATCAATGTCTGTAATGTAAGCAGGTATACACCCGTCAATGTCTATAATGTAAGCAGGAATACACCCGTCAATGTCTATAATGTCATCAGGAAAACACCCGTCACTGTCTATAATATAAGCAGGAAAACACCAGTCAATGTCTCTAATGTAAGCAGGAATACACCCGTCAATGTCTCTAATGTAAGCAGGAATACACCCGTCAATGTCTATAATATAAGCAGGAATACACCCGCCAATGTCTTTAATGTAAGCAGGAATACACCCATCAATGTCTATAATGCAAGCAGGAATACACCGGTCAATGTCTTTTATGTCATCAGGAATACAACCTTCATTGTCTATAATATAAGCAGGAATACACCCTTCAATGTCTGTAATATAAGCACGAATACACCCGTCAATGCCTATAATGTCATCAGGAATACACTCGTCAATGTCTATAATGTCATCAGGAATACACCCTTCAATGTCTATAATATTATCAGGAATACACCCGTCAATGTCTGTAATATAAGCAGGAATACACCCGTCAATGTCTATAATGTCATCAGGAATACACTCGTCAATGCCTATAATGTCATCAGGAATACACCTGTCAATGTCTATAATGTAAGCAGGAATACACCCGTCAATGTCTATAATGTAAGCAGGAATACACCCGTCAATGACTATTATGTAAGCAGGAATACACCCGTCAATATCTATAATGTAAGCAGGAATACATCCGTCAATGTCTATAATGTAAGCAGAAATACACCCGTCAATGTCTATAATATAAGCAGGAATACACCCGCCAATGTCTGTAATATAAGCAGCAATACACCCGTCAATGTCTATAATGTAAGCAGGAATACAACCGTCTATGTCTATAATATAAGCAGGAATACACCCGCCAATGTCTGTAATGTAAGCAGGAATACACCCGTCAATGTCTATAATGTAAGCAGGAATACATCCGCCAACCTCTGTAATATAAGCAGGAATACACCGGTCAATTTCTATAATGTCATCAGGAATACACCGGTCAATGTCTATAATGTAAGCAGGAATACATCCGTCAATGTCTATAATGTAAGCAGAAATACACCCGTCAATGTCTATAATATAAGCAGGAATACACCCGCCAATGTCTGTAATATAAGCAGCAATACACCGGTCAATGTCTATAATGTAAGCAGGAATACACCGGTCAATGTCTATAATATAAGCAGGAATACACCCGCCAATGTCTGTAATGTAAGCAGGAATACACCCGTCAATGTCTATAATTTAAGCAGGAATACATCCGCCAACCTCTGTAATATAAGCAGGAATACACCGGTCAATTTCTATAATGTCATCAGGAATACACCCTTCATTGTCTATAATGTAAGCAGGAATACACCTGTCAATGTCTATAATGTAAGCAGGAATACACCCGTCAATGTCCATAATGTAAGCAGGAATACACCCGTCAATGTCTATAATGTAAGCAGGAATACACCCGTCAATGTCTATAATGTCATCAGGAAAACACCCGTCACTGTCTATAATATAAGCAGGAAAACACCAGTCAATGTCTCTAATGTAAGCAGGAATACACCCGTCAATGTCTATAATGTAAGCAGGAATACACCCGTCAATGTCTATAATATAAGCAGGAATACACCCGTCAATGTCTATAATGTAAGCAGGAATACACCCATCAATGTCTATAATGCAAGCAGTAATACACCGGTCAATGTCTATAATGTCATCAGGAATACACCCTTCATTGTCTATAATATAAGCAGGAATACACCCGTCAATGTCTGTAATATAAGCACGAATACACCTGTCAATGCCTATAACGTCATCAGGAATACACTCGTCAATGTCTATAATGTCATCAGGAATACACCCTTCAATATCTATAATATAAGCAGGAATACACCCGTCAATGTCTGTAATATAAGCAGGAATACACCCGTCAATGTCTATAATGTCATCAGGAATACACTCGTCAATGTCTATAATGTCATCAGGAATACACCTGTCAATGTCTATAATGTAAGCAGGAATACACCCGTCAATGTCTATAATGTAAGCAGGAATACACCCGTCAATGACTATAATGTAAGCAGGAATACACCCGTCAATGTCTATAATGTAAGCAGGAATACACCCGTCAATATCTATAATGTAAGCAGGAATACACCCGTCGATGTCTATAATGTAAGCAGGAATACACCCGTCAATGTCTATAATGTAAGCAGGAATACACCCGTCAATGTCTATAATGTAAGCAGGAATACACCCGTCAATGTCTATAATGTCAGCAGGAATACACCCGTCAATATCTATAATGTAAGCAGGAATACACCCGTCAATGTCTATAATGTAAGCAGGAATACACCCGTCAATGTCTATAATGTAAGCAGGAATACACCCGCCAATATCTGTAATATAAACAGGAACACACCCGTCAATGTCTATAATGTAAGCAGTAATACACCGGTCAATGTCTATAATGTAAGCAGGAATACACCCGTCAATGTCTATAATGTTAGCAGGAATACACCGTCAATGTCTATAATGTAAGCAGGACTACACCGGTCAATGTCTATAATGTAAGCAGGAATACATCGGTCAATGTCTATAATGTAAGCAGGAATACACCCGTCAATGTATATAATGTAAGCAGGAATACAACTGTCAATGTCTATAATGTAAGCAGGAATACACCCGTCAATGTCTATAATGTAAGCAGGAATACACCCGTCAATATCTATAATGTAAGCAGGAATTCATCTGTCAATGTCTATAATGTAAGCAGGAATACACCCGTCAATGTCTATAATATAAGCAGGAATACACCCGCCAATGTCTGTAATATAAGCAGCAATACACCCGTCAATGTCTATAATGTAAGCAGGAATACACCCGTCAATGTCTATAATGTAAGCAGGAATACACCCGCCAATGTCTGTAATGTAAGCAGGAATACACCCGTCAATGTCTATAATGTAAGCAGGAATACACCCGTCAATGTCTATAATGTCAGCAGGAATACACCCGCCAACGTCTGTAATATAAACAGGAATACACCCGTCAATTTCTATAATGTCATCAGGAATACACCGGTCAATGTCTATAATGTCATAAGGAATACACCCTTCAATGTCTATCATGTAAGCAGGAATACACCTGTCAATGTCTATAATGTAAGCAGGAATACACCCGTCAATGTCTATAATGTAAGCAGGAATGCACCCGTCAATGTCTATAATGTAAGCAGAAATACACCCGTCAATGTCCATAATGTAAGCAGGAATACACCCGTCAATGTCTATAATGTAAGCAGGAATACACCCGTCAATGTCTATAATGTAAGCAGGAATACACCCGTCAATGTCTATAATGTCATCAGGAATACACCCGTCACTGTCTATAATATAAGCAGGAAAACACCCGTCAATGTCTATAATGTAAGCAGGAATACACCCGTCAATGTCTATAATTTAAGCAGGAATACACCCGTCAATGTCTATAATATAAACAGGAATACACCCGTCAATGTCTATAATGTTAGCAGGAATACACCGTCAATGTCTGTAATATAAGCAGGAATACACCCGTCAATGTCTATAATGTCATCAAGAATACACTCGTCAATGTCTATAATGTCATCAGGAATACACCCTTCAATGTCTATAATGTAAGCAGGAATACACCCGTCAATGTCTATAATGTAAGCAGGAATGCATCCGTCAATGTCTATAATGTAAGCAGGAATACACCCGCCAATGTCTATAATGTAAGCAGGAATACATCCGTCAATGACTATAATGTAAGCAGGAAAACAACCGTCAATGTCTATAATGTAAGCAGGAATACACCAGTCAATGTCTATAATGTAAGCAGGAATACACCCATCAATGTCTATAATGTAAGCAGGAATACACCTGTCAATATCTATAGTGTAAGCAGGAATACACCCGTCAATGTCTATAATGTAAACAGGAATACACCCGTCAATGTCTATAATATAAGCACGAATACACCCGTCAATGTCTATAATGTAAGCAGGAATACACCCATCAATGTCTATAATGTAAGCAGGAATACACCGGTCAATGTCTATAATATAAGCAGGAATACACCGGTCATTGTCTATAATATAAGCAGGAATACACCGGTCATTGTCTATAATATAAGCAGGAATACACCCATCAATGTATGTAATATAAGCAGGAATACACCCGTCAATGTCTATAATGTCATCAGGAATACACCGGTCAATGTCTATAATGTCATCAGGAATACACCCTTCAATGTCTATAATGTAAGCAGGAATACACCCGTCAATGATTATAATGTAAGCAGGAATACACCTGTCAATGTCTATAATGTAAGCAGGAATACACCCGTCAATGTCTATAATGTAAGCAGGAATACACCCGTCAATGTCTATAATGTAAGCAGGAATACACCCGTCAATGTCTATAATGTAAGCAGGAATACACCCGTCAATATCTATAATGTAAGCAGGAATACACCCGTCAATGTCTATAATGTAAGCAGAAATACACCCGTCAATGTCTATAATGTAAGCAGGAATACTCCTGTCAATGTCTATAATGTAAGCAGGAATACTACCGTCAATGTCTATAATGTAAGCAGGAATACACCCGTCAATGTCTATAATGTAAGCAGGAACACACCCGTCAATGTCTATAATATAAGCAGGAATACACCCGTCAATGTCTATAATGTAAGCAGGAATACACCCGTCAATGTCTATAATGTAAGCAGGAATACACCGGTCAATGTCTATGATGTAAGCAGGAATAATAAGAGGAGGAAAAATGCTATTGGAAACGTCAATTACTGGTGATAGTCAAGATCATATATAATTATAAAATAAAAAATACAATTTTGCAGAAAGTTGAAAGTGACACAAAAATCTATTTTGTATGTTAAACAATAATGCTCCTTTTAAAACCATACAACATTAAATGAAAAATAAAGAGTTCTTGCAGTTTCTACATTATGTCCTTATTTGCCACTCAAAAGGCCAAAACTCCTGAAACTTTTCATGCATCATCTTAATTTATCTTCATATGATTCTGATAACACATGCCAAATTTCAAAACAATCAGTCTAAAACTGTAGGACAAGTTGTACCCACAAGAAAATTACACACAAGATACCAAAAACTATAAACAGAACAAACATAAAAAATATATGATCATTATGTCAATACTTATCATATTCTAATATATACATGTTTATGAAGTTTTCTCGATAATTTAGCATTTAAGTATTGCTTTGCATATGTGACCTTGACCTTTGAACCCATAACTTTCATCTATATACATAAAGTTATCAGTACTCTTTTCCATGTGACCTTGACCTTTGAACTCATGACTGTAAGACCTTTATTTTACGATTGTTATATCATTACCTGTAGTTTTCTACTAAACATACGGTACCTATATAAACAAAGTTTATATTTTCTTAGTTTACAATGTAACTAAATAAAGTGCTATAGCTGGTTATGAATGGTTTGACTGAAACTTGAAAAAAAATTCATGGGGGATTAAATAAACTGTCAAACATATCCCACAGGAATAGCATTTTTAGCAACAATATTTAAAAGTTCTGACCCAGAATACGCCTTGTACACTTCAAATTTATACAAAACTTTGTGTCTAATGCCGATGTCAAGTTTCTTTCTTACTATGTCCTTATTTAAAACTATCACATTTACCAACCTTAACAGGAGGTGCTTACCTAATAGTAGTATACATGTTTAACCCGACTTGTCAGTTTCAAAGTTTTTACTTTGCTATGGGATGGTGATTTTGACATGGATTGGTATGTTTGTGTTTGACTTTTGGATGGTGATTTTGACATGGATTGGTATGTTTGTGTTTGACTTTTGGATGGTGATTTGGAAATGGATTGGTATGTTTGACTTTGGGATGGTGATTTTGACATGAATGGTATGTTTGTGTTTGACTTTGGGATGGTGATTTTGACATGGATTGGTATGTTTGTGTTTGACTTTGGGATGGTGATTTTGACATGGATTGGTATAATTGTGTTGAACTTTGGGATGGTGATTTTGACATGGATTGGTATAATTGTGTTGGACTTTGGGATGGTGATTTTGACATGGATTGGTATAATTTGTGTATGACTTTTGGATGGTGATTTTTACCTGGATTGGTATAATTGTGTTGGACTTTGGGATGGTGATTTTGACATGGATTGGTATAATTGTGTTTGACTTTTGGATGGTGATTTTGACATGGATTGGTATAATTGTGTTGAACTTTGGGATGGTGATTTTGACATGGATCGGTATAATTGTGTTGGACTTTGGGATGGTGATTTTGACATGGATTGGTATGTTTGTGTTTGACTTTGGGATGGTGATTTTGACATGGATTGGTATAGTTGTGTTTGACTTTGGGATGGTGATTTTGACACGGATTGGTATAATTGTGTTGAACTTTGGGATGGTGATTTTGACATGGATTGGTATAATTGTGTTGGACTTTGGGATGGTGATTTTGACATGGATTGGTATAATTGTGTTGGACTTTGGGATGGTGATTTTGACATGGATTGATATGTTTGTGTTTGACTTTGGGATGGTGATTTTGACATGGATTGGTATAGTTGTGTTGAACTTTGGGATGGTGATTTTGACATGGATTGATATGTTTGTGTTTGACTTTGGGATGGTGATTTTGACATGAATGGTATGTTTGTGTTTGACTTTGGGATGGCGATTTTGACATGAATGGTATGTTTGTGTTTGACTTGGGATGGTGATTTTGACATGGATTGGTATAATTGTGTTGTACTTTGGGATGGTGATTTTGACATGGATTGGTATAATTGTGTTGAACTTTGGGATGGTGATTTTGACATGGATTGATATGTTTGTGTTGGACTTTGGGATGGTGATTTTGACATGGATTGGTATGTTTGTGTTGGACTTTGGGATGGTGATTTTGACATGGATTGGTATAATTGTGTTGAACTTTGGGATGGTGATTTTGACATGGATTGGTATGTTTGTGTTTGACTTTGGGATGGCGATTTTGACATAGATTGGTATGTTTGTGATTGACTTTGGGATGGTGATTTTGACATGGATAGGTTTGCTTGTGTTTGACTTTGGGATGGTGATTTTGATATAAAATGGTATGTTTGTGTTGGACTTTGGGATGGTGATTTTGACATGGATTGGTATGTTTGTGTTGGACTTTGGGATAGTGATTTGGACATGGATTAGACATGGATTGGTATGTTTGTGTTTGACTTTCAGATGATGATTTGGACATGGATTGGTATGTTTGGATGGTGATTTGTGACAT
The DNA here is from genome assembly GCA_021292105.1 of Anadara kagoshimensis. Classification (NCBI taxonomy): domain Eukaryota; kingdom Metazoa; phylum Mollusca; class Bivalvia; order Arcoida; family Arcidae; genus Anadara; species Anadara kagoshimensis. Next base: position 16,509,279 of record CM037870.1, on the reverse strand, counting down.
GGATGGGTATGTTTGTCTTTGGGATGATGATTTGGACATGGATTGGTATGTTTGTTTTTGACTTTTGGATGGTAATTTTTACATGGATTGGTATGTTTCTGATTGACTTTCCGATGGCGATTTGGACATAGACTGGTATGTTTGAATTTTGGATGGTGATTTGGACATAGATTGGTATGTTTGACTTTGGGATGGTAATTTGGACATGGACTGGTATGTTTGTGTTTGACTTTGGGATGGTTATTTGGACATGGATTGGTATGTTTGTGATTGACTTTTTGGATGGTGATTTGGACATGGATTGGTATGTTTGTCACGGAATTTCAGATGGTGATTTGGACACAGACTGGTATGCTTGTGATTGACTTTTTGATGGTGATTTGGACATGGATTGGTATGTTTGTGATTGATTTCGGATGGTGATTTGGACATAGACTGGTATTTTTGTTTTTGATTGATACATACCTGCACTAACTGATGTGACACCAATAGATCTCATCCTTAATTTATCTGCCTCATAAAAACACGACGCTACTGCATTCTGTAACTCCTTTTTACATTGTGTCTGTTCATCAAAGGTCATGTTATTATTCCATCTTGGTCCAACTGTATGTATAACATATTTGTAAGGTAATTTTCCAGCAGTCGTGTGACAACATTTACCAACAGGTATTTCACCATGTTGTCTGATATAATCCTTTCCTTCCCGTTCTAATTCATACCCAGCCGCTCTAGCAATTAAAGCTGCTACGCCTGCTCCGTGACCCAATCTCTCATTAGCTGCATTTACGATACACTCAACATCAAGTTGTAATATACTTTGACTGTATACATAAACAATAATTTCTTCTTTGGTAGTGAACTGTTTTTTCTCGCTGAAGTTACTACCATTTCCATGGTTTCTATCTAATGCTTCTGGTTGTCCTACTCCTATGTCACCTGCTGCAAACCTACGGTTTCGTCTGGGCTTCATTTTCTGTATTTGGCCTAACAAAATCTTGACTCTGTGCTTAATAGCTGTTTTTTGCTCGTAGTTGTAATCGTCAACTACAAACAAGATTAAATTTTCTTCATCTATATAAAAGAAGCCATCTTTGTATTCATCTTCTAATTTCGGTCTATTAACTTTCATTAATTGCAATTCTTCTTGTTTGAAAGGAATGTCAGTTGTTGTCATTCGATTTATGCGTTCAACTTGACCCCTTATTTTCTTTTCCATTTCATCATGTTTTGGCAAAGCAATACCAGAAATGATCAAGACATCAGCTGAGAAGTCCATTTGAATCCCATGTTTTCTACATAAGTCATCTCCATAAAAATACATGTATGCCTGGCATTTGATTTTATCAGATACAGGGACAGATATGAAATTTTGTAAATCATCTGTTATATTAGAACCTGATGGGTCAGGTTTATCCATGACTTGCCCATTCTCTTTTCCTATGTTTTCCAAATAAAGCTTTACTTCTTGGATCCGATTTAAACAGTTCCCTTCAATTCTACACCCTCCGTTGCTTTGGGTAATGCTTACTTCATACTTTCTTTCTAAATCTTTGAGAATTTTTTTCAAACGGCCAGCTTCCAATTTAAATTTGCCCGGGTTTACATTTGCAATTATTTCACTCATCTTAAAAATATAAGAATAACAAACTGAAAAATCACCTGAGGCTGAGTACATATCTCATGCAGAGGTTCAATGGTCAATGACATTACTTAATTTAAAGAGAAGTCCAAATTTTCAGCAGTAAGAGTCAATTATATGCAATAATTTTTGCAAATGTATTATAGCTTGTTCGAAGAATACTACATATAACATATCTAAAGTCTAGCTACAATATATTATTTTTTAACAGCTAAAGAATCTATATATAAAATTTAACATTAGGGCAATGCCTACAATGTTCTAACATACATGTCTATACAAAAAGTTTATAGTTTTTGAGATACTTAACCATTTCAGTGTTCGTTTGCATCTGAGACCTCGACCTTTGATCTTATGACCTTCATTCATATATCAAAATGACCTTTAGGCCAATACCTACAATATTCCGCCTATACAAATTGTTTAAAAATAGCATTTTTTTATCAAAGGTCAAAAACTGGGACATGATCTTGACATCTATTGGAAGAAAATAGCAAGACAAGATTAACAGTGAAAACTCCATAGAGTTATCTTTATTTGTTATTAAGTTATATTAATAAATGTCTTATTTCAAAAATTACATAATTTTACGCAAAAAACGCGTAACCTATTTTTCGACCAATTTTCATAAAAAAAACCACAATTTTAATGTTTCCAGGTATCTTGAATCCAAATATCTAATGGAAATTTGCCTTCACCTTTCAGTTTTAGAGAAAAAGATTTTTTTGTCTTTTGGCTTTTTTTAGTAATGGCGACCATCTTGTTGAGCAGCCCAAACCCCGAACAAAATTTTGAAAGGCTGTTTCCTAGGCATGATATTCCTCAAGTTTTATCAAATTTGGCTTAGTAGTTTCGGAGGAGAAGATTTTTGAAAAAATGGTAATGGACGACAGGTGACGACGACAGTCGAAGACGACGGACACCAAGTGATTACAATAGCTCACATGGACCTTACTGATATCACATGATACGCCGTTTCTGAGATACAAAGTTCCGGACGAAGTGTCACGTGACTTTCATCACCACGTGACTAAATTTAGGGCACTTATTTTGCCGCTTCGATTGTAAACAATGAGATGAATCGCTACATGGCATCATTTTCAGTGATAAATTAAAAATGGCAATTTCTTGTCTAAACATATCATTTGTAAATCTTTCAAGTGTTGTAAAAATGATATAGGCAATTTAAAAAAGATTATAAACTCATTTTATTCATTGAAGTTTGATGGACACAGCACTGCATGTTGTGTTTAGATGATCGTTGCATACGAGATTTCGAGCGACCGAAATTTATATTTTGCACCACTTTCAGATATATTTTTGTTTATTTCGTCAAATAATAAATAAATACATTTTTGTAATTTTAAATCAAGTGGAAAATCTAGTAGTCTAAAGTTCAGCAAAGCAGCGTATCCCGATCTAACTTTTCCTTGCCTGGAAAAAGGGTTTCCTACTGCCTCAGTCAAAAACATCAGATAAATCTTTATGAACTATAATAAGTTGTTAAAATGTTATTAAATCTTTTCGTTTAAAGTATTTTAATTATTTAATGCAGGTATACGTTCGAAAATATGTGTAATAAATGTTTAAATACAGCCCATCGCTAGATCCCTCCAGCCGATAAATGTTGACATTTCTGTTTTGCCCTAAACTACAGACTAGTCACGTGATTTAGGTCAATACTAAAATCTGAATTGGCAAGGAATGAATACATCTTAGAAACGGCGTATTGAAAACCTCTAAGCCACTTCATATACATATGAAAATTTGGGCCAAGTAGTTCAAATTGTTGTTTTTGAATTACAGTGCCTATGCTACAATTCCACTTAAACACATTTGAATTTTATTCTATAAGAAAGTTTTTTAGTTCACTAGCCAATGAACCTTCTTTTCTCCATAGACTATGTCCTAATCGCAACAATTGTTAAAAGTTATTTTTCATTCATAATAGGAAAAATGAGAAACGAGAAATCTGTGATACTGCTCACTGAGTATATCCCAACTTTTTACTTCACCTATTGACCATAAATGTAAAATACCAAACCATGCATATTTTGCTCAAATTTGGTTAACTGCAAAATTTCCATGAAAAATTTTTATTCCTGAAATGGACATGTATCTTCTTTGTATATTTCAAATTTATATCTGTTAAATGGTCATGTATCTTCTTTGTATATTTCTAACTTAAAGCAGAAATTGAATCCACAATGGCCAAGTTTGTGATTTTTCTATTTATCGTAATAGTGGCAATCTTAGTTTTTGTACCGGGTTATCGCGACAAACTTTGATCTACCCCACTTGAAGGGCCTTCCACAAAAAAAAAATTGGTTTCAATTGGCCCAGTGGTTTTTGAAAACAACTGAATAAAACTTCATTTGCATAATTGGTTTTAATTGGGACAATAAAAATTCCTAGGAAAATCCTGTTTTTTTAGCTTGAAAGGCCAGGTATTTACTTTTTATATTTGAAAATTGGTAGAAAAATTAATCCAGAATGACCATCATAGTTTTGCTATTTATAGTCACGACAGCCATTTTTGATATTGTATGGGCTGACTTGTACAAACTGATGCACCCCACTTACGGACCTTCCCCATCACAATGGGTTTCAACTGGCCCATTTGATTCAGAGAAGAAAAGTTTATGCAGCCAGAAGAGCAAACAACAAAGTTTTAAAATCTAGAAAAACGAGAAATCCTGTAATCATTTAATGAAGTAAGCCTTCATCTTTGATTTAGTGACTTAAGATTCATAGTTAAATATTGCAAGAGGTGTAGGTTTTACAAACTGAATACCATAATTCATATTTTTCCTTATTGTCTGCACAGTGGACAATCACCATATTACAGTGATTTCCCTAAAATTTGTAGCAGGAGTTAGATTGACTTATCAGACAGGCCTGAGGTCAAGACTGTGACTAGGCCGAAAACAATTTTCAGGTCTTCTGAAGGTAATTTTATCAATTTTAACATGCTAATTTCGCGTATAACCCAACCAAAATGTTAAAAAAGCTTTACTCTAGGAATGATTGGTAATGCAAGATGCAGGTGACCTAACATTAGTTAGTTTTATATGATTAAGAATATTATACCTGTTCCCAGTAATAAAACTGCCAAAGATTTAGCTCCCTCCATTTGTACCTCGCTCAATATATTCAACATAGTATCTTTAAGATATATCTCAAACTGTTGATTTCTTTGTGCATATTTTGAACTCAAACGAGGTGCAATAGCATATACTACATGTTTCCGCGGCATTCCCGGTGTGCAATCTAAGATAAACACTTTTTGAATGGCAGTAGGTTTTTCTTTCAAGATCTCTACACGATCTCTGTATTCTTCATCTGCCTTAGCTAATATATTTTTAGATATTCTTCCTTGGTGTTTATATTTAAAATTTTCCGGAGAAACAACAACAGTTGTATAGCCTAGGCTGTGTAATTATCATAGGTAATCAGGACCAAGGGTACCTCGTGCTCTACCTTCTAACCTAATTTGATATCACAATTGTTATAGAGATATCTTCTGAAAACAATTTTAGTATACAGACTCGCTACATGTATTCTTAATACTTGTTTATAATGCCATTTGTTACTCACATTTTAAACCTAAATAAAAAGGACATAAGAAAGAGCACTGGCGAAACCAAAGAACTTTCAATAGTTAAAGAAAAGACAAATATTGAATAAACTTTAAGAAAAAGAATAGCTCTAAAATGAATTGAGCTAAATGTGCAACTAAAATATCAACTTTTATCTCATCCAGTTTAATTGGAGATGTGTATCTGGTAAATAAAATTGACATCTTAAATATGACACGAAGCATAATATTTGGTTCAAACGTTGAAGTAGCAAATTTATCAAAATTACCTTCTGGACTTGCTTTGGTTTTCCGTCAGACTCTTCATATCCAACTTGTTCAAGCGCCTTTTTCTTTTGTGTGTTGCCTAATGTTTTTGTTTCATCTGGATGGTCTACTTTGACTAAAGCCACTGAAATATCTGCTAATGCATCATTAGTACAAGTTATTTTACAAGTATACTTGCTCTCTGAATGAAGTATGAGAATTTCTCCTGGAAATTTGTTCAAAATTTGTTCAAAATTTTTATACTTGACAAATGAACTTCTGACAGTGATTTCCTGTAAGCTTGTTTCCAGAATCATTACTGCAATTTTTCCCTCTTCCTCTGTTCGGGTGTATATATGGCTAGAATCGGATTCATAACATATATCAACGAAACAAAGAACATTTTCTCTTCTTAATATTCCATTGACTCTTTTCTTTGTCTCATTAAGTCGTAAAAGTGCAATTTTTGACGGGGCACTGTTGTATTCTGTTTTTACAACACATTTGCGAAACGCTTGTATTTTCTCAACAACGTAATGCACATCTCTCACGGAAGCTTTATTCATCAAAATAATTTGATTCTTTGTGTCAATACTAATTTCGATTTTGCTGCTACAACTATTATTTACATACTCAATAAAACCAAGTTTTGTCAACAGTTCTGCATAAAAATTGTTGATCCTTACTTGTCTTGCACAAGGGGAATTTGTTGTGACTATACTGTTCATCACATCATAAGTCTGAAGCACGCCATCCTTGAATCCTACAAAACATATTCCATATTGCCCCTGTTTGTAGACTGCCACGTTTTTTGCAGCTATGCCGGGTGTATAAACAGTAGCGAGTAACATTTGTGTTTGTTTTTCTGCTGATATTCTTAATGACCGTATTACAATCTGGTCCAATTTTTCCTCCAGTGCATTAATGGCGTCATGCATAGCATCCTGCGAATTGTCCCTGTTTGATGACATATCTTTTATATAAATGTTTTCAAATGTTGATTTATCTAGATCAAACTCAATCTGCCTGGCTTTCAAGGTATCTTGTATTTGTTTAAACCAATGCCGCAGTAGAAACTGTACCTTAACTGGAGACAATGCTGATATATCCTGAACAACTTCTTCATCATCTATCTTTGAAGTTATATGTAATGATTGCCATGATGTCTCGAGTACAGGAATTCCAAAAGAATCTTTACCTATATAGAAACATATCAAAGAATTACTTTCTTAAAAAAAAACAGAATGAATAATTGATAGACAGAACGAGTGCTTGATTGTTTTGGAATTTGTAAGCAAATTCTCTTGTTGCTAACATTTCTTCTTAGATAACATTCCGTTAATATAAAAATGCGAAACATCGTTGCTTGTGTGAAAAATCAAATGTAATAAGTTTTCAAGTTAAATTGTCAACATTAGTTTTATTTCACTTTGGATTGTAATTTAGACATGACAAGGCTTAAAAAAGCGGCAAACAATATAACAAATTTTCTCACTTTAGAATCTGCCCGTACTGATTGGATAGGGGCGATGGAGCCAGCACTATTTTGTGGTAATTTACTGTGATATTCACAAAATATATCTTATACATTTTTAGGCAACTATGTTCCTTTTTCATTAATTCATCTTGTTTCTTATCAATCCTAAATTTGGAAACTATGTGAGTGTCATCTATCGTAATGAGCTTGAAATGAAAGATAACGACTGATTCCTATTTAGACTACTACCTGAATTATGACGCCCCCTAAAGGCTACATATGAAACTTTACGTGATGACTTTAATTTTTCTATTGTCAACATTTCTTTACGATGCATTAATATACCTGCTTTTCCTACTTATGGTGTATTTTTTCAATTAATACGCTAAGATAGAGCTTGTTCCCGGTGGGACATTGTACATTGCTTTCAACTAAATCGTTGGGCCGGGAATATTGCAACCCTAGGCTTACTAAGGCCCTAAAAAGTTTTATGGCCGTCATCATAGTATTGTATATTTGACGTTCAATAGTTCCATGTTCCTTTCACACAATTTTGATTACATACGTGACGGGTGTAGCTAGCTAAACAGGAGGTACTTACCCTTCCAAAGCACCTGGCCTATCTTTCCTGGTTGAAGATCAAATGTCTTACCTAACTTTTCAGTTCCAAAGTTTTTACTTTGCTTCTGGATTCTGATTCGGATATGGATTACTATATTTTTTTATTCAATCTATTGAAAATAAATGTAAGTGTTTGGGATATACTATTAGGTTTATTAGACTGCGTAAAACCATTGTGTTTAATGTAGATACAGGCACTAAACATATCTTCAATGAATAAAGCCTTCCTCAAGACTTAAACATGTTGTTTCGTATGTCAACAAAGTATCTTTTCAGCTGACCAGCTGAGAAATAAATAAAGAATGTTCCAAATTTAAATTTGTTAACATTGACATAAAAACTATAATATGATCTTAACAATTTCCCCGATTTCTGTCGTTCCATAGTTCCTTGTTCATTTCATTCTCATTTTTACTTACACACTTGGCAGTTGAAGCTAGCTTTTAACAGGAGGTGTGTGCCCTTCGCTGGTGATACTTCACTTGGTCTACTCAATTTGCAAGTTTCAAAAATTTTACTTTGCTATGGCATTGTGCTTTAGACCTGGATTTGTATGATTATTTTTGATTATTTTGACAATTATATACCTTCTGTCTCAGGAGTCATAATGTCTTCAATATCCTTATTAATAATAGCTTTTTGTGCTGCCTGTTCTGAACGTTCCACTAGAACCTGAAACATGTTAAGATGAAATAACAGTTATTAATGAATGGTACTTTTAAGATAACATACTTTAATTTTTTATGGAAACACAATCTATTAAAAAAGGAATGTTTAAATCAGCATTTTTATTCGGAACAGTGCACCCAGTTCCGTGAATTAATGTACACGGTGCGGTCTATACTCTCCTTTTGTTAAAAAACTGTTTAAAAATTAACTGATGCCATGGAGATGAAGCTTTAGCAAATGTTCATAAATGACATGCATTATAACCACTTTAGTACGCTTATTAATGAACTTCCAAATTTCAAATTGTCAAACAAACAGATAAAAACCGGCTAAAACTGTAAAGTTAAAGCTGTTGCAAGCGTTGTTAAGTACAATTATTAACCAACTTTTTGTAATTCATTGTTTATTATCTATTAGTTTGTGCATTAACCCACCTTTCAAACTCATTGTATTGAATTCGTTAGAACACTCAGGTAAATAAATCATACATACTTGTTTCACATCGTCATCCATGTTCAGTATTGTTTAGTAGAGTATTCTATTTTACGCTCTTTGTACATGCTATGGCGCTTTTGGAGCTTTGAGGTGATCACATTACAACTGCAATACATAAAAAAGAGCATATACTGAACTGTAATATTCAGTGAAATGAATACTTTCTGGCCTAATAACATATTAAAAAGTTACTTTGTTTCCTTTTTTTTTTTATTTTTTTCATTAACTGTTTATCTCATGTTTTACGGGTGTTTGTGGTGTGTAAGCTAGCTACAACCGCCACACGTGAAATCAAAATTAAAAGTTAAATTGGAAAGGGGTCTATTAGACGTCAAATATATCCAGGAATACACACATCATAGTTATTAATAATATGTGATGAGGGCCATTAAATGTTTAAAAGGTTTTGATTGGCATAGGCATGTATATCTCTGCTTGAATAATTTATTTGTAAGCAACTTGTTACATTGTATGAAGTCTCCGAATTGGAAAAACGCTCTACCAAAGCGTATTAATTGTAAAACAAACACTAAATAAATAAAAGAAAGCATTGTAAAGGGAATTTGACAAAAAATCACACATCACGTATGTCGTCAGGCGTTAAATATTCCTTTATTGGGTGTATTTATTGAGGTATACGTAAAAATATAAAGCAGAAATTAAATAATCAGTCGTATCAATTTATGTCAAGGCCGCTAGGATATATGATATATGTCATTCCCTTTGTATTTATATTTAGAATTATCAAAAGATAAAACGTCACCTATAAGTCTGCTTTTTTGTTTACATTTCCTATCAGCAACGTATTAATTATGATGAAATTCTGCTAATTCACATTTGATATAATATGTCAATGGGTTTAAACAATGTACATGTGTACTTGTATTTAGACTAATCTCTTTATTATTGAAATTGATATATATTGTGAAGACATTTTAATTATTAGATTTCGCAATAAACCTGTCATAATTCTACAGTACCAGACGACCATATCATAGTAAAAATCCTTATATAGCGGTCAGACCAAATTGTAGAAATCCAAATATATTTAAATGTTGGAGTGAGGAAGAAAGAACCAATTGTACCAAAATCTTCCTCAGCCAATAGCTAAAACGATAAGATGGTATGATGTTCAGAATGACAAAATAATCTGCATGTAAAAAAATAAAACTGTATCTTATGAATAGACTTGGCATACATTTTCCAACCCATTTGAAAGTAATTGTAGCGAGTATAGTTTTGAATCTCAATGACAATTATATGGATCATTTTATTAAGCGTTACTATTTCTCTTTGTATTCAGATCCTTTTCAAGTGAGAACACTTTTCTATTTCATACATGCTGTTGAAATCGACGAGATATTTAGGAAACAGCATTTGGTAACACTTTTGTTATATACCATAAACATTACCCCGATTTTTTTTTATAAAATTGCCCCGAGGATATCACAAACTCAGTAGGCAATAATTCCGTATTATTGTCAAAAATTTACTTTAATTGTCTAAATTTTCTGCAAGTTAAAATTTGAAATTTCTCAAAAACTAAGGTATACTCCCTCATGCAAAGTTTTTCCTCAGCTTAATTTGGTAAAATATATTTTGGTCATTTTGGTAGATTTTCAACATCTTCAAAATAATTTTGGTTTCATAACTTTGGTCCAACCACTACTGATGAGGAATTGTATTCCGAAACGACCGTCTAGTGCTGTAAAATTAAAACTGGAAAAATATGTAATGTAACAAGATAATTGCACTTGTTAGGTATCATACATCAAACACACCTATCCATTTTTAAATAAGAATCCTTTAAAGTAAACACTGCAAACTGACACGTGACCTATCAATAGAAAGATAGAATATAAATAGAACAAAAGCGTTAATATCTTATTTATGTTCTCATTTATATGTCTCATAGTTCCTTGTTCCTTTCACACACTTTTGATTACACACTTGGCCGGTGTAGCAAGCTAAATAGGAGTTGCTTACCCTTCCGGAGCACCGGCTTTACTTCCCTGATCGAAGTTCACGTGTCTAGCCTAACTTGTCAGTTCGAAAGTTTTCAATTTGCTTCTGAATTGTGATTCGGACATGGATTAGTATGTTTGTTTTTGATTATGTTCTCATTTATATAAAAAGTGTAGTTCCGTTAAGATTTCAATTGTTTTTTTTTAAAAAGTTTATTAATTATACTTATTATAGTTATTTTTTAATTTCTATTTGTTCTCCAGTGTTAAAGACATCGTTCTTAAGTTTAAAAAAAGGGTTGTGACAATTTTCCGCATTCTTGATGCTTCTAAAATTTCCATTTAGATACAAAACCCCCTTTAATCTAAAATGCAGGCTATAGTCATGATCCGGCAAAAACTCACCCCTAAACTGATTTTAATCCAAACACTAGTGCTTCTTTTTTCACTCAGGTAAATTAATGTTGTTGCTCCCATATCAACTTTTTCTATTCATTGTGATTTCAGATTACGAATAACCTATGTACAAACATTTTATCATCACTAACTTTAATTTGACCAAGCCGATGCATACTAGATAAGATTAAAGGAGATATGATTAAGAGTGAAACAAATGCGCGTCACGTGATTTGCAAAAAACATTATACAATGAAAATAAAAGTATTTTTCCCTCTTACGAATGCCAGATAATTTTTGTCACATAGAATCCAGGTAAAACAAACCACTGTAATACATCGCTCTCTCATTCTAAACCGAAAGTTAGGAAAATCCAAAGGTCGATCATCTCTTAACACGTAGATAGCTATAGACAAACACCATTGACCTGTCCTCTTGACTTTCATTTAAATATTTTTAAAATATGCACTAGTTAAATACTTATGTATAGGGAACACATGTTTTTATTCGTTTACATAATTATGTTTTTGAAGTGTCGAAAGTATAGATGCACTAGGGCAAATAAAGAAATGGAAGTTCTACCGATGTCTGTGTGTGTGTGTGTGTCACAGTTGAAGCAGTAAAACCCCGAAATGTTGTCTGTTTCTCGTATAAGTAGCTGTGTGTTATTTTGTAAATACACTTTAGAAACTAGGTATTGTATTACATAATGCTTAAAAACAACACCAAATGATTAAGCTTTCAAATGAAATAATATCATTATTACCATAGGTTAATCAGTTAATAGTTGATTGTCAATCGGTTAACTGTGAATATTTCTCGAAAGTGTTCATAATCAAACCATACTGTCTGTAACTAAATGATGTATCGATACGTATGATTCTTATTGCGTTATAAAAAAAGAAATAATTTCAGCATTGTTTACATTGAACTGGATATATTTGACGTCCTATAGTTCCATGTTCCTTTCATACAATTTTGATTACACACGTGACAGCTGTAGCTAGCTAAACAGGAGGTACGTACCTTTCCGGAGTAACCGGACACACTTACCTGATGTTTAACCTAACATGTCAGTTCCGAAGTTTTTAATTTGCTTCTGGACTGTGATTCGGACATTGATTAGTATGTTTGTTTTTGATTGATTACTTCACAAAATTTAATATAAGCATTGCTTCTAAATGATCAGTTTATCGAGAATTGACACCAAGGAAAACTGTGCAGAAGTAATAACGTTTATATGCTTTTTTGTTCTCAGTTATGTTCAATTGAATATCAGATATTGATTTTTCACCTCTAAATTAAAGATACGGCTGATTCCCCAGGTTTCATATTTAGACCTTTATCTCAATAATGACGCCCATGAAAGGCTATATTTAAAACTATGACAAACGTGATGACTTCATTTTTTCTATTGTCAACTTTCCTTTTTATATGCATTAATATACCTGCTTCTACTACTTTCGATGTTTTTGTTTCCCATTAATACACTATGAAAGAGCTTGTTTTCACTCCGAGAGCTTTATACAGCAAAGCTGCTCACCAATAAATTGTAAACCCAGAGATATTGCAAGCCTAGGCTTATCAGGGCCCTCAAAAATTATACGGCAGTCAACACAGTATTGTTGATAAGTCTGATTTTTCTGTGTCCGGGATTGCCCTGAATATATTTGACATTCCATAGTTTCATTTTTCATTCACTCAATTTTGATCACAAGCGTACGTGGCTGGTGTAGCTAACTAAACAGGATGTGCATATCCTTCCGGAGCACCCAGAAACACTATGATTGAAGTTGACGTGTTTAACCTTTAATATTGCAAGTTTCAAAGTTTTTACTTTCCTTTTGAATTGTAATTCAAACATGTACATGTTTGTATTAGTATATTGTTTGTTTTTTTATTGATATAATGATACTCAATTTTAATCTTTTGTTATTTAGATGAATATTTTAAAACTTATCTAGACCTGAGAGCATATAAGGCATCGCTTTGCTAAAATATATATATATATCTCCTTACCTTTTCATAATATCGGCAGAATTACTTAGCGCTGCTTTAAAACAAAATCCTAATATAAACGGATTAAAAATTAATGGCTCAGAATATTTAGTAGGGCAATATGCAGATGATACTAACCTCATCTTAAACAATGACGAAAAATCTCTTAATTCAGCAATAAAACTAATTGATGACTTCGGTGACTGTTCTGGGCTAAGAGCAAACTTTGATAAAACTGAAGCTATTTGGATTGGGGCGAAAAGGGGAGTGGTGAAGAGTTAAAGACCAATAAAACATTAAAATGAATCATGAAGGAAAATTTAAACTCCTTGGTATCAATTAATTTGCATCTAAATTCTTTTACATGGAAAATTATCAAGAAAAGCTGAGGTCTTTTCAAAACATCCTTTCCGATTGGTCTTATCGAAATTTATCTTTAATTGGAAAATTGTTGTAGTCAAAACAATAGCACTGCCTATATTAATACATTCTTGCTTGCTCTTCCAGACCCTCCTAGAAAGATCATTGACGAGAATTCAAGCCACTATTTTAATATTCATTTGAATGGAAAATGGATAAGTTAAAAAGAAAATAATGTATAATGATCTTGCCGAATGGGGGACTCTGCGTTCCCCATATTGAACCTTTTATCGTGCATTAAAACTTACATGGGTTAAAAAATTTATCGATCCACTTGTTCATTCCAATTGGAAATACTTTTATTGGACACAGTTGAAAAAATTCGAGGGGACAAATTTGTTTTTAAAGAAGGATGAAAAAAAATTTCCAAAAATTAAACACTTTTTGGAAGGATGTATTTTTTGAGTTGGGTCAAATTGAATAAAACTCTCATCACATCCCCTAGTGATATTTTATCCCAACCGCTTTGGTATAATCCATTATCAAAGTTGATAAAAATATGATTTTTTATCTTGCTTCTAATATTTTATCTCATGTAAAAAGTATAAAGACATTTGATTTTTCTACACTATACACCACAATCCCTCATTCTAAATTGAAAGAACGTCTTAAAGAAATTATTCACTTGTCTTTCTTCTACAAAAACGGTAAGCCAAGATACAAATATCTGGTGCTGAACAGGGATTCTGGTTATTTTGTCAAGCATCATACGGATTCCAAACAAAAATATACTGAAGATACCATCAACAAAATGTTGGAGTTTTTGATAGATAACATATTTGTTGTGTTTGGTAATATAGTATTTCAGCAAACAATCGGTATACCAATGGGTACAAACTGTGCACCATTGCTTGCTGATTTGTTTCTTTATTCTTACGAAGCAGAATTTATGCAGAACCATGTTAAATCTGGAGAGAAAACTGTCGCCAAATCATTCAACTCAACATACAGATACATAGATGACGTTCTGTCTCTTAACAATCCTGAATTTGGAGACTATGTAAATGTCATCTATCCTAGTGAGCTTGAAATAAAAGACACGACTGATTCCTCAAATTCTGCTTCATATTTGAATTATGACGCACAAGAAAGGCTACATTTGAAACTTTATGACAAACGTGATGACTTCAATTTTTCTATTGTCAACTTTCCTTTTTTATGCAGCAATATACCTGCTTCTGCTGCTTATGGTGTATTTGTTTCCCAATTAATGCGCTATGGAAGAGCTTGTTCCCACTACGGGGACTTTGTACAACGAAGTAGGCTGCTTGCAAATAAATTGTTTACTCAGGGATATTGCAAGCCTAGGCTTATCAAGGCCCTCAAAAAGTTTTATGGCCGTCATCACAGTATTGTTGATAAGTTTGATGTCTCTGTGTCCAGGATTGCCTTGGATATCTTTGACGTCTCATAGTTCCATGTTCCTTTCACACAATTTTAATTACACACGTGACGGGTGTAGCTAGCTAAACAGGAGGTGCTTACCCTTCCGGAGCACCCGGCCTCACTTCCCTGGTGGAAGTTCACGTGTCTAACCTAACTGTCAGTTCCAAAGTTTTTACTTTGCTTATGATTGGATTGTGATTCGGAAATGGATAAGTATGTTTGTTTTTGATTATAAAGATATGTGTGATAAGCGGATTTTCTTTATAGGTGATATCATAGACGAAATGGTAGAATTATGAATTGTAACGACTGTAATGCAAAATACGGAATCAATACCAACCCTCTACGATATTTAAGTTTAATCCATGCTATTCCAAACAAATTTAAAACAGAATTGTTAGGATTACCCAATAATAGACAAATAGAAAATGAAAATATATTGACCTTGAAGAGAATTGAAAAAGTAACAAAAGTATTTTACGACAAAATTAGGAAATTGGGAGTAGAACATGCGTCAAAAACTCAAGAAAAAATCAATACAAAACTAAATACCAATAAGATGAAAGTGAATGGAGAGAAATTTACTCGTCCCCTTTTCGAATTACCGATGATACAAAATTACAGTCTTTACAATTCAAAATCAACCATAATATTATCTTTACAAATGATAAGCTTTATAGGTGTAAATTGTCGGATACAGAATTATGTACATTTTGTTTTGAAACGAAAGAAACGCTCATCCATTTATTTTTCGAATGTTACACTGTAAGATCAGTTTGGTACCGTTTTTTAGATGAACTAAACACAAAATGTAACATAAAAGTTAATAAGAATGCAGAACATTTTGTTTTTGGTATACACAACCATGAACAAAAAGACATAATTAATCTTGTTTTTGATTATTAAAAGTTATATTTACCTATGCAAAATAAAAAAAACGTTACCAAACTATGATGTTGTAGTGCAAAAGATAAAAGTATACCGGAACTTAGAATTGTTTTCGCTTCATAATTATAGCCCCAAGAAAATAAACAAAATTAAAAAGAATTGGGACGATATAAAACTCTTGTTTTGAAGACATATGTAATTATTATGACATTCTCTTATTTTTAATATGTGTATCTGTATGTCATTAACAATATTATGTAGCATCTGAATGTGAAATATTTTTGTAAAATTACTTGGAAGATGAAATAAAAAATACCAATACCAAAAAGAAATATATAACAGGACTACATGTTTTGATGTTCATATTCCATCGAACAAATAATCTTATGTACCAATATTTGTATGGTTACCGTGTTTCGCATTTTTCCTTTTGAAGTTTCTTGTAATAGTGTGTTATTTGCAATTCAGACGAATATCATGCTATTGGCGAATCCTATAATAGAGTTTTATTGGCAAGCCCTATAATAGCGTGGTATTAGCAAATTCTGTAATAGTGTGTCATTGGCAAATCTTGTAATAGTGTGTTATTAGTAAATCAGGTTAAAGTCAGTTATTGGCAAATCCTGTTAAAGACTGCTATTGGCAAATCCTGTAATAGCGTGGTATTAGCAAATCTTGTAATAGCGTGTAATTGGCCAATCCTGTTAAAGTGTGTTATTGGCATATCCTGTTAAAGTCTGCTATTGGCAAATCCTGTAATAGTGTGTTATTGGCAAATCCTGTAATAATGTGTTATTGGCAAATCCTGTAATAGTGTGTTATTGGCAAATCCTGTAATGGCGTATTATTGGCAAATCCTGTAATTGTGTGTTATTGGCAAATCCTGTAATAGTGTGTTATTGGCAAATCCTGTAATAGTAAGTTATTGACAAATCCTGTAATAGTAAGTTATTGGCAAATCCTGTAATAACGTGTTATTGACAAATCCTGTAATAGTAAGTTATTGACAAATCCTGTAATAGTAAGTTATTGACAAATCCTGTAATAGTGTGTTATTGGCAAATCCTGTAATTGTGTGTTATTGGCAAATCCTGTAATAGTGTGTTATTGGCAAATCCTGTAATTGTGTGTTATTGGCAAATCCTGTAATAGCGTGTTATTGACAAATCCTGTAATAGTAAGTTATTGACAAATCCTGTAATAGTAAGTTATTGGCAAATCCTGTAATAGCGTGTTATTAGCAAATCCTGTAATAGCGTGTTATTGACAAATCCTGTAATTGTGTGTTATTGACAAATCCTGTAATAGTAAGTTATTGACAAATCCTGTAATAGTAAGTTATTGGCAAATCCTGTAATAGCGTGTTATTGGCAAATCCTGTAATATTGTATTATTGGCAAATCCTGTAATTGTGTGTTATTGACAAATCCTGTAATAGTAAGTTATTGACAAATCCTGTAATAGTAAGTTATTGACAAATCCTGTAATAGTGTGTTATTGGCAAATCCTGTAATAGTGTGTTATTGGCAAATCCTGTAATTGTGTGTTATTGGCAAATCCTGTAATAGCGTGTTATTGACAAATCCTGTAAAGGTAAGTTATTGACAAATCCTGTAATAGTCAGTTATTGACAAATCCTGTAATGGCGTGTTATTGACAAATCATGTAATAGTAAGTTATTAACAAATCCTGTAATAATGTGTAATTGACAAATCCTGTAATAATGTGTAATTGACAAATCCTGTAATGGCGTGTTATTGACAAATCTTGTAATAGTAAGTTATTAACAAATCCTGTAATAATGTGTAATTGACAAATCCTGTAATAGTGTGTTATTGACAAATCCTGTAATAGCGTGTTATTGACAAATCCTGTAATAGCGTGTTATTGACAAATCCTGTAATAGCGTGTTATTGACAAATCCTGTAATAGTGTATTATTGACAAATCCTGTAATAGTGTATTATTGACAAATCCTGTAATAGTGTGTTATTGACAAATCCTGTAATAGTGTATTATTGACAAATCCTGTAATAGTGTGTTATTGACAAATCCTGTAATAGAGTTATTGACAATTCCTGTAATAGGATATTATTGACAAATCCTGTAATAGTGTATTATGGACAAATCCTGTAATAGAGTATTGACAAATCCTGTAATAGTGTGTTATTGACAAATCCTGTAATAGAGTTATTGACAATTCCTGTAATAGGATATTATTGACAAATCCTGTAATAGTGTATTATGGACAAATCCTGTAATAGAGTTATTGACAAATCCTGTAATAGCGTGTTATTGACAAATCCTGTAATAGAGTTATTGACAATTCCTGTAATAGTATATTATTGACAAATCCTGTAATAGTGTATTATGGACAAATCCTGTAATAGAGTTATTGACAAATCCTGTAATAGTGTTATTGACAAATCGTGTAATAGTGTGTTATTGGCAAATCATGTAATAGTGTGTTTTTGACAAATCCTGAAATAGTGTTATTGACAAATCGTGTAATAGTGTGTTTTTGACAAAGCATGTAATAGTGTTATTGACAAATCATGTAAAAGCGTGTTATTGACAAATCATGAAATGGCGTGTTATTGACAAATCCTGTAATTGTGTATTATTAACAAATCCTGTAATAATGTGTAATTGACAAATCCTGTAATAGCGTGTTATTGACAAATCATGTAATAGTATATTATTGACAAATCCTGTAATGGCGTGTTATTGGCAAATCCTGTAATGGCGTGTTATTGACAAATCCTGTAATAGTGTGTTATTGGCAAATCCTGTAATGGCGTGTTATTAACAAATCATGTAATATTTTGTTATTGACAAAGCATGTAATAGTGTATTATTGACAAATCCTGTAATAGTGTTATTGACAAATCGTGTAATAGTGTGTTATTGACAAATCCTGTAATAGTGTATTATTGACAAATCCTGTAATAGTGTTATTGACAAATCGTGTAATAGTTTGTTATTGACAAATCCTGTAATAGTGTGTTATTGGCAAATCCTGTAATGGCGTGTTATTGACAAATCCTGTAAGCGTGTTATTGACAAATCCTGTGATGGCGTGTTATTGGCAAATTCTGTAATGGCGTGTTATTGACAAATCCTGTAATATTTTGTTATTGACAAATCATGTAATAGTGTATTATTGACAAATCCTGTAATAGTGTTATTGACAAATCGTGTAATAGTGTGTTATTGGCAAATCCTGTAATAGTGTGTTATTGACAAATCCTGTAATAGTGTGTTATTGACAAATCCTGTAATAGTGTGTTATTGACAAATCGTGTAATAGTGTTATTGACAAATCGTGTAATAGTGTGTTATTGACAAATCCTGTAATAGTGTGTTATTGGCAAATCCTGTAATAGTGTATTATTGACAAATCCTGTAATAGTGTTATTGACAAATCGTGTAATAGTGTGTTATTGACAAATCCTGTAATAGTGTGTTATTGGCAAATCCTGTAATAGTGTGTTATTGACAAATCCTGTTATAGTGTGTTATTGACAAATCCTGTAATAGTGTTATTGACAAATCGTGTAATAGTGTGTTATTGACAAATCCTGTAATAGTGTGTTATTGGCAAATCCTGTAATAGTGTATTATTGACAAATCCTGTAATAGTGTTATTGACAAATCGTGTAATAGTGTGTTATTGACAAATCCTGTAATAGTGTGTTATTGGCAAATCCTGTAATAGTGTGTTATTGACAAATCTTGTAATAGTAAGTTATTGACAAATCCTGTAATAGTGTGTTATTGACAAATCATGTAATAGTGTGTTATTGACAAATCCTGTAATTGTGTGTTATTGACAAATCCTGTAATAGTGTGTTATTGACAAATCCTGTAATAGTGTGTTATTGACAAATCCTGTAATAGTGTTATTGACAAATCGTGTAATAGTGTGTTATTGACAAATCCTGTAATAGTGTGTTATTGGCAAATTCTGTAATAGTGTATTATTGACAAATCCTGTAATAGTGTTATTGACAAATCGTGTAATAGTGTGTTATTGACAAATCCTGTAATAGTGTGTTATTGGCAAATCCTGTAATGGGGTGTTATTGACAAATCTTGTAATAGTATGTTATTGACAAATCGTGTAATAGTGTATTATTGACAAATCCTGTAATAGTGTTATTGACAAATCGTGTAATAGTGTGTTATTGACAAATCCTGTAATAGTGTGTTATTGGCAAATCCTGTAATGGCGTGTTATTGACAAATCTTGTAATAGTGTTATTGGCAAATCCTGTAATAGTGTGTTATTGACAAATCATGTAATAGTGTATTATTGACAAATACTGTAATAGTGTATTATTGACAAACCCTGTCATATTGTGTTATTGACAAATCATGTAATAGTGTATTATTGACAAATACTGTAATAGTGTATTATTGACAAATACTGTAATAGTGTATTATTTACAAATCTTGTAATAGTGTATTATTGACAAAGCCTGTCATATTGTGTTATTGACAAATCATGTAATAGTGTATTATTTACAAATCTTGTAATAGTGTATTATTGACAAATCCTGTAATATTGTATTATTGACAAAGCCTGTCATATTGTGTTATTGACAAATCATGTAATAGTGTATTATTTACAAATCTTGTAATAGTGTTATTGACAAATCCTGTAATAGTGTGTTATTGACAAATCCTGTAATTGTGTATTATTGACATATCCTGTAATAGTGTATTATTGACAAATCCTGTTATTGTGTGTTGTTATTGAATATTGTCAATGTTTAGTAAATTTCAAACATCTACAGCTTTCTAATAAAGCATAAAACTATTAATATTTAGCACGAATGAGTACTTTATTTTCTTTGTTTAAATGTGGACACTGCAAGCTGCAATCTCTAGATAAGATATAAGGGGCTAATATGGTTAACTGGTTTCATTTGGCACTTTATCTAGTCAGTCAATATGAAATCTCTCCACTGTATTCAAGCAGCTTTACAAGTTGAGAATTATTTATAATAAATATCTTGTTAAGCCAAACATCAAGTGTCCTTGGCGGTAAGACAAGAAAAACAACAATATTTGTAATTATTGAAAACAAACAGACTAATCCATATCCAAATCACAATCTTAAAATGAAGTAAAAGTTTCAAAACCTGCAACATAAGTTAAATAAGCGAACTTCCAACTATAAGCGTGTCTAACAAATCACTTTACAATGAAATCCTGATGTTTAAACATGTTCATTTGTGTTAAAAATTGATTCATATTGCATAGACACTGCTAAGACTTAACTCTAATTGTTGATCTTATGGATAACAATTATAAAACTCACAACTTTCAATGGACAAAATAGTATACAATAGTACTAAATACAAAATCACAATAAAGCTTGAAAGTAATGAATGGAAAAATTTATTTCTTAATTACATCTAATGTTTGTCTATCAAATCAATTTACAATGACATACCGATGTTAAAATCCATCTTCATTTGTTAACAGATAGATTCATATCGCATGGAAACTGCCAAGATTACACTCTAATATATTGTTGATTTAACGAATAACTAACAACATTTCTGATTAACTAGTTATTGTATATAGAACAAGCCCAATTATTATATATGAAATACAGGAATTTGAAACGGAAAAATAATTGAAACGTCAAATATCGATCAAAGATTATTGAAAATCAATCAATGTTGTGGCATTTCTTTCAATTTAGTTTTGTATTTTTGAAATAAAAGGTTTAAAACTAGTTCACCTCATTTAAGGCTTTTCCTTTTCAAGTCATTGAAACCATGAAAAAATGTCTATAACAAGAATAAAATTATCATAATCAAATAAGCATTAATGTTAAAAATTTAAATAAAAACAACTAAAAAAAATATCAGTTAAATACAATATATTAATGATTACTGAAACTCAATCAATTGTTGTACTATTTGTTTCACTTTCGATTCCATTTTCTAAAAATAACAAATGAATGTGCATCTTCCATAAAAAACTTGCCTTTTCCCGTCATTAAACCATGGAAACATTTCTAGGATAATAATAATTATATAAGTTTTTGAGTTTGTGACCAGTCTAAAATGCAGATAACGCAATGTGTCATATCAAACAAACAATGTAAATTATCTATATTAGCTCAATTTTCCTTATCAGACATTGATGCACCGACATGTAACTCCAAACTACAGAGGGATCTGCTAACTGTATAACTTCTTTATTTTTTCTGTATGTTCAAATGTAATTAACAAATAAAATATCACTCTGACAAATTATAGTTTAAACAGCCGAGCCTGTCTTAAAAGCCACCTTTATATTCAAGACACATGCTTTTACAGCAAAGTAAAATTCTATCACAATTGCTCTTTATTCCTATTATTTGAACCTCTATATGAGGGTCAATTGTCCATAAAGGTCACTTTACTAGTTCCTTTGGATGACCTTTACAGACAGGTTAGTATGTAGCTTGAACCAGTAAAATCCTAATTCAATTGCTCTTTATTCATATTATTTGAACCTCTATATGAGGGTCAATTGTCCATAAAGGTTACCTTTACTAGTTTCTTTGGATTACGTTTATAGACAGGTAAGTATGTAGCTTGGACCAGTAAAATCCTAATTCAATTGCTCTTTATTCATATTATTTGAACCTCTATATGAGGGTCAATTGTCCATAAAGGTCACCTTTACTAGTTCCTTTGGATTACGTTTATAAACAGGTTTGTCTGTAACTTGAACGAGTGAAATTTTAATTCAATTGCTCTTCATTCATGTAATTTAAACATCTATATAAGAATCACCTGTCCATAAAGGCCATTTTACTAGTTTCCTTTATTGACAGGTTTGACTGTATCTTGATTAACTGTTTACTTGTTAACATTTAATCAGCCACAAGCATACTAATCTAAATAAAATTATAATTTTTTAAAACTAAATTTGACTGTGTCAAACATGTTGATGAAAAAAGCACTGTGACATGGTATTTAAATTATCAAAATAAAAATAAAAATTATATATAAGAAACCACTGTATGTTTAACAAAACAATATATTAAAACACGTTGCATATATAAAATTGATGTACTTTAAAAACAGTTATAATAAATTCAAAGCAAACGAATGCAGGATTCATTGAAATAAAATATGATTCAATTATTTAATAGCTCCTCAAAACAGACAAGTAATATTCATTAGGCATGCACATGACATATAATTGGAATTTGTGTGATCAAATTTATGTATTTAAAAGAGAAAACGAACAAAATATCCAGAAAAAAATATTTTGTCTAAAATTTCTTTTTAAAAAATTTAACTTAAGATATCAGAATAATATACACATGTACTTCATTTCCCTTAATTTTAAAGAATTAAAACTCCTGTTTAAAATCGTTTTTGAAATATAGATTATACAAAAACAAAATGCATAATGTCTTTTGTGACATAAGCTATTGGAAAAATATTACACAAAATTAACTGTACATGTTATTTATTTTGCCAAAATGTTAAGAATCAGGTTGTCAAAAGCTGTTTGCCTTTTTTATGGAAATGAAATAACTAAGGAAGGAAACATAACCAAATTTTAAGAAAGTGCTATTAAAATGTCATGAAAATGGCAATCATTATATGATTTTCAACAAACCAATACCATTCTAAATTCTTGGAATAACAATCACATTTAACTTTCAAGTTTCAGTCATAAAATAATTAGACCAAAAGAACACTGTACTCTCTTAGGATAACCACACGTACGATTTTACAGTTTCTGTGAAAAACTCTAAATCAGGCCAAAAAGAAACTTTTATATCTTGGAATAACCAACACATCCAACTTTCAAGTTTCAGTGATTTACAACTTATAAACAGACGGATTATACTCTAATTTCTTGGAGATCAAAACTTTTTTTTCATTCGATTTACAGGATTGTTCTACTTTCGAACTGGACATTTCCTGCAACAATTGAACTTTAAGCAATATTTTAAGTTAACATTTGCATAATAAATATGAAAATATTTTATACAGATTTCAGCAAAAAATCTATTATCTGCATTATTATTCATAAAATTAATTATGCCAGTACATTTTGGTAAATCAAAAAACTAAAAATTTTTAAAACAATATGAATTATATACAAAACAATAGAACATTTGTCCAAATTAAATTATCAATTTTGTAATGTTTAACAATATATACTCAAAATAATAACATTTCCTATTTCTAAAATTCTTAACAAGACATACAGAAATTACCATTAAGCTCCTAACACCTAAAATATTTGATTATATGAAAATTATGTTTGCATTCTACTAGACATTTCTCACTTCGATATACTGCCCACACTGACGGCATACGATATTCTGTTGAGGGGTCGATTCAACATTTTCAAAGTCCTAGTATATCTAAACATTTACGCCTTCTCGCGCTTTTATACAAACATAAATATTCGGAATCACTTCCCAGAACAGTTGAATCAAGGAGACAATTTCATCACTTTTCTTTTAGTATGATCTCTATTTTCCAAAGAAACCCATAATAATACTGACGGCTTGATATAAATATATCTTTGACCGATGTAAAGCAATATGAATGTGGACGGCGTGTTTGATAACGTATTGGCACAAAATAAACATGCGACCACTGAGTATACAGTGACTTGTTCTGTCAACTGGACATTTAATGTTAAGGTATACATATACAGAGTCAAGATGATCCTATTACTGTCAATGTAGAGTGCTTGGCAAAAAGAGTTCTATTTTCTATCATGGTTGGACCAAACAGTGGCTCAAGCCCTCAGCATTAACATTTGCTGCTAGACATTATGCTTTTATGCTAGACATTTATACGAGATAGCACGAATAAATCTTAATCATAATATGCAACTGCCATAAAAACTATAGAAAAAATGCCAATGTTGTTTAATATGAAATTAGCCAGGTTCTGCATCTTATGAAAAGCCAAAATGTTTGATAGTGTCAGAATTTTCTGATTTTATTGACTCTATCTTGTCCTCACGTAGATTATCCTTTTGGTGTGTTCACGTTTTTAATTTATTACATTTTAATGTTTTATTTCTGTATTATTGTTTTTAGCTTTTTTTTAAACTCTAGATTCGATTATATACGATGATTCGATTCTTTTACTATACGTATTACTTCTATCATTACATGTCGCCGACTAGTGACCTTGTTTTTTTGATAGAAGTTTCTCCTCAATCGTTTATTGATATCTTTTCATTTTAATATCATTCAAGTTACAGTGGACAACACTAATCTAATTTGTAATACAGCATGTGGATTTGTGACATCAAAATAAACATAACAATATCAACTGGAAGGAATGACGTTACCATTTTCTTCCTTCTCACTGTAGTATTTTAAGTGCTAAAATATATCCTTACATACAGAAACGGTTCTCGGAAAATGTCACGCTTTTCTAAATAAAGAAAGAAAATTTAACCCTGTTTAACCCTGTAGAATGTTCAAGTTGGAAATTAAAGTGTACAGAATATAAAGCGTTATCTGACGTCACCCAGCGTTTAATAATTAAAAGCGTAATGAAATAAACCTCTGGTTTAATTTGTAGCTAAACAATGAGTAATATTCAAGCCGTACACTATTTTCGTATTTAACCGTTATGTGTCAACTAAATAAGTTACATCTTTGGAAATGACCCCCACTCAACTGTATACCGTATACAGTCATCGTTAGCAGTATATTAAAGTGGGAAATGTCTATTACAATTATGACTGGAATTATATATGCAAAGGCGTCATCAATATAACAATACACATATCTAAATCAATCCAAATATGAAAAGGTTTGTTTTTAGTAAAACAAACAAAAGCAAAACAATTATATAGGTATATATATATTACTGAATGAGAATGAAAAATGTCAACACCATATTTTTTACACAAAGTCAAACTTCATTTTCCCTACATTATCTTTTTTTTCAATTTTACATGTCCTTTTAAATTAACAATTATTTTTTTGTATGCTTTTTTCATATGATCTCAGAGATCAATTTTTTATCCTGTGTTCACTTGGTGAACAATCTTGTTATTTGTACCGACAGAAATTGACAAGTTTTTTTTAAAAAAAACCAACAGTCTGATGTCTTGTTAGACGTGTCTCTACTATTTTACTTTAATAGTTTATTTGAATATAAATAACTAAAAAATTAATGGAGATGTGAAATTAATTAAATGAACAGCAAATTCAAATTCATAAAAACTAACACAAACACCAAAGATGAAACAAATGTTCCTATATATACAATTATTTGATGTTTTCTCAACAAAATTTAAATATGACATTATAGACATCAGAAGGAAATCAAAGATATTTGGAGAATTTAAAAAAAACAACATTGGTGCAGGCATTAAATAATCAAGTAAAGATGACACTACTTTTGTGCAAAAATGTCAATATGTCAATTCTATGAATGGAATTTGACATGGCGATTAAAGTAAAAATCTGTGACAAATATCAATTTTGTATATTTATTTACGGGTGTCACTAATTTACGTGTCCTTAATGATGTTCACTGTTGAGCCATGTGATGATACCTCATAAGATTTGTGTAGAACTGTTATTCCCATTGGATAAGTTCACATTTTTAAAAAAAAACACCAAAAACCGCCATTACCCAAGAAATTCACGATGTAAGCATTTTCCGAAATGTCCCACGCCAACGTTAAGGGTTGTTGATCATCTGGTACTGTGGCGAACTTCTTTACTATTTTAATTGATAAATACCAAATAAATTGAACTATATTTACAACAAGTGAACAATTAAAACGTGAATAATAAAACAAGGATAACACTTAAAGTGCCAGTAAGCATATGCTAACAAGAGTACAACAGGCCTTATTGCTCAGCTGATAACATGTTAATATCTCATCCAGTAGCTTAAAAGATAATATTCATTTATTCAAGGGTTTCAATTTAGTGTATATTGTGTTAAACTTGACCTATGGTCTTATACTATATTCTATTTATTTTAGCTTACTGGAGTAGATTTTAAAAATATTTTGAGGCTCTCTCAAAAATAACCCATTTAAGGTATTGTATACCTGTCAGTGACAAATTTTAAATGTTTTTTAAATGTTTTTTCAAATTTCTTGTAAAGTTTTCCCATTTGCAACCCAACTGCTTAGTTTTATGCAAATCCAATACTACTTATCAAAATGATGTTTCCATTAAAAACATCTTGGGTCTATATTCTGTACATTCTTTCGATTGAATACTTAAACACTTGATAGGCTTCATCTATTGTTTCCTGCTAGGGGCCCAATGTTAACATCTCCAAATTTAATACTACTTACTTCTTGTTACAAGAATGTTAGATCTAAATTATAATTCACAGGTTGAGCTGGTCATTGTATGCTTATTTGAAATGATTTTTTATTCTTATAGCCTTCAATTGAAAGCTTCTGCAAATTGTTATACTGCTTATTCAAATAACACTACATCTTGTGTATCAGAAAATTAGTTTTTTATTATCAATGAATAATAACAAATGGGGTTCATACAATAAATTCCCCAACTTGGGCCGAAAAGCCAAGATTTGTGCAAATTAGGAAGAAAAAACATTGTCAAAAGGTAAGTTGAGCAATAATATAAGTTCTTAACAAGGATGCTAGATACCAAATATCTTAAGTTTTGGGAAATAACAAGACGATTTCACTATACCATATATGTACTTGTGTTAGTCTGAAACTTTTTATGTAGACCAGCAAATTATTGCTGAATTTTGTCAAGTAGCTTAGAAGTTGAGCACTATCATTGCTTAACAAGAAAAATTTTACTAAAAAATATCCCTTCACCGAGAAAAAATAATTTTGTCCAGTACTTTAGATGTTGAAATGTTAAAGACATATGGCAAATGATAAACTAGAACTGTCTCTGAAAGAGGCTAATACCCCCCAATTCCAACTTTTGATCTGGGGACAAATTGTATGTATTCTGTGTATGGAAATGTTAATAATTCGCCAAAATACATGTGATGACACCGATAATGGCAGGTGCACATGTTCTTATGATGCTCAAAATCTATGCATAGTTTTAAAAAAATTGGATCATATATAATTAAGTTACTATATAATCCAGCCAAAAAGGAGGTGCATATATTCAATGTATATATAAACATCCTGTAAAGTTTCAGACTTGTTTGTTAAAAGCTGTAAGAGGAGTTGATTACCCAAAATGGGTATCCCTCATATGGAATATTGTTGAAAAATAATAATGACTGAAAGAGAATTATAGCATGAATAAGTACAAGTCTTTGGCTAAAAAGTTACAATATCCAGATTTACAAGGACTCTTCAGTAACTCCCTTAGCAGCAAGTTCGTCCATAACTCTGTCAAGATATGTTTCATCTGGGTAACCAAACCTGAAACAAAAAAAAAATTAATAAATAGAAACAAATTGAAACAAAAGTAATAAACAATACCTGTCCATGTTCAAATCACAACCTAAAGACAGAAAAAAGGGAAAATCTTTTTGAAGATTTGAAACTTGAACCTGAAAAAACCAATATCAGATGCTCTGGAAGAGTATGCAGCTCTTGTTTAGCTAGCTATACCTGTTACATGTGTAATCCAAAATTGAGAATAAAAAGGACATGGAACTACATGACTTAAAGTATACCCAGACTATTTTCCAACAATTGAAAAAGGTCATCAAATCAGTTGTCCTTTGGTATCAAGGATGACACCTAATGTCCTATGACAACAGTTGAAAAGGTCATCAAGTCGGTTGTCCTTTGGTATTAGCATACCTGCCAACCTTTTGTGATCGGAATAGTTGGCAGGTATGTATTGAGGATGACGCCGAATATCTTTGGGCAACAGTTCCGTAAGTTAGCCATGATACCTTGGATCAAAAGATTTGTCTGTTCCAAAAATATCCATGTAATAATTGAATTGTTGCCGTCCTTGCGTGGCCAGCAATCCATTAATTGTAAACTGTACCTTTGCGGTCCACCATGTGTTCTAGTTTTGTGATGTATGTCATTCCATGTGATAACACCTTCCTGTCCAGTTGTTACAGACCGCCCAATAGTGAATACCAGTCGTCTTTTAAAAGCTACTTCTAACAAACTGGCCACCAACCTGCCTTTTGTATTGTCAGGCAGGTACCCTGTTCTGTCTATTCCTGAAAAAAACTTTCCAGGATTCGGGTGATCTTTCTGAAAATTAAAATAACGTGCCTAGTCATAATAATTGAAATCTTGTATGATTGTCATAAATTATTTTTGTAGAAAGAAAAATGTTGGCAGTAAAGGAATTTTACACATCAAAAATAGAGATGTCGACATGGGATGCCATGTCCTTGGTCACGCTTTTTGTCATATGCCCAAAAAAGTGTTTTTCAAATGCTAAATCTTCATGACAGCAACGTTTTTTCTTAGCATTCTTCGCTAATCACGGATTCACAAGGAAATTTCCTGTTATGACAAGACTAAGAGAACTGAACAATATCAATCTTTATTCAAATTTATTGGTTTTTCTATTGAATTAAAGCATTATTCACTGTCACAAAAATAGTGATTGGGACAGTAATAATTTTATATCCTTTATTGGTTATAGTTAATGCCTGAACAAAAAGTTGAAATAATGGGTAAAACTGAATAAGAATTATAAAAGATTACATTATTAAAACCAAAAATAAGCTTGCTTTGTTTAATCAGTTTAAATATATCTAAAATCCAACTGTTGTGGGATTAAGCTTAAAAATAGTCTGCTAATACAATTTTGCTGTAATAAAAAAAATTTTGCCCTAATTTTGTGCACTTTTTGGAAATCCCTCTTAATTGGGACACTAATACATTTAGTCATCTTTCTATCTTCAGCCCATTATAAAACACAATTATCACAGATTTATTATAACACAAAGGAAATATATGGAAAACACTTGTTATTTCCTCTCTTCTGCCATTTTGTTGCCATATAGTTTGAGGTTGTCAAAGGGACAGGAAACTGAAGATTACAAACTTGTGGTATTTAAATGAAGAAATAAACTGAATGCTAGCATGACAATTTGAATAACCCAATGTTTCACATTTGGAACTCACTCCGACCATTTTGAAATTCCTTGACAATTCCTTCACTTTTACCTGATATGTGGAAACCATGTTTTCAATTAAAGAATGATGACGTGACATTTTTCTATTTCTGCTATTCACAAAAATTTTAATAATCATAAATTATTTCAGTTTAATTTGACAACAGTGGAGAAATGGATTGAAGTCATGACGTTTTGCACTGCAATCAAGCTTATGTCCCATATTTAGGTGGTAAGTTTTGAGATGGTGGAAAAAAAGAATACCTGAAACGAATCATAAGCCTTTAGCAAGGAAACTGACAAATTTTCTGACACTTGGACCAGCATGAGAGACATTCAAACTAAGGCACCACACACACTGAATTTTAATCCACTTAGCCACAGAAACTTCTTTAAAATTTGATTTATGTTGCACAATTTGTTATACAATTTAAAAAATGACAATTAGAACTGTGACTCTTGAGAGGCTTCAACCCCAGCCGCCAACATTTAATGTTTTCCGGCGACCTTGACCTTTATGATATGACCTTCCTTCAAGGTCATGACACACCTTTGGACCATGAGGATTATTCATGTGAAGTTTTATGACAGTCCTCCAATGGAGATACGGCCCAGACACGATTTAACACAGACATTCAGACATGATGATTGCAGGAAGTATAAAAACAAACATATAAAGTAAATTGAATGAGAGAAATATCAGAGATATACTTACCGTCTGGTAACCGGAAGGGAAGGAATATGTAATGGCTATTGTTTTGCATTCTGGGTAACCGGGTAGACTGTAATGCTGCTTTTGTCTTGATATCGTACCAGGTGGCTGGTCTCCTGTCACTATGCCATGAACAGCCCCACACTGTGGACAAGCTGGTTTAAATGTAAACTGTAGATCAATACAATCTGTACAAAAGACATGTTTACAAGGTAGCCATTTTGGATCTGTTATCTTATCCATACAAATGCAACAATCTTCATCTAAGGCCTTGTCGTCTGTTGTTTTATTTTCAAGTTTACTTGATTCAGCATCTTGGTGGGTTTTTGGGGCTTTAGACCCAACTCTGGTGTCTAGCATTTCTTCAAAAGTATGAATTGCAGTGGGATCAGTTGTTACTATCCATAAATCGAGTTTCCACTTCTTTGTTCTAGTTCCTTTGTTTATGATGCTCCATATCCCATCTAACATTGCACTACAGCAGGTATCTAATGGAGTCTGCATATCTTTCACAGCTGTAAAAAAGCAACACCAAAACAGACAATATTAAAATCAAACCAAGATTGTTATCAAAAATTCATTATATGCATTACTGATATCACATGATTTAAAGCCTCTAAACCCATTTATATACACATGAAAATTGGGGTCTAAGTTGCCAAGTATTTCAAATAGCATGTTTTTAAATTACAGTGCCTATTCTTCAATTTCACTAAAACAAATTTGAATTTCATTCTATGAGAAAGTTTGTCAGTTCAGTAGCCAATGAACCTACTTTTTCTCCATGGACTATGTTCTTATTGCAACAATTGTTAAGTTATTTTTCATCCATAATTGGAAAAATGAGAAACAAGAAATCTGTAAGATACTGCTTGCTTAGTATATCCTAATTTAAACTTCAACCATTGACCATAAATGTAAAAAAAAAAAATTTAATGAAAAAAGTTATATTTGTGGCCATGTATCTTTTTTGTATAGTTCAAACTTAAAGAAGAAATTGAATCCACAATGGCCATGTTCATTATTTTGCTATCTATTATAATGTTGGCCATCTTGGATTATGTACAAGGTTATCGTGTACAAACTTTGATCTACCCCACCTTAAGGGCCTCTTCCACACCAGATTTAGTTTCAAATGGCCCAGTAGTTTTTGAAAGGAAGATTTTCAAAGAATTGAGTAAAAATTCAACTTCATTTACATAATTTGCTGAAATTGGAACAATAAAAATTCCTTAGTAGAACCTGTTTTTTAGCTTGAAAGGCCAGGTATTAACTTTTTATATTTGAAAATTGGTAGAAAATTTAATCCACATTTATATTTGAAAATTGGTAGAAAATTTAATCCACAATGACCATCGTGATTTTGATATATAAAGTCATGTTGGCCATTTTGGATATTTGTACAAACTGATGTACCCCATCTAGGGACCTTCCCCACCACATTTGGTTTCAACTGGCCCATTTGATTCAGAGAAGAAAATCAAAGCTTATGCACACAAGCAAATAGCCAGTTGAGCCAACAACCAAGTTCCAGAAATTGGAAAAACGAGAAAAAGTCCTGTAATCATTTAATAAAGTGAGCCTTCATCTTTGATTTAGTGATGTTTGAAGATTCATAATTGAATATTGCAAGAGGTGTGGGTTTCACAAACTAAATACCATAATACCTTTCTTTTCTGCACAGTGCACAATCACCATACCACAGTGATTTCCATAAAATTTGTAGCCGGAGGTTGATTGACTAATTTGACAGGCCTGGAGTCAAGACTGACTAGGCATAAAACAATATTTAGTTTATATAAACTGTAACAGGCTAATTTGGAGTTTTAGGCAGTCAAATTTGCCTGTTGTCGGCGCCTAAGGAACATACTGCCATACTATGAGATAGATCTGAACTCCAGGATGCAACCCAACCAAAAATGTTAAAGAAAACTTCAGTAAAAGATTGATTGTACACCTTGGGTTATGCAAGATGCAGGTGACCTAACATTAGTTAGTATATGATTCAGAATATTATACCTGTTCCCAGTAATGGTACTGCCAAAGATTTAGCTCCCTTCATTTGTACCTCGCTCAATATATTCACCATAGTATCTTTAAGATCTATCTCAAACTGTTGATTATTTTTTACATATTCTGAACCCCAACGAGGTGCAATAGCATATACTACATGTTTCCATGGCATTCCCTCTGTGCAATCTAATGTAAACACACTTTTCATGGCAGTAGGTTTGTCTATCATGATCCCTTCACGATCTCTGTATTCTTCATCTGCCTTAGCTGATATATCTTTAGATATTCTTCCTTGGTGTTTAAATCCCAAGTTTTCCGGAGAAACAACAACACTAATATTGTTTACTTCAGTTATACTGCTTTGTAATAAATGTATGGTAATCCAGGAACATGGACGAAACACAATTTCCTCTGAATTGCTGATGGCTTCATCTTCATTTCTATCATAGGAACCATGCGGCAAACTTGGAGAATTATAAGAACCATGTGACAAACTTCGAGAATACGAGGATTTAGAAAAGGAATGCCGACTGCTAGCACCTGAAAGTCCAGCCTCTGTTCCACTCAGTTCCCCACATTTACTGAAAACATCTGCTATCTGTCTACACATATCAACATTCATGTCAATAAAGTGTATCTCTTTTAGAGTTGTGGGTTTGTTACTCCACATTCTTTGTTGACTGTAGTTAATCACCGCTTCACAGTACTGTTTAGCACAAATGTATGGCGGCATTCCAAATATACCTTTAAAATAAAGATGATTGTTTTTCTTAGTGAATGTAAAACAGAAGTCTTTTAAGTCACCTGTCCAAAATATTGCCTAGCTGTTATTTCTGAGATTTGACATTTTGACCTTGACCCTTGACCCTAAAGTTTGCAAACAGAATGACAGATACATAGAGAGTCAGACAGGTTGATTCTTAAATCCACACAAACTTCATTTTGGTAGGAGGAAAAAAAACAACCAATTTAATCAAAGATGTTTATAACTATTAAACTTAGGTCATTTACAATATAATGGCAATGTTTACGAGTCATTTTATTATTCAGGTGGACTAACTGTAACTCCACATTGAAATTAATCTTCAATAAAGATTCCATTTACTGAAAAATCTAATATCCATTGACAGATCAAAGCAGAAATAACAAGAAATAACAAGAGTACTACCGAGTGGGGCAATATACACCCGTCAATGTCTATAATGTATGCAGGAATACTCCCGTCAATTTCTATAATGTAAGCAGGAATACAACAGTCAATGTCTATAATGTAAGCAAGAATACACCGGTCAATGTCTATAATGTAAGCAGGAATACACCCGTCAATGTCTATAATGTAAGCAGGAATACACCCATCAATGTCTATAATGTAATCAGGAATACACCCGTCAATGTCTATAATATAAGCAGGAATACACTCATCAATGTCTATGATGTAAGCGAAATACATCGGTCAATGTCTATAATGTAAGCAGGAATACACCCATCAATGTTTATGATGTAAGCAAAATACATCGGTCAATGTCTATAATGTAATCAGTAATACACCCATCAATGTCTATAATGTAAGCAGGAATACACCCATCAATGTCTATAATGTAAGCAGGAATACTCCTGTCAATGTCTATAATGTAAGCAGGAATACTCCCGTCAATGTCTATGATGTAAGCAGGAATACAACCGTCAATGTCTATAATGTAAGCAGGAATACAACTGTCAATGTCTATAATGTAAGCAGGAATACTCCCGTCAATGTCTATGATGTAAGCAGGAATACAACCGTCTTGTCTATAATGTAAGCAGGAATACAACCGTCTTCTCTATACTGTAAGCAGTAATACAACCGTCATGTCTATAATGTAATCACTAATACACCCGTCATGTCTACAATGTATGCTGGAATACAACCGTCTTGTCTATAATGTAAGCAGGAATACAACCGTCTTGTCTATAATGTAAGCAGGAATACAACCGTCTTTTCTATAATGTAAGCAGAAACACACCTGTCATGTCTATAATGTAATCAGGAATACTCCTGTCAATGTCTATAATGTAATCAGGAATACTCCCGTTCATGTCTATAATGTAAGCAGGAATACAACCGTCTTGTCTATAATGTAAGCAGGAATACAACCGTCTTCTCTATATTGTAAGCAGTAATACAACCGTCATGTCTATAATGTAATCACTAATACACCCGTCATGTCTACAATGTATGCTGGAATACAACCGTCTTGTCTATAATGTAAGCAGGAATACAACCGTCTTGTCTATAATGTAAGCAGGAATACAACCGTCTTTTCTATAATGTAAGCAGAAACACACCTGTCATGTCTATAATGTAATCAGGAATACTCCTGTCAATGTCTATAATGTAATCAGGAATACTACCGTTCATGTCTATAATGTAAGCAGGAATACAACAGTCATGTCTATAATGTAAGCAGGAATACAACCATCAATGTCTATAATGTAATCAGGAATACACCCGTCAATGTCTATAATTTAAGCAGGAATACACTTGTCAATGTCTATAATGTAAGCAGGAATACACCCGTCAATGTCTATAATGTAATCAGGAATACACCTGTCAATGTCTATAATGTAAGCAGGAATACTCCTGTCAATGTCTATAATGTAAGCAGGAATACACCCGTAAATGTCTATAATGTAATCAGGAATACACCCGTCAATGTCTATAATGTAATCAGGAATACAACTGTCATGTCTATAATGTAAGCAGGAAAACACCTGTAAATGTCTATAATGTAAGCAGGAATACACCCATCAATGTCTATAATGTAAGCAGGAATACACCTGTCAATGTCTATAATGTAATCAGGAATACACCCATCAATGCCTATAATGTAAGCAGGAATACACTTGTCAATGTCTATAATGTAAGCAGGAATACACCCGTCAATGTCTATAATGTAATCAGGAATACACCTGTCAATGTCTATAATGTAAGCAGGAATACTCCTGTCAATGTCTATAATGTAAGCAGGAATACACCCGTAAATGTCTATAATGAAATCAGGAATACAATCGTCAATGTCTATAATGTAATCAGGAATACAACTGTCATGTCTATAATGTAAGCAGGAATACACCCGTAAATGTCTATAATGTAAGCAGGAATACACCCATCAATGTCTATAATGTAAGCAGGAATACACCCGTCAATGTCTATAATGTAATCAGGAATACACCCATCAATGCCTATAATGTAAGCAGGAATACACCTGTCAATGTCTATAATTGATAATGTAATCAGGAATACACCTGTCAATGTCTATAATGTAATCAGGAATACACCCATCAATGTCTATAATGTAAGCAGGAATACAACCGTTAATGTCTATAATGTAAGTTGGAATACACCCGTCAATGTCTTTAATGTAAGCAGGAATACAACCATTAATGTCTATAATGTAAGCAGGAATACACCCGTCAATGTCTACAATGTAAGCAGGAATACACCTGTCAATGTCTATAATGTAAGCAGGAATACACCTGTCAATGTCTATAATGTAAGCAGGAATACACCCGTCAATGTCTATAATGTAAGCAGGAATACAACCTTTAATGTCTATAATGTAAGCAGGAATACACCCGTTAATGTCTATAATGTAAGCTTGAATACACCCATCAATGTCTATAATGTAAGCTGGAATACAACCGTCAATGTCTATAATGTAATGAGGAATACAACCGTCAATGTCTATAATGTAATGAGGAATACAACCGTCAATGTCTATAATGTAAGCTGGAATACACCCGTCAATGTCTATAATGTAAGCAGGAATACACCCGTCAATGTCTATAATGTAAGCTGGAATACAACCGTCAATGTCTATAATGTAATGAGGAATACAACCGTCAATGTCTATAATGTAATGAGGAATACAACCGTCAATGTCTATAATGTAAGCTGGAATACACCCGTCAATGTCTATAATGTAATCAGAAATACACCCGTTAATGTCTATAATGTAAGCTTGAATACACCCATCAATGTCTATAATGTAAACAGGAATACACCTGTCAATGTCTATAATGTAAGCAGGAATACACCCGTCAATGTCTATAATGTAAACAGGAATAAACCTGTCAATGTCTATAATGTAAGCAGGAATACACTTGTCAATGTCTATAATGTAAGCAGGAATACAACCGTCAATGTTTATAATGTAATCAGGAATACACCTGTCAATGTCTATAATGTAAGCAGGAATACAACCGTCAATGTCTATAATGTAATCAGGAATACACCCGTCAATGTCTATAATGTAATCATGAATACACCCGTCAATGTCTATAATGTAAGCAGGGATACACCCGTCAATGTCTATAATGTAAGCTGGAATACACCAGTCAATGTCTATAATGTAAGCAGGAATACACCCGTCAATGTCTATAATGTAATCAGGAATACTCCCGTCAATGTCTATAATGTAAGCAGGAATACAACCGTCAATGTCTATAATGTAAGCAGGAACAATAAGAGGAGGTAAAATGCTATTGGAAACGTCAATTACTGGCGGTAGTCAAGATCAAATATGATTATCAAATAAAAAAATATAATTTTGCAGAAAGTTGAAAGGGACACAAAAACCTGTTTTGTATGTTAAACATTATTGCTTCTTTTAAAATCATACAAAATTTGAAAGGAATTAAATGAAAAATAAAGAGTTCTTGCATTGTCTACATTATGTCTTTATTTGGCACTCAAATGGCCAAAACTCCTGAAAACTTTCATGCATCATCTTAATTTATCTTCATATGATCCTGATAACACATGATAAAACAATCAGTCTAAAACTGTAAAACAAGTTGTACCCACAAGAAAATTACACACAAGATACCAGAAACTATAAACAGAACAAACATAAAAAATATATGATCATTATGTCAATACCTACCATATTCTAATGTACATGTTTATGAAGTTTTCTCTATATTTTAGCATTTCAGTATTGCTTTGCATATGTGACCTTGACCTTTGGACCCATAACTTTCATCTATATACATAAAGTTTACTTAACCATTTATCAGTAATCTTTTGCATCTGTGACCTTGACCTTTAAAAACTCATGACCGTATGACCTTGATTTTATGATTGTTATATCATTACCTGTAGTTTTCTACTAAACATACTTACATAAACAAAGTTTAAAGTTTACTTAATTTCACTAAATAAAGTACTATAGCTTGTTTTAAATGATTTGACTGAAACTAGGAAAATATTTCACGGGGGATTAAATAAACTTTCAAACATATGCCACAGGAATAGCATTTTTAGCAAAAATATTCAAAAGTTCTGACCTAGGATATGCCTTGTATACTTCAAATATATACAAAACTTTGTGTCTAATGCCGCTGTAAAGTTCCTTTCTTACTATGTCTTCATTTAAAATTATCACATTTACCAAGCTAAACAGGAGGTGCTTACCTTTCCAGAGCAACCAACCTCACTTCCCTACTGGAAGTTTGTGTGTGTTCAACCAGATTTGTCAGTTTCAAAGTTTTTACTTTGCTTTCGGATGGTCATTTGGACATGGATTGCTATGTTTGTGTTTGACTTTTGGACAGTAATTTGGAAATGGATTGGTATATTTGTGTTTGACTTTTGGACGGTAATTTGGTATGGATTGGTATGTTTGTGATTGACTTTGGGATGGTAATTTAGTAGGGATTGGTATGTTTGTAATCGACTTTCAGATGGTGATTTGGACATAGACTGGAATGTTTGTGTTTGACTTTTGGATGGTGATTTGGACATAGACTGGTATGTTTGTGTTTGACTTTTGGATGGTGATTTGGACATAGACTGGTATGTTTGTGTTTGACTTTTGGATGGCGATTTGGACATGGATGGGTATGTTTGTGTTTGACTTTTGGATGGTGATTTGGACATAGACTGGTATGTTTGTGTTTGACTTTTGGATGGTGATTTTGACATGGATTGGTATGTTTGTGTTTGACTTTTGGATGGTGATTTGGACATGAATGGGTATGTTTGTGTTTGACTTTTGGATGGTGATTTAGACATGGATTGGTATGTTTGTGTTTGACTTTTGGATGGTGATTTGGACATAGACTGGAATGATTGTGTTTGACTTTTGGATGGTGATTTGGACATGGATTGGTATGTTTGTGTTTGACTTTTGGACGGTAATTTGGTATGGATTGGTATGTTTGTGATTGACTTTGGGATGGTAATTTGGTATGAATTGGTATGTTTGTAATCAACTTTCAGATGGTGATTTGGACATAGACTGGAATGTTTGTGTTTGACTTTTGGATGGTGATTTGGACATAGACTGGAATGTTTGTGTTTGACTTTTGGATGGTGATTTGGACATAGACTGGTATGTTTGTGTTTGACTTTTGGATGGTGATTTGGACATGGATTGGTATGTTTGTGTTTGACTTTTAGATGGTGATTTGGACATGGATTGGTATGTTTGTGTTTGACTTTTGGATGGTGATTTGGACATGGATTGGTATGTTTGTGTTTGACTTTTGGATGGTGATTTGGACATGGATGGGTATGTTTGTGTTTGACTTTTGGATGGTGATTTGGACATGGATTGGTATGTTTGTAATCGACTTTCAGATGGTGATTTGGACATAGACTGGAATGTTTATGTTTGACTTTTGGATGGTGATTTGGACATAGACTGGTATGTTTGTGTTTGACTTTTGGATGGTGATTTGGACATGGATTGGCATGTTTGTGTTTGACTTTTGGATGGTGATTTGGACATGGATTGGTATGTTTGTGTTTGACTTTTGGATGGTGATTTTGACATGGATTGGTATGTTTGTGTTTGACTTTTGGATGGTGATTTGGACATGGATTGGTATGTTTGTGTTTGACTTTTGGATGGTGATTTTGACATGGATTGGTATGTTTGTGTTTGACTTTTGGATGGTGATTTTGACATGGATTGGTATGCTTGTGTTTGACTTTTGGATGGTGATTTTGACATGGATTGGTATGTTTGTGTTTGACTTTTGGATGGTGATTTTGACATGGATTGGTATGCTTGTGTTTGACTTTTGGATGGTGATTTGGACATAGACTGGTATTTTTGTTTCTGAGTGATACATACCTGCACTAACTGATGGACACCAATAGATCTCATCCCTATTCATCAGCCTCATAAAACACGACTCTACTGCATTTTGTAACTCCTTTTTACATTGTGTCTGTTCATCAAAGGTCATGTTATTATTCCATCGTGGTCCAACTGTATGTATAACATATTTGTATGGTAAATTTCCAGCAGTTGTGTGACAACATTCACCAACAGGTATTTCACCATGTTGTCTGATATAATCTTTTCCTTCCCTTTCTAATTTATACCCAGCCGCTCTGGCAATAACTGCTGCTACGCCTGCTCCATGACCCAATCTCTCATTAGCTGCGTTTACAATACACTCAACATCCAGTTGCAATATACTTTGACTGTATACATAAACGATAATTCCTTCTTTGGTAGTGAACTGTTTTTTCTCGCTGAAGTTACTACCATTTCCATGGTTTCTAAATGATGTATTGTGATCTTCCGAGGAAAAACTGGCTTGTAAACTATTATATTGTTCTGGTGCTTCTGGTTGTCCTACTCCTATGTCACCTGCTGCAAACCTACGGTTGCGTCTGGTCTTTGTTTCCTGTATTTGGCCTAACAAAATTTTGACTCTGTGCTTAATAGCTGTTTTTTGCTCGTAGTTGTAATCGTCAACTACAAACAAGATTAACTTTTCTTCATCTATATAAAAGAAGCCATCTTTGTATTCATCTTCTAATTTTGGTTTATTATCTTTCATTAATTGCAATTCTTCTCGTTTGAAAGGAATGTCAGTTGTTGTCATTTGATTTATGCGTTCAACTTGATCCCTGATTTTCTTCTCCATTTCATCATTTTTTTTCAAAGCAATACCAGAAATGATCAAAGCATCAGCTGAGAAGTACATTTGAATCCCAGGTTTTCTACATAAGTCATCTCCATGAAAATGCATGTATGCCTGGAATTTGATTTTATCAGATACAGGGACAGAGATGAAATTTGGAAATCATCTGTAACACTAGAATCTGATTGGTCAGATTATCCATGACTTGCCCATTCTCTTTTCCTATGTTTTCCAAATAAAGCTTTACTTTTTGGATCTGATTTAAACAGTCGCCTTCAATTTTACAACCTCCATTGCTTTGGGTAATGCTTACTTCATACTTTCTTTCTAAATCTTTGAAAATTTTTTTCAAAGGGCCAGCTTCCAATTTTAATATGCCTGGATTTACATCTGCACTCATTCTACTGATCTTAAAAATATAAGAATAACAATACTGAAAAATCATTTAGACCACAATAATAATAATAATAATAATAATATTAATACAGTCAAACCTGCCTAAAATGTCCACACAAGCTAACCTGTAAAAGTGGCCTTTATGAACATGTGGCACTTAAATATCATTAGTAAAAAGCAATTGAGATAGTTTCACATTGTCCAAAAGCTAACTGCAAAAGTGGTCTTTATGGACATGTGGCCCTTATGTACATATAACATGAATAAAAAGCAATTGGGATAGTTTCACTTTGTCACAAGCTAACCTGCAAAAGTGGTCTTTATGGAAATGTGGCCCTTATGTACATATAACATGAATAAAAAGCAATTGGGATAGTTTCACTTTGTCCACAAGCTAACCTGCAAAAGTGGTCTTTATGGACATGTGGCCCTTATGTACATATAACATGAATAAAAAGCAATTGGGATAGTTTCACTTTGTCACAAGCTAACCTTATGGACATGTGGCCCTTAAATATTATGAAAAAAAAGCAGTTGAGATAGTTTCACTTTGTTCACAAGCGTACATGTAAAAGTCATGAAAGTTGCCTTTATGGAAATGTGGCCCTTATATACATATAACATGAATAAAAAGCAATTGGGATAGTTTCACTTGTGACCCTAATATAGATATGGTCTTTGAGGTAGGTTTGACTGTAATAAAATAGGGTTATTGAAATGATATTTAAAAAAATAATCAACATTTACCTGTGGTATATTGTTGAATGATACACGGGCCGGCATTCATATGCAGAAGAATATATCATGGGGTGGGTTTCACAATCATGCATGCAATATTATATGACATAACAATGGGTAATGTCCACCGCATAAAAATGCATGTGACGTAACATTGAATAGAGCAAAGGACACTTCTAATTAAGAAACTTTATTAATTTTGTAACTTAAAAAAACCAGTTACTATTTTCTCAATATCAAAATGATAAAAGTGCCAGATTTTCCATATTATTTGTATCTAAAATCCTCTTGTGTTTGAATTAAATCTTCTAATCCTCTGTTGATTATTGAAATATAAATACATTTATTTTAAGTTAAAGAGTTTGTAATTTAAAACATATTATTTTTATGCACATTTATTGGGCTAAACATTGTCACATGATCGAATTAAATAATGTAAAAACCTGGCATATGCAAGAAAAGTTGATTGAAAAAATGTTATTGACTGGAAATTGCTCATCTTCCTTGAATTCAATTTTGATTGTGTAAGATCTGAAAAGAAGCTACTTTATTTACTCGGGTTATTGGTGATTCCAAAATAGGTGGAAGATTTGCAAGGACAACACATTGTAACAACAATGGCAGCAGACAGTGGAAGGTTTGTCACAGTCATTGTCGACTGAAGAAAAAAACAATTTGTACACTACTGTAAAAATATTACAATAAGTAACAATATTTTTTCAAAGTGAAGTGATATATCTGTATGTTGAAAAGTTGTTAATGTTTAATTCCTTGTGTTATAAAGCATTTTTAACAGATGAAAATACTGTAAAAGACTTTATTTTTGCGGCATGATATTTTCGCGATATTTGTATCAAAGTCATTTCACGGCATGAAATTTTCACAATATCCTGTTTTGAGCCCGATCCCATCGTGAGCCCCTCATGTAAAAGACGTAGGTATGTACGTAAAATTGCCTGTTCTCTCATGTACAACTCCACCTGTACTTACCTGTGAACTGTGTTTTGTAATAAAGTAAAAATGGATAATGGATCTTGTAGTTATTTTATGGATTTTAGTTATTAAACCTGAATGAATGCAAGTAAAACTATTTCTTTTCATTTTTTCTTGCTTTAGAGATACCTCAAGACAAAAAACGCAGTGTGTTCAGAACAGTTTCTATAACTTCCTGTACACGTTATTATTTTCTGACAGTGTTTACGTGCTTTATATATAATTATACCGTAGCAATCGAGAACAGTCCATTGATATTTATTCGATCAAATTTATTTTCGCACATATTATTTTCGCGATTTTTATGAACTCGCGAATTTCGCGAAAATAACATGCACGCGAAAATTTCATGTTTTACAGTAAATAATTTTGCCTTTTTTGAATTTTTTTTATCAATTTTATCATAAAACAATTATAGCATCAATTTGAAGACAATAAATGTATTATTGACCTCAAATTGGTGCTGTAATTGTATAATACACAGATACATAGTTGTTGTTAATATGAGACAGTTTGTGAATTAAGCTTACTATCTCTGGGCTGTTATGGATATGTGAATCTTAGAGTCAGTTGGCATTATGTAGCCAAGTTAATAATTAAGTCAAAATTATCTTTTGTTCAAAATCATCTGATCTCAAAAAGTTTTATTGGCTTCATCACAATATTGTTGATAATTCTAACATGACCTGCATTTTCCTTCAAATAA
This sequence comes from Anadara kagoshimensis, assembly GCA_021292105.1. Classification (NCBI taxonomy): domain Eukaryota; kingdom Metazoa; phylum Mollusca; class Bivalvia; order Arcoida; family Arcidae; genus Anadara; species Anadara kagoshimensis. The sequence continues at coordinate 16,465,936 of CM037870.1, read as the reverse complement.
TACTCATAAGGGCTGCCGTTCACATCATGAGGTGGCAAAGCATCGGGTGGCAATTAAAAGCAAAAAACCTACTGTTTCAAATAGTCTAACAATTTGACATTTTGAAATTATTTGAACAAGGATGAGGAGAAAAGATGAGGTCTTGGACTATGGGTACTTAAGAGGACAGACAACTTTAATGGGTTTCATTATTGTGCCAAACTGTATAGCTTATGATGATGTGTCTTGCAACATGTTAATTGGTCACATGACATTTCATTCGTAATGTTGATATGTCAACAGACACATTATAATCTGATGGTTTATATCTCATAAAAGAACAGATACATCAAATTCGTGTTCATTTCCATGGCACACTTATTTCACTGCGAAACACTCATTTAAGCCTAGGTAAAAGCAAGGTACCAGATTAAAGAGAAACGCTGGAGGTGGATTGGCCATGTTCTTAGAATGGAAATATCAGATATACCAAGGGTAGCCTTAAGATGGACTCCACCAGAAAAGAGAAACAGAGGAAGACCCAAGGAGACATGGCGGAGAACAACTGAGAAAGAGATGAAGAAGCAGGGATGGACTTGAGGCATATTACAGCGGATGGCACCCGACAGACAGAGATGGAGGTCCTCGGTAAAGGCCTTATGTGCCCAGTGCTCCAAGCAGGTTTTGAAAACTGGTAGCCACATGGCTAATAATTCAAAAATTTCAGTAGCCATTTCAAAATTTTTGTCGCCAGGTAAAATTCTTGGTGGCCAAAACTTATAAATTCTTTCCATCACACCGCCCGTCACTACTACCGATTGAATGGTTTAGCGAGATCCTCAGGTTGGTCCCACCATGGTAGGCAACTTTCAAGGTGGAGCGATGAGAAGACAATCAAACTTGATCATTTAGATGAAGTAAAAGTCGTAACAAAACCCAAATCAAAAAGTGATTTTTGCCGTTTGGCTGTCATTATGCAAAATTAGATCACGGTCAGTTATGCGCTTTAAACTATAAAGTTACTTGCTTTGATTCAAGCGCTTTTAAGATATTATTGATGGCGAGACTATTTGTCAGGTTGGGTGACGGGTCATGAACAAAATTTCCGGATTTCCCGATTTTTAGTGGCCAAACTCATAAAAATTATTTGACATAATGGCTATCGTCTGACAATTTGTAGTCGCAAAATCCGATTTTTGGTCGCAAATTTCGAGTATTTACTAGGCTACTTGGAGCACTGGTGCCCCAGGCACGAAGAGGACTAAGAACTAAGAAAAGCAATGTAACAGCTACAATCCACTATGCCACACAAACACCCACACACACACACTGCAAAATGCTGCAGCAAATGACCTTTTCATCAAGTGAGCTAAATGATTTTGTGTTTTAACTTACCACGTTTACTTTTTTTGAAGGCAGCACCTCAGGAGTAACTTCTGCAAATGAATAACAAAGAACATGGCTAAGTTGCTAAGTAATTGAATTTTTGAAATTTATGATATTTTTGATAAATTAGAATTTAGCCACCTGAAAAAAAAAGTAATTTTTGTATTAACCAGAAATTAATTCAATTATAGTTTTAATCATATACATGCAAAATATCACAAAATGTGTATGACTCTAGGTTTTATATACACTGCCATCCATAAATTATTATACATGTTAAAAACTCATTGATCATTACAGAATGAAAATTTTTACATATTAAATTTTGGAAACTACCATCGTTCTACAGTTGAGTGTTTCAGCTTAAATAGTATTTTTATCTAAAAAAAACCTCCATATTTTCCCCATTTTTTTCTTTATGCCCAAACATTTCAAAAACATTTTCTAGGCAAATTAGTTTTTTTTCTTAGAAAAACAAATACAACTTCATCACATACATTCAGATCATAAAGTTAAGATAACGCTCTCTAGTACTGCAAAAACTTCAAAAATTTTTTATATCATGAATAAAATATGACACGATGATAATAATATAAAACTATGGCAAATATAAATTTGTATAGTTATTTACGGATGACAGCTAGTGTTTCTTTAAAAAGGGTTCCTGGTTGCATGGTTGTCTAAAGCAAAAAGCATGGCTTATGAATGAAAGTGACTTTATTCATTGTGGTTGAAATTCTTCTAATATGTCTAAGACAGGCTCCGATTTCACAATTATTCTTTAGCTAAGATTTTCCTTAATTTAAAACTGACAACTTTTTGCAATATTTTATAGTACTGTAAATAAAAAGACAGTCTCTTGAGAGCCAACCTCTCCTTAAGATGCCTTTATTTTTCTTCATTAGCAAGAAAAGGTTGCCTGGCCATTTGGGATTTACACTGGCCACCCGAAAATTTAAATTGGTGTCCAGCTGGCCACTTGGTTTTGAAACCCACTTTGAGGGCTGAGCAAAATGCTTCCATTGAAATCATGATTGTGTTAATAAATATGATCTGTCTGTAGCATGCATTGCTAAAACCCCTGTTTAATATGAAAAGTTCATAAAAAAAAATTTGCTAATTTGCACAAAATAAGAGTCAATTGGAGTTTGGCATTTTCTTCTAGGGATAAACATGGTACCTTGATTAATACCTTCAGTTAATTTGGGGAAACTTTGTCTGAAACAGTCATTATAATATGAAGTAATTTTGTATATCCTCTTTTCACATCTTAGCTCTAGAGCCTTATATGGGAGGTCATGGGTTCAAACCATAGTTGGAGTCTGACCAGGTCTTGCAAAAAGGAAGTGACTGTTCTTTTGCCAAAAAATTTTGAATTTAAAGTCACAGGCTTTTTTAAAAGAGACCTTAACAGCCAATTGCCTTGTGTCAATGTTAAGAACCTTCCATGCCAATTTCCCTGAACCCACTGCAAAGGTCAAATTTCTGCAACTTTATCTATAGCTGGTGATATGTCGATATAAGTGAAATATTCTTGATCGGGTGTAAAATCAGAAATATTAGAGATAATATCCATTTGATATAAATTACAAAACTCTCAACAATTATTACAATTTTTTCGCAAGTTTCTTGATATAGTGTTTCTGGACAGAAAGTGTCTAAATAATACAATTTGAAGGCATTTTCCAATTTTCCAATTGTTTCAACAATTTTCAAGCAAATTTCAAGAAATGAATCAATCATAAGTTTTAAGATTATAGAAAGACCAAATATTACATCAGATTTGGGCTCCAATTACAAGGACTGATAAGGACTACAAACACATACATTAAATGTACAAAATGTGTATTACCAAAACCCGATCATAATGCAGTCAAAAAACTGAATCAGATAAACATATTCATGTAAAGTGTATGTAATAATCATAATAATACATACATAAGACAAGACACAAATTTTATAACAAGAGGCCCATGGGCCTTAACGCTCACCTGAGTATATTTCCCATATCCCTTGCAACAGTCATGGAAGAGTGGTCTAAAGCATACTTATAGATCACAGTGTTTAGGTAGAATCCCATTGGAGACAGATTTTAGTGCAAGAAACTGTATCGACTTTTTTTTGGCACTCCAGTTTCCTTCATCATCCCTAAACTTACCACCTCAACATAAACAATGGAATCTCGACTGGGATATATAACTCCATTACTCCATTCCTTGCAAATGAGCGTAATTATATAGTCAAACCTGATCATGTAGGCAACCCAAGGAACCAGTAAAGTGGCCTTCATACACAGGTGGCCCTAATATACTGGGATGTTTCTTCATTGACCAAGAGCAATAAAACTGGCTACAAGTAGATTTATATGTGACTTTCATTTCTAAATGCCTACTGGCAGGTGAAGAAAAGTCATTACCAATAGTTGAGTTTTGGTCAGACCTGTACAGGATTCAAACTTACAACCTTGCAACTTAGGAAGCAAGTACTTTATCTACTAGGCTACCACATTGGTACATGCCAAGACGTTGGGTTTCATGTGGTTAGTATGGCAATCAAGGAATAATTTTTACATAAACTTGACAAGATTTCAATGCATTCAAAATTTTTATTTAATGTGTCTTAAACTGCTATAATGGTTGCTATAAATGAAGGATAACAGACCAATGATATAACAAGTAATACATTCAAGTTTGAATGATTAAATTTATTTCTTAAAAAAGCATAATATAGTCATATCAAATCAGATAATGCAAGGCAGATAAAATATTGGCAGAATCAAGTGTATTAGGATCTAATGAAAAATATATTATTGCCATAACAATTCTTATATTATCAAATAAATTTTATTATTTCATGATCAGTATTATCAATTTTACCTGGTAGGCATTGTAATGCATAAAATTGATACTGAAACAGTGTTTACCATACTTAATTTATATTTATGTATATGATGAATTATAAACAAAATATTACCACCTAAGGATAACTTTTACACTTTTAATGAAATATATGCACTTTTTCATTCAACAAAGGTTTACAAGCAAATTAATGCTGTGCCATTGACCTTCACTGAAATGTATTACTTACCTGTTTGTGAGATTGTAAATAGTATCAGCAAGGTTTACAAGCAAATTAATGCTGTGCCATTGACCTTTACTGAAATACTTACCTGTTAACAAGTTTGTTTCGCATTTATTAATACTTAATAATATTTATCAACTTAAGGTGATGATAATGTTTTATAATCTAATCATACACTGATATATTGTATATAAGCGATATCATAAAGTTTAACACAAAAACAAACACATTATGATGAAATGCATGTAAAGTACAGTGGGCATATATAAATCTTGCTATGACAGTTTATGTTTACTTATTAACATAATGAATCTGTGATTGATTAAATACAAATATAACATTGAAGTATATACAATAAAGTTATGTTTCACAGATCATAAAATTCTGAGATGTATGTTCAGAAAAATCATATGATGCACAAAACAATGCTTGGCTGGAGTTGCTGACAATATTCAGAGTTTCTTTGATACATTTATGTAACAATAATATAGCTTATAATGTTAATAGTAAGTCTCTTTGTTCATATATTGTCTTATATTTTTTACATAGAATCAGGTTATTAGTGAACCAATTTATTATACAGGAACATTTAGTTTTCATTGTTTGATGAAATCTGATGTTATCACACATTGAATTAATTCTCCTGTAATATATACACAAATGTAACATGAAATAAACAGTAAAGATGTACAAGTTTATACAAAATGAAAAATTAAAACAAAAAATGTAATAATAAAACCAACACACACATCAAAGAAATATTGTTATATATATGTATCGTACTTCTGTTCTTTTTACAATAACATTTAAAGTTAAAGATTTCAAAAAGTAAACAAGATTAACATGTCTTGCATAGAACTTAGTCATAATAAGGCTCAACTTTCATTTAACTTCTACATACAACTTTAAAATGGCTACAATAATTACATTAATTTTGTAAAATTAAAACTAAAGTATTGCCTTAAGGTGCCTAAGGTCTCTAGATAAGGTAAAAATAATTTATGTGATAAATGTACAAAATGTTGAATATAAAGACATATGAACAAATGGTTAATAAAGAACTTTATAAAAAATGGTCTTGAGAATGAAAGTCTAAAAAGAATTATTTAGTAATAAATTAAATTTAGTTAAAAGAAAATAACCTAAATCATGTTATAAAAAAGAACAGAGTACAATCAACATTACACAATGTGACGAAACAAGAGAGAAAAGTTTGGGTGGAAACTCAATCATTTGCACAACCACCCACATCAACAGCAAGACAGGGGAACAAAACGTTCCTCTGTAGTACTGTTGAAAAGTAACTTATGCGAGTTTTACATGATGAACTATGTATTCTGACTCAATTTTTTAGAATTCAGAGTTTGATACAGAACAATAAATGATCTTATGATCTGACCAGAAGCATTCTAAAACATCATGATGTTCTACTTTCATATTAGTAAATATCAAATCTGTACAAGATCCATATTTAGTTGTTGATTTCTGAACTATTTGTCTGCAGGAAAAAGTTTCTATCATGTAGTTTAAAAATTGATGGTGTCCATTTTTTAAATCAAAATTAAAATCTCCAACAATAACAGTGTTACCACTGATGCAGTTATGTGCAATAATAGGCAGTAAATGATTGTTCAGTAAACATTTGAACTCATTTAGTGAGCAAGTTGGTTTTTTGTAAAGAATTATCAATTTCAGCATTAAATGATTACTTTCAATTTTTAGGCATGTAAATTCCAATTTATCTGACGAAAACTCACCAATAACAGATACATTTAATGTTTCTTTTACATAACACGCAAGGCCATGGTGAGGTCTATGGGTACAATTTGGTTGATCATTTCGAAACAATTTGAAACCATCTAATTCATAATGGCTGGTATCATCATTGCAATTCAGCCACGATTCAGCAAAGCCTATTATATCAGCTGCCTGGATATTTGGATCTGACTGTGCATCTTTAAAATGTTTATGAAGTGATCTGGCATTGTTAAAGGCTATTGTTACAACATGTTCTGATGTTACCTCATATACTGGTTCATAACACAATTTCATCTGTGCTTCACTTTGTAATCTGTTCATTTCCTCTTCAACATTTTTGTCAACACAGTATGCATTCTCATTGAAGTCTACTATATGTAAATTTGCCAGTGTACGTACTCTAGATAATGCTACATAGTGTATATGAGGAATTTTTCTATTTCTACCTGACTGAGCCAAATCAACAACTAATTCATTGACTGTACAACCTTGTGCCTTATGAACAGTCTTTGCTGCAGATGGAAATAATGGAAATTGAATTCTCTCATAAGTTCTTCTGTTTTTTAGGAAAGTACGTTTTGTTTCAAAGGTGTCCAAGATTTGTCAATTCCTACTGAATAAATATGCCTGTATTGATTACGACGAGATAAGCCAACATTAGCATCATCAAACAGTACCCATACAATAGCAGGTCGTTTTTGGGATTCTTTATATTCAATTTTCATCACTCTGCAAGTAGAACCATTAGTTAAACCATCTGATGTATCCAGGTTAACAGATATGTCATATGTCATATTAACTGCAATTGTCAATTGGAAAGCAAGACCACCTGTATCAGTGTGCTTTTTAGATAACCCCCAGGAGTGCATTTTTTACATCTGTTGATAGTTTTGTGGAGGACAAAACAGCTGTGTCTGCATTTACAGTAACTTTCTCATACAACAATGAAAGCATCAGTTCAGTGTTAAATTGATCAACTCTGGCATTTTCAATGAATAAATGTGGGGCATGTTTTGGATAATCTTCACTGGTTTTATCTTTATGAAGAGATTGAATAAGTGATTTGTCCAAGTCAGTCAGTGTATCACGACGTAAGCGATTAAGAAACTCAGCAAAAGACTTGTCATCTTTTTGTCTCATTATTTCAAAGAGTTCAAACATTTGAAAATGTTTTTTCCACAAGTTTGAAGCAAAACCCTGACCGGGCCCTTTCAGATCATGAAATATCCATCCATCACAAACAGGTGACAACTGAAACAAATCTCCCACAGCTATAATACTAATGCCACCAAAATCTTGTTTAGTACCGTGAGTTGAGTCAATCTTTCATGAATAAATGCAAGTTTTTGATTACCAACCATTGATATTTCATCGATAATTATAACAGACAAATTTCTGTACTTTGTTCTGAAGGAATTTAATTCATCAGCGTGCATATGTTGCTGTGCTTGGTACATCTTCTGGTGAAATGCAGATGCAATAGTTACCCCTTTAATATTAAATGCTGCTTTTCCAGTTATTGCACAAAGCAAAATTCTGACATCATCTGGGTTGTCACCTTCTTCTGAACATAAAGTACGGTGTAAAGTTTGGTACAAAGCGTTTATCACTACAGATTTGCCAACTCCAGCACCACCTGATAGGAATGCATAAATAGGCTCCTGACGAGTTGTAATCCACTGTACTACATGATTGTGAAATTCTCTTTGTTTGATATTTAATGATCTCATCATTTGTCGATAATCATCATCTGAAAGTCTGGTCAAACTTGTTTCTATGTCATGTGATGTTGTAGTCAATCCAATATCTGGGCCAATATCGTAATACCGATGTGCAGAACTGTCAGGATCAAAATGTACAAATTCATCAGATAAAACAGAGCCTTCTTCTTCATCATTAGCCTCAACATGTTCTGTATTTGGTGCTACTTCATCATAATCTAGATCATCACTTTCTGCTTGTAATCTAGCCTGTTCTAATTCTTCCATATGGTGTTCATACTCATTTTGTTTTGCAGCTATAAAATGTCTTTTGTACAAATAATGCTGTTCATAAGATTCAAACCCAGCAAGCAAATCTGTTGATTCATTACGCCAAGGAATAAAAAGCATAAGTTTTTCCCTGTAATAATTTTCTGCATTAGTATTTTTACTGTAATGTACATATCTGATAACTTTTTGTGTTTTACGTCTTCTAATAATAATGCCATTTTTTAATTTTAGTAACACAGCTTCATCTGAGAATTCTAATTCATCTTGTGTATCAAGCTGGTCATCATTATTTTCTTCATTATTATCAAGCTTTTCAGGAAATTTGATTTCAAGCTGTGAAATCACATCAGCTAAGCACCAGTTTTCTAGCATTTTTGGCCGATTCGCATAACGTTTAATCATGTTATTTGCTTCAATATCTGTGGAATCGGGTGGTAATTCCTCTAGCTGAGACTGGTCTTTCAATAAAAAAACTCTATCATCTTTAGGGGAAGTGTTTATAAAGACAACATCCCGTGAACTTAGTGTCAAAGGCATTTGCAACACTAGATAACAGGCCTCTTGGGCGCTAACTTCAACAAAATTTAAAAATTTGTTGCCAATATGTCGAACCTGTCTACGCAAATCCATGTTTCCTTGTACTGCTTCATTAGAGGCTTTTTCCAGCATGGAACTGATTCCTCTCTGAGATTTGCTTATGTATGAAACAATATACATGGCGCATGCATATGGATCAAGAACAAATTGAATGTCAAGATTAGCCTTCCATGCTTTCAATAATGTTGAATTGTAATAATTTACCCTCATTTCTGATGGATTTCTTTTCAGAAATATTTTAGGTCCTTTAAGTGAAGCTCTTATGCACTTTATGTATTCATCTTCTGATAATCCTACAACTTGTATAAGGAATTCAGCATATGTCAGATTGCATCCATCTTTATACTCATTCATTTTTTGTTGTAGTTCACTGTACTTTTTTTTGTAATCATCTACATCTGTTTCTAATGGTTCTAAAAGCATGGTTTCAGGAAGAGGTGGAAGAGGAAACCCAAAACGACAAACTGATTTGCCTTTCTTTTTACATGTCTTTGAGTGTTTATGAACTTGTAAATCAATTAATTCTTGAAGTTCTTGGTCTTCATTATTAATGGAACAGGTTATGTGCTTGTTTACAAACTCTACAATTTTATCTTGTGTTTCATTGCTTTTTTTGTATTTTGGTGCATTTTCAGTCCAAATAAGCATGTGAATATGAGGAGATCCTCGATGTTGAAACTCAACTCTTCTGAAAACATCAGTAACTTTTCCAAGTGGATTGTGAATACTCTTTAAAACAATTAATAAAAAGTTGTACTCTGTGATCAAAATATCTGCTGCATGTCACTGGGTCCTTCTGAACCAACTTTGATTTGGTATGCCAATCTGCATCAAGTACATTATCTTCAGTACATATATCCTCATTTAAATTTGCAAGAGTTTTCAATAAATCAGGCCATCGTGTATCTGCTGAAGACAAAGATATAAAGTATGTTGGAAGACCTAGCTGACGGATCATTGCAAATACGTCTTTCTTTCTTGCTGCTAAATATGCTGGTGAATTACGTAATGTCCTGAATATGTAATAACCCTCATTCAGTCTGGCAATATGTTCACGCTTAACCGAATCTCGAGCACAAGCAGCTGTTATCTTTTTACCTTCAGTTTTACATCTTCTCAAAGCAAAATTTGTTTTGTCACTGACTTGTTTAGCTTGGATCTTTTTAAGTTTTGTAAATATGTTTGGTACTGATCTTGCGGCTCGTCTGTCAACACTTCTTAATTCCCATTTGGCTATATCACTGTAATTAACTGGGACTATTCTTTCATCATTTGCTGATCTTTTTTGTCCACAGAAAATGGTAGGGAAGCACAAATACTCAAAATTTTCATCCTCAAACATACTAAGAGGTTTCTGATTTTCTCCTGGAGCAAAAATATATGTCTTATTTGTATCTAAGTTTGCATCTTCTAGAAGTATCAGCATTTCCTTCAATAGTACTTTCACTTTGATTTCACAAAAGGGGTCGTTTTCGGTTCATTGTCATCAGTGTTATGTATTGTATCAGCTGTTCCAGTCAATTCTTTAACAGTATCATCCAAACTGTTGGTGATATTTTCTTGCCAATGATTGTCAATTTGAATACCTGCATTTTTATACATGTCACTATGATTCATTAACCATTCCAATGCAGCAATAACTCTTGCTGGTCTGACATTTTCAATAAATACACTTGACTTATGAGAAATGCGTTTTTTTAACTTTACTGCTATAGTAACATTTTCATCAAACTGACGAGGAAGAGCATTTATTGTAGGTTGAATATCTACTGGTACATTTACTATGTTTCCTTTAGCAGACAATTGACCACCTCTAGGTAGTTCTCGTATTTCTATGAATGGTATTCTTAGTGACACAAGTCTCTCTTCAAGAGGGTGGAGATTCAATATATCTGGTTTTTCAGGCCATTTCATGCCATTTACAACAGATAAACGTGGTATTTTACCTTCCCTAATTGACAAAAAGCAAGTATTACATATCCATTCCTTATTATCAACAGATCTATATCCTGTACATATATCTTTGTATTTATCACTTAGTTCAGGTAATTTTCTAACACTATTGGCAAACCATGTTTGTTGACAAGATGTGCAAACATATATAGGTCCAACACTTGATTCTCTTTGAAACATACTTATGCAGTCATCCAAAGAACTTCCATACTTTTTATATTGAACTTGAGTAAATTCGTCTTCAACAAAAGCAGCATCTTGCCTTTTCAAGCGTTTCCGATTTTGATCAGCAATTCTTTCTAATGACCTATTGCGTTTTCTACTTTCCTGTTTGTGTAATCTTTCTTTCTCCTTACATATTTCACTTGCTCTAGCTTTGTGTTTAGTTTTTAAAGTTCTTTCTCTTTCTATCTTTTTTTGGTTTTCATTCTGTCTGGTTTTTTGTTTATAGAGAGATTCTTTCTTTTTGTAATCTTCACTTGCTCTAGCTTTGTGTTTAGTTTTTAAAGTTCTTTCTCTTTCTATCTCTTTTTGGTTTTCATTCTGTCTGGTTTTTTGTTTATACAAAAGTTCTTTCTTTTTGTAATCTTCACTTGCTCTAGCTTTGTGTTTAGTTTTTAAAGTTCTTTCTCTTTCTATCTTTTTTTGGTTTTCATTCTGTCTGGTTTTTTGTTTATAGAGAGATTCTTTCTTTTTGTAATCTGTCTGTTCTCTAGATTTAAGCATAGTTTTTAAAGTTCTTTCCCTTTCTATCTTTTTTATGTTTTCATTTTGTCTCCTTATTTGTTTATAAAGAGATTCTTTCTTTTTGTAATCTGCCTGTTCTCTAGCTTTGTGTTTAGTTTTTAAAGTTCTTTCTCTTTCTATCTCTTTTTGGTTTTCATTCTGTCTGGTTTTTTGTTTATACAAAGTTCTTTCTTTTTGTAATCTTCACTTGCTCTAGATTTGTAGTTTTTAAAGTTCTTTCTCTTTCTATCTTTTTTTGGTTTTCATTCTGTCTGGTTTTTTGTTTATAGAGAGATTCTTTCTTTTTGTAATCTGCCTGTTCTCTAGATTTATGCATAATTTTTAAAGTTCTTTCCCTTTCTAAATTCTGATCTTGTCATGTTTTCTTATTTCTTGTTTGTTGGTCAATTCTACTGTTTATATTCTCTATTTAATCTTGCTTTTTGCATACAAGTCAAAGTCAGCTTCCTCTGTGACTCTTTAAACATTTTGTCTTGTCGTCTATTTTTCATATAAGACTGCATATATTTTTTTCTCTTTTCTTGTTGTATCTGTTTGTTTAATATAGATTTATTTTTTTCTTCTTGCATACCACTTTGGTAATCAAAATATTTTTGAAGTTGTCCTGAAGTAGAATTTTCTAATTCGACATGTGGCACATCTTTCCTAGTCCAAAGGGGCAAGATTTCAAACTGAGTTAGATATCAATCTGACAACTTCTATAATATGAATAAAGATAATGAATTAATTGGTCAATATTATGAAATTTAACACAAACAGCCTTTCCTTCTGCAGCAGATAAACCAGACAAGTTGTGAGAATGAGAATCAAAAAATGTAATTTTATTATTGTTCATAAACAATGCTGAGCACAAACCAGAAACTAAAATTAATCCTGCATTCCCAGTACCAAACAAGGATTCAATTCCTTCTCTGAGATTTAAGACACCATCTGTATCAGAGAAATTTGTATGTGTAAGTGTTCCACATATAGATTCATATAAGTTACGTAATACTTTCCAGAGGAGGTTGAAACTGTTGTTGGAAGTTCATCAAACATCAGTAAATGGGACACAAGTTTATTTTCTGATTTAAGTTCAGCTATACGAGTTCTGTACAACTCATCACCTTCAAATAAAACTGCATTCAACATACTTGAATTATGGTATCATTTTGCATGAGATGACTGACATCAATGCATTGCATGTACACTGTACTCCTCTAGAATATGTGGGAAAGCCGAATCATTTTGATTAAAATCAGAAAAGAAACAGTGGATCTTCAGTATGTGAATTAATTTTAGCTAGTTTATTTTTTTTGTCATATCTCCAGTTTCTGGTAATGCATTTAACAATTCATTTGAGATTCATTAGTTTTTTTTCGTTTAGTATGCACAATTTCATTTGCCAATTCATTTGAATTTCATTAGTTTTCCCTTTCGGGCTTCTATTTGCCAATTCATTTGAGATTTCATAAGTTTTCCCTTTCGGGCGTTAGTAGTTTTCCCTTTCGGGCGTTTAGTAGTTTTCCCTTTCGGGCTTAAATTTGTTTTACTGTTTTTTATGAGGACAGTCTCCTCACCATCCACTTCTGCCAAAGGTTGCCATTTTCTTTGTGGATTAGCATCTCCTGTCTTTGCCTTTGACACCTTCCAATTTCTCTTTCTAGGCATGGCTGTTAATAATCTACAAATACAGTTGAAACAAAAATACTCTGAACATTGTACATGTCACCTCCATTTTAGACTTATTTTTCAGTATACCAAACCATTTCTAATTTGTTCAAGCTTTATATCAATTTGATGAGGATGGTAAGCTATTAGACATAAAAACACTTTTTTAAACTATCTGGAAAAAAGACTGTGTATACTACACCATCCAAATGTGTGCAGATCTGAATTCTCATGAAACAGATTGCACAAATGAAAATCCGATAAATAAAATGTGACAAGTTCATTTCAGCTACCGCTTTGTTAGCCAGATACAGGTCGAGTACAACATATTGGGTCAACTGTGTAGGTCAAATGGTTACATGTCATGTGAAGCGGCTCATTGTGAAATGGATATGTAGCTAGTTTACAACTCTTATCTTAACTATAAAGAACTGTGAAGTTCTAAGGCAAATCATGAACCGTGAAAAGTAGGTCAGCTGATTAGGGTCAACTGTACCATTTGTAGTTAGGATGTATACCAAGTTTCAAAACTCTATCTTCAATACTTGATTTGTAATGGGTTTTTTTCAGTCAATCAGATTGCTCTCTTGTGTTTCGTGATCAGTTACTATAGAAACAATGGCAAAATCCAAAAGTTCTTTAAACCAAAATGCTATGGTACCAGTATTAAGTGAATTTGTTGATTAGTAATGGTCAATACTGAGTGAAAGAGTTTCACATTTTTTCGGTTTCCATGACAACATGGCCATTTCGAAAACTTGACACCCTAAAGGATCACCTACTGCAGGTGGATCACAATTCTGTGAAGTTTAACATCAGACAATTTCTTTTCAAGAAACAGAGCGGATTCATTTTTTTTGGGAGTATAAAAGTATAAAAACAACAAATCTATGAGCTACTACTCAATTAGTATACCCTTGCTTTTAACATATGTTGGAATACAAACAAAAAGTGAAGTAGAGATCTGGCAGACTTGTAATCAATGACTGTGGCATGAGACCTCATACTGGAAAAAATAGCATACAAAAATTCATGTGGTTGTGATTTGTAGTTGCTGAGAAAACTTTACAATACATTTCAACTATAAACCATGAATGTTGAAAAATATACTTTCTCACGAAAATTTTTAACTAATGACCACAAATGTTGAAAAATATACTAAGTCAGGAAACACTAAGTAGATGTCCTACAGACTTGATATACCCGGTAGGTACTTGTTATGGGACCTCATACTAAACTGGCATGCAAAATTTCAATTACAATTTCTATTTCTGAGGAAACTGTTATAAAATTAATATCTTTGTTTCGGATGAACAACAGGAAAGACAAACGGAAGGACACCCCCTTTTCTTCGAAGCAGGGTACAAGTCTGAATGGAAGTAAAGATGGACGGAAGGACAGAAGTAAAACAGTAATCCCCTCCTCTTCAAAGACGATTGTAACGCTAACTTGATCTGCAACTCATCATGGTAGACACACATACCAAAAATTTTTCTAAAAGTAATATTTTAAGTAGTCTAGTTTAGATTTACAATAGAATTTGTTAAAAAATAAAATTTATAACAAGAAAAAACGATCATACACTTCTGGTATGACATGAGCAATTGACCTCGTTTTTACCAAAACCAACCAATCTATTTGCAGACGACATAGTTTACATCTTAACTTATTTTACATGTGACGAAAAAATAATGAGATAGTTTAAGAATAATTTGGGAATAGTAAAGTTTGTCTAAAAATTAAAATTTCCGATATTTTTACATATTTTCGTAATTTTTAAACATATTTTAATTTTTTTCTAACGAAAATAGGAAGTTAAACACTTATAGCGCCTTTTTGACTTTGAACATGTGCAGTGATGTGCTTCCTATGATTGATATCCGGTGTAAACAAAATGCCATATCTAAAAGATTTAAGAAAACTGAGGCATGGCAACAGAAGGACGGACGGACGGCCAGACGGACGGACGGACGGCCAGACGAACGGACGGACGGACAGACAGACAGACAGAGTGCAAACCTAAAGTCCCCTCCGGTAGGGGACTAAAAATGACATGGGGGCCGAGGGGGGGGGGGGTATAATTGGCATTATCACAAAGTTCATTATATAAATTCCTTAATATCACTTTAACTTTGAAATTCCAGTTTTAAGTTGTAGCTTGTTAAATAATGACTTGATTTTAAATACAAAAAATATTGGAATACAAGTAAATTTTTGTGAAACCAAATCACTTTTATTTCTCTAAATTTTGCTTCAACTTACCTAAATGCAAATGGCTGACTTGGGGAACCTATCCTTATCAAAATGTACCATACAAAAATGAACCATTATTGTTCAAAATTCACCTATTAGACCTTACTATATTGGGTTAAAATATTTTTGATGTCACTGGTGACATGACTTGTTCTCCAGTATAATATATTTCATGCATGCATGAGATATGCAAATGGCTGACTTGGGAAACCTATCATAATCAAAATGTACCATACAAAAATGCACCATTATTGTTCAAAATTCACCTATTACACCTTACTATATTGGGTTAAAATATTTTTGATGTCACTGGTGACATGAATTGTTCTCCAGTATAATTTCATGCATGCATGAGATTGCAAACCAGGTCATCAGGTCAAAGGTCAAGGTAACAGTTACTATTAATAGAAATTTCCTTTCTGTCCATTAAAAACACAAGGTTTATCTGATTGTTAAAGTTGGTCAATTTGTTTCTTGTGATGAAACATTGCACAGGATTGCAAACCAGAGAACTGATTCAAAGGTCAAGGTCAAAAGATCACAGTTACTATAAATAGAAATATTTTATTTATGGTAATTTAAAGACATGGTTGATTAACAAAGTTTATATGATTGATCTCAAACTTGGTCAACTAATTCTCTGCGACAAAACAGTGCATGGAATTGCAAACCAGAGTACTAGATCAAAGGTCAAGGTAACAAATTAAGTTACTATAAATGGAAAAATTGATTGATTTGCATTTAATACACATTGTCAGGGCTCAAAATAAGGGCGAAGTTGGGTGATATCTCCGCCCTTTTTAAAAAACTTCCCCCTAAACTGACTTAAAAGCGAAGTTCTAGTGGCCCTAAGTTTTTAAAAGTGTATTTAACCCCTGTGGCATCTCAGGGGGTGGGGTGGAACAAAATTGTTTTTTGTATGAAAATTTAATAAAATAACAGACCTTCTCAGAATGCTGTCTTCTCACAAAGGAATCCATAAATAAACATTTTTCGATTGAATGATTGAAAATGAGTAAAAGTATCTCTAGAAAATTGGAGTCAGCAGCCATGTAACATGTGCTTTTAAACAAGGGGGATAACTCAATCAGATCATAAAAGTGCACATTTATTATTTATTTTTATTTTTTTACTTTTTATTTTTTATGTTTATAATCATTGTATTTTTAAAATCAATGATAAATTGTACATGTACTTCACATTTACATTGTAATATTTAGACAGTGTTAGTGATGTGACAATGTAATAATGTGTTTTGTAAACATAAAAACAATATTTTTTATTAAATTATCATCTGTATGGCTTGTACAAATATAATTCTACACATTGCCAAAAAAAAAAAATATAGAAAAAGGAAAATAATTAAGAAGAATTTTACATCTTGGTTTATTTTGATTAAATAATTAATATTACATTTATGTAATATGCAAGTCTTAAATAGGGATGCTCCCATTAATAAAGACAAACAGCTTGGAACACATGTTGCCGCATATTAAATTTCGCACCGGAAAAACTTCTCCCTGTTTTGAAAAACTTTTCCCTATTCTTGGCTGAGGGAGAAGTCACTTCTCCCTGTTTCAAAATCTAATTTGAGCCCTGATTGTATATGCAACTGATGAAACATTACATGGGATTGCAAATTAGGTCATCAGGCCACAGGCTAAGACCACAGTTGTTATTGATAGAAATTTGATTCCTGTGCATTTTAAGACCCAAACTTGTCCAACTTATTCCCTATTCTAATATACATGCTTATACAAAAAGTCTATAGCTTTTTAGATAATTAACCATTTCAGTATTTGTTTGCACTAGTGAACTTTGAACTTTGAACCCATGATCTTCATTCATATATCAAAATGACTACTGTGTCATTGCTTACGGTGTTTATATACATAGCTATATAAATTGTTTATAGTTTTCAAGATAAATAACCATTTAAGTATTTATTTCCATATGTGACCTTGACCTTTGATCCTATGGCCATCATTTGTCTATCAAAATGACGGTTGGGCCAATATCTACAATATTCTAATATACATGGCTATACAAAGAGTTCATAGTTTTTGAGATAATTATCAATTTCAATATTTGTATGCATGTGTGACCTTGACCTTTGAACCCATGACCTTGATCTACGTATCAAAATGATCGTCATGTCGATACCTACAATTAACTAAAAAATCCTACGTCATTATCACCAGAAATGTTTAAAAAATAGCATTTTTTATCAAAGGTCAAAAACTGGGACATGACCTTGACCTTTGACCTTGACATCAATCGGAAGAAAATCGCAAGACAAGATCAATAGTGAAAACTCCATACAATTATCTTCAGCAATTAAGAAGTTATAACAATAAATGTCTCATTTTAAAAATTACATAATTTTACGCAAAAAACGCGTAACCTATTTTTCGTCCAATTTTCATGAAAAACACAATTTTAATGTATCTAGGTATCTTGAATCCAAAAATCTAATCAAAATTTGCCTGCACCTTTTGGTTTCAGAGAAGAAGATTTTTTTGTCTTTTAGCTATTTATAGTAACAGCAGCCATATTGTTGGGCGTGGTCAAACCCCGAACACAATTTTGAAAGCCTGTTACCAAGGCATGATAATCACCAAGTTTCATCAAATTTGGCTCAGTAGTTTTGGAGGAGAAGATTAAAATGTAAAGTTTACGCACGACGCACGACGGACGACGGACGACGCACGACGGACGACGGACGACGGACGGTGATAGATAGCAATAGCTCATCTGAGCCTTTCGGCTCAGGTGAGCTAAAAAATTATGAAATTAGTGTGCATACCATGTGTCAGTCATAAAAATTTAGCTTGGATAAGTCATTTGAAAATTTGCTGTTATCGCCAGTGACACGAAACTCGGCTTCTACTAAGGGAGTACACGGTTACATTCCATCGCCCATAATAGCACCGATTACTAATCCTTTAATTGATACTAATGAATACCATAGTGGAACCATTGATCTCTCATCAACTGCACTGTACAGAAGCTGAGAGCTAATGGCCGGTTTCACTTATTGTTCCATTTATCACTCATTTTTAAAAATATTTTGAGTTTTAGAAGGTTGTCTGTCATACTATTTTTAAATTTGCACCATAACATTACTTTCAAGTTAACGGGACAAAATAATGACTTCAAGTTATTCGTGGTATTCAAGATATGGAAGTTCTACTGTAATTTCAAAACCCTGACAGATCTTAACACTCAGAAAGCTACTGTCATATCTTAAATCAGTTATAACAATAATAGCATAACTTTACTAGATAGAGCTTTAAATGTCCGCAGGATGACCATGAGAAGAAAACATTTTAACAGTGGCCTGAGAAATATGACAGATTAAAAGTATCGCAGAAGAACAAAGTTCTAAAGGGGGGACAATCCTCAATATTTCCCCCTAACAAGGGCACTTTTTACTTCATTATACCAAACAAAAAAGTTCTCTTTTTTTCCCTTTTATTTTGACAATATTTTGGGTTAGGACGTTGGGGTGCTCATATTAAGAAAGGAGGGACATATAGAAGTAGGATTACTAAATTTCTGTGACAGACAGTTGAGATGGACATTGCAATATCCAATGGCAATGTTGGCCGCCTTTTCAAATAATGTGAATTGTTTCATATCACAAATTGACCAGTAATAGTTTAAGAATTTTCTGTGAGGTATATGAACATCTGAAACCAATGCCTATTTTAACTACAACAACCCAATAAGCAGCATATTTATGTATTTCTGAAGCAACTAAAAGCAACTTACTATAAGAATACATACCGAATTCTTCATTTGACCATATGCATATAGTTTGAGTTAAATCGCTTAAATAGCTTGACATAGGCAAAGTAACAGTAGAACAGTTCTAGTGTTAAACAAAGAGGGAATAACTCCCCCAAAATGCAATAGCCAGTGTCTATTTCATCCCATGATCAACTGATGTATCACCGGCCATGCCTTTTATGTTCCGACACTGGCCGCCATCATGATGGTACCGAAGCAGCGCCATGGCAACTAATGATGTTTTAGTGTCAGTGACGTCATTAAATATCACAATTCAGGCAGAGTTTTCATTCTTTTAGTGTGTAATTCAAGCACGCTGGGCCTTTGTTGGAACATTGTGGGCATGGCTGGCAATTCGTCAATTCTAAATGGAACATTGTGGGGGTGGCTGGCGATATTCGTCAATTCTAAATACATCTAGTAAGAAGTTTTAAAATTTCCCTAAAAGCTTTGGAAGAGTGGCATATACAAAGCTATATACAATTTTTAATATAGTTTTAGTATTAAACATTCACTATATCAGACATCTTTAGTTAGTCTTTGGGTAGTATTTGCACTGGGGTGCTAGTGTCAGCCACATTATACTACGCTACCCCTATGTGACCATAGAGGCTGCAGTGGCCTAATGGATAAGACGCCAGTCTTCAAATCAAGGGTCTCTCACCACTGTGAGTTCAAGTCCCACTCAGACCACATGTGGGAATGTGAATTTTCCTTGCCATTGGCCTTTACTGATTCACCTGGTATCAGATAAGACACCAGTCTTCAAATCAAGGGTCTCTCACTGCTGTGAGTTTGAGTCCCACTCAGACCACATGTGGGAATGTGAATTTTGCTTGCCATTGACCTTTACTGATTCACCTGGTATCAGCATAATAGACTGGGGGAGTGGTACACTTGTCTGTAAGCTAGTACGTTAAAGTCACCCAGAGTGCAAGCTAGTACAACAGCATGGATGTTGGAATTAAGAACTTTTGAAAAAAAAATCTTACAGCATGGATGTTAAACCTAAGAAGTTGGAATCTGATGCGTCATGATTGAAGAACACAAGTTTCACCAAGCATTTGTCTAAATCAGTGGTGAAATACAAGTTGAGTTGAGTAATAGTGTTTAACGTCAAAGTCAAGAATATTTCACTTATATTTAGATGTCACCAGGTATAGGTGAAGGTGCAGAAATTGTTCCTGTGTGTTGCGCTGATGGCAATATACAGCTAGGTTCTTTATCGTGCAATTTAGCCCGCTGTGACACAGGACCTTGTTTGTTTTAAGTTGCCATCAGAAAGAACCATGACTTTCATTTCGTAATGCTGAGTGCTTGGCGAAAAAACAGTCACTGCCCACTTTCAATTAAGTTATATGTCAGACCCGGTCAGGGCTCAAACCCACAACCTCCCACTTACGGAGCAAGCACTCTACCAACTGAGTTACCGCAGTGGTGGTGAAATACGATGACGATGTCAAAATAACTGTTTATAACTCCATCGTACTCTCAAGAAGGTGAGGTAGTTGTATACCATATTGGGGCAAAAAGGACTACAAGTTTTTAAAAAGTTGGTGGCAGAAATGATACAATGACCCAAATAGGTTTTAGCGCAAAAAGATGCTTAAATGGTACAAAGAAATTTCACCCTAACAAATTCCATTTAGAAAAATAATGCATTCTCCAAAATACAATTCACAGCAGTTGTAAAAGTTCACAATGTATGATAAATTTTCTATGAACTCCAATTTCTTATATTTATTTAAAACAGAATTCTTCTTGTTTTTTGACACAGGCCAGTTACATATGATTTTTGACAAAGAAATTTTAGCATGAAATTAGATCACAAATCTTACCAGACTGGTTATTTTTCTTGAGAATGGCAAGTTTTTTAAAATCAGACCAAGGTTAAAATTCCAGCATTTGCGTGTTCAGCAGAAAAGGTTTAAGAAAGGTTCAAATTCTGGGATGTTCTGGATAATCTTGGATTAATATTATGAGGTATGGGAGAGCTAAAACAGATTTAAGTTGGTTCACAGAAGCAATAAGTTTGAAGTTATAATAAGTTATACTTGCTTTCATGTCCTAATCCACATATTAATGACTTGGATTTACCCATTAAATTCTTCAACTTACCACCAACATTGGACCATGTCTTGTCACTCTGTGACTTGTTGCCTTCTGGTTGCATCTAAGTAAAAATAAAGTAAAATAATTAAAATAATAATAAATATAATTAACAAATAACAGATATACCAGTAAATGTTATAAAATGCATTAATAAAGAAAAAAGAAGCATCTAAAAATATGCATGTCCCTAATTTCCACTTTCCAGTTAAATAACTACAGTATCTAAGCTAATAAAGTGCTCACTTCATTTGTGGAAGGTTGTAGGTTTGAACCCTGGTCAAGGTCTGACCAATATTTGAAAATAGGTAGTGACTCTTCTTTTGCCAAGCAATCAGCATTCATAAATAAGTTGCAGGGTCCTTCAAAAGAGACCTGAAAAATCGATTCCCTATGTCACGGCAGGCATGGCCAATTAAAACACACTCCCTGTAGATTGTCCTGAGCGTACTGCAATGGTAAAAATCTCTTCCATTTCGCCTATAGCTGGTGATGTCTCAATGTAAATGAAATATTCTTTACTGGGATGTAAATCCCCTTTCATTCAATCAACCATAAATCAATCAATCAATTTTAAATCTAGGAGCCATTGTGGCTTCTCATCAAATTCAAATTCTAGTTGCCAAAATGAAACTATAAAGAAAATTTAATAAAAAACTTTGTCAAAAATTTTCTTGAAAATGTAAAATTATCGCTACAATAATTTATTTCATTCAAGATTCCGACAAACATGTAGCATTGATGGAACAGCCTTGCTCCAAATAAGGAAAGTTACATCACCAGTAGACTTGGATGCTGACCAATCAAACAATGGGTGACGTAATAGATGTCATTCTGTGACATAATTGAATAGTTACAGGGATTTTTCTGGGTATCCACAGGGTCCGGTAAAGGGACCCATTCCCAATGCAAAAAAACATACATTTTTCCCAATTCTGTAGTAAAAAATTCCCAATTAACTAGGTTTATCAATTTTTGGAAGAAAAAAAATAATCACAAGATCATCAACATCATATTCGGAGTACATCTCTTTCTGATAACGATTTCGCTCTATATTAATCCACATTTTGTTGGATGATTTATATAGAGACAAAAGAGACAGCGCTATTTTGCTGTAAAACCGATATTAATAGAATCTTACACCACTAACAGGGTAAGACAGAGATATCTGTCTTACCCTGTTACTGGTGTAGGATTCTTTTTCTCACACATTTGCAACATAAAACATGATTAATAAACATAAAATTGCATAAAATGTTAAGTTTTCATGCCACCATCTGTGTCTGCTGAAAATGACGTAATCAATTTTTGTCGACGTTCTCACGTAAAATGATTGTGACATCATCAATTAAGCGTGTGTAAGTGATTGTGACATTGAGAAATTGTTGGTTGACTTCAGAACTTTTCTCAGCTTATAAGCTCAGCTCAACGATAAACCCAGAGCAGGTATAACTACGCGGGAAACTCGGCGTGTAGCCTGTCTCAAACCTAGGGTGAGACAAGGAAATCCCACATGGGTAAAAACGCTGGATTTCCATGTCACAGGTGTGAGAAAATTTGTCCAATTACCATTATTCTAGTGGTCTAGAATTTCTAATATGTTGTTGTGATTTTTCCAAAAATTACATTTTTGTTGAGCATTTTCCCAATTTCATCCCAAGGTCCTTTTCCCAAAAAGGTCAGAAAAAATCCCTGAGTTAAACGTTACATAATCAGAGGTCGTGACCCAACACTGTATTCAAGAGCAATTGAATGCCAGTAAATACAAATAGGTTCATCTAAAGAAGGTCAATTCAAATTGTAAATATTATAGGAATGAAATGAATTTTTTTTTGTTATGGAAGTATGAAAGAATTGGACATTTTGCACACTGAATGAAGCTATGCGGATAATTTAACTTGTGCAAATTGTCCAATTTTCACATTTCCATAACAAAATGAAAACTTAATTTCATTTCTTTTAACTAAATTTTTAGAAATTTTTTAACAACAAAACAACAATCTAAACAATAATATAGCTATAGCAAGTAAAAAATAACAACGCTATGGCATAGGAATTCAAATGCCTCTGTACGTCATCCATAATAAAATGATCCCAGTCATGCAGAGCCAATCCATTCATGCAAACAGAAAAATCTGACCAATCAAAATGCTTTTAATAAATGTAAATTGAATTATAAATAAATATTAAAACAGCACCTGTAAAAATTAAATTCTTTTTAGCTGACAAATTCATGTCAAATTATAAACAAATTTAAAAAGACCTCTAAACTTTTGTGTTGGACCTGTGCATCTTTATGGCTACCATTAAGCATAAGGAATTGCAATATACCCTTGATATAAAGACCACTTATGGGATCTAAAAGATATAGACTTTATAGACAGGTGGTCTTTATATATAGGCTCTTTTGGTTTAAATATGAAGCAAAAAACTGAGAATACTGGTCTTAATAGACAGGTGGTTTTTTTACATAGAGGTTCCGTTTTGGTTAAAATATTAAGCAAAAACTTTAAAATACTGGTCTTAATACACAGGTGGTCTTTCTAAAGATGTTCTTTTTTGGTTAGAATATGAAAAAATCTAATACACTGGTCTTAATGCACAGGTGGTCTTAATATAGAGGTTCTTTTTGGTTAAAATATGAAGCAGAGACCTTCAAGCACTAGTCAAAATCAGCAGGTGGTCTTTATTTAGAGGTTCTTTTGGTTTAAATATGAAGCAGAGACCTTAAGCAATAACCATAATGAACAGGTGACATTTATATAGAGGTAGTCATTGCAATCATAGCAGGGTTTGCAGTAAACACTGATCTCGATGGATATGTATAACGTTTATATAAAGGTTTTATTTTGGTTTAAATTTAAAATACTGTGCCTGGTTTCACAATAACTTCTTGGTTTAGAGATTTTCCTCAACTTAAATTTAGGAAATTTTTTCTCTCTCTTTTTTGACATAAGAAAATGCAACTGTTAAATACTTGAACTAATCCTTAAAATGATACCTTAAATTCATGAATATCCTACCTACCAATCAACAAAATTATTACAATTTCAAATTTGCCAATTTCAAGTTAAGGAGTTTTTTTATGTGAAACTGTGTCCTAGTTTGGATGGACAGGTTACGATTATTGATTGGTGTTTCCTATATGTTTATCTGTATTCTATATAATTTCACATCACATAAAATTCATTCATTTTCTTTTATTACAATTAACAAACATTCTGATTGGTTAATAGGTATCATGGCTAATGCAAACACATGTCATTTAGAACTAATATAGTTGAAAGATTGAAATATCAAGATTGAATGAAGTATTAAGTTCTAGCTTGGAAACTGTCTATTGCCCGATTCCTCAGGTTAGAGTTACTCCGTTTAACCCGATTTATAAATGAATAGCCACTCATCAGTTTGCAGAATTTACCTGTTTTAAGAAACAGCTCAGCAGCGTATTATTTTCAGTACAGAAATGGACTAAAACCGTTTATAAGCATTGTTTCAAGGTGGTCAAGATGTAGCCATGACAGTAGAATATTTGACAATAATGCTGTGAATATAGTGGAATCCTACTTGGTGATAATGGATATCCATTACGCCAATACCTACTCACACAGCTTCTTGGACCAACTTCAATGTGATTTTTTTAAACCAAAATTAATGGTTTTGATGTTTTTGTAATTAATAAAACTGCTGTAGCCATTCGTGAAGTGTTAGCTCACTTAAGCATAATGCAGATGAAATAATTACCACTAAGGGCATCATTATTACGATATAACGCTGCAGTACCAGTAAGTTCTCAAACCTGTCTGAGCTATTACTCAATTGTAAGTCTCAATCATAATTTATATGATGCAGAGTTAACTCCAATTTAAGTCTGGTTTATTTGATCGGCGATTTACCTGTTAAGTAATACTTCGATAACTCTGACCTGATCAACCAGGCATATACATTGTATGTTAAATAACCTACATTCCATGTTTCAAATTAAAAGATGCTTTTAATTGAGTTATCTTAAAGTGTAAAAAAGTTTAACCAAAGGTTATAATAAAAGAGCTATGGTTACAAAGTGGTTAAAAACATGCATACAAATCGAGCCTCTCCCACTGTCTAAGTTTCAACCTACTTGGACAGATCCTACCATGAGGAAGCTTTGGCGATTTTCTCCAGGTACTCCAGTTAACTTCATTTTAGCAAAACCTTGCCCACTTCAGTATATTAATGACAAAATCTTGCCTGAGACATATTATTACTTCTTTACTGTACTATAAGTGACAAAAACATCGATAAGGCAAAACACTCCCATTATTCCACTCCTAAGTTACAGATGATAGAATGTCTATTCTCACCCAAGAAACATGAAAATCCTACATTTTTACCTATGTAAGATTTTCTTGTCTCGCCCTAGGGCAAGGTCACTTGTCTCAACCAACAATTTAATCAATGTCATAATCACTTACACACGCTTAATGATGACATCATAATTATTTTACGTGAAAACGTCAACAAAAATCAATTACATTATTTTCAATAGGCATGGGTGGTGACATGAAAACTGAACATTTGATGCACTTTTTTGTTTACAAATCATGTTTTTTTGTTACAAATGTGTGAGAAAAAGAATCATACACCAGTTACAGGGTAGGACAGAAATTTTCCAAACTAGGACCAATATTTTCAATGTCAAGAACTATTCATCCTCGTCTGAGATATCTTTTTCTTCCATCTGTCTATGTTTGAGACAGAGATTTTCACTTGAAAAAACGATGGAAGAAATTTCTATCTTCACCTCCATGTGCTTATCTTCACCTCCTCGTGCAGCTTTCAGTGACATCACAAACAAAGAACAATTGAATGATGTCATATCATGGAGACATGACGTCGTCTTGCGGGAAAATGACACCCGAGTCTCCAAAATTTAGATATTTTCACTGTATTTCAAATGTTTATTTTGGGAGATTAGAATAAATGGCTTTATTTACTAGTTTATACAAAATCAGGTACATTCTGTCCGATGGTCATATTTATTTTTATGTAAAACGTTAAATAACAAAGTTAGATTTACAAAGATGGCATCAATGTTGATGTGACTGATACTTTAAGCAAAAAAATTTTCATCAAAAAATGAAGAAAAAGAATCAATCATGAGTTTATCATACCTCAGTGTTGAATATTTCTGTCAGAGACACAGCAAGCCTCATCTCCAGCTAAAATATTTAACCCCCCGGTGAGATTTCCCTATCCTACATGGATACTCATGATAGATTCTATTAGTCTAACCATGTTAGAGGTGTAAGATTCTAGTATTCTCCCATATCAGACAAGAAAATTCAGCATTTTGACAGGTTAAGATTTTTCTGCCTTACCCTAGAGTAAAGACAAGCTACACACGCTGTTACATCACAATTTCACTTTGTTTGTGACATCATCAATTTATAAGATTGTGACTTAATTGTTACAACAAGAGGCCCAATAGGGCCTGTACCGCTCACCTGGGCCGTTAACAGCACAAAAACACAATAAATACTACATTTAAGGAGCAATAACTCTGATGTGGATATTTAAATATTTATGAAACTTGCTACTCCCATCTGTGACCTTGACTTTCGAACCAATGACCATAATCTATATATTAAAATGATCAGTGCATCAAAACCAATAATATTCTAATATACATGCCTATACAAAAAGTTAATAGTTCGAGATAATGAACCTTTTTGGTATTGTTTTGCAACCATAACCTTGACCTTTGGACCCATGACCTTTTTCTATAGTTTAAAATGACCGTTGTATGAATACCTACAATATTCTAATATACATGTCTATACAAAAAGTTTATAGTTTTTGAGATAATTAACAATTTTGGTATTGTTTTGCTACTGTGACCTTGACCTTTGGACCCATAACCTTTTTCTATACATCAAAATGACCGTTACACCAATACCAACAATATTCTTATATACATGTTTATATAAAAAGTTTATAGCTTTCGAGATAATTAACGATTTTGGTATTGTTTTACTACTGTGACCTTTACCTTTGGAAGCATGACCTTTTTCTATATCAAAATGATTGTTGTATCAATATCTACAACATTCTAATATACATGCATATACAAAAAGTTCATAGTTTTCAGGATAATGAACCATTTTAGTATTCTTTCACATCTGTGACCTTGACATTTGAACCAATGACCTTAATCCATATATCGAAATAATTATAACATCAATACCAACAATATTCCAATATACATGCCTATACAAAAAGTTCAT
Organism: Anadara kagoshimensis; assembly: GCA_021292105.1. Taxonomy (NCBI): domain Eukaryota; kingdom Metazoa; phylum Mollusca; class Bivalvia; order Arcoida; family Arcidae; genus Anadara; species Anadara kagoshimensis. The sequence continues at coordinate 16,438,374 of CM037870.1, read as the reverse complement.
AGTTTTTGAGATAATTAACCTTTTTGGTATTGTCTTGCAACCATGCCCTTGACCTTTGGACTCATTACCTTTTTTTTACATCAAAATGATCGTTGTATCAATATCTACAACATTCTCATATACATGCTTATACAAAATATTCATAGTTTTCAAGTTAATGAACCATTTCCGTATTTTTTCGCATCTGTGACCTTAACCTTTAAATCAATGACCTTATACTATACATCAAAATGATCGTTACATCAATACCAACAATATTCCAATTTCCATGCCTATACAAAAAGTTTATAGTTTTCGAGATAATTAACCATTTTGGTATTGATTTGCTACTGTGACCTTTAACTTTGGAAGCATAACCTTTTTCTATACATCAAAATGATTGTTGTATCAATATCTACAACATTCTAATATACATGCATATACAAAAAGTTCATAAATTTCAGGATAATGAACCATTTCAGTATTCTTTCGCATCTATGACCTTGACCTTTGAACCAATGACCTTAATCCATATATCAAAATAATTATTACATCAATACCAACAATATTCCAATATTGACCTTGACCTTTGGACCCATGACCTTTTTCTAAAGATCAAAAATTATTGTTGTATCAATACCTACAACATTCTTATATACTGTAAACCGCTTTATATTGGCGCATATTTATTTTAGCGATTGATGACTGGTAAACATATTAGCGCAGTTTAATTTTAGCGTAATCAATTCCAGTCTGAACTGTTTAATACCTCTTTATATTACTGTATTTTCTCGCCTAAAACCCACAACTTTTAGCCAAAAATAAAATTTGAGAAGGGGATGCCAGGTTACAAGAAAATAATAAAAATAACTAATCTTTTACTGAGAGAAAATCTCCGTAACTGACCCAGGCAGGGATGTCTACATGAAGCTTTCATCATAATTTGGCCCTCTCGTCGATTAGACTTTTTACTGAATAAATATTTAAATCAATAATAACCTATTTTGTTTTTATTCATTTAAATACCATTTGTTTTTTTTAATTATACAAATGTTTCAACACATTGTCTATGTATCCCCGATAACAGCCGCTTAGATTATTATAGAGATCAATAATTAGGATTTATATTATGTTGCCAACATCAAAGAAAAAATAAACAATTTTCGTGTGATGGTCTAATTTTTTGATATAATTGTTAATATTTTAATGATTGAAGCCAACTACTGGTAAATTAAAATTAATTACCTGAAAAAGAGACTTGTCAGATTGTACCTATCACATACAATGACCAGTAATTAACAGCTATGCCATTGTTCCCTAATTTATCTGTTTGTCGGTGGTCAGTCTACCAGACTTGGTAATTAATCCCTAATTACTTATCATATACAGGTATATTGATGGAAGCCATACCAGTGTCATTCAGGGGTATATTGATGGAAGCCATACCAGTGTCATTCAGAACTATTATTATTTTAATACTGACTATATAACCATAAAACGTGCGTCCATACCCATTCATAGTCACAGCAACGCTGTACAGTACTCACTTGTTTTTGTTGTAATTTTAGCAGCAGTTTTATTTTAGCACTGACACCATTATCGCCAATTGCGCTAAAATAAAACTGCCGCTAAAAAAACACGGTTTACAGTACATGCCTATACAAAAAGTTCATCGTTTTCAAGATAATGAACCATTTAAGTTTTCTTTTGCATCTGTGACCTTGACCTTTAAACCAATAACCTAAATCTATATATCAAAATGATCGTTATATCAAAACCAACAACATTCCAATATACATGCCTATACAAAAAGTTTATAGTTTTCAAGATATTTAACGATTTTGGTATTGTTTTGCTACTGTGACCTTGACCTCTGGACCATTGACCTTTTTCTATACATCAAAATGATCGTTGTATCAATACCTACAACATTCTAATATATATGTATACATCAGAGGTCCGGAAACGGTCATATTTGCCGGACATGTCCGACAAAAATTTATTTTGACCGACGTGAAAAATCGCCAGTCGGACATTTTTTGTTTTCGGACATTTTCAATTTTACAACAGAATATTAAACGGACAAATCAGTTTTCGGTCCGACAAATGTAAACTACCGCTAGTCTGTCTGTCGGTCTTTTAAACTCCACCTGACTTCACTACAGTAAGTGTATTGTCCCTACCACGTGTTTACCTGTCAACTACAACTCGATCTAATTATCAGGTGATTGTTTATTAATCAGTAAATACCTGTGGACTTAAGTAGACGCGTGTCTTACTGTCTATTTCTTTTGTTTCCCAGTCCAAATCATAATAACTTTCTTTAAACATGTGTTTGTTTAATAATAAGCGCATGGATGTAACTGTGTTGATTACGGAAGCCATAACGAGTGTCGGTCAAGGGTGACGATTTGTTATCAAAGAGGTTCCACGTGGGGTGTTGAAAATTACCTACTACGCGCTTGGTAACTGTTTCTTTATTAATAAACGCGATTAAATTTTATTTTAGCCATTAATATCTTTCATTCACATAAATATATTGGAACCTCATCAAGCCGTTCCCGTTATTTCCTGATACCTTAATTCCTATTTATAGAACCTCTCGCCATAATTCTAATTACAATTCGTGTATCTTCGGAATACGGAAATTCACGATTGTTAGTAAACAATATGGCGGACATGCAATATGAAGCATCGTGGACAGTAACGCATATTGATAATAACAGCATATCGCAGTAAACGTCTTAGTTAGATTTCACCTAATACACATGAAATAAACATCGTGGGTCTAATAACGCACATGGATATGGTTTAAAATTGGCCATCACGGTAAACGCATAAACAGCCCTGTGCCGACGACCTTTTTTTTTTTTTTTTTTTTTTGCTTGTACAAAAAATGTCCGACGGGCCAGACCGAAGTTTCCGAAGCCCTGGTATACATATATAGTTTTCAAGATAATGAACCATTTCAGTATTCGTTTGCATCTGTGACCTTGACATTTAAACCAATGATCTTAATCTATATATCAAAATGATCGTTACATCAATACCAACAATTTTCCAATAGACATGTCTATGCAAGAAGTTTATAGTTTTCGAGATATTTAATAATATTAAAAAGGTAAAAAATTAGGTCATGACCTTCAAAATTGACTTTGACACCATTTTGAAGGTAATTATAAGAATATGTCAAAACTGAAAATCCCATGTCATTATCTGGTTATATAGTCAAGTTATAACAATTTAAAAATATTTTATGATTTTTTTCAAAATTAAACACAAAAAACGCGTAACCTATTTTTTAACCAAATTTCATGAAATGAACAAACTTAAAGGTTAAGACTATGTAGAATCCAAATATCACATCAGTTTTTGCCAATGAAAAAAGGTTTTGTCTATTTTTAGTAACAGTGGCCATCTTGGATATTCAATCGCCATGATTTGAACAAACTATAGTTAGACTCTGTCAAGGACCTTTCATGGCAAATTTGAATTCAGTTGGCCCTGTAGTTTTTGAGGAGAAGATTGAAGTTTACTGATGCACGGACACACGCCTCGCCATGCCATAAGCTCACATGGCATTTGGCCAGGTGAGGTAAAAAAGTGAACAATGTACTGGTACTTTTTTTGTAGTTTAAGCATACTTTTTTAGCATAAAAACTTTACAACAAGAATATATTGGATATGGGACAAAAAGAATTAAAAGAATTTGGGATAAGATTCTTTATAAAAATAAAGCATCTCATTCCTCAGGTTGAGATTTCTATGTCTATACTACAAAGCAGGGAATGATTCTGTTAAACCAGCAGCAAATCCACAATTAGTATTCATGATAAAAGGGTTTATGGGGCCTTTGGTCCCTTATTTTGCCAATTGACCCCATTGTTAAGGCCTTGGTAGGTCATATTTAAGAATACATGAATGCAAAAATATTGACTTTATATAGTGTTTTGGAAGACATCTAGAATAATGGACCCCATTTATTTTCTGCAAAAATATATATGCCATTGAATCCCACCATAGGCGCCTCTGTATATAGAGCGACGGCGTTAGCAGATGGCAAAAAAATAAAAAATATCACATTTTTTCATTTTTGATGTCAAAATTGTAATCTACCTGTTTTTGATTAGGAACTCAATTTTTAAAAACTTTAAATTGAGTTTTTAACTGCAAATTTAAGTATTAAAAATTAAATTACAAAATTTCTCATGAAATGCAACTTCTGAGAATGCTTCTAAGGTTGCCAACATCACAGCATGTGAGATATTGATGTGAAGTGTTAATTTAGAAATTTTTATTCTTTGGCTATTGAAATTGGATTAATAATTGACCTGACAGGAAAAATTTGTGGAAAATGTGATTTCGAATATTTTTATTTGAGAAAAGACAGTACATTTTTAAGTGATTTACAGTATTGGAAATGCAGCAATAAGAAATGTCAGAAAAAAAGTAAGTATTAGACATGGAAAACGGTACCACAATAGTTATTTGAATCTTGAAAAGTGTTTTTTAATTACATATTTTTTGGTTTATTAAGCAAATAAAGCATATGTGAAACATGAATTTGAAATAGCAAATCAGACCATTATTTACTATTTTAATTTCAACCATGAAGTATGCACTGTTATTTTGGAGAAAAACAGCGAAAAAATTGGTGATATTGGTAAAACATTTGAAATTGATGAGAGTAAATTTGGTAAAAAGAAAATTCAACAAGGGACAACGATGGTGTATAGGTATTTGGCGGAGAGTAAGCAGTGTTTTTTTTAAGTGTGTAGAGGATAGAACATAGGCCACTCTTTTAGGAATTATAAAGGAAAATATTTTGCCTGGAACAACAGTATTAAGCGATTGTTGGAAATCGTATGAGTGTTTGGCATCAGAAGGATACATTCACCAGACAGTCAACCATAGTGAACACTTCAATGATCCTGAAATGGGCACTTATACTAACAAAATTGAGAGCACTTGGCGGGCATTAAAAAAATCTTTACCTGTAAGTGGCACTGTAAAAACACTTTATAACTCATACTTTGATCAATACTGTATCAGGAAAAAACATTTACAACAAGCATTCTGAGAGTATTGCAAAACAATACATAGTCCCCTACCGGTCACATATTTCACTAATCCCAAAGTTTTAGGTATAATGTACCTTATTATATGGTACAAAGATTAATAGTTATAAATTATACGTGTTGTTCAAGATGTAAAGCAAAACTTGATCATAGTAAAATCAAAAACCAGCGATGGAGTTCTCAAAAATTCATTATCTGCAAGCATGTAGAAAAAGTGCAAAAAACTGAAATTTCATTGAATTTTCAAAGTTCAAAGGGCCATAACTCTCATAAAAACTAGTTAAATGAAATGTAACATAAACTTGATCTGTAACTCATCATGGTTGACCTGCATACCAAAAAACAATTCATTAACTGCAAGCGTGTAGAAAAAAAGAGCGGAAAACTGAAATTTCAGTGAATTTTCAAAGTTCAAAGGGCCATAACTCATGTAAAAATTTGTGGACCATAATGAAACGCTAACTTGATCTGCAACTCATCATGGTAGACTCACATACCAAAAATCAGTTCATTATCTAAAAGATTTTTAGAAAATAGGTGTGAAAACCGAGGCGTGACAGACCGACAGACAGACAGACAGACAGAGCGTAAACCTAAAGTCCACTTCAGCTTTCGTCGATAGGGGACTAACAAGCATTCTGAGAGTATTGCAAAACAATACATAGTCCCCTACCAGTCACATATTTCACTAATCTCAAAGTTTTAGGTAAAATGTACCTTATTATATGGTACAAAGATTTATAGTTATAAATTATACGTGTTGTTCAAGATGTAAAGCTCAAAGTTCAAAATACCATAACTCTCATAAAAACTAGTGGAATGAAACGAAATGTAAACTTGATCTGTAACTCATCATGGTTGACCTGCATACCAAAAAAACAATTCATTAACTGCAAGCGTGTAGAAAAAAAGAGGGAAAACTGAAATTTCAGTGAATTTTCAAAGTTTAAAGGGCCATAACTCCTGTAAAAATTAGCAGATGGAAACGAAACATAAACTTGATCTGTAACTCATCATGGTAGAGTCACATACCAAACATTAGTTCCATTTCTGCAAGTGTGCAGAAAAAAAGTGAAGAAAACTAAAATTTTTGTGAATTTTCAAAGTTTAAAGGGCCTTAACTCTGGTAAAAATTAGCAGATGGAAATGAAACATAAACTTGGTCTGTAGCTCATCATGGTAGACTCATATACTAAAAATCAGTTAATTATCTAAAAGCATTTAGAAAAAGAGCGGAAAACTGTAATTTCAGTGAATTTTCAAAGTTCAAAGGGCCATAACTCATGTAAAAAATTGCGAACCAGAATGAAACGCTAACTTCATCTGCAACTGATCATGGTAGACTCACATAACAAAAATCAGTTCATTATCTAAAAGATTTTAGAAAATAAGTGTGGAAAACTGAAGGGTGACAGACGGATGGATGGACAGACAGAGGGACAGAGCGAAAACCTAAAGTCCCCTTCGGCTTTCGCCGGTAGGGGACTAACAAGCAGCAGATAAATTTATGAAATTTATCCCACTGACAAATGAGTGTTTTGTCCTTTCTAAAACTGTGTCGGAAGTAACATCTGAATACGACTGTCAAAAGTAACATCTGCAACAGAAATACCATCAAAACAGCCATTCTTGCATCAGATCCAATTTAAACAACAGTCTCAATGACTTCTAGTTGTAAGGTAAGCTAAATTCAGTCCTTTTTTAGGGGGCTGTTGCCCCCAAACCCCCACTTCTGAAAAATCCTAGCATGAACAATGCCACTATACATAAGTCTGTCAAAAAAATTTTTATACCAAGACATGAAGGGTTAATTTAAGTCATTTTCTTATCAGAATTAAATTCTTCCAACTTACCATACTTGGGTTCTTTGATGTGGGTTCTGCATAAGCTCCTGAAAAATGAAACAATCAGCAATAAAAACTAAAACAAATTACAAGACCTATTATTATCTATAATTATCTGCATTATATTATATTTTACAATCATCCTCACATCTCACAATTATTATAGAAATGCAATTATTTTTTCATTTTGTGATGGAAGTATAAAAGAATTGGACATTTGCACACTAAATAATTTGTGCAGTTAATTATATTACATGCTCAAATTGTCCAATACTTTCATACTTCCATGACAAAATGAAACAATCGTAAAGTGTCAATAGGACACACACTGCTCCCGCTTCATTTTTGATAGATTGAATGGGATTTACTTTCCAACTCAAGATTATTTCACTTATATCAAGAGGTCACCAGCTGGAGATGAACCCCAAACACAACAGGTTCATAGAAACCTTAAGTCTTTGTTTAGTGTTTAAATCTCAAATCCCATGCATTGTCTTGTCACATGAAATAAGTTAACTAAATTGAGTTAGCAAACAATCAAATCAATCAAACAAACAGTGTAACTTTAAACGCACAGAAACTAAATTTCTATTTATAGTAACTTGACATCAGGAATAAGTTGTCCAAGTTTGAGATTAATCGGACAAAGAGAGCACGGAAACCAAAATTGTTAACAGACAGTGAATATCACTTTGATATCTCTTTTTAAACAAAAGTTAGAGTGGATACAAATAAAAAAGTGCAATTTTCAAAGTTTTTATAGCCCTGTGACCTTGACTTTGATGACCCCAATTTGGTACAAGCAACATATCATCCTTCCATACTGTATATCTCTTGTAAATATCACTTTGATGCCTCTTTTTATACAAAAGTTATATAGGGTGGACACAGATTCTGGGACGTACAAATATGGATAACACTATATGCCCCAGCCATATTCATGGTGGGGGCATAAAAAATGATTTCATTTTTTACGATTCATTTACCATAAATTGGGTTATTTTTGCCTGGTGCAAATTTTGCGGATTTTTCAAAGAATGCGTATGTTATTTTTTGCATGTTTAATTTTTGCGGATTAAAGATTGTTAATACAAATTTACTGAAATCTTTAAAATGAGTAAATACTGATAATAACACCCCACACATTGATCTGGGTGAAGACGACAATCTCAGCCAATCAGAATTCAGTTTATAAATATATTCTCCATGGTCAGAGTACTTCCTTTGTTGGTTGAGTAAACATAGTTGGCTGATAGTATAGTGTCACCAAGCTGATGTTAATTGATAATTAAACTAAAATTGCAACACCTGTGAGTAGTTTTCATATTTTTTTATTGATAAATCTACTTGTGACTCGAGAAGACATACAACTATATCTTAATAGGTATGGAATGCCTGAGTCACATTTTATACTTAATCTAGGATTAAGTTACTTAATCTAGGATTAACGCTACTTAATCCTGGATTAAGTAACTTAATTACAATTAACGCTACTTAATTGATTTTCTCGTTAATGTGAAATTAACCCCATTTAAGTGACTAAAATCAATTAAGTACAGAAAATCCAAGATTAAGTTCTCCTAGACATAACTTAAGTGCTTAATCTAGGATGAAGTAACTTCATCCTGGATTAACGCTACTTAATTACTTAAGTGTAGTTGTTACTATTTTGGGAACATACTTTCCAGATCGGGATGTAACGTACAATTTGATTGGTTCATCCTAGGAATATTATTGATAGTGGACTTTAAATGGACTTTAAATGCTTGAAACAATATTTAAAAGTAATTAAATAGATAAATTAAAAGATTAATAAAATAAATTTAATTATTTATTTATTTGTCAAAATGTTTAATCAAATTCATGTTAAACAATAAATGAATGAATTAATTAATTAATTTATTTATTTATTTATCTATCTTTTTATTTATTAATGAATAATATTATTGATTGATTGATTGATTGATTGATTGATTGATTGATTGATTGATTGATTTATTTATTTATTTATTTGATTCATCGTAGCAATAGTGATAGTGAACGTTAAATGGACCTTAAAGGCTTTAAACAAATCAAATAAATAAATATTTAAAAGTAATTAAATAGATAAATCAAATGAATAATGAAATAAAGTAAATTTATTTATTTATTTATTTATTTATTTAAAATGTCAAATGATTAATTTAATTCATGTTTGAGAATACCGGTAAATATATTCATTTATTCATTCGTTTATTTATTTATTTATTTATTATTTATTTATTTATTTATTTATTTATTTGATTTGATTTGATTTGATTTTATGTTGTTTTGTTTTGTTTTATTAAACACAGCGTATTTTTAAATGCGAAAGAGAGGGTTCATTCCCGATTCTCCCACTTTTAATAACCTATAGAATTATAATCCCTTATATATACAATTAGAACAATAGGATTAAAAATATAGTCTGTTTTAAAGAAGACTAATACCTGGTTATTTTTATCAGAAATTTATTAACTTAAACATAATTTTAATGTTTATATTGATCATGTTTCTTTAAAACAAATATAACATATAATAATGATAATTTTAAGCAACAAAACATAATAGCACAAAATTATAAACGCCAGCTCAAAATAAACATCAAAGTTAAGATGAAGCACTATAAATTCAAAAACTTTCTGACATTGTGTATAGTGAAAGGAAGAACCTTTAACCATAACTCCAGGGAAAATATTCTTCACAGCATTTCTGAAAGCAATTTAAAACTCCAAGAAAATGGTATCTAGCTGAACATAAAAGTCTTCGCTTTTCCCTGGTAACAGTCTAAATACCAAAAGCTACAATAAGACTATTGAGCATTACGTGTATAGTACAAAGTTTGGTGGAAAATTTTTGGGCAAGTATAGAATGTACCATCACAAAATATCACAGACGCACTTGCAAGATGCTGTAAATTTTCAAATGCCACGAGAAATGTAAACAATCAAAATCTTTCTCTGGTAAACGTTAAATACCAGTCGCATTGTACATGTCTATTTTAGCTTGTGAATTACAATTAAAATTATAAAATATAAGTAATATAAGGACTATAACTTTGAAGAATGAATTTTATCCAATCCTGCTCCTTAACTTTTGAATTAAAAGAGGTATCAAAGTAATATTTTCAAGACACATATAGTATGGAAAGATGATGTGTCGCATACCAAATTGATAACATCAAGGTCAAGATCAAGACCAAGATGATCTGCTCAGGAAAGGCAGAGGAAACCGGAGTAAACCACTGACTCTCGGGAGAGTAAATCACAATCATAAATTAGTGTTGTAATAATAATAATAACAGGCATTTTTAAAATTTTATTTTATTTTATTTTTTTCAAAATATTTTTACATATAAAAAACAAATGATTTTAACAGGGTAAAATTAACTAACTTTTTTTAAAATTATGACTGATCAGTGTTATTTGGCTGGCTCCATTTATTATCATAATTCATAAATTAGTGCTATAATAATAATAATAATAATAATAATAACAGGTATTTTAAATTTTTTATTTTATTTTTAATATTTTTTACATTCAAAGAACAAATTATTTTAATTATTTTAAAATCCAGGTGAATGAAACGAAGGATAAGGAAATAGACTATAATTACTAAAATAACATTTAAGACCAACGTTTATATTTACTAGTAATTAAAAGTGGGAGAATCGGGAAGACTCCAAAGAGAGAGAGCCAACTTGTTCCATTGACAAGGCATGGTGTAAAAACAAATTTTGATAATGCCAAAATATATTTGGGATTCAACAGATATAAAATCTTTACCCGTGAACTTATGGATCATGAAACAAGATAACGGTACCCTGCACTATTGGCCAGTTTAATATATGGGTACTATATTGGCCATTTAGTATATGGGTCTATACACGTGCATAATACAATGTGTCATACTGTCAATTACCAAAAGAATCACATATATACATGTAATTTCTGGTTATGTGTATTTGTTATTTTATTCAGAGACATATGTCTGTTTTTCTTTACCAGTCTCGCAGTCATCGTTAGATTTTTTAACGAATAAAAATGGTTATAGATAACTTTTATTACAACTTTTTGTTTTAAAAAAATTAAAAGACCAGGGCTTCATATGGATTAACGGTCTCGGTGACGAGAGAGAGATATGTTTGTGTTTTACTGGCTAAAACGTTTTTAACCCAGAGACTCGAATCTAGCAATGTCATCCACAAGTGTGCAGTTTAGTCCACTCGAACACCAAGTCACCCAAACATGCAATAGATTTTAATAAAATTAATATTAAATTACCGTAAAAATAGAAAGAAACAATAAAAATAAAAAGACAAATCAGACGGAACATAAAGAGAGAGAGAGAAAGAGAGAGAGAGAGAGAGAGAGAGAGAGAGAGAGAGAGAGTGTGTGTGTGTGTGAAATTGCAAAAACGGCAACGTTTTTCTCAGCGACTTTTCAGTAGTGCGAGAGAATTAATATACAATCATCTATGTAATACTTAATATTTGGAACAGAATATTATAACTTGAAGATAGCATTTCCGCCCCCCCCCCCCTCTCTCTCTCTCTTCTCTCTCTCTCTCTCTCTCTCTCTCTCTCTCTCTTGCAATCCTATTCCACAGTCTATCTTGCAAACGTATTGAAGTATATAGTCGGATATGATGTCATTCAATGATGTCCTTGTTCATATCAGAGACATATGTGTTTCTGTTCATATGATATAGTATATTCACATATCATGCCACAGCCTAAATCCACTGATGATTGTTAAAAATGATTAAGTATAATCAATGATAACACAAATTCAAAACATCAATAAAAATCAACTTATCATTATCAAACCCATAGTTGCATTTCCGTCCTCTAGTCTGTCCATAAATACTGTGGTATTGGAATCTCTAGATAATAACAATAATAATATTATCATCATCACTATTACTATCACCATCATAATGGTAGTGATTGTTTTAGTGTTTTTAGTGAATGTGGTAATGATGATGGAGGTAAAGGTGATGAAAGTGAAGGATATTATGGTATCATGCCTCAAATGTTTCTCTATGTTGCGGAATTTAGACTTTTTGTCGCATAAGAGCGTCCTCTTTAGGAACTGAAATTCCCTGCATAGACGTTTTGGAACATGTTTATGCGGCAACACCGCTATGTGGGGTGATACGAGCAATTATTGTATTACCTCTCGTACTATTTGACGGAATGGAACGATATATATCTCCTGTGTGATACCAAGTTATATAATTACGTGACACAAGCTATACCATCGTGATTCCGATCTTTTATGTGGCAATACCTAGTGGTATGTTACGGACAGAGACTGTGATATAATCATTATATTAATGATGACACTCCTGATGCGACTATAGCTAGTGCTATGTGGCAGAGGGAGATAGTGACATCATGATATGAGTGATTATTTGGCTACCCCTCGTACTATGTAGCAGAGGAAGATTTTGACAGAATGATCGGACTCCCTTTGTGATAATACCAATGATAGAGACTAACCGAGTGTTACGACTCCGTATGTGACTATAACTAAAGTATAAACAGAAATGGATTACACTCAGTTATTTGTCTCTAAAAAAAATTATTACTGAAAATATTTTACTTTTTCTTAATAAAATATATTTATTATCAACCGGCCTAATATGCACTTTAGGTTTCCGTAATGTGTAGTTTGCTATAATCCAGCTTTACTGAGAAAAATTTCTCAATTTCTGCAATGATGGAAAATTAACAGAGTCTATTTACTCCGCCTTTTTTCCCATGTAAGGCATAATGATAGTTCGTGACCTTTTTTCATCATATAACCAGTTTATTATGCAAGGAAGACTAATCAACCATGTGCTCTGCCCTGTATTAAGGCCAAAGCAAATCAAGTTCTGATTAATGTTATTTTACCATAATGCATTCTAAAGGAATTTCCGCTATGATTCAGATGGGAAAATGCTTATATGGGTGAGGGAAGTTGGGTATGTATCTGGAATTCATTTTTTTATTTTTCAGAAATATACAGAGATGTATTATATATGTACATCTCAAACATAAAATTGGTACTACCTTTTTACCCGTAGCTTAATTAAGCAATGGATTAAAAACAATTACTGATATGCTTTTGCTCTTGTAAACAGTTAAAAATAAACATGTATAAATTGCATTCATTTTAAGTGCAAGTCATTTTGCAATTTACTTAAAAATCGTTGGATCTATGTAACTCTCTCCATAACCTTATAAACAGGTGTTATTTTCCCTTGGCCTCATTTTGGTGTCATCAAACTGTTGTCCAGTCTATAAGTCAATCACCTGTGACACCTTTTAAACTTTGAATGAAACTCATAGTAAAAAGGGTTGGGTTTGTTGAAAGAGGTGGAGTCAAAAACTTAGATTTTTTCAGCTTGAACATTTTTGACAAAAATTTACACTATACAGAGGCAAAGTCTAAAGCGATGAAAAACTCAAACCATCATGATAAATTAGGCCGAGTATTGTTATATACACAGCCAAATTTCTGTTTCTCATCTTCAACTGGTTTTTGAGAAAAATCCATAAAACTGAGTGTAATCCATTTCTGATTATACTTTAGTGCTATGTAGCAGATAACCAGTGTGACTTTATTTCTGTCCATACTTAGTGTTATGTTGTGACCTCATTATGAAATCCTTATGTGGTCATGTATATTATTATTTAGCAGACGGAGACTTCTGTAACATCTCATAAAATGGCACAGACTTCATCTGCAATATGCAGATGGTATTTTCACACACGAGGTTACAGACTGATGCTACAATCACAATTTGTCATAGCTGTTTGACACGAAGACATATAGAGTGACATCTTTATTCCAAAGTCTGCATCTTGCAATTACACAGGGCATTTTGTATAGAGCAACTGAAGCCGCATCATGACGTTACCGACTATCGTACGTCTTAAAATATCACATAGTTTTAAAATGGCATGTATGACCTGCTGTAATCACATATAAAGTTGCAGTGAGATGACAAAGTTTTTATTTACAGGTACAATCACATATGTAGTTGCGCATCTACAGGTAACATGTCGCACAACATAAGACACAGGGTCGCATTAAGATTGCATATATCTTTCACATATGATATCTATATTTGCCACTAATCATGTGGTATTAACACATACAAAGTAACATCATGATGTCACAGTATATATCTGTCATATATCATAAGATATGGCAACATAAGGAGTCATTAATGATGTCACAGTCCATATCTGTCACATATCATACGATGTTACCAAATAGGAGTCATTTAATGATGTCACAGTCCATATCTGTCACATATCATACGATGTTACCAAACAGGAGTCATTTAATGATGTCACAGTCCATATCTGTCATATATCATACGATGTTACCAAATAGGAGTCATTTAATGATGTCACAGTCCATATCTGTCATATATCATACGATGTTACCAAATAGGAGTCATTTAATGATGTCACAGTCCATATCTGTCACATATCATACGATGTTACCAAATAGGAGTCATTTAATGGTGTCACAGTCCATATCTGTCCATATCATCAGATATTACTAAATAGGAGTCATTTAATGATGTCACAGTCCATATCTGTCACATATCATACGATGTTACCAAATAGGAGTCATTTAATGATGTCACAGTCCATATCTGTCACATGTCATACGATGTTACCAAATAGGAGTCATTTAATGATGTCACAGTCCATATCTGTCACATATCATACGATGTTACCAAAGAGAAGTCATTTAATGATGTCACAGTCCATATCTGTCATATATCATACGATGTTACCAAATAGGAGTCATTTAATGATGTCACAGTCCATATCTGTCACATATCATACGATGTTACCAAATAGGAGTCATTTAATGATGTCACAGTCCATATCTGTCACATATCATACGATGTTACCAAATAGGAGTCATTTAATGATGTCACAGTCCATATCTGTCAGATATCATACGATGTTACCAAATAGGAGTCATTTAATGATGTCACAGTCCATATCTGTCACATATCATACGATGTTACCAAATAGGAGTCATTTAATGATGTCACAGTCCATATCTGTCAGATATCATACGATGTTACCAAAAAGGAGTCATTTAATGATGTCACAGTCCATATCTGTCACATATCATACGATGTTACCAAATAGGAGTCATTTAATGATGTCACAGTCCATATCTGTCATATATCATACGATGTTACCAAATAGGAGTCATTTAATGATGTCACAGTCCATATCTGTCACATATCATACGATGTTACCAAATAGGAGTCATTTAATGATGTCACAGTCCATATCTGTCACATATCATACGATGTTACCAAATAGGAGTCATTTAATGATGTCACAGTCCATATCTGTCATATCATACGATGTTACCAAATAGGAGTCATTTAATGATGTCACAGTCCATATCTGTCACATATCATACGATTACCAAATAGGAGTCATTTAATGATGTCACAGTCCATATCTGTCACATATCATACGATGTTACTAAATAGGAGTCATTTAATGATGTCACAGTCCATATCTGTCATAATCATACGATGTTACCAAATAGGAGTCATTTAATGATGTCACAGTCCATATCTGTCACATGTCATACGATGTTACTAAATAGGAGTCATTTAATGATGTCACAGTCCATATCTGTCACATATCATACGATGTTACTAAATAGGAGTCATTTAATGATGTCACAGTCCATATCTGTCATATATAATAAGAAGTTGTTTTATGCCTATATTTGTTACATATAATAAGATATCAACACAAAGAATTCGTATCATGATGTCACAATCTATATCTGCCACATTTCTTAAGACATCGCCATATATAGTCATTTCAGGACGTTTCAGTCTATATCTGTCACATATCATATGATATCAGCCCATAAGCAGTCGTTTCGTGATGGCACAATCTATATCTGCCACAAATCAAAAAGCCTTAGCAAATTCGGTGAGCAACCTCAATGTCAAAATCTCGATCTACCACATGTAATGAGGTATTGCCACATTTGGTCTATAAGTAGGTTCATTGAGTAACAAAGTATCCCATTAATGCTTATTTAGCGGATCATGATACACGTGACAACTGCAAGTGCACTTCATGTGACGGGATGGAGGTGAGTATGGTGAACGGAATTCATCATATGTGAGAAGTCGCGATAGCCGTGGATATCTGGCCATATTTTTAAACAGTATTAAAATATGTCGTGACAGTCGTGGTGGGGATAAGAAGCATGGTAGGGCATATGAGGATGGGGTGAACGTGACAATGTATGCCTGAACTAAACAAATGTTGATATTAAATGGTCAAAAAGCATGTGCTTTTCTTTGCATCTCCGGGCTCCGTTTCAAGGTTTGTCAAGTTCTGTAGCATTTCATTGTGCTTTTAGTAACAGCTAATGTTAATCCATTTTATTAAATTAAATTTTTATGAAAGCTAGATGTATGGTTGTCGTTTTGCCGCATTCTATCCACGCTAATCAGAGCTCATTCCCAAGATCGGTCAAACCAGACTTCAATGCAATATTACAAGTATAAAAAACCAGCGCGCATACCGCAATTATAGATTTATTCGATAGGGGTAGGGCTATTGCTCTGATAATGCAAGAACATTATTTTGCAACGTCATGTAGCCCAAGAATTTCTTGTTTAGTTGGATGATCAGAGCCAAGTGGAGACTGGGTGACCATTCCAGAGGCGAAAGCCCGCGCGTTACGTCAAGATAACCATACCTCTCTCGCACCCGGCGGCAACAGAGACGATATGCAAACTTGTCAGCAATAATATTAATGGTCTAACAGTGTGTCCAAGAATGGTTAGGAATCGGTTGCGGGGTTTCATTTAAGACCATAACGTCCATATGTTGGCCCGCGGCTTACGCAGTGGCAGCGCTAATGTCGAATGCAGTGGCTGCTATCACATGCGCCTAGTCGGTTTCGTTTGGCCTATTGGAACGTGTGTTGTATTTTTACTGTCAGAATGACGACAACATATCTATCGACGATGATTTGAGAAGAAAAAAACACTTATTACCATAAGTACAGAGACAAAATAAAGTAATTACTATGCATAAAGGCTATTTTGAACATGCATATATTGCGATTAAATTTTTAATTCCATTTTTGTGTTAACATTTTAATTATATTTCAACACAGAAAAGAGAGACCTAGGTGGACAAAAATATGTTTTCTTGAAATCAGTCTATGTGAGTGTGTGGATCCATAAATTTTGTCATTTTTTCAATAAAATTAAAATGGTTAAGTATAAATACTCCTATTAGGTACCTCATTGGTTAGGGTTAGGGTCGTAGGTCGTCCAGGTGTGAATTATCTTGATTCAATCACGCAGGTAAAATGTACATTCATTTGTAATTTGGGGTCCAAATGGTTAGCTGGAATACATATTTTCTGTCACAAATGTGATTTTTTTCTATATACAGACGTTAACCAAAACATGCAGCATTGACAAAAATATAATTTTTAGTTAGGTCCTTGAATAATGAATAAATATGCACTATTAATTTGTCCAAGCAATTCATTATTAAAATGTAATTTACAATATTCCATGTTCAAAATAGCATTTATGTACAGTAATTAAAATCTAAAACAGATTTTATGAGTAAATAGCCACTTTTTCAACAATTTGAAATATAATGTTTTCTGTATATTTATAGTGTGACACCACTAATCGATTTGTTTATAGCTAAGTGTATTGTTGGGTATGTTGTCTATGATATAACCTTATCCTGTTCATATAGCACAGATGTACCAATTTTGATAATAAACAATGTATGTAGCAATCTAATAAATTATAAATTAATAAACTAACAAACAGTTGTGGTTTTCATTCTTATATAAATAATAAATAAATAAATAAATAATAAATAAATAAATAAATAAATAAATAAAATTTTTATTTTATTATTTATTTTATTTTATTTTATTTTATTTTATTTTATTTATTTAATAAGTATTCATTGATTACAATAAATTTGCGTGAAAATAGTTCTCAAGATGAATTTATTGTAATCAATGAATACTTATTAAAATCTAATCAAATCAAATCAAATAAATCAATTAAAATCAAATGAAATGGAATTTATTCATTTATTTTATTTTATTCATCATTTATAAATAAATAAATACAGAAAATAAAATAAAGTAAAATAATAATAATAATAAAAATAAATAGTAGCAGAAGTTCTTTGAGAATTATTTAACACAAATTTATTTTAATCAATGAAAACTTATTAAATAAAATAAAAAAGTATTTATAAGTATTTACTTTATTTTATTTTATTCATTTAAAAGTAAATAAATTAAAAACAAATGAATAGAGTAAAATAAAATAAAATAATTAATTACAAATGTATATATATAAATAGTAGCAGAAGTTCTTTAAGTATTATTTTAACGTAAATTTATTGTTCTCAACGAATTCTTAATAAATAAAATAAAATAAAATGTACTTAATGATTTATTTTTTATTAATTAGATACCTTTTAAAAAGCCCGGTTATAGTATATTTGTGTTAATGGCTTTCATTGGCTGAAGTCGTCAACCCGTTTTTTTATCCAATCAAATTACTTCATCACTTAATCCTGGATTTTCTCTACTTCATTGAAATTACAGTGTATAACTTCACTTAAGTAGTTAATTCCACTTAACTGTAGTTAAACATCTAATTAACATGAAGCAGAGAAAATGCATTTTCTCTCACTTAATTCAACTTAAGCTGAGTTAACTAGAGTTAAGTTAATTTAAAGTCACATTAATGTGCTTCATCCTTGATTAAGTAGCGTTAATCATAGATGAAGTAACTTAATCCTAGATTAAGTAGCGTTAATCCTAGATTAAGTAACTTAATCCTAGATTAAGTTAATAATGTGACTCAGGCATTCCATAAATAGGTATATTAATGAATAAGCACCTATGTCGGCAAACTGTGTAAATAAACTACACGAAAACGCTTTGGAATTAATATCTTTTAATATCATGGGTATAATTTCTACCAATTCGGACAATTTTTTCTATAATTTTTAATTGATAAAAAATAAATAGAATCTAATCATAGTTAATTGATACATGTAATACATCGTACTGATACAAATAACTTATCGCATGAAAACCACTTTCCCGGTAACGCATTTTCAACAATTCTGGGGATTTTTAAGAGCAATTTTTTTGCGATATAAAAATTTTTACGGGTTTAATTTTTGCAAATTTTTTCATCCGCAAAATCGCCAAAAATGAAACCACAGCAAAAAATCCGGATTTACGGTACAGAAGTTTTTAAACAACATATGAACACTTCAAACAACAGTATAGTGTATAGCCATAGCAAGTAGAATCATTTATGGCTATGGTGTAGAAATTAAAATTTCTGTGTGTTGTCTGTAATGAGATGACTTCGCTGAGAGCTAATTAATTCATGCAAACATAATAAAAGATCTGACAAATCAAAATGCTTGAAACAAAGAAGAATTAAATTATAGATTAATATTTACAATATCACTGTATCTCTCTTCGATGAAACATGCAGAGGAAATTGTATTGCAATTCCCATGAAAGACAATTGGGGTCATGACCCTTGCTGTGTATCAATTTTCCAGCAATACATATATTATATCATGGCCTACACAGGGGGTCACATGATCATGCGAGACACGCCAATCTCGCATGGCTAAAAACCCTATCTCAAGCGAGCAGATAAGGAAGAAATAGCACCGAGGTACAAAATATCTATTAAAGGAAAGAAAGGTAAATATAAGAAATGACATTTCTGCTCATGGTATTTCAAGGGGTAATGAAAAATAGTGTGGTGCATGCCAAATTCAAAATGAAGGGTTTTGGCACATGCCACACTGTCTTGCATTAACCCTTGAAATACCATGATCAGAATGCCATTTATTAAAAGATTACGAGTACTACTACTTGTCCTAAGGATTACACATCTATAATATGTAGCTACTGTACATTAGATGTTTATGTTTAAAGACATTTAATAAAGAAATTTAACCATTTTTTTTTATCTCAAAGACAAACCAAGAACCTTAAAAATCACATTTCTTTTCATTGCCCAAAAAATTTAAAGATTCTGGAAAAGTCAATTTATAAGGTGAAATGTAAATAAACAACACAGAATTGAAAACAAGAAAACTAGGCCTAATGGCAGACAAAAAGAAGCATTTGCATTGCTCATCTTTGGCATTCATGGAGGAGGTTCATTGAAAATTAAGCATGTCTTTGGCATTCATGAAGGTTCATTGAAAATTAAACCAGCTTGTGACTTGTAAAATGGCCCTTTTAAGCATACCCTACTGAATTAATTTGGGTAAACATCAGTTTTTTCAAGCAGTAGTTTAAGTTGAATCTTAATTCTGTTGATTTCTCAATTGACACAGGATATAAAATTGTTGAAATTTAAGTCAATAGGCATAGTCAAACAGTTTATTTTTTCATTTTCATAAATCATCTTTATTACCAAAGAGTTTGATAAAACCCATGTTAAACAACAAGGAGTAATGATGTTTATAGCCTCAGTCAAATTTTTTTAGTTTATATCAAATTGTTCAGTTCTGGGATGCTGGGGGAAACTAGATTACCCAGAGGAAACCACCAACCTTCAACAAGCTGACGGACCAATTTCCTGACAATAGGATCTGTACCCTGTTGGATTTGAGACTAGTCATTCAAAAGTTCTGGGATCTGTAAATGTGTATTTTAGATCACTTGGCCCAGTAGCCAGTACGGACCAATTTACAACATGGGAAAGATTCACAAATATACTTGGTAATCAGTGTATTATGTTTACAAATTTAAATGCATTTTGAAACATGCACAATGAATTTTTAATAGAAAAGATTACCTTTTTAGACTTTTGCACAAGTTCTAAAAGAATTTATTAACAATCATCCCAGTTGGTCAAGATCAATTGAGAAATACAAGTAAAACAGTGAAAACAATTGACATATCGCCGACCATGCCTATTATGTTTTAACACTGGCCACCATTACAGTACCAAAGCAGCGTTATGGCAACTAATGACATAGTAGTCTCTGTGACATCATTAAACGGCACAAATCAGGCCAAGTTTTTATTCTTTTTGCATGTAAATCAAGCATGCTGGCCATTTGTGGGAATATTGTGGGCGTGGCCGGCGATCTGTCAATTGTGACAGACACACAGAAAGAAAAATGAAAACGCACATGGACAGCTAGAATACACAAACAAAAATCTTAGGGTCATAAAAATCTAAATTTCAGCATTCAGAACATTTATACAAATAAGTCTTCTTAATGAATAATTGCTAGTATTCCTTAAGTAACATCTGTATATAACAGAATAAGATTAGGTATTTCATTTCAAAGTACCTAAATAAGTGGATTCTAAATCTGCTGCTTCTGACTGTTGGTGTAACTTAATTGATTTAATATCTAAAAGAATATAAAAAAGTATTTACAATTTATAGAAAAATAATATAAAACAGATTAAGTGTAATTTTATATACTACAATTTTGTAAAATACAGACAATACTTTAATATACATACAAGGGTTTACAATTTATAAGATAGCTAATAATTCAGCATACATTTGAATATGCGACCTTACCCTTTTAACCCATGTTCTTCAGCAATATATATACATCTTGTATATCAAAATGATCATTATGCCAATACCTATGACATTCTAATATACATGACTATGAATAAGTTTATAGTTTTAAGAGATAATTAACAATTTCTATATCCTTATGCATCTGTGACCTTGACCTTTGAATCCATGACCTTTGACTATATATCAAAATAATCATTATGTTGATACCTAAATATTGTAATATATATAATTCTCCAGATCATAGCCATTTCAGCAGTAGTATTGTTTCACTTCTGTGACTTTGACACATGAACTTCATTTTAATATCAAAATGATCACTGTATCAATACCTTCAATAAAGTAATAAACATGCCTATAAAAAAGTGACTGTTTCCAGATATATTGAAAAATAAAGTAGTTTTAGCAATACCTCCCCTTCAGTGCCTTGTCATTTCCCCTTATTAGGCCATAAAGCTACAGTTTGTGCATGTACAAAGTATGCTATACACGAAATATCTAAATTATGTATTTCTTGTATGTTAAGAGGAGAAGGTTAATAAAGATTTTCCTATTTCCCCTTTATGGGGCCTCAAGAGGAAATAACACTTTCATTTGGTCAAACCTGAAAGCCATTAACCCAGCCACAACAGTCAATTAGTTTCATCAAATTTAGCCCTGTAGTTTTGGAGGAGATGATTACAATGTGCAATATTAACACATTATGAATGTTGCATGACAGACGACAGACAGTGAATCACCGCAATAGTTCATCTTGTGCTAAAATCAGATCCATATTAAACTTCTCTGTTTTGTTTTTTTCTATCAAAATGACACAATTTGGTACAATACTAAGCCTGTGAAAGGATATCAAAACATTCCAGTTGTATTACACAGTTCACTGCCCTTGAGCAACAACCATTCAACCTCTGAATGATGCCAGCATGGAACTTTGTCACATTATGTTCATGAGTTCCGTAAGAAGGCGCTTCTTACAGAACTCATGAACATAATGTTCTTGTATCACACTTACTCCTTAAAAAATTCCAATTTTGAAAAATTTTAAATATAAGCTGGGTTCATACAGCAAATGCCTAACAAAATTCAAGGACTTTTCAAGGACTCTTTGATAATTTTTCAAGTCTCTGAAACCCTTATTTTTGACCACTGAAATCAAATTGTGCGTCTTATTCTCTGTAGTTTCATTCTTGTATTAGAATATCACCCGGAATTCTTCGGTTACAAGTCATAGACTCACAAATGGTATTGACCGAGACAAGAGGGATAACGCAATGTTTTTTTATTTATCATAAATGTTGCAACTGCATTTTTACCGCAAGTTTTATGCTGATTAGTTCAAAGTTCCAGGACTTTTCAAGACAGATTGACAGAATTCCAGGACTTTTCAAGGACTCTGCTTGTTTTTACTCATTTTCAAGGACTTTTCCAATCAGTGCTCATTTTCAAGCACTTTTCAAGACTCTGCGAATCCTGATAAGGGATGAAATGGTTTTTTTTGACTTTACAACACCAGTAGGTGTTTAACTTGGAAAACATTTAACACCTTTTAAACACACACAAGCAAATTCAGAGAATTAGGAATTAGTTGAATAGCGCTTCATAGTTAAGCAGAATTACTCCATAAAAGAAATCTCTGGACAGATGGAAGTCAGTGGGAGGGATGAGTGACAAGCGAGGGATAATAAATGGGAAAGGTGAGGGGTTAATACATGGACAAATTTGTATGATAAATGTAACTAGAACTGTCTCGCAAGAGCAAAATAACCCCTGCCCCGACATCTACAAGAATTTGATGTTTACCTACAACCTTGACCTTTTTAATAGGACCTTAGATCAAGGTCATGACATGCCTTTGACCCATGAAGATTATTCATATGAATTTTTATGACACTCTTTAAAAGCAATTATGAGAATATGGCTGGGACACGATTTGATTCCTACAGACTGACGGACAGGCATGGTGATGTCTATATACATGATATAATGTAGTTCGCAGGGTGTTAAATAAAGACATCTAAATAAAAGGAATATATATATATATATGCCATATGGGTGACTAGGTACTTGTAGATACTTGCTTTCATTAGTTGATGTTGTTGTTGTTCCACTTTTCTTACCATTGCATTTCTTGTCCAATAAAGACCTGCCCTTATCCATAAAATGCTTTCCTTTATCCAAAAGGGACCTGCCTTTATCTGTCTTGTCCTTGTCAGTTGGTTTGCACTTATTGAACTAAAAAATATCAAAGTTAAAAATGTTTGTGTTCATTAATATTCACTTCAGTTGCTCCTTTTAAAGAAGCAAATTCAGTGAATTGGGTTCTATGTTGTACCACATGATACCCTTAATGTTTGTGCAGAACAGTTAATATACAATGGAATCATATCAGTTCACATTTTCCTGTAAAAACATTATGCTGGGAATTTGTGGTGCAAAACATCCCGTACAAAATATAAATGATCATGTGGTACAGTAGCGAATCCCATTAGTAAGGTACCTCTTGTGATTTGCATGTATGTTCAAAGGACTGTAACTCTAAGGAATATAAGCAAACTAACTGGGGTTAAAGAGATCTGCTTCTTCTATAAATGTTGATGCCTTGCACCAAATTCTGTGGTGATAACAAGACATGCTCGTTTCTATGAACAACTTCTGTGATAGAACTAAAGAATTTGACCATTGAACTGTCTAGAAATGGCATTTATAGTGCTATAACTTCCATTCCCATGCAAAGCAAACTGAATAACACACGCTAGCATTGCACTGCAATGGAAGGTATAGCACTAAAAATGCTATTTCTAAACAGTTCAATAGTTATATTTACAAACTGAAGTCATGTTACAGATTTCAACAAGAGTAATGGTGCTACTCAGAAATAGTAATTAACTTTGTGAAACATTGCACCGTTCATTAATCTCTTAATCCGATTATGATGCCCGGAAATACTTAATTGTAAAACACCAGAGTCATCCATCCTTGACAATTGTTTTTTTACTTGATGATTTCAAGCGGATTTTAAAACATTTTTAAATTTTATGTTGCACTGGAATGTGTCTGGCAATGTGTATTTCCCATATTTCATGATATGTATTATAAGGATAATAAAGTCAGTTGTATAGTGTTCTAAAGGGTATGCAATTTCAATGCTGGACTACAGAAATTTCCCCTAGCGCAAAATTTATAAGTCAAAATTTTACCCACACGATTATTTTCACCATTAGAGTAGTGAAACCTACATGTATAAAGACCACTCATAAGACCTCAGGCCCTGGTTTCACAATCATTCCTTAGCTTAGATTTTCCTTAACTTAAATCTTGCAAATTTTCATATCTTTATAATTTTGTTAATGTTCAAGATATTTAGGAATTTAAGTCATCATTTTTAAGATCACTTCTAGATTAAAACATCTGCATTTAATCAAGTTATTATTCAAAATTTGTTTTTTGCATTATATCAAATATTTTGTGAACTCTTTGTAGAAAAAAAAACGAAAAGTAAATAGATTTTCATCTAATTGAAACAAAATGTTTTAAAACTGTTGATTCAAAAATGATATTGTAATATTTATTGGTGATTTAACTTTGTGCTAATCACTGATTGAATAAACCAAGCTTCGAACAACTGGGACCAGAAATTTATATAGATTTTATAGACAGTTGATCTTGATATTAAGGTTCTTTTTGGCTGAAAATTACAGGTACAGAGAAAAAACAGGAAGTTTTACTGTACAATACAAACACTGTTATGTCTGCTATGGTTATTGTGTCTATAATGTCCTCTGCTGTGACCTTGACCTTTGACCCAAACTTCCATGTAAATCAGTCTTCAAACTAACAAACATTCACTGCTTAAGAGAAATAAAGCAGACATATGAATGCTGACAAAAACCTCAAATTTTAGTTTTCTGCATGCTGTGAGTTTGACCTTGACCTCTATACATCTTCTAAATATGCCAAACAATTTTTTTAATTTTCACTAAAACCCTTCATACTGTTCAACTACTTATTGTTAAGTATGCTGAATGTCATCATACATTATAGAAGCATGTGTAACAGTGGTTTCAGAGAAGCTTTTCAAAGAATTCATGAAAAAGATTCAGCTTTTTTCTATAAGTTGTGAAGATTGGATCAAAGAATTTTTTTTCACAAAATCTGTTTTTTTTTAATATTTTAAATAGTCTGCTATCTACTATCTATATTAGAAAAAAAACTTGGTTGAAACTTGAATTTACAATGCTATTATTGTGTATTTGCTGTTTATAGTGATGGTAGACATCCTACATGTCAGACATGATTACATGGTATAAACTTAAGTCCAACAAAACTTAGAACCTTCATATCAGGTTTTGTTCAAATAGGCCACAGGTTTAAGTGAAAGAGATTAAACTTTAACTACACACACATATGAATGCACAGACACTTTACCATTCTGTACGCATAAAATCAGCTGGATAAAGACAGTTGAACTAAAATTATTTTCTAATTTCAAACAGGTTAGCATGAAAAATTTAATGTGTCTTTCTCAATTTTGCTTAGAATATCTTAAGTTACCAGAAATACAATAGATTAGTTTTGTTATTAGATTAAAACCAGTTAGCAATTTCAAGTCATAAAAACCATTTATAGGCATTGAAAACTACTCAAATCTCTCCATCAGATAAGCTCCTATTTCTGTTTTAATTTGTTAAAGGCAATGTTACATTCTGACATCAAATTTTATGGGTCCTGTTAATATCTTGCTAGCAAAGAGTGATGTTAAGGTATCAAGGTTCCCATATCATGTAAATGGTATTTGGAAGAACTCCATTAAATATTTGAGCAGCATCACAATTCAATAATATGCACACCTTTATTTAGACAAATACACTCACTCAGTTTCATTAAATTCCATTAGAATCTGCACGACTTGTCAGTTACAAGATTCCCAACTTGTGTGCAATAAATTTAAATAATACTTCCTGTAACATATTACAGAGGCTGCAGTGGCCTAATAGTGTCAGTCTACAAATCCAGGGTCTTTCACTGCTGTGAGTTCGAGTCTCGCTCAGATCACATGTCGGAAAGTGAATTTTCCTTGCAATTGACCTTCTCTGGTTCAACCGGTGTCAGTATAATGTGACTTGGGGAGTGCTTGTCTGCGGCGTACTGACTTGATGAGCTAGCACCTTAAAGTCACCCCGAATGTGCGCTGGTACAAGGCAGACCATCAAACACACTGGCACTTCACATGCATACACAAACTTGTTCATGGATTAATCCATAGAGAGTAATAAATTACCGTATAACTGGAAATTTTCCCTATTTTTTTGCTATGGAAATTAAATCATGAAAAATAATGGTGTTTTGCATTCATGAGTATTGGTCAATAACTCGACGGCCTCCGGTTGTTTGACCTTTTGTGAAAGACTATTCGTATTCAATATTTTGTTACGTTTGAAATCTAAACATGTCGTCTGAATTGCAAATTAAATTTTGATAAATTTTATTAATATCCCGATAAGCGATTGTCGAATCTTGGCACTTTTTACTCAAAACCACAAATACGAAAATGCAATATGACCTCTGACATAGGAATATATAATTAGTGTTTGTAATGGCGGCACCTTCTTTAACATATAAACATGGGTGCCGGTAATTATGGACAATCATCGTATATTAATGAATAAGGAATCTGGAATGGCCCCAATCATTAAACAAACAAGACACGCGAGATGTTACCTGGAAGACTTGATTAAAGTTGATTACAGGTGACCAGATATTTACTTCTTTGCCGAAGGCTATTCTGTTACACGAGAGAAAGAATCGGCAGCCTCATCGGTTATATCATATTTACAGTCATTCAATCGCAAAAATTAAATACACAAACATTTTTATACAGGTATATTTTCATAAAATCCAAAAAAACTAACACCGCAAAAATTTCCAGTTATATGGAAGTTCTCGTTGGAATAGCCAAAAAATTGCTGATATGACATTAAGCAACATTCAACTGACATATCGAAGCAGCACTAGCATCATAATTTCATAATATGCAACTCTTAAGGTCATTAAAAACACACACAGTCCCACCTAATCTAATTTAATTTCATTAAAAACTGTAGTACCAGTTAAAGTAACATGCTTAAAAATTGTAACAGTTGGACAGACAAACAGATGGAAAAAGCAGACCAAATAAACATACAAACATAGCACTGTTGTGCTGCTGTACGGCATAGTTGGGAAAATGGTGCTGGAGTAGGACTATGAATATAACCCAATTGTACCATCAGGATCGATTGTTGTTTGTCATTTTGGATAAAGAGAAAGTAGAGGTTTTGCAAACCAGACTGCTGCTTTAGGAGGTTCATTCTAGCGTGTGTATGTAACTGAATAATTTGCTGTATAAGTCTGGGTTTTAAACAAGAGGCCCATGGGTCTTAACGCTCACCTGTGAACTTGACCTTTGAACCTATAACCCTCATTCATATATCAAAATGATCATTAGGCCAATACCTACAATATTCTAGCATACATGCCTATACAAAATTTTTATAGTTTTCAAGATAATTAACCAATTCAGTATTAATTTGCATCTGTGACCTTGACCTTCGAACTCATGACCTTATCATAAGACCAATACCTACAATATTCCAATATATATGCCTATACAAAGAGTTTATAGTTTTTGAGATAATCAACCATTTCAGTACTTGCTTGCATTTGTGACCTTGACCTTTGAACCCATGACCTTCATCCATATATCAAAATGACTGTTAGACCAATACCTACAATATTCTAATATGTACAGTTTATATTTCTTTTGACAATTTACCATTTCAGTACTTGTTTGCATCTGTGACCTTGACCTTTGAACCCATGACCTTTATTAATATATCAAAATGACCATTGTGCCATTACCTACAATATTCTAATATGTATACCTATATAAAAAGTTAATAGTTTTGCAGATAATCAACTATAATGGTAATAGTTGTGCATCTTGACCTTGACATTTGAACCCATGACCTTGATCTATGTATCAAAATGATTGTCATGTCAATACCTACAATTAACTAAACATCCCATGCCATTATCACCTTTTATGTTTAAAAAATAGCATTTTTTATCAAAGGTCAAAAACAGGGACATGACCTTGATCTCTGACCTTGACATCTTTTGGAAGAAAATAGCAAGACAAGATCAACAGTGAAATCTTCATTCAATTATTTTCAGCTGTTATTGAAATATAACAATAAATGTCTTATTTTCAAAATGACATAATTTTATGCAAAAAACGCGTAACCTATTTTTGTTCAATTTTCATGAAAAACATAATTTAAATGTTCCCAGGTATGCTAAATCCAAATATCCAATCAAAATTTGCCTGCACCTTTTGGTTTCAGACAAGAAGATTTTTTTTGTCTTTTTGCTATTTTTAGTAACGGGGGCCATCTTGTTAGGCGTGGTCAAACCCCGAACAAAATTTTGAAAGGCTGTTACCCAGGCATGATAATCACCATGTTTCATCAAATTTGGCCCAGTAGTTTTGGAGTCAAGATTAAAATGTAAAGTTTTGAACGACGCACGACACACGGCGGACGGTTATAGATTGCAATAGCTCATCTGAGCCTTTGGCTCAGGTGAGCTAAAAACTGCTGATTATCATTCACAATATTCTGGTTTTATTAATTCCGAATCGGTTAATTTGTAGTTTGCACATTGCACTGTACGATTTATCTCCCTTTCACAGAAGTCAAATGTAATCAATAAATTAGTTTTAAAATGTAGCAGAGTACCGCAACACCAAAATACATTATTATACCCTTTAAAATAAATTCAAATTATCATAGATTTTATAAAGAATGAGTTAAATCCACCCGTCATTGCTGTTTCTTTCATAAAAAGTTATGATTTTACATGGTAGGACGCAAACTTCCCAGACTACTTTTTATTGTATTTACGAGATCAGTTCGCCAAATTGCACAAATTTTTGGATGCAGCCCATCGCAATATATTACTAGATTCCGAAATATTTTCCAAATGTGAATATGTAACAAAATGCAGTACCCGTTTCAGAATACATATCTCACGATAAAACAGATACATTTCCTTCACGTTCATTTACCAGGCGCACTATTTCCATGCGTACTAATCTCATACAAAAGAACCCCAATCTTGGCAGAAAGTGATAGCAAAATACACATTCACTATCGTGAAACACTGTACAATAATATTTATAGATGTTATTAAAGATACATGTATATATAAAATTTGTAATTTTAAGAGCGTTTTGGTATTCCTGCATCTAAATTGCTAGTGTAAGTAAGTAAAACTAATTATTAATTTAGTTTTCTCCTTTGTTAGCTTTGTATCTCTTAGTGAGGTTTTACCTTGCTCTGTATTTCTAACATGGTTTGCTTAGCACTCTCAGCATTTCCAGAAACTACTGATATCTGAACAGCGGGTGCAAGATAATGGTTTCTTATATCACATTCCTTTTTTGACCATTTGATAGCTGGTACATCTGAACCTGTAATTCAAAATCAAATGATTCTTAAAAAATGTTTTACCGTAATCAATTATTTTTTCAAGGTACAAACACATATTACACAAGTACAGAGAGAGAGAGAGAGAGAGAGAGAGAGAGAGAGAGAGAGAGAGAGAGAGAGAGAGAGAGAGGCCTAAGATTCAACAGATATTGTAAGGTCAACAAACTTCACAAACTTGGAATCTTTCATGCCTTGGTGCTGTGCCTTTCAAGTTTTGAGAACCATGTTAAAAAAATGTGACTTTGTATCAATATGGCCTTGAAAAAAGGACATTAGATCAGTCATTAAATTTAGAAGCTCTGTTACTGTTTATTAAGTTTCAAACTTCTAGGCCTTAATTAAATTTGGTTAATAACATGAAGATTTCTAAAGATTTTACTGCTGATGACCATTTTGGTCTTGAATCAAAATCAAGGTCAAACTGAATTTTTGCAAATTAGGAAGGGCTTCGGTTAAGTTAGAAACATCCTTGTAATATTTAATTTAATTGTTGGTTCTTAAATATAAGACAGGTGTGTAAAAGTTAAATCTATCTGAATCAGTGGATTATGCTTTATTTTCATAGAAAAATGAGCAATGTTTGATACTGTCAACATTCTTGTGCCTAATTGTAACTGAAAATCTGCATAAGCATCTATGGTTGTCATAAAGTATTTCTGTAGAAAAGTAAATTTTCAGAATGTTATTGACATTCAAATATATAAAAGATTTTGGTGACCCAGAAAATTTGATCTTGCTGAAAGAAAACAGCTTGGTTATTTAACCAGAAAAAGTTAAATCCAGAGCTAGAAAAATAGAAACTGGATGAATTAAGACAAAGAGTTTATTTGTGTAAAAATCTTGAATCGCTAGATTTTCAGAGGGATAGTGACTCAAAATGTCATGTACAGGTATCTTAGGGGGTTAAGGCTAAAAATGTGGGTATTACAGACTGTTGATTTAAATAGTCCAAAATCAAACCTAATTAAGAAAATTTCAGACTGTTTGTGATAAAACTACCAATTTGTTCCATGTAAACAGGTATAGATTGTATAATTTTAGGACTGCACACATTGTATAAAACTTGGATTCTTAGGAAATGTTTAAGCCACTGACCCTTGTGAGGGTTGAGGCCCCTATTTCTCAAATTGAGCGGCTGTATAAATTATTTGATATTTCATTAATTCAAAAACCCCCTTGTTAATGGAAATATTATTTTTATAAAAAAAGTTAAAATTGTTAATAATTATGAGGAATACTATAAATTGAGAAGCAAGTTATATACATGTACCATACAATTTTGTGTTTTTGAGATATTTGTTGTAACAGTATTTGATTACCGGTATGCAATGTTTTATATATATAAACAGAACCTTAAAACTGTTTCATTTAATGGCATCCATTAAAAACTTTTACAGAGGCCTCGGCTCTAATGGACTAACTGAAAGATGAATGCATGAAAGAATTAAAAGATATACGACTGGGTCACTTGTAGACCTGTTTTTACTATCACTTAACAAATCATTTGTTTATTCAGATTAAAATGTATCAGCTGTTTAACATGTCAATGGAGAAGAAAATGGTATTTTATACCCCATTACCAATAAAACTGGATAATCCCTTCAAAATCTTTGAAGGCAAAGATGCTTCAGCCTTTTCACTTTCCCAACATTGATCTATGAAGTTATCATCCAGATCAAAATAAATCTTGACCAAGTTGACATATTCTAGTATATGACCTAGAATGATCCCCTTCATCAAATGAGCTAATTTTATTCCACTTTGTCCTCTGAACTTATCTGCAACATAAAATAAGAAAACAATACATTGTACATGTTGTATCTCAAAATATTATATACTCAAGGGTATTTATGACACGAAAGAAACAATTAATGCCTGAATGCTCACCTGAGGATATCATGGATATAACATATCTCATGCAGATGTTCAATGGTCAATTGTTAAAATTTTCAGCAGTTAGGGCCCAATGCAAGGATATTTGATTTCCTTATCGGTGACTTCAAAAGTGTGTGCTACAAATAAAGGTGTTGAGGAAAATCCTAGTTATGGATTAATTGTAAAACTGGAGCCTGATGTCATTAATAGGGCTGTGACGGGTTGAGAATTCTGTACCCGGGTACCCGAAATCTTGTACCCAACCCGGTACTGAGTACCCGATGCTTTTCAACTTCCACACATTTCAATTAAGAATCTATTTAACAAACCGTGAATAAATAAACAGAATAAACAAAGATTTTTAAATAAATGATTATTAATCTATATAGATGATTTTACCGTAAACAAATGCAGTAAATTGCAGATAAATCCGCAGAAATCGGCATCTTGTATGTTTATTATAGACTATAGTAACCTATCGTCCGTGATGAAACCTTAACTACGCATGCGCAATGCTTATACAAGTTACACTTCAAAGGTTTTGTCTTGCAAGGTTAAATAGAATCAATAACTTTCATTGTTTTGTTAATGTTATTGAATAAAGTAATTCCGAAATTTCCGATTTTCTTTTGGTCATGTTTAAAGTTGCTTATAGTGGTTCCCCGATGATAAGAGGGATATTACCAGAGTATCAGTATCACCGTTCGGAACCATATTTCAAATTATTGGGTTGAATGTATTCCCTCAAGGTGTTCCGATACTTACCTCGTGTGTCACAAACTGATGGTTCACGATTACTGACATGTCATGTCATTTTGAATGAAAGTCAAGAGTTTAATTTAACTTATATACATCTACAATAATGATACATGTTTTAACGGGTAACGGGTAAACAATTTGTTACCCGGGTACAGTCATTACCCTAACCGTGAACAGGTACCCGGGTACTCGTCACAGCCCTAGTCATTAAGATGGAACTTTTACCTTATTACTAAATAATAGATAATAAACTTACTTATGCCATCAAACTCAAATGATACTGATAATAATCTTTCTTTTGATGTGAAATTCAGACATTTTTCCACTTGTGTTTTGAAGTCATGATCGTTGGTGCATGTTATATAGATTTCATAATGATCTTTGTCCAGTCTGTATGCATAATTTAAATGTTCCCCTATAAAAATAAATTGTTCTTAAATAAATATAAAACATTTTTCCTGAAAGAAATAAAACATAACATGAGAGAGAGAGAAAGAGAGAGAGGATATCAGTGTTTAATTACTCAGCAGTGGCAAACCCTAAAATATGGTGAAAAACATTTTTTGTCAAAGAGGAGGAACCAGCTTGGGGTTCAGGTGCATGCTATTTAAATGTAGAATAAAATCCTGCAATCTGGGCAAGTGACACACATACACATAATATCATGGACTGAAATAAGGGGATGGGGGGATCTAACCCCAATAACCCCCCTCTGGGTCCCTCACTGCTCAGTCAAGTTTTGGGATGGAGAAAAGACAGAATTCCCAAAGAATTCATTTCTATGGCAAATTATTTTTTTCTGTAAATATACAGCACAATCTTTATAGAAATTGCAGTTTTTACCTTTCATCCCAAAAAAAGATATTTAATCAAAGTACTGATAGTACTCAAAATCTGATTTGATTTGATCATTATTTGAGTCAAGAGACAGGGTATTCATGAAGCAATTTTGGTATATCAAGAAAACTTCAAAACTGAAAATCTCTACCTACTGTGATGATATAACAATTAAGGATTAAAACAATGGTACTTAACTTAAATCTTCACTATAATGAAATATGATCAAAATTAGGTAAAATACATGAAGTAGTAAAACACAAAGGTAAACAAGATCAAGGCTTTGGGCCTAAACACTCACCTGAGGATATGCCCCATACATCATGCAGTTAAACAGTCTATTAATTATAGAGAACATCCCAATTTATAACATTTAGGGCTCAAATGCAAAGATATTTTCCAACTTATAATTGCTCATCTTAATCACATGACATCTTAAACATCTAAGATCTTATAAAATAATAAAATAGTTTCTCAAAAAAAGGTATTAAAAATAAAAAATACTTCTGACTTTGACCTTTAAACCCATGACCTTCATCTATATATCAAAACAAATATTATTGCAATACCTATTATATTCTAAGATACATGCCTTTCCAAAAATTAATACTTTTTGAGATAAGTAATCATGCCGGTATTTGTTTGTATCTGTGACCCTGACCTTTGAACCCATGATCTTCATCTATGTATCAAAATAATTTTATATCAATACTTGCAATATTTTAAGTTACAAGCCTTTATAAAAAAGTTTACAGTTTATCAGATACTCGGTGTTCAAGTTCTAAACTTATTATTGCTCAATAGTAGATCTATTTGGGCCAGGTGTAACATTGGATATAAAGATAATTGTAAATGATACCAATAACTGGTAATTAACTTCTATCAGACTAATTCATTAATCCCCATACATGACATAGTCTATTGCTTTTTTAATCATTAATTACTCATCCTACAGGTGTCAATAAACCAAAAAATGAACAAGGAACAAGTCAGCTTTGACTTCCAAACTACTGTTATCGAGGTTCTGAAGACAAACAATTCAGTAAAACCACAAAATTTTAACAACCCAATAAAATGCCATTTTTTACCTATTCCACAAAAACTTGGTCAAAGAAAAATAAAACCATCAACAGTTTTAGCAAAAAATTACTCATCCTACAGGTGTCAATAAACCAAAAAATGAACAAAGAACAAGTCAGCTTTGACTTCCAAACTACTGTTATCGAGGTTCTCAAGACAAACAATTCAGTAAAACCACAAAATTTTAACAACCCAATAAAATGCCATTTTTTACCTATTCCACAAAAACTTGGTCAAAGAAAAATAAAACCATCAACAGTTTTAGCAAAAAATTACTCATCCTACAGGTGTCAATAAACCAAAAAATGAACAAAGAACAAGTCAGCTTTGACTTCCAAACTACTGTTATCGAGGTTCTCAAGACAAACAATTCAGTAAAACCACAAAATTTTAACAACCCAATAAAATGCCATTTTTTACCTATTCCACAAAAACTTGGTCAAAGAAAAATAAAACCATCAACAGTTTTAGCAAAAAATTATAAACTCTTAAGCACATGGTTACAGTAGCTAGCTAAACAGGAGGTGCTTACCCTTCGGAACACCCGGCCTCAGTTCCCTGGTGGACTAGTTCACATGTCTAACCTAACTTGTCAGTTCCAAAGTTTTTACTTTGCTTCTGGATTGTGATTCGGACATGAATTAGTATGTTTGTTTTTTATTACACCCCACCATATGATAAGCTAACATTGTCTTTTGGCAAGGAAAGCTTAAATTAAAAACAATATCTCAGATCCAACAAGAAATCTGAGCTACTGCTCACTTAGTATACTCCCACTTTCAACATAAATTAAAATAGAAAGAAAATGTTAAGTAGATGTCCAGCAGATTTGAAATGGTTACTTGCAGTATGGGACCTCATACTAAAGTCACATACAATATTTCAGTTGGTTGCTGAGAAAACTGTTATGGAAATTTTCAACCACTGACCATAAATATTGAAAATTAAAATAAGTTAAGAAGCAGGAAGTAAATGTCCAGCAAACTTGAAATTGGTATTTGCAGTATGGGACTTCATTCTGAACTCATATACACAATTTCAAGTGACTGTGTTCAGTAGTTGCTGAGAAAACTGTTACAAAAATGTTTGTTTTGGAGGGACCGAAGGACAAAAGTAAAACAGTATACACCTCTCTTCCTAAAAGCGAGGGTATAATTACCTTGCACCTGCTGTGATTCAACAACATAAACAACAACTTTTGTTTCTTCATCATATTTTCTTGCACTTTTGGGTAATAACTGGATTTTTAACTGGTATGCATCATTAAAATACATGGCTTCCAACCATTTAATATGTGTGTCAATGTCTAAAAATATAATAGAATTTCAAAAACAACAGGACAATGAAATTCATAGCTGCTCATAAGAGAATAGATTTCATCAAGCTTGATTTTAGCATAATGTATCATTAGTGAGTGTAAAGATTTAATAATTTGACATAGTGACTTTTGTGTGAACCCAATATGTGATCTAATGGGCATACATGAACCATGTGAACAGCTAGCTAATTTATTGTCAAGTTCTATGACAACTGGTCAAACATGTACTCTCAAGAGTGTTGGAGTATTTTCCTATATTTTAAACAAGTGACATACTTTTTTACAAACAAACTTGACCTTGCTGTTGTCACAAAAATCACTCCAAGCAAGTTTGAGGAAGAGGAAGTTTTCAAATGTTCCCTTACCTTTAAAAAAAATTACCTTACTTTTCCCTGACAAGTGGAAACCATATGAATAGTAGTAAAACCTTAGTTGATAACCTTGAAGAAATGTCAAAACTAAAAATCTAATGGCATTATGTGTTCATACAGTCAAATAATACCAGTAATAAGAATTGCAAATTTATGTCAAAAACAAGTGACCCATTTTTCGACCAAATTCCATATTATATCAGATCTCATCATTGGTTTCTGGGACGTAATTGTTTTTTTTTTTTTAAAGATTTATGCATCCAAAGAAATAGGTTACCTTAATCTACTTTTGGTAGCCATGGCAAACTCACAGACAAATCTGAATTGCATTTATATATATAATTGAAAATGTTAAGTGTTAAGCATTTTTATTATACATGTATAAACCAAATTTCATTGAAATCTCCCCAGTAGTTTCAGAGGAGACATCGCAAATGTGTATAAATGGTACACACACACACTGATCAAGGCCATAATCAAACATGATCTTGGGTTGAGTGTGCGCTAAAAGCTTGTTACTTTATACATCAAAACAACAGTTTGGGTTCATACTAATTAAGTTCTTATCATATTGACAAGTTTTCAAAATATTACCTGGAGTTAATTCAATAAACTTTACATTTTCCATGAAATACTTCTGCTTTTCAAGCCTATTTTTGAAAGCCTGGAAAAATAAAATTTCAATTATGTTTTACAAAAAATTCCATTACATAAATACATGTACATATTATTAATATATTATGTATGTACAGGATTTGTATCAGAGGTGAGTCTTGTTCCCATGACGATATATATCACAACAACCCAGCCATGGGGACAAGAGGAGACTCTGATACAAATACTGTACATACTTTTATCTTACAATGTTTACACATTAAGCATAATTGAGGTCTTAATCATTAAAGTTAAACAGAGTATGTACTATTTCTGATGTGGATGGATATATGAGGTATAAAACATGAACTGACGTTTCGCCGACCACGCCCACAATGTTCCGACACTGGCCGCCATCACAGTACCAAAGCAGCGTCATGGCGACTAATGATGTACTAGTGTCAGTGATGTCATTAAATGGCGCTATTCAGGCCAAGTTTTCATTCTTTTTGCATGTAAATCAAGCATCCGACCATTTTGACGGAACACTGTGGGCGTGGCCGGCTATACTCCAATTATGGTCCAACTAGGCATCAGTTTTTTGAACATCATTGCAAACATCATATCATTTTGAATCTCTGGAGAAATGGAAATGATTTTTTTTCCTTTGACTTATGACTTCTTACTTACCACCACTGCCAAGAATTACTTTATATTTTGACATTTTACTTTTTTATTTTAAGATTAAATTTTAATTTATCCATTTGTTTTAACACAATGTAAACTTTGGGGAAAGCTCTGATTTGTTCACATTATATTCAAATCTGATGACGTCATAACTGCAAATCTGCAGGTAGACTGCGAATAAAATGCATGTGACATTATATCAGGCATATAGAAGCTTGTATCAAACACCCTTGTATCAGTGATGCATTGATATGTCTAATATCAAGCTACTATGGCATTCTGTTCATGACAAGAAGAGATACATTTAAGGATTAACTATTTACAATCATTATGACTGATGGTCAATGACAAACAGCCTCACAAACTTGGTTTAGCTTCATGCCCTGATGATTTTCAAGTGACTAGCCCTTTTGTTTTATGACAAGAATATGTAAAGGCCTGTGTATTAAAATTATACCTCCATGGTTTTGTTATCTTGTTTCCATAGTACGAATTGGACCTCTCTGATACAGGTGGATGGTTTTTGGCTTCCATAGCTGTCCACACAATCTATCATTATTTCAGCAACCTTGTGGTTTGGATAATCCAATGTGCCTGTCCCTAGACCTGGAAATGCTACAGTTGAACATTTATTGCTTTCTGCTTCTCTCAAGGTCTTCAAAACTACACACTTGAGAACCTATATTCCAAAGTTAATGATTCACATTTAGAAGATAGACATATTTAGGTAATCATGGTAATGGGCAATATATTATTATAATTATTAGCAGGGGTCAGATAAAGTTTTTTATCATATGTTTATAAATAATATGATAGATTTTGTATATGTGATACGAGTCAAAATTCTCAAAAGTCATATCAGCCCTAGGGCTGATATTGGATTATATCACGCCCCGATCACGTGACCGGGGCTGATATGGAAAAATCCGCATTTAGTTCCTTT
Source organism: Anadara kagoshimensis (assembly GCA_021292105.1). Classification (NCBI taxonomy): domain Eukaryota; kingdom Metazoa; phylum Mollusca; class Bivalvia; order Arcoida; family Arcidae; genus Anadara; species Anadara kagoshimensis. The sequence continues at coordinate 16,399,817 of CM037870.1, read as the reverse complement.
TTTGTTACTGGTTTGACAATAAGCCACGACGGTCATCTGTTTACAAACAAAAATGTCGGAACAAGGAGAACGTGTGTTGGGCAGTCTTGCCAACAGAATATTAGAGTTAGATGCTTTAATAGACAATCGATTGGGTGAAGAAACTGACACAGAAAATTATGTACTCGCAATGAAAATACAAATACTTTATGAAAAACAGTTACTAACAAAAAAATCAACCCAGAAGATATTTCACCTTGCGATCTTTCCAATTATCTGGCAAGATTTTTTCTCAACATCAGAAAAGCAAGTTTGTTTAATTCTTTGAATGAAACATATGATAAAAAGTTTATAATTTGACCATTTTGATATCACACCCCTAATCAGCACTCAAGTCCTGATATCAGCCCTCGGGCCTTTGGCCCTCTGGCTGATAAGGGGTGTAATATCAAAATGTCATATAATAATCTCTAATTAAACTGCATGACACGGTGGCATATGCAGAAGTTGATTTGTATAAATTTTAACCTTTAAAATGGTAAACGTATTCAATCAACCCCAAACATACCAGTTATTGTTCAAACCACTATCCCAGAATAAAAAGTAAAAACTCAAAAAACAGCAAATGAAGTTAAACATATGAATTTCCACCAGGGCAACAAGGCTTTCTTTTCTTTCTATTGAAGCCAGATGCAATCTGCTTGTTCAACTAAAGAGCAACATGAGTGAACTTGAAGTGCTTACAAATGCAACTAGAACTGTCTCTTGAGAGCTAAATACCCCCCCCCCCCTCCCTTCATCTACAAGGTTTTAATGTTTTTGGCAACCTAGACCTTTCTGATATGACCTTGGGTCAAGGTCATCATACACACCATTGGACCATGAAGATTATTCATGTGAAGTTTTATGATAGTCATCCAAAGCAGTGATGATATATTGCCTGGACACATTTTTACACAGATAGACAGACAGACAGATGTTGTGATTCCTATATATATCCCCTCAAACTAGTTGGGGGGGTTGATAACTGTGTATCTTAATTTCCTTAATCTTTACAAATAGATGCTTAAATTGCCAAACAACTAGTATTTCTTACAAGCAATGCAATTATAATCACAATGAATGTAAACAACACGACAACATCATTTAAGATTGTTCAAGGTGTCTCGCGAAGGACCCCATTTTTTTCATTTCTAAATGCAGAATGTTTGGCAAAAGAATAGTTACTTCCTATTTTCAAGTCTTGGTAAGACCCATGACCTCCCATGTATGGAGCAAGCACTCTGCCAGTCTAAGCTACTAAAGTGGTGAAATCTGGTACTGAATAGATTTATCAAGCAATAAATCCATTAAATTGACTTTTGTTGTAAAATTGAAATATATACCTTTTCTGAAATATTAGCGACTTCATTCCATTTCGGGTATAAAACTACATGACATATTTTTTTACACCTTAATTTCCCTGGTCCTGTAGTAACTACTTCTCCATTACACAATCCTTTAGGAAATTTGCTTTTGCATTCTATCTTTATGCTATTACCACCTTTTTCCAAAATCTGTTGTGCAATGTAACCCTTACTTAATTCTAGTTTAGAATCAGCACTATTGACAATCATAACATCTGGCTGCAATATACAATTTAAAAAAAATTACAAGAGGCTCATTGGTTTGAATCATTTACATGAAAAAAATTTAATATTTGTTTTCCACAAAACTAGTTTAGTAACCTTTTTAAAGGTGGAAATGAATTTTGTGGAAAAACATCAGCTTTACTGCCTTATGCAATTGACGGATTGCCGGCCACACCTACAGTGTTCAGACAGAGGCTAAGCATGCTTAAATAACACACAAAAAGAATTAAAACTCGGCCTGAATTATGCCATTTAATGGTGTCACGGACACTAGAACGTCATTAGTTGCCATGTCACTGCTTAAGTACAGTGATGGCGGCCTGTGTCGGAACATAAAAGGCGTTGCCGGCAATATGTCAATTCTATATACCACAGAAATAATTGAATACTGTATAGCACTTAATATTTGCGGTGCTGAATTATCACGAAAGAGACCAGGAAGTACATTCACTGTGTTTAAATTCTGCGTGTTAATGCATGTTGAGGGAATCAACTCGAATTGGTTCTGTTATAATATGTTTAAAGGGATTCAATTTGCATTTGACCATATATGTTTTCATGAGCCGTGGGCGATTTGATAGATGAATAACTGCTTGGCTTTTTACTGATTTTTGTTCACTAGTTAATAAATATCTCAGTTAAATATTCATTACGGAAAAATGCTATCTGTGTGGTGTATGTGCCAGCTGCATGTACTGATCAGTTACAACGATAAGTTACAACCCTTTGATTTGATACCAAATAATATATTTAAAAGGTATTTATTTAAAATCTGAATTTCAAAAATATTACTCCAAGGAAGTTGAATGTCAGTTGTCTGCAGGCACTGACATTCAAGATGTTAATATTGACATTAAGCTTTCTGTTATAAAGCCACTTCACGCCGGTTGGGTTGTCGGTGCTATTGACAAATTAAAAGGTAAACCCGAATTGATCCGCGAGTCATTTACCAAAGCCGGCATTTAACCCATAATCGTGTCTTATGCATATGTTAATGTGTACTTAACAGCGTGGACGGTGACTGTAGCCTTTTTGTAAATACTGGGTAGTTGGTTAATTAGACCGAAAATTTTCAATGTTATAATAGAAATGAGAACAGTTGTGTTATTTCTTTGTTTCAATTACGCTAATAAAACAGCATTTGTTTCAAATTACTCTACTTTTACCACAGAGCAATCTTTTTTTGACCCATATTTGCATGTAAGGTGAAAAAGTAGAACAATGTTGTCAAAATGTTAAAAAAGTTTTGTTGATCAAAATTTTCGCAAAGAATTTATTTTCATGGAATTGTATTTGATCGCGAATATAGCGAAAATAAAACTCCCGCAAATATAAAGTTTTATACAGTATAGTTCTGAACTAATATTATAGGGCTATTGAACTGATATTGTGAAATATTGTCCCGAGTTGACTCGACATTTGCACGAGCTCGTGAGTGAAATTTCGAGTCAGCGAGAGACAATATTTCACAATATCAGTTCAATAACCCTTTTATTATTTAGCCAAATAAATTTTGTTTATTCCCGTTAAGTATTTCAACTAAAATACCATTTTGTCCTACAAAACATAAATATTACACTAGTTCTTTGAAATGGATACAAGAACTAGTGCAATTTGACAACAACACAGCGTTTGAAGTCATAAATGACAGGGTCATGTGACATAGCCTGCAATATGAAAAACAAGAGGCCCATGGGCCTTAACGCTCACCTGAGGAAGAGTACATATCTTATGCAGAGGTTCAATGGTCAATGACATTAATAAAAGAGAATATCAAAATTTTCAGCGGTAAGGGCCAATAATATGCAAGTATTTTTGCAAATTAATTATAATAATTATTATATAAGTATGCTATATATTACATATTTAAAGTCTAGCTACAATATATTATTTATAAACAGCTAAAACATCTGTACATTAAAATGTGCATTAGGCCAACACCTACAATATTCCAATATACATGCCTAAACAAAAAGTTTATAGTTTTTGAGATAATTAACCATTTAAGTATGCGTTAGCATCTATGACCTTGACCTTTGAACCTATGACCTTCATTCATATATCAAAATGATTGTTGTGCAAATGCCTACAATATTCTAATATATATGCCTATACAAAAAGTTTATAATTTTTGAGATAATTAACCATTTAAGTATTTGTTCAATTCTATGACCTTAACCTTTGAATCTATGACCTTCATTCATATATCAAAATGATCATTGTGCAAATGCCTACAATATTCTAATATACATGCCTATACAAAAAGTTTATAGTTTTTGAGAAAATTAACCATTTAAATATTCATTCACAGCTATGACCTTTACCTTTGAACCTATGACCTTCATTGATATATCAAAATGATCGTTAGGCCAATACCTACAATATTCCAATATACATGCCTGTACAAAAAGTTTATAATTTTTGAGATAATTAACCATTTAAGTATTCGTTCAATTCTATGACCTTGACCTTTGAAACTATAACCTTCATTCATATATCAAAATGATCGTTAGAACAATACCTACAATATTCCAATATACATGCCTATACAAAAAGTTTAGAGATTTTGAGATAATTAACCATTTAAGTATTCGCTTGCATCTATGACCTTGACCTTTGAACCTATGACCTTCATTCATATATCAAAATGATCATTGTGCAAATGCCTACAATATTCTAATATACATGCCTATACAAAAAGTTTATAGTTTTTGAGAAAATTAACCATTTAAATATTCATTCACAGCTATGACCTTTACCTTTGAACCTATGACCTTCATTGATATATCAAAATGATCGTTAGGCCAATACCTACAATATTCCAATATACATGCCTGTACAAAAAGTTTATAATTTTTGAGATAATTAACCATTTAAGTATTCGTTCAATTCTATGACCTTGACCTTTGAAACTATAACCTTCATTCATATATCAAAATGATCGTTAGAACAATACCTACAATATTCCAATATACATGCCTATACAAAAAGTTTAGAGATTTTGAGATAATTAACCATTTAAGTATTCGCTTGCATCTATGACCTTGACCTTTGAACCTATGACCTTCATTCATATATCAAAATGATCATTGTGCAAATGCCTACAATATTCTAATATACATGCCTATACAAAAAATTTATAGTTTTTGAGATAATTAACCATATAAATATTCATTTGCAGCTATGACCTTGACCTTTGAACCTATGACCTTCATTCATATATCAAAATGATTGTTAGGCCAATACCTACAATGTTCCAATATACATGCCTATACAAAAAGTTTATAGTTTTCAAGATATATTGACAAATACATTAATTTTTAGTGATTTTCCCCTTAAGTACCTTGCCATTTCCCCATTTTGGCCTCAACAGTTACGATTTGTGTAAATCTGAAACTAGGTGCCCTAAGTATGTTAAACATGAAATATCTAAGCTATATCTCTTGTAAGTTCAGAGGAGATGATTTTTAAAGATTATCACAATTTCCCCCTTTATGGGGCCCCAAGGGGACATAATTCTTTCATTTGTGCAAATCTGAAAGGCCTTCACCTAGGCATCATAATCACTAAGTTTCATTTAACTTGGCTTATTAGTTTCAGAGGAGATGATTGAAATGTAAAAGTTGACGCACAACGCACGACAGACAACAGACAGTGAACCATTGCAATAGCTCATCTGAGCTTTCAGCTCAGGTGAGCTAAAAATGATTGTGGAAACCTCGGACTGGAACAAAGTTAGCGAGCAAATATCGATATTTATTGCACGCTAACATCTTGGGCTATAATACTGATGAACCTTGTTGATGTGCCATACTGAAGTGAAAGCGTTTTAATGATGGTGTCAAGAATCTAGCGGAATGGAGTGGCACAATGGAGTTTTATACAAATGTTATGTGCCAGTCAAGAATTTTTCATTCATTAAGGCACTTAATTCATAAACTGTGGAAGATACCAGAGTGCCCTGAGAATACAAATGATCTTCTGCAAGTGAACTGACAATTTTTCTCACACTAGGATCTGTCCTGAACAGATTCAAAACCTTCAGGAGGTATTTGTGTATGCTCCGTAAGAATGCACATTAAACCATTTTGCAACCAAAGTCCCATGAACTCAAATAAGAATTTTCTAAATATCTATAAAAGGTGAGATGCTTGTACTCAGAGTAAGACAACCTTTCTTCACAACTGTGACATGGAAATCCCTTGTTTTTACCCATGTGGGATTTCCTTGTCTCACCCTAGGGTTGAGACAGGCTACATGCCTAATTTCCCGCGTAGTTATACCTGCTCTGGATTTATCATTGAGAAGACTTTATAAATTGAGAAAAGTTCAGAAGTCAACCAACAATTTCTTAATGTCACAATCACTTACATGCCACACTTAATTGATGATGTCATAATTATTTTACGTGAGAATGTCAACAAAAATTGATTACGTCACTTTTTACCAGGCATGTATGGTGAAATAAAAACTGAACATTTGATGCAATTTTTTGTTTACAAATCATGTTTTATGTTGCAAATGTGTTAGAAAAAGAATCCTACACCAGTTACAGGGTAAGACAGAGATACCTCAAACTCGGATGAATATTTTCAATGTCCAGAACTCGCTAAAGTTAAAGGAAAATATTCATCCACATTTGAGATATCTCTGTCTTACCCTGTTACCGGTGTAAGGTTCTATTATTCTCCCATGACAAGTCATGTATCATAGAAATATTCCATTGAAGATACTCATTAGGGATATTTTTATCCTGTATGAGTCGTGCTTGCAAATTGGCACTGGAACTACCTGCTTCTACCTGGGTAACAAAAAACTACCTGGTTTTAAATATATAATAAGAATGCAAATATAGGCCACTAAAAAAATTGCTGTATTTTTTAGTTATGATACTTTCTTTTGTACATTGTTAAAATAAATGGGGTCCTGTGTCATGGTGGGCTTGACACACTAAAGAACCCTGCTGTATCATGCCATCAGCCCAACAAAAAGGCTAAATTTCTGCAACTTTGCCTAAAGCTGGCCATATCTTGATATAAGTGAAATATTCTTGACTGGGGCATTAAATACCATTACTTAACTCAACTCAACTCCCATACTTTACATATATGTCTATAATGAAGTAGAGATGTAATCATGAGACAAAAAAGGCATCGCAATATGTCTGAACTTATGATGATATTGTCACTATATTTCTAGATGAATATGCTCAAAAGATTGGCTTCAATAAATTCAAACATAATAAAAGAATAACAAGATATAAATTACAGCAACAAAGTTTTAGAGTTCTGCGTTATTGTGATGTAGGCTTTGTTCCAATGTGCCATCATCAAATCCTCGGTGACGCTAATCGCAATGCAATATATAATGACAGCAGTATAATGAAGTGGCGCAAATATTTTCAGTTTCTGCACAGTGAAATAAAGTATGCAATTAAGTAAACTAATCAAAATGGCTAGTTATCAGATGAGGTTTGATAACTAGGAAAGATTTTTTCAGTTATGATTAGGTATGAGATTTCTTAGATACGACTTTCTCTGATACAGAGAATACGTTCAGGATAATTGCAAACAAAACAAAAATAACTAAAAAAAAAAAAATTTAAAGCATTCAAAAATGTGGGAAACTTGCTTATAGAACCATATATAAATTTAATGGCATCAGATATGCAGTATCATTTGAATTATGTAATTAAAATCGTTCAACAAATTGTACCTGGGTTTCACATTTCAGTCAGAGACAGATGTCATGGTTACAGATTGAGATGTTACTACTTTTTCAGGTTTTCAGGTACCTTTCGTGTGAGGTTGCTTTAGGAATGGGCAACCCGTGTTGATTTCCCAGCATTGCTGGAAGGGAATTTTTTACTGTAACTAGTTATGTTACAAATGGTTCCAACTTAAGACCACTGCCTGAATTTGGACAGTCACCAAAGTTCACCAAAATACATTTCATTCTTCTTTAAATAAAACTTGTATTCAATGAAAATTGCTATTAACAATATGTTAATTAATACATTGTACTTACAACTGCAATATGTTCATCTATCAATGATCCTTCCACAACTGTCATGTTTATAGGTGACTGCATAGGACCTGTAACATAATCAAATGATAATTACCGTATTAAAAACAATGTTTTGAAATACTTTTGAAAACTTATTATCAATCCCTAAAGTTTCTTTATCTAATATAAAATTTGAAATCTTTTCTGCATAATTCTTTTTTTTTTATGCAACTATTTACCATTAAAACTGGCGTGATTACCAATTGATGTCAAATAAAAGTACACAAACTTTACCAATAGCCAGTTTCCAGGATAATCCGGAAATCCATTTTGTGTAGTATAATATCGGGTCACATGATTAAATTTTTGGGCATCCGTACTTCCTGTTTACTTCTGTTTAACCCTTATGGAAATGCTTACGGCTCATTAAAATTTGTCAAGGATGGAGTCCATGGTATTAGTTTATTTTTGACTTGAAAATAATCAGGACTTTAAATGTCTTAATAATTTGAACTTTACTAGGTTGATCTTACAACAATGCCATGGCATACCTTCTACAGGTATTATCATCCATATCTTGGGGCTCCTGGCAAATTGAAGTGTTGGCCCTGGTTAGTGTATCATCATCACCTTATTTATTCCACGGAAATAGTTCTGGATAATCCTACCCATTTTAATGCCGACTACACACCCTGTGCCAGGGTTTTGGTTCGTAGTCGAGAGGACATCTAATGGCATTTAACCATTTCCTCCTTTTTCTCATGTCTTTCTTAATTGGAAATGGTACAAAATACATATCTTTCAAAAATGATTTTTTCTGAGATCTTTACTTCCATTGTAATTGCATCCCGGTACCTCACACCAATACTTTGCCCTCTGCATATTGACAATCAACCAAATTTACCGGTATTTGCGACTAAGCGTCCTTGACAACAAAAACGGAAAGTAGGTATGCCTAAAATTTTTCCCCGGAAGTGTATTATAAAATACAGAACCGGACAGAATATTAGGTAACCCAGAAACATCCTATTCTAGCAACTTTCCCAGATTAAATGTATATAACATGATTGTAGGCAACCTAATGTATATAGCATGCTTGTAGGCAACTGAATGTATAAAGCATGCTTGTAGGCAACTTAATGTATATAGCATGCTTGTAGGCAACTGAATGTATAAAGCATGCTTGTAGGCAACTTAATGTATATAGCATGCTTGTAGGCAACTTAGTGTATTTAACATGCTTGTAGGCATTTAATGTATATAGCATGCTTGTAGGCAACTGAATGTATATAGCATGCTTGTAGGCAACTGAATGTATAGAGCATGCTTGTAGGCAACTGAATGTATATAGCATGCTTGTAGGCAACTGAATGTATATAACATGCTTGTAGGCAACTTAATGTATATAGCATGCGTAGGCAACTTAGTGTATATAACATGCTTGTAGGCAACTTAATGTATATAGCATGCTTGTAGGCAACTAAGTGTATATAACATGCTTGTAGGCAACTTAATGTATATAGCATGCGTAGGCAACTTAGTGTATATAACATGCTTGTAGACAAGTGAATGTATATAACATGCTTGTAGGCAACCTAATGTATATAACATGCTTTTAGGCAACTTAATATATATATGTAGCTGTATATACATGCTTGTAGGCTGCATATTTTATTTTACCTTTTTCTTCCAGTATTTGTAAATCTTCCATGTTAAGTTCCAGAAATTTACTGTCCAGTAATTCTTTCCTCAATTTCTCTTGAAGTTTCTTGATATTGGCCCCATTTTCAGCACATAGATAACTATGCAGCCTGTGTTGTATTTTCTTTTCTTCAAGAGATGAACCAAGTGACCTGGCAAATCCTTTAATACATTGATCTGCATCAGTAATTTGCAAGGGAAGTGCGACTGTTGATAATAGATTCTGAATCACAAAATCTAATATTTCTTTGAACATGGCCTCTGCAACAGTCTTGTCCAATTTAGATTTTCCAGCCTCAAGTACATAATAACCAACATATTGGCATGGTAAATCACCTACAACATTTCTAAATATAACTTTCCCAAGATCTAAAGCCTCTCTATTACATTCTTCAAATTTCAATTGATTCAAGGCTTTCTCCAGTTCATTTCCACCTGAAAAATATTTAAAGAAGCAATGTGACATTGATAAATGACTTATATTGCTTTGTTTATTTTACATCCAGAGTTCAGTGCTCAATCTAAAATTTTTCAGAGGGGCCACTTTTATTTAAAACGCCAAAACAACAATATTTCGGCATTAATATAACTTTTAATATGGTTCACTAAGGCCTTAATAATGGGATCATTTAACAAAATAAGGGATCAGTGGTCCATGGTCCCTTCTAGAATGAACACTGAAAGTCATGGAATATTTTGTTTGTACATCATGCAAACCAGATATTAAAATGCAAGCTATTATACAGCTGTGAACACTAGAATTGCTCATATTATAAAAACAATTGCCAAATCAATTTACCAGCAATTCACTTCAATGTATAGTTGAAACCCAGCTTCAAATCCAGTCAATTTAAAAAATTTAAAATGAAGCATTTATCATTTGATGCTGATATGCTTATGTATCAAGCCAGAGCTACCACTTTAACAAATCCAATAGGGCCTGTATTGCTCACCTGGAATATCCTGTATTTTTTATATGGCCATACATTTACTGTTTTTTTTTTTTTGTTTGCTTTTCATAGTTAAACAACCATCTGATAGAATTTGGTTGACAAATTTCAACAACATGATTGGGTACAGTTTAATAAAACCTGTAATGGCCATTTATAAGTTTTTGCTATTTACAGTAATGGTGGCCTTCTTGGATTTTAGATGGACCACCCTAGGACCTTATATTCCGAATTTCATATAATTTGCCAAGTACCACTTCTTTAGTTTTGTTGTAGTCATGGGCGCTTTAATGCTTTGGTTCTTTGAAAAAACATTTGGCCATGCAAATATAATGTTGAATATAAATATATAAAAAACTTGTTCTCACTACAAAAAATTGTGAATTTTTGTCAGCTTTAACCTAACATTAAACATATTGAATTAGTAAATGAATTTCAATAATTTTGATGTTTTAAGTCAGTGGAAAATACCGGTAATTAAATTTCCAGCAAGATTTGTATAATGAATGCAATGCAAGTGCTCTAAACTCATTCCTTCCTTAAATTTGATAGGTGGACGTTGCTGTAAATATCTTCAGATGGATCAACAGGGATACTGGTGTATGTAGTATTTAAGTACTAAATAATTATTAGAACTAATATCAACATCTTCAGATATAGGCAAATAATACTGACCTGCCCATTTGACCTTTTATTAGGAATATTTATTTCATATCTAGGAGAATCCATCCAATGCGTGAGTAGTGTTAGGATTCACAGTTAATACAAATACACATTGCCCATAATTAGTGTTCAGATCATATAGACGCATAATCCCTATTTCTTAAGACAGGTCAATGTTGTTTACCTATACATGTATTAATTTTTTATTATTGTAGATTATATGATTCTGGTCAAGCTTTCGGCTTGGGGTGACCTTTATCATGACCTTTTTGCTTGTAATTAAGTCATATAGGTTTTTGTCCATGGAGATTTTGAGATATTTTGCCTTGCTGATGAAAATTACATAAAAAGTATTCAATTACATATTATACCAAAAAACTGTTTTATCACATATATTTTTTTTCAAATTTAACAAATGCAATGAAACCTGTAATTTTTCTCAACTGTGGAAAATAAAACTTGTTTTTGTTAACTTTTCTTGAGTTTTCCTTTTCAATTTTTTACCATCACTTTGGGAATATTTACCTTCAAAACTTCGGAAAATGTATGCTTTATTTAGGGAATGAGTTTTGAGTAAGTGGCCAGAGAAATCTCCGACAGGTGATTATTAAAATATTGCCATTGAAATATTGCTCAAACATGTACTTACCACTTTTCATAATTGTTTTTCCTACATCACATGGTTCCAGATTTTTATTCACTGGCAACAAAATCATGTCTGATTCTATGTCTGTAATACTACCCTGTACTAAGTGAACAGAAACGTTTCTAATCCAGCAACTATGGTCTTTAAATTTTTGCTGTCTTTTAACCTTATATCCATTTAAAATTCCAATCTTGCTTTTGTGCTTTTTCTCCAAACTTTTCAACCACTTTCCATTATCCTCAGGTTTAACAAGCATCTTGTATGATTGATCTCCAGTAACATATTCACAAGATGTGGACAATTTCATCATTTCCAAAATTTTCTTCTTTGCTTCTTTCACTTCATCCTCTGGGCCAATCAGTTCAAGTTTTTTACAGTCAGTTTCCCATTTTTTCACTTGTAAGACATTGTACCTTACAGTTCTGCCAGCAAATATATCATTCAACTTATCATCGCAGTTCTCAATGATATATCCAAGCGATAAACTTGGTGGTATCTGTTCCGTAATATTTCCTCTTCCATAACTCTTTTGCTTAAGTTGTTCATCATCTATAAGTTCTAAGACTATTCTTATTGCATCATCAGTTCCAGCAACCACATATCCATCTGAAGTTTCATTAGCTAACAGTTTTTCTATCACATTTGCAACTTGTTCAGATGCCAATGCATCATTTATGGCTGACCTAAATTCCCTGCCCCATTTTTTAGATTTCAGACAACCATTGATAACTTTGACTCCTTTTATAGCATCTGCATCATTTATTCCATATACTCTAATTTTGTCTTCCAAAATCTTCCACTCACATCTAATATCTCTTAGCTCAGATTGTATGTAAACAACTACTGCTGGCTTTGATAGAAGACTTAAGACCATATCATCTTTTTTCCCCATCTGCACATCTCAATTTCATAATACATTTTTTGAGCATAGAATCAAATAGATAAGGATTTTCTATTCCTTTCACAATTAGGTGTGTCTTTGCAGGATTTAACTTTACTGATAATGATGGTTTCTGATCTGCAAAATGTGATTTAAACTCAGTTTCAAATGTTTGCCAAAGTTGAGAAGTAAATTCTTCTACAGGGAATTCAAAACCATCTTCAGTAATGTTCTCCTTTTTTGACTTCGGTAAACCACTGTGTTTGCTTCCTGAAGCTGGATCTTGTTTAGGACTTGCATCTAAATTCAGTTGACTAAAACCCTCTTCAATGTCTGAAATACTGCCTCCAGCAAAGTCTTCAGTTTGAACATTTTTTTTAATGTTGCTAAATTTCTTTTTCACCTTAGCAACTGTCTCTGGCTGTCCAACAATCCAAACTTCATTTCTGTCTTCTCCTTGATAAAAGGCAATTGGATATCGATATTTATCTGGTTGATGAGACTGAATTTCTGAATAAATATTTTCTGTAACTGTGGACTTAAATGTCATTCTTGTTTCATCCAGAGTATCTTCAATGTCTAACAAAGCAGCTACATCATGCAATAAATTTTCATCGAAATATTCTCCAGATTTCAATGGATCTTCTTCAACATAAATATTCATTTCATTTTCATGAAATCTAGCATTGTAATTTGGCTGAACGCGTTTTTGGAGTTCTTTATAAGCACGATGGTACAAGAACTGCATTTTAGGTGGTGTTATTACTTTTTTAGCATCTATGCAATGAATAGATTTCTCTCCTTTGAATATTTTAATGAAGTAATCTGTCCAAACTTTTGGAAGGGTAAAAGGCTTGGTAACTCCATAATCAGGCACTCCTATCAAAAGATTAAAAAAAAACAAATATAAAACTAAATAATTAAAGTAACTACATTTCGATTCAAACTTATCTGAATTAAGTGAAACTATATATAGAATTTTGAAAATCATTTTGGAAAATCAAGGGTCAAATGTAATCTGCATGTAAGCATTAGTTAACAGGAGGCCCAAAAGAACCTGTGATGCTAAACTGGCTAACAATGTTAAAGCTGGTAAATTTCCATTACAGCAAGCAAATGTTAATTGGAATGGCATCATACCTAGTAAATGCCCCCATTGTCAACTTTCTATATATAACACTTGAACAAAATCAGTTCTTACAATAGTTACTTTTGCATTTTTACTACTTATAGTACAGACAGCCATCTTGGATGTTGGTTGGTGTTGCCTAGTGCCAACTTTAGTTTAACTCACCTAGGGATCTTAATAACAAAAAGTGATTCTTATTATCCTAGTGGTTTTAGAAGAAATATTTTCAAAGAGTGAATTAATTATTAGGAGTGTGCAGTATCACTGGTATACCTGTAAATTGCAGTACGGCAGGATTGTTACAATATACTGGTTTGCAAAAAAAACAAGAGGCCCATGGGCCTTAACGCTCACCTGAGGCTAAGAACATATCTCATGCAGAGGTTCAATGGTCAATAACATTTATTAAAGAGAACTCCTAATTTTCAGCAGTAAGGCAGAATTAAATGCAAGGATTTTTGCAAATTAATCATACCTTGTCCCGAGATTGCTACATATAATATATGTATAATATATTAATATATATATATATATATATATATATATATATATATATATATATATATATATTCTAGCTGCAATACATTATTTATAAACAGTTAAAAAAGTAAAAACAAAAGTATGAAACTATGACCTTCATCTATATATCAAAATGATTGTTAGGCCATTACCTACAATATTCGAATATACATGCCTATACAAAAAGTAAATAGTTTTCGAGATAATTAACCATTTCAGTATCCTTTCCCATCTGTGACCTTGACCTTTGAATCCATGACCTTAATCTATATATCAAAATGATCGTTAAATCAATTCCTACAACATTGTATTATACATGTCTATACAAAAAGCTTATAGGTTTTAAGATAATTAACCATTTCAGTATTCTTTCGCATCTGTGACCTTGACTTTTGAACGCATGACATTAATCTATATATAAAACATGTTTATACAAAAAGTTTATAGTTTTTGAGATAATTAACCATTTCAGTATTCTTTCACATTTGTGACCTTGACCTTTGAACCCATGATATTAAACTATATATCAAAATGATCGTTAAATCAAAACCTACAATATTCAAGTATACATGTCTATACAAAAAGTTAATAGTTTTCAAGATAATTAACCATTTTGGTACACTTTCGCATTTGTGACCTTGACCTTTGAACTCATGACCTTAATCTATATATCAAAATAATCGGTAAATCAATTCCTACAATATTGTAATAAACATGTCTATACAAAAAGCTTATAGGTTTTTAGATAATTAACCATTTCAGTATTCTTTCGCATCTGTGACCTTGACCTTTAAACCCATGACATTAATCTATATATCAAAATGATCGTTAAATCAATTCCTTCAATATTGTAATATACATGTCTATACAAAAAGCTTATAGTTTTTGAGATAATTAACCATTTCAGTATTCTTTCGCATCTGTGTCCTTGACCTTTGAACCCATGACATAACTCTATATATCAAAATGATCATTAAATCAAAACCTACAATTTTCGAATATAAATGTCTATACAAAAAGTTAAAAGTTTTCGAGATAATTAACCATTTATGTATTGATTTGCATCTGTGACCTTGACCTTTGAACCCATAACCTTTATCTACATATCAAAATAATCGTTAAATCAATTCCTACAATATTGTAATATACATGTTTATACAAAAAGTTAATAGTTTTCTAGATAAGTAACCATTTCGGAATTTTTTCACATCTGTGACCTTGGCCTTTGAACCCATGACCTTTATCAATGTATCAGAATGATCGTTAAATCAATTCCTTCAATATTGTAATATAAATGTCTAACAAAAAGTTTATAGTTTTTGAGATAATTAACCATTTCGGTATTGTTTTTCATCTGTGACCTTGACCTTTGAACCCATGACCTTTATTAATATATCAAAATTACCATTGTGCCATTACCTACAATTTTGTACAGTAGGAACGCCAACCCGGCTTTTTCCGAGAATTGTGTTTCGGTTTTACAATTTTTTATCCTTCCGCCGTTTTGAAAATCGGGATTACTTTTTGACAAGTGTCTGATGGCCAAAAAAGTCCCTTGCCTTTAAACGAACGATAAAATATTATAAAATAAAGTTAAGCACTGTGCACCAGTGAATTATATTCCGGAATAACCAATATTTTGAAATTTGAGTTTAAATTTGATATAAAAAATTATTATTCACACAAAATATTCGATTTCTTGACGCCAATCGATGTCACGACAGAAACACTAGGACATTTTTTGTCAATCTTCAAAACTTGGACACTTTTTATGTAAAGAAAATTATCACTCGATCTTTTGTAAAACATACAATAACACATCCAAAATTAAATTCAACCTAAAATCTTTCTGGTGCATCAGGTTTAAATATCTTAACAAAGCGAAAATCTAGATGGTACATTTGGTTGTCAATGTAAACAAATATGGCTGCCCCCGCGATGATCGATGTTCCAATGTCGAGTTGAAAATGACATTGCAATGTGTTTAAATTATATTCACGTGATACCGTTGGGAGAATCATTAAGTCAAATGTTCAAACCACCATGATTTACAAGTTTTCAATAAAAATCCTTAGACAAAGTAATATATAATCCAAACACTGATCGGTTCAGACCTAAATGTCAAACCCTGTATGCATACGGTATCAAGAGTTGTCTCTCTTTTATTGCATTTTCGCACTCTGTGTGTGTGTGTGTGTGTGTGTGTGAGAGAGAGAGAGAGAGAGAGAGAGAGAGAGAGAGAGAGAGAGAGAGAGAGAGAGAGAGAGAGAGAGATATGTTCATTCAAGCATATTTTGAAACATCATAAGTCATAAAATAACCTCCACAATCAATGCAACCAGTATATTCTCCAAGGAGTCATTTATGCATAGTGGCCATATTACCACCATACAGACTGAATCTTTAAATAACTGGGTCCAACTGAATGTTCACATAAATATTGTAATAAATACCCACTATCCTAATTCAGAGTAAATAACAAATGAGTGGTAAAATAAATTTTGCAAAACAGTATAACCTGCTATAAAGTCCACCTGTCTATAGCAGCCAGTATGAAGTATCCCAAATGGATTTTACTATATAATGACCTTCCATATAATTCCACCTGTCTAATGTGAATAAAAACCACCCTTTACAGTCCCAAATGACTTCTCAACTTGTGTATAAAGTCAACTTTTTCAATCAACTTTATTTTAATTTTTTTTTGTAATTTTAGTCTAAAAGTTTATGCAAAAAAAAAAACCAAGTACATTGTAATTAATATATTCTTAATGCATTAAGATTAGAAATATATAATTAATATACAGTGGGGTTCGGCTATAACGAAGGCCAGGGGACAGTATCGTTGATTTTGTTATAGGCATATTTTGTTACAAACATTTCTCCATCTTGGGGAGGATCGTAGATGGTGAAGAAATGAGTTATCCCCCTTTTCTGAGTGTGTATTGCATCAACCGGAAGTAAAAAACGTTAAAAGAAAATAAAGCTAATAGATGTTTGAAATGCTTAATTTTCAAATAAAAATATAATTTTATACAGTTTTTGTTTTTGTTTTTAAAAATGTTTTAAGAATCAATCATGATTTCGATGCATATAAATAACTACGTAAAATATTGAGCATTTAAAAATCCATTAGTTTTACTTGCCGATAAAGTTCAATCTCCCGGTACTCTGGGCAGTATAAAACAATAATAAAAACAACAAACACAGGACTACATTATATTTACATTTATTCAATTAGAAATAAAAAAAATATTTGCTTGACTCGGTCTTGTTGTCATGGGATTCTAGAAGTTTGTTCACAATAAGCCGACGGCAATTCATCGTAAAATTCCAAATAATTCCCTGGTCCATAGGTTGCAGTTGACTCGTAGTGTTTGGTGATACGAAAACTACTTTCACATTTGACAGTCTGTCAATCTGAGGGTGGGCGGGGCAATTGTCCACAAATAGAATAATGTTCCTTTTCTGTCTTGCCATCGATTTATTTTACGTCGCAATTTTCAATTTTACCATGAGTTTTATAACCAGGAATTTACTCAAATTAGTGTCAAACACCCGATCAAAGTTGTAACTTTTTGATTAGCATCAAAGAAATTTTTATTATTAAGTAAACATTTCACTCCTCAAAAACACATACTGCGTGCCCCCTCTTTAAGATCAATCAGTGTGCTTGTGTAACCTTCATCATTAACTGTTACACACCAGTAATTACATGATTACACTGTATACACACGCTGACCTTCCTGTCCGATGCTCGTCTTAAATGTTTTTATAGTCACCTTTACAGACCAGGTGAGTTTACCGACTTCGTTTTAGACCTCATAATTTTAGTTATTTTTTATTTCAATGGGACTGGAATTTTACTACGTTATAGGCATTTTTTCGCAATAGGCCAATTCGTAACATCCGATTTCGATAAACATGGATTATATAGTAAATTGACAGGGGATTTTTTCCAACTTCGTTATAGGCCTTAATTCGTAACATCCGTGTTCGTTATAGATGGAATCCACTGTATATATATATTTGTTGCAAAATGTATAGTTGAGTTATTATAAGTAAAAAATTGAGGAATAAATTTGTGAAGTCCTTATTCTCATGCCAATGTCTGAAGTCATTAAATCAGAAGGTATAACTAGTATTTGTTATTATAATAATAACTATATTAGCATAAAGCAAATTACTTGCTTGTAGCCTATTAACTAGTCTTTGTTATTTAGTGGTAGTAAGTTTCCTATACCTTTTGTTTTAATTAGTGGCACCCGCCTTCTTAAGAAACAAGGACATTAGTCAAGTGTATACTGATAGATCAACTCTTACCATGTAATCAGATGTACAGTCCATTAAGATTATAATGCACTTTTCAAATATTTCTATAATTAATTCTAAATAATTATTTTTAAAATAAAAATAAAATAATTTTAACAAAATTTATAAAAGGGTATTTTAGAGGTATTATTTCACTCATTTGTATACCAGTATCAACAATACATGTTTAAGGTGACCCTCTATATAAAGTCTACCACTTTTGCTCAGTCCCCTAGGTGGTTTTTATACAATGGCTATACTGTATACCAGATTCAGGTTTGATGGATGACATGATGTTGTTTTTGCTCGCCATAACCAAATCAAGTATTAACATATTTAAAATGTGCAAGCAGAAATGGACATAAACAGACCTAGCTATAGAAAAATTGAAACAAGTACATCTGTTGTCTTATTGCATTGGCTGCCCATGTGTGTATATTGGATGTGTGAACATTTATTCAGTAAAAATAAATTGTATATACACATTGCACATGCATGGAGCTGTTTCAAAAGTTGACACCCTTGTCACCATCCCCCCCCCCCCTTTGCAAAATTTTCAAAAACAATACTTGAGGAGAAAAAGAAGATTGTTTTACCTTGAACTCTTTTGGTGTTTGTATGGTTTATCGATTCAATTGGAAGTTTAATTATTTTTATGATATGTGGTAAGCATAATATGATGTCTCTCCTTTTCAGTCTAGAAGCAATGATAGAGTATGCAGTCAATGCCATTTGAGCATATGGGTTTTAAAAACTGGCTATATATCCATAAGTAGCATTTTAGTAAACAGATGGTTGCATTTTAAATTTGAGATTTAACTAGCCAGTCATATACTGTTTCAGTTTGGGTTTAGAAATTATTTTCCTCATTTGTTAGTTTGAATACCATATATATGCAAATGCACATTCTACTTTTATCTGCAAACTTAAAACAAAGGGAATTTTGGGCATTGTGAAATGTGATAAGTTGAATAGGAGTTTGTTGACTTCTTAGTTTATTAGGAGTGCAATTACTGACCTTCTGATCTTACATGGCTTTTGGTGATTTTATAATCAGTGGTCTCAAACTGGCAATTTAAGTGAAATTGCCTCCTGTTTTTCATTTTTCAGTGGTTTTTATGGTTTGTTGCTAATTGATTGAACTTGAATGTTGCAAGTGTAAGCTTTTCAGCTAAATATATTCCATTTTGTAGTGGAAGCTCAAGTAAACACATATCTAAATCAACTTGCATGACTCAAATGGCTATGTTCCTTGAAGTTTTAGCCAATATCTCAGTATTGTATTGAGTGCTGTAACTTTCTTCAAAAAAGCAAAGAAATTTCTCCTGGAACTGAGATTTAATATTTAAGCTAAAAGGAAATCTTTATTAGGCCATGAAAGGCACATTATTTCAGTCTATCTGAAATATAAACACTAGACAACACCAAAATTAACAAATAATATTATATATTCTTACTAAATTATTTAACAAATTTATAATTTCTTGTTACATTTAACATGTTTCAACAAAAATAGTTTATTGGCAAATCAGAATTTTAATTTTAATCAAATGGACTAAGTTAGGGACAGTATAAATTTTCCAGACATTTAAATTTTGGAATATAGTATAAATTATATCTTCACTTTCAAGTGCTGGTTTACTTGACAAAAGCTTATCCAGCATTAATGGTTTAGGCAAACCCTTAATGGTTATGTTAAAGTCTCTGTTTGATAATATTATTGCATTTACCTGCAGGAAATTTAACATGGGTTGGGGTCAATCAAGAGTGAAAAAGTATAGGCCTGTGACAGTGGCCAAGCCAAAGTTTATACAAGAGGCCCAATAGGGCCTGTACCGCTCACCTGGGCCATTTACAGCACAAAAACACAAGAAATATTACATTTATGGAGCAATAACTCTGATGTGGATATTTAGATATTTATGAAACTTGCTACTCACATCTGTGACCTTGACCTTCGAACCAATGACCATAATCTATATATTAAAATGATCATTGCACCAATACCAACAATATTCTAATATACATGCCTATACAAAAAGTTCATAGTTTTCGAGATAATGAACCTTTTTGGTATTAATTTGCAAATGTGACCTTGACCTTTTCACCCATGACCTTTTTCTATACATCAAAATGATCGTTGTCTCAATACCTACAACATTCTAATATACATGCCTATACAAAAAGTTCATAGTTTTCAAGATAATGAACCATTTCAGTATTCTTTCGCATCTGTGACCTTGACCTTCGAACCAATGACCTTAATCTATATATCAAAATGATTGTTACATCAATACCTACAACATTCTAATATACATGCCTATACAAAAAGTTCATAGTTTTCAAGATAATGAACCATTTTGGTATTGATTTGCTACTGTGACCTTGACCTTTGGACCCATGACCTTTTTCTATATATGAAAATTATCGTATTATCAATACCTACAACATTTTAATATACATGCCTATACAAAAAGTTCATAGTTTTCAAGATAATGAACCATTTCAGTATTCTTTCGCATCTGTGACCTTGACCTTTGAACCAATGACCTTAATCTATATATCAAAATGATCGTTACATCAATACCTACAACATTCCAATATACATGCCTATACAAAAAGTTTATAGTTTTCGATAATTAATGATTTTGGTATTGTTTTGCTACTGTGACCTTGACCTTTGGACGCATGACCTTTTTCTATACATCAAAATGATCGTTGTATCAATACCTACAACATTCTAATATACATGCCTATACAAAAAGTTCATAGTTTTCAAGATAATGAACCATTTCAGTATTCTTTCGCATCTGTGACCTTGACCTTTGAACCAATGACCTTAATCTATATATCAAAATGATCATTACATCAATACCAACAATATTCCAATATACATGCCTATACAAAAAGTTTATAGTTTTGAGATAATAAATAATAATAGAAAAGTAAAAAATTAGGTCATGACCTTTATAATTGACCTTGACACCATTTTGAAGGTAATTACAAGAATATGTCAAAACTGAAAACCCCATGTCATTATCTGGTCATATAGTCAAGTTATAGCAATTTAAAAATATTTTACGATTTTTTCAAAATTAAACGCAAAAACGCGTAACCTATTTTTAAACCAAATTTTATGAAATGAACAAACTTAAAGGTTAAGACTATGTAGAATCCAAATATCACATCAGTTTTTGCCTCCAATGAGTGGTTCAACAGAAGAAAATTTTTTTAGGTTTTGTCTATTTTTAGTAACAGCGGCCATCTTGGATATTCGATCGCCATGATTTGAACAAACTATAGTTAGACTTGGTCAAGGACCTTCCATGGCAAATTTGGTTTCAGTTGGCCCAGTAGTTTCGGAGGAGAAGATTAAAGTTTACTGACGCACGGACGCACGCACGCACGGACGCATGCCTCGCCATGCCATAAGCTCACATGGCCTTTGGCCAGGTGAGCTAACCAGGTACTTGTTAGGCTAGTGTTTGTATATGGTATGTTTTCAAAGTAAAATGCACTCTCTGTCTTTGTCAGCTGAATATGGAAGGACAATTCACTCTCAACTTTACTGATTTAGTGACCAGGTGGTTAATATCAGCTTGTAATGACTGAAAATCACAAGGCAAGGGTTGCCACATTTGAGAAATGAAGGGCCTTGTGAAACTCTCTGGAGCCCAAATCGCATATTCTAAATAAAGGGATTTATCTATTGTCATTTATTCCACAATTCAACTAACACTTATAATACACCGTAAGTGGTCAATCAACATAGATTTTGCGCATGTGGTTGTCGTATGGATTTTTAGTTTGTGAAATGAAAGGTCGAAGCAGCATATTGCTGAGTTTTAACATGGAGACTGAAAGTAGGCCCTTAAATCCGGCAAATTCTATGAGAAGTCTGACGAAAAAGATGATAATTTTAACCTAAACTTACTTTATTTCAATTGTAAAAGCCATTCTGCGTCTTCTGTGTGTCCAAACTAAATATAGAACACAGCTAGGAAGCAGTACTTACAAAATTTATAGGTCAAATTAGACGAAAAATGGACCCGACCCGTATCCAAGAATCCGGATTGACGGTGATTTTTTTCACCTTTAAAACTTGGACACTTTTTGTGTAAAGAAAATTATTTGATGAATTATATATCAAATTGTGCATTGCAAAAAGATCTTTCTTTTGATATAAAAATAATTCTGGTGCACGCGCTTTTTGATAAATGGGAAGGAATCTTGTGAAGAACACATTTTTAAAATTTAGCCAGTGACTCGTTTTTATCACTGAATTAATATATTTAAATGTAACCGGACTTGTAAAAAATAGCTACAGACGAGTTTCATGTATACTGATTTTTTTATGTTATAGCCCTGTTCATAACAGCCGATGATATATTGAACACAATTCCCAATTTTGTCTCGTCCAAAGGTTCGCCATTTTTTGCCCAATTTTATCTCATTTTTGTAAGTTCACAAATTTTAATGAATCCCTACGCCAGCGGCTTTGGCGTTCCTACTGTAATATATATGCCTATACAAAAAGTTAATAGTTTTGCAGATAATCAACTATAACGGAAATAGTTGTGCATCCTTGACCTTGACCTTTGAACTCATGACCTTGATCTATGTATAACAAGAGCACCGCCGAGCGAAGCATTATACGCCCGTGTTATATTGATCGAGTAGTACTATTTACTGAGAAGTATAAGTACAACTAGGATATATGTATGTAAAAATATATTACCAACTCCGTGTTCGGGCCATAACTCGTAACCCAAAAAAGTTGTAATTCAAATTTGCACGAGATATAACCATGATTAAGGTGTAACTGTATAACAAATTTCATTTAAATCCATGTTTGTATTGTCTACTGAATGGAATACAAACCACATGGTCATACATACAAAAATTTGTAAGTTAAAAAAGGGGCATAACTCCTCCAAAAATAATCTGAAAAAGCTGTAATTCGAACTTGCACCAGATATTAACATCGTAAATGTGTATACCAAATTTCATTTGAATCTATAAATAGTTGTAGGCTCTAATGATCGGAAACCACATGGTCATACATACAAAAATTTCTAATTTAAAAAGGGGCACAACTCCTCCAAAAATAATCCGAAAAAGTTGTAATTCGAACTTGCACCAGATATTAACATCCTAAATGTGTATACCGAATTTCATTTGAATCTATAAATAGTGGTAGGCTCTAATGATCGGAAACCACATGGTCATACATACAAAAATTTGTAAGTAAAAAGGGGCATAACTCCTCCAAAAATAATCCAAAAAAGTTGTAATTCGAACTTGCACCAGATATTAACATCGTTAATGTGTATACCAAATTTCATTTGAATCCATAAATAGTTGTAGGCTCTAATGACCGGAAACCACATGGTCATACCAGGGCTTCGGAAATTTCGGTCCGGCCCGTCGGACATTTTGTACAAGCAAAAAAAAAAAAAAAAAAAAAAAGGGCTGACTATGCGTGCAGCAGTGCATGTTGTTGTGGATTATTTTATTTTGACAAACAAACCAACCTATTTCTTTGAGCTAAAGATTGCCAATTTTAATCCATGTGCGTTGTTACAAGACTAAGACGTTTACTGCTTTTCTAAGCTTCCACGATATGCTGTTATTATCAGTATCCTCGATATTCGTTACTGTTCACGATGCTTGATATTGCACGTCCGCCATATTGTTTACTAACAATCGGGAATTTTCGTATTCCGAAGATACACGAATTGTAATTAGAACATTATCGCGAGAGGTTCTAAATTAGGAATTCAGGTATCACGAATCACGATATAACGGGAACTGCTTGACGAGGTTCCAATATATTTATGTGAATGAAAGATATTAATGCCGAAACTTTTATTGAAATAAAATTTAATCGCGTTTCTTTATTTATTAATAAAGAAACAGTCACAAAGCGCGTAGTAGGTAATTTTCAACACCCCGCGTGGAACCTCTTTGGTGACAAACCATCACCCTTGACCGACACTTGTTATGGCTTCCGTAATCAACACAGTTACGACCATGCACTTATTTTTAAACAAACACACGTTTAAAGAAAGTTATAATGATTCGGACTGGGAAACAAAAGAAAAAGACACGCGGCACGCGACTACTTAAGTATACAGGTATTTACTGATTAATAAACAATCACCTGATTATGAGATCTTACTGTTGTTGACAGGTAAACACGTGGTAAGGACAATACACTTAGTAAAGTCAGGTAAAGTTTAAAAGACCGACAGACAGACTAGCGGCAGTAGCCGTAGTTTACTTTTGTCGGACCGAAAACTGATTTGTCCGTTTAATATTTCTGTTGTAAAATTGAAAATGTCCGAAAACAAAAAATGTCCGACTGGCGATTTTTCACGTCGGTCAAAATAATTTTTTGTCGGACATGTCCGGCAAATATGACGGTTTCCGGACCCCTGGGTCATACATACAAAAATTTCTAAGTTAAAAAAGGGGCATAACTCCTCCAAAAATAATCCCCAAAAGTTGTAATTAAAACTTGCACAAGGTATTACCATGGTTAAGCTGTATACCAAATTTCATTTGAATCCATAAATGTTTGTGGTCTCTATTGAACGGAATACAAATTGTTAACAGACGCCAACCTGCCCGGACGCCCGCCTGCCCGGACGGACAGCACCGTAACATAATACATCCAGTCATTTGACGGGCGTATAAAAATGATTGTCATGTCAATACCTACAATTAACTGAAAATCCCATGGCATTATCACCTTAAATGTTTAAAAAATAGCATTTTTTATCAAAGGTCAAAACAGGGACATGATCTTGACCTTTGACCTTGACATCTTTTGGAAGAAAATAGCAAGACAAGATCAACAGTGAAAACTCCATGCAGTTATCTTCAGCCGTTATTGAGTTATAACAATAAATGTCTCATTTTCAAAATTACATAATTTTACGCAAAAAACGCGTAACACAAAAAGTTTATAGTTTTTGAGATAATTAACCATTTAAGTATTTGTTTGCGTCCATGACCTTGACCTTTGAACCTATGACCTTCATTCATATTTCAAAATGATCGTTAGGCCAATACCTACAATATTCCAATATACATGCCTATACAAAAAGTTTATAGTTTTTGAGATAATTAATCATTTAAGTATTCCTTTGCATCTATGACCTTGACCTTTGAACCTATGACTGTCATTCATATATCAAAATGACCATTGTGCAAATGCCTACAATATTCTAATATACATGCCTATACAAAAAGTTTAAAGTTTTAGAGATAATTAACCATTTAAATATTCATTTGCAGCTATGACCTTGACCTTTGAACCAATGACCTTCATTCATATATCAAAATGATCGTTAGGCCAATACCTACAATATTTCAATATACATGCCTATACAAAAAGTTTATAGTTTTTGAGATAATTAACCATTTAAATATTCATTCGCAGCTATGACCTTGACCTTTGAACCTATGACCTTCAGTCATATATCAAAATGATCGTTAGGCCAAGACCTACAATATTCCAATATACATGCCTATCAGGGCCCCACAAACGCCGATAAGGTCATTCGGCGGTAAAAATTACCGCTAAAAAAAACCCAAAAAAACAACAAAAAACCTCATTCATAACCCCCCCTTCTTCATTGGTTTATAGAGCTTTTTGGTGGAGCTAGAATGTTACACAGCAAAAATCTACTTTCAGATGCTTCCTTTCTTTCTTTATTTTATTTATGAAAAACTTTATTCATCCAAACAGTCACCAGACTCACCACAAAGTCGGGAAAGACTACAGCCATGTGCTTTGTTTACTTTCTGTCACTATCATGATTATGTCCCTTTTATACATGTTTATTCAAAGCAAGAGTGGGTAACGACTTTTTGTCGGGTTAAAGTAATAAAAATATGGCTGTCACATGTTTACTGCTTACATGGTCTTAATCATTTAAATCTGGGTTTATTTAGAAGAATATTAAAGAGATCATGATTTTATTATCGTCATACAGCATTCCTATGAATAAGGAATATATAAGGTAATTTTGTTCATCTGCCTTGTGCAATACACATCGTTTGCCTACAGTAGCTCTGTTCTAGAAATGGAGATTTTCTTTTTTGTGCCGAATATTTAAATAGGGTTCGAATAACAGCCAACTAATATTCAAATGCTTAATTTGGTATTCTTTTCAGCTCTTTTGTTTCACCTCGCTGTTTGAATCATCTTAAAACATGAAATTGAGGTCTCACAAGGTATTTTGTTTACACGGTTTGACTTGAACACACGTGGTCTCGGTAAAAATTAAGTGATTAGAGGATTAACTCTGGTATTGATTATTACACAGTCAATGATTTATTAATTATCACACCGATTGTTCACCTGTGGGACACGTGGCTTCATCTTAAAGTCTTGTGTGATTTCTCGATCGTGAACTAATCTTAATTGACAAGACAAAATTTAGAAGGTTTATAGGGGAAAAAAAACCGAATGACCGAATTTCAATTTGGCGTTTTATTTGCCAATTCGGTGATTTTTAGCCGATTTTGGCGATTTGTGGGGCCCTGATGCCTATACAAAAAGTTTATAGTTTTCAAGATGTATTGTTAAATACATTAATTTTAGCGATTTTCCCCTTAAGTACCTTGCCATTTCCCCATTTTGGCCTCAACAGTTACGATTTATGCAAATCTGAAACTAGGTGCCCTAAGTATGTTTCACATGAAATATCTAAGCTATATCTCTTGTAAGTTCAGAGGAGATGATTTTTAAAGATTTTCGCAATTTCCCCCTTTATGGGGCCCCAAGGGGACATAATCCTTTCATTTGTGCAAATCTGAAAGGCCTTCACCTAGGCATCATAATCACTAAGTTTCTTTAAATTTGGCTTGGTAGTTTCAGAGGAGATGATTAAAATGTACAAAGTTAACACATGACGCACGCATGACAGACAACGGACGGTGAACCATTGCAATAGCTCATCTGAGCTTTCAGCTCAGGTGAGTTAAAAACCCACAATTTTGAAGCATTAATAACTCAGCAATTTATTGCAATATGTATTTTCTTCCCAATACCCACCTCTTATAATTATTATACCTCATTTGCATAACTTTTAAAATAAGATCACAAAATATTTCTCGTAAATATGTGAAATGCCCCTATCTTCTTTCTATATATTTCAAATTTGAACAGAATCCATTGAAAATTGAATGCACAATGGGTACTTTTTGCATTTTTGCTATTTATAGTAACAGATGCCATCTTGGATGTTGGGTGGGGTCTCCTGGTGCAAACTTTAGTCTTACCCATCTAAGACTTTCCACACCAAAATTTGTTCCAATTGCCCTGGTATCTTCTTTCTATAATTTAAACAAAATTTGCTGAAAATTGAATGCACAATAGCTACTGATGCATTTTTGCTGTTTATAGTAACAGCAACCACCTTGTATGTAAGGCAGGGTCATCTTATGCATTCTTTAGTGTACCTGACCTAGGGACCTTTCACACCAAATTTGGTTTCAATTGCCCCAGTGGTTTCAGAGGAGAAGACTAAAGTTTACACACAGATCCCTGCTTTGCCATGCTATAAATGTATGTACCTGGACTTGTTGCTACTTTTGAAGAATCCCTATCTGTCCCTTCACTTGGGCCTGTTCTTTTCGGTAAATAATCCTCATCTGTTCTTCCACTAAAACCAGTTGCTCCATGTAAAAAAACACCATCTGTTCCACCACTTCGGCCAGTTGCTCCCTTTAAATTATCCTCATCTGTTCCACCACTTGGGCCAGTTGCCCCTGCTGAAATACCTCTTTCCTTTGCATTTCCTGGCTCATTTTCTCTCTCTAAATTATCCTTGCTCTTTTCACAAATTTGAGTAGGATCCACATTATTTCTGTCACTTGGGAAAGTTGATTGTTGTGATAATGGTTGTTTATTTATTTCGTGCATCGGTATATACTTGTCACCACCACTATTCCTAGACTGTCCATCATTGTATTTTTCATTATCCATGTTTTATTAAGTTGTTACAACCATCTACAACATCACAAAAAAAAAACAAAATTTAATTTCCAGCATCCTTAATAAATACAAATTCTATAGATAACAATAAAAAAATTATATGATAGTACCACTACCTGCAGACTATTTTAAGTCTTGGTCAGACCCGACCGCATTTTGGACCCACAACTTCCAAAATACGAAGCGTCGGATTGAGATACCGTAGTGGCAGTTTAAAACGTGAAATGTAAAACCAATACATCAACTGGATCAGTGTCATTCATTCATTTTTCACTATTTATGTACAAGGATTACAAAATATCATTGTAACTTGTTCCTCTATCTTTAATTTGTACAATACGAAATCAATGTATTTTCTTTTGAAAATTATTCATGTATCAATAAACAAAGTAAAAAAAAATAGTAGTTTACGGACAATTTAAAATAAAAATTTACAGTTTTAAGAATAATTGAAACTTATTGTACTTAAAATGTCGAATTAAAATTAAATATTTTTTATCATAACAATTCATTATTTTTGTCATTTTTATTTTTAATTTATCACATTTATTTTTAACACACACACACACATACACACACTTTTATTGCTGTAAAATTATATAGAGTGGTGCAATATATATAAGAACACTCTATAAAATCCTTCTTTGTTTCATATAAAAGTTATAAAACCATATATTTTTTTTAAAAATTCTCAAAAATTTATTTCTCTGTGAATTTCCTTGATTTTTTCACTGTTAAATCTAAAATTTGTTGAAGTTTTTCTTAAAAATAATTAGAAAAGAAAATTCTGTTGTTTTTAATAGATAAACATTTCAAATTCAACGGAAAATTTCTAAACTTGAAATCTACAATATAATCATGCTTCAAATGGTTGTTAAAAATTTACAATTTTGTTCAGCTTATGTTTTTTACTGTTATAAGACAGACAATATTTTGAAAATTATTGGAAGAAACTACAATTACTGTGTTCACACAAATTCAGCGACATGGAAAAATGCAAGAAATAACAGGGATTTATTAGGGTGTTTTGGGAAAAGGCCCTAAACTAAAAATTGGGAAAAATTATCAACTTTTTGCTCATTTTGGGAAAACTTCGACATCATTTCAGAAGTCGGTTTACTCACGACCTCGGAAGTCTTTGATGTAGAAGCAGTTATTCATCTTCCTTTGCAGATGTTATTTTAAAATAATCGAGAATCTTTTATTTGATTTTGCTTGTTAGGGGTCTTTCACAAAATTTACTTTCGTTTTCGTTTAAAAACAACACAATTTTCTAATTGGGAATTTTTTCAGCTGATTTTGGGAAAAATTCAATGTTTTTACTTTTGGGAATGGGGCCGAATTTCGGCCCTAAATAGGCCCTTGATGAATCCCTGAATAAAGTCGTACTTCCTGACAAACTCATAAAAAATTTGTTAAAACTTGGGCGGTTTCTACCAAGGGATATGAATAACTAATTGATAATATTGATCTTTATAGTTGATGTTTGCTAGTCAGATAAATAAGTGTATTACAGGTGAGGTTTTAAATCCTTTGACATCTTGGGTCAGTTAACCCATAAATTATTCCTCTTTAAAAAGAAAGACATAATTATAATAATAATTATTATTATTATTATTATTTTACATAAGGAGTAAAATGACACATATGTATGTATTTTTCAAATAATTATTTAAAATTTGAAAATTTTAGAGCTGGTCACGTGGTCACATGTCCTAAATTTATTTATATAAATTATGAAACTTTCGAACACCTCCCCCGTGGCCTAACGGATAAGGATGCAGAGTCAGATAAGACAGTATATTCAGGGAACCGAAGGGTCGTGAGTTCCAGTCCCGCTCAGGACAAATAAGTAGGTTAAAATAAATATTAATGTGTACATTTAAAATTAGTATTAACAAGACAAGCATACAGTAAACTAAATTAAAATTAATAATAATAATAATAATAAATAAAAATACGAAAAATAAAAAAAGATTATAATAAATAAATAAATTTTAAAAAATAATGAAAAAAAAAAAAAAAATAAAAAATAAATATAAAAAGAAAAACAATAAGTAAATAAAAATTTTATAAATAAAAAAAATATTTAAGTGGAACAGTGCAAGAAATAGTTTTGAATTTTTAAAAATTATCTTTAACTTCATATTTATATAATTTTAAGATTAAATAAACAAATTGAAATTTGTTTACTCTGTATTATCTTCAACCGTACAAAAAAATACGAACTAAAACTGAATTCAACATAAAGATGGCGTAAAGATGGCATAAAGAACTTTGGACATTATGCATCTTTATGCATATGCATAAAGATGGCATAAAGATTGCATAAAGATGGCATAAAGACTGCATAAAGACATCTTTATGCCACCATTATGCCATCTTTACGCCATCTTTATGTATGCATAAAGACGTGTTTTCGTGCTGTGAATATAAGAATCCGGCCATTATGAGTATCCATGTAGGATAGGGAAATCTCACCTGAGGGGGTGAACATTTCAGTCAGAGAAGAGGCTTGCCGAGTCTCTGACTAGAAATGCTCAAACCTGAGGGTGAGATTTCCCTATCCTACAGGGATAAACTCATAATGGATTGTTTTTCTCCCATTTAATACCAATAATTGGCTTCAAATTTGATTTACATAAGACATTGACGCCATGATGGAAAAAATTAACTTTGTTAATCAACATTCTACTTTAAAATAAATATCACCATTGGAAAGAATGCACCTGATTTTGTTTTATACAAAATGTATAAACTACAAAACAAAATTATTTATCTAAACTCCCAGAATGAACATTTGAAGTGCACTCAAAATTTCTAAATTTTTGAAGATGTGGATGTCATTTCCCCACAAAATAATGTCATGTTCCTCACATGATGACGTCATGCAATTGCCTTTTGATTATGATGCTACCAGCGCTAATTTGTACATGCGACACATAGAGGATAGAAATATCCACCATGAGTATCCTCAATGTAATATACATGACTGTCATGAGGAAAAATATTATCCTAGGAAAATATGTCATGGGGGATAAAATAAACTTACATTTACAGGTACCTATCTGGGGTACATTTTGTTATGCAGTCAAACCTGTCTATAAAGGCCATCCAAGGGAACCAGTAAAAGTGGCTTTTATGGATGGGTGGTCTTTATATACAGGTTCAAATAATGTAAAAAAGAACAATTGGGATACAATTTTACTGGCCTTTATAAGCAGGTGGCCCTTATATAAAGGTGGCCTTTAAGGCAGGTTGGACTGTATACTTAAAGGATAACTGTCTTTCGATTTGCAGATGTATATCGGTGGTTATAATACTGTTGCAAATTAGTTTTATTAGTGACATGTCAGCTAAACTGAAGGACAGTTATCCCTATTCTAGGTTATTCAGTTATTCCCTTAAAGAACATACTTAAAGGGAAAAGCAAGGATTTTCTGAAAATTATACTATAAATAACTTGGGGCTTTTCCAAATCCATTTGAAATGGTTAAGACCGATCACACAGACCATTTCTCGCATTAATTGGACATCTCTGACATTTAAATCTAATTTATGAAAAAATAAGTGCATTCCGGATGAGACACGATCACTTACAGACACTGAATTGATGGCGTCATAATCAATTTACTTAAGAACATCAATATAATTTGATGACGTCAAATTCCGAAGGCACGGATGGTGGCATGAAAACTGAATATTTGATGCAAATATTTGCTTACAAATAGTGTTTTTGTGTGCGAGTAAAAGAATATTACACCACAAGAAAATATTCATCCTCGTTTGAGATATCTGTTTAAGTTTCCATTCATCCAACAAGATGCTTCAGTACCAAATATGCACGTGCAAGCACCTAGAAAATTTGAAGCAGTATATTGTAATTTTACTATATCAGAATTTGCGACAGTATATCGACAATTTTACTGTCACAAATTTTTTACGTCAGCCAATGAAAACAGGTGTTACAGAATGAATTGACCGTATATCAACAATGTTACTGTCGCAAATTTTTGACATCAGCCAATGAAAACAGGCATTACATACAGAATGAATTAGATTTAAGTATATGCCCACCCTTGGATAGTTTCACTTTGGCCCATTCTTTGAGTTAATATCCTGGGCCAAAGTGAAAATATCCAAGGGTGGGCAAAATTTGTCTTCATCTTGAAAATTCACTGACAAAGCTGTCCATCCAATAAGATTTTTCAGTGAATTTTCAAGATGAAGACAAATTTCTTAAAGTAGGAAGCAAGTATGGAGTAAAGTCTATTATTGCAAAACATATTCTGAAACTGTACACATAGTGGAAAGCAACAATCTTATTCAAATCCATAAACATAGCACTGCCGTGCTGTTGTACGGCATAGTTGGGAAAATGGTGTTGTGTCAAGACAGAATATAACCGAAATCTCCCTCCCCCCAGTTGGGGTTGGTTTGATCTTTGCATAGTCCGACGGATGTATTTTGGAAAAAGAAACAATGTACCAAACCATGTATTGCTAAATTAAATGGTAGAAAATAAAAATTTCATAAATATATGAAAAAGACAATCAGTAATTTAATAAAGTTTTATAAAGTCGTACCCAATGGTTTTGTCATTTCAGATAGAGAGAAAGTAGAGTTTTGCAGACCCTACCATTGCTATGAGGGGGTACATTCTAGCGGTTGTATGTTACTGGATCATTTGCTGTTAAATCTGGGTTTTAATAAAACTGCTGATTATCACTCACATTATTCCTGTTTCATGTTAATGTGGTCATTTGCACACAACACTGTACGAATTATCCCCCTTTCACAAAAGTGAAATCTAATCGATAAACAGTTTTAAAATATGACACAATTGCCTCAACATCAAAATACCTTATCATACCCTTCAAAATAAATTTAAATTATCGTAGATTTCATGAAGAATTAATTAAAACCACTTGCTATTGCTGTTTATTTCATAAAAAGTTATGATTTTACATCGTAGGACGCAAACTTCTCGGACTACCTTTTATTGTAAACAAGAGATCAGTTCGCCAAATTGCAAAAATTATTGGATGCATCCCATCGCAATATTTTACTAGTTTCCGAAATGTATTCCGAAAATTTATTCCAAATGTGCATATGTAACCAAATGCATTACCCATCTCGGAATACATATCTCACAATAAAACAGATATATTTCTTTCAGCTCATTTACCAGGCGCACTATTTCTATGCACATTCACATTTTATAATGTCATAGCAAAGAAGCTCGATATCTTGGAAGAAAGCGATAGCAAAGTACATGTTCACTGTCGTGAAATGCCGTACAAAAATAGAAGACAACTGTTTCCTTTCTGGCTTTATTCAAACCACTGGATGGGTATATGTATTGGCCATTGGGGCGAGCTAGTGATGTAGTAGTGTAGTGGTGTAAAGAATGGATATATAAGTGTAATTTACTACAAGAAATTTTATGTTGGGGCGGCGGGTTCAAGCTTCGATCCTCAGACAGGGCCCAAGTTAAGCCTAGATAAAATAGGAGCTGTGGTACTTAAAATTCTGATTTTGTGACCATATTTTTGCTATAAGTCACCACTTTGGCAACCAATATTATATATTGACTGTTTCCAATGGATGCTTTTAGTGCATCAACTATTTTAAAGCATTTTAATGACAGAATAAGCAACTTGTTTGTGTTACATCCTTTCAAACATCAAAATTCAGTCTGTTAATGAAAATGATATTATACATTTATACATGTGTTATGGAACATTTTATTGTTACTAGCCCATATAAAGTGCTATAATACAGGTTATCCACCATGATTCGCTGTTATATACGGGTATTCATTTGACCGGCTGTACTTTACATAATTTTGACACGGTCAACTGAACACACTAGGGTATATAAGCGTGTGATTTACACCGTTCGTGGTCATATTCTTACTGCCTGAATCAGGTAACACTTCATACTCACACATTAAATGGTTAGAATCTAGCTACTCATTATTATTCATGACCGATATTAGATTTAAATTCACAGTTCCATTACGCTCCAAACCATTTAATTCCATTTATTATTCATTTATTTTTCGTTCTTTAAAAATGTTGTTATATAAACTGTTAGATTGTCACATATATATGCCAAACTACAATTATTTGTGCTGTATTAATAAATATCATTTAAACCAGCTGTTTCTTCTATTTTGAATCACCGAGTCAAATAAGGTAATTTTAATCCGGAAGCACCAGAATAATAATTCGAACCCAGAACCACTATTTTCAAAGGTTTTGGGCAAGTAGGCAGAAACCAACACTGACTAGATAACTGCTTAGCCCAATTCCTGTTACACATGTAAACTATTTTAAAATGAGAAAACTAGTGTCATATTTTACTAATAAATATTTACATTTATGGTATTTGATTGTATTAAACTCTGTTTTAGACCAAATGAAGTTATAGGACTATAATTACATTTGCTAATGTGACGTCAATTATTTCTTGCTGACACCTATGCCCGTAACGTCATTGATAGGCTGTTCCAGGAATTGAAATTGCATGTCGTACACAACAGTGTATTAAATTTATTTAAGGATTCAAAAACAAAAATAAGATTTTCAAAAAATGTGAAATGTAAATATAACCATTGAACTGTCTAGAAAAGGTTTATAGTGCTATAACTTCCATTGCCGTGCAAAGCAAACTAGTCATAACATATGCTAGCGCACATTATTTGGTTTGCTTTGCACAGCAATGGAAGTTATAGCACTATAAACGCCAGTTCTAGACAGTTTAATGGTTAAATTTCTTTTGCCTTTAATGTTGTCGCTGGCCGACATCACAGTATCAGAGCAGCGTCACGGCAACTAATGAAGTAATCGTGTCTGTGATGTCATTAAATGGCGCAATTCATTCAATTTGTGTTCAATTCAAGTTTCCAACGATGGATTTTATTGGCTTGCAATACGATGAAAAATGGTGTTGCGTGTGCAAGTAGTTTAACCAATCAAAACAGAGATCTCAGAGTAAAATCATATCATAATGTAATAAAAAGAATGTAAGCTTATTGTATTTGGTTTTATTATTAGTATTATTACTACATTTATTTATACTTGTGTTTTTGGCAATTATTGCTTTATTGACACCTGCAATTTTTATGAGGAGACACTGCTTCCAAGAGTAAAAAGTCGATTTGAGCCCCGAGAAAGGAAGTAGGTTATTTTGAACAGACCTTTCACCCCTCCCGTTACAATTGCAATCCCATACTCATCTCAACCGAATTCGTCAATTGATTAATATGCTATTTTACCTAAAATAAGTATGGCAACCTTTTCGAATATGATAAATTGATAAAGACCCTAAACTTAAGGTTTAATTCTCAAAATATATGTTTATCTAAACCGAAAGTAGAAATTGTCAACGTCGCATGTGCCATTTCCCAAATATGTCGTTTATTATATAAAGTTTTTCATCATTATTAAAATGAAAAGGTACTGGAATATGCACAAAATAATAAAAAGCTAATACCATTAACGTATGCTGACAAAATCCTTCACCACATCGAAGAAACTCTGATAACTTCGCCGCTTGGACTTGTAAAATGGAAGTTCTCAGAAAGCCCACTGACGGCTTTGATAATTAACCAATCAGACAATGACTTTCATTTCTCTAATCCAATCAGAAACATAAAACTCAACATGGACCTTGCACGTGATACAGAAACGAAAGTAGCAAATACGGCTGCGCAGAGTTTTTATCGTGTAATGATGATTTGGTTAAAAAAATACTACACAGTGATTACAATTGGTACAACTCAGAATAATTTTTAGCAAAGCCTAACGATTTCATACACTTAAAATTGATTTATTAAAAGTGCATCAATCATAATAGTATTTGATTTAGTTAAAACATATTTCATTGCGCTATTGACTACTACTATCACTAACAAGTACTAGCTTTCCAAAAAAACTTTACGTGGTTTTATTGGGTGGTAACTTCAGTTGGCCAAGTGCAAATTTCTTCATGAAATGAATGACTTTGTCATTCGTCATTCATTTAATTTGCTCGTGACCAACTGAAGTTATCACCCAATAAATTCAGTACCGTGAATCAAAATCCAATCCTTGATGGAATTATTAGAAGAAAATGCTTGAACCAAAGTTCCAAACTTGCTAGCGCAAGCCGCCGATTGATACATACCGGGGGGGGGGGGGGGTATTCAGTATTCAGTTTCCACAGAGAGAGAGAGAGAGAGAGCTTCAGTTGATTCCCTCCAGCGTTATCTTTCACGGTGTAAAGAAAGAGATTGAAGATTGTATAAGTTGCTTTCAACCTTTGATAGATCGTGTCTTAAAAATAATTTTAGCAGATATCTTATATGGAAGTTTTTTATATAAAAATTTATGAAAAGTTTACGATGACCAAAAAAGGGAATTCATGACAAAGAATACACTGACAAATTAATGACAAAGAATACACTACTTTTAAGTGGGAAATTTCCGAGGTCCTTTTTTTCACATAAATAAAAAATTAGAAAAATACGAATATATAATATTTTTAAAAATAATTTATTTCAATATAATCTACATTTGCACTGACCACCATCCGCTGAAGCGCCGTCAGAATTAGAAAGGTACGATCTCAAATTCAAATATAAAAATGGGGAGGCGGGTTTCAATAAAATAAAACAAAGACAATATTGAAAGCAACATGTGCTTAAAGAATTCGAATCTGCAGCTGATCTCACGGTGGTGACAGTGGTGGAGGTGGTGGTGGTGGTGGTGGTGGTGGGTGTATTGGGGGATGGTTGTTTAACACCACAAGACAATATGATTTCACTCAAATTGATGCAAACAAGTTTGAGAGAAAAACGGAGTGTCCTGAAAAAACATGGACTTTCCGTATGGAAACTTAAAAACTTAACTATAGTACTGGTATGATCTGCACGATTTTACTATTATTCAAAGCTAGTTCGAAAGCGAACACAACAAACATAAAAACCATCAAAAGGCACAACACTAAATGTGACTTACTCTTAAAGTTTTAAAAGACATTGATTCCAATTCTCATGTACAGCCTTAACCACAGTGGACTACTTTTGTTCCAGGGAACTTAGATAGTCGCTTTTTTGTCAATTATGCCTGTATGTTTAATGACTTATATTCAATGTTATACATATTGAATCTAAAATATAAAATCCCAATTAAATGTCAAAAAATAAGTGTTCTACAGCTCTTTGGTTTTGCTCTACATACCGAAAATTAGTTGTTTTTCAAACACTGCACATATGCCCTCTCGTTATCCCTGCCTCGTATGCAAATTTAGAGCATTGCATGAAGGGTAATTATTATACATATACATAAGTATGCATATAAGTAAAACCCGAATCGCACACCTGAAAGACAACCTTGTTTTTAACCGGGTGATGATGAATATGCAGGTCAACTAGCCTGTGTGATGTACACCTATCCGAGGTATACAAAACATTGGTTTTTCTCTGTCACGTATGAAAACGACAAAAGTTTCGGTACAACTCAACTGTTTTGTAATTCAAGTACAAATGGTTTGATAGGTGATATGATTTTATTTACAAGTACAAATATTACAATGCTTGATTTTATATTAAAGATAAATCGACTATCTAAGTTAGCTGAAACAATAGTAGTACCCCACTAAAATTTCTATGTCAACTGAAAAAATCTTAGAAACAACATAATGAAGCCATTTTGAACATTTCTGTGAAAAATTTTTACATACATATATTTGACATACCATAGATCCTTATCAATTTCGATTTCACACGTAGCGGATGTAGCTAGCTAGACGGATGTGCTTACTCTTCCGGAGATCCCGACCTAACTTCTTTGTTGTCAGTTTTAAAGGTTTCACATGTACTTTGGGATTGTGATTTGGACATGGATTTGTTTTGTATGTTTCAATTTACACCGAATTAAATGGATGAGCTGGGGTTACAAAAAATACTCTCACCTAAATTGCAAGGCTTGATTAAGAAATAATTTAATTACATAATTATATTGGAAACAAGAAGTCACCAATGAGGGTCGCCGCTGTACCACGTAATACCTTCTAACGTGTCTGCGAAACGCTTGTTTTTAATGGACATGGAATCGCACAATATGACGTTTTCCCGTAAAAACGACGTTATTCTGGGAATTTGTGATG
Source organism: Anadara kagoshimensis (assembly GCA_021292105.1). Taxonomy (NCBI): domain Eukaryota; kingdom Metazoa; phylum Mollusca; class Bivalvia; order Arcoida; family Arcidae; genus Anadara; species Anadara kagoshimensis. The sequence goes on along the minus strand of CM037870.1, from coordinate 16,361,238 downwards.
TTGACGGTTTCCAAATTGTTCCGCACAAACGTTAAGAGGTATTGGCCACGTGTTACAGCGGCAAAGCCCATTCAATCTTCTTCAGCCTTTTCTTAATTTTTTCAGTGACCTCGCAATCGGTGGTCTAAAGCTCGCTGTTACGGATAACGTCGCCTCTCACTGCCTTGATGCGAACCTCAATCGGGAAATAAAAGATTCTAGTGTGAGAATGTGTCAGTTCGATTGGCGAAGCTGGGTATTTTCTCCTGCCACTCTGATTTCTCCAACCATCAATGACCTGACCACTTCGATATAAGTGAAAGAAATATTTAACTGGGACGTACAAAATATTCCGTGGAAGCGCGTGGCCTAGTGGTTAAGGCGTTGGACTCATGATTCGAAGGTCGTGGGTTCGATCCCTAGACCGGGCGATGTGTTGTGTCCTTGAGCAAGACACTTAATTTCACGTTGTTCCAGTTCACTCAGCTGAAAAATAAATGAGTACCAGCAAAATGCTGGGGGTTAACCCTGCGATGGACCGGCGTCCCATTCAGGGGAGAGTCTTGTACTCTCAGTCGCTTAACGCCACCGAAACCGGGATAAGCTCCGGCCTGATAGGCCTAATGGCCTCGGGACAGACTTTAACTTTTTAACAAAGTATTCCACTTTTACTCCACTCTTTTAACACAAAAATGTTGCATTTCACTACTTTTGCTTTATTTGGTAGCAAAATATTTTATTTTGGTAGCAAAATGTTTAATTTTGGTAGAGTTAACAAGACTCGTTTTAAAATCGACCATCTCTGACACATATCAAAATAAATATGACTTAGAGTAGTTTCTTGGGAGACTAATACCCCCCCCCCCCCCCCCCCCCAACACACACACACCTCCGCAACATTGCCGGGTTGTTAAAGTATTTCTTAGATTGAATTTTGAGACATTGACCCCTGACGGACTATGGACCTTAATTTGGTATGCGATATTTGTTCTGTAACACGTGCTTTAAGTTTGATAACGTTACAATCGTTCCATAGACATAGAAGATATAGATATTGAGAGGGGCGGCCACAGCCGGAAGGGCTGATCATGGCAGGGCGATTCCCATATACCCGCTAAACTTCTATGTTTGTGGGGTTGTAATAAGTTAATATTTAATAATTACAATGTAGTTTGTTAGAAAGATATAGATAAACAATATAGGAACAAACTTGTTATTTCCTTCCCGCCGACTCGAATGGTTCGTGACTTATTTTAAGTATTGATAAGGAAGAACAATTGTGTGTACAAATCATGCGTTTCCTCTTTCTCGTTAAAATCAATTCTAGATACACACATTCGCCCTCGGAAAATATGAATTGTTGCGGGTGAACAAATGTTCATATCTCCCTCACTCAAAGGCAATATATGTACCGATACCCCGTATCAAGACAGGCGTGGTACGTTAGAGAACCCTCTCTGTAGATTGCCCTGGGCGCACTGCAAAGATAAAAATTTCTGCCACTTCACCTATAGCTGTTGACGGCTCGATATAAGTAAAACATTATTCTATCAAATGCTGATCTGGTGATTCCAGGAAATATTATGGGCCAACTATGACAATTATAGAATTATTTAGTGTGTAATTGCATAATTTTCTGAAATATGTAAGCTAGAATAAACCAAGTTAAACATTAGAAATTGATGCCTTGTAATATTTACTAAATTTCTACACTGGCTGCTCAGGGTCATTGAGGGGAGTGAATAATACTGTTTCACGTCCCAACCAAGAATATTTCACTTATATCGAGCCGTTGCCAGATATAGGCGAATATGCAGAAATTTTGTCTGTGCGTTGTCTTATGGCATTATACAGCAGGGCTCTTTATAGTGCCACGCCTGCAGTGACACGGGACCTCGTTTATTTTAAGTTCCCATCCGGAAGAACCATGACGTTAAGTGCTTGACAAAAGAACAATCACTATCAACTTTCAAGTCTTGGGTCAGACATGGCCGGGGACTGAACCCACAACCTTTCACTTGCGGAGCGAACACTCTACTAACTTAGCTACCGCAGTGGTTTTTGGGTTGTATATTGTGGTTATTTGCAGTGCACATTTGCAATTTTCATTTACATTGTAGAGGTAAGAAGCTTATTTGAAGAAACGCCCCTTCTCAAGATGATTTCGGAGGGCAGTGTTCATGTATATGAAGGTTGTTCAAGTGGAAATTTACAAAGTTGGTTTACAGTATGGATTTTAGCCCACTTGAACACCTCTCTCTCTCTCTCTCTCTCTCTCTCTCTCTCTCACACACACACACACACACACACACACACACACACACACACACAGCGTGTGTGTTTCATAAAGCAGTAAATTTAAACAATAAAAACTCCTTTTTTTTATTTCAAATTCTAATTTACAAGTCGTAATCACATTTTTGTTTTTATGCACTGCATCTGCACTTGAAGAAAACCAGTCTTTCTACCGCTTAACCAGCAAACATGTATTCTACAATAAAAAAATTTAAACATTGTAGTCCGAGTTTTCTATATCGCAAACGTAGTTTTGGAGTTGAGTTGAGTATTGGTGTTTAACGTCCCAGTCTCGCTTATATCGAGACGTCGCCAGCTATAGGCGAAGATGCAGAAATTTTACCTGTGCATTGTGTTGATGGGCATTATACAGCAGGGTTCTTTATCGTGCCAAGACCACCGTGACACGAGACTTCCTAAATTTTAAGTTCCCATCCGAAAGAACCGTGACTTTCATTTCGTAATGCTGAGTGTTTGGCGAAAGAACAGTCACTATCCACTTTCAAGTCTTGGTTGAGACCCGACCCTGTTCCTCTCTCCGTTTCCCCATCCAAACATCGTGTTCACTCCATGTTTTCGATGTCCATCGACGGATTTTGATCAAACTTGACTCAAATGTAAACCGACATGGACAGATGTGTCACATACTAAATTAAGTGCCCGTACCCGTGTCCGTCTGTCAGTTCGGGACGGGGATATTTGTCTCTCTAGAGACTTTCTAAAATACAGACCGGTCGAAACTTTAACCCTAACACACTTGTAAAATGCAGTCAAAGTTCGGATGTGGAGTATGGGAATATACGGAAAGCTGGTGAAAATAGCTACCAAATTAAACATAACATCTACGAAAAAGCTAGTCCGACTAATCAGGCAAATAATCACCAATTATAATTTTTGACTTGTTGGGGGTTCCATAACAAACCCACAACAAGTCAACAATTATATTGGGGTTTGGTGGGCTGATTAGTCGGATTACTAAAAGCTAATGGGGAGTTACGGTTTCGGCACCAATATCGTTACCTTTAGTACAGACCTGTAGAAAGTTTAACACTGAGCTAACAAAAAGGACTCGAACCTTGACTGACGAGTGACCTGGGACATAGATAGTTAATGACCGAAAAGCTGCTTTGAGATAAATAGCAGCTATCGAAAAGTTGTTGAGCTTTAGCTTTAGAGACCCCTGGGTGAGCTGACACTAATTCGTTAGCTTAGTGTTAATCTTTCGACAGTTCCGTACTGTAAGTGTTAAACTTTCGACAGGTCGGTACTGTAAGTGTTAAACTTTCGACAGGTCGGTACTGTAAGTGTTAAACTTTCGACAGGTCGGTACTGTAAGTGTTAAACTTTCGACAGGTCGGTACTGTAAGTGTTAAACTTTCGACAGGTCGGTACTGTAAGTGTTTAACTTTCGATAGGTCGGTACTGTAAGTGTTAAACTTTCGATAGGTTGGTACTGTAAGTGTTAAACTTTCGACAGGTCGGTACTGTAAGTGTTAAACTTTCGACAGGTCTGTACTGTAATTGTTAAACTTTCGACAGGTCGGTACTGTAAGTGTTAAACTTCAAGTGTTAAACTTTCGACAGGACGGTACTGTAAGCGTTAAACTTTCGACAGGTCTGTACTGTAAGTGTTAAACTTTCGACAGGTCGGTACTGTAAGTGTTAAACTTCAAGTGTTAAACTTTCGACAGGTCTGTACTGTAAGTGTTAAACTTTCGACAGGTCTGTACTATAAGCGTTAAACTTTCGACAGGTCTGTACTGTAAGTGTTAAACTTTTGACAGGTCGGTTATATCGAGACGTTCAGTTCTGGTATCATATAGGAAACCAGAATGCCCGAATAAATACACAGACCTTTCGCAAGCTAACTGACAAACTTTCTCGGATCAGGAACTGTCCCGAGTGGTATTCGAACCAAGGCCCTTGAGAGGCGCTGTTATCCGTAAGCGCGCTTGGTATCAGGTCAATTTGCCCCACGGTAAATTGGCCCCCGTCAAATTCGCCCCCACTTTTAATAAATTTGGCCCCCGTGATTTTCACATGGGGGCGAATTTGCTGCTGAAAGTGGGGGCAAATTTACCGTGGGGCGAATTGACTTGAATTCGCGTGCTTTAGACTACTTGGTCACCGAGTCCCCTGTCATGCTAAGCATATATAAACGCCTATATAAAACATAGAAGAGCATGCTAACCCCATCACAATTTTCCGAACAAATTATGTAGGTACACTCAAAAACCACGGCCTGTCCCCTCTTCAACTCAAACATCCGGAACACAGGGCTGTATCCAACAAATCCGGTCATTGTAAATCCATCGGTATTTGGAAACAGACTTCCGGTTCCGCATCTAGAAATGTAATAGAGTTTCTTTGTAAATAATGTTTTACTAGAAGACAAATAACCTCGTCATCATCACATGGCAAACTTTAGAAAACAGTTGAGTTGAGTAATGGTGTTTAACGTTACAGTCAAGAATATTTCACTTATATCGAGACGTCGCCAGCTATAGACGAAGGTGCAGACATTTTGCCTGTGCATTGCGCTGATGGCATTATCGACAGCAGGGCCTTTATCGTGCCAAGCCTACCGTGACACGGGACCTCGTTTATTTTAAGTTCCCATCCGAAAGAACCATTGGGTTTCATTTTGTAATGCCGAGTGCTTGGCGAAAGAACGCGGCTGGGGATCAAACCCACTACCTCCCACTTACGGAGCGAGCACTCTACAAACTGAGCTACCGCAGGTTTTTTTTTTAGAAAACAGTGCATAACAACTTAATAAGTAAAACCTCATTATAATGTCCTTCAATAATTTTGCCACAGTAATGAATTTAAAATCAAAATGCCAAATTTCCTTTAAGTATCTCTTGGTTTATCGCCAGACAACTTTATAAGTATGACATTTTCTAGGCTGAATTATCTACCCTAACGATAGTAAGACATTTTTTAAATATTGCTATGATGATAGCAAATCTCTGAAATCTGTCAATATGAGTTAAACACGTGAACTTCCGCCATAGAACTGAGGCCGGGTGCTCCAAAAGAATAAGCTAGATGCACCCGTCACTGGAAAAGTCTCTCTCTCTCTCTCTCTCTCTCTCTCTCTCTCTCCTCTCACACACAACACACACACACACACAACACACACACGTCTTAATAACGAAATCCATACTCTCTCTCGTCCTACCCTACAGTAATGAATCTCTCTCTCTCTCTCTCTCTCTCTCTCTCTCTCTCTCTCTCTCCTTACCCTGTAGTAATGAGAGACACAACTACCGAGCCGTCTTCTGAAGATGCAAGACAAGAAGACACCTTAAACCCAATATCGCCTCCTTCAGCTGAAAAAGAAAGCAAAAGTAAATTAAACTTCTTTTAATAAAAAATTAATTCCATTATCAATCATAAAAATTCAAGATGATTGGGCATCATATCATTTTTGTTCTGGGTATACCGAACGGAACAAAGATATAATGTTTACTGATGTTAGTGTCATGGCTTTCAAAACCAAGGGTTGTCCGTTCGAAAACGTATCGTGATTTGAAAATTTCTTATTTCCTCACAAAGTCTGCTTAATCAAAATGACGGATATGGTCGTTTTTTTTTTTTTTTTTTTTTTTTTCTGTTATTATTATTATTATTATTATTATTATTATTATTATTATTATAACTCTCTCGAACTCTCTCTCCATTTAGTAATAATTTTAATTATATTATACAGTAAAGATAAATTCACTTATATATCGGAGTCCGTTAAGAGTTTGTGGAGGAAACTGGAGTGTCTTGAAGGTCGTCAGCGACTTCAACAAGCAATTTGACAAACTTTCTTATAGTAGGATCTTCCCCATATATGGTGCTTTATCGACGCCCCCACACAAACCTACATTTAACAAGTAAATTCAATGAATTAGTATCCCCCGCCAGCAGGTTTTTGATTTGAACTTATGTTCAAAGGGCAATAACCCTCAGGAAAAATTATCAAACACGCTCGGGTTAAGGGTTAAGTGCTTCATAGTTTTGGAGAATTTGCACAGACAAGAATTGACGTATAGCCGGCCACCCCCACAATGTTACGACAAATGCCCAACATGCTTGAATTACACACAAAAGAATGAAAACTCGGCCTGAATTGTGTGGTTTAATGACGTCACTGACACTAGAAGGACATAAATTGCCGTGACGCTTCTTTGGTACCGTGATGGCGGCCAGTGTCGGAACATTGTGGGCGTGACCGGCGATACGTCAAATTCGGAAGACGGAAACGAAATTAATATCCCCCTTTTTTCGAAAGGCAGGAGATAATAACTAAAGACAGACTTACGTGTCATGACAGCCTTCAAGATGATAACTAAAGACAGACTTACGTGTCATGACAGCCTTCAAGATAATAACTAAAGACAGACTTACGTGTCATGACAGCCTTCAAGATAATAACTAAAGACAGACTTACGTGTCATGACAGCCTTCAAGATAATAACTAAAGACAGACTTACGTGTCATGACAGCCTTCAAGATAATAACTAAAGACAGACTTACGTGTCATGACAGCCTTCAAGATAATAACTAAAGACAGACTTACGTGTCATGACAGCCTTCAAGATAATAACTAAAGACAGACTTACGTGTCATGACAGCCTTCAAGATAAAACTAAAGACAGACTTACGTGTCATGACAGCCTTCAAGATAATAACTAAAGACAGACTTACGTGTCATGACAGCCTTCAAGATAATAACTAAAGACAGACTTACGTGTCATGACAGCCTTTAATTTTACAAGATTTCCTCTTCGAATGGTACCAGTTAACTCTTCTCCATTGATATTTGTAATCATTAAATCTATGACAGATCCGTGTTCTGGACCAATCAATGTTTCATTTAGGACTGGGTTTTCTCTGTCAAATGAAAATTGAATAGATTAATAAAATAAATAATATATTCAAATTACTAAAGAATTAGCACAAAAAATCAAATCAAATTGATTGGGTTAGTTTGATGGATTGATTAATAGATAGATGTTGTTTATTTAAAATGGTGTTTAACAATCCAGTCAAGAATATTTCACTTATATCGAGACGTTGCCAGCTATAGGCAAAGATGCAGAAATTTTTGCATGTGTGTTGCACTGATGAAACTATACAGCAAAGTTCTTTATCGTGCCAAGCAAACCGTGACACAGAGCCTAGGTTATATTAAGCTCCCATCCGAAAGAACCGCGACTTTCATTTTGTAATGCCGAGTGCTTAGCAAAAGAACAGTCACTACCCACTTTCAAGTCTTTTGGTAGATGGATTGATGGATGGATTTGATATGATTTTTGTTTGACGATGAATTAAAGGATGAATAGATATTATAGTGTGTGTTTGATATTATGCCCATTTAAGATTAATTCATATGTATCGGGCCATCACCATCTTTAAAAGAAATTGCAGAAATTTATACCCATGCAAGGAAGAGTTTGGCCACTAGCAGCGATAAGTTTTGGTTGGCATGACAACGGGTATCAGTTTTCAGGTCTCTCACTCAAGAATTCCCATGTCCAATTTCTCACAGTCCAACTACGGAGTCAGCCCACGCTGCTATTTAAAATAAAATTCTCCTCCTGGGCTTAAATAGCGGCATTAAGAAAACTCCTGTGATCCATCTGTCGACTGAAAATCGTTGTCGGCAAGTTGTATGTCTCAAAAACAATGGGTCATCCATCAGAAAGTTTCTGTAGCATGTTTCATGACCGTTAAATTGTTTGGAAGCATATTCAGTGTGTGATGGGGAAGTAATGAAAGAAAGAAATATCAGAATAGAGAAAGCAACATCAGCCTTTAATAAACTTGGTAACATCTGGAAGACTGAGAATTTCTTACAAAACTCAGATCAGACTGTATAAAAGCAAAGTAAGATCAGTTTTATTATATGGAACAGAGACATGGAGAACAAACAAGGAAAATGAAGGAAAACTTAGAGGAATAGAAGGCAGGTTATTTCAAAAAATCATGAACATCAAATGGACAGACAGAGTATCAAACATCGAACTCAAAGAAAGAACAGGAATAAGTAACATCAACAGCGAAATTAAGAAGAGAGGGCAGAGATTTACAGGACATATCTTAAGAATGGACAACATCAGGCATGTTAAAAAAGCACTAAGGTGGACACCAGCTGGCAAAAGGAAACCAGGAAGGCCAAAATGTACTTGGAGGAGGAGGACAATAGAAACAGAGATGAAAGATTGTGGATACAGCTGGGGAGAACTTGAAAGAAAGACAAAGGACAGAGCTGGATGGCGTACCCTGGTGGAAGCCTTATGTGTGGATAGCGTACCCTGGTGGAAGCCGTATGTGTGGATGGCGTACCCTGGTGGAAGCCGTATGTGTGGATGGCGTACCCTGGTGGAAGCCGTATGTGCTACCTAACACGAAGAGGGTATGTGTATGTGTGCAATTGTTTGACCAGCAAGATCACACTACGGCATGGACTGAAATAATGCGGTTTTACGCTCCGGTCAAGATTTGTCACTTCCACATAATTATATTGTTTAGGCCAGTTCTGGATCGATAGAGGAAATCTGAAGTGCCTGCAGAAAACCATCTACCTTTGTAAGCAAACTGACAAACCTTCTCGGATTAGCCCGAGTAGAATTTGGGTTTTTTACTTGACTCAAGTCGTTGATATCGGCAGAGCTAAGCCACCATGGCGCCATACTGATGCGGCAATGACTGACTAAATGGGATTTTACTATCAAGTTAAGATTATTTCATTTACATCTAGGCGTCACCAGTGAGGTTGCAGTAATTTTACCTTTGCAGTGTTTTTATTGCAACATACAGGTATAGGATTCTTTATCGTGCTACGCCTATTGAGCATGGGTTTTCAATGACTCCTCTGAAGATACCTGTGACTTTCATTTCTAAATGTCGAGTGCTCGGCGAAATAAAAGTTGCTACTCATTTGCAAGTCTTTATCAGACCAATCTAGGGGTTGAACCCCGACCTCCAACATATGGAGCGTGCAGTCTAATCTAGAGTTCGAACCCCGACATTCCACATATGGAACAAGCACTTTACCAACTGAACCACTGCAGTGATACTGATGAGGTGAAACATTAAACAAAGATTATTACACAAATTCCACAATTTCAACATGTGTTGAAATATTCTGAACCGCCGGGGAAAACGTGCATTCCACTATAAATTCCGAGTCACCGGCCGTTTCAAAGTCTGTAAATGTATTTCTGGCCAACGCATGGATAGTGTATTCTTCCACAATATCAGAGGATCTCTGAAATAAAAAAAGTAAGAAACACAGCAGCCGAACCAGATTCGAACTCTGGACTAAGTTTAAAAAAGAAAACAACTAACTGCTCAACCCTGACACATTGCTCCCTTTTTCAACTACCTTGAATCGAAATTGAAACCATCCGCCTATTGGTTGGCCAATTCCAAGGATCGGTAGAAACATAAACCTGTTGAAAGTTTAACACTCGGCTAACAAAGAGTAGTGACGAGTCGAAGCTCGCCGTCGAGGAGCCAAATTATGGATTATTTGTGGCAACAGCAGATATAATCATCATCATCATCATCATCATCATCATCATCATCATCATCATCATTGTAGTCATCATCATCATCAATATTATCATCACTATCATCATCATCATCATCATCATCATCATCACCATCGTTGTCGTAGACATGGTGGCATAATATTGTAACAACATAAACGCTTAACTTACGCGGCATTTATGAGTAAAAATAAAACAACTCAAGACATGCATACAAAAAGTATAGTTACACGTCGGCAATGTACCTAAGTCACACAGAATACCAAAATCGAACATAAAAAGACCTTGAAACTATATCTACTTCCTTGCACAGATTTGAAAGGTGACCAAAACGTTCTATAGGTTTTTATCATGTTACCCAGATCCATATGCATGTGCCCCGCCTGCGGAGTTGAGTAATGGTGTTTAACGTCCCGGTCAAGACTATTTCACAAATATTGAGACATCGCCAGCTATTGGCAATGGTGCAGAAATTTTGCCTGTGCGTTGCGCTGATGGCATTATGCAGTAGGGGTTTTCGTTGTGTGGCACAAATTTATGTATTCCTTAAAATCAGTCAAAAACCTCAGCAAAATTCTAGGTGAGGCAACCGCCTCACTTGCCTCAATGGTAGTTACGGCCATGCTTGTCACGCCTATCGTAACGGTGGATCTCATTCATTCCCATCCGAAAGAACCGTGACTTTGAGTGCTTGGCAAAAAAAAAAAAAAAAAAAAAAAAAAGTCTCTACCGACTTTCAAGTCTTGGGTAGACCCTGCCAGGGATCGAACCCACAACCTTCAAATTACAGAGCGAGCACTGTACCAACTGAACTACCGCAACCTAAGGCACATAAATCATTGACTGGTATATGGGGCCTTGTAACCAGCTGATGGGGTACCCTGCAAAGCCTGAATAACTTATATTGCTTACCTGAAACGCCAAATTTGTTGTTTCATTTTTCTGAAAGGGTATTACTTTTGTAAACGTTGCCGTGGAAACTTCCTCGTGAAAGAAATATGTTTCACCATTATCGTCATAAGCAACAACTGCATAAGGCTCTCCGATATAGGTAATCTCTGCCTCTGTAGAGCTGTAACCACAATCAACTGTCACTGCAAAATTAAATAAGTCTGGTCTTAGATAAGACAGGCCTCAGATGAAGTACTCGGACACTCATTCTGAACGAGTTGAGTCAGGCCTCATATGAAGTACTCGGACACTCATTCTGAACAAGTTGAGTCAGGCCTCATATGAAGTACTCGGACACTCATTCTGAACGAGTTTAGTCAGGCCTTAGATGAAGCACTCGGACACTCATTCTGTACGAGTTGAGTCAGGCCTCATATGAAGTACTCGGACACTCATTCTGAACAAGTTGAGTCAGGCCTCATATGAAGTACTCGGACACTCATTCTGAACGAGTTGAGTCAGGCCTCATATGAAGTACTCGGACACTCATTCTGATCAAGTTGAGTCAGGCCTCATATGAAGTACTCGGACACTCATTCTGAACGAGTTTAGTCAGGCCTCATATGAAGTACTCGGACACTCATTCTGAACGAGTTTAGTCAGGCCTCAGATAAACCAATCAGACACTCATTCTGAACGAGTGGAGTCAGGCCTCATGTAAACCACTCGGCCACTCGTTCTGAACGAGTTGAGTCAGGCCTCAGAAAAAGTACTCCGACACTCATTCCTAATGAGTTGAAGGTAAGATTTCCGTTTGTACCCACGCCTATTAAATTCTATGTAAAAGTTCTGAAATATTATTTTTCTCAGAAATGTTCAAAATTGCTTGACTCCGTCATTATTAGGCCCTTTTAGTCAAAATGTTAGTGGTCGGTACAAATGGAACTCTTTCCGAGATGAAAATCAGTGACGCGTGACATTTTATTTCGGTAAACTGTCGCTGAAAAAATAAAGAGAATTAGTATTTGAATAAGGCCTCAGATGCAGCACTTACTGTAGGAACCACTCTGTTTATGACATGAATAATCTTCATATCCATAGAAAATCAAATAAATTTGAATAAAAAATTGATATTTTTCACTTACTTGTACCTAGTCGCAACAGGAAATCTGTATGCGCATCCGAGATTAACTCAGAATATATCTGCACAGGGTAAAACGTTGACCCTATGGGGATTTAACATGTTAAAAAACCAGGCAAATGGCGGATTCTGTTGCGCATATGACGTAAAACGTCACCAGGGACATCACTTCTGGTGTAAACTTCGCCATTTTCGCCATGTAAAATTTCCAATAACGCCAACATTTTCCTTTCTACAGACATACCTGATTTCCTGTTACGACTAGGTACAAGTAAGCGAATAATATCAATCTTTATTCAATTTTATTTGATTTTCTATGGATATAAAGAGAATTTCACTGTCATAAACACAGTGGTTTCTACAGTAGTTAAAACAACTCGAGTGAAATTTTATTCACGCTGTAACTACAAAAGAAACAAGAGTTTATCCGCCAAAAACGGTAAGAACTTTACGGTAATTTTTTTGTCAGTAGGTTTTTAATTACATAGCTTAATTATTATTCGCAGCATATTGGCGGTAAATGACACCGGGTTCCAAATTATTTAACAATTCGCATTGCTGATAAATTTGTAGTAAAAAAGTATGAATTACGGTCAAAGAAAGATAACTCTAGTACAGTTATCAGAGAAGTAACAGGGGAATCTTACTTTGAATGTGAAAGTTAACTTAATAAGGGTTCTCTAACGTTTAATGTCTACCGTCAAAGGGGGGGGGGTCAAAAACAGAATCAGTAGTTGGTGCTGCCATGTGTAATTATAACTGTGCCAAGTAAAGATCCCACATCATGGAAACATGTAGTTTTAAAGACACTGTTTTTGTTCAGTCAACAAATATTACCTATTCAAAATCTAAATTGCATCAAAGAGTGGAGTTGAGAAAAACAACAACCTTCGCGGTAAATCGGCAAGCGATCTTACAAACTTTCGCACCCAAACTTGGATCTGCCCGAGCGGGACTCGAAACTACATGTAGGTCGTGAGAAGCGCTTGTGATTCACAAGCACACAGTTTAAGACTACTCGGGCAATTCATCCCCTAAGTATCAAAGGGTTATCGGTTAATTTATTTACAAAACTATGAAGACGCCCACATAATTTATGTACAGTCCAACCTGCCTTATAGACCACCTTCATATAAGGACCACCTGTTTATAAAGGCCAGTAGAACTATATCCCAATTGTTCTTTTATCATATTATTTGAACCTGTATACAAATGCCATCTGTCCATAAAGGCCACTTTTACTGGTTCCCTTGCGTGGCCTTTATAGACAAGTTTGACTGTAATTTAATACCAAACTTACTCGTTCCTGGCCCCATTGTCGGATTATGGAGTGATAAACTTTTCTGTACCTGTAAGATAGAAAAAATATAAATCAAAAACAAACATACTGATCCATGTCCGAATCACAATCCAGAAGCAAAGTAAAATCTTTGGAACTGACAAGTTAGCTTAGACACGTGAACTTCCACCAGAAAAGTGAGGCCGGGTGCTCCGGAAGGGTAAATATGAGAGCAAGTTTGTATTGAAGCGAAGCGGAGTAACAAAGTTTTGTGCCACGGACAAGTTTTTTTTCACTTTTATAAATCCAGAAGGTCAGTTCATGAATGATGAAGGAAACCGGAATGTCCGGAGAAAACAACTGACCCATGGAGAGCGAACCCTATACTATTGGCTACAATATGATGAAATGCACAGTCTGCAGGGTTTTTAAAACTGTGGCCAAATAATTATAGAATACAAGGAAATTGTACAAAAATTCTTAATGAATTTTCATGAAATGATACAAGGAATTGTAAAAGATTTTTTTTAATTTCAATAAAATAATACAAATAACCATGTGCTCTTTTCAAAAATGTATTTATTCAAATTAAATTCAACTTCTAAAATAAAAAAAAATGACAATGCTTTAAAATTACAGTGGTGTTACAAATATGAATTGATTTAATGGGATTTACGTCCTAGCTAATAATATTTCAGTTTTATCGAAGCCCCACCAGCTATAGGTGAAGTGCCAGAGATTTTACCATTGAAGTGCGCTCGGAACAATTAGTAAGGAGGTTTCATGCCTATCGTAACTATTAAGGTCTCTTCCGTGACTTTTATTTCATTTGTAAACCCCGTCAGGTCATACGCAGAAATCGAGGCCCGATCTGAAGGGTTATCTGCCCCTACATTAGAAGTCGTCCAGGCGACCACAAGGTCCAAGTCCATCCCTGCCCCTATGTGGGGTTCAGTTAGCATGATATCATAGACCTACCTGTACTATTACAATGCTGATAATGACCAAAGTAGTCTTCATTCTGAAAATATGAAATGGTTCAATGATAAGTAAAAACTAAGGGTCAAATACAGCACCCAGTCCCACCCAACCCCACCCCCTATACTAGCGGGACGCTATACCAATGAAGCTAATTGGTCATCTGCCGAGGCAAGTACGCCACAATCCTCCATACCTTGTTCTTTGAAATGAAACCACTATGTTTCACTCGAAGAAAAACCTGTTGCTTGGCCACTACCTTGGGTTGACCGATCATTGAAAAGAAACCATTACTGTATTTTTTACTCATGCGACTTCATGGGGTTGGACAGAAATATGTGCGCGCGTATTATGAAAATATGTTTCGTGTCACTTATGGGCCACCGTAGATTGTCAAAACGGGCATTAATTTTTTTATGTTGTATACAGGAAACCATATGACTGATTTATATAATAAATAATTATGTAATAGGCGTACCCAGCTTGCTTGAGCCATCTCTCTCTCTCTCTCTCCTCTCTCTCTCTTCTCCTCTCTCTCTCTTCTCTCTCTCTTGTATGTATTTCACGAAGTAAACATTCCAACAGCTGATCCAATCCCTCTCGACAAGCTCAACACTTCACGTTTATAATGGATTGACGGGTATACAAATGAAAAAAAGAATATTTTCCCCGTCACTTTCACCGGCGACCTTGTGGACGACCACACCCATCTACAATACCAACTTTATATATTCATAATCAATATTTTAAATTTTGCACTGAATTCTCTAACCCAACAAAATCCATGTTTTATGTCAATGAATATATAAAAGGCAAACAATTACAAAAGAGCCTAAAATCCGTAAAAATATTCGTGTGTGTTTACCTGCACCAGGCGTGATTTTTCTCTCCGTCTTCACTGAAGCGTGTCATCCAGTTGTCCGGTTTTGTGCGGCTACTCTCATCGTGTCAAAATGATCATTGAACCAGTCAAAAACCAAAATTTTGATTAACGTTTATATTGTCATTTTTCTATGACATATCTGTGACAATTTCACGCCTGTTGACGCATTTTCTTTGTAATGGTTGTTGTTTAGGGAATTAACAAATATCTAGTTCAAACAACATATTAAAAACACCACAATAAAACAACACAACACGATATATATCTAGGTTAACAACATTGACCTGTCTGCTCGAGCTTTAATTTAAATATCTATCACGGACCAGTGCATTTATGAATAGGGAACACACATGTTCGATTCGACTACATTATAAGAACACTAATCAAGTGCCTTATGTATACACTAATTTCATAATTTCCTGCAATTCCTAACAATACCCATGTATTTGGATGGACCCTTCTATATGAATATTCCTAATGAAAGGTCAAACGGACAGGTCAATGTTGTTTGCCGGCCTATAACACAATATACACAACAAACAAACACAACACAAAACTCAACAAAATAAACAACATAACAAATACAACACTTTTCAACATCTTCGAAATAATTTTGGTTTCATAATTTTGGTCCAAGCACTACTGATGAGGAATTGTATTCTGAAACGGCCGTCTAGTGCTGTAAAATTAAAACTGGTATATTATGTAATTTAAACCCCTGAGCAGATATCTCTGCTGGTGGCTGGTGCCCCGAGGATATCACAAACTCAGTAGGCAATAATTTCGTATTATTGTCAGAAATATAATATAATTGTCTAAATTTCCTGCAAGTTAAAATTTGAAATTTCTCAAAACCTAAGGTATACTCCCTCATGCAAAGTATTTCCTTAGCTTAATTTGGTAAAATATATTTTGGTCCTTTGGGTAGCTTTTCAACATCTTCGAAATAATTTTGGTTTCATAATATTGGTCCAAGCACTACTGATGAGGAACTGTATTCCGAAACGGCCGTCTAGTGCTGTAAAATTAAAACTGGTATATTATGTAATTTAAACCCCTGAGCCGATATCTCTGCTGGTGGCTGGTGCACCGAGGATATCACAAACTCAGTAGGCAATAATTTCGTATTATTGTCAGAAATATACTATAATTGTCTAAATTTCCTGCAAGTTAAAATTTGAAATTTCTCAAAACCTAAGGTATACTCCCTCATGCAAAGTATTTCCTTAGCTTAATTTGGTAAAATATATTTTGGTCCTTTGGGTAGCTTTTCAACATCTTCGAAATAATTTTGGTTTCATAATACAGTCAAACCTGTCTATAAAGGCCACCCAAGGGAACCAGTAAAAATGGCCTTTCTGGGCAGGTGGCCTTTATATACAGGTTCAAATAATATGAATAAAGAACAATTGGGACAAAATTCTACTGGCCTTTATAAGCAGGTGGCCCTTATATAGAGGTGGCCTTTAAGGCAGGTTTGACTGTATTGGTCCAAGCACTACTGATGAGGAACTGTATTCCGAAATGGCCGTCTAGTGCTGTAAAATTAAAACTGGTATAATATGTAATATACAGCAAAACACAACACAAGCAAACACAACACAATAAAACACAACATGATGACAGCAAAACAAATTCATTAATTTAAGTAATAGGGATCACATGAGTATATTTCGTCTATATGATGTGAACACTAATCATTGCAGGGGCGGATACAGGATTTTTTGAAAGGGGGGGGGTTGAGATCTATACAGGATTTGTAAAGGGAGGGGCGAGAATTATATCAATGCTAGATGCGAGCTTCCAGAGACGATGGGTCTAGGGCAGAGCCCCGATGGGGCCAAGAAAATAATTTTAATCAGTCAATATCTCACTCTCTCTCTCTTTAAATTTTTCAAAGGGGGGGGGGTTGCAACCCCCGCAACCCTCCCCTAAATCCGCCACTGCATTGACAATGTGCATATGCATTAACTGCGAATCCAAACGCTACATATGTATTGGGTGGACCCAATATATGACTATTCCAAATGAAAGGTCAAACGGATAGGTCAAAGTTGTTTAACTATATAACAAAACAAACCTCATACAACAAAACAAAACAACATATAATTGTTGTTGTTGTTGCTTAATTATATCTTCGAATTTCGGTTTTTTTTTCACGACGTAATCAGTCAAATCATGAATAAGGTATGTTGAAGAGCGTTACCACAGGCATGAAAAAATAATAAATAAAAACCAACTTCTATGTATGAGTTAGTTAATCTCAAGAAATAACAAATATAAGACATGTTAACAAAAGCGCCTTCAGTTACTTTTAAAAACTTTGAAGTGTGTTGTTATTTGAAAAATATGGATTTTGAAAATTCCACTTAAAAATTCTGAACATAGGTAGTTAAAAATATATATGTATAAGTTTATGACATATGATTGGATAAGAGTTAAAAATGTGTGGCTTGTTTACCAAACATGATACATAAGTCTGTGAAATAACGGTGTTACCAGATTTATATATTGGCGGTAGATTTAAGATAAAGATTCTACTGTCAACGTTAATACAGTACGGGCCTGTCCAAAGTTTAACACTAAGCTAATAAATTATTGCCAAATCGACAGATCATGTCGGTCCCTCGTTAGCAATATCTCCGGTGAGTTCGAGTCTCGCTCAGACCACATGTGGGAAAGTGAATTGTCCTTGCCAGTGGCCTTTACTGGTTAACCTTGTATCAGTATAATGGACTGGGACAGGTTGGCGAACTTACGTCATAGGTCTATGCGACTTCGATTCGTAAACACAACTATGGCGGCCAAACGATCGACTCGTGGTGAGTTTTAACTGAATTTTAATACTTCCCATCAGTTTATAGTTATCTCAATGTGCCTAAAGAAGGCAGAATAACTTCACGAACGATCTGTCGCGTCTATGACGTAGGTTCGCCACCCTGTGGGAGAGTGGTACGCTTGTCTGCGGTGTACTGACTCGGTGAACTAGCACTTTAACTTTAAGTCGCCCTGAGTGCGCGCTAGTACAAGGCAGACTATATAACACACTCGCACATTACATGCATACACAAAATTGTTCCTAGATTAATCCATAGAGATTAATAAAAATAGTTCTCATCGCGAATAGCTGAAAAAATGCTGATGTTACGTTAAGCAACATTCAACCAACCAACTAACAAACAATATCTCGACA
The DNA here is from genome assembly GCA_021292105.1 of Anadara kagoshimensis. NCBI lineage: Eukaryota > Metazoa > Mollusca > Bivalvia > Arcoida > Arcidae > Anadara > Anadara kagoshimensis. The sequence goes on along the minus strand of CM037870.1, from coordinate 16,343,049 downwards.
ACTATATCTAATCTCCCGATAGCCTCTACGTATATGGTAGCTTAGTTGGTAGATTACTCGCTTCGTATGTGGAAGGTCACAGGTTCGAACCCCTTTCGGGTCTGTCCAAGGCTTGAAAATGGGTTGTTACTTTTTAATCACCAAAACACTCTCAATTTAATTTAGTCTAGTCATTCTAGCCGAAAAATGATCAAACCTGGAACTAATTGCAACAGAATTTATTTTTGCATCACATGTTATATATCTGGAAAGAAAGTCACGCGACTCTTCAGAAGAGACCTCCGTGTCACGACAGGCGTGGAACGTTAAAGAGCCCTCCCTCTACATTGCCCTGAGTGTACTGCAAGGATCAAAATTTCTGTCACTACACCTATAGTTTTTGATGTCTCATTATAAGTGAATTTTTCTTGATTGGGACGTAAAAAACAATTCAATCAGCCAATCAAAGCGTATCGAAAGTTCATATCGACCCCTTGTTAGCAATATCTTGACAGCTGTTATCTACCTTCCTGTAACCATTGCAGTATGTCAGTTGGTACAGAGTGCTTGCTTTATATGTGGGAGATCCCGTGTTCGAACACGACAGGGTCCTTCAAAGACTTGAAAATAGGTAGTTACTTTCCTTTCACCAAGCACTCGGCATTTAGAAATAAAAGTCAGGAGACTCTTCGGGAGAGACCTTAAAACCGATTCCCCGTACCACGGGCAGGCATGGATCGTTAAAGCACCCTCCCTTAAAATTGTCCTGAGCGCACTGCAAAGGTCAAAATTTCTGCTATACTTTCCCGTTGACGCTGGCGGCGTCGATGTAAGTGAAATATTCTTGACTGGGACGTAAAATTCCAATCAATCAATCAATCGATCAATCAATCAATCAATTACCCAGGCAGGTTTTTGGTTACTACCCATCATATCTCGGCTGCTCGGAAACTTAGCTTCAACTTCTTCTCGTTAGCTCAGTCTCATTCTTGACTGGGACGTTAATCACCATTACTCACTCACTCAACTCGTTTGCTCGGTGTTAAACTTTCGACATGCCTGTATTATACTCTTATCTATCTACGTGGATTAATTCAGATTATAAACCTATACCTTTGTTTATCATATAATTTACATATTTATAATTCATAGGTTTGAAACCTTTCCTTTCTTTGATAATATTTATACAAATAGATAAATAGATAAGCTAAGAAAATTTATATTGATACCAAGTGTGTCGGACAGATCTTTGTAATAGATAATATTTATAATTACTATGTGTATTATGAATCTTACGGTTGTAAACATATTTATACCTCCCCCCCCCCGCTTAAAAGTGGGGGGTATATAGTGATAGGGGTGTCCGTCCGTGTGTCCGTCCGTGTGTCCGTCCTTCCGTTACACCTTAGGGTACATATCTCTTTATCCGCAACTCCTCCTAAACCCTTCAATGGATTTTCATGAAACTTTCACACAATCTTTGTGATATAATGTAGATGTGCAACTCCTATTTAAAAATTTAATCCGATAGATTTTTGGGAGCCGGGGGGGGGGTGGGGTATTTTTTGTGAGCTTGTGGCTCGCAGTTTTTCTAGTTTCTATACTATGTTCATGTTAAGTTTGTTTTTGTAATGCCTCCCCAATTTCTTGATACACTAAAAAATCAATTATAGTATATATATATATATATATATATGTGTGTGTGTGTGTGTGTGTGTGTGTGTGTGTGTGTGTGTGTGTGTGTGTGTGTGACCAGAGAATATCAGGCCCCAGTTTCACAAGTATTTCTTCACTAAGATTTCCCTCAACTTAAATTTAGCAAATTTTGACAGTCTATTTCTGAACTACAAATTAACATTATTCTCAAAAACTGAAAACGAATGAGCCCGTCATAAGTTTGAATTGATTCCGAAATTAGCAAAATTATAAGGATAAGAAAATTGCCAAATTTAAGTTAAGGGGAATCTTAAATAATTAATGATTGAGAAACTGCAGCAAGGAACCCTCTAAATGTGAAGGTTCCTTTGTGGCTAAGTGGTCTGAAGCGCACCTCACAATGTCTACATCTACATACAGATCCTAGTGTGAGAAATGTGTCGGTTAGCTTGCTTGGTGGTTTCTACAGGCACTCCAGTTTTCCCCACAATCCAAGAACCAAACGTCTAGATAAAGGTGACATTGGGAGTTTCATGTGTGTTATAGGGATTGTTACGCGAGCCATCGGGAGAGTGTCATATGAGCCACTGGGTGTGTCATATGTGTCATTGGGAATGGCATGTGTGTCATTGATAGTGTCATGTCATATTATGGTAGTGTCATTTTTTGTGATTTAGAGTGACACGCTTGTGATTGTGATTGTGAGTTTCATGTGTGATTGGCAGGGTCGTGTGTGTCATTGGGAATGTGTGAAATTGGAAGCGCTGTTATGGGTGTCATTGGGAGCACCACGTGTGTCAATTGGAGTGCCATTGGGAGTTGAGTTGAGTTGAGTAATGGTGTTAAACGTCCCAGTCAAGAATATTTCACTTATATCAAGACGTCGCCAGCTATAGGCAAAGGTGCAGAAATTTTGCCTGTGCGTTGCGCTGATGGCATTAAACAGCAGGGTTCTTTATCGTACCAAGCCTACCAAGACACGGGATTTCATTTATTTTAAGTTCCCATCCGACAGAACCGTGACTTTCATTTCGTAATGCTGAGTGCGTGACGAAAGAACAGCCAATACCTCTTTTTAAGTCTTGGGTCAGACCCTGTCGGGATTTGAACCCACGACCTCCCACTTACGGAGCGAACACTCTACCAATTACTATTAGGAGTGCAATGTGTGTCATTGAAAGTATCATGTGTACATATGTTTTTGAGATCGTCATATAAAATGACACTTCAAAGTGTCACCTGAAGTGTCATGTGTACCATGCGATATATCTTAAAAACATGTATTCCATAATTATACATTCAGAAGCCATAATCTAATTATTAGAGATATAAATGAAAGCCTGTTGCTAGATGCGGGTTCGCCGACACTGCAAATGCAAATTGGACCAACAAACAAACATTCCTTCTTTTAAGGATGGTAGCAGGCGTTATTTATTTGAAACCTACCTTGCAATCAATACTGAGAAATTATGGAATATATTGTCCAGTTTTGAAAAAATAATAAATTACTGATAAGCCCTCAATGTAGGCGTGTTGCTTTACATTTCATTAATAAATATTTGAAACTCCAATTAACGGATATTGCTAGTGAAATATTATTAATCTTCGCATTATGACCGGAGTGCTGATAAAATTTAGGGCGTCAACCCGCGTAATAACGAAAGTTTTTTGCCGTGAAATCAGCGCCGTACCGTGACCTGATTATATGTGTACGCAAACATGGAGCGCCAAAGGCGCGACCACGCTAGGGAGTCCGGGGGCATGCTCCCCCGTAAAATTTTGAAATGTAAAATGCTTCAACGCGGCTTTTCTTGCATTTTGAGACAGATAAACAATACCTTCTCGTGTTTTGATACAAATTAGAGCTTAATTACAATTTTTAAATATGAGAATCATACTGATCCTTGGAAGTTTTAACCAGGTTTAACCACACATGTTCTCTGCGTTTGTATCATAGAATAAATGGATAAAAGTTGTTGGTTTAATAATTTGAAAGATTTTCAAATTTGAGCTCCGATTACAAATGAAGATGTTTGTCTGTACTTTCAAGAAAATTTGGAAGCACACACACACACACGCGCGCGCTCTCTCTCGTTTACTTTGTTTAATTTTTTTTAAAAATAATTTTTTGACAAATTATATGTGTACGCACTTGCGTTTTTGCGTATAGGGCGGTACGCCACTGGAAATGTGAAATTTGTTTAAGTGTAATATCACCTAGACATACAAATACAAATAAGAAATGGTCTTGGTTCATAGCAACAGAAAGTCGGTTATAGCATTCAAATATTAATACCAGTTTACTTAATACTCAATGATCTTAGAGTGAAATTTACATCTACACGAATGAAGAGGATTTTAAAATTGATTTTTCCTGTATTTTGGAGAGATAATTATTTTGTTATCTTTAAGGAGTTATCATAAATGTTTTTAGAATTTTATAGACTCTCTACTTAAAGTTAAGGCTTTATTTTTCATTTTCGCCGTTTTTCGGGGATTAAGGATTGTCAGAAATGGGGCATTTTTAAACTTAAAAGACTGAGTAATAGTTTAAAGTTGGAAAGTTGTTTTTTTTTCAACATGAGACATTTAAAATTCACTTATGGAGTTTTACTTATTTATGGATGCAGTTTATTCGTTAATTACGGTAAGTAATTACTACACACATTTTTACATGACAATGGCTAAAAGATAAAACTAGAAAATAGAACACATGCGCTTTACACTAAATAACTGTCGAATATTTATAACTAAGCCAACGACAGTTCTGTAGCAACTCATAATAAAGCCCAACGCCTAAAAACTTCATTAAGCGTCGAAATTGCAACGCTTAATTAATGAAGACCGGACTTCTGTTTTGCGCTGTTTCTGTTTTGCACTGTTTCAACCCCACGCTTCTGTTTTGCGCTGTTTCATAACGGACGCTTCTGTTTTGCGCTGTTTCATACCAGGCGATTCTGTTTTGCGCTGTTTCATACCAGGCGCTTCTTTTTTGCGCTGTTTCATACACGGCGCTTCTGTTTTGCGCTATTTCATACCCCACGTTTCTGTTTTGCGCTGTTTCAACCCCACGCTTCTGTTTTGCGCTGTTTCATACCCCACGTTTCTGTTTTGCATTGTTTCAACCCCACGCTTCTGTTTTGCGCTGTTTCACAACCGACGCTTCTGTTGTGCGCTGTTTCATACCAGGCGATTCTGTTTTGCGCTTTTCATACCAGGCGCTTCTGTTTTGCGCTGTTTCATACCAGGCGATTCTGTTTTGCGCTGTTTCAACCCACGCTTCTGTTTTGCGCTGTTTTATACCCGACGCTGCTGTTTTGCGCTGTTTCATACCCAACACTTCTGTTTTGCGCTGTTTCATACCCAACACTTCTGTTTTGCGCTGTTTCATACCCAACGCTTCTGTTTTGTGCTGTATATATATACATGTATAATGAGAGTAACATGTATTTGACAACAAGAATAGATTTAGAGTTGAATGGTAATGGCGTTAAACTCTCGATCGAGTCAAAATTATTTTACTTACGTCGAAAATATCAAATTATTGAATGGTGGGTGAAAACGGGGTATTATGAGAAAACCACCAAACTTCAAACTGAGTTCTCTCCCAGAAATATTTTAACTAAGGCGTTGAAAGCATCATGGACTTTAGATTTCTTGACTACTAAATTCATTAATTGTCAAATGTGTTCCGGTTAAAACCATCAACATTGAATTGTTTTCTACGGTGGCATAGAAGGGACATGAAATTATTGTGTCTCAACGTGGTCACGACTTCGTTATGTGCTGCACGTGTTAGCTAAAAATTAAATTGGAAAAATTACTTCTTGTAGTTCAATGACAGACCGATTTATCCTATATACAGTACACACCTGTCGAAAGTTTAACACTGAGCTAAAACTTCTTTTAACCAGATAACCCACACCCCCCAACACCACCCGACCCCCCCACCCCACCCCACCCCACCCCCACCCATACACGATTTTTCAAACGGTTACGATTTAGATTTAGGGAGAGATACCATACATACACACCTGTCTAAAGTTTAACAGGTTTCCAGATTTAAATTTGACAGTTTTTTTCGATTTTTTTTCGAAAGTTTAACTCTGAGCCAGCGAAAAAGGAGACGAAGCTCGGCTGTTGATCGAGTGACCGAGATATGGATAGCAAATGACCAATAGGGTACCGAGAGGGATAGCAAATGACCAATAGGGTACCGAGAGGGATAGCAAATGACCAATAGGGTATCGAGAGGGATAGCAAATGACCAATAGGGTACCGAGAGGGATAGCAAATGACCAATAGGGTATCGAGAGGGATAGCAAATGACCAATAGGGTACCGAGAGGGATAGCAAATGACCAATAGGGTATCGAGAGGGATAGCAAATGACCAATAGGGTACCGAGAGGGATAGCAAATGACCAATAGGGTATCGAGAGGGATAGCAAATGACCAATAGGGTACCGAGAGGGATAGCAAATGACCAATAGGGTACCGAGAGGGATAGCAAATGACCAATAGGGTATCGAGAGGGATAGCAAATGACCAATAGGGTACCGAGAGGGATAGCAAATGACCAATAGGGTATCGAGAGGGATATGCAGCTGCCGAAAAGCTGCCGGAAATGAGTTGCCGACTCGACGAGTTGAGTTGAGTAATGATGTTTAACGTCCCAGTCAAGAATATTTCACTTATATCGAGACGTCGCCAGCTATAGTCGAAGGTGCAGAAATTTTGCGCTGATGGCATTATACAGCAGGGTTCTTTAGCGTGCCAAGCCTACCGTGACACGGGACCTCGTTTATTTTAAGTTCCCATCCGAAAGAACCGTGACTTTCATTTCGTTATGCCGAGTGCTTGGCGAAAGAACAGTCACTACCCACTTTCAAGTCCTGGGTCAGACCCGGCCGGGAATCGAAACCACGACCTCCCACTTACGGAGCGAACACTCTACCAACTGAGCTACCGCAGTTGCCGATTCGACGAGTCGTTACCTTAGTGTTTTAAACAAGTTTCGTCAGGCCTGTATAGTGCCTCAAGTTTGAACTGGTCGCTTGACCTTTAATTTGAATAATTCGAGTAATAGACTGTCTAAATTAGGTAAGACAGCATGTTTCATTACTAAAAACACCCGGGAGCCAGTATTACTATCGTTTATCCTCATTTACCAACAACTTCGTACTATAGCACCTAAATTAATTACACAATGGATATGTCTGTTTGAATATGCAAATTAAAGGTCAAACTGCCAGGTCAAACTTGTCATACTATCTTTTCTATTGTGTTTGTTTTTCAGCGGATGCCTTGTATTGTTATAAATGCCATAACTCTGTGTCTGATGGAGATTGTGTGAATCTGAAACAACTGAAAACGGCCAAGCAAAAGAAGATAGGATTGATTGGCAATTGCACAGAGAACCAATCAAAATGTATGATAGAAACGTTTGAGACACAAGGTATGTTACGACTCATAGTATTAAAATAAATCTTACCTAGTTGGCAAGAGACGTCAGTGACCGAATCATATAAATCGCGCGTTTACGGTTCAAGATGCCACTTGAACATGTTCTAGTTTTGGAAAAATTGTATGTTTGTCACTTGACGAAGGTCGGCGGGTTTTTCCAGGGATTTCAGTTTTTTTTCCACAATCACAGACTGACCGTCTCGATATAAGTGCATGGATCTTGAGTAAAGGTTCATTCGGTCAGCATTTCAGAGTTTGTTTTTCTTCAAAGCTATGTAAAAATGGTTTGTCATAATTTTGTCATTTATACCAGTCAGTTATTTGAGGAAAAAAGAAGCAACCAATCACTGACCTTCGACGATCGAACTGATATATCGAAGTTCATTTTACAGAATGGGGTTTACGTCACTGTCAAGAATAATTCACTTATATTGAGTCGTCGCCAGCTATAGTTAAAGTAGCAGAAATATAAATATTTCCTTGGCAGTGCTCCCAGGGCATTGTGCTCGTATCACAATAGACGTGGCACCTGGTACGGCAAAGAACCCAACCGCACATCGGTTAACGTCTCTTCCAAAAACACCATGAATCATTTCTACATGCCGAAAGAAAGTCATTATCTATTTTCAAGTCCTGGTTAGACTTGCCGAAGGTTCGAACCTCCACCTCCAAAATACGGTGTGACCACTGCACCAACTGAGCTACATTAGTGGTTTGACTAGGGGAGTTGTTTAGTTTTATAAAGTTGATTTTAAAAATGTAACATGTTATAAATTTTGTTGTTTTCGTTAAATTTGGCAATAGTCCGATCTGATAGCACATATAATATGCAAAATGTGATGCAAACACGAGGCTTACATGAATTTATTTCTATGTGTTAAAAATCTTATTAGAACTTATATAAAATGTATTTGTAAACCGACCGCCAAGTATGACCATCTGGCCAAAATTAAAGATGTTTAGTGAATAATGGCTGAAAAGTGATGACGTCATACCGGATATTAGAGACTTTTTGAGACTGGGTCTATATATGTAAATTTGTAAAGGACATAACAAAGTATAGTCATAAAAAGTTTCATGTTAGTATCATACTTTGCAAAATTGACGGATCGCCAGCCACGCCTAAAATGTTCCGTCAAAGGCCTGACATGCTTGAATTACACACAAAAAGAATGAAAACTCTGCCTGAATTGTGTCCTTTAATGACGTCACTGATACAAGTGCGTCATTAGTTACCGCGACGATGCTTTGGTGCCGTGATAGCGGCCAGTGTCGGAACATTGTGGGCGTGACCGGCGATACGTCAATTGTGCATATTTATGTTGCTAACATACCGGACTACAGTGGTTTTAATTTTAATTGTTTTTTATAATTCCAGGTCGGCATTCCAGTTTCATTAGAGACTGCAGTGATGGACTGACATTTTCAAATGATGTTAAAAAGATAGACAGATTGAACAAGACAATAAGAGCAGATAATAGAACGATCTGTTCCTATTACCAAGGCAACGTTGTTTGTCTGACATTGTGTACCACAGACTTCTGTAATGGTCCACAGTTATCAAATTCCGCGTCCATAACAGACTCAGCCGTGATGATATTTTCAGCCCTCAATCCTACCGGTCTTATGATATTTTTGGTTGCATTAAGCTTATGTTCATCATTATTCAACGATTAGTTTTGTTTTTTCCTCTAAAAATATTACGAATGGGTTTTACAAATAATCCACTTGACCTTTTTTTAGTTTTTGTAACATTTGTTGAAACATTTTTATGGGTCAAGTGCTTGTTACAATTATTGCTACAGGTCAAAGTGTTTCTTTGCTTGTCTTACTACTTATAATGGTAAGCACGATTCTTTACGGAAATAGCCGATACTGACCGAACCTTAACGGGAATACTCCAGACGTACATCATATTTTCTTCAGAAAACAGTATATTGTCTCATTGGAAGGACTTCAAGCACAAGACTTGAACTGCTTGTGGTATATCTCTTTTGTTGTAAACGTTAAATTTTTTACGGTAATAGCCGACACTGTCCGAACTTATCGATACATAAATTAAACGATAAGAGCAGATGGTAGAGCAGTCTTCCAACGATGTTTGTCTGACATTGTGTAGTGCAAACTTCTGTAATGGTCCACATTTATCAAATTCAGCGTCATAACAGACTCAGCGGTAATGATATTTTCAGCGCTCAATCCCCCCGGACTTATGCTATTAATGGTCATATTAAGCAAACATGCTCATCATTGATCAACGTTTAGTTTTGTTTTGCTGTGAAGATATTACGAACGAGTTTTATAAATATTTTTGTGTAATTAACATTTGTTGAAAACATTTTTAAAGGCCGCATGTACAGATCAAAGTGGTTGTTAATGTTGTTCGTCTAACATTGTGTAGCACAGATTTCTGTAATGGTCCACACGTCCATAACAGCCGTGATGATATTTTCAGCGCTCAATTCCCCCGGACTTAGGATATTAATGGTGATATCAAGCATATGTTCATCATGCTTTAAAGATTAGTTTGTTGTTGTTTTTTTTCTGTGCTGTGAACAAACATGTAACGAATGAGTTTTATAGATATTCCACGTGACCATTTTACTGTGTTTTTAGTATTTGTGGAATTTGTGGAATTGTTTTGAGTCCAATGCATGCATGGCTGTTACAGATCAAAATAAAGCTTCGCGCGTGACATTTCTCACACTTTTTGAAAACGCAAACTATATTACGGAAATGCTGATACTGACGGAGAAACCTTATTGGAAATCCGTCTCCTGTACCCTATAAACGATAGCGTTTTTCTTTAGGAAACAGTTTCTGTTTTCAATTCTCATTGCACAGTTCACAAGAGTAGGAATTTAGACCAAACTTTATAGCATTTAAAACGGAATTCTCAAAAAACATGGCCACAAGGATTTGGATTCTAGCCATTGCAAAAGAAACGCCAGACTTCTGAGAGTTCATTGCAAAGTTCAAACTTTAGACCAGAACTTTAACTATATAGCATTTAAAACAGGATTCTCAAAAACCCATGGCCACAAGGATTTGAATTCTAGCCATTGCAAAAGAAACGCCAAATTTCTGACAGTTCATTGGCGACCCCATTGTATCTAATTGACATATTACTTCAGTGTTCTAAACTTCCGATACTCCTCATATTTTTCGACGACAGGAAGAAGAACGTGTAGGCTATCTACCACATGGGGGTAGCAAGATGCAGGAATATTTCACGGCAAATGTTTTTTATGGAATTTTGGATCTGAAGTGCAAAAAATATACATTCTATTATATTTATAAATATTTGATATAAATCATTATATTTATATATATATATGATTTAAAAATGTATGTTATGATATTAAATATTTGATCCCGGTTGTCTGAAATAGTAGTTTTTAATACAGTCAAACCTGCTATAAAGGCCACCACTGAACCAGTAAAAGTAGACTTTATGGGCAGGTTGCCTTTATATACAGGTCAAATAATATTAATAAAGAACAATTTAGATACAATTCTACTTGCATGACACCATTAAAAGTAGCCTTTATGGAGTTGACCTTTATATACAGGTACAAATAATATGAATAAAAACAATTGGGATACAATTCTATGGTCTTTATAAGCAGGTGACCCTTATATAGAGGGCCTTAAGGCAGGTTGACTGTATTTTACCGCAATTTTTTTTATGTATTTTTGGATCTGAAGTGCAAGAAAAATATGCATTCTATATTTTTTATAATATGTTATATAAATCGGTTTATGTACATGTATATATATCTGATAATAAAATTTCTTATGATATTAAATATTTGATCCCGGTTGTCTGAAATAGTAGTTTTTAATAGTCAAACCTGTCTATAAAGGCCACCACTGGAACCAGTAAAAGCAGACTTTATGGACAGGTTGCCTTTATATACGAGTATATGTTCAAATAATATTAAATGTTGGAGTTTTTGATAGATAACATATTTGTTGTGTTTGGTAATATGTTTTTCAGCAAACAATCGGTATACCAATGGGTACAAATGTGCACCATTGCTTGCTGATTTGTTTCTTTATTCTTACGAAGCAGAATTTATGCAGAACCTTGTTAAATCTGGAGAGAAGACTGTCGCCAAATCGTTCAACTCAACATACAGATATATAGATGACATTCTGTCTCTTAACAATCCTAAATTTGGAGACTATGTAAATGTCATCTATCCTAGTGAGCTTGAAATAAAAGACACGACTGATTCCTCAAATTCTGCTTCATATTTAGACTTATACCTTTATTATGACGCACACGAAAGGCTACATTTAAAACTTTATGACAAACGTGATGACTTTAATTTTTCTATTGTCAACTTTCCTTTTCTATGCAGCAATATACCTGCTTCTCCTGCTTATGGTGTATTTGTTTCCCAATTAATACGCCATGGTAGAGCTTGTTCCCACTACGGGGACTTTGTACAACGAAGTAGGCTGCTTGCAAATAAATTGTTGACTCGGGGATATTGCAAGCCTAGGCTTATCAAGGCCCTCAAAAAGTTTTATGGTCGTCATCACAGTATTGTTGATAAGTTTGATGTTTTTGTGTCCAGGATTGCCCTGGATATATTTGACGTCTCATAGTTCCATGTTCCTTTCACACAATTTTGATTTAACACGTGGCGGGTGTAGCTAGCTAAACAGGAGGTGCTTACCCTTCCGGAGCACCCGGCCTCACTTCCCTGGTGGAAGTTTACGTGTCTAACCTAACTTGTCAGTTCCAAATTTTTTACTTTGCTTCTGGATTGTGATTCGGACATGGATTAGTATGTTTGTTTTTGATTAATAAAGAACAATTTGGATACAATTCTACTTGCACAGCACCATTAAAAGTAGCCTTTATGGGCAAGTGGTCTTTATATACAGGTACAAATAGTATGAATAAAGAACAATTGGGATACAATTCTACTGGCCTTTATAAGCAGGTGACCCTTATATAGAGGTGACCTTTAAGGCAGGTTGGATTGTATTTTCAAAGCTAGGATTGAAATAAAAATATGCCTTCTAAATACAATGTGCTCTTATAAATGAGCAGAGTGTGGTAGTGATGATACGCCATGACCAAGATTATTTCATTTGTAACTAAGCAACCAGTTCTAAGATGGCGGAGAAAACCAGAGTACGTGGAGAAAAATATACCGACCATCGGCAAGCGATTTGACAAAGTTTTCTACATCGAGATCTGAAAAATCAAGAACAAAACCAACCAACAACGATCCATCTTAGTCAATACTGTAGTTTGAGCACCTATTCAGTGAAGAATTAAAAAGATCGTGGATTACTTCTTTCCCCGTATTCCATTAATTCATGCAAAATGTAGATCTGTTATTTTTATAACATATGTTGTAAAATTTTAGTTATTTACAATAAGTCTAAAAATCAAATAAAACCAGTTTTTATCAGACACACATCATATAAAAATTCAGATGATGCGTATCACGTAGTTAAATGCTTAATCGCAATAACTTCATCTTTTGAGACAATAATTTTGGTTTGGTTAGATGAGCTTGAAGGTTTTAAAGTATTAAAGCATTATATTTAAAAATTGTGTCGATATGAAAAACTCACTGAATAAGTGATCGAACTATAACATAAATTATAAGTGATCGAACTATAACATAGATTATAAGTGATCGAACTATAACATATATTATAAGTGATCGAACTATAACATATATTATAAGTGATCGAACTATAACATATATTATAAGTGATCGAACTATAACATAAATATAAATGATCGAACTATAACATAGATTATAAGTGATCGAACTATAACATAGATTATAAGTGATCAAACTATAGCATAGATTATAAATGATCGAACTATAGCATAGATTATAAGTGATCGAATTATAACATAGATTATAACTGATCGAACTATAGCATAAATTATAAGTGATCGAACTATATTGGCCTTTACTGATTCACCTGGTATCAGTATAATGGACTGGGGGAGTGGTACGCTTGTCTGCGGTGTACTGACTCTGTGAGCTAGCACGGTAAAGTCGCCCTGAGTGCGCGCTAGTACAAGGCAGACCATACAACACACTCGCACTTCACATGCATACACAAAATTGTTCATAGATTAATCCATAGAGATTAATTAAATAGTTCTCGTCGCGAATAGCTGAAAAATTACTGATGCGACGTTAAGCAACATTCAACCAACCAACCAACCAACTTTCAGCCACATATAGCTTGTGTTTTAATTTGTCCATCCGTACAAACTGGCTACTATGCTATATTCCACTTGCAAACGAAGATCATAAAAATCACCTTATCCGCCTGCCCGTCCATCCGTCCGTCATAGTGTTGTGTCAGCATCATATCTTCCATGTCTATAGATGGACTTGGCACCAAATTTGTTGTCCAACGCGCATTCTGATTGGTCAATGCAGATTAGTAATGTCTTCACGATGCGAAAGTGACAGAAGCTGAAGAGACATCAGACAACCTTGTATTTCTACCGATATCGATGGATTTTAATTAAAAGTTAAGAATGGATCGGTAGAATAATGTTTTAGGAAGTGTTCAGTGTTGTCAGCAAGAGCGAGGTAAGGAAATACTGGAAGTTATCGACGCGTGTTTTCGTTTCTGTCGTTTTCGTCAGAAATTTCAAGAATTCAATAATGAAAGCTGTCAGACCACAAACCCCAAACAAGTCAAAAATTAAAATGGGGGTTTAGTGGGCTGATAAGTCGGACTATGTATGTCTATGCATAAAGTGCCCTAACGAATTATTAAGTTGAAGTACATTAGGCCCCGGTTTCACAATCATTCCTTAACTAAGATTTCCCTTAATTTAAATCTGGCAAAATTTCAAATCTTTATAATTTTGTTAATTTTCAAAACATTGAGGACTTTAAGATGTCATTTTTAGATCACCTCTAGATTAAAACATTTGCATTTAGTTTGACAAAACTATTCATCAGTAGTTCCAAAAAGATATTACAAAAAATTGCTAAATTTAAGTTAAGGAAAATCTTAGCTAAGGAATGATTTTGAAACTCGGACTAGGGCGGATATTTTTATTTAGATCTGCTAAATTAATATTTTTTTCAAGTGTGTGTACTTATGATTCATCATTTCAATAACACACGCACGGTCACCCCATTGACCGCCTTGGTAGCTCCATGGTGGAGCGTCTGACTCGAGAGCGGAAGGTCGTGAGAGTTCTAATGCATAAGACTAATGGATTCGATTCAACGTTGATCTCTGGTAATAACGTCATAACACCGAAAACAACTTCAAAGTTACTCAAAATATCAAATAATGAAGCAGACATGGTTGGTAGCAACAATGGATTATAGAATATCGCAAGATCTCTCGTAGAAATTAGTGGTGTAGTGTTATCGGTACTTCATATTCATGGATATTCCGAAATAGAGCACTATATAGGCGTCCATAGCAAAAACATTTGTGTTTTTACAAAAGTATTTCACACATTAAAGATAAACGATGACATGTTGCCCCTCTTTGCTTATGCAGCAGACGCGTTTACCTTTAGTTTACCGCCATTTCCTACAGAAAAAGTAGTGTGACATTTTGTTCTGAGAACAATATTCTTGGTGCGTACGCGTGTCTCGGTGTTAGGACGTTGTTCTCGTGTCAAGACCAGCTCGCCAAAGGACACCCTGAATCTTTGAGATACGGCTTCCCCGCCCAGCGGTATTCAGAGGTCAGAGAATCAACTATGGGTCCACCCGGTATAATAAGAGTGTAGAGTGGTATGCTTGTCTGCGGCATACTGACTTGGTGAGCTAGAACTTTAAAGTTGCCCTAAGTGCATGCTAGTGCAAAACAAAGCCAAAAAATATATTCGTATACAGGTACATCTCAAGCATATGAGCGGACGTGCTCTTATATCAATCATTAGAGATTTATAAACTCTTTTTCGGAAAACTAAAAGATATCTGATGCGACGTTAGTAACATTATAAAGACAACAATACACGCATTCAACATAATTTGGGACGATTGCATGACAAATATAGCTAAAAATTAACAGTTTCCCTCGTGGACAAAAAATCTTTCGCCAAAATTTGGGAATTTAGAAAAAAGTCACATGGTCTTTCGGAAGATACGGTACCTTAAAAACCGATAACCCATGCCACGGCCTGCATGGCACGTTAAAGAACCCGCTTGCATGTTGCCCGGAACAGTGGCGAATCGTGAAAGGAATGAATGTGCAAGCCTGGTGACAAAGCCACAGACGCGCCGTAGTCGCGTCCTTGCTAAGCTATAACAGGGGCATGCTCCACCCACCCCCGGAACATTTTTTGAAAAAAAATCGAACAATTAAAGGCATTTTCTGCATTTTAAATCAACATTTACATGGTAAAAGGGTTAAAATTCGTTTTTTGTCACGGGTCTTTCGATCGAGACATTGAAACTGATGCCCGACTCACAGTGGGTGTTGCATCGTTAAATTAAAGAGCCTTAATTGTACATTGCTCTAAGCGCAGTGCAAAAATTTCTGTCACTTCACCTACAGCTGGTGACGTCTCGATATTTATTATAAGTGAAATATTCTTCACTTGGACGTAAAATCTCAATCAATCAATCAATCTTGCTCTCTGATCTAATGTGTGAAGCAACAACTCTATTGACCAAAGATGTAGACATTTCTACTGGGTCTATGGATTACGGATTAACCGTTAGCACATTGGGCATACTGTCCGCTTAGCAAGAAGTTAAGCAACAGCGAGCGTTGTCTACACCTGGCCGTGTGACCGTGATTTACACATCTCGATCAACAAGTTCACTTTCTATCATTCTACTTTATTCTGTTCTGATTCATTAGTGCCTCGGATTAAAGTTTAATTTACCTAATTGGGAAACTGAAGCTGTTTATCCAAGCTGAATTATACCATTAAAATTTATGGTTTAACGCGTTCATCCCTCATATCTTCAGTAGTAATTTGAGCTGGATCTGGGTATTTGGGCTCACATGCATCCCAGGAAAATGTACACGGCTTATTATCCGAGTTAGACGAACACATTACTGGGAACGAGACAAAATTTTCTATTTAAGACTCTTAAAGTTTGAAAATAATCATAGTTGTATTTTCGCATTATTTTGTATTTTATTTTCATTTGTACACAATCACAGATTGAATGATTTTTAAAATTTTTTATCAAAAAATTATGTGCAAGCACAGGATTATTGGCATATATGCACGCTACGCCACTGCGGAACGCACGTCAAAAGTCAAACTTTCTGTGACTGCACCTATAGCTGATTGCGTCTTGATATAAATAAAATATTTACGAATCGACTGGGACATAAAACCCCATTCAATAAATCAATCAGTCATGGACAAATAAATACGCAAGTTGTGTGTGTGACTAAAATCATGTCGCACTATCGTCATTTCAGCTATAATACAGTCGTGCAATTTTGTGAATTATTTTATTTTGTAATGTCAAGAAGACTACTCTCCTGGAGCCTCACTCTTTGGATCTGAATTTTCATCAGGCGAAATTGAAGTCCGGACTTCATTAGTCGTTGAAATTTCGACGCCCAATAAAGCACGGACTTCATCAGTCGTTGGACTTCATTGGGCACGGGACTTCATTAGGAGTTGCTACAATCCTACCCATCCTTTTTCTTACAATCCTACCCACCCTATATCTAAAGCCCCATTTATACGGCGAGAATTGCATACCTAAGTATTTTTTACTTATATGTAAATTTACTCACATATGCAAATTGTGTCGTATGAACAACTTTGCATATACGCAAATTTTACTCATGTAAGTAAATTTGCACCTAGTAGGGACCAAGTGCAAATTTGCTATAGTATGTGAGTATTTTATACTTAGGTATGCAAATTTGCTACAGTGTCGTATGAACGCACAGTAATATTTATTCACATAATTTTAAACACATGGACTTATGCCAGGTTATTTATCTCTATGGGTTAATGTTCATTAAGGTCCATGTGGTGCAGGAGTGAATATTGGTGTTTGTAATCTGCTTTGTACCAGAAAAATTGTTTGTTAGTGTTGTCCACTGATATACAATGCCATAGATTAACATTACATCTCATTGTATTGACATCGAGCTAACCAACAGGTGCCAATTGTAAGGGAAACCCACTCACCACATATGGTGTTACAATCCGGGATCTAACTCATAGCCGTTAAAGAAGCCAACCACAATTAACCACCAGGGCCCTCATTGATTTGTAATAATTATCAAATAAAGATCAAAAGCTGTAATTGAAATAGATTTATTTGACAAAAGCACAAAAACTAGTGACAAACTGTCACCAAAATTTGACGTTTTACTAGTTTTCAAAGAGAAAGTGCTTGAGCAACAAAAGCCAACCACGGAATGTAAAGAAAATTTACTTTTATAAATTTGACAATAAATTGTCCATGAAAGAAGATGCCATGTCGTCACGAAGTGTTTTGGGAGAACAAATATTACAAGCATCATCATCTTCAACATCGCTGAAATAATTTTCACTATCAAGTTCAATAAAAACATTCGACCGACCCCTAAAGAATTAATTTGCAGCTTCATATACAGGGATGAAGCTTAACTTATTTGAGTTAGGGGTCCAGCTCAGTTAAAAAAAGTTTAAATGTAATAAATAGCTAAAATGTGTAAACGTATTGGGGCCCAGACTGGGTTTTAGGAGACATGGGCTAATCTAAATATCTGATACATGTATATGTTACAGAACAAGCAAACACGACATGGACATCAATCCTTTTTTCAAACATCACAATGGCATTTCAAGTAACCCAAAGAGATCAAAGATCCAGTGTCGTTCTACCCTAACTTGACAGTATATAAATGTGTTCTGCACTGGTGTAAAATTTTGTTCGTTTGTATAAGGCTTTAGAAAACAGGATATGTCATATAACATTTTTAATGTATTTTATGATTAAATTCGAAAACTGTTATATGACAGATATGCTGGATCACCAAGTAGAACTGCTCCTTTGTCATTATAAAAGCTCAGTATCAAATCAGTGCTTAAATTGTAAGGAAGCGTTCTTATCTGATAATCAAGTCTAAACTGTTCAATTTTCAGAATGAAAATTATCCAAAATTGGTTGAAAACTTCAAATTTACTTATGGTACATAAATTATGTATGAACGCAAAGCAAAATATACTTTTGCTTACATGAGTAAATTTACATATAAGTAAAAATACTAAGGTATGCAATTCTCGCCGTATAAATGGGGCTTTACAATCCTACCCACCCTATTTGTTATTGCTATTTACCACTATTACCTCATCAATGTCAAGAGTAAGGTGCTGAAACAACATGATCAGAATTAAAATACCCTGGTAGTATTTGACATCGTGATATTTATCATGAAAGTAAGTTCCACAGTATGTAAATTCCAATGTACGCGTTGCGGAAGCTGGGATCGTCGAAGCGAAAAGAAAGCCAACAGTAATCGTTACACTGTCGTCCTGTGACAGTTTATTGGCTGCTAGTAAGTTTTCTTACAACACTGATTACACTCAAACTGATCGCGGATAACAGCGGAGTTAATTTTGAATATATTGTTTCAGTTTGAAGAAAATAATTGTTAATGATTCAACTTATCAATAATATTTTCAAAGAAGTCAAATAAATTATATTTCCCGAGCATAAAGATATAATAAATACCACATTTTAGTGTCCCTTTATCCCAAAACGCGACAGTCTAGAAGAAATACTATTTTAATTTCCTAAAACGTGAAAAACTTTCATCTCGCCCTTTGAGTTTGAACAATTTGTCCATGTCTGCAACGAAAAATCGATTCTTAAAACAAGTTCACATCAAGAAACGTTTTGTCAGTGAACAAAATTAATTTTGCAATGTTTTACAACAACACCAAACACAAACATATATATGAAGAGATGTTCACATAAATGCAGCTAAAGTACACTAAAATCCCAGCTAGGTGGTTGTTATGATTTTGCAAGAATTGCAGCTAAGCGTACACCGGGGAAAAATAATACTTGTTGTCGTCGATGTGCGATTTGTATTCAAACTCTTTGATGTTTCTTTGTTCCATTTACCTTATAAAACGGTAAGATCAGCATTTAATTACGATGAAATTCAATCCCACGCCAAGGAGGTTGGTGATTTTTCCCTGGCTATCGATGATCAAATGTTTTTTTGTTTTGTTTTTTTTTTTTTTACATTATATGGTGATATTTGCGGGCAAATTGTAATGTCTAAGTATTACTGACTTCAGCAACCAAAATTATAAGTGATATCCAAGGCTTGGTAATTTAATTTTGAGAGTTTACATACCTCTAAACTTCAGTCATTGAGACTAACAACATCACAGAAAACCACAGAGACCAGTTTCATAATAAAATTTAAAAAAAAATACCCCTAGTATATAAAAAAGTACTATATACTAGGGGTATTTTTTTTTTTATGAAACTGGCCCCTTTGAGGAAAACTGCTTGATCATAGAAATTCGTTTTACGGAAAAAACTTTTGATTTTAGCACAAACTTCACGGCTTCAAGTAAATTGATACTTTTTAATTTCTTAAAAGTTTAATTTTACTAAAATATTGTCCTTATTTTAAATCTTTTCTCTATACAGTCCGGCCACCTCTATCAGCGACATTGTAAAGACCAGTAAATTGTATCCCAGTTGTTCTTTATTCATATCATTTAGACCTGTATATAAAGGTCACCTGTTCATAAAGGCCACTTTTACTGATTCCCTTTGGTGGCCTTTATAGACAGGTTTGACTGTGCTTCAAATTCGCCTCTGATCAATTGTTCAAGACATGCGCAGTCATTACTTTCACTTCTGAATGGATATTCCTGTCACGTGACCCCAAGGATAGTAATGATTTGTTACTTAAAGTGAAACTAAATCGCTGAATATTGATAACAACGAACCCTGTTGTCAGGTTATGGGAATCGTGTATTTTTAGAAATACATCCTTGCGGTAAGCAATATTGACTTCACCCTAGATGATCACGTTTTTTAAGTCGAAAAAATCCATCAAAATGATAAAAAGTGTTCACATGTGGGTGCTCGGGCAGACGACTGTGGCTCGGGCATTTTATATAATAATGTCTGAGGGTTGAAGAAAGCCAGAAAAAAGGCAATTACATGGGATTGAGGTTCCCGTCCTCAGTTACTTGAATGTCTCATGATTTGCCTCAAAGACAGTTATAACAATGTTCACAAGTTAACACCCATCACCAAGACATTAAATGCCCTGACCCCCCCCCCCCCCCCCCCCCCCCCCCCCCCCCCCCCCCCCCCCCCCCCCCCCCCCCCCCACACACACACACACAATCATTGAACAGAATCTATCCTAGTTCGTATATTCTGACCAAACTAATAATATCTCTGCAGATGTCTGCAGCTTTATCCCTTCTGTTTTCTTTCAATTTTGCTCATTTATCAGCATTTTGTGCAAATTAATATGTACTTCACTCTTAGACCTGTATGAGGTTATTTTAAAATACAATACATGTACTTGTCACTGCTGGCAAGGTTATTGCAAGAAAAAGTCTGGAATTTAACGAAACATTATGTTAGGTTATAATTGTCTAGGTTTCCACAAATTACCTAAATTTAAAAAAAATATTTAGTCCTTTTTTCACAACTTTGCTGAAATAATTACTTTTTGAAAGTTGGAATCTATCATGTCCTTTAATTATATCTCACATCTCTTAGTTCCATGTTCCTTTCATTCCAGCTTCAAAGTTTTTACTTTGTTTTGGGATTTTGGCTTGGACATGGATTGGTATGCATGCTAATGGTGACATGTGGGACCCTTTGCATCATTTAAGCAATTTTCAAATCAAAAGTAATGATCTAAGTGTTAAATATGGGTTGATTT
Source organism: Anadara kagoshimensis (assembly GCA_021292105.1). Lineage (NCBI taxonomy): Eukaryota > Metazoa > Mollusca > Bivalvia > Arcoida > Arcidae > Anadara > Anadara kagoshimensis. The sequence goes on along the minus strand of CM037870.1, from coordinate 16,322,081 downwards.
GATGGGCAGGACTTTTCTCTGATTGTTTTTAAAAAAGTGGCCATGCAGGGCCATGACTTTGGAAATATAGCACACTTACAGGTAGGTCCATGCAATTTGGGGATTTTAAATTTAAAATCAAACAATTTCATTCAGCATGTCTATAGAAATGCATATTAATATAACCAAAAGTGTAAAAAAAATTGTGAGACTTTAAAAGAACATGTAAATACATGTAAATAAATAAAGTATATAAAATTATATTAATACTTTTGGTGAGCTAGACTCTAAAAAGTAAGGTACCTAAAGATATTGAGAAAATGGTAAAAAAATGGCAAAATATTTTTAAAATGTTTTGCCTTAGTATGGGAATGGGGCCCATTTTTGGCCCTAAATCAAGGGTAGTAAAAGCTTTGATTGGCGACATACATCTTTTTGTTTTAAAAGGTATAGCACCTTTAAAATAATAAATCAAAAACTGAGCTTAAAAATTCAGTGACTTCAATTGATAACTTCCTTTGATGTTGTTGAATGTTGCTTAATGTCACATCAACAATTTTTCAGCTGTTTACAATGAGAACTACTTTATTAATATTAATAAATGAATCTATGAACAAGCTACTGCATTCATGTGAAGTGCAAGCATATTTTATGGTCTGCCTTGTACCAGCCTGCATGCAGGGCAACTTTTAAGATGCTAGCACACCGAGTCAGTACGCCACAGACAAATGTACCACTCCTTCAGTCACATTATACTGATGTCGGATGAACCAGTAAAGGCCAACTGTAAGGAAAAATAAATTTCCCACACATGGTCTGAGTGGGACTCAAACTCACAGTGATGAGAGACCCTGGATTGGTAAACTAACATCTTATTAGGCCAACCTGGCCTCTGGTATCCTTCTTTGAGATTCAGACTGTAGCTTTTAACCTTTTTAGCTCACCAGAGTGGACTCAAGTCAGCTTTACAGATCAAAGTTTATCTGACGGCATTGTCATTTATGACATTCTTTGACATTTTCAACTTTTGAAACTTAACTGGCCATTGCTTACTAACAGCTCTTGTTTTTTAGAAGTATTGGTTTTTTCTAAAGTTTTATTTGTTTTTTATTTTAAGTATGCACTAAGAAAAACCATACCAATGCAGATAAATTAAATATGGCATCTGGGTATAGTGGATATAGTGCCAATGTCGGTAAAGAGAAGACGAAAGCCAGTATGGAACAGAAAGTTGCTTCTAGTACATCAGGAAAGGCATCTGGTTCTGTTGACTGCCGTAAGCATATATAAGAAATTGTATTTGATAGTAGGGGTGGGTATTGCAGGGATTTTTCTGGGTATCCACAGGGTCCGGTAAAGGGACCCATTCCCAATGCAAAAAACCATACATTTTTCCCAATTTTGTAGTGAAAAATTCCCAATTAGCTAGGTTTATCAATTTTTTGAAGAAAAAAATAAAAATCACACAAGATCGTCAAAATCATATTCAGAGGATATCTCTTTCTGATGATTTTTCTCTATATTAACCCACATTTTGCTAGATGATTTATATAGAGACAAAAGAGACAGCGCTATTTTGCCATGAAACCGATATATTTTGTTCAATTACCAGTATTCTAGTGGTCTAAAATTTCTAATATGTTGTTGTGATTTTTCCCAAAATTACATTTTTGTTGAGCATTTTCCCAATTTCATCCCAAAGTCCTTTTCCCAAAAAGGTCAGAAAAATCCCTGTATTGGGAAAAAAAGCATATTGCAATATATTGCAATATTTGAGAAAATATTGCAATATATTGCAATATTTGAGAAAATATTGCAATACATATTGCAATATATTGCAAAGTTAATGAATGACTTTGAAACAGCCGAACCAGCATCCAAGTTTGGGTGATGGCGGCGAATGTGCGAAGTAAGATTTCTTGTACCCCAGCATATTTAACGTCTGCATTACAGACAGTGCATACTGCTATATTTTCATTAATAGTCCCTGCTATTTGCCTAAATTTAAAATGTTACCACACTTTTGCCTTTGCTCGTTTGTTTTAAACAAGTTTAATTTTACTTTGTCGTCTGCCATTATCGGTCACAACATGTATGTAAATGTTGTCATCTCAGACGCGCTTTATTTTGTATGTAGTTGACAAACACTTACGAGATAAAGATTATATTACAGCCTTTTAAGTGTTAATAACAAAATAATGACCGTAAAGCATAATCTACTGATTTTTTTAATTTCAGCAGTATACCGGTTTTTTATTTTGCGTACCGGTATATTGTATTGACCCTGCCATACCGCAATATACCGGTATACCGGTAATATCGCACACCCCTATTTGATAGGGTCACAACTATATATTGTTTGATGGTATATCGTGGTTAATTTTAAGACTGTTTGGTTCACGGTATGACACAGTCACTTCACGGTATCTGATCAGAAATTGATTTAACACCTGTTTTTCACTGTTTTTCACCTCTAATATTAAACATTTACTGCCTTTGATTGAGGGAGATAAGAATATTTGTTCACCCATATTTCCTGAGGGCAAACCCGATGGACATATGACTTGGTAAAGGTGAACAAATGTCACTCTTCAAAGAAATTTTTCACATAGCGATTGGTCAACTTTCCCGGGTACATGGAACTATATTCAGAAATCTGCCGGGGTACATGAATGCACGCAATGTTTAGTGGTAAAAGGGAAGTAACTCATACATTGCAGATGTCTAGTTACAGTAAACAAACATGGCGACAACATACGCAAGTCACACAAAATACAAAATGGAAATTAAAAAGTTCCAACTGGTAACACTTTGAAGGGTGACAAAAATGTTATACAGGGTTTTCGCAGGTTACACGGCCCCATGTACCCCATCAAAGATAAATCTTTGACAGGGTATATGGGGCTGTGCAACTTGCCAAAGCCCTGTATAACTTATAATATCTCCCTCAGTCGAGGCAATAAATTGTTTATTATACCAAAATGAAACATCACCATGGTAATAAAAAAGAAAGTTGGTTTTTTTAATTGTTTGAAACGACCATAAATCTATGTCCCTGTCATTTTTTCTCTTATCCGAACTCATCAGAGGCAACTGTTAGAATGTCAAAACCGATTTTCTATCCATGACATGGTATCATACTGATATTATATTGTGTGTTCCGAAGGGGTGGGATATACAGTCAAATCTGTCTATTAAGGCCACCCAAGGGAACAAGTAAAAGTGGCCTTTATGGGCAAATGGCCTTTATATACAGGTCCAAATTATATGAATAAAGAACGATTGGGATACAAATCTACTGGCCTGGCATTTGGCTCTTATATAGAGGTGGCCTTTAAGGCAGGTTCGACTATATGATATTTTCAGAGGGGGAATCAATGTTTTCTCCACCCTGATCACATGATCTAACGATCCAATCAAATTACAGATCATATATTATTTTTCTGATGAGGTATAATATAATTGTATATTGATTTCAGATAACAAAATAACACAAACAGCATAAATGACAGTGGAAGGTTCAAACTTTAGGAGTCTCAAAAATCATTAAAGTTCAAAATATGAACCCATTGTGACTAATGTAATAAATGTTTTCAAACCTTTTAATTGTGTTATTGATTCTGAATAGCTGTCAATCATTCCAATGATCAAGTTGATGACGTCACTGATTATTACCCGAGATGCAACAGTGGCTGGGTATATAAGAGAATGAAAACTTGACAGCGGGGTCAGTTTGTATCTGTTCACAGAAGAAAAAGGCTGTATTTTTATGGTAGTTATTTTAGTCAGATGCTGTATAGTTACTTTGGTTTATACTGCTTATTCGGCTATCTATTGAAGATATAGCTGTACATATTATATACATGTACTTGCTTGTGTGCAACAGTAAGTCTTCCTGGTGCGCACTGTACATTTTATGTAGCAGCTAGTGCGCGGCAGACCAAGAAAGCTGATTTCACTCTTTAAATTAAGCTCAGAAAAAGCAAGTTTTCCACCCTTAAATCATAGATAATCATTTTTAAATAAACATTTGTTACACTATAATTTTTATAAATTCATTCTGTCCATTTAATGTTTGCTCAGTTAATTTATCTGTATATATTTGCTCGTGCACCTTATTTTAAATTAAAGCTTAAATTACTCGTGAGCTATTCGCAAACAGTGGTTTGGTTAACAATTATTATAGCTTGTGGTTAATTTCCTTTTTAAAAGAAACCCTTTATTGTATTATCTTATTGAATCCTAGGAAATAACCTGGGTACGACACCCTTACACGTTACACTAAAAACAGCCACTGTAAATACTTTGTGAATTTGTGGCTGGCAAGATTGGAAAGGTGGCAGGGTAGCTCAGTGGGTAAAGCATCCCGCTAAAATTGGGAAGGTCCTGGGTTCAATCCCTGGTCCTACCCTGCATTTTTTCTCCTTCCTGTTACAGTTTGGTGGTCAGTGTAGTGATGAACTGGCAATTACGGGCCATTTTGTGTAATTTCTCACTTGGGACTGTGGGAAACTCCAACATAACAGGGGAGAAATGTAGCAGTCTTGGTAGCTTTGTGGTAGATCACTCACCTATAGTGCAGGAGGTCCTGGTTTCGATCCCCGGTGCGACCCTGAAGTTTTTCCTTCCTGTAACTGATTAAGCAAATGTTTTTAAATGAAATTTCACTTTCAATTTTGCAGCTAGTTTGCTTTATGAAAAAGAAATCATCAAACATATCGTGTCTTGACTTTAGGTAGACCCATACTTTACAAATCGTCTGAAAACATATATTTAATTTTTGATATGTTGTATATGGGCCTTGACTAAATAACATGACAAAAGTTAAGGATCAATTTTCACCTTACTTTAGAAACTATGATGCACCACCTGGTGGCCATTTTCATGGCATAAATGATCAATTTTTTTCCATTGGGGCCAACAAATTAAGATTATAAGAATCCATTTTGAGTATCTATGTAGGATAAGGAAATCTCACCCAAGGGGTTGAACTTTCAGTCAGAGACAAGGCTAGCTGAGTCTCAGACCAGAAATGTTCAACCCGAGGGTTAGATTTACCTATCCTGCATGGATTAACTCATAATGGATTATTTTTCTTCCATTTTAGTGTCAATATCGGGCTTAAAGTATGAGTTACATAGACACTGACGCCATGTTTTTAAAATCTAACATTGAAATTCGACATTCTAATGTAAAATAAATAAGACCATTGGAGAGATTGTACAAAATGTATAAACTACAGAACAAAGTCATTCATTCAAAAATTCAATATTTAATATTTGAAACACACTCAAAATTTCTAAATTTTGAAGAATTGGATGTCATGACATCATGTTCCCAACATGATGACGTCATATAATTGTCTTTTGATTATGACGTCGCTAAAGGTCACATGGTCATATGAGATTATTAGAATCCATTATGAGTATCTCTGACCAGAAATGTTCAACCCCGAGGGTGAGATTTCCCTATCCTACATGGATAAACTCATAATGGATTATTTTTCTTCCATTTTAGTGCCAATATTTGGCTTCAAGTACAATGAACATAAACATTGACGCCATGTTTGTAAAATCTAACTTTGTAATTCGACATTCTACTTTAAAATAAATGTGACCATTGGATAGATCGTACCGGATTTTGGTTTATACAAAATGTATAAACTACAAAACAAAGTGGTTCATTAAAAAATCTAATATTTTTCATTTGAAACGCACTCAAAATTTCTAAATTGTGAAGAAATGGATGTCATTTTCCCGCAAGATGACGTCATGTTCTCCTTATGATGACGTCATGTAATTGTCTTTTGATTGTGACGTCACTAAAGGTCACGTGGTCATGTGAGATACGCGTATCTCACATAGGGAAAAACCCTATCTTACATGAGCAGATATGGAAGAATAATAGAATCTTACACCAGTTACAGGGTAAGACAGAGGATGAATATTTTCTTGTCCAGAATGAGCTTTAGCAAGTTCTGGACATTGAAAATATTCATCCGAGTTTGAGATATCTCTGTCTTACCCTGTCTTACCCTGTTACTTGTGTAGGATTCTTTTTCTCACACATTTGCAACATAAAACATGATTAATAAACATAAAATTACATAAAATGTTTAGTTTTCATGTCACCATCCGTGCCTGCTGAAAATAACGTAATCAATTTTTGTTGATGTTCTCACGTAAAATGATTGTGACGTCATCAATTAAGCGTGTGTAAGTGATTGTGACATTGAGAAACTGTTGGATGACTTAGGAACTTTTCTCAACTTATTAAGTCCTTTCAACGAATAAATCCAGAGCAGGTATAACTATGCAGGAAATTCGGCGTGATGACTGGATATAAGTGAAATATTATTGACTGGGACGTAAAACCCAACTTAATCAACCAATCAATCAATGAATCAATCAAATCAAATCATCCATCCATCAATTTATCAATTCCAATCCAATCCAATCCAGTCCAATCCAATCCAATCAAACAATTAAGTTTTAAGATTTGAACAGAAAAAAGTTTTAATTGTATTTAAAGGTTACCATATCTCTTTGTAGAAAACTGAACTGTCCCTAATACATATATAGGTGTAATAACCAATAACAGTTAATAACCAAATCTGAGGACTTAATTTAAGAAAAAGAATCAGTGGTCTTGCTTTTCCCAGTCGATTACATTGTATAGTCACGTGACATGAACCCCCTACAGTGGAGCACTTGCAGCAAGTCAGTTTCCTGACTATATTAGATAAGACAAATTCTGAATACCTGTAGTTTTATAATGATAACTGAAATGTATCATAAAGATGTTTTTTTCTATTGCAGAATCCAATGAACAGGGCAAATATTTTGGTGTTTGGAAAAAGTTTTATTTAGATATGAAAATTGTAACAAGAAACAATAGGGTTAAACAGTCATCTAAAGCTTTGATATCTTTGTCGCCAATCAAAATGCAGTTTCAGTTAAAACACAAATTTGAGGAGCTAAAGAAAATGGTTTCAGTGAATTACCGACTTACACAATGTATTGAAGGTTTGAAGGTGGTAGTTAGTGATCCTGAAGGCAGAGTAACATTTAATGATATTGGTGATAAACTTTTGGCTTTATTAGAACCAATGGAAGAAGACATAATAATTAGGGATTTATCAGATCAAGGCATGCAGTATTTTATATCAGCTGAGAAAATACTTAGTAATCTTATAAAGCAGGAGAAGGTAGATCTACTTCTGGAGGGTGGAATGAATACGTTACTTATAGGAAAAAAGGAAAATGTGCAAGAAGCATTAGACATTATAAAATCTGTGTACGATCAGAACAATGCTGGTGAAAATATTATGAAGTTAGATTGTGCTTATTTGAAAACCCCAAATACAAATGCTAATAGGTATGTGGAGGGATATACAAAAGTTATGGTTGGGAAAAGGAAAGTTCAATATATGAACAAAATACATGTATTTCAGAATGAAATTAAAAAACTTGAATCAGACTTTAATGTGAAAATCTTCCCATCAAGTGACATGAAAAATCTCATTGTGGAAGGAACAGAAAAAAACAGAATGTCTGCTGGAAAAATTCTCAAATGTCAATTAAGCAACAAAATCCACGTGACAAGAGTTAACATGCATCAAGAAGCAACTGATAGAAACAGAAATAGTATCAAAAAGATCATTTCTGACATGGGTAGTACAAATTGCCAGATAGAAGAGGATTTTTGTGAGCCAGAAATACAATTTCAAAAGTGTTGGATAGAAAACAAAGGATGTAACAGAAGGTTGATCCAAGTCCTTGGGCATGCAGCGGACATTGAAACTGAAGCTCTATTTTGTCCAACTAATAAGTCCTTTTATCCACTAGGAGAAGGATTGAATATTTTCCTGAAAGGTATGTATAGTTATAATTTCCTGTAACCCTCTTGCTGCCAAAATTAATTTTCAACCCAACATTGGCAGTGCCAAGTTGAAGTTCATAATGCGAAATGATATGACGTCAAGAATAACATAAGTATAAGAATAAGTCATGATGTCAGATGTTTTTGTAGTCAAATGACATCATCAGTTAATTGTAGATTATAATCTCAATAGTCAACATTTTGCACTTTTGTTTACTTTACAAACGATTATGAGTATCTCTTTGTCATTTAACGAAAAATTGTCAATTCCATTGAAAGGACATATGTGTCTGTATGGCAAGAGAGTTAACATTGCTCTATTAACTATGTAAGATTATGGTACATTTACTTTCCATATCATCATTCATCTGTAAATGCTAACCCTAGAATCATTGATGCTATTGCAACAGTTGATCATTATATCCTACAACAAAGTTGGGGGGAGTAAACCGGAATCACCTTGTCTGCCTACCTGCCTGCCTGCCTGTCTATCTGTCTGTCTGTCTGCAGAACTTTATCAAAAGTATTATTCCGTTGTGTATGATCCATTTATCATTTTAAACTGTAGACATTAAGGGTTCTGTGTACCTGGCAGCCTACTCAGGGACAAGCGTTGTCTCCAACTGAAATGTTCAACTCCTCAGCTGAGATTTCTCCCTACCCTACATGGGTACCCAATATTTGTCCAAATTTCAACAGACTTGCTCAGAATAATTGTCTTGACAAATCTAGGTCAAGTTCCTGTATAGTTCATGTTGGGTCAATCATTAGGTCACTAGATCAAATCATAGAACCTCCCCCCCCCCCAACTGCAGGGGGACTAGGTGTGCTCTATGTCCTATCATCTGTAACACTTGGGTTTGTGTTTTGAGCTTCTTTTACAGATATTGAGGGTGTGTTGTGTGTCAACATTTGCTTGTTTTGCTTTTTATCCAATATACATTAAACTTTGTAACAGTGATCCTCTTGACAAAATCTGAGTCAGCTTATATATGGACCTTGGTGGTTCAGTAAGAAAGACATGAGGCAAAATTAAAGAAAAACCTTGTTAACACTCTTGAGGCCACAATTTTAGTCCAAACGTCATCAAACCTACTCAGTTTGAACCTCTTGATTAAAGCCATGTCAAGATTTTTATGGGTCATATTGGGTCAATAAGTAGGTCACTAGGTCAAAACATATAATAAGTTTGTTATCATTATTGGAGCCAAAGGTTTAATTCAAACTTCATCAAACCTGCTTTCAATGATTCTCTGATTCTCTTTACCAAAGCAAGGTCAGATTTTGTATATGGGTCATAATCAGTCAATAGTTAGGTCACTAGGTCAAATAAAAAAGAAACCTCATTAACACACTATAATATTTTACTCCAATGTTCAACACACTTGATCAGAATTATCTGCATGATAACAGCGAGGTGAAGTATACATGGACCATGTTGGGTTAAGAAGTAGGCTACTAGGTCCAATCATAGAAAAATTTTGTTAACACTCTTGAGGCCACAGCAAGGTCAAATTTCTATGTGGGTCATGTTGGGTCAATAAGTAGATCACGAAGTGAAATTGTAGGAAATCTTCGCTAACAAACCAGAACCCCTATTGCACTCCCATCTTTCTCAGACTTGATTGGAATGACCCTTTTGAGAAAAACTAGGTCGCGATAGTGTATGGGTTATGTTAGGTCATTATGTAAGTTACTAGGTCAAGCCATAAAAAACCCCTTAAACATTGTAAAAGTCATTTTTTTTTATCTAATATACATGACATTTGGCCGTGGTAGCTACTCTTTAGGAAACTTAGATCAAGTTTGAACATGTGCTATGTAAGTATGTTGGGTCAGTATGTAGGTCACTAGGTCAAGTCATAGGACAATTAAGTTAACACTTTTGGGGAGCATATTTCATATAAACACCTTTTAAATATTATTGAAGTGAAATGTATTGGTTAATTTTCATGAACAACTTGCATAAAATTATATTCTATAATACACTAGGTCAGTAAGTAAGTCATTGTTTCAAATTTTTTAAGAATTCTGTTGACCATCTATAGGTTACATTTTCAAAATGTAGCTTAATGCACATTATTCTCAGGTGAGCATCCTGGGTATTATGGCCCTCTTGGCAAGTTTTCTTATATCATTTCAGGTAGCCATCATTTATAGGGTGAGTGTATAAGACCCATTTGTCAATAATTTATTTAGTTTTATGTATTTATTTTTTTTCTTTTTATTTATTTACTTATTTATTATTTTTGTATCATATTAACTGATTGCTTAGTTATGTACAGTGTTGTTATGTATAGAAGTATGTGGGGTTTTGTAAATACTTAAGTCAACATATAAGGTTCCTGAGATATTTCCGGAAAATACACAATTTATATGCTGACAAAAGTATATATTAACATTTTAACCCCAAAACCCCTTGACCAGGTGGGATGTAGGGGTATTATATTTAAAGCCTGGTCTAGTACAAAACAAATATATATACCTTAAAAAATCTATTAATTTCACAACAACAAAAAAAATATATATATATATATATAAGGCCCATTTGTCCTCTTGTGTCAAAGCTGTGTGTCCACTGTTTTTCCAAAGAGTTAATGGTTCATTATTCATTCACTAAATTCTATTATTTTTCTGTTTTGTAGGAGGAAAATCTATGCTTGGTGAAATGGCAGCAGACCATGGTAAGGATGTAGTAACAAAGGGAGGACCTGAAAAATTTAAGGAAGATTCGGTTTTTTTATGTGCTGAAACTGGACACCTTCCATGTAGGTATATAGTCTATGGCGTTGTTTCAAGACCACCCACATCACCTGAAGAGCAGATTCCAAAATGTATTGAAGATGTTTTCAGACTCTGTGAAGAAAAGAGATGCAATACTCTTGCATTGTCGGTCGATGGATCCAATGATTTTGAATGTGACAAGTTTTCACAACTAATTGTACATGCTGTTATTGAGAATTTTACAAAATACAAAAACCTGATGGAAATATATCTTTGTAGCAATGATGATACTTTAAGCAGAGAAGTTGAACAACTACTATTGCCTCACATGGTAGGGTTGAAATACATTGGTATTGATTTCAGCAGAGTATTTCCCTCCTCAAGATGTTTTGTGGATATAACAAATGGTGAGTTAATGAGGAAAATTGACATTTTCCGATACTATATTGACTGATTTGAAAATCTCTCATTTTGTTACAGTCAAATCTGTCTTAAAGGCCACCTCTATGTAAGGGCCACCTGCCTATAAAGGCCCGTAGAATTATATTCCAATAGCTCTTTATTCATATTAGTTAAACCTGTATATAACTACCACCTGCCAAAAATGCTAGACAGGTTCCCTTGGGTGGCCTTTATAGACAGGTTTGACTGTACCTAACTTCTTGGTTCCCATGCAACAGTGAAAAGTCAGGGATTAATTTTCCAAGGTTGGGGAATTTCAAAAAATGTCAAGGAATTTCAGAAATTAAAGTTTTGGCAAGGAAATTATATTTCATTCTCAAGGAAAGTGTTCCTTTAAAGTCTGATCTTATCGGGCCTACTCTTCTCATACTGCTGAACAGAGTGAAACATATTAAGGACTTAGGAGTTTAGCTGAGTAATGGTGTTTTACATCCCAGTCAAGAATATTTCACTTATATTGAGACATTGCCAGCTATAGGCAATGGTGCAGAAAATTTGCCCGTGCATTTCGCTGATGGCATTATACAGCAAGGTTCTTTATTGTGCCAAGCCTATGTGATACAGGACCTTGTTTATTTCAAGTTCTTATCAGAAAGAACCGTGACTTTCATTTCGTAATACCGAGTGCTTAGGGAAAGAACAGTCACTACCCACTTTTACTGAAGTTTATGGTCAGATGTGGTCGGGGTTTGAACTCATGGCTTCCCACTTATGGAGCAAGCACTCTACCAACTGAGCTCAGGGATTTTTCTGGGTATCCACAGGGTCTGGTAAAGGGACCCATTCCCAATGCAAAAAACAAACATTTTTCCAAATTCTGTAGTAAAAAATTCCCAATTAGCTATGTTTATCAATGTTTTAAAAAATAAATTACACAAGATCATCAACATCATATTTGGAGGATATCTCGTTCTGATTAGGATTTCAATCTATATTAACCAACATTTTGCTGGATGATTTATATAGAGACAAAAGAGACAGCGCTATTTTGCTCTGAACACCGATATAATTTGTTCAATTACCAGTATTCTAGTGGTCTAGAAAAATCCCTGGAGCTACAGAAGTGGTTTCAGGACTTAAGAGCTTTTGATTTTGTTTCTCTTTAACATGATACTACTTAGATATTTTTATCCCTTTGACCTTTGCCATTATTGGAAAAAATGTTTAGTCTTGCATAGTGACATATTTGTTTTCAAGTTTGTCACAGATTGTCAGGGAAAAATTGAATTCTGTCTTGGAAATTTTAAGTCAGAATATTGTCAGGATATTTAGAATAATTAACATAAAGTGTGAACTACTATGCAATTGTCTACATAAACATCACATAACTCTCTATATAAAGACCACCTGTTCATACAGTAAAATATGTGATAACAACTTCCTCTATATAAAAACCATCTGTCTTTACAGTAAAACCTGCTATAGCCACCACCTTGAAATAATAACCACCTGGCTATACAGTATACAGTAAAACATGTTATTACAATCACCTCTATATAATGGCCACCTCTTTAAACCTGTTATAATAATCACCTCTTTATGAAGGCCACCTGTCTAGACAGTTAAAACTGTTATAACAATTACCTCTATATAAAGATCACCTGTCTGTATAGTTAAACCTGTTATAACAATTATTTCTGTATAAAGACCACCTGTCTTTACAGAAAAAACCTGTTATTAGCTATAACAGCCACCTATTTATACAGTAAAACCTTCAATAACAACTACTTCTATATAAAGACCACCTGTCTATACAGTAAAACCTGCAATAACAACTACTTCTATATAAAGACCACCTGTCTATACAGTAAAACCTGCAATAACAACTACTTCTATATAAAGACCACCTGTCTATACAGTAAAATCTGCTAAAAGTATAAATATGTATGGGATTGTAAGCAACTTTAATTTCTGGTATTCTGGTATTAATATTGATTATGTTTTTAAAACAGCCATCAATGCTGTTTCAAAAGAAAATGATGCTTTTCATAGTTTTATCTGCAGAATTCTCTGCCTCACACTGTTGCTTGTGTCGGATTCTATTAATCTCATACAAAACCTTTCTCTTTCTAAAATATCTAACAATTTAATAATTATATGAAATCTTTATCATTCCTACTCGAGTTCGTAAGTTTTAATATAAAAAAGGGTATTACATTTATTTTTCAGATCCGAAACATGTACAAAACATTGGTATAGAACTTGATACAAATGGACTTGGTAGTCTAGAGGTAAAAAAATTGCAATTAATATTACCAGATGAATTAATAAATTTAATCATTGATTGAAAATCCTGCATGTTTTAAATGGGCAAGACTTTTCTGTCTGACCCTAGGGTCAAGACAAGCTACATGCAATATGACATCACAATATCGCTCCAGATTGTGATGTCAACAATTAGGTTGTGATCTCATTCATTTAAAATGCAAATATTTTACCTTTTGGAGAGGCCAGAGGTTGCGGTGGCCAAATGGATAGTCTTCAAATCCAGGGTCTCTCACTGCTGTGAGTTTGAGTCCTGCTCGGACCATATGTGGGAAAGTGAATTTTCCTTGCCATTGGCCTTAATAATGGACTGGGGAGTGGTACCCTTGTCTTTGGCATACTGACTCTGTGAGCTAGCACATTAAAGTTGCCCTGAGTGCGTGTTAGTACAAGGCAGACCATACAACACACTTGCACTTCACATGCATACACAAAATTGTTTATATATTAATCCATAGAGATTAAAAAATAGCTCTCGTTGTGAATAGCTGAAAAATTGCTGATGCGACGTTAAGCAACATTCATCCAACCAACCTTTTGGAGAGTTTTGGGGTATTTTTATGATAGAAGTTTTACAATGTTTACAAAATAAATTTATTGGATACAGGAGAAAAAAATTAACACCTGTTTTGTAGCAAAGACATGGGAATCTCAATCTTTGGGGTGAGGTGTTTTTACCAGACCTTAGCTAGTCCACTGCAAAAGCAGAGATAGATTATTTTGTTCCATAACACATGTAAAACAGTGTTACCTGCCACAGCAGCCAAATTAAATGTATTGAAGCTACAACTTATAAACTGTGCATGCATATAGTTACGGTGTGTAACTCTAGCATACCTATTACAATCCAACCTGCCTTAAAGGCCACCTCTATATAAGGGCCATCTATTTATAAAGGCAAGTAGAATTGTTCTTTATTCATATTATTTGAACCTGTATATAAAGGCCACTTTTAATTGTGCCCTGCAAGTAGAATTGTATCGAAATTATTATTTGAACCTGTATATAAAGGCCACTTTTAATGGTGCCCTGCAAGTAGAATTGTATTCAAATTGTTCCTTATTCGTATTATTTGAACCTGTATAAATATGCCACCTGCACATGATAAAAATCACTTTTAATGGTGCCCTGCAAGTAGAATTGTATTCAAAATGTTCTTTATTCATATTATTTGAACCTGTATATAAAGGCTACCTGCCCATAAAGATCACTTTTAATGGTTCCCTTGGGTGGCTTTTATAGACAGCTTTGCCTGTATATTATTTATAGGTTGATATGGTGGTCAATACTGCTTCACCTACATTAAAACTAAATGAAGGAGCTGTCTCTAATTCCTTGTTATTAGCTGGTGGAAAATCCATACAACAAGAGTGTACTTACAAGTACCCACAAGGAATACAGATAGGCCAAGCTGTAACAACAACATCTGGGAATTTAAAGTGCAAAAAACTGTGTCATGGTGCACTAGGAGGTTGGCGCTTTAGTGGATATTTTTCATTGAATGTAAGTGAGATGTTTAAGAAGGATTACCATCAAAAGAGTTTTCTTGCCAAAATAGTTAAAAAAATTCAAAACCCAAAATTCAAAGCTGATGTGATATTTAGCTTTTCTATAGTTTTAAACTAATAATTTATTTATTTTGTTAACTTTGCTTGAAAACTGGATTATGCCATTTTGTGTTAAATTTTAAAAAGAAAGCTTGACTTCGAATGTAAAGTCCAGAGTATGAAGCACTTTTTCAAGAAACTTGATGCAAAGCATCAGCATTGATAGGAGATGTGCCTATTTTAATCCAACTTGTTTTGTATTTTTTCCTGGGAGTTATATTGCCCTTTGAAAATAAGTGCAATCATAAAAAGGACCTACTGGTGGGGGATCCTAATTCACTGTATTGGCTTGTTAATTTTATTTTAGTTGCTGAAGCTGTTCATCATAAACTGCTTATCTGAAGCAGAGAGACATGGATTTGCCACCGTTGGATTTCCGCCTCTTGGTACAGGAATTTTAAAATATCCTTGCCAACTAGTAGCTTCTGTAATGTATGACTGTGTGCAGGAATATGGATGGAGAAACCCAGAAACTAGTATCAAGAGAGTCGTTTTTGCACTACACCCTATGGATCATAAAGTGATTGAGGTAAAAGTATCAAAGTTAACTTTGTTCCCCCAATATAATCACTACAGTAACTCAGTGGTAGAGTGCTCACCTTGTATGTGGGAGGTCATGGGTTTGAGCACTTCGGAAGAGACCTGAAAAACCCATGCCCAGTGTCATGGCAGGCATAGCACATAAAAGAATCCTCCTAGCATATTGTCCTAAGCACACTGCCAAGGTCAAAATTTCACCTATAGCTTGTAACATCTCCATATAAGTAAAATATCCTTGACTGGGACATAAAACTCCATTCAATTAATCCCCAATATCATTAGTTACATGGAGTGTTGGTCTCCAAAGACAAACTGGTTTATACAGGGTCAGTAGACATACATGAAGGTACATGTACTATAATTTTGAAATAATATTCCTTATTTTTGTTCCCCAATATTTACATATGCAGAATATCTAGTTCTTTCATTTTGAATATAAGCTACAGCTAATTAAGCTTTTTGTGCAGTGTGCATGTGTGTAGGTTCATGTGTGTACATGCATAAAACTTTTATCTTCACCCTTGATTCATAGTCCTCTATCAGGTTCATATGAGACATACTTCACCTAATTATTCCATTAGTTGCTAGGTGCAAGATATCTCTGTCTTACACCCCCTGTGTACAAGCTACACACACTGTTTGGCTTGTCATGACTTTACTTACACATGCTTAATTGATGACGTCATAATCATTTACGTGAGAACATCAACAGAAATTGATTTTGTCATTTTCAGAAGGCATGGATGGTGACATTAAATATGAACATTTTATACAATTTTTTGTTAACAAATTATTTTTAGCTCACCTGACCAAAAGGGCATGTGAGCTTATGGCATAGCGCAGCGTGTGTATGTGCATGTGTGCGTGTGTGCGTGCATGTGTGTGTGTGAGTGTTGTTAACACCTATTTTCGACATCTCCTCTGAAACTAAAAGACAGATTTCAATGAAACTTGGTGAAAATTAAGTATGGGCCGATGCAATTCAGATTTGTTCATGGTGTTGCCATGACTATAATAACTAGGTCAAGGTGACCTTGGGGTGCAAAAATCTTAAAAAATCCTCTTCTCCAAAACCAATGATTGGAGAAAAAAATCTGATGTGATATTTGGCTTCTCTAGGGTCTTAAGCCTATAGTTTGTTCATTTTGTGAAGTTCGGGCAAAAAAAGGGTTATGCGTTTTTGCGTTTAATTTTGAAAAAATCGTTATATAGCTTTAAAGTGTTATAAAAAGAAGGGATGATACCAACTAAGTTGGTCCACTAAATGAAAATAATGGGGCAGACGTATATTGTGTCCTATTAACTTTAGCCTGACCGGTTTCGGATTTTATTCATCCTTCATCAGAGGCAATGATGTTTAGCAATTGGTAATTAGTTTCAGTATTTATACTGGTATTTTTTGCCGGATATGTATGTATCCGGCGGTTGCTGATTGGCTGTACTGTCTTTGCTGGATATGTATCCACCGTGACGGATATGTACCCGGAGGAAACTGATTGGTTAAGCTCCATACTGCCGAATATGTATCCGTCATTTTTGTTGGACATGTATCCGTCATTTTGCTGGATATATCCGTCAGGGTGCCAGATATGTATCCATCGTGTTGTTAGGGTATCTGGATGTTTTCAACGCCGCATAGGTATCCGCCATTGGTCGGAAATGTATCTTTGATGTTACTCAGTAGGTTTTGATAGGTGTAATGTATCCTGATCTATGTCTGGAGGTAGTTGGATGTGTATTTAGTACTTAATTTTGTACTCAATTAGTTTTGTGTTGTATTTTTGTTTTATTTATTTTGTAAATAACATGACCTATTCAATAAATAACAACTAGATAATATGATTTTTATCTTTTTATTTTGTTTTTGTTACAGTTTAAATACAACCTTGGTCTTATTGTCCGTGGTTGTTTCTGGTTGGTCTATTGCCATCGTGTTTTAACCAATAGTTCACTACACATCTTGTCGCAAATAATTCCTTATCCGTATCCTCTTTTCTTCTGACAAGGCCCGCTGGTGGTGTTTGTGTGCCAGCTAACTGCTATGTTGTATTGTTGCGCGTATTGTATTTGCTAGGCTGCAACACTATATTTTTTCCTAATTTAAATTGTTATAACTTGACTATTTGACCAGATAATGACATGGGGTTTTCAATTTTGACATATTCTTGTAATTATCTTCATGGGGACAACATCAATTGTGAAGGTCATGACCTAATTTTTTTGTCCTTTGATTTTAATTATTATCTGGAAAACTATAAACTTTTTATATAAGCATGTATATTAAATTGTTGTAGATATTGATACAACAATCATTTTGATGTATAGAAAAAGGTCATGGATTCAAAGGTCAAGGTCACAGATGCGAAACAATACCAAAGTGGTTAATCATCTCGAAAACTATAAACTATTTGTATAGACATGTATATTAGAATATTGTTGGTATTGATGTAACAATCATTTTGATACATCGAAAAAGGTCATGGGTTCAAAGGTCAAAGTCACAGATGCAAAAGAATACTAAAATAATTAATTACCTTGAAAACTATTAACTTTTTGTATGGCATGTATATCAGAATGTTGTAGGTATTGATACAACGATCATTTTGATGTATAAAAAAAGGTCATGGTTTTAAAGGTCAAGGTCACAGATGCGAAACAATGCTGAAATGGTTAATCATCTGGAAAACTATAAACTTTTTTATAGAAATGTATATTAGAATATTGTTGGTATTGATGTAACAATCATTATGATATATAGATTTAGGTCATGGGTTCAAAGGTCTAGATCACAGATGCAAAACAATACTGAAATTTTCTCAAAAACTATAAACGTTTTGTATAGGCATGTATATTAGAAGATTTGGTATTGGCCTCACAATCATTTTGATATATTAATAAAGGCCATACCTTCAAGGCTCAAGGTCACAGATACAAAACATCCAAAAATTGCCTAGTTTTTTTTTTTTTTTTTTTTTTTTTTTTCACTATTTTAGCCTCAAATCGTTACTGTTATGAAAGATTTTGACATTTGGTATTTGAGCTATTATTTGTCAGGTGAGCGTATCAGGCCCAATGAGCCTCTTGTTTATGTTGCAAATTTGTGAGAAAAAGAACTCTACACCCAATAACATTGTAAGACAAAGATATCTCAAACTTGGATGAATATTTTCAATCCTCTTAACATGCTAAAGCTCATCCTGGACAGGAAAATATTCATCTTAGTTTGAGATATCTCTGTCTTACACTGTTGCCGGTGTAAGATTCTATCAGTCATTTGATGAGGTGAATTATAAGGATCTGATCAAAGTAATTTTCACCGAGGCGGTTTGTTCATATAATATCCATCTCATCAAAAGACAATATCTCCCTCTCCTAACAACATGGGAGATAATGTTCCCTAGGAGAGACAATCTTCTATATTTCCCTCAAACCAAGGACTCTTTCAGTTTTTTATATAATGCTAATTTTGAAACATTATTTTCGTTTGAATCGAAATTAGTTAACATTTTTCTTAAAAAATAATGTTTTTAACGTTTTTTAGGAAGTGGCAACATTATGCGGTACTCTGATAAGCTCCATAAGATTATAATTACAATTTATGTCATTTTTACTGATAGGTTTTCAAGGCAGTGCTTCATGGCAAGGATAGAGTAAGAACATTTGAAAAAGGTTAGTGATTGTTACAGTATGGTTTGAAAAGTGTCAGAACCCATTATGAGTATCCATGCATGAAGCTTCACCCTAGCTAGTCTCAGACTCTGATTAAAATGTTCAATATAGAAGGGGATATTTTCTTACACTTCTTTAGGAGACATATGTAATCAAATAATCAAAGTTTTGTCACTTTGAGCAGTATTAAGCACATCCGTAGAAGTTTGACGGTTTCCATAGCCATCCTTATCCTTAACCCTTAATTCTCTCTCCTCACCAGAAGGCGCATAAGGCTTTAATGCTAACTTCCCATTTTTGTGTCTGTCCCTCGCTGCTGTTTTTGCTATGTTCCAGCTGGTCCATACGGTGGCATTTCTTTCCTTTTCCGTCGTTCTCTTCCATGTGGACTTACGTCTTCTCCTTTTTCTTTTCCCTTCTGGTTTACATAGCCATACTTAAAAGATATTAGGTCTGGCATTCTTAAATGTTGACCGATTACTCTGCTAGTGCTAATGAATACTTTATCTGGTCTCAAAAGAGCTGTCAAGGATGAATGAAAGAAACTAGAAAAGAGCTACATAAATAAGACTCTTTTGACTTGGACAAACTGTTGTAGAATGGTATATTACTGCAACATTTGTTACCGTGAAATCTGAATTATCAAAGATGATTTTATAAATCAAAAGTGTTAAGTTATAAATTAAACAAGTCTTGTAGAATATTGTAGGTATTGGTCTAATAATCATTTTCATGAATGAAGGACAAGAGTTCAAAGGACAAGGTCACAGATGCAAACTACTTTAAACTTTTTCCATAGGCATGTATATTAAAATATTGTAGGTATTGGCCTTACGATCATTTTGAGTTATGAATGAAGATCATGGGTTCACAGGTCAAGTTTGCAAATGCAGCCAAATACTGAAATGGTTAATTATGAAATTTTCAACCATTGACCAAAAATGTTGAAAAATAAGTAAGTTAGGAAACAGGAAATACATGTCTTGCAGACTTGAAATAGGTACTTGTGACATGGGACTTCATCGAATACTGAACTCGCATACAAAGTTTCAAGTGGCTTTATTTAGTAGTTGTTGGGAAAACTGTTATGAAAATGTTTGTTTCCGATGGACAGATTGAAGGTCAGAGGTAAAACAGTATACCCCCTTCTACATGGAAGCGGGGGTATAATTAGGTCAAGGTGACCTAGAGGTGCAAAAATCTTAAAAAAAATCTTTTCCTCCAAAAGCCAGGATTGTAATATTTGGCTTCATGTATATTAGAAGATTGAAGATATTGGTACAACATTCATTTTGACAAATCGATGAAGTTCATGGATTCAAAGGTCATGGTCACATGCAAAAGAATACTGAAATGGTTAATTATCTGGAAAAGCTTTAAATATTTCTGTATATAAAGATTTTGACATTATGGTTTCATTTTTATGGGTTTTTTTTTTCAAACATTTTAGCCATTATTTATCAGGTGAGAGTATTAGGCCCATTGGGCCTCTTGTTTATATTTTAGATTCCCCAATCTAGGGCAAAGGAGCATTAGATCTTCAGAATATGGTCTCAATAGGGCTATGCAAAACCTAATAAGGTGGTCAAAATGAGGTCAAAATCACCATTGTTGTTCATGTGATTCTTAAATAACTTAAAGCAATAAAAAATTGCTTTTTTATAAAAAAAATGATATGACGCTGCTATTAATCATTATTAATATTTGTGATATGTTAATGTATAAAACTCTGAGATCTAGACAAAATGGTAATTATTCTCGGTTTCGGTGTGACGTCACAGGTGAAGATGGCGACTTAAGACACCTTGGAAACGGTGACACTAACCCCTTAGATACTATAGATTTATATAGTGATTCGTACAGGCCAACATTAAAAAATGGAATAAAATTTAAGTTTGGCAAGGTTATACGACATGAAACTTTCCACAAAAAAATTATGACTTTAATAAATGATTAGAGACTTTCAAAATTTATCAAAAAGTCAAAAATATTTAATTTATAAGGCGTTAAATTTGTGAATTCGGGCGGGGTAAAAATAAAGTTTAATAGAATAACCATGGAGCATGGGGAACATTCTTTAAATTTGTTTTGTAACATTTTTTTTTAAATATTACAGTATAACATTATAAATATTTAAATAATTATTTCATAAATTTTTTCGATTGTGTATTTCTGATCAGTAGAATATGCATGAAATTGTAATTTAACGGTGCCTCTCATTCTCATTCTCTGTATCTTAAATTCTGTCGTAATTCATTTTCTGACCCTGGTATAACTCCAAATTTTGATATTTCCATGATATGGTCATAAAACAATTTTAAAACTTAAAATTTAAAAATAATTTAAAATTATAATAACTCAGAAATCGTCTCTATTTAAATTACATAAAAACAATATTGGTTAAAACATCCCGGGATCCATGCAACACCCAGAAAAACTTGGAATAAAACATTCTTTTATTTTTTCACTATATTTATTTGATCTCAATTTATTAAAAGTAGAATTTACATCCGATTCTTACTTACCGGTAATTAAGAGATTATCAATAAACTACAGTACCGGACATCCTGTTTATTAGACATTCCATCGCCGGTAATGAAGAGGTAGATCTACCTTACAATATATATACAAAATTTATTGACAGGTGTTAATATCGGGATAAAGTCTTTACGATGTCCCATATTAAATATTAGTTGTCGTAAGTTGGAATTTGGAAGGATGTGTTAAAATGGATTTTAGGTTTATATTTTAATTTTTGATTGTTAATGTATTTGGTGATGGACCGGCCGATTAATCGACGGCAGTAAATTAAACTTATTTAAATTCACAAAATGTTGCTATTTGTAATTCAGTTTTAATCATTTTAAATGTCAAAAATGATTATTTTACTTTTTAAGTTTCTCATGTCTTTTACGCAAAAAAGTGAAAGTATTACCAAGTTCGTGACCATTATGCAGGTCTGGGATCTGCCCGAAACTGGGGATCGCCCGATCGGGGGACAATCAAAGGGAAGTAATTCTTGTGGGTGTACACGCGAGTACACAGAAGAGTTCCGATGATTGCGAGTAATACTACCTTATGTAAACATCCGGTAGATTGTACATAGATACTCGCGGTTGTCAATAAATTAAAGCTTTGTACAGGTAATAATGACAGACATATCGGCAGTGTTTTCCAATGATGACATGAAAGATTCAATAAAAGAAAAACAATTGAATGAAGATTTGTAATTAAACACAAATTGATTGCTAATTCAAATCTATAAATTTACTCAATTTAAAAAAATTAATACACTGTTTTATCTTGTTTTTCGATCAGAGGATGACATTCATTTTGTCAGTTTTCTTCCCTTTTTTTGGTGTAAATGCTGAATAATTAGAAGAATTTTTGTATATAATATAAACTGAGTTAGGAATTTTAAGCAAGTCACTACAAAGCCAATTTGATGATATAATCAATCGCAATAGTTAATACCACTTTTGTTTATTATTATTATTATTATTATTATTATTATTATTATTATTATTTAATTATAAGTAAATATCATTATTTTGTTTGAAATAAAGAACAAGAAGCTAAATGACAAATCTTCTTCAGTTTAGAATAATAATGTTGGAACTAAAAGCAGGATATAGATTTACCCTACACTCCCGACATTCTGATATATAGCTACATATACACGGGTAAAAACTGAAAACTCAAATTGCCACTAAAAGCTAAGTTAGTATATTGTGGCATTGGATTGAAAATTGAAACATAATTATACTATTATTAGCTACATATTTACAAGCTCTTCACCTGACTTTACAACAGAATACAAGTTCTGACACAACCTGGACATTTTATCCTGAACAATTAATTACAAGTTATTTCATGAAAAAATGTGTAGATTGGTCAAAATTCTTTTAAAAACATTTTGGTATTTAATGGGGGGGACGAAATTCAGACAGAAAATGAAAAACAATCTTCAAAGAGTTGGTTATCACACATTTGACCTAGGTAAGAAACGTTCCTTTAAGCATTTCTATACCCGTAACTAAGATGTATTTTTAACTGGAACGTTTATAACCGGAAGTGCATTTTTAAGAGCTTATAACTTTTTTTCCGCACGACCGATTTTTATTCCGCACGACAGATCTTTAGAAATATAAGTTTACTGTAACTGTTCAAATTTTTAAGTCCCCCTACTTAGAAATGAATCCCCACGGCCGGTTTTATAAAAGGTCATCAATTTTACTCGATTTTAAGCCCGTTTCTAGGCAAACAAATGAAATATGCATGCGCGATGTTATAGTCATAAAAACGCTTAGACGCTTTATCCCCCGATTGGGCGATTTCGATTTATCCCCCCTTTCGGGCGGATCCCAGACCTGTTATGAAAGCCGACGGACAGATCAGTCCTTTTAAAAAATAGACTATAAATTTACCTATAAATTATTTTTTTTAAAATCATTCCATCCATATGACAATGTTATCAAATAGACTTGACTACAAATTTCATGAAAATCGCTTAAAGACTCAAATAAAGTTTAATATCCGTGGTAAATAATAGTACATTTGTATCATTTACTATGCTATATAACGGCATGTTGTCACCGTATCTAAGGCCATCGATAACATCTTTACCTGAAATGCCCGGATGTCCGGAACCGAGAATAGGGAGTATCATTGCCATTGCTAATAGGACCTCATAAGTATCTCTTACTTAGGCCTACTAACTATAGTCCAATCACTTATTCAGTGATGAAAACCGATGTGGTTTTAAAAAGATCGTTGATTACTTACCTCAAATTTCATTAATGCTATATGTAGATCTGTTATTTTTATAACATGTGTTTAACTAATTTGATTAAATTTTTCATATTTAGTCTAAAAATCAAATAAATTCCGTTTTTATCAGACGCGCATCTGAATTCAGACGATGCATATCACGTAGTAAAATGCATTATCGCCAAAAACTACATATTTTGAGACAAAAATCTCGGCTTTGTT
This sequence comes from Anadara kagoshimensis, assembly GCA_021292105.1. Classification (NCBI taxonomy): domain Eukaryota; kingdom Metazoa; phylum Mollusca; class Bivalvia; order Arcoida; family Arcidae; genus Anadara; species Anadara kagoshimensis. The sequence goes on along the minus strand of CM037870.1, from coordinate 16,297,962 downwards.
AGATGAGTTTGAAGGTTTTGTAGTTTTAAAACATTAAAATAAAAAAACTGTGTCGTTCTAGGCCAAACATGTGTAATAAATGAAATATTATTCATTATTTAGATATTTGTGCTGTTTTACCTGTTGTCCATTCATAATCAAGTGCAAAGGGTTAGTCCGTGACGTATACTAGTAAGGTATAGAAACACCTGTATAAACCCGTATCGCGTGAATGCGTATTAGCCAATCAGAACCCAATTAGGAATGACTTACATGAATGAAACTGTCGAATATGCCATATCAAAATATCAGAGGGACAACAGCTACCTTTTAATTAATTGCTAAATTTTGACTCCCAAAAACTACAGTGAATATTAAAAATTTAACCATGCAGATTGGAAAATACGGTAGTATTTTTAAATACTTATCTTTAAAACAAGACTGCAAACGATCAAGTAATAATTTTTCAACAAACTTTCATCGAAAAAGTTTATTAAAATTTATTAATATAAATTAAAAGCAAAAAAATGAAAAAGCTGAAAATATTTGAAAAAAATATTCAAAATGTGAAAAAATATGTTCTAATAACACATGTGCAATTTCACATCTATTGAAGTTATAGCAAGTGAGATATCTAAGTTTGAATCACACTACCCATTCAAAACATGTTTTTTCATCACTGAAAATGTGATCGGACTATAGTATATGCGTTACATTATTTGCTATTCCAGTGATTGGAAATACATGTTGTACACAGTAGTGTTTTAAAATTATTTCACGATTAAAAACCAAAATAAGATTTTCAATAAAACCATTGAATTTTTAGCTCACCTGAGCTGAAAGCTCAGATGAGCTATTGCAATGGTTCACCGTCCGTCGTCTGTCGTGCGTCGTGTGTCGTGCCTCGTGCGTTAACTTTGTACATTTTAATCATCTCCTCTGAAACTAACAAGCCAAATTTGATGAAACTTAGTAATTATGATGCCTAGGTGAAGGCCTTTCAGATTTGCACAAATGAAAGGATTATGTCCCCTTGGGGCCTCATAAAGGGGGAAATTGTGAAAATCTTTAAAAATCATCTCCTCTGAACTTACAAGAGATATAGCTTAGATATTTCATGTGAAAATACTAAGGGCACCTATATCAGATTTGCACAAATCGTAACTGTTGAGGCCAAAATGGGAAAATGGCAAGGTACTTAAGGGAAAAATCACTAAAATTAATGTATTTGTCAATATATCTTGAAAACTATAAACTTTTTGTACAGGCATGTATATTGGAATATTGTAGGTATTGGCCTAAGGGTCATTTTGATATATGAATGAAGGTCATAGGTTCAAAGGTCAAGGTCGTAGCTGCAAACAAATATGAAAATGGTTAATTATCTCAAAAACTATAAACTTTTTGTATAGACATGTATATTGGAATATTGTAGGCATTTGCACAACAATCATTTTGGTATATAAATGAAGATCATAGGTTCAAAGGTCAAGGTCATAGGCATGAAGGAATACTGAAATGGTTAATTATCTCAAAAACGATAAACTTTTTGTATAGGCACTAATATTGGAATATTGTAGGTATTGGCCTAACGGTCATTTTGATATATGAATGAAGGTCATAGGTTCAAAGGTCAAGGTCATAGGCACGAACCAATACTTAAATGGTTAATTATCTCAAAAACTATAAACTTTTTGTATAGGCATGTATATTGGAATATTGTAGGTATTGGCCTAATGGTCATTTTGATATATAAATGAAGGTCATAGGTTCAAAGGTCAAGGTCATAGAATTGAACGAATTCTTAAATGGTTAATTATCTCAAAAATTATAAACTTTTTGTATAGGCATGTATATTGGAATATTGTAGGTAACGGTCATTTTGATATATGAATGAAGGTCATAGGTTCAAAGGTCAAGGTCATAGAATTGAACAAATACTTAAATAGTTAATTATCTCAAAAGCTGTAAACTTTTTGTATAGGCATGCATATTGGAATATTGTAGGTATTGGCCTAACGATCATTTTGTTATGTGAATGAAGGTCATAGGTTCAAAGGTCAAGGTCATAGAATTGAACAAATACTTTAATAGTTAATTATCTCAAAAACTATAAACTTTTTGTATAGACATGCATCTTGGAATATTGTAGGTATTGGCCTAACGATCATTTTGATATATGAATGAAGGTCATAGGTTCAAAGGTCAAGGTCATAGCTGCGAACTATTATTTAAATGGTTAATTATCTCAAAAACTATAAACTTGTTGTATAGGCATGTATATTAGAATATTGTAGGCATTTGCACAACAATCATTTTGATATATGAATGAATTGAATGAATACTTAAATGGTTAATTATCTCAAAAACTATTAACTCTTTGTATAGGCATGTATTCTGGAATATTGTAGGCATTTGCACAACAATCATTTTAATATACAGATGTTTTAGCTGTTTATAGTTAATATATTGTAGCTAGACTTTAGATATGTTATATATAGCATACTTATATAATAATTATTATTATTAATTGCATATTATTGGCCCTTACTGCTGAAAATTTTGATATTCTCTTTTATTAATGTCATTGACCGTTGAACCTCTGCACAAGATATGTACTCTGCCTCAGGTGAGCGTTAAGGCCCATGGGCCTCTTGTTCAGAAATGGTGTTTATTATGATACAACTTACATTGTAGTGCAAAGCAAACTAATCATAAGGTTAATTAAAAGTATTCAGTTTGCTTTGCATGGAATTGGAAGTCATATCAAGGCCCTTTTCTAGACGGTTCAGTGGTTAAATAGTTATGTATGATTGATATGTTAAACTGACATAAACAATGATAGTGGAATTCCATACATTTAAATTGACGTATCGCTGGCCACGCCCACAATGTTCTGACAAATAGCCGGATGCTGGATTTACACGCAAAAAGAATGAAAACTCTGCCTGAATTGCGCCATTTAATGACGTCACTGACACTAGTACGTCATAAGTTGCCGTGACACTGCTTTCGTAGTGTGATGGCAGCCAGTGTCGATACATTATGGGCGTGGTTGGCGATACGTTAATTCACAATACTAATATGATTATTTCAGATATTGCACCTGAGAAGAAAATTCTGTCAACATGGATAAACAGTAATGGTCAGAATGTACATATTCAGGTTCTGCCAAGTCATTGTATGAGAACTAACACTGAAGCTGTAGTGTTGTTTGATCCGATCAAAAAGTCTTGTAAGTATTGAATATCTTGCGCGACATTTCTTATGGCCCTTTGGAAATGTATCTTATACATATACTGTAAACGTTTTTTTTTTTTTTTTTTTTTCATGTTGTACTTATAATTTTTGCTTCTTTTGCAGTCGTTTGTTTTGCACCAAAATTAATGTAAAGTGAAAATTATATTATACTTATTATGTTATGGTTGGTTACCATATTTAAAAAAGCGAAAATTAACAACACGTATATGTCTAAATATCCTATACTGCAAGAATAAGTTCATGCAAAATTAAATACATTTACCGTATGGCAATTTATATTAAGAGCAATGTTTTTTGGAGTTATGGGCCTAAATCTAAATACATGGAGTATATTCGGAGGAATGTTTCCCAGAATTATGGCCCTTTAGAAATGTATCTAATACATGAAGGATCCTTTAAATATGGCAATGTATATTTAGGCAGGGGCAGATCCAGGATTTTTTAAAAGGGGGGTTGAGAATTATATCAATACTAGGTGCGAGTGCCAAAGACGCAAGCTTCCAGGGATGAGGGGTCAAGGGCAGAGCCACGATAGGTTGTTATATTAACATAAGGGATTCACATCTGTCAATAGCTCTCTCTCTCTCTCTTTTTAAATTTTTTAAAGGTGTGGTTGCAACCACTTCAAAATGCCACACTAGCCTCAGAACTGTAACAGGAAGGAGACAAACCTAGGTATTAAACCTTAGGACTTCCCACACTATAGAAAAGTGCTCTAGCTATCACTGAGCTACCCAGACCGCTACAACTATTTTTAATTAAATTGGCTTGAATAAAGTATTAAGAATCATCTTTTTTATGACAATATTGCATATAGATAGCCAGTCTGCTAAGTCTCAAGATATGACACATTATTGGACAAAGGCTGGACAACTAGAAATTAAATTGCACAAATCAGACATAGAGACATGTCCTGGGATACTGGAGGAAAATAGAATATGTTCTGTCCAGTTTGTAATAACAGGTAATATAATATGATTTGTAGAGTAACAACATTGGCCTGTCTGCTTGACCTTTAGTCTAAATATTTATCACAGACCAGTGCATTTATTGAATAGGTCATACAGGTGTATATGTTGTTTACATCTTCGAAATGTGCATAGTTTATGTATCATCTGTGAACCCATACACTACCTGTTTTGGGTATATCATCATATATAAATACATTTCTAATGAGAGGTCAAACAGACAGGACAATGTTGTTTGCCTATAATCTATTCTGATTGACTGAGAACATGTTTGGTAAGGCTGAATAAATGTAAGGCAAAACCTGTGTGAGTGATGTTGATCATGCAAAAATGCACACTACCATGATGTATTGTTACCAAAAATTGCACAAGATACTTCACTTTTAACTTGTGTGAAATATTCCTGTTAAAGTTCAAGACTTAATCAGAATAGAGACAAAAAAAAAAAAAAAAATTGGAATACATAAAGAAAAGTTTGAAATGAGCAGATCCTGAATAAATACAGAAAACTTTTTTACACTGTAATTTAGTGACCTAATACTCAATATATTGCTGTATTAGATCACTAATCACTGTGTAACAAATTTATCTCACCAAACGAAGATCTTGATCTTCAAGAGATCAAAACATTAATCCATCTACAGAAAGATCAAACTGTTTTGACAGGAATGTAATCGCTATTGACCGAATATTTTTGGGGAGACAAGGGAGGTAATCACTAGTGACCTAATATAACCCCATATTAGGCTACTAATTGACCAATGGGAATGAAGGATTTTTATCTGAAGTGGGATAAAAATAATTTATCTGTTTCATAGGATCCTATTATTGATAGGCACATGAAAAGTTTTGATAAGGAGCAACACTGGCTCTTAAGTGTAGCTCATTGATTAAAAAGTCATTTTGAGCCATAATAGGGTTAATTGGCTCATGTATATTTATCTATTTTATAGGTTCCTTTGATCAAGACACAAAGGCCATGGTAAAAGAGATCAAAAGAGCTGTATATCAATACAGTTTTGAGAAGGCGCACTACTTATACCTATCACATGTATATATAGTTTTTTATCAGCAACCTGCATTTAGAGCATTTCTTGACTGTGAAAATTCTAAAATGGACAAGATTAGAAAAATGAAGGAGGTTAAAGCAAAAGGATCATCATGGCTTTGGCCTCAGAAATTAACAGGTTAATAAGATTTTCATTCATGTTGTAACTAAATTGTAAAAGTAAAAAGATGGGATTATCTGAAAGGTTTTAGAATTATTTTCCATCTTATGAAAATTAATTGAATTTTTATATCCCCCTCAATCCTTGCAAAGAAAGAAGGAGGGGGGGTTAATATATAGCAAAATAAGCAAATAAGCATTTCTTTCTATCCATTTGTCTGTCCATCTGACTGTCTGTTCCAATACCTTGTCTGCTTCATACCTTCATGTCTATTGATAGATTTTATTCCAACTTGGAACAAATGTAAACCAACATGGTACATGTGCTGCATACCAGTTTAGGTTTATTGGTCAAGGATCATGACCCGATTGATATAAGTCACTGACATTTCTATTTTAATATCAAATTTTGCTGTAGATTATGATTCTTTCATATGTGCCTACATGGTAATTGTCAAGTATATGACTGCATATTTTGTTTGGGGTAAGTTGAATGAATAACCTCACTAAACTACAGCAATATTATTATATGCCTGCATCAAAGAAGAGAAGGTATACTGGTTTACCTTTGTCCATCTGTCCAAAACAAAACTTTTCATAAGTTTTCTCAGCAACTATTGAACACAGCCACTTAAAATTTTGTATGCTAGTTCTATATGATGCCTCATTATGCAAGTACCAATTTTAAGTCTGCCAGGCATCTACTCCCTGTTAACAGACTTAGTTTTTAGCTCACCTGAGCCAAAGGCTCAGATGAGCTATTGCAATCTATCACCGTCCGTCGTAGGTCGTGCGTCGTCTGTCGTGCGTCGTGTGTAAACTTTACATTTAAATCTTCTCCTCCAAAACTACTGGGCCATATTTGATGAAACTCAGTGACTATCATGCCTAGGTAACAGCCTTTCAAAATTGTGTTCGGGGTTCGGCCACGCCCAACAAGATTATCTGCAAAACTATGAATTTTTAGCTCACCTGGCGAAGACATGTGAGCTTATGGCATGATAAAGCGTTCGTCAGTCCGTCAGTCCGTCCGTCCGTAAACTTTAATCTTCTCCTCTGAAACTACTGGGCCAATTTGAACCAAATTTGGTGTGGAAGATCCTTGGGTGGTAATGAGTAAAAATTGTGTTCGGTGTTGCCAACCCTTATCCAAGATGGCTGCTGTTACTGTAAATAGCAAAAGCACATAATTTGTTGTTTGAGATTTATTTGTGGGCCGATTTAGTTCAAATTTGAAATATAGAAAGTAGATGTCTGGCCATTTAACATATAAAACAGGTTTTTCCGTAAATATTTTTGTTGCTACGATATTAGCAGAATATGCAAATTAGGTGTATTTTTAGCATGATTCTTTGAAAATCTTCTTCTCTGAAACTGCTGGGCCAATTTGAACCAAATTTGTTGTGGAAGGTCCTTGGGTGGTAATGAGTAAAAATTGTGTTCAGTTTTGCCGCCCCATATCCAAGATCATAGATGGCTGCTGTTACTATAAATAGCAAAAACACATAATTTGTTGTTTCAGATTTATTTGTGGGCCGATTTCGTTCAAATTTGAAATATAGAAAGTAGATGTCTGGCCATTTAACATATAAAACGGGTTTTCCGTAAAAATTCTCGTTGCTACGATATTAGCGGAATATGCAAATTAGGTGTATTTTTAGCATGATTCTTTGAAAATCTTCTTCTCTGAAACTGCTGGGCCAATTTAAACCAAATTTGTTGTGGAAGGTCCTTGGGTGGTAATGAGTAAAAATTGTGTTCGGTTTAGCCGCCCCTTATCCAAGATGGCTGCTGTTACAATAAATAGCAAAAACACATAATTTGTTGTTTCAGATTTATTTGTTGGCCAATTTCATTCAAATTTGAAATATAGAAAGTAGATGTCTGGCCATTTAACATATAAAACGGGTTTTTCCTTAAAAATTTTCGTTGCTACGATATTAGCGGAATATGCAAATTAGGTGTATTTTTAGCATGATTCTTTGAAAATCTTCTTCTCTGAAACTGCTGGGCCAATTTGAACCAAATTTGTTGTGGAAGGTTCTTGGGTGGTAATGAGTAAAAATTTGTTCGGTTTTGTTGCCCCATATCCAAGATGGCTGCTGTTACTATAAATAGCAAAAACACATAACTTGTTGTTTCAGATTTATTTGTGAGCCGATTTCGTTCAAATTTGAAATATAGAAAGTAGATTTCTGGCCATTTAACATATAAAACGGGGTTTTCCGCAAATTTTTTCGTTGCTACAATATTAGCGGAATATGCAAATTAGGTGTATTTTTTAGCATGATTCTTTGAAAATCTTCTCCTCTGAAACTGCTGGGCCAATTTCAATCAAATTTTATGTGGAATGTCCTTGAGTGGTAAGGAGTAAAATTTTTGTTTGGTGTTGCCGTTCCATTTCCAAGATGGTTGCCATTACTATAAATAGCCAAAGCGCATAATATTCCCTTTCAGATTTATTTTATTTTATTGACTGATTTTGTTCAAATTTGAAACATAGAAAGTAAAAGTTTGGTCATCAACTAGGTTTATGGTTTAAATGAAATGGTATGTTTTCAGCTCACCCGGCCAAAGGCCAACTGAGGTTGTTGTGTTGCAGTGTGTTTCTTCGTGCCTCTGTAAACATTACTTAAATGACTTCTCTGAAATCAGTAAGTCAATTTCAACTATCACAGAAGTCCAATAGACCCAGGTGAGCGTTACAGGCCCTTTTGGGCCTCTTGTTTGTATAGGCATGTATATCAGAATATTGTAGGTAATGGCACAATGGTCATTTGGATATATGAATAAAGGTCATGGGTTCAAAGGTCAAGGTCACAGATGTTAACAAGTACTGAAATGGTTAATTATCTCAAAAACTATAAACTTTTTGTATAGGCATGTATATTGGAATATTGTAGGTATTGGCCTAATGATCATTTTGATATATGAATGAAGGTCATAGGTTCAAAGGTCAAGGTCAAAGATGCGAACGAATACTTAAATGGTTAATTATCTCAAAAACTATAAACTTTTTGTATAGGCATGTATATTGGAATATTGTTGGTATTGGCCTAATGATCATTTTGATATATGAATGAAGGTCATAGGTTCAAAGGTCAAGGTCATAGATGCAAACGAATACTTAAATGGTTAATTATCTCAAAAACTATAAACTCTTTGTATAGGCATGTATATTGGAATATTGTAGGTATTAACCTAATGCACATTTTAAAATACAGATGTTTTAGCTGTTTATATTATATATTGTAGCTAGACTTTAAATATGTTATATATAGCATCCTTATAATTATAATAATTATTATAATTAATTTGCAAAAATACTTGCATATTATTGGCCCTTACTGCTGAAAATTTTGATATTCTCTTTTATTAATGTCATTGACCATTGAACCTCTGCATAAGATATGTACTGTTCCTCAGGTGAGCGATAAGGCCCATGGCCTCTTGTTTTTAGATATAGGGTCAATTGTTGAAGTTAAAAGCAGGGGTAAATAAGTGAGCAGTAAGTCACAGATTTCTCGATTCTTCTATTTTCACCAAAACACTTATCGCAAAGATGCTAATTTAATATCAACGTTAACCATTTACAACTATTCATTTGACCATTACTGCAAAAAATGTGAAGACAACTTTCCAATTATTCTACATCTGTGTTCAACTTTGATGTAAATGAAATGTATGATTGTGTATAACTATGAATTTTGTAGTCCATACAAATGATTCCAATTGTAGTGTTTGACTTTGTAAAACTACAAATTTGTTATGTAAATATATGGTTGGTTTTTGGAAGAAATAAACAATATGACACAATAAAGCATAAAACTTTATCTATTGCATAAGTATGATTATTCAGAGTTTGGATATGCCATTCCTTCAAATTGTTTTTGTACTTATAAAATTTATATCACATATTTTGCAGAAAAAGAAAAGCCACCAAAATGGGAAATTGTTTGTTTCAATGAAGAACCAAAAGATAGGGATATTGATGTTTTTGTTTTGGGACATGATAAAACTGAAGTAGAAAAATGCAGAGAGCAGGTTGTTAAAGCCATTGACCTTAAACCACCCTCCCCAGAAGATGAAACGGTATATTACACAGTCATTTTATTTTATTTCGGTTTTTAATAATCTGGATTTAATTATCTGGATTTTTAGTATTGTGTTAGTTTTATTAAATAAAACATGATTATATAGAATATTGGTTAAAATCATTATAAAAGAAAATAAGAATATGGGCTTTTCGAAGTTAAATGCATGTTTTTACCTAACCATCAGGGTTCGGACAGGCCTGGAAAAATCCTTAAATTTTGAAGTTTGCCCTAAAAAGACCCTAAAACAAGTTTGACCCTAAAAAGACCTTGAATTTATTCTGAATGCCATTAAAAGCCTTTGAATTTGGCCAGTTGGGTGTCTGTATTTTAATATTTAGTGTTTGCAAATAGACTGATATATATAAATAAATTAGGCTGGATAAATTAATTAATTAATAAGTTTCATTGAAATTAGCAATTTAAAGGTACTTGGTCCTTCCAAACGCCTGACTTGAACATCCACTTCAAGTGTCGTTACTGTGGACACACAAGTTGTTATTTTATTGATTTAATTGCGTTTGCATGAATATATTTTGTTAAAATTGTTCATTTGATTAGGCCTTAAATTTGCAAATAAAACCCTGAAAAGACCCTAAAAAGTCCAAATGTCTGTACGAACCCTGACCATATTTTCATTTGTACTAAGACATTTAAAAAAATTACAACTTTTTCCAGTGACATCATTTTATTAGAAAGTTATTTAATGTATAATGTCAGTTTCTTCTCACACATGTCAGTTTCTTCTCACACATGTCAGTTTCTTCTCACACTCTTATTTGAAAAAGTCTGCACACTCCATAAAATTTTCAATTTTATTTTAAATTCAAAAATTTCTATCTCCAACAACTCCACTTTTTTATCCTTTAAGGGAATGATTGATTGCTGGTCATATATGACGCATTACATTACTAATTACCTGACCAAATTATAATGATAAAGAAAGTGGACATATGTCAATCTTGAGTCTGTGACCAGGTGTTCAATGCCACTTTCTTTTATCATTATAATCTGGTCAAGTAATTTGTGATGTAACAGCTATCAATTATTTCTTTTAAGGATAAAAAGATGGAGTTGTTTTTCAGTTTGAAATGAAATTGAAAATTGTACGGAGTGTGCAGACTTTTTGAAATAATATTTTGAGTAGAGACTGACATTGATTGTATAGTAGATCACTTCCTAATAAAATGATACCTCTACAAAAGTTGTAATTTTTAAACAAAAAAAATGCAGCAACAATATCTGGAAAACAGGGTTTTGGTAATAATGAATAAGGTTTAATGCATAAGATTTTGAATCACCAAACCTTTTAGTAGCCCAAATGAACTTTTGACATGTCAACTGGTGTGTGTGTGTTTTTAAACTGCTTTGTAAGTACCTACATTTGGAATCACATTTGGTTTGGAAATTTCCTTGGTGGGTAATGTTATAAGAAGTTTATTAAATTATTGATACCATCTTGATCTGGAATGTAAGATGGCCAGCCACCTTTACTATAAAAAGTGAAAATGTTTGAAATTCCATATTTTGAACTTAATGATGGATGAACCACCTTGTTCATTCCCATGTATTTGTTACAAAATTGATTTTGTCCAATTATTAAATACTGGAGTAGTTTTGATCATCAATTATGAAATTTTATTAACTGAGTTTAAGTTATTTATATACACTTATAGGACTCCAACTCTAAAAAAGGAAGTTGTAAAATTAAATTTTTTGCTAGATTTAATCTTTTACCTTCAGTCGTCATTTGATTACAATACATCTCGTTCAACATGTTCAAATCCCGACCAGGTCTGACCCACGACTTGAAAGTGGATAGTGGCTGTTTTTTAGCCAACCAACTGGCATTACAAACTGAAAGTCATGGTTCTTTCAGATGGAAACTTTAAAAAACGAGATCCTTAAAAAATGAGACCCCGTGGCAAGGTAGGCATGGCACACAAAAAAACTTGATTATAATGGCATCAGCTCAATGCTCAAACCAAATTTCTGCAACTTCGCCTATAGGTTGTGACATTTCAATATTAGTGAAATTGATATATATTAAAGCAATTAGCCATAAAACAGCTGTTCTCTGTAACATGTTTTGCTGTATTTAAAGTTAATTTGCTATGAGTAAATTTAAGTGGAATAATGATGTTTTACGTCACAATCTTATATTGAGACGGTCATATCTGGGATATCGGAGAATGAGCGTATTAAGTGAAATGTGAACTTCCACCAGGAAAGTGAGACAGGGTTTCCAGACTGGTAAACGTCAAGCTAGCTACACCTACCACATATGAAATCGGAATTGATCATGAGAAAGAAAGGAATATGGAACTATATATCAAATAAATCCAGCATAATTTTGGATACAAAGACATCATACTGATAAAAATATTGTAATAACTGCCATAAAGCTTCTGAGGGCATTGATAAGTCTAGGCTTGCAATATCCATGTATCAACAATTTATTTGTAAGCAGTCTGCTTCATTCTGCAATAGCATATTAATTATGAAACAAATATACTGTAAGAAAGAGAAGTAGGTAGTTATTGCTGCATAGAAACATTTAAGTGATCGCTTTTGTCATACAGCTTCAAATGTAGAATGTTTGGGCAAACTTTTTGAGACAGAAGTCCAAGTATTAAGCAGAACTTGAAACATTAATTGAAATGTACCTTTTATTTCAAGCTTCCTAGGATTGCATAGTCTCCAAATATAAGATAACGATAGAACATCATCTATATAAGTTAAATGAGTTGGCGACAGTCTACTCTCCTGATTTAACAAGATTCTTCATAAATTATGCTTCTTACGAATAAAGAAACTAATAATCTAGGGGTCCCTAAACTATTTACTAGTACATGTAGTATGTTGAACCTGTAAAGGCTCAGAAAATCTATTTTGATCAAGATCTTTCCAATCAGTCTAATAAAAGTTCTAACATTTACCAAGATGTTTCTCCAAACCTTAAACCACTGCAGTAGCTCAGTAGGTAGAGTGCTCATTCCGTAAGTGGGAGGTCGTGGGTTCGAACCCCGACTGGGTCTGACCCAAGACTTGAAAGTGGGTAGTGACTGTTCTTTCGCCAAGCACTTGGCATTACGGAATAAAAGTCACGGTTCTTTCGGATGTGAACGACGGTGGGCTTGGCACGCTAAAGAACCCTGCTGTATAATGCCATCAGCGCAACGCACAGGCAAAATTTCTGCACCTTCGCCTATAGCCGGCGACTACTCGATATAAGTGAAATATTATTGACTGGGACGTTAAACACCATTACTCACTCTTCAGACCTTAAATACAGACAATCAAAAGAAAATATTAAAAATATTTTATTGCCTGTCTTTCATTCTGATATGTGTCATATGATTTACTTAAACACAATTTTTATGATAGTGTTATTTATCAAAATGTTTTGAAACGAAATAAAAAGCAAAAATGCTTCTTTTTAAATTTGTGACCATGTGTATGTATGCTTCTGGCACTTATGACGTTTCCATAACATTTTATTTACAGTATTTGTGTTTGACTTTATTTTGGCCTTTTAGGTTCCAGAGAGTTCAGAGATTGCGGCACAAACCCCAGTCTTCTTTGATGGATCTGCCTGTGATGCTACTAATGATGATGCCCAAAACCCAGTTGTCTCCGATGGATCTATCTGTGAAGCTACAAAGGATGCTGTCCAAAACCCAGTTGTCTCCAGTGGATCTGTCTCCAAAGCAACAAATGATGATGCCAAAAACCCAGTTGTCTCCGATGGATCTGTTTGTAAAGCTACAAAGGATGCTGCCCCAAACCCAGTTGTCTCGGATGGATCTGTCTGTGAAGCTACAAAGGATGATGCAGCTAGTTCAGATTTCGAATTTTCTACAACAGAGGGTATGATAATCAAATTATTAAAAAAAATCTTAGCGGAAGGTGTGTGGCAGGGACAAGGAAACCATTCACATGATGCAACTCATGATCAGTACATTTTTATAGTCTTAATCGGTTATTTAAGGAAAGCTTTTTTCGAGACTTTAATGGTCCTTATTTTGTCAGTATAAAGTGAACCGCTGGTGTCCAAATTTTGATTGCATTTGCATTATTGTTGGTTAACATGATAGCATTTAAAGTCACACTGCATGTATGTGGTACAGCTTTTCCCCAATACGTTGATTTTATACAATGAGTCAAGCTGCTAACTAATAAATTATTGACACAGGCACATTGCAAGGCTAGGCTTATCAAGGTTATCAGGGGGTTTATGGCCATCATCGAAGTATTGTTTGTGGGTGTGGTGTCTCAGTGTCTAGAATTACCGTGGGTGTGTTTGGTGTCCTGTGGTTCCATGTTCTTTTCATTCTTGGTTTTGGTTACACACATGGGGGTTTGACCACAAGGGGTGCTTACCCTTCTGGAACACCCAGCCTCACTTCCAAAATTACATGTGTTTTGCTTAAGATTGCTTGTTCAAAAGTTTTTGCTTTGCTTGTGGATTGTGATTTTGACATGGACTGTTATGTTCGGTTTTAGTTATCACTGTAAGTTTATTAATTTCCATTGATAGATGTTGCATCAGGAACATGGACATCTTTTCACATGACTGTAAACAGTATGGGACAATCATTAGAAAAGGAACTTACAATGGGTCTACAGCCGTTAAAGATGCAGTATTTACTGAAGAATAAATTGATGGAACTTCAAAAACTCATCAATCCTAAGATGAAAGTAGAGAAGGTGAACCGAGAAAAAGCCGTCATAAGCTTGATTGATGAAAACCTGATGTTGGAGGAAGGTTTAGTGGAAATGGTTGAATGTTTGGAAAACATGTCAAAAGATATTTCAACTAAGATGTATCCTATTTCAAACAGTGAAATAAGAATATGCATAACAACTGAAGTAACAAAGCAGTTAGTCAGTTTGTCAGATGCTGTGGTATATGATGATGGGAAAAGCACAGTTTTCCTTGTTTGCCAGACCAAATCATTACAACCTGCCAATGCTATTGTAAAATCAGTCATAGAGAAAAGAAACAAAACAAAACGAAGAATAGGTCTTCAATCAAACCTATTGGTCAATATTTTATTCAATTTGGATTTCAAAACATTTTTCAAATCTCAGACCGGCGAGGACTGTACTTTAGATATAAAGAACAAAATGCTGATATTTGAAAATGCCAGTGAGTCAGATATTGTCCAGTTTGAGACTATTCTACAGAAATTCCAACAGAATACCAGTTCTGCCAAATGGGTTTGTCCAGTAACACATGGTTTACTGTTGAAAAAATTGAATGCAAAGTTATACATTCAAGAAAAAATCCGGAAAAGAAACATCAAATGCTTTATAGATGTGGGAAAACAAGGAGCGGTTGTGTTTTATACATTGTCAGCAGAGGAAGGAAAGCAAGCTCTATTAGTCGCTAAGTCCAGCTTGCAGACTATACTCATCGAAGAGAAGCTGATGCACATTGAATCCATAAGTAAACATATTGTTGGAGAAACCAAAGCTTGTATCACAAGTACAAATAACGAAGGCATGTTAGAAATTACTACAACAAATGACTTGGCAGTCAAGATTCTTACAGAGGTAGAAAGGATTACCACAGATGGTGGAGTTGCTGAAATGAAAAATTTAGAAAGTGAAAAGGTTTGTCATTAATAATTGAAAAATCATTTTATTCTTTCCAATAAACATACCAGTACAAGTATAAATTTATAACAAAATTGACAATAAATTCCTTATCTATGTTTGATTTTGTATGGGTTCTGGTTGATTCTGGGGTATTTCTATGCTTCACCATAAATTGGCCAGAGCATATGGTGTTTGCTGATGTTCTCATTTGGTCATTCTATCATTAATTTTCTTCTGTCAATTTTCTTGCACTTTTTTACTTTTAAATTGCGATATTGAAGTGATATTTGGTATATTTCTTTCTTATGATGAGATAAAGTTTGAGTTCAAAGTAAGTTTTCATTGATACTTTTCTTAGAGAGTTATTGTCCTTGGAAATTCTTTATGTTGCTCTTTTCATTTTTTAAGTAATAATATTTTTACGTTTAACAGAGATCATGTTTTGTTATCTTTTAAATTCAGGATTTGTCTTTGTGGTTAAAACATATATATACCACCTTGAAACAAATATTAGGGAGTATATAGGAATCACTCAGTCTGTCTGTCTGTCTTGTTGTATGTCCCAATAGCGTGTTCACTCTATATCTTCCAAGTCGATGGTTAGGTTTTGATCAAACTTGGCGCAAATGTAAACCAACATGAGACGATGTGTCACTTAGGAAATTTATGTGCACAAGTCAAAGGTCAATTCCAGGAGGTCAATGTTGGGGGCATGGGGTATTTGAATCTCAAAAGACAGTTCTAGTTTGTCTTGTTTTCTTATTTTGTTGACATTTATATATTGTAACATCATTTCTTTTGCATTTTTCAATTGCATTTTACAATAATGATTGGTTTTATCCTAATTTCCAGAAACCGTATATCAGTTATTTTGCTGCTTTGAAATGCATTTTACAATTAAATATTTTTTTTTACATTTAACAGAAATCATTTGTCACAGATATCATGCAGTATCAGGTTGCTGAGGAGATGACTGTTAATTTATACAATGCCAACCTGGCATATTTTGATCAAGCAGAAGCTGTGGTAATACCTATTTACAGTAATGACAATCTCACAGAAAACAGTATTTTGGAATCTATATTTGGTATGTTAAATGAATCCAGCAGCAAGCAATTACAGTTAGATTTAAAATCCATGAAGATGGGTGAGGTAAAGATATCTTCTTTACAGGAAGAAATGAATTGGACCCATGCACTTTTTGAGAAAGTTTCATGCAGTAGCAAACATGGCAAAGTAGATGGAAGTTTTGAGAGTAATCTTAAAAAAACTACAGAAAATGGTTTGAATGAAGCAATGAAATGTGGATTGAAATCGATTGCAATGCAACTTGATTTGAAAGGTAAGAAACTAGAGTAGAAGCTATCTAAATTTTATGTGAAATATTACCTTTTTCGCTCTTTAATTATGGAGGTCGCGGTGGCCTAATGGATAAGATGCCAGTCTTCAAATCCAGGGTCTGTCACCGCTGTGAGTTCCAGTCCTGCTCAGACCACATGTTGTAAAGTGAATTTTCCTTGCTGTTGGCCTTTACTGATTCACTTGTTATCAGTACAATGGACTGGGGGAGTGGTACACTTGTCCGCTGCATACTGACTGTGAGCTAGCACGTTGCAGTCACCCTAAGTGCGCACTAGTACAAGGCAGACCATAAAACACTCGCACTTCACATGCATACACGAAATCCTTTAAAGATTAAGCTATAGAGATTAATAAAATAGTTCTCATTGCAAATACCTGAAAAATTGCTCATGTGATGTTAAGCAACATTCAACCAACCAACCAAGCTTTTTAATTATGTTTTGTTTCTTCCTTTTTCACACGCTTTTTCGGTTTATTTGTTTTTCATAATTATATTTTCTTAATATTTCACAATCTGTACCTTAATCTATTTAACACTGAGGATTAAACTCCAAAACCTAGAATGTCAAAAAAGGAATGCAATTCACCCTCCTTGCATTGGCCAGCTATTTATAGTACAGAATGTCCCATGATTTTGTAATCCCAACATCAAAGTGTAAACAGAATGCCAACACCTACATTGATCTTTATGAAGACTCTATCTTATCATTTGGATGCATAAGCCTATGTTTCAATGACAGCATTATGCAAAATGGGTTAAAATATTTCAATAATAGCATAATTCACTAATCAAAACAAAATTCCAATCCATGTTTTAATCACAATTATTAGTGCAAAGTAAAAACTTTGAAAACTGACAGATTAAGTTAAGTGTTAACTTTCACTAGTAAAGTTAGGTTGGGTGCTCAGGAAGATTAATCTCCTCCTGTTTACTTATCTACACCTGTCATGTGTGTAATCAAAACCGAGTATAAAGTGATAATGGGGCGACATGCACCAATGCTTGTCCAACTCTTCAAATTGTTATTACTGAATTATTAATTGAACACATAATAATTTTTTCAGTTTAAATATTTGTTTAAACTGACTTTTAAAATTACCTATAGGTCAAATGTCAAGGTGATCTATTTCTATATCCAAAATAAGTTTAAAATTGCTATATCATGTATATCTACACTATAAATAAC
The DNA here is from genome assembly GCA_021292105.1 of Anadara kagoshimensis. Classification (NCBI taxonomy): domain Eukaryota; kingdom Metazoa; phylum Mollusca; class Bivalvia; order Arcoida; family Arcidae; genus Anadara; species Anadara kagoshimensis. The sequence goes on along the minus strand of CM037870.1, from coordinate 16,280,339 downwards.
ATTTAGTCATGGATTTGATGTTTTCATAAAGTGACCTTCACATTGGTCAAAGTTCAAGTAAGTTCAAAGGTCATGTTTTTAGCAAATTAATTGTTGACATGTGGATATTTTAAACCCCACAAAAAGTTTATGACCGTCATTACAAATTGTCAATAAGTATAATGTCTCTGCATTTAAAACTACCCTGAATGTATTTGACATCTTATAGTTCTTTTCATTCTAAATCTATATTTAACTTGTGGTAGGTGTAACTAGCTTAATATGATGTTCTTAATCTTCCAGAGCACCGAACCTCACTTCCCTAGTTGAAGTTCACATGCTTAAATAAGTTTGCCAGTTTCAAAGTTTTAACTTTGGGATTGGGATTTTAACATGGATTGGTGTGTTTGCTTTTCATTGCTCACATGACAATAATGTACAGACACAAGTTAACATTCTCTATATCTTCCAAAATGTATATTTTTACAGATTGTTATCATAAAATGAATAGAGAATTAAATATGCGCCAAGTTTGTTAAAATTATACCTATTATACATATAGAAAAAAATGATTTGTTTTCATATTCAGTGATATTTTTCAGGTTTGCATTTTTGTATTTATAACAGTATTCGAATGGGTGTTATGAGCATTACATGTTTTAGTTTTATTGGGGTATGTTGCCATTCTGCTTGGTTACCCTCTTTTTATTTTAGATAGAGGGGTTTCAAAAATATTGAACTGTTGTGATATCAATTTGACACTAATATCAGTATTAATAATATCTGATTTCTTAATTAGTTAATTTATTTTAATGGTTTAATTTTGATTTTTCCAGTTTTTTCTGGAATGCAGATGAAAACCTGCTGTCGTGCAATGTTGGATGGAATATGGAGCAGTATAAACAAAAGTACCACAGCCAAGAAGTGGAACCTAGATTTATGGATACTAACAACTGATTCAGCGGCAATACAAACTTTTAAAAAAATCCTAGATACCAAAGTTTGGTCAAAATCGCAAAGTACCCAGAAAGATTTTAGATCTAGTCAACCAAAAGATCCGGAGAATGATGACAAGGCCGTAGATGAAGATTGTTGCATTTGTATGGATAAGATAACAGATCCAAAATGGCTACCATGTAAACATGTCTTCTGTGCAGATTGTATTGATCAACAGTTTACATTTAAACCAGCTTGTCCTCAGTGTGGGGCTGTTCATGGCATAGTGACAGGAGACCAGCCCCCTGGTACGATTTCAAGACAAAAGCAGCATTACAGTCTACCAGGTTATCCAGAATGCAAAACAATAGCTATAACCTATTCATTTCCTTCTGGTTACCAGACAGTAAGTATCTTTTGTTGTTTTTTCTTTCATTGAATCTACTCAATAAGCTTCTAATTATTTCTCTTACCATATTGTTACATGTAGAAGAAATACTTCAAACCACATTGGCATCTTAAAGGTCACCGGTCACCAAATTTATCAATTTTGTATTTTGCATTCTAATGGGTAGAATAGTCAATATTGATGTGTCTGACGGTTTCCCACGCCTTAAATTTACCTGTAATACACTAAAACCTTACCTGAACGAACTGCTAATACTCGATAGTTTCCAACACCGCTCGTAATTTTCCGGCGACCTAATTGATGACGTACATGGTGTTAGGCTGCTGAGGAAAGACACATAACCTCTATATGTATCCATATATTACACGTTGGTTTGTGTGGTGTTTTGAAGGCTTTTAAAGTTTGATTTCAAGTCAAAATGATATTTTTTGTGAAGTTTGAATATAATAAATTCACAATGACCACGGAACATGTTTTTTTCCACAAAATTCAGAACAAATTGAAGCCAGATTTACACAGCTGTTCATGCAGCTTTTTAATTGTTTTAAATGTATTCAAATTAAACACTTAAATTAAATTAAGTCAGGGAAATATGAGTGGTATAATCATTTAAGACAATTCAAATTATTATGAACGAATTCAGTCAAATATATAGATTTTAAACAATTTTAATTTTCAAAATTAATTTAATTCGGTTATTCAATCAGTTCACAAATTCACAAGTTGAAACAGAGACGTGTGCCTTGTTCAAATTAACAAATCTAATTTAACTTTAATTTATTCTATTTTCAGAATCCATAAAAAATGACAAATAACATTTACGGGGTATATCATAAAGATATACGCACGTGTCAATTAATGTTGCATATTGTAAGGTAAACTCTGTTAATTACAGGTGGTAGATGTCTACTTCTTAACAGGATGTTTCCCAATTTAGCATATTAATCATCTCTTAATTACTGGTATGTGATGGGGTGTAAATCACACTTTGAACGATATTAATTTATTGTGAATAAATGAAAGAAAGTTTCACTCGAGTTTTGAGTTCTTAGTTAGTCGAGCGTAATCCTACTGGTATCACATTTTCATGGCGTTCTTTTCATCCCATTAAAATTAAGCGTAATAAAGTTATTATATGAATTTATTTATTTATTTTATCATGGAAACATTAATGATGATGATGATTATTATTATTGCAAATAAGAAATAGGAAGCTATTGAATTGAAATAGTTTTCATATTTATGTAATACTGGGGTAAAATATTTTATTTAAGAGACAATAACAAATAATTTTTTAAGCCTTTGTTGTGCAAAAAACTACAGGTCTTGAACCCAGTTCTACCCGAAAACGTGTTTTTTTATTCATTACATAGGTAAATAATAATAATAATAATAATAATAATAATAATAATAAATCTTTGATTTTAATCTAAAAAGGAATTAAAAATGGGACAATTTCTAAAACAAATATGAATCAAAATTATTATTCCTTATGATAAATAGATAAAAAAATAAATAAATAAATAAATAAATAAATATTTAATTAATTAATCAGAGATACGTAAAGATAATTAAAATGATATTAAATATTAATAAAAATTAATGTGAACAATATTTTAAATAAAAAACGGAAATTTGTGTCTTTTATTATTTGTTGTGATAAATAGATATAAATAAATAAATAAATAAATAAATAAATAAATTTCAAAAGAAATGTAAAATTATGCTTTGTAAAAATATTAGTAAATAGTATATCATACTTAGAGCAAACACAAATATAGTTTTTTTTCTTGATTTATTTCCTATTATTATGTTTATTTTTTATATATTTTTTTCTGCTGAAGGAAACGGAAATACCCAATGCTAAAAAAATAAACATATATATTAAAACACTAGAAGTTATTTCCGATTAATCTGGGTAATAAATGCAGTTCACTATACAAGCTTCATTTCCTAAATAGCTTGGATAACACCTTCTGCGTCACTTCCGGTTTTGTGCCCTTTTACTACCAAAGGGAGATAATACAGATTTTCAACAGTTTCAGGGCTTTTATTTACGCTGTAGAAAAGGACAGAAATGATTAAAAAATGTTATTTGTGGCTAAATCGACTTTTTATGATGTAATCTTTCGGAAAATAGTACTAAAAAAAATTCGGTTTTTGGTGACCGGTGACCTTTAAACAATGCCTGTTGACATGAGGTGTATTGCTTGCACTTTATTAGTCACACTTCATCCTTGGTGACTAAGTGGTCTAAAATGCACACAGTGTCACTCAATAAGAAAACCACTGAGATTACAGGGGTTCAAAATTCCCTAGGTCCGAGGTCCGGGACCTATTGATTTTACCTAGAACTTTTGATATTTAAATTGTAAAAGTCTGGTGGACCTACCATTTTTAGCTCACCTGGCCTATAAGGCCATGTGAGCTTTTGCCATCACTTTGCGCCCGTCGTCGTCGTCTCCGTCGTCCGTCCCTCGTTAACGATCAACTCCTCAGAAACCGCTGGGCCATTTGCAACCAACCTTTGTCACAATAGTCCTTGGGTGGTCTATTTTAAAAATTGTGTCCGATATGTCCGCACCTAATCCAAGATGGCCGCCATCAGCGGGGACCATAGATTAACATTGGACCCTATGGGAAATTTGTTCAAAGATATTTTTCTCTGAAACTACTCAGCCAATTGGAACCAAACTTGGTCATAGTAGTCCTTAGATGGTACCTTCTGAAATCAGTGTTTTTTTAAGTCTTCACTAATCCAAGATTGTGGCCAGCGGGAAATATAGATTAACATTGGACCCATGGGAACAAGATCTTTTTCCCTAAAACCCTTTAGCCAATGGGAACCAAACTTGGCCACAATAGTTTTTGGATGGCCCCCTACAACATTGTGGTTTTTGAGGGCCACAACAAATCCAAGATGGCCGCCAGTGGAGAACATATTTTAACATTGGACCTTATGGAAAAATACGTTCAAAGATATTTTTCTCTGAAACTACTTAGCCAATTGGAACCAAACTTGGCCACACTAGACATTTGGTTTTTTAAATAACATCTGCATTTAAAAATCAACTCCTGTGAAACCACTTGGCCAATTGCAACCAAACTTTGTGACAATAGTCCTTTTGTGGTCTACCTGAAATTTTGTGTCCGACATGTTCGCACGTAATCCAAGGTGGCCACTTTAGTACATCAGTCAGACTGCCTTATGGCTTTTGTCCTTGACCTTAATTTCATGGTCCATTGACCAGTTTTTGAATAAGGAAAATTTCTCAGGTATTATACATGAAAAGTCGATGATACTTGGTATGTTTTGTCTCAAAATTTTAAAATATGGTTTAGTTTTGACAGGAAATAATATTGAAATTTTGTGATAGAAATAAATATTGTGTAATAAATTTCAAGCATTTATTTAAACATTAGACAATTTGCTGATTTTCATTCTGCAACAACTCTACCTAGGTAAGCTATACAGGCTCCTGGGAGCCTCTAGTTACCAGAATAATACTACTTTTTCAATGTGATAACATAATTACACATGGATCATTCAATGTTGATATTAGACTTTCAAAACTTTATGTGGGACCTGCCAAAAATAAAGGCAAAAAGTCCTGGACCTTCCATTACAAAACATAATTTTGAACCCCAGGGGATAGATCGTGGTGTTGATGGTCAGTTCTTTTGTTGAAGATCAGTAGTTTGTTCAGGTACTTTTCACCAATACTAGAACTGACCACCTCAATATGTCAAAAGTTTTCATTATTGAACTCCAGGCCTCCACTCAGCATAATTTGACAACGAGAACAACAGTATTCTTATTCGTTGGAATAATGATACATACTAAAAGCAGATATAGATAATTGACATTAGATATTATACAAGTTTTAATTTTACAGCAATAGACAGCCGTTTCGGAATAAAATTCCTCATCAGTAACCAAAATTAGACCAAAATTGTGAAACCAAAATTTCCTTTTCCAAGATGTTGAAAAGATACCAAAAGGAACAAAATATCTTTTACAAAATCTAGCTAAGGAAATAATTTGCATGAGAGAGTATACTTTAATTTTGAGAAATTTCAGAATTTAACCAGCAGCAAAGTTTGACAATAGCATATTTCTTTGTATATTTCTTTGTATATTTCATTTAATTATTATTCACTTTAAAATCAAGAAAGCTTAAAAGATTAAGGAAACTTTGGTTTGTGTCTTTGTTTTGGCACTAAGGTTTGTATGTTATAAATCCCTTACACTTAAATAAGTTATGGCCCTTTTCAGTCATTTATTTTTCACAATATAGGGCACGATTCTAACGTGTCAGGAAAAAGTCGGGGAATATTTGTTTTTTCAAAGTTAGGGAATTGTCAGGAACTTTAAACAATGTCAGGAAATTTGGGATATATCACAGAATTTCCAGGGACTTTATATTTCTTTTTCAACAGTTGTACCCCTTCGAATTTAATTCATGTTTTTATTGCCCCTTCTACTCCCCCAAGCTATTGAGCAGAATATGACATATTATACAACAGGCCCCAATTCGAGTTTCCATCCTTTCGTTCGAAATTGTCTCTGCTAATTCTCCAAAACTATGTAGCTTTATTTCATGAAACTTGGTGCAAAGTATCAACATAGATAGACCATGCACATCATTATCCCTAGTTAGTTTGCTTATTTTCCTTCTTTCGCCCTTTAAACATAATTGCAAATCACAAGAACTGCTGGCGGGGATCTATTTCATTGACTTTGCTTTGTTTGTGTCCGTTTCACATGATACTACATTAATGTTCTATATGTCTTTGTATTTGCAATCATTGCTATCTCTACTATCATGTTAAGTGCAAAAATATAAACAGACATATCTTGCTATTCTTACATCATTCTTGTTCTGCATTACAGTGTAAAATAGTGTAAAATAGAATTCTGTCAGGAACATATCTGTGAAATGTTCAAAAGTTTTTAATTAACGTCAAGTGTTGGATCCATGTAGGGACCTTATGGCCTTAACTTGTCCTAATAGTTTTAAATGGAATTTAATTAAACTTAATAATTGATGTATTATAAAATTATGACACTGGAGTTTTTCCCCCTTTTTCTTGGAATATTTTAAACAATTTGGGAAGATTTATATACACATTGGAAATTAATTTTTTACAATATTTTAACTTTTGACAATAAAGAACATTACAGCTTTGAGTGTCAGGCTTATTTTTACTTCTTGGAGCATGCCAAATGATATAAAGATATCTGCTAAGAGTTGAGTGATCCAGAAATAAACATGTGAAAGTGTATATCTTATATATTTTTTATTTAAATGTCCCTTGCCTGCAGTATTTAGTATTCCATATATCAAAACATATGTAATAAAGTGTTGAATGCACAAGCTCACAGGCGTTTTACTAATTTTTACCTTCAGAAAGAACACCCAAATCCTGGAAAGTATTATACAGGAATAGAAAGAACCGGGTACTTGCCTGACAATAAAAAAGGTAGATTGGTGGCCAGTTTGTTGGAGGTAGCTTTTGAAAGACGACTCGTGTTCACTATTGGAAGGTCTGTAACAACTGGACAGGAAGGTGTTATCACATGGAATGGCATAAATCACAAAACTAGAACACATGGTGGACCGCAAAGGTAAAGTAAAATATGTTTAAAAGGCGTCGCTTTGATTAGCTCGCCAGTTGTTCTGAGTGGATTAAACAGTTCATAAAACTATTAACAGTCATTGATGTCACAATCCTAGATTGTTTGGTCTGTATATACCCCCGCAAACTATTTTGAGGGGATATAGGAATCACTATGTCTGTCTGTCTGTAAAATCCTGTCCCAGCCATATCTCAGATTTCTTTTTGACAACTGTCATAAAACTTGACATGAATAATCTTCATAGTCAAAAAGTGTGTCATGACTTTCAAGTAAGGTCATATCGTAAAGGTCAAGGTCACGGAAAACATAAAATTTTTGGGTGGGGGTATTTGGCTCCTAAGAAAAATTCTAGTTTATTTTTTTTTCTTTTTGCAAGAAAATGGAAGTAATATCACTGTATTTACATTTGTGATGTTTTATTGTATTACCATTTGTGTGAAAGCAAATGTGAGTATAGGAGTATAATGTGACGTCACTCGTATCTTGTGTATGCTTATACACGTGAAGTCATTTAGTGGCTGTTCCAGCGATTGGAAATGCATAAAAATGTTTTAATTTATATCACAATTAAATATGAAAATAACATTTTTATAAGAAGTGAAATTTAAATATAGCCATTTAACTATCTAGAAAATCATTTATAGTGCTTATATTTCCATTGCTGCCCAAAGCAAACTAATCATAACGTGCCAGAACACATTATTCAGTTTGCTTTGCATGGCAGTGAAAGTTATAGCACTAAAAACGCCATTTCTAAACAGTTCAGTGGTAAATAAAATGTCATTCAGTTATACTTACATTTCACATTTTAGTTAACCTGATTTGAAAGATGTATCAATAAATCACAATCCCTGGTATGCTGTGCATAAACTTTACATTTTAATAATCTCAAAATTACTGGGCCATAGATTTTAATAATCTCCGAAATTACTGGGCCATAGAATTTGATGATTTGGCAATGATTCCTAAAAATGGGGTATTAGTGAAAATCTTAACAAAAATTCTCCAACAGATTGGTATACCTCAGATATTACTTGTACTTTCTTAGGATGCCTTGTTTGGACAAATCTTAGTCATGGGTACTAAAATTGGACTTTGTATCGTACTTATTGGAAAAATAGTTAGAAAAAATTTCAAATCAATTTCTAATAATGAATCACTGGATTCTATTCCTTAAGGCAAAATTCTATATTATGGACCTATTTAAAGATTTGAATTGTGGACAGATGAGTTGAGAAAAGAATCCTGCTGTATACGTCAAATAAAGATTGGTTTTACCCTTCACATTTTAACTTTTAAATGATTTTAAAAAAATTGAATCAAAATACAACTCTTGGATCTTCCGGGCACTGGTCTCGCTCCTAATGTTGCAAGTTCGCGTATTTGGCCAAGCTTGTCAGCTTTAAAGTCAAAATGAAAAAAAAAATGCATTTAAATACATGTATTTAGTTAGTAATTCAAAACGGTTTTACTATTTCATTAAGGGTTGTTTTAAGTGGAAACCTAATATTAGCTAGAGTAAGACTGTCTCAGGTTTGGCCTAAGGAGTCTGTCACTATTAATAGTATTTGTCAACTGAGCTTTTCATCAAGAACCAGAAAATATATAATTCAGTTGTGGGGATTTCAACTTTGTTTATGTTAGTACATAGCCCCATCAATCCCCACCCTCTCTGGTATGATCATAAAAAGTTTCTGACATGAATCTGCTTTATTACTGCTTCATAGATTTCAATATTGGTTATTCCAAAACTATTTTTGCTACGAAACCAAGGTCAGAGGTCAAAAGTTAGGGATATTTATGAAAAAGGCTTTAAATACATACAAGATCTTCTCCATATGCAAAGTTTTTGTAATGGATTTTAAAGTTTCAAAAATTGGATCAAGATTTAAGATCGTGACCTTTGTATTTTTTAAGAAGTATTCATTTAAATTTTATTTTCCCATTAAAGTCTACATCGAGTGTTTTTTACTTGTATAAGAGATAACCTAAAACGACAGGTTACTTGTAAATCACTGCTCACATGAATGAAGCTACCAGTGTTGACAGTATTTTGCCAAACCCACTTGGTAGCGCTCTTGTTTTCACGTAAACATGGAATGTATTCGACCAATTGTTATATTTCTAAGACATTTTTCATAGCATATTTTCACAGACTGCATGAATAAGCTTGTATTTTGAGGCAGTTCTTCTTTGAAGCCACAAACTCAGTAAATTGTGTTAGAAGGGTTTTTACTAGTATCGAGATTTTAAATTTATGTATCCATTTTTTTCAGTTTTGGTTTCCCAGATGAGACATATCTAGACAGGGTCTTGGATGAACTTGCTGCTAAAGGAGTCACTGAAAATTCTATTAAATTATAAATTCATAAGATGCAGTTTATAATGATATCATTGAATATACATTGTACAAACAAAGGGACGTTTGCATGATGACAGTGAATATAAAAAAAATATGAATTAGCTTTGTCTTGTCCAGTTAATAAAGCAAAAATTGGACCTAACCTCAACTTACGTATTATACTTGTTTATTTGACAGCACTAGACGGCCATTTTGGATACAATTCCTCCTCAGTAGTACTTGAACTAAACTTTACTTGCAATAGAAAATATAGGTAAACAACATTGACCTGTCCGCTTGACCTTTGATTTAAATATTCATTACGGATGAGTAAATTTAAGTAATAGGGACCATGCGTGTATATATGGTCTACCTGATGTGAACACTAATCATTGTCAATGTGTATATGTATTAACTGCGAATCCTTATGCTATCTATGTATTGGGTTGACCTTCCTATATGAATATTCCTAATGGAAGGTCAAACGGACAGGTCAATGTTGTTTGCCTATACTATAAATGTACTTGATTTCAAGGGTTTCAATTTTCTCAGTTTTGTAATTCCCTACTTTTTTGTGGTGTGGTATACTCACAGATTTATGAAACTTACTATTAGGTGGAGCATATATATTTTTTTACATGTGGTACACATTTTCGTGCAAAAATTTTCAACCACAAAATAAACAAAATTAAGTACATCATGAATCGCACTACATCTATAGTATTTTATGTGACTGATTTCATGAATTATAATTATTTAGGAATCCTGTTTGATATTATATTTGCTGAGATGAATGTAGAAAAGGATGATAACTCTTGTATTTATCAAATAGATTTTACACAGTATTTTAGGTAAGGTGTAACCAGTACCGACGATAATTTTTGACAGTTAATCTTTGTATTTAGCCTAAATGTTGAATGCACTAACCTTGAACTGTTTTAATAAACAGTGTTTGCTTGTAAGACTAGCTTAGTATTTATAGTAGACAATTATTTCATAGTTTCATGTTTTGGTCATTCCTGAGACCAATGGACAGTGGGTATGACTGTCCCCTAAACATCCACAAATGATTGGGGTTTTTTAATTACCTAATCTCCTATAATACAGCTGTTTGTTGGTTATTTTAATTTCATATAGGCATGGCACAGTTCATGAACTTGTTCATGGCTGAAAAACATGTTTATGCACAAACTGAATGTGCAAAGAATGGCCTATGGAACGTCTTTAAAGCATTCTGCTAACCCTGGTCATACCAGCAAAAAGTGAAAGCAATGTTTAGATTTGAACATTTCGGATGGGCAGTTGTATGTATATTGTCAAAAATTTACAATTTTTAATTAGGTAACAAAACAATTATTTTATTGTTGCTTATTAAAGTCAAATTCATTGTCCCTTAGTATCTGGGATGAACTATGCAACTGTTTCACTTGGCTGCGGGTAACAATTCCACAGGTGACCCTAGATATCCCAGAACAATATATTTGTCAGTTTCATGAAATAACTGTATCTAACCTAATAGATCTGGCATATTTTCTAGTAAAATATGCAATTTCTCATCCAACGTATGTTCTAATCAACAATGATAACACTATTGTCTGGCATGGTCAGAGTTTGGGAAATGCTTGAAGAGGCCCAAAAAGGACCATTCTTTGCACATAGATCAAGCACATGAAACAGTTCGTTATGCTATGAAACATTTCATGAATTTTAATATGCATTACTAGATAAATTAACAAAAACCACAAAATCGCTAGAATTACTCTATGATTTTTTATAGATAATAGGTAAACAGAAGCATGTATTTAAAAGTGAAAAAGAAAAAAAACCTGCATTTGCATTTATGGAATTCAGAATAAGTACTTCTATGGAAAATAAGAGGGAATTCAAGTATGCTTTTTACAATTATTCACCATTGCAGAAAGCAACAATTGAAGTTCAATAGAATCTGTATCGGCCTATGTAAGAGTTATACATAAAATTAAACACATATAAATGTTTAAGATATGGAAACAGTTAAAAGTACTTTTGGTACATTCATTTATTCCCTTTTCAAAAAGTATAGAACATTTACTAAGTGAACTGAATTAAATCGATATTACAAGAGTAGTGTCCCTTTTTTAAAAACAAATCGTTTTGAATTCTCCTTGTCAAGATTCCTGTAGGTTTCTGTCTATGTATGATGCAGATATTTTCAGGGTACATAAATAATTTTTTAACGTTTACTAATTGAACTGAATTTATCAAAAATCAAAATTTAATACGGTTAACTTAAAATCAATTCTACTGTTTATTAAATGAGGTTTTAGCATTATAAACCCAATTGGTGATAATTCAAAGAAATTTAGAAAGAAATGGACTATTGACTTCAAAATACTGTGTCGTAAAAACAATAATGTAGGGAAGAAAACTTAGTTCTCTAAAAGTGTGTTCTTGTTAGTTATCATTGTTATATTGTTGTTTTTGTATGTATGCTTAATCATTTGTTTATATGAAATTATATACATGTACATGTATGTGATACTTTGTTAATTATAAGCAGAAATTTATTAAGAAAAATATATTTATGTTTTATGAAAATTGTGCATCTTCCTAAAATGATTGAAGCTTTAATACCAATCTAAATTTATATCAAATGATTTTTAAGTTGGGCTTTTCATTTTAGTCTGACTTTACTGAAAATACTTTGAATGAAACCTTTTGCACATTAGTTGTCACACTACATGTAGACATTAATTTCTTACAATCATTATTTGAACGATACATTAGAAACTTGTGCGACAAATGTTTTATCAATGCATACAACATGTTGCATTTAAATAAGACAATTTCTTTAAATTTGAACTTATAAAAATGTATATAAACAATCATTTTTATAAATAAATCAGTGATTGTTTATTTTAAAAGAAATCAATTAAACTTTTGTGCATATGCAAATCATATTTATTAATTTTGCTTCTTAATATTGCTTCAAAGTGTCATGTTTAGAAGTATCAGAGTTCTCTAACTCTTATTAATTTGGTTCGTTTGGTTTTTTAACCAAAATCGGTCTTTTCCAACTAACTATGACGGCGATTGGTATTGTAATATGCATGATTTGGATTTTTAATTAAAATTAAAAGGAAAAGGTACATACAGAAGGAACAATTAAGCTTTGGATCATTGTCCATCCACAAATATATGTATTTTTCTATATTATCATTGTGTTTACATAACTGCACAAGATTATTTTCTCTTTTCCATTATATTGTCATACATTGTAACTTTAATGCTCAAAATGGTTTGATTCTGTCATTTTTTAGGCTTTTCAGTCAAAATTTAATGTGCACAAATGGAAGTCCTTCTTTAGCACTTATACTTGTAGATACAACAAAAAAATGTTGACATTACTGCACAAGATTATTTTCTCTTTTCCATTATATTTACCATGTAGGAATGTCATGCTTTGTAACTTTAATGCTCAAAATGGTTTCTGTTATTTTTAGGCTTTTTAGTCAAAATTTAATGTGCACAGATGGAAGTCCTTCTTCAGTACTTACACTTGTAGATACAACAAATGGAGTCCACTGATCATTCTCTCTTTACCATGAGAACGTTAAAAAAAGTTCTAATCTATAAGTAATATTGAATTAAAGTTGTGCCTTTTAAACCTTGTATAATATTGCTATATATATGTAGGAGGTGCACTTTCTATTTTGGTAAATTTGTTTTATGGTTCTGCATAGTGAATTTGGCTATTTGTCAGCAATATTTACTAGGTGTCTGTTACATATGTTTTGTAATCTGCCAGTCAAACCTGATGAAAGGTATGCCTTTCAACTGTTGCAAAATGTTAACATGTATATCCATATCAGGATGTGTTCCTCCTTTTTAGGACGAACGGTGCACATTCTGGTTTGCTTGCTAAGTAAACTACAAACAATGGCTTTATAGTGACACAGATAAAGGTTTGTAATGAGGTTTACCGCTGTACTCCTTGACGTTTGTGCGGGACGGTTTTAAAACGTTTACAGCGCTAATTCCCGGAATTACACCTTTTGTACATTAAAACGTGAACTGATTTCATCATGTGTTAATTCCACATCCAATAGAAATAATGATTTGGCACAAATGTTAAGGGGATAACTGGTACATCAGCGAACTCCATTGGGTGAATTCAATTTTTATTAGTCTGTGATACCAGAAAATGCAATTTTAAGATGATGTGCTTTAGATGACAATCTAATTGTCGTTCTTTTGCTTTTGTTTTGATGATAATATTTTGCTTGTGCATGGGATTGATAAGAAAATTTGATTGAGATCTGTCTAAATACTCTTACTTTCTGTTTACTCAGCTGCAGAGAAAGAAACAAGCTAATATTTCAAAGATTTGGTTGGCACGGTTAAAAATCAATTAATCATTTACTTACATGAGCCGAGTCGTTGCTAATAATCCTAATTTCGATCTAATCCATGAATTATAACTCCTTTAATTCACCAAAACGTATTTTGGATGGGTGTTTACAATGGTAAAAATTTTGACAAACTGGTGGTGTCTTTCGTGTGACGTAATGATAAATGATTAATGATAAATGAAGAATTTATTATTTACGTAGGTTCGAAAAGAGTACAATGAAGGGTAGCTGAAAGGTCGGTTTGAGTTTAAGGGTTGAATTTACATTAATTTTTCAAATGATTGAAAATGCAAAAGGGTAGTTGACTTTATTACTTATTAAATCAATTTTGGTCAATTTACACAAAAAGGAATCCGTTCTTGAGCTGCACTAACCTACGTAAATAGTGAACTGTTTCATCATGACTACATAAGATAGAGAACCCCACCATTTCGTAAATAATATCATTGTGAACACCCACCCAGGTTACATTTTAAATTGTTATCAATAATAAATTATAGATTTTATAAATTGTTGTAACAAATTATAGATTATATATTTTTTTATATTGTTTTATTATTATTATTATTAGCTCAACTGGCTATAGCCAGCTGAGCTTATGCCATGGTGAAGCGTGTGTGCGTGCGTGCGTGCGTGCGTGCGTAAACTTTAATCTTCTCCTCTGAAACCACTTGGCCAATTGGAACCAAATTTGGTGTGGAAAGTCCCTAGGTGGAGTACATTAAAGTTTGTACAAATTATATTCCTGCGGCATCTAAGATGGCCGCCATTGCTATAAATAGCAAAAACCTATAAATGGTCATTACATGTTTATTTTTAGACCGATTTAGTTCAAATTTGAGATTTAGAAAGTAGATGTCTAGCCATTTAATATATGTAACGGGTTTTTCTGTTACTTTTTCTGTTTGCTCGTAATTACCGGAATATGCAAATTAGATGCTAAATTTAGGAAATTCTTTGAAAATCTTTTTCTCTGAAACCACTTGGCCAATTGGAACCAAATTTGGTGTGGAAAGTCCCTAGGTGGAGCAGATTAAAGTTTGTACAAATCAACTTCGTGCGGCATCCAAGATGGCCGCTATTGCTATAAATAGCAAAAACCTATAAATGTTCATTACATGTTTATTTATGGACCGATTTAGTTCAAATTTGAGATTTAGAAAGTAGATGTCTAGGCATTTAATAATATGCAACGGATTTTTCTGTTACTTTTTCTGTTTGCTCGTAATTAGCGGAATATGCAAATTAGATGCTAAATTTAGGCAATTCTTTGAAAATCTTCTTCTCTGAAACCACTTGGCCAATTGGAACCAAATTTGGTGTGGAAAGTCCCTAGGTGGAGCAGATTAAAGTTTGTACAAATCAACTTCGTGCGGCATCCAAGATGGCCGCCATTGCTATAAATAGTAAAAACCTATAAATGGTCATTACATGTTTATTTATGGACCGATTTAGTTCAAATTTGAGATTTAGAAAGTAGATGTCTAGCCATTCAATATATGTAACGGTTTTTTTTTTTTGTAACTTTTTCTGTTTGCTCGTAATTAGCGGAATATGCAAATTAGATGCTAAATTTAGGCAATTCTTTGAAAATCTTCTTCTCTGAAACCACATACCCAAATGATGCCAAATTTGGTGTGGAAAGTACCTAGGTGGAGTAGATTAAAGTTTGTACAAATCAACTTCATGGGGCATCCAAGATGGCCGCCATTGCTATAAATAGCAAAAACCTATAAATGGTCGTTACATATTTTTATTTTTGGACCGATTCAGTTCAAATTTGAGATTTAGAAAGTATATGTCTAGCCATTCAATATATTTAACGGGTTTTTTTGTAACTTTTTCTGTTTGCTCGTAATTACCGGAATATGCAAATTAGATGCTAAATTTAGGCAATTCTTTGAAAATCTTCTTCTCTGAAACCACCTGGCCAATTGGAACCAAATTTGGTGTGGAAAGTCCCTATGTGGAGCAGATTAAAGTTTGTACAAATCAACTTCATGGGGCATCCAAGATGGCCGCCATTGCTATAAATAGCAAAAACCTATAAATGGTCATTACATGTTTATTTATGGACCGATTTAGTTCAAATTTGAGATTTAGAAAGTAGATGTCTAGCCATTCAATATATGTAACGGTTTTTTTTGTAACTTTTTTCTGTTTGCTCGTTATTAGCGGAATATGCAAATTAGATGCTAAATTTAGGCAATTCTTTGAAAATCTTCTTCTCTGAAACCACATACCCAAATGATGCCAAATATGGTGTGGAAAGTCCCTAGGTGGAGTAGATTAAAGTTTGTACAAATCAACTTCGTGCGGCATCCAAGATGGCCGCCATTGCTATAAATAGCAAAAACCTATAAATGGTCATTACATGTTTATTTATGGACCGATTTAGTTCAAATTTGAGATTTAGAAAGTAGATGTCTAGCCATTCAATATATGTAACGGGTTTTTTTTGTAACTTTTTCTGTTTGCTCGTAATTAGCGGAATATGCAAATTAGATGCTAAATTTAGGCAATTCTTTGAAAATCTTCTTCTCTGAAACCACATACCCAAATGATGCCAAATTTGGTGTGGAAAGTACCTAGGTGGAGTAGATTAAAGTTTGTACAAATCAACTTCATGGGGCATCCAAGATGGCCGCCATTGCTATAAATTGCAAAAACCTATAAATGGTCGTTACATATTTTTATTTTTGGACCGATTCAGTTCAAATTTGAGATTTAGAAAGTAGATGTCTAGGCATTTAATAATATGCAACAGATTTTTCTGTTACTTTTTCTGTTTGCTTGTAATTAGCGGAATATGCAAATTAGATGCTAAATTTAGGCAATTCTTTGAAAATCTTCTTCTCTGAAACCACTTGGCCAATTGGAACCAAATTTGGTGTGGAAAGTCCCTAGGTGGAGCAGATTAAAGTTTGTACAAATCAACTTCGTGCGGCATCCAAGGTGGCCGCCATTGCTATAAATAGCAAAAACCTATAAATGGTCATTACATGTTTATTTATGGACCGATTTAGTTCAAATTTGAGATTTAGAAAGTAGATGTCTAGCCATTTAATATATGTAACGGGTTTTTTTGTAACTTTTTCTGTTTGCTTGTAATTAGCGGAATATGCAAATTAGATGCTAAATCTAGTCGATTCTTTGAAAATCTTCTTCTCTGAAACCACATACCCAAATGATGCCAAATATGATGTGGAAATTCCCTAGGTAGAGTAGATTAAAGTTTGTACAAATCAACTTCGTGCGGCATCCAAGATGGCCGCCATTGCTATAAATAGCAAAAACCTATAAATGGTCATTACATGTTTATTTATCATGTTTATGGACCGATTTAGTTCAAATTTGAGATTTAGAAAGTAGATGTCTAGCCATTCAATATATGTAACGGTTTTTTTTTTTGTAACTTTTTCTGTTTGCTCGTAATTAGCGGAATATGCAAATTAGATGCTAAATTTAGGCAATTCTTTGAAAATCTTCTTCTCTGAAACCACTTGGCCAATTGAAACCAAATTTGGTGTGGAAAGTCCCTAGGTGGAGCAGATTAAAGTTTGTACAAATCAACTTCGTGCGGCATCCAAGGTGGCCGCCATTGCTATAAATACCAAAAACCTATAAATGGTCATTACATGTTTATTTATGGACCGATTTAGTTCAAATTTGAGATTTAGAAAGTAGATGTCTAGCCATTTAATATATGTAACGGGTTTTTTTGTAACTTTTTCTGTTTGCTTGTAATTAGCGGAATATGCAAATTAGATGCTAAATCTAGTCGATTCTTTGAAAATCTTCTTCTCTGAAACCACATACCCAAATGATGCCAAATATGGTGTGGAAATTCCCTAGGTAGAGTAGATTAAAGTTTGTACAAATCAACTTCGTGCGGCATCCAAGATGGCCGCCATTGCTATAAATAGCAAAAACCTATAAATGGTCATTACATGTTTATTTATGGACCAATTTAGTTCAAATTTGAGATTTAGAAAGTAGATGTCTAGCCATTCAATATATGTAACGGTTTTTTTTGTAACTTTTTCTGTTTGCTCGTAATTAGCGGAATATGCAAATTAGATGCTAAATTTAGGCAATTCTTTGAAAATCTTCTTCTCTGAAACCACATACCCAAATGATGCCAAATTTGGTGTGGAAAGTACCTAGGTGGAGTAGATTAAAGTTTGTACAAATCAACTTCATGGGGCATCCAAGATGGCCGCCATTGCTATAAATAGCAAAAACCTATAAATGGTCGTTACATATTTTTATTTTTGGACCGATTCAGTTCAAATTTGAGATTTAGAAAGTAGATGTCTAGCCATTCAATATATTTAACGGGTTTTTTTGTAACTTTTTCTGTTTGCTCGTAATTAGCGGAATATGCAAATTAGATGCTAAATTTAGGCAATTCTTTGAAAATCTTCTTCTCTGAAACCACCTGGCCAATTGGAACCAAATTTGGTGTGGAAAGTCCCTAGGTGGAGCGGATTAAAGTTTGTACAAATCAACTTCATGGGGCATCCAAGATGGCCGCCATTGCTATAAATAGCAAAAACCTATAAATGGTTTACATATTTTTATTTTTGGACCGATTCAGTTCAAATTTGAGATTTAGAAAGTAGATGTCTAGCCATTCAATATATTTAACGGGTTTTTTTGTAACTTTTTCTGTTTGCTCGTAATTAGCGGAATATGCAAATTAGATGCTAAATTTAGGCAATTCTTTGAAAATCTTCTTCTCTGAAACCACCTGGCCAATTGGAACCAAATTTGGTGTGGAAAGTCCCTAGGTGGAGCAGATTAAAGTTTGTACAAATCAACTTCATGGGTCATCCAAGATGGCCGCCATTGCTATAAATAGCAAAAACCTATAAATGGTCGTTACATATTTTTATTTTTGGACCGATTCAGTTCAAATTTGAGATTTAGAAAGTATATGTCTAGCCATTCAATATATTTAACGGGTTTTTTTGTAACTTTTTCTGTTTGCTCGTAATTAGCGGAATATGCAAATTAGATGCTAAATTTAGGCAATTCTTTGAAAATCTTCTTCTCTGAAACCACCTGGCCAATTGGAACCAAATTTGGTGTGGAAAGTCCCTATGTGGAGCAGATTAAAGTTTGTACAAATCAACTTCATGGGGCATCCAAGATGGACGCCATTGCTATAAATAGCAAAAACCTATAAATGGTCATTACATGTTTATTTATGGACCGATTTAGTTCAAATTTGAGATTTAGAAAGTAGATGTCTAGCCATTCAATATATGTAACGGGTTTTTTTGTAACTTTTTTCTGTTTGCTCGTTATTAGCGGAATATGCAAATTAGATGCTAAATTTAGGCAATTCTTTGAAAATCTTCTTCTCTGAAACCACATACCCAAATGATGCCAAATATGGTGTGGAAAGTCCCTAGGTGGAGTAGATTAAAGTTTGTACAAATCAACTTCGTGCGGCATCCAAGATGGCCGCCATTGCTATAAATAGCAAAAACCTATAAATGGTCATTACATGTTTATTTATGGACCGATTTAGTTCAAATTTGAGATTTAGAAAGTAGATGTCTAGCCATTCAATATATGTAACGGGTTTTTTTGTAACTTTTTCTGTTTGCTCGTAATTAGCGGAATATGCAAATTAGATGCTAAATTTAGGCAATTCTTTGAAAATCTTCTTCTCTGAAACCACATACCCAAATGATGCCAAATTTGGTGTGGAAAGTACCTAGGTGGAGTAGATTAAAGTTTGTACAAATCAACTTCATGGGGCATCCAAGATGGCCGCCATTGCTATAAATTGCAAAAACCTATAAATGGTCGTTACATATTTTATTTTGGACCGATTCAGTTCAAATTTGAGATTTAGAAAGTAGATGTCTAGGCATTTAATAATATGCAACAGATTTTTCTGTTACTTTTTCTGTTTGCTTGTAATTAGCGGAATATGCAAATTAGATGCTAAATTTAGGCAATTCTTTGAAAATCTTCTTCTCTGAAACCACTTGGCCAATTGGAACCAAATTTGGTGTGGAAAGTCCCTAGGTGGAGCAGATTAAAGTTTGTACAAATCAACTTCGTGCGGCATCCAAGGTGGCCGCCATTGCTATAAATAGCAAAAACCTATAAATGGTCATTACATGTTTATTTATGGACCGATTTAGTTCAAATTTGAGATTTAGAAAGTAGATGTCTAGCCATTTAATATATGTAACGGGTTTTTTTGTAACTTTTTCTGTTTGCTTGTAATTAGCGGAATATGCAAATTAGATGCTAAATCTAGTCGATTCTTTGAAAATCTTCTTCTCTGAAACCACATACCCAAATGATGCCAAATATGATGTGGAAATTCCCTAGGTAGAGTAGATTAAAGTTTGTACAAATCAACTTCGTGCGGCATCCAAGATGGCCGCCATTGCTATAAATAGCAAAAACCTATAAATGGTCATTACATGTTTATTTATGGACCGATTTAGTTCAAATTTGAGATTTAGAAAGTAGATGTCTAGCCATTCAATATATGTAACGGTTTTTTTTTTTTGTAACTTTTTCTGTTTGCTCGTAATTAGCGGAATATGCAAATTAGATGCTAAATTTAGGCAATTCTTTGAAAATCTTCTTCTCTGAAACCACTTGGCCAATTGGAACCAAATTTGGTGTGGAAAGTCCCTAGGTGGAGCAGATTAAAGTTTGTACAAATCAACTTCGTGCGGCATCCAAGGTGGCCGCCATTGCTATAAATACCAAAAACCTATAAATGGTCATTACATGTTTATTTATGGACCGATTTAGTTCAAATTTGAGATTTAGAAAGTAGATGTCTAGCCATTTAATATATGTAACGGGTTTTTTTGTAACTTTTTCTGTTTGCTTGTAATTAGCGGAATATGCAAATTAGATGCTAAATCTAGTCGATTCTTTGAAAATCTTCTTCTCTGAAACCACATACCCAAATGATGCCAAATATGGTGTGGAAATTCCCTAGGTAGAGTAGATTAAAGTTTGTACAAATCAACTTCGTGCGGCATCCAAGATGGCCGCCATTGCTATAAATAGCAAAAACCTATAAATGGTCATTACATGTTTATTTATGGACCGATTTAGTTCAAATTTGAGATTTAGAAAGTAGATGTCTAGCCATTCAATATATGTAACGGTTTTTTTTGTAACTTTTTCTGTTTGCTCGTAATTAGCGGAATATGCAAATTAGATGCTAAATTTAGGCAATTCTTTGAAAATCTTCTTCTCTGAAACCACATACCCAAATGATGCCAAATTTGGTGTGGAAAGTACCTAGGTGGAGTAGATTAAAGTTTGTACAAATCAACTTCATGGGGCATCCAAGATGGCCGCCATTGCTATAAATAGCAAAAACCTATAAATGGTCGTTACATATTTTTATTTTTGGACCGATTCAGTTCAAATTTGAGATTTAGAAAGTAGATGTCTAGCCATTCAATATATTTAACGGGTTTTTTTGTAACTTTTTCTGTTTGCTCGTAATTAGCGGAATATGCAAATTAGATGCTAAATTTAGGCAATTCTTTGAAAATCTTCTTCTCTGAAACCACCTGGCCAATTGGAACCAAATTTGGTGTGGAAAGTCCCTAGGTGGAGCAGATTAAAGTTTGTACAAATCAACTTCATGGGTCATCCAAGATGGCCGCCATTGCTATAAATAGCAAAAACCTATAAATGGTCATTACATGTTTATTTATGGACCGATTTAGTTCAAATTTGAGATTTAGAAAGTAGATGTCTAGCCATTCAATATATGTAACGGTTTTTTTTGTAACTTTTTCTGTTTGCTTGTAATTAGCGGAATATGCAAATTAGATGCTAAATTTAGGCAATTCTTTGAAAATCTTCTTCTCTGAAACCACATACCCAAATGATGCCAAATTTGGTGTGGAAAGTACTTAGGTGGAGTAGATTAAAGTTTGTACAAATCAACTTCATGGGGCATCCCAGATGGCCGCCATTGCTATAAATAGCAAAAACCTATAAATGGTCGTTACATATTTTTATTTTTGGACCGATTCAGTTCAAATTTGAGATTTAGAAAGTAGATGTCTAGGCATTTAATAATATGCAACAGATTTTTCTGTTACTTTTTCTGTTTGCTTGTAATTAGCGGAATATGCAAATTAGATGCTAAATTTAGGCAATTCTTTGAAAATCTTCTTCTCTGAAACCACTTGGCCAATTGGAACCAAATTTGGTGTGGAAAGTCCCTAGGTGGAGCAGATTAAAGTTTGTACAAATCAACTTCGTGCGGCATCCAAGATGGCCGCCATTGCTATAAATAGCAAAAACCTATAAATGGTCATTACATGTTTATTTATGGACCGATTTAGTTCAAATTTGAGATTTAGAAAGTAGATGTCTAGCCATTTAATATATGTAACGGGTTTTTTGTAACTTTTTCTGTTTGCTTGTAATTAGCGGAATATGCAAATTAGATGCTAAATCTAGTCGATTCTTTAAAAATCTTCTTCTCTGAAACCACATACCCAAATGATGCTAAATTTGGTGTGGAAAGTCCCTAGGTGGAGTAGAATAAAGTTTGTACAAATCAACTTCCCATCATCCAAGATGGCTGCCATTGCCATTTATGATTAAATTCAAAATTTTTATATGAAATGTGGATTCTCAAAAATTCTAAAGAAGTACTTGAACATCTTGCTTCTAATACTTTATCTCATGTAAAAAGTATAAAAAACAATTTAAATTTTTCAACACTATACACCGCTATCCTTCATTCTAAATTGAAAGAACGTCTAAAAGAATTTTTTCACTTGTCATTCTTTTACAAAAACGGTAAGTCAAGATACAAATATCTGGTGCTGAACAGGGATTCTGGTTATTTTGTCAAGCATCATACGGATTCCAAACAAAGATATACTAAAGATACCATCAACAAAATGTTGGAGTTTTTGATAGATAACATATTTGTTGTGTTTGGTAATATAGTTTTGCAGCAAACAATCGGTATACCAATAGGTACAAACTGTGCATCATTGTTTGCTAATTTGTTTCTTTATTCCTATGAAGCAGAATTTATGCAGAACCTGTTAAATCTGGAGAGAAGATTGTCGCCAAATCATTCATCTCAACATACAGATATATAGATGACGTTCTGTCTCTTAACAATTTTAAATTTGGAGACTATGTGAATGTCATCTATCCTAGTGAGCTTGAAATAAAAGACACGACTGATTCCTCAAGTTCTACTTCATATTTAGACTTATACATGAATTATGACGCACGCGAAAGGCTACATTTGAAACTTTATGACAAAAGTGATGACTTCAATTTTTCTATTGTCAAATTTCTTTTTCTATGCAGCAATATACCTGCTTCTCCTGCTTATGGTGTATTTGTTTCCCAATTAATACGCTATGGTAGAGCTTGTTCCCAATACAGGGACTTTGTACAACGAAGTAGGCTGCTTGCAAATAATTTTTTGACTCGGGGATTTTGCAAGCCTAGGCTTATCAAGGCCCTCAAACAGTTTTATGGTCGTCATCACAGTATTGTTGATAAGTTTGACGTCTCTGTGTCCACGATTGCCCTGGATATATTTGACGTCCCATGGTTCCATGTTCCTTTCACACAATTTTGATTACACACGTGGCAGGTGTAGCTCGCTAAACAGGAGGTGCTTACTCTTCCGGAGCACCCGGCCTCACTTCCCTAGTGGAAGTTCACGTGTGTAACCTAACTTGTCAGTTCCAAAGTGTTTACTTTGCTTCTGGGTTGTGATTCGGACATGGATTAGTATGTTTGTTTTTGATATGACAGATATTCTGGATCACCAAGTATAGCTGCTCCTTTGTCATTCGAAAGCACAGTATCAAATCAGTGCTTAAATAATAAGGAAACATTTTTATCTGATAATCAAGTCTAACTTGACTGTTCAATGTTCAGAATGAAAATTATCCAAAATTGGTTGAAAACTTCAAATTTACTTATACATAAATTATGTATGAACGCAAAGCAAAATATACTTTTGCTTACGTGAGTAAATTTACATATGAGTAAAAATACTTATGTATGCAATTCTCGCCGTATAAATGGGGCTTTAGATGCTAAATTTAGTCGATTCTTTGAAAATCTTCTTCTCTGAAACCACATACCCAAATGATGCCAAATATGGTGTGGAAAGTCCCTAGGTGGAGTAGATTTAAGTTTGTACAAATCAACTTCGTGCGGCATCCAAGATGGCCGCCATTGCTATAAATAGCAAAAACCTATAAATGGTCATTACATGTTTATTTATGGACCGATTTAGTTCAAATTTGAGATTTAGAAAGTAGATGTCTAGCCATTCAATATATTTAACGGGTTTTTTTGTAACTTTTTCTGTTTGCTCGTAATTAGCGGAATATGCAAATTAGATGCTAAATTTAGGCAATTCTTTGAAAATCTTCTTCTCTGAAACCACATACCCAAATGATGCCAAATTTGGTGTGGAAAGTACCTAGGTGGAGTAGATTAAAGTTTGTACAAATCAACTTCATGGGGCATCCAAGATGGCCGCCATTGCTATAAATAGCAAAAACCTATAAATAGTCGTTACATATTTTTATTTTTGGACCGATTCAGTTCAAATTTGAGATTTAGAAAGTAGATGTCTAGGCATTTAATAATATGCAACGGATATTTCTGTTACTTTTTCTGTTTGCTCGTAATTAGCGGAATATGCAAATTAGATGCTAAATTTAGGTAATTCTTTGAAAATCTTCTTCTCTGAAACCACATACCCAAATGATGCTAAATTTGGTGTGGAAAGTCCCTAGGTGGAGTAGAATAAAGTTTGTACAAATCAACTTCCCATCATCCAAGATGGCTGCCATTGCCATAAATAGCAAAAACCTATAAATGGTCGTTACATGTTTATTTTTGGACCGATTTAGTTCAAATTTGAGATTTAGAACGAAGATGTCTAGTTTAAAAATAAAATTAAACTTTTGTGAAACATAAATATTGTGAAAATGCTGGCAGAGGGGAGTAGTTTATAGCTCACCTGGCCAAAGGCGTGCGTCAGTAAACTTTAGTCTTCTTCTCCGAAACTACTGGAAACCAAATTTGTTGTGGAAGGTCCTTGACAGAGTCTAACAGTAGTTTTTTAGCTCACCTGACCGAAAGGTCATGTGAGCTTATGGCATAGCGCAGCGTGTGTGCATGCGTGGGTGTGTGTGTGCGTCGTTAACACCTATTTTCGACATCTCCTCTGAAACTACGACACAGATTTCAA
Source organism: Anadara kagoshimensis (assembly GCA_021292105.1). NCBI lineage: Eukaryota > Metazoa > Mollusca > Bivalvia > Arcoida > Arcidae > Anadara > Anadara kagoshimensis. The sequence continues at coordinate 16,255,382 of CM037870.1, read as the reverse complement.
TGAAACTTGGTGAGAAGTATATATGGGCCGGTGAAATTCAGATTTGTTCCTGGCATTGTCATGGCTACAATAACTAGGTCAAGGTGACTTAGGGGTGCAAAAATCTTAAAAAATCTTCTCCTCCGAAAGAATTGATTGGAGAAAAAATCTGATGCGATATTTGGCTTCTCTAGGGTCTTAAGCCTATAGTTTGTTCGTTTTGTGAAATTCGGACAAAAATGGGTTATGCATTTTTACGTTTAATTTTGAAAAAATGTTAAAATAGCTTCAAATTGTTATAACTTGACTATTTGACCAGATATTGGCATGGGGTTTTCAGTTTTGACATCTTCTTGTTAGTATCTTCAAAATGAGGTCAAGGTCAATTGTTAAGGTCGTGACCTAATTTTTTTTAACTTTGATTATAATTATTTGGAAAACTATAAACTTTTTGTATAGGCATGTATATTAGAATGTTGTAGGTATTGATAGAACAATCATTTTGATGTATAGAAAAAGGTCATGAGTTCAAAGGTCAAGTTCACAGATGCTAAACAATACCGAAATGGTTAATTATCTTGAAAACTATAAACTTTTTGTATAGGCATGTATATTAGAATGTTGTAGGTATTCATACAACAATCATTTTGATGTATAGAAAAAGGTCATGGGTTCAAAGGTCAAGGTCACAGATGCAAAAAATTGCTGAAATGGTTATATCTTCACTATTTGATCAGATAATGACATGGGGTTTTCAGTTTTGAAAACACAGTAGCAAAACAATGCTTAAATGGTTAAATATCTTGAAAAGTATTAACTTTTTGTAAAGGCATGTATATAAGAATATCTTAGGTATTGATACAATGATCATTTTGATATATAGTAAAAGGTCATGGGTTCATAGGTCAAGGTCACAGATGCAAAACAAAATCAAAAACATTAATTAACACGAAAACTACAAATTTTTTGTATAGGTATGTATATTAGAATATTGTTGGTATTGATGTAATGATCATTGCGATATATAGATTAAGGTCAGGGGTATAAAGGTCAAGGTCACAGATACGAAATAATACTGAAATAGTTAATTATCTTGAAAACTATTAACTTTTTCTATAGGCATATATATTAGAATGTTGTAGATAATAATTCAACTACCGGTACTATTTTGATGTATAGAAAAAGGTTATGGGTTCAAAGGCCAAGGTCACAGATGCAAAAAAATGCTGAAATGGTTATATCTTCACTATTTGATCAGATAATGACATGGGGTTTTCAGTTTTGAAATATTCTTGTAATTACCTTCAAAATGAGGTCAAGGTCAATTGTGAAGGTTATGACCTAATGTTTTACCTTTCCTGAAAAAAAAATTGTTGACCCAACTTTTAGGCAGTGTACAAATAAGATGTTTGTTTCAACTAAATCATTGAAATTTTTTTCCTGAATTGGTCAATTCTAACCCAATACAGCATGAAAAGTCCTTTAGTAACAATTAAATCGGCCAAAATCCAAGGTGGCTCCAGTTCCTATAAATAGCAAAAACATTAAAGACCAATGCAGATTTGTTTTCCAACCATTTTGGTTCCAGTTGCAACTGTAAAAAGGAGGTGGAATGCCATTTCATAGAATTTGCATGTTATTTATCAACAAGAGGCCCATGGGCCTTATACGCTCACCTGATAACTAATGGCTAGCTGATAGATTTAAAGTAAACATAAATACTAAACCCCAATGAATTTTTTCTTTACATCAAAATGATCATTGCATCAATACCTACAACATTCTAATATACATGCCTATACAAAACTTTTATAGTTTTCAAGATAATTAACCATTTCAGTATTGTTTTCGCATCTGTGACCTTGACCTTTGAACCCATGACCTGTTTCTATACGTCAAAATGATCATTGTATCAATACCTACAACATTCTAATATACATGCCTATACAAAAAGTTTATAGTTTTCGAGATAATTAACCATTTCGGTATTGATTCGCATCTGTGACCTTGACCTTTGAACCCATGGCCTTTTTCTATACATCAAAATGATTGTTGTATCAATACCTACAACATTCTAATATACATGCCTATACAAAAAGTTTATAGTTTTCGAGATAATTAACCATTTCGGTATTGTCTCGCATCTGTGACCTTGACCTTTGAACCCATGACCTTTTTCTATACATCATAATGATCGTTGTATCAATACCTACAACATTCTAATATACATGCCTATACAAAAAGTTTATAGTTTTCGAGATAATTAAACATTTCCGTATTGTTTCGCATCTGTGACCTTGACCTTTGAACCCATGACCTCTTTCTGTACATCAAAATGATCGTTGTATCAATACCTACAGCATTCTAATATACATGCCTATACAAAAAGTTTATAGTTTTCGAGATAATTAAACATTTCCGTATTGTTTCGCATCTGTGACCTTGACCTTTGAACCCATGACCTTTTTCTATATATCAAAATGATCGTTGTATCAATACCTACAACATTCTAATATAAATGCCTATACAAAAAGTTTATAGTTTTCGAGATAAGTAACCATTTTGGTATTGTTTTACATCTGTGACCTTGACCTTTGAACCCATGACCTTTTTCTATACACCAAAATGATTGTTGTATCAATACCTACAACATTCTAATATACATGCCTATACAAAAAGTTTATAGTTTTCGAGATAATAATTATAATCAGAGGTAAAAAAAATTAGGTCACGACCTTCACAATTGACCTTGACCTCAATTTGAAGATACTAACAAGAAGATGTCAAAACTGAAAACCCCATGTCATTATCTGGCCAAATAGTCAAGTTATAACAATTGGAAGCTATTTTACGATTTTTTCAAAATTAAACGCAAAAACGCGTAACCTATTTTTTGTCCGAATTTCACAAAATGAACAAACTATAGGCTAAAGACCCTAGAGAAGCCAAATATCACATCAGATTTTTTCTCTAATCAATACTTTCGGAGAAGAAGATTTTTTAAGATTTTTGCACCCCTAGGTCACCTTGACCTAGTTATGGTAGCCATGGCAACACCACGAACAAATTTGAATTGCACCGACCAAGACATGCATCTGACCAAGTCTCGTTGAAATCTGCCCAGTGGTTCGTGAGAAGAAGATGAAAATGTGAAAAGTTTACGACGACGACAACGACGACGACGACGACGACAGACAACGGACAAATTGTGATCAGAAAAGCTCACTTGAGCCTTTGGCTCAGGTGAGCTAAAAATGTAAATTACCTGCCAGTTGAGCATTACAGGCCCTATTGGGCCTCTTGTTATTATTGCAGTCAAACCTGTCTATAAAGGCCAGTTAGGGGTACCAGGTGACCTTTATAAATAGGTGACCCCTAAAGAGGTTCAAATAACATGAACATAAGAAGGAATTAATTAGGGTAAAATTTTACTGGCCTTCAGAAGCAGGTGGTTTGTTATATGGAGGTGACTTTTAAGACAGGTTCCATTGTATTGCTGTTATTTTATAATATTGTTAAATGTATGAAGTTTCTGTTATAGGTCGATTGTCTATAGTTCCAAAGCGTGCGTCCTTGTATCGGTCCTTAAATTTTTATTTCCTCCTTTAAAACCACTGGGTTAGTTTGAATCATACTTGGTAAAGGATTTTACTTTGTGGTTGCAGATTACAATGGTGTCCAGCCATTCAAGATGCTGCCATTAAATAGAAATAATAGATTTATCGTTATTGAAGGTTTAACAAGGTGTTCAGAGAACTCTACCCCCCTCTTTCACTCAATGTTAAACATTAGTGAATTCCATACAAAGTAAAATATGTTTTATTGACCACTGGCTGTAAATTAAGTGGGTGGTTGATATAAAACCAAACCAATTGGCATTTTCTACCTGCCTGTCTAAAAATCAGAAAATTTTTAATCATTGTTGCACATTTGTTTCGGACATGTCGGATGTAATTTTTAACCCTTTACCACTCAAGTATTTTCCACGCCAAGAAGGTTTTTAAAGAATTTATAGGCTATAAGCACCCGTTATTTGCATATTGTATAAATATTCACGGATACCAAATTATCCACGAACACCCAAACACAAACACACAGCGGTGTTATTATATCCCCTCATCCCTGAGGGCAGGGGGATAATTATGGACCGATTACGTGTCAATTTGATGTATAGAAAGTAATAATCCATGTCAAAATTACAATTTCAAAAGCAATGTAAAAACTATAAAACTAAAAATTAGGTTACCAGGTGAACTTCCACCAAGAAAGTGAGGCCGGGTGCCCGGTAAACAACTCCTGTTTAGCTACTAGTACCTACATCTGTCACCTAAGTAATCGAATTGAGAATGAAAGGAACATTGAACTATGGAATGCCAAATATATCCAGGCTAATCCTAGAATCGGAGACATCACAGTTATTAACAAAATTGTGATCACGGCCATGGAATGTTTTGAGGACCCTGATAAACCTATGCTTGCAATACCCCTGGGTCAACAATGCATGTGTAAGCAGGTTGCTTCGTTGTATTAAGTTCGTTCCCGTAGAGTAAACACGCTCTACCATAGCATAATATTTACAATACCTATTGAATGCCTATGATGAACTCATTGTAGAAAATTTGGTACATTCGGCAATGACCCATGCTTTTCCAGATACATTGTGCGTATTAATACACCTATGCACTACCCAGTCCAACAAAACATTGCGCATTGATGTTTCGAATAACCTGTCATCTATACAATCGAGATTTTAAACAAATTCAACAATTAACAGTTTTAATTTGACAACCAATTTGAATTTGTAACTTTGTTTGTCAATTCGAATAAAATTTTAGGCCTTTGTCGGAACATTATGGGCGTGGCCAGCAAATCGTCAAATTGTTAATAAGGAAGTGGACAAGGGAGAAGCCATTGGCATTACGGATTCTACCTATTATAAACACAAAATTAATGATCAACTGAAAGATGGCTCACTTTATAGAGAAATTAGGTCTTATATGGACAACTTAACATCAAGAGAAATCAATAAAATTAATAAAACAATATCATAGATTTCCTAGCTGGGTGTAGTGAGGGGGGAGGAAATTTTGAAATGTCATCCGATTTCAGTTATCACTTGTTAAATTTGAGTTTGTTATCACATTTTGATATCACAATTGTTTATCTGATAAACACAGGTAGATAATTACCTAATTATAGGCAGACAACATTGACCTGTCAGCTTGACCTTTCATTGAAACAATTATTACTGACCAGTACACGGGAATACAGGTGTTAATTTCGTCTACATTATGGGAAACGTGTATTGGTTATTTACTGACAGCACATTGCAACAGTATACTTGTTTTTAGGAGATGGAGTCTTCGTATATGAATATTGCTAATGAAAGGTCAAACGGACAGGTCAATGTTGTTTGCCTATATAGATAATGTATTATTTACGTAATACAAAATAAGGTTAAAAATTAAAATTTTAAGTAAAATGACGGAAAATGAACCCCTGTTAGGACGTAAACCTCGGGTTCCAAGTATACAATATGAGACGACAGACAATGGCGATAGCTACATGGAGAGATCAACAGAGTCCATCGATTTGGAGGACAACAAAGACCAAGAGGTTTGTTCAAAGTTAATAGATATGTTATGAATTGAGTTGAGTAATGGTATTTAACGTCCCAGTCAAGAATATTTCACTTATATCAAGACGTTGCCAGCTAAAGGCGAAGGTTTCAAAAAAATTCCCTGTCCATTGCGCTTATGGCATTATACAGCAGACTTCTTTATCGGGTCAAGCCAACGTGACACGGGGCCTCGTTTATTTTAAGTTCCCATCCGAAAGAACCGTGACTTTCATTTTGTAATGTCGAGTACGTGCTTGGTGAAAGAACAGTCGCTACCCATTTGGGTCAGAGCCGGCCAGGGTTCGAACCCTCAAAAGCAATATATGTGTTATGTATTTGAAAACAAGAGTTATAATACCTCCACAAACGAAGTTTATTTGTGTTATATAGGTAATAAGCTGCCGGTCCTAATACCGTTCCGCCCCTTTTCTTTCATGTCTATGGCTGGATTTTAATCAAATTCGGTACATATGTAAACCAAATGAGACGATGTGTCAAATACCAAATCTAGGTGCATAGATCAAGAGTCGTAGTTCAATGACAAAACCTATGTAGGGGGTCAGCATCACTTACAGTGAGTTACAAGAGTCTGTGTTGAGACTTGAATTCAATCGGGGTTGAGGATTTGCGATCATAGGCGATAAACGATCTTGAACTTGCAAAAACTGTTCAAGCGTTTTGTAGTTATCTTATGCGTATTACTTGAATGTCATTGATTTGTGTTTTACATCCCAGCCAAGAATATTGTACTTATATCGAGACATGAAGTGCCGGAAATTATGAACATCGAAAGTGTGCTTAGGATAATGTGCAGGAAATGTTCTTTAGCGTGCCTCGCATACATGACACGGGGTATCGGTTATACGGTATCTTCCAACCGAAAGATCCCGTGACTTTCAGGCTTTCAATTCAAAATCAAAGGACAGTCGCCAACTATTTTCAAAGATTTGACAGACACGACTGGCGTTCGAACCCAGACCTACCACAAACGTAGCGAGCACTCTACCAACTAAGCTACTGTAGCGGTATTACAATAAGTTAAATATTGAATTTCAGGGACACTTGACATGTCACCTGGCGTTAGCTATTGCAGCTTGTATCTTGGGATCGCCGTTTATGTTTGGTATAAATAACGCTGTTATCAACACACCGGCAGGGGTAAGTCTCCTAAACTGTATTCATTATTACTAAAACATCGTTTTACAAATGTCATATACCATTTTTTTAAATTTAATCATAAAATACATTTGATATTGTCATATTTAAAAAATGGTATATGATATTGTCATACACCATTTTTTTAATGTATTTTATGAATAAAATTTTAAAAAATGGCATCTGACAGAGATTGTAGCCACAATTTACAATCATGTACAAATTTTTGTTTTTCAGTGGCATCGGCCTATAAGAAATTGACCCATTGTACAATGTCAGTATCTGCTCACAATCTTATTTCACAAAGTCTGTAATTTCACATTAAACTGAAAAATTTCTATCTCCAACAACTCCACCTTTATCCTTTTAAGGAACTATTGAAACGACATCATAAAAATTTGTTTAGGGACCTGATCAAATGGTCAAAGTTCACAAGTGTTCAATACCAGTTTTCATCATGTTCATTACCATTATAATTTAGTGAGATAATTTGTGATATCATCACAAAGTTATATTGTATTTATATAACAATACCATTTTAAATTTGAATTTAAATATTTTAACAGGTTATAAAAGACTTTTACAATACAACACATTTTAACAGAAATGGCAACTATCTGTCGGGTTCGTCCTTGACACTTCTATGGGCGATAACCGTGTCTATATATGCAATAGGAGGGATGGTTGGTGGACTCAGTGCGGGTTACTTTGCTAATAAATATGGTAGGTATGTATTTGTCTAATCTTAACATGTTTTTGTTCATCAATATTTAATCTTACGGGTAAGATTGTGTTTAAAAGCTTAACTTTTTATACCCCTGCAAACGAAGTTTAGGGAAGTTATATACGAGTCTGTCCAAATATCGTGTCTGCTCCATGGCTTCTATTTCTTTTTTCTATTCTAGAAAAGGGTTAATACTAAGAAACTGCTTTATAACATTTGTGGCAGGAGGGTTACTATTCTTTCCTAAACTTAGCAAGAGTTACGAGATGTTAATTGCGGGACGATTTGTAGCTGGAATTGCGGCGGGTATGTATGTCAACAAGTATGCTTTTTTAATCAATCAATAAACGTTTTAAGTCAAAATTATGGAAACAATTGTCCCGTGACATGATATATAGCAGATGTTGGAAACCGAAGTGTCCAGAGAATACCACCGACCTTCGTCAAGCAAACTGACAAACTTTCACTTTCTTTCTTGTTAGTATGGAAGCGCTTTCTCATATTTTTTTTTCAAAAATTCATTCCTGCAGATAATAATTTGTTAACATGAATAAATCATGGAAACGATTTCTTCAATCAATCAATCCATCCATCCATTCGTCTATCCATCCATCAATCAATCCATCATTTCATCAATCAATCAATCAATCAATCAATCAATCAACTAACCAACCAACCAACCAATCAATCTACATGCTTAATTAATTCCAAACCAAAGTATTATCATATACATAATTAAAATTTGACTAGGTGTCAGTACAGTCGTGGGACCTCTGTATTTGTCGGAAATTGCTCCAATTCGCCTTCGTGGTTTCTCGGGAACATTTTACCAGCTAGCAAGCACGACAGGAGTAGTGACGTCAGAGATTCTTGGACTGGACAAAGTACTTGGCACACCGGAATTATGGCCATATGCGTTAGGTAGGTGTCTTATTCCTAGCCACTAATGGCCTGTCCTTGGTTCTTTTATCACCTCTTGTAAGGGCAAAATTGCATGACGCTTGGAACATGCTCGTTTTGTTGCTTGTCTTTAAAGATACGGTATATATACCATCTTGTAAATTAAATGCATCTTGTTGAATTTCAATGCAGCGCCATGCATCGCCAATATCTAACAAGCAGTTTATATAAGCTTCCGAAGTTTCAAAAAATAGCATGCAAAATAATCATAATATTCCGACATATATTATTTAGCTCAGGATTTGAAATTACCCCACCCTAAAATAAGGGCACACTATCCTGCAAAATCATTCATTTTCGGGTTGGTGGTTCAATTTTCGTGTTTATTAACACCATGACCCACGAATTCACGTGTCAACGAAAAAATTTGTCACGACGGTTCTTTTATATATATTGACATTAAATCACTAATATATCATCTCACGGAATTGTATTTTTGTTACATACACGAAAATTCGACACCGCGAAAATAAATGAATTTATGGTAATATCCCAACATAAATAGCATAATTATGCTAATGATGTTCATTTAAGCTGTGTCTTGATTGTCTATTTCAGGTTTCACTATAGTTCCCGCCATTTATCAGTTGTTGACGATGTCATGGTGTCCAGAAACCCCGCGATATTTGATGATTTACAAATATGATGACGTTAAAGCCGAAGAAGGCATGTACATCAGTTATTATGTCCCCTAAAACCAAGTGGGTGAGGCATATAATGTTTACTCCGTTTCTTCCTTCAACTTTTTTTCTTCAACTTTTCTTGAAAAAAATATGTAACAGATCTTTATGAAACGTCAAAAGAACAATATTTGGGCGGAGTAGATGTACCATTTGCGATTCATATTTTGATCACACTCTTTGTTTGGAACTTTCCAGTTGCGGTTCGTTTTGGGGGACACTTTTTAAATGACATCCAAGTTTAGATATACTTGTTAATATTAAGTTTAAACTTGTTACCATACAATTGCGTTTATTTTGGGAATTTGTGATTTATTCATCGTTAAAATAATCGACCGCATGTTATTACTGTCATGTGCTGTTTTTGAATTTCTATTAAAATAATGCATTCAAAAACAGCACATGAAAACTTGTTTTTGAATACATTATTTTAATAGAAATTCTAAAATAGCACATGACATTACTACCCCACCCACTCAACCCCACCCCCGAAAACATCTATAACATCTTACTACTTCTATACTAGAGACAATAAAATTATATCCAATTATACATATGAATTCTTGAAGTCACAATGAACTATGTTTTCCCGCGACCTTGACTTTTTCGATATGACCTTGGTTCAAGGTCATGACATACCTTTGGACCATAAAAATTATTCATATGAAGTGTTATGCCAGTCTTCTGAAGATTACGAGATATGACCAGGACACGATTTTAAATGGACAGACAGACGGACGGACGGACAGACATGATGATTTCTATGTACACTTCTCAAACTAGTTTGTGGAGATATAATGATCAGGTGATTTTAATTTTTTTCAGCTTTGTCTTGGCTACGAGGGAAATCAGACGTACAGGGGGAACTTTTAGAAATGCAAGAAGAAAGAGAAAAACATGATAATGATAACAACAAGGTAGGACTGATACATTTACAGATATATCCACAAAATTGCATATTATTTTCAATATTTGTATTGATTGCAAGTGTGTAGAGGGCTATTTTAATCTATATTTTACTCTGATGATACAGGCATAGAGTGGAAGTTGTAATATTCTGGTCATAATATGGCAAAATTTACGCATCTGCTTCGATAGGCTGAAACTGAATCGAAGTGTTTGAAGAAACGACTGGTTAATTTGAGTGGTAAAATACACTGGAAGATGCGCTAGGGTGTCTATTGTTCCGTGAGGTATATGCTAATTCGCATGCTTATAGTTTAAGTATGAAACTGTGTACAAAATGACAATATCTACCTCGTATTGGATTTGAAGCGAGGCTTTGCGATTCTCACATGCCTTATTTGCGAGAACAACGGGCATTTTAGCGATTCTCACGTGGTAAGGGTTACACACGGTGCTATCGAACACATTTTTTCACGATACGATCCCACAGTGATTTAACCTTGGCGGTAAGAGGTGTTATGATCTGCATTGGACAACTTGGCCACCAATTCTTCTCTTTGGTTAAAAATACTCACCGAGATAACATTGCTCCGTTTTGTGTATATGTATAGGCATATGCATACTTGGATCGATGTTGCAACTCCTAATAAAATCTGGACTACTTTCGGCGTTAATCTCTACGCCTAATGAAATCAACAGACTAAGCCTCCGGATGAAGAATATTTTTGATATTTCCGAAAAATATTAATATTTATTTATTTTATTTTTATTTTTTTATTTTTTACAATTTTATTTGATTTTTTTCTCAATGTTTAAATCATCATTTTAATGCAAAATTCCCTTTATTTCAGTTTAAATTTATAGATCTGTTTTTAAAAGAGGAATTACGTTGGCCTGTTATTATAAGTCTAATGATGCAGTTATCTCAACAGTTCTCAGGAATAAATGCAGTAAGTTAAACACAACATTAGAATCGTTAGCCTTAAATAGTTACAGTACAGACCTGTTAAACACTTGGTACCATTGCAGTAGCTCAGTTGGTAGAGTGCTCTCTTCGTAAGTGGGACGTCTTAGCCGGGTCTGATCCAAGACTTAAAAGTGGGTAGCGACTGTTCTTTCGTCAAACACTCAGCATTACGAAATGAGAGTCACGGTTCTTTCGGATGTAAACTTAAAATAAACTAGGTACCGTGTCACGGTGGGCTTGGCTTGATGAAGAACCCTGCTGTATAATGCCATCAACGCAACCCACAGGCAAAATTTCTGCACCTTCGCCTAAAGCTGTCGACGTCTCGATATAAGTGAAATATTCTTGACTGGGACGTTAAAAATGATTACTCAACTCAATTTAAACACTTGGTAGATGTCATAGGCATTATGAGCATCTACAATACAGGCCTTTCAAAAGTTTAACACCGATCTAACGAATTTCAGCCGTATCGGAAGCTATTTTCAGCCCCTATGTTGCTTTTTTGGTAGCCGCTATATCTTTCTCTTGGATAGTTTTCAGCCACTAGCTATCGATAGCTTCGACTGATTTTTGTTAGCTTAGTGTTAAAATGTCGGTATATAGTTCTTTAAAGTTTTGTAAACGTACTTAATTCCGCGTGTATTTATTTTTGCGGTATAGGTAATTTAGGCATATCCGCGTCGTTAAATATTCGCGGTTTTTTTTTAATATCCAGTATAGCACAATAAGCATAATATAATTTCCGCACGGTATTAATTTTCGCGCAAAACAAATGACAACGAAATAAGCGAAAATTAGTACACCGCGAAAATAAATACGTTTACAATATCTCCAAAGTTTAACACTAAGCTAAAAAAAATGGGTCGAAATGCTACTATCGAGTGACTGAGATATGGATTGATAGTGGCCGAAAAATGCCGAAAGATAGATAATAGCTGTCGAAAATATGTTGAGATATTGCTAACGAAAAATCGGGGTGATCATTAGCTGCCAATTCGGCACTAATTCGATAATCTTTTTTCAGACCTTTTCTCAATATCTAGATGCAATTATCGAAATTGCAACATTCACTGGCACTAATGTTACTGCTCCACTGGGCACTTATGTGTTATTATGACCGTTGCCTTCTAGAATTTCTAGTTATCAATGGGGGTTTGCACCCCCTCGCAAATGAAGTTTAGGGGGTATAAAGGAATCATCCTACCCTGTTCGCTTATCTGACCTTCTGTCACAATATCTTGTCCGCACCATATCTTACATGTCTATGGATGGATTTTAATCAATTTTGCACATGTATTAAACAGCATGGGAACATGGGTGGCATACCAAATTTGGTTACATAGGTCAAGGTCTCGAGGTCAAATCCGAGCAATATAACAACTCGGCAATATTGGCGACAGGTGGTGTTTGTCCCTCAAAAGCCAGCTTTAGTTTATTTCATTGTTTCGTATGTTTGTTGTGTTGGTAACCCTATCCATTGCCTACTTGATTCAGCTGTATTTTTCTGTATTTATTCTAGGTCATATATTATTCGACGAGTATATTTGAAAAAGCTGGCTTAAGTGAACAGAATGCTCAGTACGCTACGATTGGTAGCGGTTCAGTAAATATGCTAATGACATTCATTTCAGCTGTCTTGATTGACAGATTGGGGCGTAGGACTTTGTATCTCGCTTCATTGATAGGATTATTTTTATCTAGTTTAACTTTATCCGTAGCAGAGATTTTTCAGGTAAAGGTCTCTATTTGCATCTCTCTCTCTCTCTCTCTCTCTCTCTCTCTCTCTCTCTCTCTCTCTCTCTCTCAAAGACTCAACATGATTTTTTAAACCTGTTTTATACCCAACACAACTTACGTTTCGGAGGGTATAATACTTTTAACCCGTCCGTCCGTCCGTCCGTTAGTTCGCGAATCCATAAAAAAAAATTCCGCACTTTTTTCCTAAATGCTTGCAGATACTTGGCTGATTTTTTACATGTGAGAATACCGTATTGAGTTACAGATCAAGTTTGCTTTTTGTTTTGCTCCGCTGATTTTTACGGCAATGACAGCCTTTGGAATTGGTCCATCATGTTGGAGCGTGGGGTATCGGAGCTCGCTTACAGACTCTTTTATTTTTACAGTCAGAAGACAATTGGTTGACGATTTTGTGTATTGTTGCAGTATCTTTTTACCTGCTATCATTTGGAACTGGCACAGGTAGGAATTAATATCGACCCCCCCCCCCCCCCCAGTTTGGCATATACTTTATCAATATATTGATTTTGCGTTACTCCAGCCATCTTATGCTTTTGCATCATATAAATGGGTTGATATTGTGTTTTCAATAGGTTTATGTCACTGAAACTAGAATTTCACATCTGAACAGACTTAAACAAAGTTTATATTTTTTAGGTTTAAGTTTTTGTTAGTAAAACACAAATTAAAAAAATTTCCCGCCTCGGTTTGCGTGAAAGAATACTGACATGGCCTAGATCAACCGCGGTACGGTAGCTCAGTTGGTAAAGTGTTTGCTCCGTAAGTGGGAGGTCATGGGTTTGAACCCAGGCTTGAAAGTGGGTCGTGATTATTCTTTCGTCAAGCACTCAGCATTACGAAATGAAAGTCATTTGAAAGTTTTGGATGGAAACTAAGTTAAACTAGGCATCTTGTCACGATGAACATGGCACGATAAAGAACCCTGCTCTTTATATTGTCATCAGGGCAACATACAGGTTAAATTTCTGCAACTTCACCAATAGCTGGTGATGTATCGATATAAGTAAAATATCCTTGACTGGGACGTTAATCACTAATACTTAACTCTCAACTCGTACATACATCTACATGTCATTTCTATAAATTTCAGGTTCTATCCCATGGTTTTTCGTAGCGGAGTTGTTTTCACAAAATAGTCGACCCGCCGCTGTTAGTTTGGCAACACTTGTTAACTGGTCGTCTAATTTTGTGGTTGGCATAGTGTTTCCAGAGTTACAGGTATGATACGTCCACCCTATACCACACCAACCACACCCTGAATCCCCAAAAATAATTATTTCTGATCCACATGTGCTATGACAAAGCAGACCTGTGACGTGCTATTTTTTAACATAGAAATCTTCTTAAAATCAAGCATTAGCTTCTTGAACCTGTAGCAAGTTCAAAATAGTATCCCGTTCATAATAACATGACGTCACAGAGTGAGTTCTTCTATGCAAAAATAACAGGAAAAATTTGACCATTTTAAATGCTTGAAAAAAAATTGAATTATATCAAAACAGTGGTATTTGATGATTTCATTTTGTCCGATTTCTAATCACAGTTTCCCTAGAAATAGCAAATTCACGTTTAGACACGATTTACAGAATCTAATGCTTGGTTAAACTATGCAAGCTACATGTTTATTATCCGCCACCTTTAGAAGAAAAATGCAATGTTAAATTCGAACTTCCCTTCTGTCCGTCCAATTATTTCTAATTTAGTGCAAAGTATTAACATTGATAGATGCTCATATCAATAATCCGAATAGGTTTACTAATTTTCCTAGGAGTTATTGGCCTTTGAACATAAAACAAATCACTGGCGGGGAATTTTTATTCACTGAAATTGTTTTTTATTTGTTTTCAGAAATCTATCGGACCTTACTCATTTATACCTTTCGTTTGCTTGCTGGTCGTGTTTTTAATATTCGCATTCTTCAAAGTTCCAGAAACGAAAGGCAAGACTATTGAAGAGATAACGGCTATGTTTAAAAAGGATAATCTCACCTTAAACAAAAGAACGGGAACTGAGTAAACTACTGTGAAGTGTACCAATAATTTTTGTATAAATACTGCGAAATCTTTTATTTTCGCGATGGCCCCTTTTTTGTGGACAGTCTAATCCACAAATTAACATGTCAACGAAATTAGTACCTATTACAAACTTTCCTTATACGGTAATCACAAAACACGAATATGTGACCCGGCGAAATGGTATTTATTTTAAAGAACCACGAAAATTGGACCCCGCAAAAAATTATTTCACAGTAGTTTGGAAGACCGTGGAAATAGTGTACAAATAAACTGAATAGTGCCAAATTATTTTTGAAAGCAAACAATTTCTGAAATGCCATTGGCTGTCTTTGGGATCATTTTTCGCGCACTGGATGAACAAAAAATTGACTTAGTGGTAAATTCGCGGGAAAATTAAAAGGATACACAAAATCTAAGGTGCAATGCAATGTCCACGGCAAACAAGACAAAATGTTTTCGTATGTCATGTGTATCTAAAATAAATCTATGCATATACTCAAATAAATATTCTACCAAAACCAAACATAGATATTTGTATTTTCGTTTTTGATTATACCAGTTGTTTGAAGCTTGGTTAATTTAATCAGTGATTAACACAAACTTAAAACACCAATAAAAATTAACATATCATTATTGAATCAAAAGTTTTTAAACATTTTGTTTCAATTTGATAAAATTTTATTCGCTTTTTGTGTTATCAACAAAAAATTTGCGAAATAATTGATATAATGCAAAAAAAGACTAATCAATTGATTAAATTAATCAAGCTTCGAACGACAGGATCCAGGAGTTCAGTGGATACTGGGAATGGAGTAATGGAGTTTTACGTCCTAGTCACTTATATTGAGGTGGTCAGTTCCGGGATGGTGGAAGAAAAAGAATTACTTTCGGATATTCAAATATAGGCGTTGAGAGTTACTTGTCTTAGCGCCTCTCACCGCCTAGGTTCGAACCCCGGATAAACCCAACGTTTTTGATGGTTGCAAAATATCAAGACAGCGTTAAGCGAAAATTCTTTTATTCTAATAATTCAACTCAAAATTGCCAACTAATCAGAAGAAAAAGAGGTAGGTTCAG
The DNA here is from genome assembly GCA_021292105.1 of Anadara kagoshimensis. Taxonomy (NCBI): domain Eukaryota; kingdom Metazoa; phylum Mollusca; class Bivalvia; order Arcoida; family Arcidae; genus Anadara; species Anadara kagoshimensis. The sequence goes on along the minus strand of CM037870.1, from coordinate 16,239,538 downwards.
TTGATTAATACTCTGATTACAGGATCTAGATACAGCTTTAAAAACTAGTAAAATTAATTAAGTCTGGTTGTTTTTTTTTTTGCATATTTGAGAGCAAATTAAACGAACTACCCGCTGCAACAAAAGTGCATCTATGTTTGGATGTGCTTTTTCGTAATTGCCATCTTGTCGTGTAGATTTTCTGGAAAAGACATACATAAATAAATAATTAATTACAAAGTCAATTTGTAAAATAGGCCTATTCAACATTTTATTGTCAACTCATCGCGACGAATACCAATGCTCAGTTGGGAGGTCTTGCTTCGAACCCCGGTCGGGTCTGACCCAAGACTAGAAAGTGGGTAGTGACTGTTCTTTTGCCAAGCTCTCTGCAATACGAAATAAAAGTCTTTCGGATGGGAACTTAAAATAAACGAGGTCCGTGTCACGGTATATGTGGCACCATAAAAAACCTTGCCGTATAATGTCATTAGCGCAACTCACGGGTAATTTTTGTACACCTTCACCAAAAGCTGGCGACGTCTCGATATAAGTGAAACATTCTTTAATCGGACTTTAAACACTATTACTCAACTCATCACAATGAGTTTTAATGGCGAACTCCGAGAGGGATTGGAACTTGGACCCCCCCCCCCTTTTGAACGAAAACTCTCTCTCTCTCTCTCTCTCTCTCTCTCTCTCTCTCGTTTGTGTGTGTCACTTGATTAGATGAATTATTTAATGCTGGAGAAGCATGTTCCCATACCCCTCCCTAGTTCTTCCCGATTTATGAAGTAATTCAAACCTTTTCCAAAATCCCAGGGTCTGCGATTGAGTCCCATTCAATTTTAAAGTTTTTAACGTAATTAGGCATTTAAAAATGCTCACCTCGGCAGTTATAATTGTGCAAACTAATTAATACCGAATTAACAGCTATAAAATGTGTATAGTACAGACCTGTCGAAAATTTAACATTTTTCTAACGGATTAGTACCGAATCGACATCTTATCTCGACACCTCGTTAGCTCTGTTGCTAGACAGCTTTTCGGCAGCTGCTATCTATCTCTCTGCAGCTTTACAGCCACACGGCAACCGAGAAATGTTAACGACTCTTAAAACTTGTTAGCACAGTGTAATTCTCTAGACAGGTATGTACTGTGTGATTGTTTGGGGATGTATTTTGCAATCTATCTGACATTAACTGATATTTAAAAACATTTTGAAATTAATACGGGAAATGTCCCGGCGCAAAGCGCCGGGAATTTCCCGTCTATAGGTAACACGTATGTATTATGACGTCATAGAAAATTGTGGAAAAATTCTATAGACCGTACGTCCAAATCATTTGACGCCGCGCGTGCACCACTTTTCTCACCTTTCTCAAGGCCATTGAAGGGGTCAAATCGACAGGAAGTGAGCTCCATATGGGGGGAAATCTCGCCGTCTCGTTCATCAGAAATGAAACCAAGAACGATTATCGTGAAAATAATTCATTGAAACAAGTAATAATTTAAATAGGTTGATCGAATACCAAATATTTACGTTTCTTTCGCCGTTCTGGCTGATCTCCAAGTGTAGCGTTTCAAGATTCGCGATGACACGATTTCTTTTGATTGGGTCAAAGTTCAATTCAGATCGATAACCACTGTAAGCCAATCAGCGACCGACTTTCCCACGTGCATCAACCATGATCACACAGTATACAATGCGGGAAGATACAAAATTTGCTCATTTCAAGTTAGATAAATCGATAACCATAGTTACCTGACACAAAACTATTACGAGGTTAGCATAACCACAGTGTACGACTTCTACGGTAACTCTTTTTCACATATTATTACTTAATTAAATCAAATTTTTGAGTGCATCTGTGGCCCTAGCTGAATGCAGTGTAAACAAAAATGGCGTTCGTCAGGACGGGAAAGACGTTTTCACAAACGATCGATTTTTAAGAAAAATAATAAAATGCGTTTTTCGAAAGAATTAATTAACAGTTCTTCCCAATAATCATTTTTATAAATATACGGATAAAATTTATTGAATTTATTCCGAATTTAATGTAAATATTGACAAATCCTCTTGTTTGTTTAAATGTGACGTGGATATCATGATCAGCTGATCGAGCTGGACCAGACGCTGACTAGAACTGACATCAACTACAATGACTGTACTCATCAAAAATCTAACTTGGACATAACTGATGAGCAAACTGTACATGTTGTGCAATGAGATGGACCGCTGTCCCAAAAAGTTGTGATGAAAATAACAATAATAAAACATTCATGTTGAGTTTAGCAGCTGACTGTAGTTGAGATCCACTTAGGTTAGGTCTGAATTGACTCCTTGAAAACCTCCTAATGATGCTGGCAAGGGATTCCAATAATTTAGTTCTCGGAATGAATATAAAAATTTTAACTAGGGTAAAATCAACATTACCTTCTTCAATATCCCAGACTTGGTTCTCGAAAAAAAAGTTGGTATAAGTGAATAGGCAAGAAGAAAAAATCCGCAAAGAAATGGAAAAAGAGAAAAGGAAAGTTGAGCGTGTACAAAAGCGAATTTTAAAAGATATGGAAAAAAAGAACAAACTAAAACTAAAAACGAAATCTAAGGGCAATAAATCACTATACATAAAGTCACAAATGAAATGATTGAATGTCATTGTCATCGTACAAATTTGACTTCACACCATTTGGGTCTCCAGACTCCAGTACACATGCCATTAAATTTATTTATCTAACATTAGACTAGTTTTTCTACGAAATACAAGTTTTATCAAACACGCATGATACAGAATCTTGTATCACCACAGTGTGGTGATACAACATTGGCGGTAAAGTGCACGTGCACGTTCTCATTGTGACGTCATTAGGGAGAATGTAGAACAAATGTCATAACATAGTTCAGTGGTTTTCTGTGGTAAAATGTAATTTTTTCACATTAAATATTGTTTTTTTATTATTTTAAATAACCTTATTGGAAATGTTAGATAAAAATATTATATACACAGTGTGTAGGTACAACGCTTCGTATCAGGTCTCGTCCTTTTTTCGTAGCTGTATCACTACTCGTCGCGCAAACGCGACTCGTAGTGATACGGCTACGAAAAAAGGACTCGACCTGATACTGAGGGTTGTACCTGCACACTGTGTATATAATATGTATGTATCCGCTTCTCCTCTGGTTCGCATACCACTGAGGTAGCTCAGTTGGTAGAGTGCTCGCTTCGTAATTGGTAGGTCGTGGGTTCAAACCCCGACCGGGTCTGACCCAAGACTTAAAAATGGGTAATGACTGTTCTTTCGCCAAATACTCGGCATTACGAAATGAACCCTGCTGTTTAATGCCATCAATGCAACGCACAGGCAAAATATCTGCACATTCGCCTATAGCTGGCGACATCTCGATATAAGTGAAATATTCTTGTCTCCAATGGTAAACACCATTACTCAACTCAATTACTCTCTTCTGGTTTGTTTGGGTTTTCTCTAATGATTAATTTCCCTGCAATGTTATTGATTCTGCTAGAAACATTCATAATCCCATCGAAACTCCCTAGGCTTATCAGGGCCTTCGGCAAAAAGTTTTATGACCATCATCACTGTATTGTTGACAAGTTTGATGTCTCTGTGTCCAATATTGACCTGGATGTTTTAGTTTCATGTTCTCTTCACTTAATATTAATTACACACGTGGCCGGTGTAGCTAGCTAACAGAAGGTGCTTACCCTTCCAGAAAACTCGGTCTCACTTCCCTGGTGGAAGTTCGTGTGTTTAACCTAACTTGTCAGTTTCAAAGTTTTTCTTACTTTACTCCCGGATTGTGATTTGGACATGGATTAGTATGTTTGTTTTTCATTGGTATAACTGCTTCATTAATTGAATGGGTCAATCTTAAACTGTGATATGATACAAAATCTTAGCTAAGGAATGATTGTGAAACTGGGGCCTGGTCCAATTGTTTTTTGACACCTTAACTGAAAACCAATTGGGGGAGGGGGAGCTGTCATTGGAGTGCAATCCATAAATCAGTAGATTAAATTATTCACATGGTATGGTAAAAGGTGATTTAAGATGAGAAGACATTACAACGTGAGAATGTTGTCGTGATATGGATTAGTATATTTTTTGTCCCTGGAAAGATCATACCAAAACTCAGTTCTGTGTGACAGAACACGATTGAAAGATGACGCAAGAACTCAGAGGTAGTTAACTATAGTCAGTCCCACTAGTATTTGGTAAGACAAAACAATGTGTGCCATCTCTTTTTTGGGTGTCACCGTGTGTGTGTGTTTGTGTACACAATAGCCCGATAATAAATTTGGACATTTCCCGGGATAGGCAATGCCTATTTTCATATTACGGGAATTTCCTGTCTATAGGTAACACGTACGATCGACGTCATAGAAAAATTGCATAGACCAGACGCTGCGTGTGCACCACTTGAAGCAGTCAAATCGACAGGAAGTGAGCTTCATATGGGGAAATCTCGCTGCTCTCGTACATTAGAAATGGAAGCAAAAAACAAATATCGTAAAAACAATTCATTCAAACAACTTTAATAGTTTTCCAAATACCGAATATTTACGTTTCTTTCGCCATTCTTGCTGATCTCCAAGTGTAGCGTTTCAAGATTCGCGGTGACGTGATTTCTTTTGATCGGGTCAAAGTTCAGTTCAGATTGATAATCACTGTCAGCCAATCAGTGATCGGCATTCCCACTCGCCTCAGTCATGATCACACAGTGTACAATGCGGGAAAATATAAAATTTTCCTATTTCAAGTTATATAAATGGATATCCATAGTTACCGGACAAAAATGTTACGAGGTTAGCGTAACCACAGTATATGACCTCTACGGTAATTCTTTTTCACATATATTATTACTTAATTCAATGGAAATTTTGTGTGCATATGTGACACTCGCTGAATGCAATGTTAACAAAAATGGCGTTCGTCAGGACGAGAAAGACGTTTTCACAAAAAAATCTAATTTTTTCAAAAAGAATAGTAAAATACGTTTTTTTCAAAAGAATTTATGGACAGATTGTTTCAATAAACATTACTATTAAAGTACAGATAAAATTTATTGACATTTATTCCGTTTTGAATGTAAATATTGACAAATGCTGCAATATACCTGTGACATATGCAGATATGATCAGCTGATCGGGCTGGGATATTGCGACTTTTAGGTGCCGACTTAAACTGGCCGCCTTGGAATATAATAATTTTAACTGGGATAAAAACAATATTACCCCTCTTCAATATCCCGGACTTGGTTCCTCAAATATATGAGTGAATAATACCGTAACTGATGTAAAGTGCCCATTTCCACTCCACTATCCCCAGAAGTAACCATCTTAATTTTACCATATTTCCAGTATATGATCCCAGAACGTTCTGTTTCAACTTATGTGAATAATGAATAATCTTGACTGGGGTAAAACAATTACTCCATCCCACCACCATAGAACTGCCATGTGCTACTTTTGAATGTATTATTTCATAAAAATTCAAAAGTAACACATGACAGAACTAACCGTCTTGATATAAGTGAAAAGACGTCTTCAACTTTCGGGGACCGCTAAAAGGGATGGGGCTAATTCCGTACATGCCTGTCAAGTTTTAATCACATCATTTGTTATTTAAAATGGAATGTTTCTCTGGTCTGTGCTTTAGAAAATAAAGGCGTTATAATGCCAAAAAAGGCGTTATAACGCCTTTAGAAAGGCGTAATAACGCGAATTGAAAGGCGTTATAACGCGAAATAAAGGCGTAATAACGCGAATTGAAAGGCGTTATAACGCGAAATAAAGGCGTTATAACGCCTTTAGAAAGGCGTAATAACGCGAATCGAAAGGCATTATAACGCCTTTTTGTCTATATATAGAGCAGTCACTTCCCTGGAGAATGTTAACAACCCTCACCACAAACAGATTTAGCTTAAGGCAACTGTAGATCAATTCCTACTAAGATGTCACAAGTGTCATTTAATCATTGTTAAAAGTTTGCGATTAACAATTGGACAGGAACTTTTTAATAAATAGCCTTGTGTACATTGCCAATGTTTATCAATGATTATATTTCAGATTACTTAAAAGATTTCCATCCCCATATATAAAATGATACTCTTTATGAAAAAACAACACTTTAACATTGAAAAGAAACCGTTCTTTCTGTTTTACTGAAATAGTATGTTCATTTCAGCGCAGGATCGGATGATGTGCAGTTTTTTTTTAATTTTCATAGAATAAATACATATAAAACAGCTTAATACATTACACATAGTTGTGCAGGAAACACACACACACACACACACACACACACACACACACACACTTTTTAATATATATGTAAAGTGTGTGGGGGGGGGGGTAGAGATTAAACCCCAGGACCTCCACATCATTATAGAAGGCATCTTAACTTTGCGTTAATAAGCCTTTATTTCACGTTACAACGCCTTTCAATTCGCGTTATTACGCCTTTATTTCGCGTTATTACGCCTTTATTTCGCGTTATAACGCCTTTCAATTCGCGTTATTACGCCTTTATTTCGCGTTATTACGCCTTTATTTCGCGTTAATACGCCTTTATTTCGCGTTATAACGCCTTTCAATTCGCGTTATTACCTTTATTTCGCGTTATTACGCCTTTATTTCGCGTAATATGCCTTTATTTCGCGTTATAACGCCTTTTAAGTCGCGTTATTACGCCTTACTAAAGGCGTTATAACGCCTTTTTTTTCGCATTATAACGCCTTTATTTCGCGTTATTACGCCTTTTAATTTTTTTTATTCATGAGCTTAATAGGCTTTCGTAGTTTCTAGTACCATTTCTCCCATGTTCAATTTCTAAACAGATGTTATATTGATCTTCAATGGTAAATGGTCTTTTTTGGTGGGGATGGGGGTATACAATGGTTTAAGTCGATAAATATGGACATTTCCCGGGATAGGCAATGCCTATTTTCATATTAATTAATATGCATAATAATTCAAACACCAGTCCATGAAAAACCAAAATATTGAAAATTGCTGTGGATTTCGTGTTTTTGACGTGAATATGAGTGCTGAGCAAATGAAAAAATGAGATTGTTTATGTGTTTGCAACAATTAAGGTTACGTCATATCCGCCCAGCATCCATATGAAGTCACGTGTTTGCAACAATTAAGATAACGTCATATCCGCCGAGCATCCCTGCTTGACAACGATTAGCAAACACAAAGTTTAGTGTAGTAGAAATTGTTGATCCTCAGTAATTACTTCAAAATGCCGAAAAATCGGAAGAAAAGTGGAAAAAGAAAGAGGTAAGTTTTATGTAAACACTATTGGTTTTGGAAAAACAGCGTATTACAACTAAAGAAACCTGGTAGATTACTAAAATTATGCGAAATAAATTGTTTCTTGATAGCGTCTAAATTATGATCTTTAAGTAAAATAGATCTAAATTAAAAATTACTAATTCAGTTACATAAAACGTATGGATTTTATAATTGAATAAATAAATAAAAATAAATAAATAAATAAATTGAACGGTTTAACAATGGCTGATGGAATAAATAAAATAAGTAAATAAAAAAATAAATAAATTGTACGGTTCGAAAATGGAAGATGAAATAAAATAGATGGATAAATAAATAAATAAATAAATAAATTGTATGATTTGAAAATGACCTATCAAATAAATAATTAAATAAATAAATAAATAAAATGATTCGAAATAATATAAATAAGATAGACTTGACTTACTTGACTTAAGCCTTTTTCACTCCCCAGTGGAGTATAGGCCACTGACAATTCTTCTCCATCTTCCTCTGTCTTTTGCCAGTTGGTGGGTGTTGTTCCATGTATATTCTTGTTCTAACATCTCTTTCTTCAGTGCTCTTTTCTATGTAAGTTTCGGTCTTCCCCTTTTCTTTGAGGTGTCCAGTGAAGTGTTGTTCTTGCCTTTGCGCAGCGTGTGACCCAACCACTTCCATTTTCTCTTCTGTATTTCCTGAACAATAGGTGTTTGTTTAGTTCTTTGCCAAATAAGATAGAAGTACGAGTAAATTAGAAAAATAACAGGGTTTCTTACAACAAACCTTGATAATTATTGAATAATTTGATATTAACACAAAAAATAGTTAGTTGAAACATGACAAATTGATTTTGCGTAAGTGTTCGGGCACATATAAGATATAACAATTAAAATTTACAGAGTAAAACCTGTTTGAGAATAATATTACATCAACCTTTTCATTGATATAATGGTGTTCTAATGTCCAGTCAATATTCACTTATATCAAGGAGGTCGGTTCAGAGATGGAGGAGAAAATCAGAGAGCCCACAGAAAGCCATCGACCTTCGGCAAGTGAACTGACAAACTGTGTCACACAAGGATATTCCTATTTTCAAGTCTTGACCATACCCAGACAGGGGTTCGAACCCATTACCTTGCCGTAGTGGTTATTGTATTTGGAGGAATTCAGTCTGTACATGATGAAGTGTAAAATTCAGTCTGTTAAATGTTTTCATTGATATGCACACCGTGTATACTGCAGTCTGAGAGAGTTGTTTAAGATTGGTCCATGTACAAGTCCCGAGACCATTAGTCCGGAGATCGATGATTCAGTACAGAACGGTCACGATAATGATGATATAGTACAGGAACATTCCGCTTTAGGTAAGTTAAACGCTAAAAGAACATACTTGTGAAAAGTTTAATAAACTATAGAAATTAGGGCCACTTTGAAAGCTGTGTGATCTATTTACCCTCTTTAACACACCAAAAGTGATACGGTTTCACTGGGTATTCGTGGCTTAGAGTTCTAAAGAGCGATCTTACAGATCACGCTCTCTCGAGTTTCACTGGGTCTTGATGACTTAATTTTCTACAGCGCCGAAGTTCAAATCTCACTCAAGGCAAAACAAAGTGTGTGAAATTTTGTTATTTCGCTTGTCGACAGACGATTGTATTTCTCCGGGTACTCGGGTGTCTTCCGACATTTCTGAACTGACCGCCTCGATATAAGTGAAAGATTTTTAAATGGGGTTTGAACCACAATTATACCGCACCATCGACAGTTAACACGGTTTTAAAAATGTTTTGCTCGAACCCATGCCCTTTGGATCATGCTAAGCTTCAAAAGCCACATATAACAAACCAAAAATAATGTCAGATGAATTTATAAAGTGTATTTCTATTTTTAATAAAACAGACATTGGAGATATTTTTAAAGAGAAAATGTATTCTGATGAAAACATAAACAAAACTTCAGAATACAACACAGGTCTGGCTGAACAGGATAAATGTGATTCTGATGGAGATATCAAGCCAGAACAAAGAGTATTTGATAAACAGAACAGATACAATCCTAATGAATATGAAAAAACAAGCTCAGAACATACACCATTGGATATGGGACAGAGAAGGTAAGAGGAGAGAGAGAAAGAGAGAGAGAGAGAGACTGTGTGTGTGTGTGTGTGTGTGTGTGTGTGTGTGTGTGTGTGTGAGAGAGAGAGAGAGAGAGAGAGAGAGAGTTGCTAGTCCCCTTTTAAAAATATTCAATTATATCAAGACGTCGCCAGCTTTAGGTGAAGTGGCAGAAATTTTGGTTTTTGCAGTGCGCTTAGTGCAATGCGCAGGGACTGTCCTCTGATGCGCAACACCTGTCATGACACGGTTTATAAATCGTTTTTGAAGGTATCTTTGTGTTTAGTTGGCATTGTCACTGCCAGTGTTAACCCTGTCTTCTTCATCATGTCATGTATAGACGGATCGTCAGCTGCCCTATATGTCGGTTTATTACAAAAAAAGCAATATGCGGTTGAAAAAAATATTTTGCAATATGCAATGTAACTAAGAACACGAAAGCAACAAACAAATAATACAAAAAATAATAATATAAAATTGTTTTGTTTTATTTTGAAATAGGTATATACTTGATGAAATAAACACCACTGACAACGAAGATGATAACATATCCATAGGTGCCTGCTCTTTATCAAACGGTGATGTACAGGCTGATATCACATCGAACGAAAACCATAATATCTTATCCAAAGGCGCTGAATCTCTGTCTGGAAGTGTTCAACGAATGAATATCACACCAAACAAAAATAACGACACGTCAAACGAAGATGATAGCTATCTATTAAACACAGAAGATTGTGCCACATCAAACAAAGTTGACGTCACATCAATCGGCACCTGCTCTCTGGCAGGAACAAATGAACAAATGGTAGAAAAGGATATTTTTGTGGAAGAAGATCTTAAGACGAGCAATGGTAGGTTAATAGTATTTGGTGGATCTTAATTAAACACAAACATACCAGTACATGGCCACGTCACAATCCCAAAAGACACAAACATATCGGTACGTAGAAACAACAAATCCAACTGGAAAGTAAAAGCGTCGAATAATGATAAGTTAAAACACATTAACTTCTAACAGGGAACTGAGATCGGTTGCTCTGGAAGACTAATAACCTTCTGTTTAGCTAGCTACACACATCATGGGTGTAATCAAAATTGAGAATTAAGGTACTATAGGTTGTTCAAAGGATAATTTGGATACAAAGACACCATTGTACTTACCAACAATATTGTGTTGACGGCCATTAAGCTTTTTGAGAACCTATGCTTGCAATTCCACCGACATTCGAATAGCTTACTGATAAACTTTCTGAAATCTAACCCGAGTGGGGTTTAAACCTAGGCAGTCACTGTGATTCCCTCTGTCACCTAGGCAGTCACTGTGATTCCCTCTATCACCTAAGCAGTCACTGTGATTCCCTCTATCACCTAGGCAGTCACTGTGATTCCCTCTGTCACCTAGGCAGTCACTGTAATTCCCTCTATCACCTAGGCAGTCACTGTGATTCCCTCTATCACCTAGGCAGTCACTGTGATTCCCTCTGTCACCTAGGCAGTCACTGTGATTCCCTCTGTCACCTAGGCAGTCACTGTGATTCCCTCTGTCACCTAGGCAGTCACTGTGATTCCCTCTGCCACCTAGGCAGTCACTGTGATTATCCTGTCACCTAGGCAGTCACTGTGATTCCCTCTGTCACCTAGGCAGTCACTGTGATTCCCTCTATCACCTAGACAGTCACTGTGATTCCCTCTGTCACCTAGGCAGTCACTGTGATTCCCTCTGCCACCTAGGCAGTCACTGTGATTCCTCTATCACCTAGGCAGTCACTGTGATTCCCTCTATCACCTAGGCAGTCACTGTGATTCCCTCTGACACCTAGGCAGTCACTGTGATTCTCTCTATCACCTAGGCAGTCACTGTGATTCCCTCTATCACCTAGGCAGTCACTGTGATTCCCTCTATCACCTAGGCAGTCACTATGATTCCCTCTATCACCTAGGCAGTCACTGTGATTCCCTCTGTCACCTAGGCAGTCACTGTGATTCCCTCTGCCACCTAGGCAGTCACTGTGATTCCCTCTGTCACCTAGGCAGTCACTGTGATTCCCTCTGTCACCTAGGCAGTCACTGTGATTCCCTATATCACCTAGACAGTCACTGTCACTTCGTTAATTGAACTTATAAACTTTCTCACACTAGGATCTGCCTGAGTGCGATTCGAACCTAAGCGTTGAGAGGCACTGTGATCCGTAAGCCCGTGTTTTAGACCATTTGGCCAAAGAACCTCCGCGTCTTTAGAGACAATACATTGTATAGGCAACACATTGCCTGTTTGGTTTGACCTAAAATTTAAATATATATATTGACTCGTCCATAATATATATATAATTTTATATATATATTATGGACGCGTCAATTTAAAAACTAGTAATAGGGGTCACGCGTGAACATTTTGACTAAATGATTTGAATACTAATCATGGGCAATGTGTATATGTTATTAACTACAAATCCTAACGCTACGTATTGGATAGACCCTCCTATGTGAGTATTCCTAATGATAGTTCAGACGGACAGGTAAATGTTGTCGTGTGGACAAGGACTAAATACAAAATAAAATTTTAATGCTTATGATGTCACTAGATAATGTGACAAGCAAATGGCGTGGTTCAAGTACTTTTGTACAGAGTTGCTATTTCTTATTAATCTGAAACCAGTGACATTATGTCCTAGTTTTCAAAGTTTCAAATTTTCTTTGGAATTTCGATTTGTGATTTGGACATGGATTAGTATGTTTGTTTTTATAAATAAAGCAGTACTTTACACTAAGACATGCTAACATTTGTTTCTGTCACGATTCTATGAAAAAATAACATTCTGCTAGAGACACAACCACTTGCGTGCACCAAATTGATGACGTCATAATCATTTTACGCGAGAACGTAAAAAAAAATCGATGATAAACACCAAATCTTCAGAAATCCGGTATAGTATATTATGCGAGATCAAATTGTCACGTGTAACCATTTTGTTGTCTCAAATCAGATTACGAAATAACAAACTGTTTAATAAACACCGATTGCACTAGGATATATGGTGGCTAATTCAAACAAAAATAAAAATACTAACCAATTTCCAAATCAAAATCCAAACACAAACATCCACCAGGAAGACACGATTGATGAAAAAAATCCGTTTTCATTGAAAAGCAGCACTTGAATTACAGTACAGGCCTGTCGAAAGTTTACACTAAAACATTTCATAACATTTCAAATCTTATCAGGCATTTGAAATAAATTCCTAATTCCGCAAAGATGATAATGTGTCTTGTGAAAGAATAAGGCACAAGGGATAACTTAAGAAATATTTGTTAAAAATCACTCCATATTAAGATTTTAAAGTCACCTTCAGAAAAAAATATCCCATTAGGTAATCACAATTTGTAATATGATTTGATCTTCTTTTAAGTTTGTTAGAAAATAAGATGTTATAGTGGATTTTCCATGTGCAAATTTATGAATAAATAGTATATAAGTACTGTATATTCACAACACGAATGTGGTCTATGCGATAAAAGTAGACATGGGTCAATTACTGGGACTATATTTATTATAATTATGTATTATAACAACTAAGATTAACAAACAACACATCATAAATTATGGGTTAGTATGGGTTACATATTTGTAGATTAACAATTAAATAGCTTCATGTTCCGGATTTGGTTTATTCATAGGGAAACATATAGCATAATGCAACATTTTAAACGGACTTCATTATGACAGCTACAAAACAATAAATACATGTAATCACAATGCATATGGATTACAACACAAACGGGATTATACAAATCAACTGAGTTTTTTACATGCACATATTCTATTCGATGGCAAGATTTCTGGATGACCATTCCAAAAACCGGCCTTTTCCGTTCTAGAAAAAAACTAAAGTGATTACTTTTTGTCGTCGCATTTAAAAATGGCAGTCATTGTGAAGAATTCGTCAAAGCGATCGAAACACATTTACAAAGTCATACCAACAGTAATAATTTTTCCGTCCAAGCTTCAGGAGTAACATACAACAATGACTAGAAAATTCACTAGCCGACATAAGAACGTATTCGAACACCTTTTTTGAAGTACCTTTCTAAAAGCAAAGAATTAAACAAGAATACCGGTCAATGCCCAAAAAAACAATCGCAAAAGCCAAAGAGAACGGTTACACATGAAAGGAAGTGAGACCGGGTGCTCTGGAAGAGTAAGCAGCTCCTGTTAAGCTAGCTATTTCCGTCATACATAAAAATGAAGAAAATAGATATGCATGTAAGAAGACACCAATCATATTTATAGTCATATATATTGCACCTTAATCTATATTTACACTGAGATATCATAACACATACAGAATAAGACGACTTGGCTATAATGGAGGATGAACCCCTTTTAAAAACAGCAAAACACGTGGTCGGCAAGATACAGAATAATGGCTCCATAAATGAGGTTGAGACAGCAAATGGGGATTTATTTCCCGAAATTGATAAGAAGGAACGTGATCCAGGAAAGGTTTGTTTATGGAAATAATTCATCTACCACATACAGAGTACATACCTGTCGAAAGCTAAAGAATAAATGCTGATTCGACAGCTCATCACGGTCTCTCAATAGCTTTATCCTTACAGTATTTCGGCAGCTGTTGTCCATCTTTCGGCAATTTTTCGATCACTAGTTGTTTATATATCGGCCAATCAGCAGCCTGCTTGAACACCTTTTCGTTAGTTCAATATCAAAATTTTGACAGGTCTGAACTTTACGTACTCAAAAATGCAACTTTTTGATTCGCTAGAACTCATTATTCTGTAAGTGTCTGTTTCCCTCCAAATGCTATTCTGCCTTGTGGGCAATAAAATGGTTGTAATTCTTAGAGTTTAGCAATATAGGAGATAACACATGAGCATCTTTATAAAAACAGCAAACATGTTGTCAGGAATATGTAGAACCACTGCTCTATAACAAAGGTAGAGACAGAAAATGAAGATTCATTACCCGATCAAGTGATCCCTTGGTGATCAAAGGAATGTTTGTTCTATATTGTAATCCTTGACTTATCAACAAACCCTCAAAATGTTTATGGCCGTCATCAAATTATTGTAGATTAGTATTAGATTTTTTCTGTATCCAAAAATTATCATCGATATACTTGCCGTCCTCTAGTTGCAGTAAAGTTCCGTGTCCCATTTCTTCTTAATTCTCAGATTTCACGCGTGGCGGGTGTATCTGGCTTTACAGGAGGTTCTTACCTTTCCGGAGCACCAGGTTTCGCTTCCTAGAGACTTTAATGTTTGCTTTGTTTTTGAAGTTTATGATTTTGGCATTGGCCAGTGTCTTTGTGTTTGATTTTTGCTTACATTTTCTTCATTCATTTTCATTCAGCCAAGCCAAAACAATAATTGTTGACGCACTTCATGTAAATACTTATTCGTAAGCCATCGTGTCTCGATTGAATCGTTTAAGCAATACCGGGTATTATTAATACACAGAGCGAACCTAATTTAGAGGTTTAGGAATCGTTATGTCCACATGTCTGTCTGTCGTTGTAAAATCATGGCCGCTTTCACAGCTATGGGTGGATTTTGTTCAAACTTAAAACAAATGTATAGTACTCTGTTTACGTGAATAGGTCAAAAGTCAAGTTATCAAAGTCACATCTTATTTTAGACACAGAGATGGGATGGTATTTGGCACTGAGTGACAGCACTAAGTTTCACAACCATTTCTTAACTAGAATTTTCCTTAATTTCAATCTGGCAAAATTAAAATCTGAACATCTATGTAGTATATACTAATTCTATATTCTATATGGAAACTTATTATTTTAAGTACTACGAAATATAGCCAAAAATTTTATTTATGTTAAGGGAAACTGTGGTCCGTTCAAGTTATTAGTTCTAAATAAAACGTTTTTGCCCTGTATCTCTTCAAGCCTTAGGACTTAAATGAAGCAATACTAAATGCCGATAAATATGAGTCGTAATCACCGTTCGAAATAACTTGCAAGCAAAGTATTTATAATAAGGATGATTTAGACAAATTAACAACCCGTTTTTAAACGGATGCTTATTCTCGGTTTACGTCTGTATGCTACTTGCTATTTGGTTTCCATGATCCCAAAACATAAGTTGGAAAACGTGGCTTATCAAAAGAAACACTAAAAACGGGTTTCAAAAGAGACAAAGAACACTTACAGAGTATAATATAATCATAATGGCATTTACAATGCTAACAACATTCTGGTTTTATTTAAGGGTGTAACATGTCAGTTATTGCTAGCTGTGTCGTCTTGTATATTTGGATCACCGTTTGTCTTCGGATTCAACAATGGTGTCATTAACACACCAATTAATGTAAGTTACATCACAAGAGAGAGAAGTTAATCAATGTTGTCATTGACGCATCAATCAATGTAAGTTGCACATCACGAGAGAGAGAGAGAGAGAGAGAGAGAGAGAGAGAGAGAGAGAGAGAGAGGGCGTTAAATAAGTATGTCGTTAACACATAAATTAATGTTAGTTACTCATCACGAAAGAGAGAGGGAAGATCTAATGAAACATCTGTAAAAATATATTTTATGAAGGTCCATGCTCTGTTTATGTTTATTGTGTATTTAAAAGGTAGTTCGTCCATATGAGTTTTTACCATATAGACAAGAACAATTTTAGACTCTGTACCTTTAATTTTAATATATCTACATAATTCATGTTGCAAAATACGTGTTATCAAGCAATGCCGCCGAAACCTAATGTGATGTAGAATATGTTATCCTATTTTTTGGATGTTGTTTTTTTAATTATAACATACTTGCATGGTTTTCGTAACTTTTAGCATATTGAATGCTTTCATAACTTAATGTTTCAGGTTCTTCAAGAATTTTTCAACGTGACAAATTATGACAGAACTGGACAGTACATGTCTGGTTCTACTCTAACGTTACTTTGGGCGGTAACAGTATCTATATATGCAATAGGAGGCATGTTTGGTGGTCTGAGTGGAGGATACCTGGCAAACAGATATGGAAGGTATGTATGTCGTCAATATCAAATCGAAAATGTATTGGTTTTACTTCTTTCTTTCCCCTACCCCTTATAATTATTATTCTAGCATTACCATGGAAACAGACAATATGAGAAAATCTTTTTTAAGAACTGTTACAACGGTAGCCATTTTGAAACTCAGAATGCACATTTAAAAAACTTAATGTGCATTTAAAATAGTGGGTAACACTCTCACTTGTTTTACTTGCAGTAGTCCAAACTTAATGATACATTACTTGATTGTTTCCCGCCATTTCAAAATGGCTACCGTTGTACCAGTTCAGCGATACAAGATCACTGTAAACAGACGCCCCAGAAACGCGTTCTAATGAATTATCTTTTTCACATTTCAGAAAAGGTCTTATGCTAAGGAACAGTGTGTTGGCAGTTTTCGCCGGTGGTCTATTATTTTTCTCAAAAATATGTCGTAGTTACGAGATGCTGATTGTTGGAAGAATGGTTGTTGGTGTGTCTGCAGGTTATACTTCAGAATTATATTTAGAGTCGTTTTCAATCGACTTAAGCGCTGGGATTTTGAGTTGAAATAAGAGGCGAATTTATTACAGAAATTTCACAGCTTGTTTAGGCAACTATAACAGATCTATGGAAATATCTATTATGAGATTATGGGTGTTCTGTTCATTGTCAATTTCGATTACACATGTGGCGGTTCTAGCTAGAAAACAGGGTAGTGTGCTTTTCCGGAACACCCGGTCTCATTTCCTCGGTAGAAAATTACGTTTTAACTAAATTTACAAGGCTTCCATGAACTGGTGGTTTTTTTAAACATTCCATTTGTTTATTTGTTTATTTTAGGTATAAGCAGTGTTGTCGCTCCATTATACTTATCAGAAATTGCTCCTGTAAAATTAAGGGGATTCTTTGGTGCCTTGTATCAGCTAACCACAGTCTTAGGAATAATCACTTCCGGTGTCCTTGGCCTTGGTAATATTCTTGGAACAACAGACCTATGGCAATATGCATTGGGTGAATTCTTAATCTTTGTCTCAATCTTTGTCTCATTTACATATATGTTCATATCAATTACTGCTATTTCATCAAATTATCATAATTATCATTGTATTCATTATGTACAGTAAAACCCCATAATAATGGCCCAATATAGACAGTAGCATTCTGATATTTTCTATATTGATACGAAGGGATAATTGTCGGTATGAGCATTTATGCTTATAGAAGGAAAAATGGTGCTTTTATGGACAATGTTTGATGAAAAATAATATATCTAGGTAGTGAAGTGGACAATAATACTGACGCTTACACTATGATTTATATATTGCAATCCTAGGCTTATCAAGGCCCTCAAAAAGTTTTATGGCCGTCATCAGAGTATTGTTGACAAGTTTGATGTCTCTGTGTCCAGGATTGCCCTGGATATTTTTGACGTCTCGTAGTTCCATGTTCCTTTCACACAATTTTGATTACACACGTGGCGGGTGTAGCTAGCTAAACAGGAGGTGCTTACTTTTCCGGAGCAACTGGCCTCACTTCCCTGGTGGAAGTTCACGTGTATAACCTAACTTGTCAGTTCCAACGTTTTTACTTTGCTTCTGGATTGTGATTCGGATATGGATTAGTATGTTTGTTTTTGATTATGTAGACAGTGAGAGGCACTGCAATCTGTAAGCGTGCAGGGATTTTTCTGACCTTTTTGGGAAAAGGACCTTGGGATGAAATTGGGAAAATGTCCAACAAAAATGTTATTTTTTTGAAAAATCACAACATATTAGAAATTTTAGACCACTAGAATACTGGTAATTGAACAAATTATATCGGTGTTCACAGCAAAATAGCGCTGTCTCTTTTGTTCCTATATAAATAATCCAGCAAAATGTGGGTTACTATAGATTGAAATCGTTATCAGAACGAGATATCCTCTGAATATGATGTTGATGATCTTGTGATTTTTTTTTCTCAAAAAATTGATAAACATAGTTAATGTTTCACTACAGAATTGGGAAAAATGCATGTTTTTTTTTTTTTTTTGCGTTGGGAATGGGTCCTTTTACCGGACCCTGTGGATACCCAGAAAAATCCCTGGCGTGCGATTTAGACCACTTAACCACTGAGGTTCCCTGAATATTCCTAGGGAATTACCTTTTAAACATTTAACTAAATAAATAAGTAAATAAAAAAAATTAATATCAGAATATATTTATTTTTATATCAGGTTTTACTGTAGTACCGGCTATCTATCAGATACTGACCATTATACTATGTCCAGAGACACCACGTTATTTGATGATTTACAAGTACGACGAAACAAAAGCTGGAGAAGGCAGGTACTCCTTATAATATTTCTATTGTATTTGCATCTCATATGCTAGCTACTGTGTGGAGACTCATGATTAAGGGTCGGGGTTAGAACCTTCACATTAACCAAACCATCACATTTCATCAGTGGGGACAGGTCGGGCAAATATACTCTCTATAACGTGTTTACATTTCCACCTTATGTACTAACGAATTGGAGACGTGTTGCATAGTAGTTATGGTCACTGACTCGTGAATCAATGGTCATGGGTTCGAGACCAAGTCGGGAAGTGTGTTATATCACTGTGAAAAACGTTTAACTTCACATTTACCAGCCCATCAAGCTGACAATTGAATGGGAACCACCAAATATACCTGTGTGTAGCCTTGCAATGGACTGACATTCCATCCAGCGCGGAGTATTGTACTCTCAGTCGCTTCACGTTATCGAAACGGGATAAGCGTTAATCTGATGAGCCAGATTTTATCTTACTTATTATTTGCTACTAGATAAGAAACAGCCACACAGGTTGATAAACTTTCGGATGGTATGACAATATTCCCCAAGTTTATTTGAATGTTACTATTGGGGCTATTTTGAACAAAAATCTAGCTAAGGAAATTGTTTAATTTTCTAAATGAGAGGTACACTGATAAACTTCCCGGTGAGATTACCTTGTATTGTTTTAGTAAAACTTGGCAAAGGCTCCCAACAACCTATAAAAATAAAACGTTTTCAAGTACTAGTAATTTGAATACTAAACTATACCGGCCATGCGTTTCCATTTTTAACTAGGTCTTGTTTATCTTACATAGCATAAAACCATACCTCACTTCTTACATAGACAGATAAAAGAAGAATCCTAGTATCCTATTACAAATCTTTTACAAACATACCAAGAGATACCTTTTAAAACTTTTTATCAAAAAATGAAGGTTAGCTATATCAAAATATATCTTGTCAGTTGTTTAAAATGTCTGTCGTTTTTTCAGCTTTATACTGGTTGCGAGGGAAGAATGCAAATGTCGAAGATGAACTTTGGGAAATGCAAAAAGAAAGAGAAAAACAAAATCCAAATGAAAAGGTAAAAAATATCCAATCATATCACCAGTGTGTAACTTAAAACTGGAGTCATGCGTTTTCGGATCACCACACCACTCCTAGGTTCAAATCCGACTCTGGTACAACTAGTGTGTCAGTTCACCGAAATCGATGACTTTCTCCTGGTACTTCACAATTCCTGAACTGACCGCCTCAATAGAAGTTTAAAAAAAATCGGACACCTGAAGTACGTTACTTATTTAACATTGCAGCGTTCAACATTGAATAAGTAACAGTTACACGTACTTATTCAACACTTGAAAATATTTTCGTATCATTTATAAAACATCCATTAAAATTAGTTTTACCACATTCAACGATTAAATGTCACCATTTTTTCAGCACAGTGAAAGCTTCACTTTGCTCAGGCACTTTACTTTCCATCTAAAGGAAATATTACTGTATAATGGTATATGCTTACATTAAAGCTTTAAGCCAATGTGTTCGAGGCACTGGGGGTAAACCATACTTGGTAGTGACATTTAATCGTGTGGAGTAATGTGATAAAAAATCGGTTTGTTGAATGTTTTACAAGTGAAACGAAAAAATTTTTGAATTGAATAAATAACTGTTACTTATTCAATGCTGAACGCTGTAATTGAATAAGTAACGTACTTCAGATATATAAAAACTAGAAAAACTGTGAGCCACAAGCTCACAAAAAATACCCCCCGCTCCTAAAAATCCATCGGATCAAATTTTTAAAAAGGGGGTGCACATCTGCATTATATCACAAAGGTTGTGTGAAAGTTTCATGAAAATCCATTAAAGGGTTAAGGAGGAGTTGCGGATGAGAGATAGGTACCCTAAGGTGTAACGGAAGGACGGACGGACACACGGACGGACACCCCTATCACTATTTACCCCCCACTTTTTAAGCGGGGGTATAAAATCGACTGTGGCGTGAAACTCCATTACGCTATACTCACTCCCCAGCAGAGTTGTAAGACCGTTTTAAAAAAAATCAATACACAGTTTTTGGTTTTTCCAGCACAATATTCTGATGATTTTCATATCGATACAAATTATTGTATGATAATATAATGTCGAAAATTACTCGTTTCCTTTTCTTGTAATACCTGAACCTTTTGTTCATTGTTTTTCTCTTTCAGTTTTTATTTTTAGATTTATTTCGGAAACCAGGGTTACGGACACCTGTCATTATTAGCGTCATGATGCATTTGTCTCAACAGTTTTGTGGTATCAATGCAGTAAGTATACAAACATCGGAACACACGTGCTCTAAACACCCACGATGCACCAGGCATTTCATTTCTAAAGCTTTGCATTTTGCCCCCTATTTGATAAAAAGCGGCAATTTTTCCTGACCTAAGGTTTGGATTCCGACTACCCATTTTATGGTAGTACATTAAAGCTTTCCTCAACCATTTGTGTTTGGTGATACGTGGGTGCCAATCAATGGATATTGTAAAGAAAAGCATAGATTAATTTATTTTGATACGATAAGCAATACGGCAAAATTATCGAGGGGACATAAAAAAGTTGTTTTATTTTATACATAATAAACAGTGCTGCCATGGGCCGATTTTAAATTTTTATCAAAATAATGCATTCAAAATCAGCACATGACAGTGCTAGTGGGTTTAAATTTTGACATTGTCTCTGGATACCATTTAGTCTTTATGTCTGTTGCAAGTCTAATATTGGGGTCAACTAACTCTGTGTAATCTTGTTTTTACATTTATATGTATTTTGTTATTTTTTGTTCCTGTGGATTCTGGCCATATCCAAAAACATTTAGTGTCATTTTTTTAAAAAATTTGTTAGTTATTCCATGGGTTTTGTTGTAATATTTTCTTGTTGACTTTGTATATTATAGTAATGACATTATTTTTTCATAAAAGATGTGGACTTTTTTCTGACTGCATAATTTTGCGCGTGTAAAATTTCACGTTCATTTTTTCCCTCACACAAAGAGTTTTTTTTTAATTTCTTCCAAATTATGGACTTTTTATGTGTCTAGTACTAACACGCACTTAGGACGGCTTTAATGTGCTAGCTCATTGAGTCAGTATGCCACAGTTATATTTTAGTAACACTTTGTGAACCAGTTGAAACTATGTCCTCTTAATAATGATCCAGGATACAAAGCAGCGGATTAATCTTAAATTTTAAAGTCTTGTGTATGCCCGGGCCAGGGTTCGAAGCCATACCGCCCATTTTTGAGGCGGGCGCTTTACTACTTAGCCACCGGTTCAGTCGAGCAATTATGTCCGTTTTTATTTTATTTTGTAGGTTGTCTACTATTCTACAAGTATATTTGAGAATGTTGGTTTAAGTGAGATAAATGCACAGTATGTCACTTTAGGAAGCGGTGCGGCTAACATCTTGATGACCTTCGTGTCCGCTAGCCTGATGGACAGATTGGGACGGAGAACATTATTTCTGGCGTCACAAACCGGATTGTTTGTCTTCAGTCTGACCTTTTCTATAGCTTACATATTCCAAGTAAGTGTCCTCTCGAAACCTTTTTTTTTAATCTATTATTTTCGTGGTTCTAAGTAAAATAACATTTTGTGGGAAAATAAATCCGTTTAGGATAATTTAGCTGACATGTAAACTCGTGGCTCAGAGTATTCACGAAAACAACTTATTCGCGAACTCTATTTTAATCATACATGTATGTATAGACTTTGTTCTGATTTATTCCAAAACAGAGTGTTTAAAAACCTTCATCTCGAAACCATACTCAGTTTACAAGTACTGTAAATTGGAACATTTGCTTATGGCAAAATGCGAAAATAAAACTTTCAGGAATAATTTATTTTGATTTAGTTTGCTGGCATTGGAACTGAGCGTCATCTGACGTCTCAAGAAACTCCGCACAGGTAACGATATCAATGAAATATTTTTGTTTTAAGCGTAAAATCCTATTCCACCAGCCAATCAATCAATAGTCTATTTTCAGTCCAGTCATGTGTTGTCGCAGTTATTGTGTATCCTGGAAGTAAAACACAATCAATTATCTATTTTCAGTCCAGGTATCAGTGGTTGACCCACGGTTATTGTGCATCATATCCGTAAAACCCAATCAGTTAATTAAATCAATCGACCAATCAATCAATCGTCTATTTTCAGTCCAGTCATCAGTGGTTGACCTATGTGTGTGTTGTCACAGTTATTGTGTATCGATTGACGTTTGCAATAGGAACAGGTAAGTCAACAATCTGAAATTTTTGCTTGTGATGCATCAATCGATTCCAATGTCCAACCAGGTGAAGCACCAAACCATGAGTATAAGGAAAAGAATAAATATGTTTCTTTATAATATGATCTTCTCAATGTTCCGTTCAATAAAGCAATGATTGCACACATATAATGTCGTTGTTGCGACCTTGGTAACCACCGCACGACATTCCAATGTGCGCTAGGTATGACGTCGACCGTAGTTTGTTTGACTAACACACTTCTGTTAATTTAGTAAAAACAACTCTTACAAGTTGTAAAAAAAATTGGTGTTTCTTATTTTTTCTATGGAAATGAGAAAAAATGTATATTATATTTTTGACATAATTGTACCCAAAATAAAATGCAAAATTTTTTGGGCGTATGTACGCTTCAACATAACTTTTGTGTAATGCGGTCAATCAGTAGAGAGGATTACACATCTGGATTATATAATAAATACAATCTTGCATTCGTGTTTATGTAATGTTGAATAAATCAAATTCGTTTAATTATGTAGTTGTGCAACTCAAATTTCAACTCATTATTCAACTCTTTTAATAAATTTTACATTGCATAAACACTCATGTAAGATCCTCTATTTATACAATTCATGTTCCATATTTTCAGTAGATTTTCCCGTGAAGTAACAGGTGCAACATTAAATGCGTAATTTTTAACTACCAAAATATCTAAAAATGTCACTAAAATGTCTGAAAATGTTACTTAAATGTCCAAATTGTTACTGAAATATTTGAACACGTTTCTTAAATGTGTTAAAATGTTACTAATTGCATGGAAAACTCTGAAATTGTAAAGAGAATATCCGAAATTGTTACTTAAAAATCTGTAAATGTCTAAAATTGTTACAAATAGTTCCAACAATAGTGTTCATACGTATTGTTATTTTCAGGTTCTATTCCATGGTTTTTTGTGGCGGAGTTGTTTTCACAGCGTGCCAGACCCTCAGCTGTTAGTTTAGCCACTGTCGTTCATTGGCTGTCCAATTCCATTGTGGCATTGCTATTTCCGGAATTGCAGGTATATTATGTTTTTTTAAATATTAAGTTATGATGGGGAAAACTAGAAAGCCTTTAAAATGCTAATTAATACTGAATAATTTTATCATCTTAGTTCCTTTACAAAAATCAACATACTGGTATGTCACGAACAAACCCTGCCTTTGAGTGGGGAAAAAAATGAATATACTGAAAAGTTGAAAATTTTGGTTTTACAGAATACTGAAAGTATGCATATTTTTTGTTCAGGATTTGAAAAATGGTTGCCATACCAACAGAAAATCCTTTGGACCTGATGTATTTCAGGTCGTACCTAATGTATACACACAATATCTAAAAGTATATGGGTATGTGTTTCAATTAGTGTTTCCCGTGATGTATACTGAAAACACCAAGTTTCATATTATAATATGCACTGGTTCATGATAATCATGTCAAGTGGCCAAGTCAAATTTGTATACTTTTAATTAGAAATTAACATAAATTGTCAAACGCCTTTTGTTTCTATTTACAGAAGTGGATTGGGTCGTACTCGTTTATACCGTTCGTTTGTTTGTTGGCGTTGTTTCTTATATTTGATTTTTGGAAAGTACCAGAGACAAAGGGCAAAACTATTGAAGAAATTACAATGATGTTTGAACAAGACAAGAATGAATCTCACCAAAGTTCAAAATAATAAAATTCTTCAATAAATATGTATTTATATGTGTATATGTGTAATGTTTTTGCTCTATAAAACTCTGATACCAAATGTAATTGCATGAGGCCTATTATTTTCATTGATAACGTGATGTCACTCACTTTTACTTATAAATATATACGTGTGACGTCATTCATTTTTTTGATGTTCCAGGGACTGGAATTGCAGAAGTACATTTTAAGTAGTAAAGATACGTCTAAACAACAAAATATAACCATTGAACTTTTATTGCGTCAGTGTGCATATTTTTCCCTTTGCACAACAATGGGAAAATATTTTCAATTGCGCCAGTGTGCGTTATTGTTCAATTTGCACAGCAATGGGAGTTATTAAACAATTAAACTGTTTTGAAATGACGTTCATAGTGAAATGCAACCGGTGTCAGGGTATTATCACCTGAAAGGTACGGTACAGGTCTAAAGAAAGTTTTACCCTCAGCCAATCAAAAGCAAGCATACCGGCCCGTGTCCAAATCACAATCCCAAAGTGAAGTATAAATTTAATAAAATTCCTGCAGGGAAGTAAGGCCGGGAACCCTGGACGGGTAAGCACACCCTGTTTAGCTAGCTACGCCCGCCACATGGTAACATACCGGCAGATCATCTTTTTTCAATTAAAAATACATTCTGATAGCTTTTTCATTTCTGCGGTCATTATCTGGCCCTTAACAGCTGAGGTTCGACTTTTTGTCGTTAATCTAGTGCAAACTTTCGGCATAGCTGTACTATATTTCTTTCTTGGTGTTTATTATACAGAGGTGTTGAGAATTTATTTGTTCAAACTATTGCTTCTCATAAAATCACAGTGATTGGTTGTTTGGTTAAATGTTGCTTAACGTCGCATCAGCAATGTTTCAGCTATTTGCGACGAGAACTATTTTATTAACCTCTATGGATTAATCTATGAACAGGTTCTTGTATGTTTGTGAAGTGCACGCGTGTTTTATGGTCTGCCTTGTACTAGCGCGCACTTAGGGAGACTTTAGCGTGCTAGCTCACAGAGTCAGTACGCCGCAGACAAGCATACCACTCCCCCAGTAACATTATACTGATACCAGGTGATCCATTAAAGGCCAACGGCAAGGAAAATTCACTTTCCCACATGTGGTCTTGGCGGGGCTCGAACTCACAGCGATGACAGACCTAGATTTCTAGACTGGCGTCTTATCCATTAGGCCAACGCGGCCTCCCAAAATAACAGACGAGTCTTGTTGCTCGTAAAGTTTCACCGTCACTAACCTAGAACTGTGTTTTGGATCAGGGTAGATCTGTAAATTCCCATTGTGTGGTTTTTTTTTATCGATTAGCGTAATTAGTTAAATTACACACATAGGAACTAGAACTACTGTGCATAAAGGCTATTTTGAACATGCATATATTGCGATTAAATTTTTAATTTTAATTCTTTGTTAAAATTTTAATTATATTCAGCACAGAAAATGGAGACCTAATTAGAAAAAATATGTTTTGTTAAATCAGTCTATCTGAGAGTGTATATACCATAAATTTTGTCATTTTTTCAAGAATATCAAAATGGTTAAGTATAAATATTCCCATTAGGTGCCTCATTATCTTTTGATTATATGTAGGTCGACCAGGTGTGAATTTTCTTGATTCAATCACGCAAGTGAAAGATAAATTTTTTACATTTTTACCCAACATTCATTTGTAATTTAGGGCCCAAATGGTTAGCTGGAGTATATATTTTCTGTCACAAATATACAGACGTTAACCAAAACATGCATCATTGACAAGAATATACTTTTTAGTTAGGTCTCTGAATAATGAATAAATGTGCACTGTTAATTTTTCCAACCAATTCTTTATTAAAACGTAATTTACAATATTCCATGGTCAAAATAGCCTTTATGCACTGTATGCCACAAAGAAACTAGAACTATGCCACTGGTTGCCACAGTATCCAGTATCATCATAAGTCTCAATATGCATTTAACTTGTTGTCAGTAACAATTGGCACGTTCTTGGTTTAATTGCCTACACAAGTTAATTTCAATAATATCAAGAATCCTTGTTCACACTAGTACGTTTTTATTATTTCGCAAATGACGTGGAATATCTTGCCGATTTCGCATAGTGGTTTCAAGCGCGCCCTTACTTTTCGTCGGATCACAGTGCCTCTCACTGCCTAGGTTCGAATTGCACTTTACTTTTAACAGATCCTAGTGGATCAAAGTTTTCACTTCGCTTGCCGAAGGTCGGAAGATTTCTCCATGACTGTAAATCAATTTTTATTTCGCTTGTAATAACCTTTCGCGTATTTTGCGAGGACGAAATAATCGCGAAAATTAAACGCCGCGAACTTGTTTTCGAAAATGATTATATTAATACCAAATATTCAGTCCATATCGCGAAAGTGTATTGTCGCGATATGCTTTTGTTAAGAGAATCGTTAAAGTTAATACCAGCAAAAAAAAAGTTGGTTTACAGTTTTCCAGAAATGATCACCGCGACATATTCAGTGGAAGTATATTGACTAGGGCAAAACATTTCATAACGTCACTCTTCTGTCTGTTTTCGTTAGTTGTAGTTATTTTTTCTGGATGTTAAAATGCACAGATAAGTAGGTTATGACGACCCCCTTCCGTTTTATAGGAAATTTATGTCACCATTCACTTTGAAATCTTTAAAGTGCGTTGTAGTGCGACCGTCTAGTGTTGTAAAATTAAAACTGGTATAATTTGTAATATTATATATTGCAGTCACCACAGTATTGTTGATAGGTTTGATGTCTCTGTGTCCAGGATTGCCCTTGATATATTTGACGTCTCATAGTTCCATGTTCCTTTCACACAATTTTGATTACACACGTGGCGGGTGTAGCTAGCTAAACGGGAGGAGCTTACCCTTCCGGAGCACCCGGCCTCACTTCCCTGGTGGAAGTTCACGTGTTTAACCTAACTTGTCAGTTCCAAAGTTTTTACTTTGCTTTGGATTACATGTATACATGTCTTGAGACGTTTCTTAACCAGAACATTTCTGCTCAATCACTGTTGTAAATGCCATATAACTAATGCGATATTATTGATTTTCGCGATGTAAAAAATTTCATTGTTTTTGTGCAAACCCTGATTTCCGAATTTATACATCAACGAAACTGTATATATTACAAATCATATAATAACATAAATACTTTACTTTACACTAAAATCACAAACCATGGAATAACGAACGACCCCACGAAATAGTACATGTATTTGTCCCTAAACCACGAAAATTAGGCACCATCAAAATAAATTAGTTCTCAATTTTTTTAAACATTTCCATGTTGACTGAAACGTAGCCTCGCCATTCATTCAGATAATTACATTCTAGAAAAATAATTTAAAGATTAAAAAATTGCAAATCGATAAAGAATTTTCGTCTTTAAGGATAGGTTTATATTATTCTAAGTAATACGAAAATTGATCACAATATATACATTTATAAATTATCTGTTTCTCTTCTTAAAAATTCTCTACCGTTCCATTTTAATGGTTTCTGATTGGTGGCAGAACTAATTCAGACTGTCCACGTAAAGACTTTCTGTTAGAGTTAAATTGTTCATCTATAACAGAAGACAGCATTTTTTCATCAATGTTTTCCAACAGTGTCTTCCTACTTTTACTTACAGAATGGTCTGCAAAGTTTGTAGAACTTTTACTCAGACTATCACATGAAACATGACCAATGTTTGCAGTAGATTGAATTCCGTGTTCTAATAATGCTTTAGCAGACGTTCTGTTCGATTCCGGCTTGGAAATCTTTGAAGCAATTGATCCAATTTCCTTGCGTGTTGGAGTTCGCAATTTTCTTCCTCTACGTTTACTGTTATCCTTTGGTGATTCTGGCGGATGGGGTACGATTTCGCTGATTTCACTTGATTTTCCAACAGGTCGCGGAACAATGCGACAGTTTTTATCTCCTAATGATTTTTCAGGCTTATTGGCGCTTGTAACTGAATTCTTTGGTACAGTAACTGATACCGAGTTCCTGTCATTCAATGACCTGTTTACATTGACAGCCAAACTATCATTCTTACTTTTGTCTTGCTTCTCAGATATATATGATTTGCATCTCTCTGATCTAGACCTAGCTCGTTTGGTAGGACTTGATGTCGGCGTTATAGGTGGAAGCAGAATGACGTTTCTTGATTTCTTTGTGATGACATTGTCATCTTCTAGAAAATTTAGACTTCCATTGCTTTTAACTTTGCACTTAGTATTTAATGTTTCTTTCGTTCTACCGTTCTCTTTTTCTCTCACAGAAATTGTGTCATGGTAACTGTTTTCAGGCTTGTCCTTATTAACTTCTGGATTATCATCTTCATCATCGGACCATGGCAGATATTCATCAATGACTTGGGAAATTATGTGATCATAAGGTGTTGATTCTCTGGTCTCTTCCTTGATTTGGTCCCGGGCAATTTGTGGACCGTAAAGCGTCGGTTCTACTGAAACGCCATTGTCTCCTTCTTGAAGTAATAAACTTGTATTGGTTTTAACTTTGTCTTTAGTTTTTAATGCTTCTTTTTTTCTATTGTTTTCTTTTTCTCTCACAGTAATGTTGTCATGGTGACTGTTTTCAGGCTTTTCCTTATCACCTTCTGGATTATCATATGCATCATCTTCATCATCATCTGACCATGGCATATATTCACCAATGACTTGGGAAATTATATGATCATAAGGTGTCGGTTCTCTGAACACGTCCTTGTTTTGGTTGCGGACATTTAAATGATCACGAGGCGCTGTTTTCCGTGACACAACCGTGGTTTGATCCCGAGGAATTTTGTTACCATAAGGCGCCGGTTCTCTTGATGCGACTTTTCTTTGGCCACTTTCTTTCATATAATTAACAGAAATTGGTATCAAAGATTGTCGCTGTTTTTTAGACTTGTTATGGAACTTATTAAATGTTCTCTTTTGTGGCATTGTAAAATCCCGGGTAATTATATGACCATAAGGCGCCGGTTCCCTCGAAAGGACTATTCTTTGGCACTTTCCTTTCATGTAATTAACCGAAATGGGTATCAAAGATTGTGTTTGAGACTCCTTACGGAACTTATTTAAAGTTTTTGTTTGTGGCATCGTAAAATCTCTGATTATATCGTTCCTCGAAACAGGGATTCGTCTGTCCATGTTAGATTTATCATGGTCTGCTTTGGCCTTATTATCGAATGCATCAGAAACTGTAGGCTCAGATCCATGGGTTTTTCTCTTCCTCTGAATTACATCACGTTTTGATTGTCCCTCTTTTAAACGAATACGTGGCGAATGCACATTGCTGTTTGGTGGTTTTCTTGGTGTCGGTGTCTTGTAGGCCACTTTTTGCCTGATAAACAGCGGTATCTTTGTTTTCCCTTTAACTGGCACTGGTTTTGCATGTATTCTTATATTGTCCAAGAGAAAATTTGATTTCTTTGTGGAGCCGAATCTGTTTAAAGCTTCATGTTTAATAGGAGCAGATGCGGGCCTGCAAACAACCTTTGCATCACTTACTGACTGACCTCCTTCTGTAACACTGATGACCAGGTGGCGATTGTTACCACTTTCCTGTTTCGATGCCTTGTGAAGCAGCAGGTTTTATATAGATAAAGCTTTTGTCCCTGATGTCTTAACAAATGCATCTTTTCCCTGTTTTCGCAGGTTTTCTATTCTTTCTAAAATCTTTTATCCACTTCCATGTTTTCCAGGGTTTTCTTTCCTTTGTCATTATCATTCTTAGTTATCTCTTTACTGGTTGTACTTGTATCTGTTTTTATCTTACCACACTACTATTTCTCTGTTTTGCGATCTTTGGGGTAACCTTCTTTGAGTTGCTTTGTCTTTATTAACGTGTAACTTTGATTCCACATTTGTCTTTCTTGTGGTCTTTGTAGGCGCTTGGCTTTTATTCTGAACTATTCTATCAGTACAATCATTATTCTCTTCCCTCATATATTTTTTCTTTGTGGCTTTCAGGTCAGTATTTGTAACACTTTGCTGTGTTTTAACACATGTGCCCCCATTTATCACCATTGTATCTTCATTTTTCATTTTTAAGCTTGCTCCATTATTCTTTGCCTTTCCTTTACCGACCTTTTCTTCTTTATTTGCAATCATCTCAATGTATACGTGTTTCTGGATGTCATTTTCTTTGATCTCCTTGAAGCCTTGTTTCTTTTCATCGTACCAAATAACATCTTCAGTTTGTTGATGAAATACTTCAACATCATTTTTCTTTATATAGCGTTGACAATGGTAATAAAAGTATGGGTGTTTTTCTTTGAAGTTCTCCACCTTCTCTTCTGCGACATGATAAGTTGTTCTGTAAAACGGATGTCTAAAATAAATCCCGGGTCTTAGTTTTTTAAATCGAAATATTGTCCCAAATTCTTCCAAAAATTGTAAATTAAGATGTGCAATCACGGGAGAAAATGTTATCATAGGTACTGTCGGAGTCCATGTTTTCCTCAAAGCATTTTCTTCTATCAATTTCGGTATTACCTCTGTAAGTAATTTTTCCTTTCGTTTTACTGTATTTAGATCATCCACTATATCTTGTTTACGTTTTCGAACCCAATTGTCGCATTTGTTAACTTTGAGTGACACTGAGGCGGGGAATTGTTTGGCTTCCATCCAAAAGTCCGCTCTAAGCTCTGTTATTTTGACCTTCATCTCTTCATTGCTCTTCTTTGTTCTGTCAACTCTCAGTTCAGCTTTGTGTACAGCTATGTTAAGTTGTGCCTTACATTTCACCATATCTTTTATTTGCTTCACATTTTGTTCAATCAGGTTTTTCAAATTCAGGAGAATTCTACAATTTAACAAAAGAGCATCTTTAATTTGCATATCTATCCTGTTTTAAAGGGACCAAATGGTCTAAAGCGCGTGCTCACAGCACATTTCATCTAATTCAAGTCAATTCGCCCCACGGTAAATTCGCCCCCGTCGAATTCGCCCTCACTGTCCACAAATTCGCCCCATGTTAAAATCGCCCCTTTCAAAATCGCCCCCACTTCTTGCAAATTCGCCCCACTGTCAAAATCGCCATTTTTCCAATAACCATATAACAATTTTTTTTAATTTTTTATAAAAACTCAAATAAAAAAAATAATGCTACCTTAGAAATGAAACATATCAGTGCATTCATTTAATAATGGATTTAACTTTTTTGTTTAAATGTATTATTAAACGTAGTCAATGTTGCTTTTGACAAAATAATTTTTATTTATAAAATACCGACATATTAGAAGCGGTCAAGTGGACAATGCATATGCTGTTACCAGGAATAGAGAAATTTTTTTCGTAAGGAGCGCCTCAGTGGTATGTTGAAAAGTATATTTTTAATGATTTCTCTCAACGATTTAATCTATCAATACTCTAATATTATTATTTAATAAACGTTAAGTATTTTCTTTTTACTGTACCCACTGTTATGATCCGATCATAATCTTACAAAGGACTTTTGATATGAATGCGCGACAAAAAACATTGCAATAAAAACAATACACATTCAAATAAATTGTGTGTAGTTAATTAGGCATACCCGAGGTCGTAACAAAAATAATTTTATGTTACTTTTACAATCTCAATAAAAGAAAATGATTTTTCAAAAATTGGAGGCGAATTTGACAGTGGGGGGCGCATTTGCAAAAAGTGGGGGCGAATTTGAACGGGGGCGATTTTGACATGGGGTGGGGGCGAATTTGATGAAAGTGGGGGCGATTTTGACGGGGCGAATTGACCTGATACCATTCATATCAGTAACACTCCTCAGTGCGAGTTACAACCAGTAAAGATCCTACTTTGAGAAACAACCTTGCCAAAGATTGGTGGATTTTTTCAGATTTCAGAACTGACCGCCTAGTTGTAAGTGAAGGAATACTGATTGCGGTGTAAAACTTCATCACTCCGTCCCACACCAATATCTCTTTCTATAGAACAACTATTTAATATCAACAACACAACTCTCTTGATTAGTTAAAAAACGAAATGAATGAATACGATACCCTTGTAGAGGACAAATATTCTCTTATTCAATTTTCTTATGTAAAGGTAGTCTCGGTCTCCGAACTACCGGCTTACGGATTAATATCGTTTCTCAATAATTAATTATGCTTATGTACCTTGATCGTATTAAATGGCAAGTGAATGTTTCCCAAAAGTATGTAGAGACAAACAACTTAACCTGTCCGCTTGACCTTTCATTAAGAATATTCATATAGGGGACCCATTTAATACATGGACAGTGTTAACTGAGGATTTCCTGTTGGTACATACACCTTGCAAGTGTTTACTTTTTAAAACATTGTGACGAAATGAACAAGTGTGTTTCCTATTAATAATTGTACTCGTCCATATTTAATATTTAAATTAAAGGTCAAACAGACAGGTTAATAGTGTTTGTCTATATTTTAATTAGAATATGTCACTTACTCTTTTCGACTGTCCATCACCATTGGGTCAATATATAGACCGGTCTCTGGGGATGTGTTTGAATTATCTTTAACATCATTTTGTTTTCCGGAATCTTTTAAAATACATCAAATAGACAAATAGACATTATAACAGCAATAGAACAAAAAGTGATTCTTAAATGGATTATAAATTAAAGGGAAAAATATATGTTTAATGTCTTAATTAAATGGGACCTCGGTGGCCAAGAGAATCGCAGCAACCGCCTAGGTTCCAGAAAGTTTATCAGTAAGCTTGCCGAATGATCGGTGGCATTGCAAGCACAGTCCCTCAAAATGTTAAATGGCCGTCATCACAATAGAATGTCTATGTATCGAAGATTGCCCCCTCAGTTTTATGATGTTGCGTCTGTAGAAGGTGCTTCCTCTTCCGGAGCAACCGGTCTCACTTCCCTGGTGGAAGTCGATGTGTTTTAACAGAATTTGCTATTAAACAAAGTTTTTACTTTGCTTTTGGGTTTTTGATTTGGACATAGACATGTATGTTTGTGGTTGACTTTTGGAATTGTGACTTGGACATGGACTGGCATACTAGTGTTTAATGTAGATCTGCTAATTGCTATTAACCTACCATTGCTGTTTTTAAGATCGTCTTTCACATCGATATGCTTTCGTGCCATTTGTTCATCTGTGTCTGATAGAGAGCAGGCACCAATTGATGTGACGACATCTTCTCTGATAAAGGTGGCACACTCTTCTGTGTTTAATAGATAGCCATCTTCTTTGTTTGACGCCTCTTTCTCTGCGTTTGGTTTGGTATTCATTCGTTGAACACTTCCTGGCAGAGATCCAGTGGCCTTGGATAAGGTATCAAGGTTTTCCTGTGACGTGGAATCGATCTGTACATCGCTGTTTGATAGGGAACAGGAGCCTATGGACATGCTATCATCTTCGTTATCAATGGTGTCCATTTCATTAAGCATACATCTATTTCAAAACAAAACAAAACATTTTCATATTTGTCTTTTTGACCATATATTGTTTGCTTGTTTTATTCGTGTGTTCTTTGTTACTTTTGATATTGCAAAATATGTCATATTTCAGCTGCATATTCCTTTCTTCTGTTTAATAACATATTATACGAGTATTATTTTACAGCACTACACGGTCGTTCCAAAATACGTTCCTCAGCAATAGAACTTCTACCAAATTTTTTCTAGGGGTTGAAAAAATATCAGATAGGCCTAAAAGATATTTCACCAAATGAACTGAGTGAGTATACCTTAGTGTTTGAGGATTTTAATATATTTTTACTAGTATCAAATTTAGACATATTGAGCAACTTTTAATGTTGTCTAAATACGATATAAGGTACAAGACAATATCAACTTAACATGAAGATCCCTAACTTAAGAGCTCATGTTTTATGTTCTAAGTGAAATGTCCTTGACTTGGATATAACCTCTCTCTCTCTCTCTCTCTCTCTCTCTCTCTCTCTCTCCTTACCTTCTCTGTTCCATATCCAATGGTCTAATTTCTGAACTTGATGTGTCATATTCATCATAATTGTATCTGTTCTGTACATCCAATACTCTTTGTTCTGGAGTTATATCTCCTTCAGAATCATATTTATTCTGTTCATCAAGGTTTATGCTATATTCCGGTGTTATATCTCCTTCAGAATTACATTTATTCTGTTCAGCCAGGTCTGTGTTGTATTCTGGAGTGTTTGTTGTGTCGCCATCAGAATAACTTTTCTCTTTAGAAACATCTCCAATATCTGTTTTATCTTAAAAAAGGAGAGAGAAATAGACATTTTGCATCCATCTTACACTACATTGGGTATGAGATATTTCATTTTCAATTTGAATTTCAAATGAGGCGAGTGTAGATAATTACACAGAAGATGCCTATATTTCCAGAGCACATTTCCTCACTTCCCTAGTGACCACTGTGGTAGCTCAGTTGGTAGAGTGCTCGCTTCCGTAAATAGTAGGTCGTGGGTTCGAACTCTGACCCGGTCTGACACAAAACTTGAAAGTGGACAGTTCTTACGCCAAGCACGCGGTATTTCGAGATGACAGTCACGGTTCTTTCGGATTGGAACTTAAAATAAACGAGGTCCGTGCAACAGTAGGCGTGGTACAATAAAGAACCCCCCCCCCCAGTGTATAATGCCATCAGCGCAACGCACAGGCAAACTTTCTGCACCTTCGCCTATAGCTGAAAGTGAAATATAAGTGAAAAGTTCTTGACTGGGACGTTAAACACTATTACTCACCTCAACTCAACTCCCTGGTGGAACCCGCGTTTAGTAAATTTGCCAGTTTTTAACGGGTTTTTTTTTTTACATGGATTTGTATGTTTGTTATTTAATATGTAGCTTTAATGGTTCCCAATGATCCCATGGACATTACAACCAGAGTGACTTAAAACTGGGATACATTTAGTTTCAGGTCATATGGCTAAGGAGAAATGGGGTTGGGTAGTTCGAATGCGAGGTTTCTGTCCAGTATTGATTACACATTTGGTGCTTTCTACATAGCTTTACAGTTGTTAGTATTCCATTTTATTTAAACATGTTGAAATAAATTCTGAAACTCAATATAAAGTACATTACAGACACACCGAGCTAACGAAAAGGAGTCAAAGCTCGGCTGCCGAGTTGCCGAGATATGGATAGCTGGTGGCATGGAAGTTGTCCAGAGATAGATAACAGCTGACAAGGGCTGACAAGTTGGCGATTCGGGATCAAGTTTAACTTACGACAGGTCTGTATTTTAAATGTTTAACTTACCTGTAATGGAATGTT
This sequence comes from Anadara kagoshimensis, assembly GCA_021292105.1. Lineage (NCBI taxonomy): Eukaryota > Metazoa > Mollusca > Bivalvia > Arcoida > Arcidae > Anadara > Anadara kagoshimensis. The sequence goes on along the minus strand of CM037870.1, from coordinate 16,203,625 downwards.
CCTCTACTATATCACCATTATCTTGGCCGTTCTGTACAGAATCATCGATCTCCGGACTAATGGTATCGGGACTTGTGCATGAACCAATTTTAAACAACTCTCTCAGACTGCAAAAGAATACGATGTAGATAGTATAACCATTTGAATATAGGTAAACTTCACTTCATTTGCCGACTCGTAAGTAAGAGGTCGTGGGTTCGATCCCGGCCGGGTCTGACCCAAGATTTGAATGTGGTTAGTGACTGTTCTTTCGCAAATCACTCGGTATTACGAAATGAAAGTCATGGTTCTTTCGGATGGGAACTTAAAATAAACGAGGTCCCGTGTCACGGTGAGCTTGGCACGCTAAAGAACTCTGTTGTATAATGCCATTAGCGCATTGCACAGGCAAATTGTTTGCACTTTCGCCTATAGCTGGCGACGTCTCGATATAAGTGAAATATTCTTGACTGGGACGTTAAACACCAGTACTCAAATCAACTCAACTCAACTCAACCCTTCTCAATAAAACGAGAGCCTTGGCGGTCGAGTGGTCTAAAGGGCGCTCTTTCGGATCGCAGCGACTCTAACCGGGAATCCCACTCAGACAGATCATAGTGTGAGAATGTTTTCAGTTGCTTGCCGACGTCGGTGGTTTGATTTCCTCCACCATCCCTGAACTGACCGCTTCGGTATAATGTGAAAGAATCTTCTTGACTTGGGATTAAAACACCATTGCTCTACTCTACAATAAATAAAACGCCCGATTTATTTTGCGGTAGCTCAAATGGTAGAGTGTTCGCTCCGTAAGTGGGAGATTATGGGATCGAACCCCGGCCGGGTCTGTCCCAAGACTTGAAAGTGGGTAGTGACTGTTCTTTCGCCAAGCACACGGCATTACAAAATGAAAGTCACGGTTCTTTCGGATGGGAACTTAAAAAAAACGAGGTCCCGTGTCACGGTGGGCTTGGCACGATTAAGAACCCTGCTGTATAATGCCATCAGCGCAACGCACAGGCAAAGTTTCTGCACTTTCGCCTACATCTGGTGACGTCTCGATATAAGTGAAATATTCTTGACTGGGACGTTAAACACCAATACTCTACTCTTATTCTTAAACTTTTTAACACGTTTAACACATTTTGATTCTTAAATTTCATATACGACCAAATAATTATTTATAAACAATTTCAATTATCAATTATGTTTTAATGTTTTCTTATGATTTTTAAGCTTCTGGTTTGTTGGATGAAGCCCTGTCATTTGAAGTAATTTTTAATTTATTTCTTCAGGTTTTTATTTATTTATTTATTTATTTATTTATTTATTTATTTATTTATTTATTTTATTTTATTTTATTTTATTTTATTTTATTTTATTTTATTTTATTTTTTGTTTTATTTATTTTTAAGGGCGTTGTCGCACCAGGTTAAGTAGAATTTATATATTAGTATTTTTTATTTAGACTTATTTTTTAACAAATCACAATTTAGACTCTAACAATTAACAATTTATATCGCATAATTTGATCTATTTTACTAAGTTTCTTCAGTTGTAATACGCTATTTCAAAAACAAGAATGTTTAGCTAAAACTCACCTCTTTCTTTTCCCACTTTTCTTCCGATTTTTCGGCATTTTTAAGAAATCACTAATGATCATCAATTTTTTACACTAAACTTTTGTGTTTGTTAATCGTTGTCAAGTAGGGATGCTGGGCGGATATAGCGTTACTTTAATTGTTGCAAACACGTGACTTCATTATCGTTGCCAAGCAGGGATGCTAGGCGGATATGACGTTGCCTGAATTGTTGCAAACACGTGATATTTTTTTTTCGAGAAAAATGTCATGGAGGGATTGTCAGGGGGATATAACGTCATCTTAATTGACTTGATATTCGGGCAAAAATCTGTCTAATTTGTTCAAATCGTAATCAAGAAGGGGTGTTGGGCGGACATTGCGTTGCCTTTATTGTTGCAAACATAAATATTTTGGTGCAATTTGCTTTTTCGATACATTCATGTTTAAGTTTGAACACATTTGCTTGGCATAATAATCAATTCATCGAAAATTGCAATTATTTGCGATCGCCTCACCTAACGCGTAAGATTTCCACACATGTGATGGGTGTAGCTAGCTAAACAGGAGATGTGTGGAACCCCTATATGTAGTAACTACCACAAATGTAGTAACGGTCACAAATGTAATAAAATAGTGTCACATATGTAGTAACGAACCACAAATGTAGGAACGACTGTTACCACAAATGTAGTAACAATTTTTGTTACCACAAATGTAGTAAATGAAAACCGCTAAATGTAGTAACGAAATTTTTGAAATTTAAGCGTTAGAAACCAGCATTTAAGGTACGTTCTAACCCGATAGAAGCGACAGTTATTCCGATAGAAGTGACTTATAACGCGTTAGACGTGACTTTTAACCCGATAGAAGGGAATTCTATCCCGATAGAAGTGTCTCTGATTTCGATAGAAGTGACTTTTAACATGATACAAGTGGCTTTTAACGCGTTAGAAGTGACTTTTAACCCGATAGAAGGGCTGAATTTTATCCTGATAGAAGTGGCTCTAATTCCGATATAAGTGACCAAACTACCAAAGAAAAATATATGTATAAATTGTTAATTTCGCTGTTTTTTTCTATTCGCTGAAAACTATCAGTGTCACATAAATCAGTACATTACAAAATGATTAACATAACATCTAATAGTAATTCAGATATAAATGTAATAAATAACTACTAGCTATAGTATCTTATAATCCTTGTAGCAATGTATTATGCGGTCACGGTGAGCGATAATGCCAATTGGCCTCTTATTTTCATTATACTTCGGTTTGTAAAGTACATGTAAAAGGACTATGTATGATAAGAGGGTCAAAATGGCCCTTGTAGCAGAAATACAATTTTTGGTATATTAATACATGAACATATGACATATTTGAAAATAGAGGTCATTTACCTGTCTGACCTCTATAATGACCTTGAATTGGGGTCAAAGGTCATAAGGGTCAATCAACTATTTTCTGTTGTTTCTTGTGTATTTTAATTAATTTTTATGATGTGTAACATTATTTTCCAGTTAAAATAAAAGCATGTGTATAAAAAATAGGAAATGTCTTGCCGAAATATTGATCTCAACTGGTTTTTTTCTGGATTTTTAAAATGAAGAGTGAAAAAAAACGTTACATGACTACATAATATTTTAGTTGTTTAGTAAATATGACACGTCTCTATTGGAATTTGAGTTAGAAATGTGAAATTGATAATATAGATCAATTATATGAAACAAAATTAGCACCATTTAATAAGAAGACTTGTGAACTAATGATAATTACGGAAAGGGGGATAACTCATTTAGTGTAAACAGAACACTAATACCAATCAAGAAATCATGTTACTACCTTTGTAACACATTTAACCAGATTTTTTTTTCACTTGAAACAGACATCAATTTTCTGTTGCAAAATATACATTTTGTATTACTCCCAAATCTGCAGAATATGGGAAGCCTTATGCTATTTGGGCTACCTTTAGATGTGAAATGATGTTTTGTCGTTACTCTCATCTGCCTCTTGATTGAATTTGTTTGTTCTTTTTTCATAATAAAATTAAATTCTGCATCAGTTAGAGATAAAGTCATTTCTAGTAAATTGTTTGTCAATATTTTGCTGAAGGAACCTACAGAATGCCTTGTTATCTATACTAAATCTCCCTGTTTTAGATTTTAGACATCTTTTTTAACAAACACAGCATCTATACCTGTTAGTAGGTTGAAAGTGAGGACAAATACTGATATTTTGGATTATTCTAAATGCTAGTGAAATGAATGTCAGGATGCAATAAAGATTTGGGGGTGGATGAATGTTGTTTAGCTTGATTTTCACAATTCTATAAAAAATCAATATATGAACACCTGCAGAGGAAGTGTCAAAATGAAATTGACATGCTGTCAATTTCAAACTTAAAAGTGCACAATTATTTTATCAGTACACACATTTAAAAAGACAGAAATAAGTAAAATAATGTATAATATTTGTAACAGTAATAATTAAATTAACTTTTACTGTAGGTATGTGATCTATCTAATATGTACCATCTGACAGAATTATCTCCCTTTGTGAAATTTACAAGTTGGTTGTTTTAAATTGGAAAGTTCGACCCCGGTTCATGCATTAACCACTGTGAATTTTTGCACAAAAAAATTTCATATACATATCCTTTTGATTTGGGCCTTAATTATGTTGGTTAAAGCTTGAACCCATATCTAATTTTTGAAAAGATATAGAAAATTAGATGTTTTTCCACAAATTGTATGCACAATTGGAACCCAATATAAGGCATATAATGTTTTAACAATGTTTCCCTCACAAGTTTACTACCTTTTATTAATTATTTTAAATTGAATAATGGCAAAATAAGGATTAAAAACCTGATTTTTAGCCGCATATAATTTTTAGTCTGTTGTGGTGCTGATAAAACAACAGCATTGTACATTAATGTGTTCTGAATATTTCTTTTTGCAATATTCTATATAGAAATCATATATAAGCCATATTCTGAGAAAATTTTATGACTTTATTTTAAATAAAATGGCACACTACATGTCACAGGTAGAGTATTTAACTAGTGTGGCGACACCTTTAGGGGTTTCGCGGGAAAGAATGGAATAATACGCTGCTAAAATGAGAAAGTTGTCGCCTTTATCATTTCACATCCAGAGATGTTCCGAATGAATTCGTCACTAATCCTCTAGATTGTTCCATTCTTTATATCAAGAAAACATGTAACAAAATCATTTTATGCAAATTAGTATACTACAATTTCTAAAAACAGGCCAAAATGTGCAGAAAAACACAAGTGACTAATAAAACAATTAAATTTGCTTTGGTTTACAACCAAACAAATATCGCTAAGACCATAACTTTTAAATAACATGTGTATTTTCAAGCTTGGTTTGTAATGGTATATAGACTAGAAATATGTTGACCTTTGACCCCTAGGTTAAAGGTCAAGGTCAGTTGGACAGGTAAAATATTACCATTTTCATTTAGAGTAGACCTTGATGTAATAATATGCTTAAAATAAAGATTCTATGAAGTGGGCCATTTTGACTCCCTTATCATACGTAGTCCTTTAATTTTTAAATTTAAGTTTCGTTGGGTTTTCTGTATTTTGGCAGATTTTAGTAGGGTATTTATTATTGTAGCCCACGAAACTCAAGTTGTAGGAGGTACAACGCTGTTGGTCGGTCCCTCCGTCCGTCCATCAGTCAATTATAAGTTTTCCGCATTGTTTCCTAAACACTTGCAGATACTAGGCTGAGTATTTGAATGCGAGTCAAGCACAATGAGTTGCAGATCAACGTTTTATTTTGCCACGAATCTGATTCTTTGCAATTGTCTTTAATAATTTGATTGAAATAACAGTTTTCTGCAGTTTTTCACGTAAAAGCTTGCACATATTGAACTGATTTGGCATGTGAGTCCTCTACAATGTGTTACAGATCAAGATTTTGCTTCGCTAAAATTTACGTTTTTATGATAATGACTACACTTGATTTGGTTTGGTCTAATATGTGGGAGCGACCTCACAAATGTTTTTTTTTTTAATATTTGCTGATTTTTGCTGCAAAATACACTTACAGGTGTCTTCTGAATATTGCAATTTGACCAACTAGATGAACAATGCAACAACAACCCCCCCGAAATAAAAAAAATACAAGCAAACAACCGGATATATCAAGACTTCACCAGCTATATGCGAAGTGACAGAAAGTTTGACCCATGGAGTGCAATGAAATGAGCTAGGGTTCTTTAACGCGCCACACCTGGTTTTAGGGTCTTTCCTTACCCTAATGGCTTTAATTTCAAAATACAATTTTTAAGTCTTGGTCAGACCCTGCCCGGGTTGCGAACCCGCGATCTTTCACACACGGACTTACCTTCCGTGACGGAAAGTGGAATCATAAACAAACCAAATCAATTTAATAGAACTCAACACATCGAAGATTGGAGTGTGACCTATAATAAATCTTCGAAGCGGCGACTAATAAATATCCTGGGGACGTGAAATTCATCTCGGGACTCCCTTGTAGTAGCCTTGTCATAGCTGAAAATGACTGTTCACATATACATGAACCGTGACATTCCACATCGTTATGAGTAGTTTAGAACTGAACAATCTACTTGCATTTGACTCTGGCTGAACATGGTTGAAACCGAGGCATATTATGGGTTTTGGGTTTCATTCCTTAAATTACCCGACAGACATTCCTTAAATTACCTAACAGAGAAACCACAATGCTTGTCATTAATTAACACTAGCCAAGATATTACCCATTTTGAAAAAAAATATTTTATCATTTTTTAAACTTTACTACATTTGTGGTAAAATTGAGTTGTTACATTTGTGGTAAAATTTTGTTGCTACATTTGTGGTAAAATTTTGCTACATTTGTGACCAACATTTACTACATATGTGACAAACATTACTACATTTGTGGTTCGTTACTACATATGTGACACTATTTTATTACATTTGTGACAGTTACTACATTTGTGGTAGTTACTACATATAGGGGTCCCACAAGATGCTTACCCTTCCGGAGCACCGGGCCTCACTTACCTGATGGAAGTTCATGTGTCTAACCTAACTTGTCAGTTCCAAAGTTTTTACTTTGCTTCTAGATTGTGATTCGGTCATGGATTGTTTGTTTTTTACCCATAGCAAAGAGTGTAATGTGCTAATTTTATGTAATATGAAAATAGACAATGCCTATCCCGGGAAATATCCATATTTATCTTGCATTTGTTGATTTAAACTAATGTGTTCACCCCAAAAAAGTCACCACTGAAGTTCATTATAACACCTCTATGAAGCATTGCATGGACTTGGCATTTGCTATGAAATAAGAAATTCAAAAATACAAATGACAAGTTTTTGAATTTGTGGTATTATTTTTTTACGGTTATTTCAAGAACATTTCTCCAGCTGTATTACTGTCTTTTCTGATAAAAACGGACACAAGCTCAAATGTGAATTCTTTTTTTACTTATTTAAATATTGTTTTAGGGAAGATAAAAATCACCATAAATTGCTCCCTTTTTAAAATAAAATTGAATTGTAGGAGATGCATGTCCCTGGACTCCCTAGCGTATACGCGCCTACGGTACCATGTTTGCGCATTCATTCTTTCTTGCTATCCCACTGCACATAGAACTGACATTTTTATGTAAATGGCATGCAAAAGCCAATCACCCAACATACCAATTCACACCATTTTGCCGTAATATCTTGTTCTCATCTGGAGTCACTGTAACTATTTCAGTAATTTAATCAACTGATTTATGTATTGCAAAAATCAACTTGTGTATCTCTTGAAATTTCATGATCCGCGGGTCCATTCCAGCATCTATAGAATAATGCTTATCCAATTAATCAAGCAAAAATATCAATTCATTGTGTTTCTAACCGACCCGGTGGCTGAGTGGTAGAGCGTCCGCCTCGAGTGCAGGAGGTCGTGTGCCGCACCAACCTGGCCGAGTCTAACATAAAACTTTAAAATTCCTCGTTTGACATTCTTTATAAGGCTAAGGTGGTAGATTATCGACTGGTGCACCCGTTTTTAAAATGATGAGATTCTGGAGTGATATGTTTGTCTGTGGTTTACTGGCCCTGTGAGCTAGCAATTTTATTTCACCCCAGGTGCATGCTAGTATAAAAAACATACTGGCACATCTAAAATGCATACAATATGCAAAAACCTGTAATCTTTTAATCTGCATCGTCACCAGTCTCGTATTTCTTACAGGAAAATTGTTCAACTGGCTTTTAACTTTCCTTGTTCCACACCCGACCCAGTGACCCATTTAAAATATTACAAGTTCTCTCCATAAAACAATGTTAGAAAAAACATACCTCGTACAAGTATACATTGTAAAATGAAAAAATATACAATGTTTATTAATGGAACATATTAGTTTTGACATATTTCTTTTTTAAATCTTAGGGACGCCACCAGCTAGGAATAATGACTTTAGCAGTAAGCAAAATACATGTACATACCCGAATGCTGAGAGCAAGGCAAAAGGAGTCACTACGTTATTGAAGCCTTGGTTAAACCAGACCGTAGTATGAACTCACAACCACCACTTGACCGATTTAGCTATAGTATTGGTCCACAAAATCCGTTGTATTCAGCAGGCTCGTAGGAAAAAGGGATGCCAGGGGGGGACAGACCCCCCCCCCCCCGGCCCTCATTTTTTGGTAAAATTTCATTCAGTTTCTAAGACATGTAACTCATTAAAAGTCAATAGATATATCTGTAAAACGCAGTATAATTTAATATAAATTATTAATTTTATGTTAACGATATGATTTCCGTAAAATGGTTTTTCCCGTTTTCGTCTTGTCGTTTATTTATATGATCTTTCTTCCTATTTACCACACTGTAGGCCTATTGCGTTAATCATGGAAGAACTATATAACAAAATTTTAGACAACAATAGAACTGATGTACAGATCATGAAAAACGAGCAAGAACATATCTTGAACATGCACGTTAATATTTGTGCATTTTAATTTTGGGCCAACCACTTTTATATTTGGTGCTATGGGCCTGTTTAGCACTAATTTACGGTAAAAATCAGGTTACTTCAATTTTCAAAACTGTTTTTCAAGTTTGTTATTTATGGTACATGTTTGTTACACGAGTCAAAACTTATATCGAGACGGTCACTTGAGGGATGATGAAGGAAACCGGAGACAACAGCCGATCTCTCCTACATATATACTTATCCACAAGCAAAGTATTTCACAAACCGGAATGACAGAAGAAAACAGCCGATGTTCCGCAAGTTAGCAATTTTTTTCACGCTAATATTTGTCCCGATTAGGCGAGAGGCACCGTAACGTAGATATCACATGATGTTCAGGCCAATATACTGGAGCCCAGTTTGCCATCAAAACCCTACGACAAAGGTAAAACTGTTTTCAATAAGATTTGATAAGTTTTGACCTGCATCGCATTACATTTGAAAATTAATGCCTAAACCACTCAGCCAGCCCCGACAACTTCAAGGTACCATGCTTCAATTTCAGATCTTTCACAGAAAACATATTTTTGAAGATTATATCTTTTCTTCCATATCTGCTCATATGAGAAAGGGTGTCCCCTATGTGAGAAATGTGTATCTCACATGACCACGTGACCTTTCATTTCCGGTACTATTTTCATCTGCTTGTTGACAAACAAACATGCATGACTTCCCGTTTCCAGTCTAATGATATCACAGATTTTACTGAGCAAAACGAAAACCAAAACACTTTGAGGAAAACATTTGCACATGTCAAACTATTTCAGCAATTCTTGGTTGAAAGATATAATGTCCATGATGAAATTCAAAATATCACACCAGATGTTCTTAACAAATATATTGCCGAATTTATTATAAATGTAAGAAAGGTTGACGGGAGCGAGTACGAGCCCAGCTATTTAAGGGGGATGATTAGCAGTATTGATCGGAAATTGAAAAGACATAAATATGGTAAAAGTATCATGGCGCCGGAATGATGTTGAATTTGAGGAGACACGTCGGGCATTAAGATTGAAACAGCGTGATCTGAAGGCCCAGGGTAAAGGTGGTAAGCCATTAAAAGCCGATCCTTTCTCTGACATGGACATAAATAAACTGTACGAATGCAAACAGCTTGGAACATCTACCCCCACTTCGTTGATTAACACACTTTGGTACTTAAACACTTTGCATTTTGGGATTAGAGGTGGATCGGAAGAGCACCGGCAAATATGCTGGGGAGACATTCAGCTGAAACGTGACCTCGAGATGGGGGATGAATATTTGGAATATTTTGAGCGCACAACAAAAACTCGCACCGGTGATGATATCAAAAATGTGCGACTTTGTCCACCGCGGATGTATGCGTATCCTGAAAATAGGGAAAGGTGCCCCGTTTTTACATACATGTTGTACCAATCCTTGCGACCAGCTGATTTTTGTAAACCTGGAGATCCGTTTTATCTAGCGGTGATAACAAATAACAAAAGCCCGGCCATGAATGAAAAATGGTTTTTGGTGTAAATAAATTACAAAATATTATGAAAATAATGGCAAAAGAAGCTAGCTTATCCCAAAATAAAAGAATCACAAACACGAGTGTCCGAAAAACGCTGATCCAAAAAATGACAGATACTAATGTACCGGATTCCCTGCAAGTGTATGTTACGGGACACAAAAACACTGGATCCTTGAATAACTATAGAACACTGAATGATACGCATAAACACGCAATATCGCATATCCTCTCAACAACAGAAAATAATGAATCAGGAGGTCGTCCAAAATTTGCTGAACTTTAATTCCAATCGTGTCCTCGTGACGTTGTTTCAACTACTAGTAACAATGATGTCATGCCGCGTTCAAGTCAAGTTCTTGGTCTTAGTCAGTCTGTTCATCATCAACAAGCAAATTTCAGGAATGTTGTTGAAGGTCTTTTTGCCGGCAGCACAATTCAAGAATGTAAAATTGAAGTCAATATTAATTACAATTATAACCAGTCTCAACCGAAACGTCGACGCATGATCATCTACGACAGTGACACAGATTCTGAATAACATGTGTTTACCGGATAACCGGGTGTATATACATCCGAGAAAAGAAAATAGTGCGCGATATATATATAGATGGAGCATATGATTGACTCAATGTGGGCAGTATTAAACATGATTTTTTTTGTTATGACCTCATTAAAGTGTAAATAACTTTACTTTTTGTTTGAGTTATAAATAACAGTATAGGTCATAATACCAAAAATAGCAGTGCCCGCGGATTAATTTCTAAACGATTTTGCGGTGAAATTTAAATTGCTTTTTTTAACAATTTTAGGAAACACAGCAAATCGCCATATGTTTTCGTGGTACCTACATTCTGTAAGTACTTTAGAATCATGGTCTTTTGGATTTCCAGGTCATTTTTATGAAAAAAGTCAAAATAAAAAGTTAGATTTTTTATGCACCGAGATCCATTGATCGCAAAAGCGTAAATGTCTCAATTATATGGAAGAAAAATAATCCATTATGAGTTTATCCATGTAGGATAGGGAAATCTCACCTAGCAAGCCTCGTCTCTGACTGAAATATTCAACCCCTCGGGTGAGATTTCCCTATCCTACATGGATACTCATAATGGATTCTTATAATCTTTCTTATCTGGTAGAAAGACCTTTGCAGTGCGCTTAGGTCAATCTACAAGGGATTCCTTTCTTGCCACGCTTGTTGTGATACTGGGCATCGGTTTTAAGGTCTTTAAAGGCTTGGCTAGACCCGGCAGCATGGATTCAAACCCATAAACTCCCACATACGAAGCGAACACTCATAAAAAATGTCCCATGACTTATTTTAATGACTTTTTTATTATGAATGCAATATGACAGAACTTAATCAGCGTTTTGTTAACTTTGAAGTGTTTCTTTATTGATCAAGTGGTCCACGCGTACTTTTACTCTCATGAGAGAGGGTTTCGGTGCCCGAGTGATAACAAAGTGTGCGCATACGGGTCACAGCGACAGTTCAACAGAACTTGATGAAACAAAGTATTTGAGTAGTTTCTTTTCCCGGAGATTTCGGTTTCTTTGCCATTCAAGAACAATGTCCTTAAAAAACAGTTGATATGCATTTGAATGTTGTTGGGACTGAAGCAAATTTTTTGTGTGACGTTAAAGAATTTGTTACCAACCATTTTGTCAGTTTTTGTGATACTCGTCCAAAATCAGAAGATTTATAATAAAATGTCTCTTTGAAGATTATGTATAGAATTTGAATAATTTGTACTATTTGGCTTGGGGCCTTGGTAGCCGAACGGTCTTAAGCGCGCTCTCTGACTTTTGGACAAAAGAGTTATCAATACATAACTGCTATTCATTATGGTAAAACTTGGAGTGGAGTCCGTTCTGGAATGGTGGAGAAAACCAAAATACCTGGGGAAAACCACCAATCTTCGACAAGCAATTTGACATGGATCAACACGATCTAGTCGGCGAAAGTTACGGGTCATAGGACATGGTTCAAACTCCATTCCCTCGCGCACTTTAGACCAATCAGTCTATGAGATGCTGTTCTGTCCGATATCAATCAGTAAATGGAGATAAAGATTCTAAACTATTTATTATGTTTGATAAAAAAGTAATGATTTCAGCAATCAAATTGCACTATACTAACCAATACGAGTCTGATCTTTGAAAATAACAGTCAGTTTTGGTATGCTGCTGAAACATGCCCCTAAGATAATGAAGATAATTTTGGTTTTATTTGGAACTTCGATGGTCACCCTTATCTCGTTTTAAGTCAAGATTGTATGATTTTACAAGTTTTCATTTATTTTGAGTTACTCATCTTAAAAGCTCTAAAATTTTCCTGAACTGGCATATGCATCACCTTCTTCATCCGACCATGGCATATATTTGAATAATATCTCAACCATTTAAGTCATTGAGTCAAATTGGATAAACAAAATATAAAACAAATAGATTGGTACTTTTGATTTGAACCTACCTGACCATATATAATCTAATGTAACATTGAATTATGCCCCAATAGTTTATAAACTTGATCCAAATATGTTTTCAAACCATTTTCTATATGGAATATGTTTTATTTGCAAATACAAATCAGCTAGTTAATGCTCTTTTCATTAATTTCATTAACCCAAATGCATCGATAGAAAAACAGTAATTATTGTCTGCTGAGGGACATGCAGTTAATATGTACAGCAATCACAGAAACAAATTATTTTTCAGACAATCCATACTGGTTGTACATTCTACTTTGTCATATATAACCGGTTTCGGCGTATAAACTCCTGAAATTTACAGTCCAGGCCTGACGAAAGTTTAACCCTAAGCGAATCAAACATCTCCATACCAGTCCATGTCTAAACCACAATCTGGCAAACTAAGTTAAACATGTGAGCTTCCATCAAAGTGGGTTCGGGTGCCCCGGAAGGGAAAGTATCCCGTTCAGCTAGCTACATCAGCTACATGTAAAATAGTGAAGAGTCGACAGCTGATGTCGATCCATCGTTAGCTATATCCTGACAGCTTTTCGTTATCTATCTTCGGCATTTTCTCGTTCACTACCTATCCATACCTCGGCCACACGACAGCCGATCTACTACTGTTCATTAAGCCAGTGTTGAACTTTTAAGCTATGTGAGTATTGTATGTCTTTCATGCAGTTTACTTAAAAAAGCCCGGTTTCAGGACATTATCTCCTGAAACGTACAGTTCGGGCTGAACGAAAGTTTAACACTGGGCTAAACAAACTTAAACATATACTGATCTATGTCCAAATTACAAGTCTTAAACAAGTTAAATACAAAAACTTTTAAATTTTACACCTGAACTTCCACAAAGAGCAATTAGGCCCCTCGACGGCCTATCTTCGTCCTTTTTTCATTAGCCCAGTATTAAACTTTTGACAAGTGTGTATCTGTATGTCTTTATTTTTCGTTCAAAATTCTTCTTTTTTGTTAAATGATGGGAAGTCTATCTACTTATAAAGTTTAACCGTTTGAAACCTGTCATTGGGTTATAGGATAAGTGCAGTTGTGTAAATATCCTCTCTCTGAAGTTTCTTTTAAATGTGCGTAATCATTTCATTTTCTTGAACCACGGAACTAGTTTGCCACAGTATCCAGTAACATCAAAAGTCTCAATATGTATTTATTTGTTATCACTCAGTCTATGTTGTGGCGTGTTTTTGGTTGATTTGGTAATACAAAACTTCAATTTCAATAATCTTAGTCCACACTGGTACATTTGTATCGTGGCTCTTAGGACATTGAGGTTATTTTGCCAAGAGGTCTTAAGCGTGCGCTTACGGATCACAGTGCCTCTTGTCGCCTAGATTCGAATAGCACTTAGGATCCCAGTGTGTGAAAGTTTGTGTCAATTCACTAAACGAAGGTCAGTGGTTTATTGAACACTACAATCTTGGCTTGAACGTATTTTAATCGCCTCTTATTCACTGATAAATAAAAAACAAACATACTCTTTAACGACCGATTATGGATTGAGTGTGGCCAAAAAGCTGCCTCGAGATAAGATATGCCAAGTATGATATAGAAAAAATAATTTAGAGATTGAAAAAATGAAAATTTCCTAAAAGACGGAAAATTCTATCAAAGCCTTGATAAAGAATCTTCATCTTTAAGGATAGGTTTATATGTTTATATTATTCTATGTAGTACAAAATTGATCATTTTATATACAAAATTTCTTGTTCTCGTCTCGTAAATTCCTGATTTGGTTTCTATAGTTCCATTTTAATGGTTTCTGATTGGTGGCAGAACTAATTCAGACTGTCCACGTAAAGACTTTCTGGCAGAATTACATTGTTCATCCATAACAGACAACATTCTTTCATCAATGTTTTCCAACAGTGTCCTCTCATTTTTACTCGAATCATGACCAATGTTTGCAGTGGATTGAATCCCGTGGTCAAACAATGCTTTAGAAGGCGTTCTGTTCGTTTCCGCCTTGAAAATCTTTGCAGCAATTGGTTCAATTTCTTTGCCTCTTCCAATTCGCAATTTTCTTCCTCTACGTTTACTCGTGTCCTTTGGCGACTCTGGTGGATGGGGTACGATTTCGGCCATTTCATTTTTCTTTTCTTGAGGTCGCGGAACATTGCGACAGTTTTTACCTTCTAGTGATTTTCCAGACATGTTGATGTCTGTCACTGAATTCTTTGGTACAGTAACTGATACCGAGTTTCTGTCATTCAATGAACTGTTTACATTGACAACCAAACTATCATTCTTACTTTTGTCTTGCTTCTCTGATTGATAAGATTTGCATGTCTCTGACCTTGACCTAGCCCGTTTGGTAGGACTTGATGTCGGTGTTATAGGTGGAAGCAGAATGACGTTTCTTGATTTCTTTGTGATGACCTTGTCATCTTCCAGAAAACTTTGACTTCCATTGTTTTTAACTTTGCCTTTAGTTTTTAATGTTTCTTTCGTTCTATTCTTTTCTTTTTCTCTCACAGTAATGGTGTCATGGTGACTGTTTTCAGGCTTGTCCTCATTAACTTCTGGATTATCATATGCATCATCTTCATCATCTGACCATGGCATATATTCACCAATGACTTTCGAAATTATATGATCATAAGGTGTTGGTTCTCTGGCCATGCTCTTGTTTTGGTCTTTGGCATGCAGATGATCATAAAGCGCTAGTTCCCGTGACTCAATCTTGGTTTGATCCCGAGGAATTTTATTACCATAAGGCACTGGTTCTCTTGATACGACTTTTCTTTGGCCCCTTTCTTTCATATAATTTACAGAAATGGGTATCAAAGATTGTCGCTGTTTTTTAGACTTGTTATGGAACGTATTAAATGTTCTCTTTTGTGGCATTGTAAAATCCCGGGCAATTATATGACCATAATGCGCCGGTTCCCTCGAAAGGACTGTTCTTTGGCACTTTCCTTTCATGTAATTAACCGAAATAGGTATCAAAGATTGTGTGTGAAATTCCTTACGGAACTTATTAAATGTTCTTGTTTGTGGCATCGTAAAATCTCTGGAAATATCTTTCCTCGAAACAGGGATTTGTCTGTCCATGTTAGATTTATCACGATCTGCTTTGGCTTTATTATTGAATACATCAGAAATTGTAGGCTCAGATCCAAAGGGGTTTCTTTTCCTCTGAATTACACCACTTTTTGATTGTCCTTCTGTGAAATGAATACGTGGTGAAGACACATTGCTGTTTGGTGTTTTTTTGGTGTTGGTGTCTTGTTGGACACATTTTGTCTGATAAACAGCGGTATCTTTGTTTTACCTTTACTCGGCACTGGTTTTGCATGTACCCTTATATTGTCCAAGAGAGAATTTGATGGCTTTGTGGTGCCGAATCTTTTCATAGTTGCATCTTTAATAGGAGAAGACGGGGGCCTTCGAACAATCTTTGCATCACTCACTGACTGACTTCTTTTTGTTACACTTATGACCAGGTGGCGATTGTTACCAATTTCTGTTTCGATGCCTTGCGAAGCAGCTGGTTTTATATAGATAAAGCTTTTCTCCCCTGATGTTTTAACAAATGCCTCTTTTCCCTGTTTTCGCAAGTTTTCTAGTCTTTTTAAAATATTTTTATCCACGGCCATGTTTTCCTGGTTCTTGTTTCTTTTGTCATTTTCATTCCTTGTTATCTCTTTACTGTTCCTACTTGTATCTATTTTTATTTTATCTTCACTGTTATTTCTTAGTTTTTGTATCGTTGAGTTGACTTTTCTTTGAATTTTTTTTGCTTTATCGTCGTTTACCTTTGATTCCACAATTGTCTTTCTGGTGATCTTTGTAGGCGCTTGGCTTTTATTCTGAACTATTCTATCAGTAGAATTAATATTCTCCTTCCTTATATATTTTTTCTTTGTCGTTTTCAGTTCAGTTTTTGTAACACCTTTCTGTGATTTAACACCTGTGCCACCACCAGTCACCATTGTGTCTTCTTGCCCATCTCTCATCTTTTTGACATTAAACTGTTTTATTTTTAAGCTTGCTCCATTATTCTTTGTCTTTTCTCTGTCGCTCTCTGCTTGTTTATTTTCAATATCGATATATTCGTGTTTCTGGATGTCATTTTCTTTGATTTCTTTTAAGCCTTGTTCCTTTTCATCGTACTAAGTAACATCTTCAGTTTGTTGATGAAATACTTCAACATCATTTTTCTTTATATAGCGTTGACAATGGAAATAAAAGTATGGATGTTTTTCTTTGAAGTTTTCCACCTTCTCTTCCGCGACATGATAAGTTGTTCTGTAAAACGGATGTCTAAAATAAATCCCAGGTCTTAGTTTTTTAAATCGAAATATTGTCCCAAATTCTTCCAAAAATTGTAAATTAAGATGTGCAATCACGGGAGAAAAGGTTATCATAGGTACTGTCGGAGTCCATGTTTTCCTCAAAGCATTTTCTTCTTTCAATTTCGGTATAACTTCTTTTAGTAATTTTTCCTTTCGTTTAACTGTATTTAGATCATCCACTATATCTTGTTTACGTTTTCGAACCCAATTGTCGCATTTGTTAACTTTGAGTGACACAGTGGCGGGGAATTGTTTGGCTTTCAACCAAAAGTCTGCTCTAAGTGTTGTTATTTTGACCTTCATCTCTTCATTGCTCTTCTTTGTTCTGTCAACTCTCAGTTCAGATTTGTGTACAGCTATGTTAAGTTGTGCCTTACGTTTCCTCATATCTTTTATTTGTTTCACATTTTGCTGGATCAGGTTTTTCAAATTTAGGAGAATCCTACAATTTAACAAAAGAACATATTTAATTTGCATCGCTATTCTCTTTGCATCGATAAGGAAATGGTCTAAAGTGCGTGCTCACAGCACATCTTCATCTCCTCAGTTTGAGTCACAATTAGGACAGATTCTACTGTGAGAAAGAATCTCAGATTTCCTGCACCATTTCAGAACTGTCTGCCTAGTTGTAAGTAAAGTAATATTGACTGGGCTGGGGTGTAAAACTTCATTACTCCGTTCCACACCAATCTCTTTTTCTATAGAATAACTATTTGATATCAACAACACAACTTTTAAAAACCGAAATGAATGAATACGGAACTCTTGTTGAGGGCAAATATTTTCTTATCCAATTCTTCTTAATGTAATGGTAGCCTCGGTCTCCGAACTACCGGTGCATACTTACGGATTAATATTGTTTGTCAATAATTAATTATCCCTATGTATCTTGTATTAAATGGCCGGTAAATGTTTTTCAAAAGTTATTCTATGCATAGGCAAACAACATTACCTGCTCGACCTTTCATTAGAAATATTCATATAGGGGACCCATTTGATACATGGACAGTGTTACGATTTGCCATATGTACATACACCCTGCATGTGCTTACTTTTTGAAAACATTACGAAATGAACAAGTGTGTCCCTATTTATAATTGTACTTTAAATTAAAGGTCAATCAGACAGGTTAATAGTGTTTGCTTACATTCTATATATAATATTTTACTTACTCTTTTCGACTGTCCATCACCATAGGGTCAATATATAGACCGGTCTTGAGGGATGTGTTTGAATTATCTTCGGCATCTTGTTGTTTTCCGGAATCTGTAAAAATACATCAAATAAGAGATATAGTAAAAAGATATTATAACAGCAATAAAACAACAGGCGATTCTAAAATGGATTATAAATCAAAGGGAAAATACATGTTTTATGTCTTAATCTAATGGGACCTCGGTCAGTAAGCTTGCCGAATGTCGGTGGCATCGCAAGGATAGTCCCTCAAAATGTTTAATAGCCGTCATCACAATAGAATGTCTATGTATGGAAGATTGCCCCCTCAGTTTTATGACACATGTGGTGTCTGTAGAAGGTGCTTACTCTTTCGGAGCAACCAGCCTCACTTCCCTGGTGGAAGTCGGTGTGTTTTAACAGAATTTACTATTAAACAAAGTTTTTACTTTGCTTTTGGGTTTTTGATTTGGACTTTGTGGTTGAGTTTTGGGATTGTGACTTGGACATGGACTCATAAGTTTGTGTTTGATGTAGATCTACTAATTGCTTTAAACCTACCATTGCTGTTTTTAAGATCGTTTTTGACATTGCTATGCTTTCGTGCCATTTGTTCATCTGTGTCTGATAGAGAGCAGGCACCAATTGATGTGACGTCATCTCCTTCGATAAAGGTGGCACACTCTTCTGTGTTTAATAGATAGCCATCTTTTTTGTTTGACGCCTCTTTCTCTGTGTTTGGTGTGGTATTCATTCGTTGAACACTTTCTGACAGAGATCCAGCGGCTTTGGATAAGGTATCGTTGTTTTCTTGTGACGTGGAGTCGATCTGTTCATCGCTGTTTGATAGGGAACAGGTGCCTATGGATATGTTATCGTCTTCGTTATCAGTGGTGTCCATTTCATGAACCATACATCTATTTCAAAATAAAACAAAACAATTTCATATTTGTCTTTTTGACCATATATTGTTTGCTTGTTTTATTTGTGTGTTCTTTGTTACTTTTGATATTGCAAAATATATCATATTTCAGCTGCATATTCCTTTCTTCTGTTTAATAACATATTATACTAGTATTATTTTACAGCACTACATGACCGTTCCAGAATACGCTTCCTCAGCAATAGGACTTCGACCAAAGTTTTTCTAGGGGTTGAAAAAATATCCAAAAGGACAAAAATATATTTAATCAAATTAACTGAGGGAGTATACCTTAGTGTTTGAAGATTTTATATTTTAACTAGTATCAAATTTAGATATATTGAGCAACTTTCAATGTCGACTAAATATGATATGAGGTACAAGATACTATCAACATGAAGATCCCCAACTTAAGAGCTCGTGTATCTAGGTACTAAGTGAAATGTTCTTGACTTGGATAATATCTCTCTCTCTCTCTCTCTCTCTCTCTCTCTCTCTCTCTCTCCTTACCTTCTCTGTTCCATATCCATTGGTCTAATTTCTGGACTTGATTTGCCATATTCATCATAATTGTATATGTTCTGTACATCCAATACTCTTTGTTCTGGGATTATATCTCCATCAGAATCATATTTATTCTGTTCAGCCAGGTATGTGTTGTATTCTGGAGTGTTTGTTGTGTCGCCATCAGAATAACTTTTCTCTTTAGAAACATCTCCAATATCTGTTTTATTAAAAGAGAGAAGAATAGAGAAATAGACATTTAGCATTAATCTGACACTATATTTTATTTTTAACTCACGACGTGAGTGTAGATAGTTAGGTGCTTTTATCGGAGCACTTTGTCTCACTTCCCTGGTGGAACTTTAAGCGTTTTATTACATTTGTCAGTTTTCAATTTTTTTAACATGGTTTGAACAGTATGTTTGTATGTGTGGTTCATCATGATAGGATGGACATAGAATCAATCAATTTTTTGCTTAATCGGGTTTCTGGTGATAGTGTAGTGTACTGGGCTGACGAAAAGGAGTCGAAAGCGCGACTTCAGAATGCCAGATATCGATATGGATACCCAGCTAGCGAGAGATAAACAGCAGTTGCCAAGCTTTATCTAACGAGGGACCGAGACGATCTGTCACTTTCGGTACTAATTCGTTAATTTAGTGTTAAACTTCCGACGGGGCTGTATTGTAAGTGTATAGCTGTCGAGATATACATGAAGATAACAAGGAGCCAGCCGGTCCGAAATCAACTGTCACTTCGGTACTTATTCATAAGCTTAGTGTTTAACTTCCGACAGGGCTGTATTGTAAGTGTATAGCTGTCGCGATATACACGAAGATAACGAGGAGCCAGCCGGCCCGAAATCAACTGTCATTTTGGTACTTATTCATAAGCTTAGTGTAAAACTTTCGGACAGGTCTGTTCATTTAAACATTTAACTTACCTATAGCGGAATGTTCCTCGTCTATATCACAATTATCTTGGCCGTTCTTTACAGAATCATCGATCTCCGGACTAATGGTCTCGGGACTTGTGCATGAACCAATCTTAAACAACTGTCTCAGACTGAAAAAGTACAATGTACACAGTAATAAAACCATTTGAATTAAGTTAAACTTCACTTCATTTGCCGACTCGTAAGTGGGAGGTCGTGGGTTCCATCCCCGTTCGGGTCTGACCCAAGACTTGAAAGTGGTTATTGACTGTTCTTTCGTCAAGCATTCGGCATTAATTAATATTACGAAATGAAAGTCATGATTCTTTCGGATTGGAACTTAAAATAAACAAGGTCCCGTGTCTTGGTGAGTTTGGCACGCTAAAGAACCCTGCTGTATAATGCCATCAGCGCATTGCACAGGCAAAATTTCTGTACAATAGCTGGCGACGTCTCGATATAAGTGAAATATTCTTGACTGGGACGTTAAACACCATTACTAAACTCATTTGCCGATCGAACCCTTCTTAATAAAACAGAAGCCTTGGCGGTCGAGTGGTTTAAAGGGAGGGCTTTCGGATCGCAGCGACTCTAACCGGGAATCCCACTCGGACAGATCATAGTGTGAGAAGGTTTTCAGTTTGCTTGCCGAAGGTCGGTGGTTTGATTTCCTCCACCATCCCTGAACTGACCGCCTCGGTATAATTTGAAAGAATCTTCTTGACTCGGGATTTAAACACCATTACCCTATTCCAGGATTAATAAAACGCCCGATTTATTCTTATTCTCATACTTTTTAACAGATTTAACAAATTTCAATTGTTAAATTTCATTTACGACCAAATAGACCAAATAATTATTTATAAAGAATTTATATATTTCAATTATCAATCATGTGTAAATGTTTTCTTATAATTTTTAAACTTTCGGTTTGTTGGATGAAGCCCTGTCATTTTGAGTAATTTTTTCTTCGGTTTTTTATTTATTTATTTATTTATTTATTTATTTATTTATTTATTTATTTATTTTATCTTATTTTTTTTTTTTAAGGCCATTGTCGAACCAAGTTAAATTTTATGTCATTGAATTGATATACTACTATTTTTTTATTTAGATCTATTTCTAACAAATCACAATTTAGACTCCAACAAGTAACAATTTATATCGCATAATTTGATCTATTCTCCTAAGTTTCTTCAGTTGTAATACGCTATTTTAAAAACAAGAATGTTTAGCTAAAACTCACCACTTTCTTTTCCCACTTTTCTTCCGATTTTTCGGCATTTTAAAGTAATCACTCTATGGTCAACAATTTTTACACTAAACTTTTGTGTTTGTTAATCGTTGTCAAGCAGGGATGCTGGGCGGATATGACGTTATCTTATTTGTTGCAAACACGTGACTTCCTAATCGTTGCCAAGCAAGGATGCTGGGTGGATATGACATTATCTTAATTGTTGCAAACACGTGACTTTTTCATATTCGTTGTCATGTAGGGATGCCCGGCGGATATGACGTCACATTGATTGTTGCAAGCACGTAAAGTATCGATCCAATTTACTTATCACGGTGCGATATTCATTTTCACGCCAAAAAAACCGTTTACAGCTCTCATCGGTTATTTTACAATTTTCTGAACTTTTTTTTACATTGTCTGTAATCGACACCATGTTAAACGTATGTTTTCAAATGAATGCTATTATAATTTATGTCGCCTAAAAAGACTTACTTCTATGATTTTTAAAATCCAAAATAAATGAAAACACGATTTAAAAAAGTGATGTTATTTTGGCGGTTTTAGCCGCTCGGTATAGTACATACCTGTTGAAAGTTTATACTGAGCTTGCGCCTGAAACGAAGACGAAAAAAGGTCGTCGATTGAACGATATATGAATAGCTAATGACCAAAAAGTTGCCGAGCAAAAGAAAGCAGGTGCTAAAAAATTGTCGAAAATGAGTAGAGATAAGTTAAGCTGCCGTTTCGGTACTAATTCGTCAACTCGGTGTTAAATTTTCCACAGGTCTGTACTGTATGCCTTTCTCACTTGAAGATTAATCGACACTAAATTCGAAGTGTGCGATAACGGAAATATTTATAATTGAATAAAAATATCTTAAGGTTTTTGTCTATTTGACCGTTACATTTTCAAATGATGAGATTTTATAAAAACGTAAACGACATAATGTCGTAACCTGCCTGAAGACGTCAGCGTATAAAATCCTAAGATGCTCTTTATTTATTGCTCTGAAAAAAAGATGAACAGTTAAAAATTTGAACAAAATAAATCTTTTATACAGTTGTAATATACAATTATAAAACCCCGATCACACAGCACTCCACGTCTAAATCACGTTGAAAAAGTTATGAAAATCTGGCGAACGTGGTCGTAAGTGGTAATTTTTGTTCAATTTTGGCATGGTCGTGCTTTGTACGGGGTATGGCCGTCGGCGGCTGTTCCACTGCTTAAGCACTGCATAAGCACGGCTAACCAAATCGAGCCACGTGTAGGTTCGCACATGTTCGAACGCGGGAAAAAAACGGCAAGTTACCACGGCTAATCGCGGCCTCATCGCGTCTGTATCACTGCCGATTACGTGTTGAGCGCGGACGTAAAACAAATACTCCACTGCCATAGCACTTCCCAATCACGGGTAACCACGGCTCAACGTCGTCGAAAGCGCGGCTTGCCGCGCATATAAAAGTTTTAATTTAGTTTTAATCTAGTAAAGTCAAAACTGCCAGACGCCTTTTACATTTCAATTCATTACATTAATACAATATGTAATGTCATCAGTACATATATTAATCATCATTGTCACATCAACATTTACATATCAGTGCTCCAGCAAGGGGGTTGCACCACTGCACGATGAGGTTCCTCTGGTCTTGACTGGAACATAAATCCCCACTCAATCAATCAATCTTTTTAACATGACATAGAATTATTAACTATGTTAGTGTTTTCATGAAGTGTCGTGTAATGTGTATTGATTTAATGGGTAAAAAAATCATGTATCTAATTGTTGTAACATTGAATGACTAGTTTCAAATAGAAATTCGAAATTGGGACACGACTGTTAGACAACAAGGAGACCCCACCCCAAGTAAATTGTCACTAGAGGCTGGTTAATAGTTCACCTTCAGACCAAAAGGTTTCGTATCACCAGTATGGGTTCGAACATGCCCGGCACCATTTGGGTAAGGGGTCTTTCTTAGTGTGACCTTTATTGGTAGGTCCGGTATTCAGACACCACACGGACTTGTGTTTAAATAATTCTTCAGGTTAATAAAATCTAACTAATCGTCGAAACTTAAAAGAATATGGAACCGAACCATGCTTGTCTTAAATGTGATTTTTATAATGCGATGCATCTGGATGTCTTAGCTATGTTTAAGATATTTTGAGCTCTTTGGTGTTGTAGGCCTCGGTGACAGAGTGGTCTAAAGTGTACGCTGAAGGATAACAGCACCTCTCACCGCTTAAGATCGAATCCCATTCAGGACAGATCCTAGTTTGAGAAAAATTGATAGATTGCTCGCCGTAGGTAGGTAGATTTCTGCACAATACCTGAACTGACCGTCTCGATGTAAGTGAAAGAATCATTTCTTGGCGTTAAATTCTATAAGTTCATTCCGCTCTACTCACTCATTCACTCTACATTGAACAATATCTATTTTTTCGTATAACGTTCCATCTGGCTGATAAGTCCAAAGCTAATCAAAAACAAACATAACGATGCATGTCCAAATCACAACCTAAGACAAAGTAAAATGTGAAAACTGTCAAATTAAGTTAAACACGTAAACGTGAACGTCCACCACAAAAGTAAGGGTAAGCGCTGATGCTTGTTCGGGGGTATTCGTCACCTTATATTGCTAGCCCTTGTTTTAATATTTATGAATGGAAAACCCACAGGCAATACGGTGACATTTATGATCTGATCACCTTACTAACATAATGACTTCAGTTTGAACTACAAAAGATGTGAATAACGAACTTGGCTGTAAGAACTACTAAGTTAAGCCTAAACCTTTTTAACCACAGGTAATATTGGAGATTTTTAGCTAGTCGGTCGTGATGAAGCATTTGTGTGTAATTTGCCATGAATACCTAGATAATATACCTAAATGTTCTCTAGTATAGCAACATAATCAGATTTATAAGGTAAAAATTTAAATAGAATGATAATAGTCTTAAATTCCTATTACATTTGAGAGAAAAAAATATAATTAGTTTCATTTTGAAATAGAACAATTGAAAGTAAAGGAAGCCTTCAAAAATGAAAATGTGACTATCAACACTTCTTGTATAGTGTCAGGTACAACCTATCTAAGGTTAAAAAGGCTGTATTTATAATTAAATTAAAAGAGAAATGTTCAATTTTGGTTGTGTGAACATGCTATAAATGAACAAAAACGAAAGTTGCAGCTGAAATGCACGTACTTGAAAAAGCCAGAGACACAAACAAAAACAAGAAACAAGAAAAAGAAGCACAATGCATGATAAAACAAAGGTACCACCGATTATAAGGTCTCCTCCGAACCCGTGACTTTCAATTCTAAATTCCGAATGCTTTGCGAAAGAACAACCGCTATCTGTTTTGAAGTTTTGGTCAGACAGACATCGTTAGAGATTTGAACCCTAGACCTATCACATACGGAGCTATTGAAAATTAACTTGGCGCAAAATGACAAAGTAAAAACCAAAATTTCGCCATCTCCGGTTTTATCGTAGGTGTTCATCTAGTCAGCCGTGATGAAATCTTCAATAAAGGACATGTATTTACTTTACGACGAGATCATTTAGATGCCAACTTACACTGTAACCCGAGATAAGCAGTTATGCTCCATGCACCAACAACACATCACTTTATTTTGTGACAAATAAACAAAGCCATCAGCGAAAAAGACAGGCAAAATTTCTGCACCTTCGCCTACACCTGGCGATGTCTCGATATAAGTGAAATATTCTTAATTGAGACTTCAAACACCATTACTCAACTCAACTTGGTTGATTTGGTTATACAAGGGTTATAAAGGTTCAATTTCAATCATCCACAATTGTCCACACTGATACATTTGTATTGTGGCTCTAAGGACGTTGAGTCTATTTGGCCAAGTGGTTATAAGCGCCCGTTTACGGATCACAGTGCCTCTCATCGCCGAGGTTCGAATCGTACTCGGGCAGATCCTAGTGTGAGAAAGTTGTAAGTTCAATTAACGAGGGTCAGTGGTTTACTAAATACTACAATCTTGGTTGGTACATAACATCGTCATTCTTTCACAGATGAATATATTATACAAAAATTTGAAAGGTTAAAACACTGCAACTTCTCCTTAAAGATCTATGGAAGTTCTATCAAAACCTTGATGAAAGAACTTTAAGGATATGTTTATATTATTTCAAGTAATACAAATATTGACAAAAATATCACAGTATATACAGAAAAAAAATCTTTTTCTCGTCTCAAAAATTCGTTTTCCGGTTTCTACCGTTCCATTTTAATGGTTTCTGATTGGTGGCAGAACTAATTCAGACTGTCCACGAAAAGACTTTCTGGCAGAATTAAATTGTTCATCCATAACAGAAGACAACATTCTTTCATCAATGTTTTCCAACAGTGTCTTTTCACTTTTACTCGAATCATGACGAATGTTTGCAGTGGATTGACTTCTGTGTTCTAATAATGCTTCAGCAGACGTTTTTTTTGCTTCCGGGTTAGAAATCTTTGAAGCAATTTCTTTGCGTGTTGGAGTTCGCAATTTTCTTCCTCTGCGTTTACTCGTATCCTTTGGCGACTCTGGCGGATGGGGTACGATTTCGCACATTTCATATTTCTTTTCTTGAGTTCGCGGAACATTGCGACAGTTTTTACCTTCTAGTGATTTTCCAGACATGTTGGTGTCTGTCACTGAAATCTTTGGTACAGTAACTGATACCGAGTTCCTGTCATTCAATGAAATGTTTACATTGACAGCCAAACTATCATTCTTACTTTTGTCTTGCTTCTCAGATATATATGATTTGCATCTCTCTGACCTTGACCTAGCTTGTTTGGTAGGACTTGATGTCGGTGTTATAGGTGGAAGCAGAATAACATTTCTTGATTTCTTTGTGATGGCCTTGTCATCTTCTAGAAAATTTGGACTTGCGTTGTTTATAACTTTGCCTTTAGTTTTTAATGTTTCTTTCGTTCTATTGTTTTCTTTTTCTTTCACAGTAATGGTGTCACGGTGACTGTTTTTAGGCTTGTCCTTATTAACTTCTGGATTATCATATGCATCATCTTCATCATCTGACCATGGCATATATTCACGAATGACTTGGGAAATTATGTGATCATAAGGTGTTGGTTCTCTGGACTCTTCCTTGCTTTGGTCCCGGACAATTTTTGGACCATAAATCGTAGGTTCTATTGAAACGCCATTGTCTCCTTCTTGAAGTAATAAACTTGTATTGGTTGTGACTTTGACTTTATTTTTTAATGTTTCCTTTTCTCTCACAATAATGGTGTCATGTTGACTGTTTTCAGGCTTTTCCTTATTAACTTCTGGATTATCATATGCATCATCTTCATCATCTGACCATGGCATATATTCACCAATGACTTTGGAAATTATATGATCATAAGGTGTCGGTTCTCTAGACACAACCTTATTTTGGTCCCTGAAATTCAAATGATCATAAGGCGCTGGTTCCCATGACACAACCGTGGTTTGATTCCGTGGAATTTTGTTACCATAAGGCGCCGGTTCTCTTGATACAACTTTTCTTTGGCTCCAATCTTTCATATAATTAACAGAAATGGGTATCAAAGATTGTCGCTGTTTTTTAGACTTGTTATGGAACTTATTAAATGTTCTCTTTTGTGGCATTGTAAAATCCCGGGTAATTATATGACCATAAGGCGCCGGTTCCCTCGAAAGGACTATTCTTTGGCACTTTCCTTTCATGTAATTAACCGAAATGGGTATCAAAGATTGTGTTTGAGACTCATAACGGAACTTATTAAATGTTCTTGTTTTTGGCCTCGTAAAATCTCTGATTATACCGTTCCTCGAAACAGGGATTCGTCTGTCCATGTTAGTTTTATCATGGTCTGCTTTGGCCTTATTATCGAATGCATCAGAAACTGTAGGCTCAGATCCATGGGTTTTTCTCTTCCTCTGAATTACACCACGTTTTGATTGTTCTTTTGTGAAATGAATACGTAGTGAAGGCACATTGCTGTTTGGTGGTTTTCTTGATGTTTGTGTCTTGTAGTCCACATTTTGCCTGATAAACAGCGGTATCTTTGTTTTCCCTGTAACTGGCACTGGTTTTGCATGTATTCTTATATCGTCCAAGAGAAAATTTGATTTCTTTGTGGAGCCGAATCTGTTTAAAGCTGCATGTTTAATAGGAGCAGATGGGGGCCTGCGAACAACCTTTGCATCACTTACTGACTGACCTCTATTTGTAACACTGATGACCAGGTGGCGATTGTTACTACTTCCTGTTTCGATACCTTGTGAAAAAGCAGCTTTTATATAGATAAAGCTTTTGTCCCCTGTGGTCTTCAAAAATGCATCTTTTCCCTGTTTTCGCAGGTTTTCTATTCTTTCTAATATCTTTTTATCCACGGCCATGTTTTCCTGGTTCTTGTTTCTTTTGTCATTTTCATTCCTTGTTATCTCTTTACTGTTACTACTTGTATTTATTTTAATTTTATCTTCACTGTTATTTCTTAGTTTTTGTATCGTTGAGTTGACTTTTCTTTGAATTGTTTTTGCTTTACCGTCGTTTACCTTTGATTCTACAATTGTCTTTCTTGTGGCCTTTGTAGGCACTTGGCTTTTATTCTGAACTACTCTATCAGTAGAATTTGTATTCTCCTTCCATATATATTTTTTCTTTGTCGTTTTCAGTCCAGTATTTGTAACACCTTTCTGTGATTAAACACCTGTGCCACCACCAGTCACCATTGTGTCTTCTTGCCCATCTCTCATCTTTTTGACATTAAACTGTTTTATTTTTAAGCTTGCTCCATTATTCTTTGTCTTTTCTCTGCCGCTCTCTGCTTGTTTATTTTCAATATTGATATATTCGTGTTTCTGGATGTCCTTTTCTTTTATTTCTTTTAAGCCTTCTTCTGTTTCATCGTACCAAATAACCTCTTCAGTTTGTTGATGAAATACTTCAACATCATTTTCCTTTATATAACGTTGGCAATGGTAATAAAAGTATGGGTGTTTTTCTTTGAAGTTCTCCACCTTCTCTTCTGCGACATGATAAGTTGTTCTGTAAAACGGATGTCTAAAATAAATCCCAGGTCTTAGTTTTTTAAATCGAAATATTGTCCCAAATTCTTCAAAAAATTGTAAATTAAGATGAGCAATCACGGGAGAAAAGGTTATCATAGGTACTGTCGGTGTCCATGTTTTCCTCAAAGCATTTTCTTTTATCAATTTCGGTATTACCTCTGTAAGTAATTTTTCCTTTCGTTTTACTGTATTTAGATCATCCACTATATCTTGTTTACGTTTTCGAACCCAATTGTCGCATTTGTTAACTTTGAGTGAAACTGTTGCGGGGAATTGTTTGGCTTTCTTCCAGAAATCTGCTCTAATTGCTGCTATTTTAACCTTCATCTCATCATTGGTCTTCTTTGTTCTTTCAACTCTCAGCTCAGCTTTGTGTACAGCTATGTTGAGTTGTGCCTTGCATTTCCTCATATCTTTTACTTGTTTCACATTTTGCTGGATCAGGTTTTTCAAATTTAGGAGAATCCTACAATTTAACAAAAGAGCATCTTTAATTTGCATCTCTATCCTCGTTTTAAGGGCATCGATAACCAAATGGTCTAAGGCGCGTGCTTACAGCACATCTCATCTTCTTGGTTCGAGTTACAATCAGTACAGATCGCCATGTGAGAAAGTTTCAGTTCTCTTGCCGAAAATTGGTGGCTTTTTTTAAGATTTCCTGCACCATTTCAGAACTGACCGTTTGTTGTAAGTGAAGGAATATTGACTTGACTGCAGTGTAAAACTTCAGTACTCCATCCCACACCAATCTCTCTTTCTACAGAACAACTATTTGATATCAACAACACAATTCTCTTGATTAGTTTTTAAAAAACCGAAATGAATGAATACGATACCCTTGTAGAGGACAAACATTCTCTTATTCAATTTTCTTATGTAAAGGTAGTCTCGGTCTCCGAACTACCAGCTTACGGATTAATATCGTTTCTCAATGATTAATTATGCTTATGTATCTTGGTCGTATTAAATGGCAAGTGAATGTTTCTCAAAAGTATGTAGAGACAAACAACTTAACCTGTCCGATTGACCTTTCATTAAGAATATTCATATAGGGGACCCATTTAATACATGGGCAGTGTTAACTGAGGATTTCCTGTTGGTACATACACCCTGCATGTGTTTACTTTTTGAAACATTGTGACGAAATGAACAAGTGTGTTTCCTATTATTAATTGTACTCGTCCATATTTAATATTTAAATTAAAGGTCAAACAGACAGGTTAATAGTGTTTGTCTATATTTTAATTAGAATATGTCACTTACTCTTTTCGACTGTCCATCACCATTGGGTCAATATATAGACCGGTCTTTGGGGATGTGTTTGAATTATCTTCGGCATCTTGTTGTTTTCCGGAATCTGTAAAAATACATCAAATAGAGAAATAGTAAAACCACATTAAAACAGCAAAGCAATAGAACAACAGGCGATTTCAAAATGGATTATAAATTAAAGAAAACTACATGTTTAATGTCTTAATGTAAAGGAACTTTTGTGGCCAAGAGAAACGCAGCAACCGAGTTCCAGAAAACTTGTCAGTAAGCTTGCCGAATGTCAGTGGCATTGCTAGCACAGACCCTCAAAACGTTTAATGGCCATCACCACAATAAGCACTAGAATGTCCATGTATCGAAGATTGCCCCCGCAGTTTTGTGAAACACGTGGCGTCTGTAGGAGATGCTTACTCTTCCGGGGCAATCGGTCTCAGTTCCATTGTGGAAGTTAATGTGTTTTGACAGAATTTGCTATTAAACAAAGTGTTTACTTTGCTTTTGGGGTTTTGATTTGGACATGGACATGTATGTTTGTGGTTGACTTTTGGAATTGTGACTTGGACAAAGATTGCCCCCTAAGTTTTATGACACATGTGGCGTGTTTACTCTTCCGGAGCAATCGGCCTCACTTCCATGGTAGAAGTTAGTGTGTTTTAACATAATTTGCTATTAAACAAGATTTTTACTTTGCTTTTGGGTTTTTGATTTGGACATAGACATGTGTGTTTGTGGTTGACTTTTGGGATTGTGGCTTGGACATGGACTGATATGTTTGTGTTTAATTAAGATCTACTACATACTATTAACCTACCATTGCTATTTTTAAGATCTTCTTCTACAAAAATATCCTTTTCTACCATTTGTTTATCTGTGTCTGACAGAGAGCAGGTGCCGATTGGTGTGACGTCAACTTGTTTGTTTGATGTGGTACAATCTTTTGTGTTTAATAGATAGCCATCTTCTTTGTTTGACGTGTCGTTCTCTTTGTTAGGTGTGGTATTTATTCGTTGAACACTACCCGACAGAGATTCAGTGCCTTTGGATAAGATATCATGGTTTTCCTGTGACGTGAAATCAATCTGTATATCACTGTTTGATAGGGAACAGGTACCTATGGATATGTTATCATCTTGGTTGTAAGTGGTGTCCATCTCATCAAGCATACACCTATTTCAAAATAAAACAAACCTATTTGATATTTGTCTTTTTTACCATACAGTCAAACCTGTTTATAAAGGCCACCCAATGGAACTAGTAAAAGTGGCCTTTATGGGAATATAATTCTACTGACCTTTATAAGCAGGTGGACCTTATATAGAGGTGGTCTTTAAGGCAGGTTGGACTTTATATTGTTTGCTCGTTTTATTCATGTATTAGTTTGTGTTCTTTGTGACATAATAATCATCTTGGATAATGCAAGAAATGTTTTCTATTTTCGGATGCTTTCTTTTTGTTTTTAATACACCGGGATATAGCTCAGCTGACAATGCCACCAGAACCGATACGAGATACAAAAGAAGATGAACACTGGTAATGACAGTGCCCCCTAAAAACGATATGAGATACAAGACAAGATGAATACTGGCAGTGCCACCTCAACACCCATGCACATTTCTGTGAGAGCAATGCAAATGTCAAAAATGTCCACCACTATTCCAAGAACTGACGTCACAATGTAAGTGAAATGTTTCTGACTGGGACTTAAACCCCAAATCTCTCTCTCTCTCTCTCTCTCTCTCTCTCTCTCTCTCTCTCTTACCTTCTCTGTTCAATATCCGCATCAGGACTGTAACTGTTCTGTTCATCCAATACTCTTTGTTTTGGCGTGATATCTTCATCAGAATCACATTTATCCTGTTCAGCCAGACCTGTGTTGTATTCTGAAGTGTTTGTTGCGTCGCCATCAGAATAACGATTCTCTTTAGATGCATCTCCAATATCTGTTTTATTAAAAAAGAGAGAAAAATAAACATTTTGCATCCATCTGGTACATTACATTTGGTAGGAGATATTTTATTTTCAATTTAGATTTTACACGATGTAACTGTAGATAATTAGACAAAAGGTGTGTACTAGTATATTTCCGGAGCTCTTTGTCTCACTTCCCTGGTGGAACTTCAAGCGTTTCATTAGATTTGCTAGTTTTCAAAGTGTTCTAACATGTATTGGTATGTTTGTATTTGATATGTACCTTCTATGGTACACCATAAACTAATGGACATGGAATCGAGCAAACCTTTGTGAATCGAGTTTCTGGTCATAATGTAGTGTATTTGTATTTAACGTCCTATTCAACACTATTTCACTTATATCAAGTCCTTTTGTCTTGATATAAGTGAAAAAATCTTGACTGGTGCGTGAAAGCCCATTATTCGACTGCCAGGGTGACTCAAACTTGGGATACATTTAGTTTAAAGTTATATGACTAAGGATAAATGAGGTTGGGTGGTTCGAATGCGAGGTTTTGGTCCGGTTTTTTATAGACTTTTTGTTGTAAAGAATATATATGGTGCTGGCTATATATCTTTCTAATTGCTATTTTATAGCTGTTGGTCTCTCATGTCATTGTAAAGTGTCAAAACTTTAACACTGGACTGACAAAAAGGAGTCGAAACACGGAATCCGAGTGGCCGAGATGTGGAAAAGATAGCGACAGATAATTAGCAGTTGCCAAACTTTATCTAACGAGGGCCGAGAAGATCTGTCACTTCGGTACTAATTCGTTAACTTAGTGTTAAACTTCCGACGGGGCTGTATTGTAAGTGTATAGCTGTCGAAATATACATGAAGATAACGAGGAGTCAGCCCAAAATCAACTGTCACTTCGTACTAATTCGTTCATTTAGTGTTAAACTTTCGACAGGACTGTCTTGTAAATGATAACGAGGAGCCGGCCCGAAATCAAGTCATTTCGGTACTTATTCGTTAGCTTAGTGTTTAACTTCCGACGGGGCTGTATTGTAAGTGTATAACTTACCTGTAATGGAATGTTCCTCTACTATATCACCATTATCTTGGCCGTTCTGTACTGTATCATCAATCTCCGGACTAATGGTCTCGGGACTTGTGCATGAACCAATCTTAAACAACTCTCTCAGACTGCAAAAGAATACGAAGTACATAGTAAAAACCATTTGAATTAAAGTAAACTTCACTTCATTTGCTGACACGTAAGAAGTAGGTCGTGGGTTCGATCCCCGGCCGGGTCTGATCCAAGACTCGTAAGTGGTTAGTGACTGTTTTTTTTCGTCAAGCACTCGGCATTAATTAATATTACGAAATGAAAGTCATGATTCTTTCGGATGGGAACTTAAAATAAACAAGGTCCCGTGTCTTGGTGAGTTTGGCACGCTAAAGAACCCTGCTGTATAATGCCATCAGCCCAATGCACAAGCAATATTTCTGCACTTTCGCCTATAACTGGCGACGTCTTGATATAAGTAAAATAAAACGCCCGATTTATTCTGCGGTAGCTCAGTTGATAGAGTGTTCGCTCCGTAAGTGAGAGGTTGTGGGTTCGAACCCCGGCCGGGTCTGACCCAATACTTGAAAGTGCCAAGCACTCGGCATTACAAAATGAAAGTCACGGTTCTTTCGGATGGGAACTTAAAATAAACGAGGTCCCGTGTCACGGTGGGCTTGGCACGATCAAGAACCCTGCTGCACTTTCGCCTACAGCTGGCGACGTCTCGATATAAGTAAAATATTCTTGACTGGGACGTTAAACACCATTACTCTACTCTTATTCTTATTCTTAAACTGTTTTAACACGTTTAACACATTTCGATCGTTAAATTTCATATACGACCAAATAATTATAAACAATTTAATATATTTCAATTATCAATTATGTTTAAATGTTTTCTTCTGGTTTGTTAGATGAATCTCTGTCATTTGGAGTAATTCTTAATTTATTTCTTCGGGTTTTTTTATTTACTAGTATTTTTTGTATTATATTATTATTTATTTATTTATTTATTTATTTATTTATTTATTTATTTTATTTTATTTTATTTTATTTTAAATTAAGGACATTGTCGTACCAAGTTAGTTTTATGCCAGCAGTGAATTTATACACTACTATTTTTTATTTAGATCAAATCAACAAGTGTTACAATTTATATCGCATAATTTGATCTATTCTACTAAGTTTCTTCAGTTATAATACGCTATTTCCAAAAAAAATGTTTAGCTAAAACTCACCTCTTTCTTTTCCCACTTTTCTTCCGATTTTTCGGCATTTTTAAGAAATCACTGATGATCAATAATTTTTACACTAAACTTTTGTGTTTGTTAATCGTTGTCAAGCAGGGATGCTGGGCGGATATGACGTTATCTTAATTGTTGCAAACACGTGACTTCCTAATCGTTGCCAAGCAGGGATGCTGGGCGGATATGACGTTATCCTAATTGTTGCAAACACGTGACTTCATATTTCGGGAAACCCGTGGTCATACACCTGATTTTGTTGCAAAGACGTGCAAAATTGCTCCAACTCACTTTTCATCATTTGGGTGTTTAGTTTTTTATTTTTAATCTTTGTTACCCAATCGTCGTTTGGCCTTTAATCTCACGGATTCCTCCGGCCGAATTATGATTGCTTAATATGTGGTGTTTCTGTATGTGCAGGCTGTGTTTTAAAGCATTTGTCGCTTACAAACATCATTGTATCTTTATATTCCTTTCAACAAGAGAAGTTTAGAGGGTATATAAAAACTGGCACTCTGGCCTCCTGTCCGTCCGTCTGTCTCAAAACCGTGTCCATTCGATATCTTCCATGTCTATGAATGAATTTTGATCAAACTTGGCCCAAAAGTAAACCAACGTGAGACGATGTTTGGCATACTAAATTATGGCGCATATCTCAGGGGTCAAGGTCACAATATTGGAAATAACAACTGGGCAATATTGGGGACAGGGGTATCCACTTCCTTTAAAGTCAGCTACATCCGCCAAATGTGTAAACAAAATTGAGAATGAACGGGAACAATGAACTATTGAATTTCCGATTCAATTATATCCAAAATAACTTTGGAAACATTATACTATAATCATAATTTAATATTACTGATTTTCCATCTTGTGGTATGGTCATAGGATTATGTGTAAAAATGTAGTTAACGGTCATTTAAGTAGGAAAATTCTAGTGTAAACCATTTAGTTGAAAAGCGTGAAAGAGGGGTATAATTATGAAATTACTTTCACAGGTGTGAAGATTTATAAATAAAAATAAAGTAGGAATTGATAATAAGTAGGAATTGATAATTTAAGAGTTTTTAAAATATTTGTTGCACTTTTAAAAGAAAATTGTTCAAAAATACACGTGTTGGGAAAAATAGTTTACACCTTGTATAACGAATTAATTTTTAAAAAATGAAAAGATATTAATATAGTCAACGTCATAGAGCAGTGCAAAGGGGGCAGAGTTTGTTAAACAAATACGAGGTTTTTGAAAACTCGACAATTTACAGTTGAGGTTTTCTGTGTTTTGTTTTCCTTTTTAAAATGCGTGTACCAGTAATGTCCGATTCACAATCCCAAGATCTCCAGTGTCCCATGTATGTATTTTAATTTCTCCAAAATTATCCTGGATATATATTTGAAACCCCAAAGTGCCCACGTTCCTTTCAATTTCTCGGTTTTGATTTTACGCTATTCGACGTCTCACAGCTCCGTGTTCTTTTGACGGATGTCGCAAGAAGCGGGTTTAGCTCAGTGCCTGGCATTGACATAATCAAGGCAGGTGCGTAGCTGGGTCCGAGATATCATGTAGGTACAGACGCATGATGCGCAAAGCGCCGATGGAGGAGCTTTTGGGAAGAGTTTTGAGGGGGGTCCTCCCCCGGAAATTTTGAAATATTTAATCGAAAAACACGCAATTCGGAGTGTTTAAAGGTCTATATTATACATTGTATGCTGTAAAAACTTTATACTGAAATCGTTATTGAAGGAGAAATTTTGACTTTATTTCAGTATATTGCTGTCAAAGTCAAATAGGATTTTTATAGCACGATGTTTCTCTGATTTGTGTTTTTGAAAACTCTTATTGCCTCGCCATAGTCTATGGTAAATGCGGTAGTTCAGTTGGTTTAGTGCTCGCTTCGTATGTGGAAGGTCGGGGTTCCAATGCCGGCGAGGCAGACCAAAGACTTGAAAAATGGTAGTCTTCAGCAATTAGAAATGAAAGTTACTGGACTTAGTTTCACAATCGTTCCTTAGCTAAGATTTTCCTTAACTTAAATTTAGCAAATTTTTGTAATCTCTTTTTGAAACTACTGATAAATATTCTTGTCAAAACTAAATGCAAATGTTTAAATCTAGAAGTGATCTTAAAAATGACACCTTAAATTCCTCTATATCTTTAAAATTAACAAATTTATTAAGATATGAAAATTTGCAAGATTTAAGTTAAGGAAAATATTAGCTAAGGAATGATTGTGAAACCGGGGCCAGCTCTTTTGGATGAGATCTTTAAAAACCTATGCCCTTGGCACGGTAGGCGTAACATGCTAAAACACTCACTGTATATTGCCCTACACGCACTAGAGACTTAATTAAATTTATTTAAATAATCCTTAATACATTAATATCTTTGTCAAAATAATGTATAGGCACGTGTTTTTGGGCCTTAAGGCAGTTACGCCTCTTCTGAAGTGGCTTATAATCTGATAATTATAACGGTACAAATGAACTGTTATTTGCCAGTGGCGTAGCGTGCATATAAGCCAATAATCCTCTGCTTGCACATAATTTTTGATAACTTTCAAAATAAATTCAATTTGTCATGTGTCGTTCTGCTAATTGTCGTTTACAATATACAAACAGCTTCCTGCCTTTATAAACTATAGACATAAAAAAACCAGAAAAATTAGTAAAAATATGTACATTTTTCTTCTAGCTGTATCACTGTTGTCATGTGCTACTTTTGAATTATATTATTTCATAAAAATTCAAAAGTAGCACATGACACTGTCTTTGAATAAAAACATCAAAAACCAAATTTTAATTCTCTTTGTTCTCATGTACATATTAAAATGCACTAAATCACTTCATTTTTCAACATTTTCAGAGGGAGCTTGTCCCCAGACACCTCTTGCGTGCACTCGTTGGCACCAGGCTTGCACATTCATTCTTTTCTGACTACGCCACTGTTTGCTCTCCCTGTCATCTGTACTTTATGTATGTGCAGTGTCATATTGTGATGTACTGTGATATGTCACGGGTGTCAGCTTGACCCATAAGGGACCACTTTGGTAGCTCAGTTGGTAGACGGTACTCGCTTCGTAAGTGGGAAGTTGTGGATTCGAAACCCGACTGGGTCTGAACCAAGACTTAAAAGTGGGTAGTTTTTGTTCTTTCGCCAAGCACTCGTACGTATTATGAAATGAAGGTCGCGGTTCTTTTGGATGGGAAAGGTCCCATGTCACTGTAGGAGTGTCACAATAAAGTCTGTTGTACATAAGACTGTACGTAATGCCACCTGCAAAAATTTCTGAAACTTCGCCTATATCTTACGATGTCTCGATATGAGTGAAATATTTTTGACTGAGACGTTAAACGTGCAT
This sequence comes from Anadara kagoshimensis, assembly GCA_021292105.1. NCBI lineage: Eukaryota > Metazoa > Mollusca > Bivalvia > Arcoida > Arcidae > Anadara > Anadara kagoshimensis. The sequence continues at coordinate 16,166,072 of CM037870.1, read as the reverse complement.
ATGCCGAGAAATAAATTCATATAATATATAAATATTGATTAGGCCTAATCAATTAATCATTTCCGCATGATTAATAACATATAACTTTAGTATTTATTATATTATCACATAATTTATTCGGTATACTATTTAATTTCTCAAACCTAAAAAATATAATTCGGATTAAAACATATTTTAATCCGATCACGAGTGTAGTAACAGTGAAAAACGCGCGGTGAAAAATAGTATGACGCAACACCATACAAAGAGAAAGTAGAATTTCCGAAGGCGGGACCAGATTGATACGATTTCATTGGTTCATTAGCTAATCGCCAGATCTCGCGAGAAGATATCAAGCGGCAATTTCAATGTAAACATCAGGCGGAAAATAACGGGGATTAAATTTTTTTCCAGAAAATAGATAAATATTGCACAAATTTGTGTTTTCTGCTGGAAGGTAAGTACAAAATATATAAATGTATTGAATTTAAACATTTATTTGTTTACTTCCATTTATTAAATAAGAAGAATTACGTATTCTAAACACCGAGTATTGAGCTTGCCAATCCTTGATAATACCGCACCTTTATCACACATGTTGGCGGACAGGAAACAGATCGAAAAAACAAAGAAAAACGTGGTTTTTATCGATCAATATTAGCTACAAAGGGCCAGTATAGAGGTTTGTGGAATATTTATTTTATGTTAACAATTTAAATATTTAATTATTTCTAATAATAACTTATTTTACAGAAATTGCATAATTCACAGTAGGTAGATCTATAGCCTATAACTTTGCGCGCAATTTAAGTTTATATCAATAAAACAAATAATTTATGAATAGAAGTGGAATTGATCCATTTGGATGTAAATGCATGTAACATTATATTATTACTATTTAAGAATTTTAATTTCCTCAGGTTGGAGATTTTTTAATATTTAAGGTATTTGTTACACAATATTAATTATTTTATCCCGTGATAAATCATTTTATGATTGTAAAATATTTTCAGGTATTTAATTTCCATAATTTTTTTTTCCACAATATTTAATTATCCATATGTGTTAACTGTATATGATATAATTTCTATTATTTCATTCAAATTTAGCAATGCATGCAAAATCAAATATTTAATAGTAATATGTGGACTGTATATATATGAATGCTATTTGTGACTGATATTTAAAAAAAAATCTGCACTGCACACAAGAATTTGAGATTTTCAACCATCAGTCTGTAGCTGCCTAATTAGTTCATTAAATCAACTTGCGGCTTTAGATTGGTTTTAAGTCCATTTAAACTTGTTATCAATTTTTTGGAAGGCCTTTCATTAATTTTTGTACACTTACTTAAATAAAAAGTTTAATTTTGACTTAAAATATGATGAACTCAAAACATTTTAAATGTTTTTGTTATTTTTTTTTTAATTTTACAAAGAATTTTGTGGAGGGTACAAAAGAAAGTCTTACCATTTAAGTATTTTTATATTCTTATTTATATTACTATAAATATTTTTATCCCAGATCTGTGATAAAAAGGAGGGAAAGGAGTGATACCAAATTTGGTGCCATGTGGTCACCATAGTACAAACAATAGATCCAATCTTTTGATCTTTTCATTTTTAACTGGAAGCTCAAAAGTTTGAATCTAGTATAGTATAGTTTATTGTTATTAATAAAATATAGTAAGTAAGTAAGTAAATATTTTATTAATGTGTCGCATATTTCACAGTTCAATAATATTTAACAATATTTACAAATAAATACATTAAAATAAGTGTGACATCCTGCCTAAAAGACATATGAGACACAATTAAAACAATAATTATCGATTTAAATACAATTACTAAAATAAGAGAAAAATTAAAAACTACACATTTTACGCCTTTTAAACATAAAATTAATTGTTTTAGCTAAAAGAGTGTAGTTCATCATATATACAGGTATAAGGAATGTGTGTAATTGTATTATTTTACATCTTGTTTTATATATCTCATAAGCACTTCTTTTTTTACACCCACTAAATTTTAATTCTGACTAAAAAAAATGAGGGCAATTTTGAAAAAAAATATTTTGAACATTTCTTTGAAAATAATTTTTCAAAAATTTTACATTTAATTTAATGGGTATAGTTACAAAAGGAAGTCATGCCTAGATGTACAGAGATGTGCAAGAAGTATTCTGACACTTTGTAAAATCCTTTTTTGTTTCATATAAAACCATATATATTTTTAAAAAATTCTCAAAAATGTGTTTCATGGTCTTTGTATATCTTGTGTGTAAAGTTATTAAGATAGGCCTAACTCAGGATTCAATGGGTTCATATGTAACACAAATTATTATTTAGTTTTCACAAAATATCAACCATTGAAAGAAGTCATTCTGAGTTCACTTTGATAGCCTATCACCAGGTTTCTTTACAAGATATGTAAAAATCCTTTAATCTTCTTACGTGTGATAAGTTATCTGATTTATAAACAAAGTTTTTAACAAAAGTATCAATTTTTAAGGTCTAGAAAAAGTTGTTTTCATTTTCATCTTTTAACAAGATAGGATAGGTATGTAGTGCTCTTCATCGTCAGTTTTTATTTTATTTTATTTTATTTTATTTTATTTTATTTTATTTTATTTTATTTTATTTTATTTTTTATTTTATTTTATTTTATTTTATTTTATTTTATTTTATTTTATTTTATTAGTTCTTTAACATTTATTTATTTATTAGTTCTTTAACATTTATTTATTTATTAGTTCTTTAACATTTATTTATTTATTTATTTATTTATTTATTTATTTATTTATTTATTTATTTATTTATTTATTTATTTAAATGAGTTCTAACTTTTAGGGTACTGGCATGCATCAGGATTCAGTAAGTAATAGAGAATCACACCATTTTCTTTGCTTGGTCTAATATGTCATCTATAAAATCTATGTATGTATCACTTCATTTCTCAAGTCACAATTTTTTTGATTGGCATTACTAGGTTCAGTAGGTTGGGTGCATTACATTTGTGCAAAATTTTCATAAATCAGAAATATGTCATTTGTGCAAAGGGTGTATACTACTATTGCACAAATCTTAATTGCCCATGGTAAACTGTTAAATAAACACCACCAAATTTTACCAGACTTTTATTTATGCATTTATGTCTTTGCTAACGGAAGGGTAGTGTTCATTTAACATGGCAATTACGTTTTGCGCAATCGTATTATAAGCCTTTGTGCAATGGTCACATTATTTTTGCATAAAGTCATATGGATTTGCGCAAATGTAATGCACCGTACTAGGTTACCACAAATTTAAAATAATTTATAGCCAAATTTCCTAAATTTGTAAAAAGACGGTCTTATTTAAAGTATTTTTACACAAATTTGTTAAAAAATAAGTTATTTTTTAAAGAATTTCTAAAAATTAGTACCCAATGGCAACTTTGGCTATCCTGAATGGAAACTTAGTATTAGAAGTTCTTATTTTACCAGATTTTTAAATTTGAGAACTTTTTATTTTTTAGTAGAATGGCTTCTAATAAGGATATACCAATGGTTACATCTACACCAGCAAAACCAGGTCAGGGATCAGAAACTGGTAAATCAAGCCCTCCACCAAAGTATGAAGATGTTGCTGCTGATGAAGACATGTTTTCTGGCACCAAATCTAGAAAAAATATAGCTGCAGATTTTGATAGTAAAGAAGAAATTGTCCTCGTTATTGAAAATGGTAAGTTATTAAGGCCAGTGAAAAAGATGTGTTTGAACTTATAAAAAATAGGGTTGGTAGGTGGACTTTTTTTTTAAATTTAATTTTTCTTTTCTTTGATCATATAGGACAAGAATGCTTACTTTAACAGTGCTTGTCAAAATACGAGTATTAAAACTTTATACCGGCATAACAATTAAGAAGCAAAAGGGTTAGTTGGAACACACTTATTTTAATAAGTTTAATCATGTTAAGCATAAAACATAGAGATGTCTGATATTCCAATGTTTCCACAGATTCAAAATTATTAATGGTCAAATTTCCACAATTTTTGGAAATATAACAATTCTTTTTAGAGTGTTTTTTTTTTAAATTGCCAAAATAGGTTACATTTTGAAAGAATTTCTCAGATTTTTAAATTTTAGATACAAAGAATGAAAACATAGATACAATGTATTCTGACAACAAAAATAACAAAATCGAATCTCTGTCTCCTGCATACATGTGTTTTGCAGTTTTAAATATTTATGTATGTGTTGATTTGTGTTTACTTTGTAAACATATATCTTTTCTTGGTTGTTTCATAAAATCTTTTGGGAAAGACTGGTTTTTGTTCAATAGTCTCCTATATACAACAAAAGAAAATGTTGAAATTATCACGACAAGAAATTGTTGAAAATTTGAATTATTTCGAAACCTGTATGTACTGCATTGTTTGTTTGCTTGGGTACATATTAAATCTTTATAGCTACACAAATCCTTCATTTGAATTTATTTTCTATTTTAGAGAGCATCTCCTGTGGTGTAAGCGATGATGACGATGACACTGATTCAGACCGATCCAGTGCAATTTTTATCAGCTTCTTAAAAGTTCACAACAGTGTATCAAAATTTTATGAGCAGAATAAAGCCAAAATATTTATGGTAAGCATGTCATTATACTCAGCATATGGAGTTATCTCCCTTATGCCATCCAATCACAAACATACTGGTCAATTTTCAAAATTCAATCCCAAAAACAGAGATAAAAAAATTAAATTTTTGAAAATGGCAAATTAAGTTAAACATTTGAACTAACACAATGAAAGTAAAAATGGACCTGTTTTGAAAGGGTAAGTACCTCCTGTTTAGCTAGCTACACTCGCTATGTGTGAAATCAAAATTGAGAATGAAAGGGACATGTAACTATGGGACATCAAGTATATCCAGTTGTGATCAACAGAGTCTACATTGATTGAAACATCGATAAAGGGTTTGCAGAATCTAACAGGAGTTATATGATGACCTTTGGCAAGGAAACTTGTGTACTATTTTCAAATTCAGGTAGAACTAAGGTCAATTTACCTTCAAAGCGAGAGTGTGTGCGTGATCTACATAGACATGTGATAGTCACCCCAAACTTGCCCGTATTTTTCTTTGCCTCTATAGTGTAAGAGGTCTGTGATGACAATGCTATTTAACATTATGGATTGAACATACATTGTCAAAAAATAACTGCTGTCCTCAACATCCAGTTGTTTGAGTACAATGGGGTTCGCTGCTGTACCACGTGGTCAATACCTCTTAACATTTGTGTGGAACATTTTGGAAAACGTCAACATCACAAATTCCTGGAATAACGTCGTTTGTACGGGAAAACGTCATATTGTGCGATTCCATGTCTATTGGAAACAAGCGTTTCGCAGACACGTTAGCAGGTATCACATGGTACAGCGGCGAACCCCATTGCCTCTATCCTCACTGAACTGATCACCTCAGTGTAAGTGATATACTTTTAACTTTGGTATAGAACATCATTATTCCACTCCAATCAAACTGTACTTATATGAAGTGTTTATTCTAGAAGGGGCTATGAGGCCATCTATCATTTATTTTGCCAAATTACCAAATTGTTAAAGTCTTAGTGGTCCATATTTAACATGAATGCATATTCAATATTGATGTTATTGGTGTTTTTGAAAATGGTCCCTTTTGCAAAAATCTTAGACACTGGGCAAATCCTAGTTCGAGAAAGTGTGTCTGTTTCCCTGCCAAACTTCAGTTATGGTTTTTTCCAGCTACTCTGGTTTCCTCCAACATCCCTGAACTGATCACCTTGATGAAAGTGAAATACTTTTGACTGCTGTGTTAAACACCATTTCTCCACTCCAATCAAACCATACTTACATGTTTTTTTTTTATTTTTCAGTTTATTTATGGAGCCTTAATTGCCGGCTATTTTTCATACTTTATCGCTGCACTCACATTGTGCTTTAAATATGGCGTTAGAGATCCAACACCGTTGATTGTTATCACCACGGTAACAATTGCCTTGGTTATCATTTGGTATATCAAGAAAACATATGGCCAGCACATGTATGAAAACTGCATAAAACCGCCAATTACAACACTGAAAAATACCGGGAACCTAGTCAACATAATTTATGTGTATGTATAAAGATTTATTGTACTATTCTAAAATAAAACACTTATGACTAGTGCTTCTCATGGCCTAGGTTTAAATTCTATGAATCCAGTGATTTTGTTGCATTTTTTAAAACTAGCCTTCTGCCTTCAAGATCGGGAAAATTAAAGTTGCGAGATCTAGCAAACTGCATTATGATATGCTGGCAATAGAAAGTATATTGGGTGCAAAGACACTATATTGTGGTACTATCTCATATTTTGTGGGTGAAGACAACTAAATTTAATTTCTCAGTGTATCACTGTTGTTTTGGGGGATTTTAGTGGGCAAACTGGGAAATTTTACTCATTTTTCCCTAGGGGAAACTACCTTTTTTGGTAGTAATTTTAAGCAAACAAAATCACTGGAACCACAATGCCCGTCAATTCCTAGGTTTGAATTTCACTCATGATAGATGCTAGTGTGAGAAAGTTAGTCAGTTCATTTACCAAAGGTTAGTGGTTTTCTCCAGGCACTTAGGTTTCCTCTACCATCTACTATTTATAGAACCATATTGTTTCCAAAATGTGGCATGTTATTAATATAATCAACACAGTTGTCTCCCTTTAATAATAGTAAATCCCTGCATTGCTCCTTATTCATGTTATTTGAACCTGTACATAAGAGTCACCTGCCCATAAAGACCACTTTTACTGGTTATCTTAGATGACTTTTTTAATCACATATACAATGTAATTGTTGTTTGCCGCTTAAACTAGGTAATGTCCCCAATTTTGTGTGGAATTATTATTTCCAGTGGATATGGAATCATACCAGTTCATGTTTACCTGTAGAATCAAAAATATTTGGAGAATTTTTTTATATGAACAATTTTAAAAGCTTCCCGCACAACCGTTAAAAGGTGTTGATCAGGTGGTACAGTGACAAAACCTATTATGCCTTTTCTACAGTCTAACCTGCCTTAAAGGCCACTTCTGTATAAGGGTCACCTGCTTATAAAGGCCAATAGAATTGTATCCCAATTGTTCTTTATTTATATAATTTAAACCTGTATACAAAGGCCACCTGTCCATGAAGACCACTTTTACTGGTTCCCTTGGGTGGCCTTTAAAGACAAGTTTGACTAATCAACATTTTTAATTATTTTTGTTTTTTATAACAGGTTATTTATCCTGGTGTTAGTGTGTGGGATTATAGTGGTGATTGGCTTCTCTGTGTGGGATCAACCCAGAAATCTTATATCATTGGCCGGTATCATTGTGTTTATCATCGTCCTCCTAGTGGCATCAAAACACCCAACAAAAGTAATTTAAAAAACAAGTACAACACACTGTTAACATTTTAAATTTTGGTGGATGCACCAGTGTTCAATCTTGAATTGGTCATGAGGCCATTGACCCCCTATTTTGCCAACTGACCCCATATTGAAGGCCATATTGAGCCATAGTTAACAAGTACATAAATGCAAACATATGAATGAAATGGGTGTTTTAGATTTTGAAAATTTAAAATGACCCCTCTCTAAAAATCCTAGATTTTACACTGCAATAGCTAATTTTGGTGATGATAAAGAAGCACTATTTTAAATCCTTCCTCAATTAAATAGATCATCTGACATAGTGCACAAGGTTATCCATGGAATTTCACACACACACACACTTTTAAAATTAATACATTTACATGAAATTATTAGCTCTGATGATTTGTTTACCACTAACTCAATAGGTTGGAAGTCAGGGTTTGAAACTTCCACCAGATCAAAACAAGGCTTGAAAATAACAGGTTAGTGACTGTTCTTTCACCAAACGCTCTGTAGAAATGAAAGTCACAGAATCATTTGGAAGAGATGCCCTGTGTTACATAAGGCAATGTATGCTAAAATCCTTCCTGCACAGTGCACTAAACTGTAAAGGTAAACATTTCTGCCATTTCATCTAAAGCTCAAGTCATCTTGATATAAGAAAAATATTCTTGACTGGTTGACCAACCAATCAATCTTTACTTTATTTTTCTAGGTAAATTGGCGTCCAGTGATTGGAGGATTTTTCTTACAGTTTTATTTCGCAGTGATCATATTAAAATGGGATGCTGGGAAAAGCGTGTTTGAATTTATTGGATCCAAAATTAATGTGTTCCTAAGCTTCACAGATAATGGCACAGTGTTCGTGTTTGGCGATAAATATGTTGATCATCTTTTTGCTATGAAGGTAAGTTTCTCCGAAAACAAAGATAAATATACTCATGATATTTGTACTCTATATGATACAAATAACGTTTACCAGTAAAATTCATCAAAAATATATATCAAGATGGATCTTTTTCCGGGCTCTTAGGGCCAATTCAGTTATTACATGTCTGTCCAGTGCAGCATTTCTAGGGACAGGTGCGAGCATATGGTGAGCAGACACATACTTGAACACGCCTTCTTTTTTGTATCAGATAAGGAAATGAAAATTTTGAAAGTTAGACCATATACAGTAAGACTGGATATTAAAACCAACCATTGAACCCAAGTAATATAGACTTAGATAGGTGATGTATAGAGGTTGTTTTTGGCTGAAATATAAAGCAACATGCAGAACCTAAAACAGGGGTCTTAATGAACATATGGTCTTTATTTAGAGGTCATTACTTTACCTGGTTTTATATTCAAACTATACATGTACAGCTGAACCTGCTTTAAAGGTCATCTGCTTATAAAGGTCAGAAGAATTGTATCTCAATCGTTCTTTATTTATATCGTTCTTCATATAATTTGTACCTGTATATAAAGGCCACTTTTACTTGTTTCCTTGGGTGGCCTTTATAGGCAAGTTTGACTGTACTTTGAATTCATCAACTATTTATTATCCTCTACCTTTTGAAGAAAGAGCGATATTAAATCAAACTTCTGTCCATCTTTAATTTCCGGGTTTCATCATTTCAAACACTTCTTGTCTAGGGTAATTCTCCAAAGCTATGAAGCGCCATTTTACAAAACTTGGTGCAAAGTAACAAAAATTGATTGAAGGCATGTATATCATTAATCCAAGTTGGTTTGTTCATTTTCCTGGGAGTTATTGCCCTTTGAACATAAGTGTAAATCACAAAAAGTACCAACAGGTAGGGAATCCTAGTTCACTGAATTTTCTTTTCATTTGTTTTAATTAAATGTTTTCTTTGTTTTAGGTATTGCCAGTAATTGTGTTCTTCAGCTGTGCCATATCTGTTTTGTATTATGTTGGAGCTATGCAGGCTGTTATCAGTAAGATAGCCTGGGTAATGAGGGTATCTCTAGGTACAACAGCAGCTGAGTCCCTGTGTGCTGCAGGAAATATCTTTATTGGACAGGTAAGTGGCAATTTCATAATTCACAGTGGCAAAAAAAATCTTGCTGACCAGTAACCTTGGACTTAAAAGCTGCTGATCTAAAATAAAATATAATAGAAGTTTTGGTTTGTGTAAAGTATGTGGAGTTGAGTAATTGAGTTTTATTCCCCAATCAATAATCTTTCACTTATATCGAGGCAGTCAGTTTAGGGATTTTGGTGGAAACTGGAGTGCCTGAAAGAAACCATTTACAGAAATTTGGAAATTTTCAAAGGTGAATAATTTACTGTACCAATAACTTTTTTTTTTTTTTCAAATGAATTTTTTATGAACATAATCATGTAATAAAATTAATTTTCTATTTATTTTTCTAACAGACAGAAGCTCCAATTTTGGTAGGTCCATTCCTAGAGCTGATGACCAGATCAGAACTCCACGCTGTAATGACTGGTGGGTTTGCTACTATAGCTGGTGGTGTATTGGCTGCTTATGTGTCATTTGGGGTAAGTTTGAATAGAAAATGATGTTATCCTCCATACAATTCATCCAAACGTTTTAAATATATTAAACTACCGTAGATAGAACAAAGATTGGATAGAAAATTCAATTTTAAATCGGAATTTTAACGAATTAAAATCACATAAATTCATGTTTGTATGCCCGTAACTTTCCACAGACCTCTGATAAAGCAATTGGCCTGACTGAGTTTAAACTGCCCAGTGACAAATAAAATTTCTTTCACACTCGGCGAAATGCGAATTGTCATCCTGTATATTACGTTAATCATCAAAATGTAATGCTAAAATATAAAAAGGTTTAACCATACTGTAGTTTATCTATTTATTGGAAAGAAGAAAATTTTAATTAAGTAAATAATAATTTTAGATCTGCTAATCAATAAATCATTTCACTAATTTTATGTATCAATATTGGTCTGTTCCAGGTTCCAGCAGAACACTTGTTGTGTGCCTCAGTAATGAATGCTCCCTGTGCCCTAGCTGTGTCTAAATTATTGTATCCAGAAACAGAAGAAAGCCGCTTAAAAAATCTCTCTGAAATTGACATTACTTCTAGGTAATATATTTATTTTAATTTTTTAAAACTCCACATATATTGTGTTTATTTCATTTAGAGCTGAAACAAATACTAACTTTACCATTCAATACCTTTCAGCTCTATCTTAAATATATTGGTTTCAAAATGAAAACATTTAATTACCACTATCCAGGTTCAAATCCCACTTGGGACAGATCCTAGATTGATAATGTTATAATACAAAGTCAACAAAAATTAGAAGAGACCTTTAGCACTGATGTCCTGTGGCATGGTAGGCGTGGCATGACCCTCTGCACATTGCCCTGAACTCACTGTAAAGATCATACCAGTAATTTCTTTTAAATCACCTATAGCTGGTAACATCTTGATATAAGTGAAGTATTAGCTTTAACACACTTTTAATAACTTTGTTTATAGTAACTCTTTATGTTATTTGTTTATTTTCAGAAAAGAAAGAAACATACTAGAAGCAGCAGCCGCCGGTGCCTCATCATCTATAAAACTTGTGGCCAACATTGCAGCTAACTTGATAGCTTTCCTGGCTATGTTGGCTTTTGTTAATGCTGTGTTTTCTTGGTTTGGCAGTTTTGTTGGATATCCAGAGTTTTCGTTCCAAGTAAGTTGCAGTATATGCATATATGATATTTAATATATGGAACATTTCATTAATTCGTTGTCCCTTTTAATAGGACATTAGAGGTCAAGTGATCTGAAATGCATGCTCACAAATTATCATAAAATATAACAAAACCTCAAATTCATTTAGACAAATTTTTAATGTTATAAAGGCATTTGAAGATAAACAGCGGAAGACATAACTGTAGCGCATCTGGTAGCCCAATTAGTAGAACCTCCAGCTAGAATTGCAAAGGTTTAGGGTTTGAGTCCTGGTTTGGCTACTGGATTTTTCTCTTTCCTGTTATATAATGAGCCTGGTGGTTTTGATTAACATTCGTTTAATCAAAAAGGAGGAATTGAGGAATGTGGTGAATTGGGGTTGATAGGTGGTCCGGAAGCTTGGTAGAGCATCCAGCTAGTACTATAAAAGCCCCAGGTTCGAGTCATGATTTAGCCGCTGCATTTTTTCCTTTCTTGCTACATAACAAATGACATAAAAGAAATATACTAAGGACAATAAGCAAGACATTCTGAAAAAGTTTTACTCTACATTACAAAAGTGAATAATCTCTCAACATTTGCACATAACAGTACCTTTAAATATTATGATTCTTTAAGCTGCTGTGTTCCTATCTGCTGATGCCAGTAGCTTATTTGATGGGTGTAGAATGGAAGGATGCTGGAATAGTTGGAGAATTAATTGGTATCAAGACATTCCTTAATGAATTTATAGCCTACAAAGAACTGTCTACTTATATAACTAACAAAGAGCTGTGTGTTGGACGCATGTTGTCTGTAAGTATTCTATTGAGTGACATTTAATGATAGGTTTGACTATGGTATGTACCATAGATACATGCCTGCCTACATTATTGCGGGCTCAGTGGCTTAGTCTTCTAAAGCATGCAATTATTTATATCAGCCATTTTCCCTGCCTGGGTCCAAATCCCAAGAGACATATATTAGTGTGAGAAATGTGCGTAGGACACATGTTGTCTGTAAGTATTGATATACACAAAGCTTGTAGGTAATCGTCAGAGACATAATGCTTCAGAGCTTTGTTCAACTATGTCACCACCCTACCAATAAACTTGCGGTGGTCTTTATAAATATGTGTACCAGATCAGACTGTGTAGGCATGCACTGCAAAGGTAAAAATTTCTGCAACTTCACCTATAGCTGGTAATATCTCAATATAAGTGAAATATTCTTGACTGATACATAAAACCCCCTACATTAATTATTCCCGGCTATCAACATTAATAGTGATTTTGATTCTGACAGTTTCAACTATGGTAATTTTCCTTTATTTCTATACATCAAGGCTACAGTATTTGTGCATAAAAGCAGGGTGAAAGTAACTTGAAGGATTCCTAACAGTGACAAATACTTGACATAAATATATAGACACTAAGTATTTACAACCATTAAGAGGGCTTTGAGTTACACAGCCCTGTTGCAGTTTTATGGAGTAGTTTTTTTTTCTTTTTTCATTTAAATTGTATATATTATAAAAACAAAAATATATTCATGTTTTGGGAGGGTTGTTTTTATTGTTTATTTTATTTATTTATTTTTTTTTTTTTAGTAAAAGCCACAAACTTGAATGTCAATGAAATATTTTACAAACCAAGAATGCCCTAATTGGGATCTTATCACAATTTCACATAATATTTCCCAACAATTTCAAAACCACAAAATTTTAACCCTGCAACTATTAACTAATTCTACAAAATTCAAGTTAAACTTTTTCCTAACCTTTATACATGTAATTCTTTTCAGGCTAAATCAGAAGTTATTGCTATTTATGCTTTGTGTGGATTTGCCAACTTCAGTTCCATTGGTATTCAGCTTGGAGGACTTGGCCCGCTTGCTCCTAAAAGAAAGGGTGATCTAGCCCAGGTTGTGTTGAGGGCCCTGCTTGGTGGGGTTATGGCATGTTTGTTAACTGCCTCTATTGCAGGTATGTATAAATCATAAAAGGAACGCAGTTAGTTTTTCTTTTTGTTATGGAATATGAAAAAATTGGACATTTTGCATACTGAATAATTCCTTTGAGAATTATGTTACTGTGCAATGTCCAATTCTTTTAATACTTCCATAACAAAAAGAAAAATTAACTTCATTTCTTATAATTCAATTTATAGAATTTTTTTCAACAACAAATCAATAATTTAAATAACAATTACCGTAGCAAGTAATAAAAAGCATTGCTATGGTGTAGGAATTCAAATGCCACTGTGCAGCATCCATAATAAGATGACGTCACTGAGAGCCAATCCATTCATGCAAATGTAACAGAAAAATATGACCAATCAAAATGTTTGAAACAAAGGAGAACTGAATTATTAAAAGTTATTTCCAAGTGTATTCTTGATCAATATTAAAATTTTAAAATCTCAAGAGGGTAGTTTGACTGGAGGTTTCTCTCGACTTGTATATGCCTGGTTTTTTTTATAAGACAAGAAATTACAGATCACATGGTTGCTGAATAGTAAAGTCTCTGCCACAAGCACAACAGGTCATGGGTTTGAACCCTTGCAGGGTCATACATAATAATCGCACATCTCAGGCATACAATAACTTGTTTATAAATAAAATTTGTATGACATTTATAAATTTGCTCTTGTCAGAAATGGCTGTAAGACTGCTAATGCAACAATAACCAACATTACAATTACAGTACAGTCCTGTTCAAAGTTTAACACTAAGCTAACGAAAAGGAGTAAAATTTCAGCTACGAGCGGCCAAGATATGGGTAGCTACTGACTAAAAAGCTTCCAAGAGATAGATTGCAGTTGCAACGACAGGCTAAAATGAGCTGCAGTTTCTGCACTGGTTCATTAGCCTGGTGTTAAATTTTCGACAGGCCTGTACTATACAAGAACCAGATCACATGATTAACTCTGATTCCCACGATTGGTATTCTTCATTTGCAATGATTGACATTTCTTTTCCACTAAAAAACAATCATTCATTATTATGTTAAGATTTTCAAAGTCAGACAATTCATTTCTGCAAAAAAATTAACAGATTATATCTTTCATTTCCCGGGGCCTTGCTAGCCAAATGGTCTAAAGCACACACTTTTGTATCACAGTTCCTCGCACAGCCTAGGTTGGAATCCCACTTGGGACTGATCCTAATGTGACAAAGTTGGTCAGTTCATTTGCCAAAAGTCAATGGTTTTCTCTGGGCACACGGAACTGACTATCATGATATAAGTGAAAAAATCTTGATAGGGAGTATAACATCGTAACTCCACAACATTTCACTTGTTTAATTTGCCACATTTGAATAGCTTTATACCTTTCTGTTTTACAATAATTACTAACATGTTTATTTAAAATAACATTTTGAGTTGAATCTCCAATTAAATTCTAATGTTCAAATTAATTCTAATTTTATATGGAAAACATGTTTCTAATTTTTTAGAAAAAAATCAATGTTATCCAGAATAATTGTAGGGGGGGGGGGGTCATCTTGGTCAAGGTCTTGCAAAAACTTGGGACATTTATATCGAGAAATGTAGATTAAACACTGCAAATAAACATATGGTAACTTTATATTTTTTTTTTTTTTGAATAGGCTTATTGGTAGCTGATCCAAATTCAGCCAGTGTATGTTTAACAAATGGAACAGCTTTATGGAACAGCACATCTGTCAACTCAACATTATTGTCCAGTATTACAGTGTCGGACACTATATCACATATATTAAATACGACTGCATCAGTTTTATGATGAATGTTGGATTTTTTTTTTTTTTTTTTAATTTTAACTAGATTTTTAACTTAACTTGAATTTTCAATTTTTAAAATAACTTTTATAAATATTAATGTAGTGTAGATTGAACTTGTTGTTTTAAAGTTGAGGTACTGTAAACAAACTAAATTTTAGCAGTGTACCATTTTTTGCACTTTTTGCAATGTTAAGTTAGTGCTCATTTTAATCTGTCACCGAATGAAGCATAATCATGCCACACTATCATGTAAAGTTGACTGCATGTATATTCGGTAAACCTTCTTATAAAAACTTTTTTACAGATTATCTCTAGTGATCTTAAGAACAGGTTTGACTGTACATGAAATGGTTGCACTCTAGACTGAATTGATGGATCGCCGGCCACGGCCACTATGTTCCGACCAAGGGCCGGCATTCTTGTATTACACGCAAAAAGAATGAAAACTCTGCCTGAATTGTGCAGTTTCATGATATCACTGACACTAGTATGTCATTAGTTGCCGTAACACTGCTTTGGTACCGTGATGGCGGCCTGTGTTGGAACATAATAGGCATGGCTGGCAATATTTCAATTGTTTGTCATTAATGGCCCTTTTCATAGGTGATGGGTCATTGACAACAACAAAAAAATTTGGTCCAGGTGACCTCAAACTAAATTTAAATTGAAAAGATTCATTGATAATGTGTATTTTATTCTATATTTCAATCAAAACTATGAATACATGAATGCTTAAACTTTTATAATCATAGGGATCTGGAATTGAGATACACAATGTATTTATAAAAAAATCATGAGAATTTTTTTTGTGTTTAAAATATCCTGATTACAGATTCCTGTAATTATAATTTGCATTATCTCCCTTCGTTTTGAATGTCCTTTATTTCAATCCCCATCCTATCAAATTTATTAGGGTTCTTTTTTAATTCCCCCAAATTTGATAACCTGAACACACCCAAAGAAACTCAGAAATCAAAACAGGGATTCTATGCACAAATAGTATAACTGTCTTCAATTACATTTTATATTTGTTTTTAGTAGATTGATTGTTTTTATGTTTTATGCTTTGCTGTATTTTGATATTTCATGTAAACTTTTATTTGTTACTTTTGTTACACCATACATGTATTACCGGTATTATAAGTAAGCTATGTTACAACATGCATTCTCACACCTGTGACCCCTTGTTTTTATCCATGTTGGATTTCCTTGTCTCATCCTAGGGTTGAGACAGGCTACACGCTGAATTTCCCGCATAGTTATTCTTTATCTCAGCCAACAGTTTCTCAACGCCACAATCACGTACATATGCTTAATTGATGATTAATCATTTTACGTGAGAACATCAACAAAAACGATTGTGTCATTTTCAGTAGACACAGATGGAAACTGAACACATGTTACAATTTTTTGGTTACAAATAATGTTTTATGTTACACCAGTAACAGCCTTAGACAGAGGTAGATATCTATCTCTGTCTTACCCTGTTACTGGTGTAAGATTCTATTATTAACTTTTAACCAAATACCTATCAGGGCCTCAGTAGATGAGTGGTCAAAAGCATGTGAACAACCTGTCTAAAACTAACAATTGAAGGGTTGATCTCTGTGCGAGAAAAATAAGTCATCAAAAGTATTAAGCTTTCTGTCTCATTCTAATTTATAGCTTTAATTCAAATAGCTTTAGTTTTGCTGATTTTTTTTTATTTGTTTAGGATTGTCTGGGTTTAAAGTCTACATGTAGCCTGTAGGCCAACGTGCAGACCAG
Source organism: Anadara kagoshimensis (assembly GCA_021292105.1). Lineage (NCBI taxonomy): Eukaryota > Metazoa > Mollusca > Bivalvia > Arcoida > Arcidae > Anadara > Anadara kagoshimensis. The sequence continues at coordinate 16,149,498 of CM037870.1, read as the reverse complement.
ATTTTTGTATTTGTGGAATGTTACTTTCTTAGGTAGCTTAGTTTTTTACACATGACTCGATGCATTTTTATGATATATATTTGTTTGTTTATTTATACAAAGGTAGGTGTAAAACGGTGCATTTCATTTTTGCAATTTGATGCAACTTTTCCGCTAAAAATATACATGTACTTTATTTCCACATGAAAAAAAAATTCTACATTGTTTATTTTTTCATTTCCGCATTTTCCTGTTGATTATCCCTTTCTTTTAGCCAGATTTTACCAGTAATCTGTTGCCTTTTGGTCACTAAGTAGCAGGGGTTTGTTTCTGACAATGTACACTCAGTTTTTGTGCCTCAGATTGAAAGTAACTTTTCAATACATGCAGATTTCTGTATGTTATATAATAATACATGTATCTGTCAACTTTGAAAAAAAAATTTCCATTTTTCAAAACTCAACATCCATGTTTAATTAACTTTGAATAAAGAAATGAGTAGATGGTATCTTAGTCTTATTAGCAGCAGTAACCTTTAACTTATGCCTAACTGAAGTCTTTCCTGTACTGGTAAAAAAAAATATGGTGGAAACGAATGAAAAAGATACCATAATTCATTTGCAAATGAAAACTTGACTTTATATAAAATTGCTGAAATGCAATGTGCCTGTGTAAAAATATTTTTCATATTTTAGTCATATGATACCACCAAATGATATGTTGTTAAAGTCTTACCTTTAAATGACTTTTTGTTAAGCATGTAGGTCTGAGGATTGACCAATGTATTTTAGTATTTATTATAAATTATAATATTATCAATTGATAAAAATCACAATTTCAGAAATAAACTCTTTAAAAACAAACTGGTAAATAAATTAAAACACATGAAACTTCCACCAAGGTAGTGAGGTCAGGTGCTCCGGAAGAGTATGTATAAGACAAATATACCAGTCCATGTTCAAGTCACAATCCTGAGCAAAAATACTTTAAAAACTAGCAAATTAAGAAAAGCATGCGAACTTTCACCAGGGAAGTGAGGCCAGGTGCTTTGAAAGAGTATATCTAAAAGATAAAATAATTTTAGATGTTTTTGAAGGTGCAGTCTCAAATGAAAAAATTAAGACCATTCTCTATTCCTTTCAAATTCATGAAGAAAACTTTTAAATCAACATCTTGAAAACAATATATTTCAGTTTGATGAAATTTTATTCACTTTTGATTTTTTAACAAAACAATTCACTAAAAATTTCATAGTAAGGAGTTCATTTTTGACTAATCGATTGCTGTATGCTTTCTCGGTACATCTTGAATGACCATTTACCGATTATTGAATGACATGACATTCTAACAACATTTTATGAATAAATATTTGTTTAACAGATTTAATTATGATGTGTTGTGTCTTAATTATTAATAATTAATTAAAAAAGAAAAACAAGATTAGGAGATTTTTTGGTCTTTACACTTTCTTTTCATCTGTCTGTCTCAATATTCTGTCCCCTCCATATCTTCCAAGTCTATGGATGGATTTTGACCAAACTTGGAACAAATATAAATCATTATAAGATGATATGTTGCATACTAAATATAGGTCAAGGGTCGGGTTCAAATCATGCTTATGACAACTCTACCAATGTTAGGGTGAAAGGGGATGTATATCTATCAAGAGATTTCTCTAATTATGTTTTGTTAAATAGTCAATTTTTTAACCAGACCTTGTTCTCAAGGTGGTGCTAAGGGTAAATGATCATGAGTAATTCTTATTTCCCATACCAATGAAACAACCAAATCTGGAAGAGTGGAGAGGAGTAATGGTGTTCAAACCCCCCAGTCAAGATTTTCACTTATATTGAGACAGTCAGTTAATGGATAGTGGAGGAAACTGGAGTGTCCAGATGTAACGTGTCCTTCAATAAGCAAACTGACAAACTCTCTCACACATGAGATCTGTCCCAAGTCTGAAGTTACGTTGGTGAGAGGTGCTGTAATCCATGAGTGTGTACATGCTTTAGCCAACTTGGTCACCAAGGCCCCAAATCTTGAAGAAGTATGAAGATGCCAATTAGACCAATTATACATAAATACTTCAGGTAATGTTTTGTAATTAATTCCTTAATGGTTTTCAGTTACAAGTCCTCACATACCAGTAGTTATATAATGCTGAAAAGAGTTAAGATATGGTGTTTATTAATGTCCTAGTCAAAAATATTTCACTTATATCGAGAAGTCGCCAGCTGTAGGCAAAGGTGTAAATTTTGCCTGTGTACATTTTACTTGTCTCTCTTACACTACTGAAAATCTAATAAAGGTGCAAAATCCAAAAGAATATTACGTATTTATAAATGACATTCACTTCTTTTCAATTTGCTTGACAATCTTTGGGTGTATTTTCTCTCTCTCTCTCTCCCTCTCTCTCGCTCATATTTGAAGTATCACTCATGGTTAAATGTTAAAAAGGCAATTCTAACATGACCCACATTTTCCTTCATATGAAACATAAATAGATCTAAAGTCGCGTAAATGTTAATTATTTCTTAAATAAATCATAGAAGGCATGAGTCACAATTGTGGTTTTATTTTCCTGAAACATATCACACACACACTTACCGTTGGGCACTTTAAAAACCAAATTAAAGATCCATAGCGGAATTAACCTTTGTCTTTTGTTTTGATTTTTCTTGTAAAATATACATTGAGTCAAATATTAACGGCATCAAGGATGAACAAAATAGCATAGGGACAGCCCATTTTAACTTTACAATTACCCATTAATTTTATTATCATTAGTATTTTTTTCAATTATTTATCCTTGTTAATCTAATCCATGTCCGAATAACAATCCAGAAGCAAAGCAAAAACTTGGGAACTGACAAGTTAGGTTGGACATGTGAACTTCCACCAGGGAAGTGAGGCCGGGTGCTCTGGAAGGGTAAGCACCTCCTGTTTAGCTAGCTACACCCGCCACGTGTACCCACAACGTGTGTAATCAAAATTGTGTGAAAGGAACATGGAACTATATCCAGGGCAATCCTGGACACAGAGACATCAAACTTACCAACAATACTGTGGTGACAGCCATTAAACTTTTTGAGGGCCTTGATAAGCCTAGGCTTGCAATATCCCCGAGTCAACAATTTATTTGCAAGCAGCATATTCAGTCGTTGTACAAAGTCCCTGTAGTGGAAACAAGCTCTGCTACCATCTGACCATAGAGTATTAATTGGGAAACAAATACACCATAAGCAGGTATATTGCTGCATAAAAAAAGGAAAGTTGACAATAGAAAAATTGAAGTCATCACGTTTGTCATAAAGTTTCAAATGTAGCCTTTCGTGTGCGTCATAATTCAGGTATAAGTCTAAATATGAAGCAGAACTTGAGGAATCAGTCGTGTCTTTTATTTCAGGCTCACTAGGATAGATGACATTCTCAAAGTCTCCAAATTTAGGATTGTTAAGAGGCAGAACGTCATCTATATATCTGTATGTTGAGTTGAACAATTTGGCGACAGTCTTCTCTCCAGATTTAACAAGGTTCTGCATAAATTCTGCTTCATAAGAATAAAGAAACAAATCAGCAAGCAATGGCGCACAGTTTGTACTATCGGTATACCGATTGTTTGCTGAAAAACTACATTACCAAACACAACAAATATGTTAATATTATAGGTTTATTTATTATTATTTTATTTTTTTATTTATTTTATTATATATATATATACTCAACAAAAAATGTTAAGGACCACTTCGAAAATATCACTTTTTACAGAACCCTAAATTTAAATAATTAACTTTTTCTTGTTAGTAAAACAACATTGGCTTGGTTTTATTGCTTTGTATATCTCATATTAATGATGTTTTGCTATCATAACACAAGATTTTGCAGTTAGAACAAAGTAGTATTTTCAAAATGGTCCTTCACTTTTTTTGTTGAGTATATATATATATATATATATCTTTTTTTTATCCGGTAAAGAAAATAAAATCTGAAGAGAAAAGATGAGATTTAAAATTATAAACTTAACTAAAAAGAGAAAAAAAACTGGAGAATCCGGGTATCGATCCCGGTACCTCTCACATGCTAAGCGAGCGCTCTACCATTTGAGCTAATTCCCCGTTGATAGTAATAGGAGAATATTTTTACCCAATCATTACCGCCAATCAAGGTCGTCTAAGTGTTTATTGGTTACAAGCGTCTAGAAAAACACAAGGTTAGCCGTGAACGATGTTGAGTTCTGCAGGTAGGTAACCCACTGAATTCCACCCATAGTTTGAATAATTATTTATCTCAAGAAATTGTATTTGTCAGTTACTATTAACAAATGCCGCAAATTAAAAAAATTGAGATCACCCTGGAGCATATGCATCTTATCCATTTATTTTCTGAAATAACTACCCTGTGGTAGTGCTCTTGTGCTTAAAAGTGATGACGACATAAGCATACTCTAAAAGCTTAACTTGCTAGGATTGCTCTGAATCTGTGAATGCCCCAGTGATGCAAGATCACAAAAACCCTTCATAATCGCGGTCAGGGTATTTAACGCCCAGGAGTAGATTTAACGCCCAGCAAACGCCCAGGAATATTTATTGCGCCCAGGAATTTATTATATATGATACAACGCTGAAAATTGGATATATTGTTAAGAAGACTATTTAAGTATAAATGTGAAAAAATAATTGAGATTGTTGAAAGTTAAATAAAGTAATCTTACTTGGATTTTTATATGTCGCTACATCATCCGTGATGATTAATGTTACACAGTATTAACGCATGTATATGTGTGTGTGTGATATTTTCGTATTACAAATGTTAAAATAAGAAAATTTTTAAAAAGTTTTTTTTATTCAAAAAATAATTTTATTCAGATTGCAGATTTAAATATCAAAGATTGTGTCCGCGGCAACTAATCTTTAATTAACCATACATAATACACGTGTCACTTCCACTCTCGCCATGGTATAATCGGATTATCTTGACAATTCACAGGTGTTTGTTTATCCGCCAATAACAGTAATGCCTCGTGGCTACTCGCGTATGTGACAACCTTGATTAACAAGCTTATTAGACTGGTCTTCGTATTAAAATTTTAAAGTGCAAATTTATTGTCAAGTTTTTACTCGATGAGTCGTTGAACTCTCAAGATTATATTACTTATATCAATTTTCCATTTAAAAAATAAAATAAAATAAAATTTAATATTTCCAGATTATTTCACTTATAATCTAGTTTCCGTAATTCAATATTATTTCACTTATATTAAATCACGTTTCCGTAATTCAATATTATTTCACTTATATTAAATCACGTTTCCGTAATTCAATATTATTTCACTTATATTAAATCATGTTTCCGTAATTCAATATTATTTCACATATATTAATTGAGTTTTCGTAATATTCAATATTATTTCAATAATATTCATTTTCATTATTTCAAGATTATATAACATATCAATTTTCCATTTTTCAAAATAGAAAATTTAAAATTTAGTATGTGCAGATAATTACACTTATGATCGAGTTTCTGTAATTCAATATTATTTCACTAATATTCATTTCCCGTATTTCAAGATTATATCACTTGTATCGATTTTTTTTATTTCATGATTGTAATACTTGTATCGATTTTCCTTTTCCTATTTCACTTATATTAAATCAAGTTTTCTTAATTCAATATTATTTCAAGATGTGTTCCTTGAAATTAAGAAGAAAATGACCGTTTTAGCATAATAGTTTTTGGTGGCAGAGTGGTCTAAGGTTCGACTCCCGCTCGGATAGATCCTATACTTGAATTGAATTGAACATAGTCCGGGACAGTATGCCGCAGATGGTGATGTCCTCCGTGTAATCATGTTCCCTCCACTATCCAAATAGATAAGTCGAAGAATCTTGACGGGACATAAAACACCATTACTCCATTCCGATAACGGATAATATCCAACAAATACACATGGAATCAAAGGGTATATTTTATTCGTTTTCATCAAAAAAAATCTTTAAAAATAATTTTTCATATAATTTCTAATGTCCCGATACCAATGTGATTAGTAAAAACTTAACCAATTCATTCATCTATGAACATACTCACCATATGGCCAAATACATCAATGGTTAAGTGTAATTCATTTTCAATAAACATCAGCGGTGGAGATTTTTTCCTGCCGGTGGACGATTTTACTGTCCACCGCGGCAGATAAATTTAAATCCGTTATTTATTCAGTTGCGGTAAATGTCGGTGGATCAGGGTGGAACTTTTTACACTGCGGCGGGTGGAAATTCACGTATCCACTTTAGCTGTTCTGTACATCACCTGTATCGATTTTCCTTATTTCAAGAGTATATCACTCATATAGATTTTCCGTATTTCATGATTATATCACTTATATCAATTTTCCGCATTTAAAAATAATATTCATTAAATTTAGTATTGAAAGATTATTTCACTTATAATAGATTTTCCGTAATTCAAAATTATTTTACTAATATTCATTACCCGTATTTCATGAGTACATCACCAGTATCAATTTTCCTTATTTCAAGATTATATCACTGATATAAATTTTCCATATTTCATGATTATATCACTTATATCAATTTTCCGTATTTAAAAATAATAATATTCATTAAATTTAGTATTGAAAGATTATTTCACTTATAATAGATTTTCCGTAATTCAAAATTATTTTACTAATATTCATTTCCCGTATTTCATGAGTATATCACTTGTATCGATTTTCCTTATTTTAAAAAATTAAATAAAATGTAGTATTTCAAAATTATTTCACTTGCACTGAAATTTCTTAATTCAATATTTTTTCACTAGTATTCATTTCCCATATTTCAAGATTATATCACATATATTGATTTTCCGTTTCATTAAATTGTGTAAATTATTTTACTTTATCACTAAGTATTTAAAATTTTAAATTAGAGGATGCAGCACCATGGATTGTCTCAGAGTAATTAACAGTTAAGCATATTCAAGAGTTGTCCCCCTTTGTATATGTAATACAGCCGTAGTCGCTATATGGAATGTAATAAATATAACATATCTTTTACATTTCTTCAATTTTTTTTTTCATTTATAACAAAAATATTATTATATCAATAATATATCCAATTTTCAGCGTTGTATCATATATAATAAATTCCTGGGCGCAATAAATATTCCTGGGCGTTTGCTGGGCGTTAAATCTACTCCTGGGCATTAAATACCCTGACCCCATAATCGAGTTTTACTCAAACAAAGTAGGACAATCTGAGTCAAACAAGCATTTGTCAACTATAAATAGCATTAAAAAATTATTGCTGATATAGAACTGCTTAGACTGAAAGAATATTTAACCCAGCATGGATTTAATTATGGGACGCACAGAAATATTTCTTAGGGTTCATTAAGAAAAACTTGTGTCAGATACACAGCAAATTTGCGTCAGGGAAAACCCTGTTACACCCCTCAAAAAGGTTGCAAAATAAAGAAATGCAAAATTTTGATCCTGTGAAATTAATACATTTATGCTACATCATACAAATTTCCTATAGTTCAAAGAAAAAAGATAGTTGTACAAATTAGTACAGGTATTTAATATGGTTCATAAAGGTCATGGTATAAAATAACTATAATTTGATATTACACATATTATACAGATCATGGAGGAGGGGGTGATGGACTGATGGTGTAAAAAACATTTATGGAATTTTTAATTTAGATGGAAATTAAACTTTATGAAATTTCAAAACATTTTTAATTTATTGAAGCACACACTTTAAATTTTATATGATGAATTTATAAATTTCAGGGCTTTAACCAGTGATTTGACAGATATTTAAAAAGAGAAATTTTACAGAAAAAGTGAAAAATGACACTTTTAGAGAAAGTTTGTAGTAGAGTGTCTCTTTTACGAAACACATCAAAATTATTATCCATAAGTACAGCCCAAAAAGCTGCAGATAAAAATTTAAGCACAGTTGTAAGATGCAGTGTGAGTTATCCTTCTCGGATAACCAATATTAGATCAAAACCATTTACAGATACATGTAGAACAGAACTTGCGGGGAATGAACTTTTAACTGCTTCAGTCGGAGCAGTTGTACCTCATCGATGCAAACATACAGGACCTAAAGACAAAAATAAGTCAATACATAGAAAAGATTCTGCAAGTATTTCTGAAGGTGAACAGAAGTACCAGCCCCAGTCACCATACAGGGAAAATTGGCCCAGTAGATATGGATATTTTTCAAACTATTATAAAGGAGGTAAGCAAAACATATGTATTTGGTTTCTATAGCAACATGGTCATCATTGTCACAGTGTTTAATCTAAAACTTCATCTGTTGGGGTCATCCTGACCAATGCTATGGAGTAAAAAATCTGTAGTTCTGAAAACAAGGTTAACATTTTACTTGATCTTGTTATGTCCCACCAACATTTTGTCCACCATTTTTCTCAAAAAGTATAAAATAGATATTTACGAAACTTCCCAAGAACAATCTTTGGGTGAAGTAGATGTGCTTTTTGCTATTCATATTTTGATCATGTGCATGGTTTGGGATTTCCAACTTCCCAGTTTGATTTTATTTGAGAGACACTTTTGAAATGGCATCCCATTTTAGTTATAACTTGTTTAATTTGGGGAAAAACCCACTGTCTGCAGGTCTTAAATTAAATTTTTATTAAAGCAAATAATTCTTATCATATGATATCTTAAATTAAATTTTTATTAAAGCAAATAATTCTTATCATATGACTTAAACTTATTTTGTTACAAACAACACTATGGTAGCTCAGTTGATGGATTAGCATGCTCACACCATATGTGGGGGTTTGAACGCTGACTGTCTGTCCCAATATCGTGGCCATCCCATATCTTCAATGTCGATGGATGATTTTTGATTAACCGTAATTCTGACACAAATGGAAACCAATATAAGACATTGTGTCACACACCAAATTTAGTGTCCCTGCACCCATCATTCTCTGCAATGTTGCGGACGAGGGTGTTTGTCTCTCATGAGACTGCTCTAGTTTAATCACTTCCATTCTAATTTCTACTGTTTATTTTTTGTTACAGGTCTGCTACCTAGATTAGATACACCAGTAGTGACAATGCCAAAGTATAAACCTAAAGACAGATGGGATGGTAGACACGCCCTGTTTGGTCAGAATGATTACATAGGTAAGATCATATAGCATTAATCCAGGCACTGTTCACTTGTCCTAACCGAGTTAAAACAGTCCTGTTACAAATGGGTCTGCTACCTAGATTAGATTCACCAGTAGTGACAATGCCAAAATATAAACCTGAAGACAGATGAGATGATAGACACATCCTGTTTGGTGAAAATGATTACTTATGAAGTCACTGCCTGAGCAAATGAGTAATTTTGAAAATTTTACTTTCTTTCAAGCCAAGGTCTGAGCAGATCAGTTAACTTTGATAATTTAACCTTCATTCTAACCAAGCGGCCTGAGCAAATTAGTAATTTTGAAACTATGACCTTCACTGAGCAAATGAGTAATTTTGAAACTATGACCTTCACTGAGCAAATGAGTAATTTTGAAACTATGACCTACACTGAGCAAATGAGTAATTTTGAAACTATGACCTTCACTGAGCAAATGAGTAATTTTGAAACTATGACCTTCACTGAGCAAATGAGTAATTTTGAAACTATGACCTTCACTGAGCAAATGAGTAATTTTGAAACTATGACCTTCACTGAGCAAATGGATAATTTTGTAAATTTGACCTTCATTTTAGCCAAGACCTGAACAAACGAGTAATTTTGATAATTCAACCTTCATTCAAGCCAAGGCCTGAACAAATGTTTGACATATTTTGTAGATATTCTTGGAGATGATAAAATCAGTCCAGTGGATCTTATCAATGGACCATCATGGCTTGTAGGTTTTAGAGGAAATGAATTACAACGTTTATTACGAAGAATGAAATTCCATGGAAAGATCATGCGTTTCAAGGAACCTACAAAATATAATAGATTATCAAAAAGAATAAAGTATTTGCACTTTAAACTGAATAAACAAAGATCACATGTATAGTCACTTTTCATGTATCAAGAATTTCTTAATAAATGAATTCAGTATGTAATTTTTGTGTGATTTTTAGCTCACCTGCATCAGAGGCTCAACTGAGCTTTTCAGTTTGTTGATAAACATTTTTGACTTCTTCTCTGAAACTACTTGGCAGATTTCAATAAAACGTGGTCAAAATCATAATTCAGTTTTGTTCATGATGCTTCCATGTTTACCACAACTTGATTCAAGTAGCAGTTGTTGTCCCAGAAATGTCTTGTTTGTGATATTCTCAGGTGAGCAATAAGACCCATGGACCCCTGTTTTGCATTTAAGAACACTTGACATACAATGTACTTGAATTTTATCATCAATAAGACTGATAGACGATGCTATTAGGGTTGGGATACCTTAATATAGCGTTTTCAGCTCTAAAATCTATTCATTTTGGCACAATGGGGTTCAACCCTGTATTTTGAGCAATGCCCCTTAATGTTTGCGCAAGGTGTTTTCAAAAACGGTAACATCATGAATTCCATGACTAGCGTCGTTTTTACAGGATATGATATGATCTCGTGTCAAATGGAAAAAAAAGTTCCACACAAACGTTTGGAAGTATTACATGGTACAGCGGCGAACCCCAATAACTAATATTGTATAAGTTAATACATGTGGCTCAAGTTTGTTGAACTTTTTCATACATGTAATGTAAACATATACAGTAAAACCTCAATTCATCGCCACCATTTGTTCAGTCGAATTTTGGCATTATAAAGGGGTTTGGTGATAAATTGGGGAGGCGGATAGAGAAAAACATAAACAAAATGGGTTTTGGGACTTCAAAATAGTTTGGCAATAAGCGAGGTGGCAAAGATATCGAGGGGCATTATAACAAGGTTTTACTGTATGTATAAGTTAGAAAAGCTCAAGTATAACAGCTGTCCTTAAGAGTAATACAACTAGCATAAGATAAAATGGAGTTTTTTTTTTACTTCTGCAGCTAGCTAAACAGGAGGCTCTTACCCTTCTGGATCACCAGTCCTCACTTTGCTTGTGGATTTTTACATACCCGGTATTTATTTAACTGAATTTGCTAGTTTTCAAAGATTTGCATTGACTTTTGGATTGTGATTTGAACATGGACCAGTATGTTTTTGATTTTAGAAATTCCCAATTAGGGCCTTATATACATTAAATTCTCCAAGTTATCAACCTTGGCTAATTATTTGAAAGTTCATAAAAAAAACCTGATATTGTACATACAGTAGAGTTCAGCTATGACGAAGTCAAGGGGACAGCTTCGTTATAGTGGTATGGGCCAATTCGTAATAACCAATTTTGTTAAGCAGTATAAATATAGGGGAATTTTTGGGAGTTTGTTAGAGGCATAAATTTGTTACATCCATCTTCATTATAGGTGAACTCCACTGTATTTAGTTTGTATTGGTAGTGAATTATATAAAGTTCCAATTAATCATTTAATATTCTTCCAATTTACCAGCTCCAGGTATTTTTTCAGAATTTAAAAAAGGCAAAATTCTGGATATTATATTGTAAATAGTTTGTATAAGAAACGGCTGACCCAAGACTTGCAAATAGGCAATGGCTGTTTTTGCCAAGCACTTGGCATTTAGAAATCAAAGTTATATGGTCGTTTGGATGAGACATTAAAAACAGATGCCCTTGTCATGGTAGGCATGGCATCCTAAATAACTCTCAATCGCATTGCCTCAAGTGCATTGCACAGGTAAAACATTTTTGCCACTTCATGCATTGCACAGGTAAAACATTTTTGCCACTTCATGCATTGCACAGGTAAAATATTTTTGCCACTTCATGCATTGCACAGGTAAAATATTTTTGCCACTTCATGCATTGCAAAGGTAAAATATTTTTGCTACTTCACCTATAGCTACTGACACCTCGATATAAGTGAAATATTCTTGACTAGAACACAAAAGCCCCATTTAATTATATTAATTGATACAGCATCAGTGCATGAATCACTGATCATTAACCTTGATCCTTATTCAAGGTCTTCATAAGCATGTAGCAGATAATGATCCAGTGTATTACATGTATTCATTCTTCTTGGACAGTGGGTGTTTGCCCTGTCAGAGTTGGTTATTCTACTCATGATGGATTTATTTTTAATTCCTAATGTATCAGTAGTCATGGAAATAAAAAATAATAATCCACAGCTAATATTCTACTTAAAACAGCAGAAATAAAAAATAATAATCCACAGCTAATATTCTACTTAAAACAGCAGTTTTCATTCTAGAAGTGGCCATGGGGCCATTGCTTCCTTGTTTTGCCAATGACCCCAATTTAAGTGCCTTGTGGACCATTAACATAACATGAATGCAAAAATTTTGATGCTATGTTGGAAATGGTGCTTTCTGGAAATTCCAAGATTGAACACTGAAGCAGTATTTATATTTGTGAGAAAAAAGTAAATGTCGACAGGTGCAAGTACAGTGAACCAAAATGTTACTATGGTTACTGCAACTACAAAAACATAACTTTTCTTTATGAAACTTCAAAAAAAGAAACCCAGACATATATAAAAAAATCTTTTATTACCAATAAATGTATTTGAAATATACAATTATTGTCAATAAATAAATTCTAGAATTACTAGCAGTATACATACATGTATTTAATAACATTATTCATCTACATCAATATATTTACTTATAAAAAAACTAGTAAGGCCATTAGTAATTAATTTCTAGATTTTCCAATTTTAAAATTATTTTTTCACAAACTGGCCATAGGCAGATTTTGGTGTTTTTTTAATGATCTTTATTTATTTTATTTTTTTCTGGAACATGCCCTTTATAGAAGTTGTTCCAGTTTGTGAAAAAAAAACCCACAAAACCCTCCACAATCTAAACTTTAATATTTAAGATCTACAAAACAAAAAATATCAAGGACAGGGTTTTAAAAAGAGAGCTTGCTTGCTTGAAAATCTAGAAATTAATTACTCATAGTCTAAACAACCAGTACATATGTAAGTACCTGCACAGGCGAGTCTGATATGTTATAAAAAAGTACTTGACCATGTACTTGTAAAAAAAAGATATTCTGATCATGAGTGTGATCACAATCCACAGTATTTTAAGCTGATTTCAGCTGATTTCACTTTTAACATATGTTGATTCATGATCTTCTCTTGAAATACATGTACAATATGCATAACTGTAATATCAAAAGCAGAAATGCAAATATCCATCCCAATCCCATAAAATTGATGTCCAATTTTCCTGAACTGATGATGCAAGAGATTCTGAATTTCCTCAACTGTTTCAAAAGGATAGAAATTTTACCATCAATAATGGTTATTATAATGTTTAACTTTACATTCAACATAATGTATATTTAGATTTTTGCATGTGGGCTTTTTTTTCGTGATTTTTAAGACAGTGGCAGATAAAATTTTCACTATGTGTAATTTTCAAGATATGGCTCTAAAATATGAAACCATAAACAAAATTACACAAGGGAAAATTTTAATAATTTTTTTACCACAATTGTAGCGAAAATTTGGCCACACATGAAAAAATTCACGATATACAGAATATAAATGTTTGATGATTGATGTCGATTCAATGATGTCCATATACAAATGGACAGTTGTTTTCATCAGACCTCTTCACATAACCAATCTATAGTACTACAATCAATAGCCAACATACATCAATGTTCAAGAATAAATGATGTCCATACACAAATTGATCTCTTAATTGTTTTCATCATAATCCTTTATGGAAACAACCTACTCCGATCATAGTCAATATTTCCGTAAATCCTGGAAAAGCACTGCAAAATCCGAAGATATACCAGTAATAATCACAAGGCCAGTAGTCGAACAGAAAGAATACAAGTGCAATGGAAGCCGCGGCATGAGCAGCAGTCGCTGAAGTTTAGGTCAAGGACAAATTTTGTGAATGATGTTCAATAGATAAAAATTTTTTACCACATTTAATGAAGTCAATTATCGATGTTGGAAATAACAGTTCGATAGTGGTAAATTCTACTAAGGACTGGATACTTTTTCAATAGTCTCCAAATACCACCACAGAAAATATTGAAATTATATGACAAGTTGAAAGTTTCAAATTATTTCCAACACTGCAAGTATTCAAAACTCGAATATGGACGTGTGTTTATAATTTGAATGACTTAAGCACAAAATATAATGGAAAATTTCTGCATAGTATCCATGGCGATTTTAAAATGCTACAATCCTCTCCTACAGCAGCATATACCAATTATGAATATGATTTCCATTAAGGCGGGGAACGCACTGCAAAATCCAAATATGTACCAGTACCTGTCACATGGATATTGCCATAAAATAAAATAGGCTAAGGCTACAGAGGCACCGCAGTGGGCTGCAATGGCTGGGATACAGTCAAGGACAATATGATATCAAGCCTTTTTGTTTTTCAACAGTTATTATTTGTTATACATTTTACATTAGCAGCGACGTCATACTAAACAACTGAGTTGTTTGGAAATGTTTATAGTCAATATCTAGGTTTCCACAATTTTTAAAATTCTTAAAAGCCAAATATCCAAAATTTTAAAAATATCTACAGTAGTTTTTTCACATATTTGCTAAAAAGGGTTAACAAAATTTCTCAAAAATTGGACTTGATTAGCCGATGGCAATGTTGGCTAACAGGAATGGCCACAGAGCAATATGAATGTCACACCTTTGATCATTAAACTGAATAATGCTCATTCCCACAATGCAGAACTTCAGACCTCCACAGAGGAATGTTTGAGGACCAAACTGAAGACATATTTATATAGTATACAGTATATGGTCTGAAAAAAAGTGGACCAAGTGTATTGAGGTGAATGGGATGCAATTAATAGGACAGCACTGCAATGTCTGCAGCTGAAAGTAACATATTTCAGTTTATTCATTGTTTATTTAAAATGTAAAATGTGTAATGTAATTTGGCAACGCTATGCTATCGTAGAAAATGAACTTCAAATCCAAACTGAACTGAAACCAAAAAGATGACCGGCACTGAAATGACAAATGGATTCAATCTAAAATATTCACTATCTCCCTCCCACTGTTTAGAGAAATTAACATAGTGAAGTGATGCTTCTGGTAGTTTATCAAAATTTCCTGGGATTTTATATCAGATTCTTTTGTTTTCTTGAAATAATAAAATTATAATAAGAATGATTGGTAATTATTTATCTCACAGTTCCCCATCTTCACAGTTTAAATCTGACAACAACAAAAGCTTTCAGTGAAAGCAAGATCCCCTGCCAACTTGGAATTTACTGTCATTTTACTCAAAGGGACACAACTCCTATAGAAATCACTGAATTGGAACACGAAAACTATATGCACAACTACACCTTCCACTTATCATTTCTGTTAAGTTTCATCAATATCTGATAGACTGCACTGGAGAATTACCCTGGAGAAAAGTATGATGTGGACATGGGGGCATTACTATAATATCCCCATGCCAATTTCTCAGTGAGATGAGATAAAAACACGTATGCTGAGAATGAAACCGAAAAAGAAAAACTTATTACTTATTTCAAACTTTTATCCAGGTGAAAACATATACAAATGTTTGGGGTGTCAAACAACGTGAAAGGCCAAAATTTCATACCTGTCATTGGACCAGCAAGTTTCAAGAAATTAACTTGTTTGGTTGATTTTTCACTGGTCCGGAAGTGTAGACAATTATATGGGTATGCAGAAGTCAATAAATATAGTATATGTAATATCAAAATAGGATTAGACCTGGTCAGTCAGTCTGATTTGACTGAAAATTATTGCAGTCTGACGACAATTTTACCAGCCATGACAGTCAGAACAGTAGTTATCACATTGTCTGGGGTATATGCAAATTATATTTATAAAAGGATACAGAGCATGCTCTGGAAAGACATGAACATTGTAATTCCACCAAAGAATCCAATCAGTTCAATGGCAAATAATCCAAGTGCCACAGATAATCCAATGATTAACCTAAAATAGAAAAGTACAAATTGCTGTTATAATAAAAATAGTTAAGTAAAGACATGTGAAAATAACTTTTTGTGTGGATTAGAGTGGAGTGGAGTAACAGCATTTTATACCCCACTCAAGATCCTTTCACTTTTACCAAGGCAGTCGGTTCTGGAATGGTGGAGGAAACCTGTGTGGCCTGAGGAAATCATTAACCTTTGACAAACAAACTAAAAATCTTTCTTGCATTAGGATATGTCCCAAGTAGGATTTGAAGCTAGGTGGCAAGAGATGCTATGATCCATAAGTGCATACTTTAGACCAGTTGGCCACCAAGGCCACAATTATAGAGTGTGTAAGTAAATCTTTTGTTGAAAATAATGAAATGATTGTCATGAAATCAGAAAAAAATAGAAAAATAACATCTATATACAAATATTCCAAGTGCTATAGAAAACAGAAATGAGATGCTGCAAATTTTTTTTCTACATTATAGCTATTTCCCTTGTTATCCAATGTGAATATACCTGAATACTTCCAATTGAGGGAGGCACTTGCAGAAGAACTATAGGTAGACATTTTGTGCATTTAGTAAAACTCCAAAATTAGTACATTGCATCTTGATCAAAATTGATTAAATTTTTAAACCTTAACTTTATGTTATTTTAAAAAAGGAGTCACAGTATTCTCTGAGAGAGAGAGAGAGAGAGAGAGAGAGAGACTCACTGTGTATCTTTGGTATTATATTCATCTGTTGTATAAGTTGATGGTAAGCACTGTTTAATATTTTCATCCTAAAATATAAATTACCATTAAGATTATAAAATCTGCTCTTACAAATCTAATCACATAAATATTTGATATAAAAGGTGTTCTTAAAATGTATGGAGGACCAGGCATATACAATGTACAACAAATCATGCATCTTAAAAAAATAACAATCTCAAAGTTATTGATTAATCATTAAGAAGACATTTTATGTAATACATGGCTTCTCAAAGAATTGTAAAGTCTCAGAAATTAGGAATAAGGACAAGTTAAGTGGTATGGAATAAGATTTTCAAATGACCAGGATTCAAGGAATAGTTGAGCTTTCAGGTTAAAAGCAACTATCATTTACCGATCATCTTTCTGTATTAATATTGTGCAAGGTCCACATATCTCAATTATTCAATATCAAAGATTCGTTGATTGATTGAATGATGTGTATCATCCCAGTCAAGAATATTTCACTTATATCTAGACATCACCAGCTATAGATGAAGTGGCAGAATGTTTTACCTTTGCAGTGCGCTCAGGGCATTGTGCAGGGAGGTATCTTTGTGTGTCACATCTGTTGTGACAATGGGTTTTGTTTCTTCTTAAAGACCCTGTGACTTTCATTTCTAAATGCTGAGTGCTTGGCGAAAGAACAGTCACTACCAATTTTAAGAACTTGGTCAGACCCAGCTGGGGTTTGAACACATGGCCTCTCACATACAAAGCTAAGCACCCTACTTCTACCACAGTGGTCAATATTGGTGACAGAATACTACTAAATTCAGTATGGCAAACACATAAACCGATTGTATTTAAATTTATTCCTTAAGGTAATTTATTGGTACATCAAGCTGTACAACGACATGCCTGAATTTTCATGTTGGATCATGTTTGTGACTATGTTGTGTGAATATGCAGATATTTCAAATTTACCCTTGACCAAAATAGCACTATTATGATGATCATGTGTGCTATTATTGTTAAGAATCTCGCAGGTACTAATCCATTTATCCTCATGATGAACTGAATTTACAGAATACCGCTTAAATGTCAAAAGATGTTTTCTGCTACAAATGCAGATTATCGCGTTTCCAGAGACCCAAAAACTTAATCAAAATGTCTGTGTCCAGCCAAAAAATCTGTGCTGGATTATTTCATCTCACAAGAACATTGCACTTGACACAGCGACTGTTATTATGCATAGTCGGAGTCAAATTCCTCTAAAAAGAACTGTCTGTACATGTTTTAGCGGCCATTTCCAAACAAATGTTACTTCCGGTTTCAAAGATTTTGTTCGGTTTCCAAATTTTTGATTCGGTGAAGGCAATCAATTAATTCCCAATCGCAATAAACTTCATGTTGATTTAAACATAATTGTTAATAGATAGGTGAGATGATCGATCAGATAATTTTAAGAAATAAAGAAATAAAAAAAGTAATCTGAAAATCAACATAATCTGAGAATTGATGGGTTGATGACCATGACGTCATAATGACATTAGGTTTAGGTTGGATTAAAACGATCGATATATCAGCAATCTTGTAATGCATCCTCTCAATCACGATGTCTCATTATTCATTCAAACTACGGTAGTCCCACTAATCAGCACACTAAGCCCCCATTTTTACTCTTTACTTGTAAGGGGGTTGTGGTCTGACAGCTTCAATTATTGAATTCTTGAAATTTCTGGCGAAAACGGCAGAAACGAAAACACGCGTCAATAACTTCCAGTATTTCTTTACCTCGCTCTTGCTGGCAACATGGAACACTTTCTAAAACATTATCTTACCGATCCATGCTTAACATAAATTAAAATTCATCGATACGGGTAGAAATATGAGTTTTTCTAATGCCTCTTCAGCACTCTGTCACTTTCGTACCGTAAAGACATTACTTATCTGCATTGGCCAATCAGATCGCGCGTTGCTTTGATTAGTCGGACTACATTCAAACAGTCCGACATCCTATCATATTTACAGTCACGATGTAGAATTCAACACAAGCACTAAATCCCTCACCAGACTATCGTTAATGACAGTGGCGGATTTAAGGGGAGGGGTTGCAGGGGTTGCAACCCCCCCCCTTGATAAATTTAAAAGAGAGAGAGAGAGCTATTGACTGATGTGACCCCCATATGTTAATATAACAACCCATTTCTGTATGTGTGTTGTTCCGGATCACGTTTACTAGATCCCACGTCTCTGGAAGCTCGCGCCTTTGGCGCTCGCACCTAGCATTGGTATACTAGTAATTCTCAACCCCTTTCAAAAAATCCTGGATCCGTCCCTGAATGGTAAAATATTTTTGTATTTGTGAATACTAGTGCCATTTTAGTTGCTGGGATAGAAAATTATCCATTTTCCATAACAATGGTGATATACAAAGTTGAACACAGAGAGAAATAAATTGATAAACAAATAAAGAATTAATCATTTTCTATGCCAGCAACTGAAATGGTACCAGTATTCATTCATAAATACTAAAATAAACGTTAATTAAGCGTTTAGTTCTTTTTGTGGCTGCAGAGGTTCCCATGCCATATTTTTAAACACTTTTTAAAAAATACGAACGCAATAAATTCTCTTTTGGCCACCGTTTCGTATTTTTTCAAAAAATTGATGTTATTTCGATTATGTGATGCCAAAATATCAATTAAGGCATTTTAAAAATCTGAAATTATTGTAACCACCGATTTTTCTTCTTATACATTCAATTTGCTTTGATTTATTTACTTATGGCGATTGATTTCGTATAAAAAGTATTTCCGGTCGCACCTGCGTAATGAGTAGGCCACGTACTTGATGCCAGCATTTTGACAACATTACAATATTTCTGTGTTTAAAGGCATCATACAAAAGCATAACACCGTCGGGTCCCATACTCTATTGTAGAAATGGTAAGCTATTCTGGTGTAATTTGTCTTACTGTGTTATGATAAGTCTTATAGTAAGAGTTCCCATCAAAAATTTTCGACCCGGCTAAAGCAAAAACCGGCAACTGCAAAGTAACTTTGAAGCGGAAACGGTGAAATACTCGATAACTTTAAGCGAAACTATTGTCATATGTAATTAAATAAGTTGGTATTGTGTCTTGTAGTGATGTAAAAACAGTAAAACTTATCGGGAAATCTTGTTATCAACAGTCAACTAGTCTGACTAGAATTTCTAGACCTCCCTCTTTGCAAACTGGTTAGGATCAATTTCAGAAAAAAGTAGTTTAGTATCTAGAACAGTTGTCAGACTTTAAGCCCCTGATGTTGTTAACATTGAAAGGACATATATATATGTCTGTGTGTGACATGTATGCACTTCTTTCTTCTTTTAGTCTTGTTGATTCATTCTTTCAATTTTGTTGATGTCAGTGCCATATATCTATGAGATGGTCATTTAGCACATGTATGCATTCTAGTATATCTGATCTTGACTTTAAATGGGGTTAGCGGTTGTACCATGTGATACCCTCTATGTTCTAACGTTTGTTCAGAACACTTATTTCCAATGGATATTGCTCTTTTCCTGTAAAAACCACTGCGGCAGCACAGTTGGTAGAGTGCTTGCTCTGAAGTGGGAGGTCGTGGGTTCGATCCCTGGCCGCGTCTGACCCAAGACTTGAAAGTGGGTAGTGACTGTTCTTTCGCCCAAGTACTCGGCATTACGAAATGAAAGTTACGATTCTTTCGGATGGGAACTTAAAATAAACGAGGTCCCGCATCACGGTAGGCTTGGCACGCTAAAGAACCCTGCTGTATAATGCCATAAGCACAACGCACAGGCAAAATGTCTGCACCTTCGCCTATAGCTGGCGACGTCTCGATATAAGTGAAATATTTTTGACTGGGACGTTAAACACCGTTACTCGTCTCAACTCTTTTCCTGTAAAACATTGCTGTTCCTGAATTTGCGATGCTAACACTTTGCATCAGCACAAACGTCAAGAGGTGTTGATCACATGGTACAACGGCGAACCCCATTATAACTAAACTGAAAATATAAGATCTTGTATCAACCCTTATAAAATTAAGTGTGTTTCCATTTACCAGACCTAAAACTTACATTTGTGAATAAGTCCTACATACCATTTGTCAGTTATTAATTTATTTATTATTTACACATAATATGATTTCTTTTCAACAGTGTTTTTAACATGTCTCTCTGTTAATAATACATTAATTTTACCCTGCACAGATTTTTGTTCAGAGTGATTTACTGCAAACAATAGTTTAATACCTAAAACATTTCTGAAGTGTCTACTAGCTATAATCCCTATTCACTGCCTCACAGTTTCTCTGCACGGACTGTATGTTAATATTATTTATTAACTTTAACATAATTACCATCATCATCACCATCTTCATCATCATTTGACAGACCCTGATTTTTATGCCTATTCTAAAGTTTATATGACAATATTATGACACACACTTTTAAAGTTTGCGTCCTTGTTCTGTATAGTCAATGTAAAAACTTAAAAAAGAATAAGAAAAAGAAAAGAAAAGCCTACCCATCGACTTCAATTGTTCTTAGATTGTTACAGGGCGCAAATTAGATTTTGAAACAGGGTGAAGTGACTTCTCCCTCAAGCAAGATTAGTGAAGTTTTTCCGCAGTGAAATTTACGCGGCACAGTGAAATTTACGTGGACGATGTGTGTTCCCAAGATGTTTGACTTTAAATGGGAGCATCCCTACAGAAGACTTGCATTTTAAATAAATTGTAATATTACAGTGGAAACACATTTTTTTCTTTGGCCTAAAGTAACAATTATTATGAGACATGCATACAGTATGTCAGAGTTAAACCTTAAACTATTTGGAGTTTGGGATCTAACTTGCTTCAGAAACGAAGTTGTGATTGTAATAAATAGCTAAATAGTGTAAAATCTAGGTGCCCAAATATATATTTAAGAGCTATGAGATACTAGACCCCTGCTAATTTTAACCCCTGTATGTAATGACTCATATCTTTTTAACTTACTTTTACCTTTTTATTAACTACACTATTTTTCTGCACAAATTTCTGTCCTGAGTGATTTACAAATGGAAGCATAGTATTAAACATTTATGTAGTGTCTGTTAGCTTCTCACTGCCTCACTGTCTTGTCAGCACTCTGAGTGTCTCATGATATTAATTTCGTCTTCAAGACCATCATCCTCTCCAACCTTTATGATTCTAAATTCTGCATATTCAACATTTAATTTCCCTGATTGATTTTAGCCATTGAAATTAAACATAAGACGTCAACTGACTTCTCGGTCAGACCGTGTCAAATGCATTGATCTCCATCCCACTGAACCTTGGATGGTATGCAGCTTGTTTGATGGAAAAGTTTTTATTTGGAATTCAGAGACCAAGGTATATACTATAACAGTTGGTACTAAGGTAGTCAGTCTGGACTCTGAAGGACACCCTTTTTCACTGGTAAGAAGTATCATTAGCAATGGCACTGTCTTGAGTTGGCAGATCCCTATTACCAGTAGAATACATAATAGACGTCTGACGTAAATATGTAGCAGGAAGGA
Source organism: Anadara kagoshimensis (assembly GCA_021292105.1). Classification (NCBI taxonomy): domain Eukaryota; kingdom Metazoa; phylum Mollusca; class Bivalvia; order Arcoida; family Arcidae; genus Anadara; species Anadara kagoshimensis. The sequence goes on along the minus strand of CM037870.1, from coordinate 16,127,215 downwards.
GAGGAAATACACAGGCCTTTTTGTTAAAACTCTTTGCAATTATCATAAAAGAAAAAAAAACATTTGTCATTAGTTACCTAAAAGCCCAGTTACTGGGAATTTGTTTGAAATTTTTTCTGTATATATAAACGCTAAAATATAAACACTAAAAATATTCACATTCTGTTGTTTGAAATCTTTTCTATATATATAAACGCTAAAATATAAACACTAAAAATATTCACATTCTGTTGTTTGAAATCTTTTCTATATATAAACGCTAAAATATAAACACTAAAAATATTCACATTCTACCCAGTTTGATAGTTAATTTTCATTTTTAACTGCAAATAGTTTTGTTGTATTCTATCATAATTATACAAAGACTGTAAAATTAGCCCCTCCCTCCCTCACTTCATTTATTAGGCAACGTAAATGTGCTATATAAGACAAAGGGAGACAACTAGCTAGTAGACACTATTCAATGTTTATTTACATACCTGGTACATACTATCATATGTAGTGTGTAATATTATTCAGTTAGTTTATAGAAATTTTTTTGTTGTTATAATAAAAACTACCTTTTTCAGAATTTTCTGTCAAAAAAATATGTACATGTATTTTTAAATTTATTAAATATGCATGCATATGTATACGGTAATTTATATAGCATATATAACACATAAAACTAACACTAACAGAATCACAATCTAGCTGTAATGCGGGTACATTTGGTTTGGATATCAATTATAGGCCTGGGCTGGGTAACTCAAAGCTCTCTTAGCAGTTACAATCACTTAATGCCTATATAACACGAAGGTGTAAAGTGTTCGTAACTACTAAGAGAGCTTCGAATTACCGAGCCCTGTTTGATTTGAAATTTGAAATTTATTATTTAGTACTGGGATAATATTCCCCAAACAAATTGGCTTCAAGGAACAGACATTGTGGTTTGTCATGTTTAATTATGTCATTTGACCCAGTATTATTTATTTATTTTTTATTTTTTATTTTTTTTTACTTTTTTTGATAAACCAAGAAGTACTACCGTAAATTATTGTAACCATTATATTTCTAGTAAAGGTCTTTACCATAGTAAAGTACATCCCCCCCCCACCCCACCCAAATGACATCAAACAACATTATTATTTTCCTCAACCATGTGCACCCTAAACGCAGTCCCAAAAAGTCTGTAACCATGTAGTAAAATGAGATTACAAGTAAAGAACCAACAACAAAGAGTTAAAAATTATCCAGTTTACTTATATTAGCTTGTTAGTTTTGTTTTGTAATTTTTGCTACATTTAGATTATATTATATACAGTGTTTCCTTAAGAGCCGGCAGCAGGCAGATTGAACTGCCTAAATCTCCAAATTGGCCAGTTAGAATTCATAGAATTGCCTACAGAAGGCCTGAAAATCACTTTTGGCCAATGTGACCCCCTTGACCCCTGGCCTGTTGGAATAATCATTCTACCCCCTGCTACAAATTTTACTAAAATCACTGTATATATAGCAGTAGCTTGGTGCAGGCAACTAATGACAATTGGTTTTGAACTGTATGATAATTGTAAATTACAAAGTACATGTGTACTCAGATTTGAAGTATTAATCCATGTTATAAACTCCTCGTTATTGCAGCCTCTAAGGTTAGATATAAAACGTAAGTTATCGGCACGGTCGGACAGAGTGAAATGTGTGGACCTCCATCCCTCGGAACCATGGATGTTAGCATCTCTTTATAACGGAAATGTCCATATATGGAACCATGAGTCACAGGTATGGTGCTAAAAATTATTTCTGCATGATTTGATGTAATTGTGACAATCATTGTTTTGGAAGAACTATTATAAGTTTAAAGGTAAGTAGGTTAGGGGGTTTTAGAACAAAATATTTTTGAGGGCCTTTTTTGATGATTTTGATGTCACAGAACATAACTTTAGAGGATTGATGGCGAGATGAAATTTTGAAAAGAACGTTTTGGTAAGGGTTATAATATATTCTAGTCAATATGACCACCAAGTTAGCTGAGATTTTAGAGTTCTCGTTTCGTATTTGGGAGGTCGGGATCTGACCAAGAATTAGAAATAAGGAGTGACTGTTCTTTTGCAGCTTTGTCAAGCAGTCTGCATTTTTAAAAATGAAGTCACAGGTCCTTCAGAAGAGACCGTAAAAACAAATACCCCATGTCATTATACAAGCTGTAGGCATGGCACACAGAAGATCCCTCCCTGCACATTGCCTTGAGTGCACTGCAAAGGTAAAAATTTCTGCAACTTCACCTATAGCTGGTGGTGTCTCGATACACTAGTAAGTGAAATATTCTTGATATCATTTTATCAATTAACAATAAATGCATGTAGCTGTTAAAGGTAGGTCTGAAATTTAAAGGTATTCGAAGTTTATTCTTGTAGATGACATTGATTCAAGGTAAGTTTTTGTGTATTTTTACAAAAAATTAAGTTTTCAGTACATGTTTTAGATAGATAGTACAGTGTATTACTATAGGTAAACTTGTTTAAATGAAATTCCAGCAGTCTAAGAAAATGTGAGAGTGAAAAAATAGTTTTTCATTTCATTACTGGTCGTTGATTTTTGAAAGAATATTAAACAGCATTTTAAATTAAAAGAAATCTGTTTGAACAGTGTTATGACATGAGTTTAACTGTTTTCTTTCACTTTAGGCTATAATTGGTAAAGTTTAACATTCTGTACTTTATAGGTTAGTACATTGTACATGTATGTGTCGTGTATTTTTGACAAAAATGGTAAAAAAGTGATTTATTTTGAAATAACAGTCAGTCTTGTAACTTTTGGGAAATAGTGGTTACAGCCAGGCCCACAGTCCAAGACTGGAAACTTGAGAAGAACTTAATTTACTTATTACGGTACTTTTTCAATACTGGCAGTCCCCAGTGTACCACAATAGAAAATGTTGAAATTATCAAGACAAGGACTGGTTGAAATTTTTGGCTTATTTGAAATATAAATGTATTGGGTAAAATGGCATTCAGTTTAAAAAATATTTATATCATATTTATATAATTCATTTTATAATAAAGATTACATAATAACCATCTTTTGTATTGTACCATTTTAGACACTTATCAAATCATTTGAAGTATGTGATTTGCCAGTCCGTGCTGTCAAATTTGTACCAAGAAAGAACTGGCTTTGTACTGGATCGGTAAGTAAAAAAAGAACACCAACCTCTTAATGTTAATTGAGCATCTATATACTTTCAGTGAAAGCTTATACGTGAACCTTTTTAACTAGTGATTGTCTGTAGTTCTGATTTTTAAAATATTTGGATTTAGAAGGGGAAAATCTGGTGTTGCTGTTCTCCATCTCGTTTTAATATATCTTACCCGGTATTGGAATTTTATTTCTTAAAGCAAGATGAAGGCCTCAGTGGCCAAGTTGTCTAAAGTGACAAATTACAGATCACAAAGATTACCATTGCCTAGATTCTAAATTTGAATGTTTGTCAGTTCAGAAAGAATTTCTTAAATTTCTTAAAATTCATAACATTGGGTTATAATTTCTTAAAGTTTCTGATGTCATTGTGGTAATGATAATTCTTGCAATCAGCATTATCAACGATAAGCATAAGTTAAGCAATTAGCAATCCTTTGCTCTGTGTCAACCCTTCTCCTCTAAAAAATGCTTTGACTGATATTTAGGGATGTATTACTGAACTAAAACTTTATAAATTTAACTTCATTTGTCAACAGGATGATATGCAGATACGGATTTACAACTACAACACATTAGAGAGAGTTCACCAGTTTGAAGCCCACTCTGATTACATCAGATGTATAGCAGTACACCCCACACAGCCATTTATCATTACCAGCAGTGGTAAGCATAAATATAAACTTTAGGCTTTGTGTCCATTCCTGATAGCCAAAATCGTGATTTGGTACCAAATTTGTTGAAAAAGTAACCTGGTTTAACAAAGTTGGGGGGGGGGGGGGGGGGGAATTGGGACTATGTATTCGCAAATTTCAGAAATTTGACTACCAACAATTTTAAAATTGCGGAAACCTAGAGTCTAGCCAATGACAAACTCTTTAACATTTACGTTCTGAAAATCTCGTAAGAAACATTTGACTTTATACCCAGATATTAATGTGTTCTCCATAATGTGATGTTGGAGAACATTCCACACAAGATTATGTGGTATTGATCATGAGCTAAAAATAGTGACCCTATTTGCATTAAAAGTTAATTCTGAATAAAAAGTACATGTTTGTATTAATAAATGTGGTTGTTATGGTGCATTTTTGTTTTTAAAAATTCTAACATTTGCTGGTTGAATTAAAACGAATTTGTCAATAAAACTTTTAAAACTGATGTCTTCCAGATTGGATGATATGACAGTTAAAGAGAATTTGTCAGACAGTTGCCACTAAAACTTTTTAAAAATTAAATGTTTCAATTGAGATGTTACTAAAAAGAATTTGTGAGACAGTTGCCATTAAAACTTTTAAAATAAAAATTGAATGTTTCAAATGAGGCAATACTAAAAGAATTTGTGAGACGGTTGCCCTTAAACTTTTAAAATTGAATGTTTCAAATGAGATAATAGTAAAAAAGAAATTGTCAAAGAGTTGCCATTAAGAATAAGATTGACTGTTTCAGATGATATGTTAATAAAATTATGGGACTGGGAAAAGAAATGGACCTGTACACAAGTGTTTGAAGGACATACACATTATGTGATGCAGATAGTTATAAACCCAAAAGATAACAACACATTTGCTAGTGCTTCACTAGACAGAACTGTCAAGGTAAGGAGACGTATACACACTTAGAAACTAAACAGGATGTCCATTTGACCCTTGACATTCAGGTGTCAGGTTGACTTTAGTCGAAAAGTTGAGCCTGTACATATACAATCAGTGATTTTATTAAATGTTTTAAAAACTACCTTCTGCCTTTTAAATTAGGAAAATTTGAAAATCTGTAATACAGCAAACTGGATGATGATGTGCATGTAAAAGCTTAGACTCCTAATTGCAAAGATGGTATATTGTGACAATAGCTTACATTTTGTGGGTAAAGACAACTAGATTTAAGATTTAGATTTTTGCTAGTATACCGTTGTTGTTTTGGGAATTTTAGTGATCAAATTGGAAAAATTAAGTCATTTTTCAACAGTGGAAACTACCTTTATTCAGTAGTAATTTTAACCAAACAAAATCACTGACAATAAAGCCTTGATTCATCACCACCATTTGTTCAGTCAAATTTTGGCATCGTAAAGGGGATTATTGATAAATCGAGAGGGAGACTTAAAAAAAAAATACATAGACGAAAAAAGAATTTAGGATTTCAAAACACTGTGAGGATAAGTGAAGTGGCAAAGTTATTGATGGGCATTATAACAAAATTTTACTGTTGCATCTTCCTAAAAATCAGGAGTCAGAAAGAAACATTTTCAGATATAATATTGATAGGTAATGATTATTTATTTGATTGTAGGTATGGCAGCTTGGTTCACAAACACCCAACTTTACCTTGGAAGGTCATGAAAAGGGAGTTAACTGTGTTGACTATTACACAGGGGGAGATAAGCCTTACTTGATATCAGGAGCCGATGACAGACTTGTCAAAATATGGGATTATCAGGTAGGTACCATTGTCAGGCCCAGATAAGGCCTCAGATAAAATACTTGGCGACTCTTCCTGACCCACCGGTAATTAGAATTTTATTCACGCTGTGCCAAGTGTCTTACATAATACTTGATTCTGTAATATTTGTCAAAATATATTTTCTAAAATTTACAAAAAATTAAATAAAATTTCATCTTTGTCTAAAAACATGCTCCATATACTTTGTGCTGAACACACAGACTTTTACTTGGCAAGTTTCAATTTAATTAATGCCTTTATCTAACATTCTTTGAGTCTGTGAAGTATTGTTGTTAATTGTTTAATTCACTATTTCTCTTGTTATAGAACAAAACCTGTGTACAGACATTGGAGGGACATGCACAGAATATCTCAGCTGTTTCTTTCCATCCTGAGCTACCCATTATTATGACAGGATCTGAAGATGGTAGGCAGTTGTAATGGAAATTATACTTTTGTTTTAGGTTTGAAATGGAGTGAAGTATTGGAGCTTTTTCTCCAGTCAAGATTCAATATGTACTTATAATGAGGCTGTCAGATAAGTGCTGGTGGATAAAACCATCGACCTTGACAAATGAACTAACAAACTTTCTCACATTTGAATCTGTCTAGAATGAGAATCTCAGATTCAAACTTAGGCAGTGATAGGTGCTGTGATCAATCATAAGCATGGACTTTAGACCACTCTCCAACTGTGGCATGGACTTTAGACCACTCTCCAACTGTGGCCCCCTTGATTTTGATGTTTGTAAATTAAGTACTTTTTGCTTAATTTCTGTAATACCAAACTCTATTTCCTTACTTGACATTTCAGATAGTAAAACACCACCATGGTGGCTTAGTGGTATAGTGTCTGCATTGAGAGTGTGTAGTATCATTTCAAAATATCTATTTTCTTATGTTTCCATATTTGAGAACACTTAAGAAATGATTCTATACACATTGATGGGTATATAGACATTTATAAAATCTTTTTTTTTCAGGTACTGTACGTATTTGGCATGCCAACACCTACAGACTAGAAAGTACTCTGAATTACGGTCTGGAAAGAGTATGGACTATAGCTTGTCAGAAAGGAAGTAATAATGTAGCTCTCGGCTATGATGAAGGAAGCATTATTATAAAGGTAAATACATATGAAATTTAGTGATCTCGGGGCAATATGCAGAGAGGGAGGGCGTTAATGTGTACCATGCTTGCTGTGACAGGGGTTATATGGTTTCATTTGAAAGACCTCACAACTTTTTTTTTTGAACACAGTGCATCGCAAAGAACAGTCACTATTTATTTTCAAATCTATGTCACACCCCAGCCAGGGTTCAAACCTGGAAATCTGCCATACAAAGTCAACAGTCCACCAACTGAGCTGCTGTTGTGGTATAGAAAGGCATGGTTAATAATTTCAAATTATTGTCTCACCAAAGGAGCGGAGTGGAGAAAAACACAGACTAGCAACTAAAATTATTGTCTAAAACTAGAATCTGTGTAGAGTTGGATTTGGACAACAAAACTGTTAATTTGATTGATAAGCCAGTCCCTGCATGACAAAGCTGTAGAATTTTTTATTTTTTTATTTTTTTTTATTTTTTATTTTTTTAATTTCCTGGATATAGGCGAATATAGAATTTTCAGTTATTCACTTGAATGACCCTTGCTTTGACTGTGGGGATGACAACCCATATACAACGTACATGTACAGTAAAGCCTTTTTTGTCTAAATGTTCAGTCAAATTTTATTTTATTAATTTTATTTGTTTAGCTTGGTAGAGAAGAACCTGCCATGTCTATGGATTCAAGTGGAAAGATTATATGGGCTAAACATTCGGAAATTCAGCAGGCGAATATTAAAGCCATAGCTGACCAGGAAATTAAGGATGGAGAAAGATTACCACTGGCTGTTAAAGACATGGGAAGTTGTGAAATTTATCCACAAACTGTGGCACACAATCCAAACGGAAGGTAAGGTCTTTGTTTGAAGTACCAGGGTTGTCTATCCAGAAATGTAGTTGATGGGGTCATCCATCCTGGCCTTGAAACAACAGGTCCCTGATTTCCAAACTTTGGCCAAAATCTTAACATAACCCAATGAAAAGATGATTAGTAAGTCAAAGAAAAGATCTTAATGAGAAATACATTAAACAAAGATGGGTCACTGTTTGGCAGTATTTTTGGAGGCCAATCGTGCAAGGACCTCTTCAAGATTGAACACTAAAGTATACTTTCTTATTGATGTGGTTCCACACCTGATGTTTCAAAACACCTTTTGGTTATCTTAATACAATACACATGTATTTAAGCATTGATTCTTATTTTCATAGAAAAAGCAATGAACTTGTATTACTGGCTATAGCAGTCATAACAGAAAATCACTGTGTGTATCCTTGATTACCTTAGAGTAAAGTGGAGAAACGGTGTTTTACACCCCAGTCAAGATATTTTTCATTCTGTTGTAAGCTATTGTTCTGTAAAAAACTATCTTTATGAAACTTCACAGGAACAATCTTTTGGTGGAGTTGATGTTTCTTTGGCTATTCATATTTTGATCATGTACTTGTATGGTAAAACATGGATTTTCCAGATGGGGAGCATTTTTGAAGTGACATCCCATTTCAGTTGTAACTTGTCAACATTAATTTTTATTTTCATATTAAATCAATTTGGGGACATTTTTGAAGTCGCATCCCATTTGAAGTTATAACTTGTTAACATTAATTTTTGCTTTCACATCTTAACAGATTTGTAGTGGTATGTGGCGATGGAGAGTACATTATCTACACAGCTATGGCATTACGTAACAAGAGTTTTGGATCGGCTCAGGAGTTCGTCTGGTGTAATGACTCGTCAGTCTATGCTATCAGAGAAAGCACTAGTAGCATTAAGATATTTAAGAACTTCAAAGAACTCAAATCATTCAAGCCTGATTTTGGAGCTGAAGGTATGAATATTTAGCTTTTTTCATGAGATTTAGTGGCTAACTGTCAGTGTTAAAACCCAAGATGTCATACTATAGTGTTTTACATCATTGACCATTGGCACATGTGAAGAAAGGGTTTTACTTGTTTTACTTGTGGTTGGTTTTCACTAATGGCAAGTGACCAATTGTTTTACAATGGTTGATCTTTGACATGGTGGGCTATGGTGCTAGAACTCTTAAGGGTCCCTATCTAAAGTCCTACAAAACTTAACCAGAAAATTTTTCAACAATTTCCACACCACTGGAAATTTTATTTTGTAATTATTACTTTGTGTTGACCCAGACTTTAACTATGGGAAGGCAAGTACAAGGGTTTGGGCCCATGTGCTCACCTACCAGGCAACATTAGGAAAATGTACATGGTCATATGAAAACTAACACTTTTGCCACAATTGTTATATATCTTTGCATTTGATATAAGGGAGACAATTCACCTGTGGTATGACAAACCATGTAAATTATCTCCCTTAGATTATAAATAATATAAAGATCGAAAACCATATATCACTCCTTAAAGCAGTCATGGTATCTTGAGGTAGTCCTAATAACTGGTGGTCTTCTGTATTAAATTTTGGATGTTTCAGGAGTAATTTGACAAATATAATCTAATATTTATTTTGACATCTTTCAGGTATATATGGTGGCAATATGTTAGGTGTTCGATCAGTTAGTGGACTAGCATTCTATGATTGGGACAGCACAGAACTTATTAGACGTATAGAAATTACACCAAAAAATGTAAGTTATTACAACCTCTGCAACAAAGTACAATGTTTTAGTTCCATTTATTGGTTAGTCCATCAGTCACTTTTGAATTGAAATTATTCCAAAAAATGTAAGGTATTATATTCCCAGAAACAAAATTGTGGTGTTTTTCCTGTTGGTCAGTCAGTTAGTCTGTTGGCAAAAGCAGAAAGCGGCAAAGTGCATGAGCGACGGAAATTATTCATGGATAATTTGCCATTCCTGATCATTTTCATAGTAACAAAATTGTGGTGTGTTATTCCTGTTGGTCAGTCAGTCAATCTGTAGGCAAAAGTGGGAAGCAGCAAAGTACATGAGCGACGGAAATTATTCATTGATAATTTGCCATTGCTGATCATTGTCATACCAGCTTGAAGAGGGCAAAACAGTTTTATTCCTTATTTTTACAATCCTTCACAATTGTAATTATTTAATAAAATTTAAAAGATGGGCATCCTTAAACTGCAGTGTTTTGACACTTCACGTCTGGTTTTACACAAAGACAGAACAGTCAACTTGAATTGTGGTGCCACCCAAAATTGACACAGTTTTCCATTATTTGCTGATAAGTCCTTTTGCAATACACAGAGGTCAAGGGTTAGTTATGTCATTTGTTTACATACGCTTGGCTTTCTAACTTATAAAAATATGAAGTCAAACAATTTAATTGTAAAAATTTGAGTCTGAGATTTATTTATTTATTTATTTATTTATTTATTTATTTATTTATTTATTTATTTATTTATATTTTTAGATATTTTGGAGTGAGAATGGTGAATTAGTGTGCATATCAACAGATGAATCATTTTTCATTTTGAAATATAACGCAGAAGCTGTACAAGAAAAAAATCCCGAATCTGTTACTGAAGATGGAATTGAGGATGCTTTTGAGGTAAATTAATAGAATCTTTATAAGTTAATATGTCTAATTGGGGTTTTAAGTCCCAGTCAAGAATATTTCACGTATATTGAGATGTCACCAGCTGTAGGTGAAGGGACAAAATTTTTGACACCTCATTCTGTACTGGTTGACATTATTCTTTGGCACATTTGTGTCTACTGGTTGATGTCAGATTAATTGATTGAATAAGGTTTTATTTTGGAATATTTCACTCATATCAGGATGTAACCAGCTATAAAGAAGTGATACAATTTTTCACTTAAGCCTGGATGGGAATATGGGATTTTGTCACATATTCGTTTAATATTTTGCTGAGTCAATTTGGGAAATTTCACCAATGAAATTGAGAAAAATGTATGCATGATGAACAGGTCCGTTTACCGGACACTGTAATTGACCAGAAAATTCCAAGCCATTTATCAACCAAGTTTATGTACCTTTTGCTATCAGTAGTAAAGTCAGAATAATTTCTTAGTAAATGTAAAGTGAGAAGTGTTTGATTGTATTTTGGGTTGTTTTTATGACTTGCGACATTGAATGTTTTTGAAGACATTAAAAAACTGTGGAGACAGGTATCTGGGCCGGAGATTGTGTTAAGCAAACACTTAAGACAATTCGCTTACTCAGCTACCATGTTTTGCCATTATTAATAATTAAAGTCATAGAAGAATCATTTTATGATTATTAAGAATTTTATTGTTATTCGAGTTATTTTTATGACACATTATTACATTGAAGGTTGTCGGAGAGATTGAAGAGACTGTGAAAACGGGTATCTGGGTTGGAGATTGTTTTATCTACACAAACAGTGTCAACAGACTTAATTATTATGTGGGTGGAGAAATCGTTACTGTAGCTCACTTAGACAGGTAAGTCTGATAATAATTTGATTATTGGTGTATTGCTTAACTACAGATGTGTTTTGTATGTCTATACAGTAAATAAACCTATTACCAAGGCACCAAATCACATTCTTTGTGAAGCTACATGTATATCTGTTTTATACATATAAATATGTACAGTATTTTTGACTTATTGAAATGCTGTTTAATCATTGAATTTTGATTATGAGTGTGAATTTGGTGTTTTATGCCCCTTTCAAAATTCTTTCACTTAAATTTAAGTGGTCGGGAGTCTATAAAAATTAGTGAGGTATCAAGTTATCAAATTAATTTGGCTAAACAAAATTATTTTTTGTTTGTTTTTCAAACATGTAAATGCTCTGCCATGATTTAAAAAAATTACGAAAAAAATAACTTTTGAGATAGGGTGAAAATTAATTGAAAATTATCCAAAGTGAATAATTGCATCTCGATCCATATCTTACTTTAAGCTGCACTGACTGTCAGTTAAGCTCATTGTTATATGTCTGTTGATTTTATTATTTCAGATTGATGTATTTACTTGGCTACATTCCTAAGGATAACAGAGTTTATTTAGGTGATAAAGAACTGAATGTTGTCAGCTTCTCCCTGTTAGTATCTGTATTAGAATACCAGACAGCTGTGATGAGGAGAGACTTCGAGACCGCAGATAAAGTATTACCTACAGTTCCTAGAGAGCACAGAACGAGGGTCGCCCATTTCTTAGAAAAACAGGTACAGTAAAACCTCCTCATAATGCCCCTTGGTAGCTCTGCCACTTGGCTTGATTAGGCCTCTTCGGCTCCCTTTGAAGCATAGGCCACAGATGCCACCTCACTCATAGCCACAAGATTTTGAGGTCCAAAAATCTATTTCCACTTGGCAAGACAACCCTTTGGATAAGTATATTTTAGCTTCATTTTGAAGATGGTATAGTTTAATGACAATGCATGCTAATTTTCGAGTGTTCTTAATGTCATCTATTCATGTCAAATAAATCTCAATGGCAGAGTGGTCTAAATCACTCACCACCAAGGATTGAAACCCAATGGGGACAGATCCTAGTCTTAGAAAATTTGTCAGTTTGTGTGCCAAAAATTGGTGGTTTTCTTGAGGCACTCTAGTTTCCTCTACCATTCCCAATATATTTAAGTGAAACAATCTTGAATTTGGCATAAAACTCGAATTTAAAAATATTCACATTAACATTTATTCAAATTTATTTTAAAGTTTCCATATGTTTTGTTTTACCATTGAAGTACTTGTGTCAGCTAAACACATAATTATTTGTTATTGTTTTGTTTTTGTTTTGTAGGGTTTTAAATCACAAGCTATGGCAGTAACATGTGATTCTGAACATAAATTTGAATTGAGCTTACAACTAGGTGACCTGAAAACGGCTTATCAGCTAGCTAAAGAAATGGAGGTAATTTTATTAAATGTACAATTGCACTGTGGATACTGTGTTTGAAATGCAGTCAAACCTGTCTATAAAGGCCACCCACAGGAATAAGCATTTATGGTTATGTGGCCCTTATAAACAGATTCAATAAACATGTATAAAATAGAATTGGGATAAAATTTTAATGGATTTTAAAAGCAAGTAACTATTATATAGAGGTGACGTTTAAGGCAAGTTTGACTGTAAGTAAACAATTTTAACCAGCCTTTGTCTTGCTAATTTTAAGATGTTGGATTGTAACACATATATATGGGAGACTATTGAAAAAGTTACCAGTTCTTCCTAGAGTTACCAGTTTTGGACTGTGGGACTGAATGGTATTTTTCGAACACTGGATAGAAAAGAAAAAAATTATGGATCATTTTTACAACACCCTTTTTCAGTTTATTATATTTTTATAACCACACATTGGTACCATGTTCAATACCATCCACAGTAGATCTTGAAGAGGAGCTTTTTGCATCATTTTACACCATTTGTATTAATGGTGCCATCTTAACATGATGATGACAATATACATATAAACTGTTAAAATCATAGCTTTTTTCACCATTAGACATGGTCTGATTAGAATTGAAAACGGACAGTTAGCAGAGTTAGTAAGATTATCTGTTGCTTCTGTAGAGCATAATATTATAATAGAAGTGCCACTATCTATATCTGGTGAAGTCTTGATATAAGTGAAATGTTCTTGATTGGGATGTTAAAGCTCAATTAATTTAACAGTCAATGAGTACAGATTTTGCATGTTACATGGACCTGTGTACCTTGTCAAAGATTTACATGTATGAATCCTGGTTTGCATTCTTTTGCCACTAAATGTCATGTTTGCCAATATATCCTGGTAAATTTATGAACGTAGTTTTATGTACCCTGGCAGGTTAACCGATTGCTATGCGAGAAATTTCTTTGAAGGGTGGTTAATTTTTATAATACAAAATGTTCGATTCGTAGGCTGATCAGAAGTGGAGACAGTTGGCGGAGTTAGCAGTAAGTAAGTGTGAGTTTGGTCTGGCCCAGGAGTGTTTACATCAGGCCCAGGACTTTGCAGGATTACTCCTTTTGGCTAGTTCTGCAGGAAACGCTGACATGGTGGGTAAGCTCGGCGATACTGCAGAGAAGACGGGGCAGAATAATGTGGCTTTCCTGTCACACTTTATTCTTGGAAGGTAATATTTTAAGATGTTAGACAAAATTCCCCGCTTTTATTCAGTTTAATTTTCGAGGAAACATTTCCATCTTTTTTCATAATTATATCTATAAAGTAACAAACTACTGCAGCTTCATCTACTACAGTTCAACTCAAAGTATGTCAACCTACATCTCCAAGTGCATGTATTTTTATTTTAATTGGGCACTCCAGTTTCTTCCACTATTCCTTAAATACGGGGAAAAATTGTTGCAGGTTCAGATTTTAAAATGTACTGTAAAAAAAATGAAGTAAATAGAAAACTTTATCTTTGTTGTTTATATAAAACATGTATGATATTTTATAATTTTAGGATAGATGAATGTCTGGAAGTATTAATTAAGACAGGAAGATTGCCTGAAGCTGCATTCTTTGCACGAACGTATCTTCCATCACAAGTACCTAGGTAAAGTTTGTTTTTCAAATTTTTATCCCCTGCCTTTCAAAGAAAGAAGAGGATATTAAATTCAAAGTTCCATCCTCTTATCCGCCCAGACATTTCTTGTCCAGTGTAGTTCACCAAAACTGAACTGCTATTTTACCAAACTAAGTGCAAAGCATCAACAGTATTAGGAGATGCACATATCATTAACTCAAGTTGATTTGCTCATTCTCCAGGGAGCTATGGCCCTTTGACTGAAAAAATACCTACTGGAGGGGGATCCAAATTCACTGAATTTGCTTATTCTAATTTTGTATCTAATGAGACTTCTCTTAAATCTATTAAACTCTTCTCGGTGACATATACGAGAGAAATTGTCAGTGTTGTCACTGCTCCAAATTCCTGGACTATCAGCCATCATGGCATCATCCTGGTGGGGCTTACCTAAGTTGGCTGTACCAAGTACATGTATACAAGAGGATCTCTCTGACAGAGCTGTCTTAGCTAAAACAGTGCTTTTCTCCAGACAAGTTTATAGGAATCACTCTGTCTGTTCATCCATCCATTTTGGATTAATTAGCATTAGCCCATGATGCTTTTAGCAAATACAGTGTGCATATTGTCCATGCTCACTGACTGTTAATTATAGCCCCTGCAAATGTAGGATGGTACATAGGAATTGCCTTGTCTGACTGCCCATTCCAATGTCGTATCTGCTCCATATTTTCCATGTTTTTGGATGACTTTTGAGACACTTGACACAGATGTAAAACAAGAACCAGACAAATGTGTAACATACTAAATGGTTTGGATTCCTGTGATTCTTGTAAGACCAAAGAAAAATTGTGTCGTTTTTGCTGACAAATTAGGTTCGGGAGGTAGGCAGTTTTTTTGGTTTTTGTTTTTTCGACATTGACTATATGGGGCAAGGATGCCATCTTTAACAGTGCTTGTCAAAGTATTGTATTAAAAAATTAGGGTAGGCATAAAAATTAAGGGACTGCCAGGTAACAGGTATAAAAGTATATTTGTTGATTGTTGTCATGGTAAAATACCAGACAGATGATGCATGCAACCCTTTGTTGCTGTTTTTTAGGCCTTGCAAAGTGTAAATGCACACTAGCAGTTGTATGTATATTGAATTTTCTTCAAGCAATTTTGAATTCATATAGGTTTTAATTTACAATGATTTTTCTGTTAACAGAGTTTTAGGATTGTGGAGAGAAGTAAAAGGTTCGCTCGCTGATCCACCAGGGATGGAGGAAGCACTTAAAACGGAGGAATATTTACAACCTGAAAGACGGAGACGATTACCAGCCGGCAAATATCCAGAAGTTACAGTGAGTTCATAATATCATATCAGTGTTATTTAGTATAGGCAAACAACCCAAAACTTGAATATATGGTTGAGTTCTTTCAGAAAACAAATTTTACTATGGTGAAATCAGTGGTTTTGTTTGATTGAAATTACTACCCAATAAAAGTAGTTTCCCCTTCAGAAAAATGACTAAAAAAATTTCCCATTTTGTCCACAAAAATTCCCCAAAACAACAGTGATGTACTGAAAAATTTACACTACATGTAGTTGTCCTTGTCCACAAAATATCAGATAGTACCACAATATAGTGACTTTGCAATAAACACACCAGCATATCTATCATAATGCCCAGAATGCTGTCTGCTAGATCTCAAAATTTTAACTTTCTCAGTCTTGAAGGCAGAAGGTAGTTTTTAAAAAATGCTACAAAATCACTGGTGAAATATGAGTATTTATCACTTAATTTTCTCTATTTTTGAGGGATTTAGAACTTATTGCCAAAATACATCAAGATTAGCCTTCCATTAAAATTACCCATCAAGCGGTACAGTTGTAAATTATATTTATGTTTTATATAATGTCATTTTGTAGCCAAACAGTTCTCGAAATGCAGTAGAAGAGATGAAACAAGCTGAAGAGAGTGGTGAATTTATAGCTGGAACAGGGGCAGCTGATGATGAAGAGGAAGAAGACTTTGAACTAGCCGGTGAACCTCAAAAAGAGGTAAGATTGGTTGATTGATTGATTGATTGATTGATTGATTGATTGGTTGGTTGGTTGGTTGGTGTGTTGGTTGGTTGGTTGGTTGGTTGGTTGGTTGGTTGGTTGGTTGATTGATTGATTGATTTATTGGCTGGTTGATGGATGAATGGAAGAAAGAAGGAAGGAAGTTTTATGTCTCACTTAAAAATTATTTATTTTACTTATATCGAGACATCACCAGCTATAGGCGAAGTAGCAGAATTTTTTACTTTTTAGTTAGTAATGTGGTGAGAGCAATGTGCTGCAAGAAATGTGTCTACTGCAATACAGGGCATAGGTTTTTAAGGTCTCTTCCTAAGGAACCTATGACTTTCAGTTGTAAATGCCAAGTGCTTGGGGAGAGAATGGTCACTGCCTATTCTAAAATCTTGTTTAGACCAACTGAAGGTTCCAACCCTACCTTCCACATACAAAGTGAACACTCTACCAACTAAGCTATCGAAGTGTTTCAAAAAAAGGTAAGAAAACTCATGGATTTTTCTGGGTATCCACAGGGTCCAATAAACGGACCCATTCCCAATGCAAAAAAGCATGCATTTTTCCCAATTCTGTAGTAGAAATTTCCCAATTGGCTACGATTATCAATTTAATAAAAAAGAATCACAAGATCGTCAACATAAGGCTCATAATCGGATGACAGTTATCTTATTCTAATAATAATATCGCACGATATATACCCGCATTTTATGTTACTGTCTGCTTCATGGTGAAAGGGAAGCAACTCGAAGAATAATCAACTTCATCATTTAGATGTTTGTATTGAGGCTGATTATAGATGAAGAAGTTACAAACATCTCCGCGATATATACGATCTTGTTTGTTGTTTACGGAAGTCAAGGAAGTCATGTCACTCAATAGCAAGTACTACGCTAAAAATATCAGATCTGCTGATGTAACAGGGAGAAAAAAATATTACAATACTACACTGCCAAGACCAAATCCTCTAGTGATTCTACGGCAGCCGCTACTACTTCTGTGACTGAAAAAATAACGAGTGAACACGAACATGTGGACGAATGTCCTACCACAGGTAGCAGTAGTATTTTCCCAAAATCATGTGTTTGTCGAGCATTTTCCCCAATTTCATCCCAAGGTCCTTTTCCCAAAAAGGCCAGAAAAATCCCTGAAACTGTGTATATTGTTTTTAACATACCATTGTTTAGGTGATCTTCAGTATGTTGCTTGCAAAGCTTGGTGGGTTTCTCTGGACACTACAGTTTACTCCGCCATCCAAGAACTGATTGCTTAAACGTAAGTCAAAGAACCTTTACTGGGGTATAAATTACCATTCATATTTTTTTGGCAGGAAAAAGTAGAAAAACCAAAACAACAAGTAGAAGAACCTGAAAAAGAACAAGCCTCGGCAGCGGCTAAAGAAGAAACAAAAGATCCTACAGACATTGATATAGATAGTTTAGAAAAAGAACTAGAATTAGATATAGAAAATATGAATTTAGACGAAAATTTTGATCCATCGGTAAGTTGAAAATATGAAATTAGATGAAAATTTTAATCCATTGGTAAGTTGAAAATATGAAATTAGATGAAAATTTTGATCCATGAGTAAGTTGAAAATACATGTATAAAACTAAATGAAAATTTTGATCCGTTGGTAAGTAGAAATTAATAGAGCAGATTTTTTTTCAAGTGTGAAAATCTTTTTTTGTGTGGTGAAGTGAGTCAATTATGATAATTTGGGTTTCTTTTTATTGTGATTGTATTTTGAAAGCCGAGATAACATTGTGAGATTTACTGCAGTGCACTTTGTAACAAGAAATATTTACAATGTCGTAGTGCTTAGAATTTTTATAATTACCTAAAACTATGATTAAAATTAATATGATGCAGTCTTTAAGGACAGAATTTGACCTTTACAGGTATTACCTGTGCATGATATCATATTAATTTTATATTTAGAGTTGATTAATTAATATTTTTTATTAATTTGCTGATTTCATTTCTTGTGTTTTGTAAAATTTGTTATTTTTTTATAATGGTGGATTCATTCTTGTACCATGTTTTATACATGTACAGTCATGTAAAATGATTTTGTGAATCTCATTACGGGAATTATTTTGGGTGATTTCTGTTAAAATTCAATATTTTTTGAGAAAAAAGACAAATCATATGATTAGACATCCATTAAATATGCACATAATAGCTTCACTGGGATTTAAAATTTAGGACAGTCCATGGGTCCAACACCTGTAACTTTAGAGTCTTACACATTAACTTTTCAGTCAGACCTATTAACTTTTCAGTCAGGCCTGATAACTTTTGTTAACTTGCCAGTTGGATCTGTATGCTTTCTGTCAGACCTGATAACTTAGACAAACCTGTTAACTTTTTAATCAGACCTGATAACTTCTATTGATTTGTCAGTCGGACATGCTTACTTTTCAATCAGACCTGTTAATCTTTCAGTAAGGTCTGTCTTCTTTTCATTTGGGCCCATTAACTTTTCACAAATGCATATAATATTTAAAAAATTCTGAGAACCAGCTGGAATTGCAGCCTAATTTCATATACTGCTCTTGACACAAAAACATATTGATACTCACATGGTACATGAGTAAATTCCATTAATTTGAAACATTCCTGAATGCCATTATTGTAAGGAACACTTTTGATTTTTAGGAAGTTTTAGATGCAGATAACAATGAGGTAAGGGTCAAAGGTCACACAGCTTATTCCACTTTACCGTAGTTTAGTGTTGATTTTAACAACTTTTGTTTAGTTTTAACATGCTATGAATTTTTGTTGACATTTACACCAGACAAATGCTGAAAAAGAAAAAAAAAAATTTAAATAAATCTTAGTTTTCTTGAATGTTTAAAATAAATGTTTGAAAATTGATATATAACTCATCATGTTTTTGTTTCTGTTTTTGTTTTTTTTTTCTTCAAGCCAAAAATACTCTTATACTTTGATATCCGTGAATGTTTTTAAAAAGTTTTAATAAAATTTGATGTGAATTACTCATCTTGGTTTTTAGCTCACCTGACCGAAGGTCATGTGAGCTTATGGCATAGCGCAGCGTGTGTATGTGCGTGTGTGCGTGCGTGTGTGCGTGCGTCGTTAACACCTATTTTCGACTTCTCCTCTGAAACTACTGGACAGTTTTTAATGAAACTTTGTCAGAAGTATATATGGGTTGGTGCAATTCAGATTTGTTCGTGGCGTTGTCATGGCTACCATAACTAGGTCAAGGTGACCTAGGGGTGCAAAAATCTTAAAAAATCTTCTTCTCCAAAAGTACTGATTGGAGAAAAAAACTGATGTGATATTTGGCTTCTCTAGGGTCTTAAGCCTATAGTTTGTTCATTTTGTAAAATTCGGATAAAAAATAGGTTACGCGTTTTTGCGTTTAATTTTGAAAAAATCGTAATATAGCTTCAAATTGTTATAACTTGACTATTTGACCAGATAATGACATGGGGTTTGCGGTTTTGACATCTTCTTGTTAGTATCTTCAAAATGAGTTCAAGGTCAATTGTGAAGGTCGTGACCTAATTTTTTTTACCTCTGATTCTAATTATTATCTCGAAAACTATAAACTTTTTGTATAGGCATGTATATTAGAATGTTGTAGATATTGATACAACGATCATTTTGATGTATAGAAAAAGGTCATGGGTTCAAAGGTCAAGGTCACAGATGCGAAACAATACCGAAATGGTTAAATATCTCGAAAACTATAAACATTTTGTATAGGCATGTATATTAGAATGCTGTAGGTATTGATGCAATGATCATTTTGATGTATAGAAAAAGGTCATGGGTTCAAAGATCAAGGTCACAGATGCGAAACAATACTGAAATGGTTAATTATCTCGAAAACTATAAACTTTTTGTATAGGCATGTATATTAGAATGTTGTAGGTATTGATACAACAATCATTTTGATGTATAGAAAAAGGTCATGGGTTCAAAGGTCAAGGTCACAGATGCGAAACAATACCGAAATTTTTAATTATCTTGAACACTATAAACTTTTTGTATAGGCATGTATATTAGAATGTTGTAGGTATTGATACAACGATCATTTTGATGTATAGAAAAAGGTCATGGGTTCAAAGGTCAAGGTCACAGATGCGAAACAATACCGAAATGGTTAATTATCTCGAAAACTATAAACTTTTTGTATAGGCATGTATATAAGAATGTTGTAGGTATTGATACAAGAATCATTTTGATGTATAGAAAAAGATCATGGGTTCAAAGGTCAAGGTCACAGATGCGAAACAATACCGAAATTTTTAATTATCTTGAAAACTATAAACTTTTTGTATAGGCATGTATATTAGAATGTTGTAGGTATTGATACAACGATCATTTTGATGTATAGAAAAAGGTCATGGGTTCGAAAGGTCAAGGTCACAGATGCGAAACAATACCGAAATGGTTAATTATCTCGAAAACTATAAACTTTTTGTATAGGCAAGTATATTAGAATGTTGTAGGTATTGATACAATGATCATTTTGATGTATAGAAAAAGGTCATGGGTTCAAAGGTCAAGGTCACAGATTCGAAACAATCCCGAAATTTTTAATTATCTTGAAAACTATAAACTTTTTGTATAGGCATGTATATTAGAATGTTGTAGGTATTGATACAACAATCATTTTGATGTATAAAAAAAGATCATGGGTTCAAAGGTCAAGGTCACAGATGCGAAACAATACCGAAATGGTTAATTATCTCGAAAACTATAAACTTTTTGTATAGGCATGTATATTAGAATGTTGTAGGTATTGATACAACAATCATTTTGATGTATAGAAAAAGGTCATGGGTTCAAAGGTCAAGGTCACAGATGCGAAACAATACCGAAATGGTTAATTATCTTGAAAACTATCAACTTTTTGTATAGGCATGTATATTAGAATGTTGTAGGTATTGATACAACGATCATTTTGATGTATAGAAAAAGGTCATGGGTTCAGAGGTCAACGTCACAGATATGAAACAATACTGAAATGGTTAATTATCTCGAAAACTATAAACTTTTTGTATAAGCATGTATACTAGAATGTTGTAGGTATTGATACAATGGTTATCATGATGTAAAAAAAGTTGTTGGGGTTTAGTATTTATGTTTTCTTTAAATCTATCAGCTAGCCATTAGTTATCAGGTGAGCGTATCAGGCCCATGGGCCTCTTGTTTTCATCTTGATTGTTAAAAAGTTAAATGTGTTACTGTGACTTTGGGTCTTGTCAATTCTTAGTTTAAGTTCCATGTTTCCTTTATTCAAAATTGTTAGGGCATTTATAAGATTTCATAAATAAATATTTCATTTATTTAATGGATTCCCCTTTTGAGAAATTATTCGTGAACAAAGATTTAAAATAATTTAATGATGTACCTTATATACAGTAAAGCCTCGATTCATCACCATCATTTGTTCAGTCACATTTTGCCATTGTAAAGAGGTTTTGTAGCATGAGAGGCATGTAAAGGAAAATATATTGCAATGGGAGTTTTGGTCTTTAAATAGGGAGACTAAAGTTAAAGAGGGGCATTAAAATGAGGTTTTACTGTACAGTAAGGCATCAATTTTCATACCCATCATTTGTTCAATCACATTTTGGCATTTTATAGAGGTTTGAAGTGAAAGGAGGGAGGTTTGTAAAGAAAAATATATTAGAATGAGAGTTTTGGTCTTTAAAACAGGGATGCGACTAAAGTTATAGAGGGGCATTAAAACAAGGTTTACCTGTAAAATAAAGCCTCGATTTTCATATCCATCATTTGTTCAATCATTTTGTCATTTTATTGGGGTTTGGCATGAAAGCGAAGGGGGTATATAAAGAAAAATATATTGGAATGTGAGTTTTGGTTTTTAAAACAGGGATGCGACTAAAGTTTTAGAGGGACATTAAAATGAGGTTTTACTGTATGGTAAAACATTGGTTTTCATTGCCATCATTTGTTCAATTATATTTTTGTGTTACAAAAGAATTTGGTTTTATAGCGAGGGGGTATATAAAGAAAAAATATATTAGAATGGGGTTTTTGGACTTTAACATAATGTGGCAATAAGTGAGTGTTCTGTAGGGGCATTAAAAGGAGCTTGAACTGTACAATTAAAACCTCAGTTTTCATAACCATTGTTTGATCTATATGATTTTAGCACTTTTAAACGGATTTGGTAAAAATCGAGCGAAACTTATAAAGAAAAACATTGAAAAAATGAATCTTTGGGACTTTCAAATACTGTTGCAATAAACAAGATGACAAAGTTGTCAAGGGGGATTAAAACCAGATTTTACTGTACAGTAAAAACTTGATTAAGTTCAGCAAGATTTTGGCATGATAGAGGGTTATGAATAAGACTTTGGGACTTCATCATAATACTGTGGTGTAACCATTATTGAGGGACATTGAACAGAGAGGTTTTACTGTATATACAAAGTTAAATTTTTCTTTGACTTCAAACATTTGATTGGTGTATTTTGTGCATTATGATCTGTGTAGATAATTATATATACATTTTCTGGTGTTTACACTCTACAGATGACTTAAGTGGATCTGTCATTAATCTCAGAATACATGTAGGTTTGTAAATTTACTCACTTGATACATACATGTATATACAAAGTCTGCAGTATTTTGGCAGAGTAAAAACACAACTATATTATTTGATAATTTTGATCATATGTGAGTTGAGTAATGGTGTAATAACGTCCCAGTCAATATAACAAGATGTTGCCAGCTATAGGCGAAGGAGCAAAAATTTTGCCTGTGTGTTGTGCTCATGGCATTATACAACAGGGTTCTTCATTATGCCAGGTGGAACCTTGTTTATTTTAAGTTACCATCCGAAAGAACCGCTACTTTTATTTTTGTAATGCTGAGTGCTTGGCAAAAGAACAGTCACTAACCCCTTTCACTATTCACTCTAGACAAATGAATCTTAACATGTAGATTAATTATCTGCCAAAGTACTGTTTACTGACTGTACACATAAGCATAATTTTGATTTTATTTCATTTACAAAATTTTGTGTTTTCTATCGTCTCTTTCACATTTTTCATAAATATTATTTTGATGTTGTTTTCAAGCATATCTCACTGCTTTAAGTGTATTTTATAATATAAAAGCTGCTAGTTAACATCAGAAAATGTACATATAACAAAATATTTACATGACATGTTTAGTTACAGCCTAACTGCAATTGACGTATTGCTGGCCATGCCTTTTATGTTCAGACACTGTCTGCCATCACGGTATCAAAGCAGTGTCAAGGCAACTAATGATGTACTAGTGTCAGTGACATCATTAAATGACACAATTCAGGCCAAGATTTCATTCTTTTTGTGCAAAATTCAAACATGCCTGGTCTTTGTTGGAACATTGTGGGCGTGGCCTGCGATCCGTCAATTGATTGTACCCAAATTTTGGTATGAGGTGAAAGTTACTTTACCCTTTGATTTTAGCCGGTGAAAGTAATTCTAGCCCTAGTTATTACTTGGTCATACTTAGCCCTACCTTAATTTTGTTACAGGTTAAGTTATTTTTCCACTTGTAAAACAGACCCATACTTTGTCCTACTAAATTTTGGTTAATGGAAAGGCATTTTACCCCTTGTAAAACTGGCCCACATTTTGTTCTACTTTGAATTTGGTAAAGGTGAAAGCCATTTTACCCCTAGTTGTGGTATAGATGAGTCTTTTCCCTTCCATTTCACTTTCAGTGCCTACCCCGACTTTCTTGGCACTCCAGTTTCCTGCCCATCCTAGAACTGACTACATTTGAATTGCAGCTATATTCGAAATTCAGCTTCATAACAATTTCAGCTTAATTAGAATTTCAGCTTCATTAAAATTTCACCCTCATTAGATTTTCAGACCAACTAGAATTTCAGCCTTATTAAAATTTCAGCATTTTTTCAGACACTGGTTTGATATAAGACTAACTTCACTGGTTTTATTACTAACAATTTGCATAGTTTAGTTTTAAAATCCACTTGGTTTCAATTGATGCAGATTGGACCCCTATATAATGCTTGTGTTTTAATAATACCGGGTACTGTAAATCCAGGCCCCAGTTTCACAATCATTCATTTAATAAGGTTTTCTTTAAGTGAAATTTAGCAAATTTTTGTAATTTTTTTTAACTACTAATAAATATTATTGACAAAACTAGTAATGATCCTCAAAATGACATTTTACTTTTTCTAGCCGTGAATAGCTGCAATAATGCTGATGCAGCTTTAAACAATAATTTTACTCACTCATTCAAAATGACATTTTAAATTCTTAAATATCTTAAAAATTTCAGTAACAAAATTATTAAGATTTTAAATTTTGCTAAATTTAAGTTAAAGAATGATTGTGAGCCAGTTATTTTACTAGCACTTTTATTTCCATGAAAATAAACCTTGATTCCTTTCCTCCAGAATTGATACAAATGGATGCTGTGCACATCTGTGTAATTTTGTGAACCCAAGTACGCAAAGCGTGCACCACGTCCATTCATATTAATTCTGAATAAATCATTGAAAACTGGGACCATTCAATGAGACATTAACATAATGAAGATGTATCAAGTGGAGTTGAGTAATGGAGTTTTACACCCCAGTCAAGATTCTTTCACTTATATTGAGGTGGTCATTTCAAATGTGGTGGAGATAACCAGAGTGTCCAGAGAAAACTACTAACCTTCAGCAAGTGAACTTACAAACTATAGTATAGTAGGTTCTGCTAGAGTAGGATTTGAACCTGGAGGTGCTGTGATCTGTTAACACATACTTTAGACCACTCAGCCATGCAGGCCCCCTGTAGTGAATGGAAAAGATCTTAAGGAATTTATATCTTAATTTGTAAACACTAAGCTTTAAAAATTCTATTTTCCTGTTTTCAATAAAAAAGTTGGTTCAAGATTGGCAAATATTCTAAAAAAAATTGCAATTTGTTAAAATGTATAGCTGGCAAATATCCTAAAAAAAATGCAATTTGTTAAATTGTATAGTGAAATGCTGCAAAAAAAAGGGTGAAAAAAGGAACTTACAAAAACAAAAAACAACAAGAAAATTTTTAAAAATGCAATCAGCAAGATGTTATTTTGTTATTCTTAATTTCTGTATTTGCAGGATGTCAACTTAGATGAAGAATTATTGGAAGATTGAGAGGAGCCATTTTAAATTCATTTGTCATGTGATATCATTTGGACCAATCATATATTGTGTTACATTTACTTTATGAAAGTGCTGTCACCATGGTGACTGACAATGCTAATGGAGAAAGTGTTTAAAACATTTAAATAAATTTTAGTTATTTATTAATGTGGCATCTACATGATCTATCTACTAAATTTATTATCTAAAATAAGGAAAGATGCAGAGGAAGATGGATATTTTTAGTATGAAAAAGGTGTGTGTGTGTGTGTGTGTGTGTGTGTGAGAGAGGGAGAGAGAAAAATTTGTTATGAGGTATCCATATTATAGCAATTGTTATTGACCTTGAATTAAATTATACCATGTACATCATGCAGGCAAATTTGTTAATATATGGTATATGTATGTAAATATGTATATATACTGTGTATCATATGGGGTGCCATTTAAGGAATTCAGTTTTTGAGATAGTTTAAAATTTCAAAAAAGTATTTAAATCTTTATACATACATATGAAACATTTTACAAGTGATCCATGCAGTCTCATTGGACATTAGAAAGTTAAGTTTGACAGAGATTGATGGAATGTGGCTGATTTTGGCAAAGATGTAAAATTTGTTTATTTTATTGGTTTGGGAGTTTATATCTTATGCCAGTAAGCTGGGACATCCAATAAGCAGAAATTGTATGAACTGGATACACAGGAGAGCGAGCTATACTGTTCTTCTGACAGCTCTTGTATACAGATCGCTGTTGCTTAACATGGGGTACGAGCTGGGGCATCCAATATAAAATATTTTGATGAACTGGATACACAGTCGAGCGAGCTATACTATTTCTTTGGCAGCTCCTGTGTACAGATCATTGCAGCTTAATTAAAATCAGGTCCAAGCTGGGTTGTCCAATATTAGATACCGGTATTTTGATGAACTGAATATGCAGGCGAGCAATCTAAACTGTTCTTTTACATCAGATTTATTGTTAAAGAATGTTACACAGTTGTATCAACTGTTAGAACGAATTTTAAATGATTCAAATGTGTTATCCATGTTTATAAACTTTCTGCCATCAGATTATGGGTGGCCTATAAAATAAACTACTGATACATATTTATGGCAACTGAAAAATTGCAAACACCAGAAAGAGATTGAAAATATACAGTTTGTGTTAAGTAGAAGAACCAGGAACTAATAGGTCCTAAACTGAAGAAAAGTGTGTTGAGAATATACAGTCTACATTAATGCTGTTTCAAGTACAAAGACCAGGCTTTTTATGGAAAGAAGAGGAAGCTTACGGAGAGAACCTTTAATTGTCATATTTTAAATTGTTAATACACTGAATGTAATGGGGTTCACATTGTACCATGTAATCAACACCTCTTAATGTTCGTGCAGGATATTTTGGACAATGTTGCAAATTACCATAATAACTTCCTTTTTACCTTTCTGCTGGACGTTTTGGAAAACATTTTCGTCTCGAATTAATGGAATAATGTCATTTTTACGGGAAAATACTAACTGGCAAGATTCATTATCCATTGGAATTCATTGTTCTGCACAAATGTTAGGGGGTACTGCATGGTACAGCGGAGGACACTAGGTATAGTAAGACTTTACTACACTGGTACATTGTATAACTCTGTTGTCCATCATTATTTATTTACAATAAAACAGATTAATGCACATAAATCTGTAGTTTTACTGAAAAATGTACCTAGTAGTTATTTGGTCACTTTTTAAAAACTTGTATCTTAAAAAACCTGAATTTATTTTATTCAGTATTTTGTAACTTGGTAAATCAAAAACAAACATACCAATCACAATCCCAAAGCAAAGTAAAACTTTGAAAAATAGCAAATAAGGTTAAACACCTGAACTTCCACCAGGAAAGTGGGGTTGGGTGCTCTAGAAAAGCAAGCACCTCCTTGTGTGTAATTAAAATTGAAAATGAAAGGAACATGGAACTATGGGATGTTGGATATATATGCTGGATAATTTGCATACAGAGACATATTTAGGCAAACAACATTGACCTGTCCGCTTGACCTTTGATTTAAATATTCATTTTGGATGAATGAATTTAAGTAATAGGGATCATGCGTGTCTATTTCGTCTTCCTTATGTGAACACTAATCACGGGCAATGTGCATATACATTAACAGGGAATCCTAACACTACCCATGCATCGGGTGGACCCTCCTATTTGAATATTCCTAATGAAAGGTCAAACGGACAGGTCAATGTTGTTAACCTATACTTATCAGAAATATTGTGATGATGGCCATAAAATTTCATGAGAGTCTTAATAAGCCTAGACTTGCAATATAACAAGTGTGAGAAAGTTTGTCATATTCACATGTTCTGCTTTTGGGCACAAAAAGATGCAACAGCAAGGGATATATGAATGTGAAATGTGACACATATTGGTCAAACTGGAACAATTTTATATGTTTTGACCATGATCAAAGGGAGTGAGTGAGTAATGGTGTTTTACATCCCAGTCAAGAATATTTCACTTATATCAAGACATCACCAGCTATCGTGACTTTCATTTCGTAATGCAGAGCACTTGGTGAAAGAACAGTCACTACCCACTTTCAAGTCTTGGGTCAGACCCAGTCGGGGCTCATACCCACGATCTCCTACTTATGGAGCTAGCACTCTACCAACTGAGCTACCACAGTGGTGACTGTTATCAAAGGGTGATGAAATAGATCCTCCTCTAAAACCCACAGGACCAAATTGGATCAAATTTGATATGCCTTCATATGGTAAATGTTTTTTTCCAACTTACCCTTACTGTGATGAACCTAGAGGGCCAAGTTGGGTCAATATGAAACCAGCTTGATATAATGCTTTGTCGAAGGGCTTATGAAACCATTATTTTGCCTTTAACATGGAGTGGAGTGAGATGGTGTTTTATGCCTCTGTCAAGAATTTTTCAATCACCGGGGCCCATTCAGGGATGGTGGAGAAAACAATCTTCAGCAAGCAAACTGACAAACTTTCTCACACTAGAATCAACCCAAGTAGGATTCAAATTTAGAGGGTGGGAACCACTGTGTTCAGTGAGCATGCACTTTAGAGTTTAGCCCAATTAGGCTAAAAACAGAAAAGTTATATTATTCTGGTTGTATTTTTCGACTTTTTAAAAAGGCATCAAACTCGGGGTAGGACCACTGCGGTAGCTTGGTAGTGTGATCGCTTTGTAAGTGGAGGTTGTGGGTTCAATACTCGGACGGGTCTGACTCAAGATTTGAAAGTGGGTAGTGATTGTTACCGTAAATCGGGAATTTTTGGCTGTAGTTTAATTTTGGTTTATTTGGCACCCAACTTAAAAGTGCCAAAATTAAACACACCAAAATAATACATATTCTAAAAAAAGAAATGCCAATATTTACCTAAAAATCGATGTTCCGTAATGGAGCACTTTTATCTTAACTTGCCGGAAAACCGATGTCCCGTTATACAGTACTTTTGCTTTAACTTGCCTATATAGTATATACCGATATCAGGGCCCCACAAATCGCCGAAATCGGCTAAAAATCGCCGAATTGAAATTCGGTCATTCGAAACCGCCAAATTATCCCGACGCCAAAATTTCCCGATTTATGGTATTTCCCCAAACACTCAGCATTATGAAAGTTGTGGTTCTTTCGGATGGGAACTTAAAATAAACAGTTCCCGTGTTACGGTTGTTTTGGCAGGCTAAAGAACCTTGCTGTATAATGCCATCAGTGCAACGTACAAGCAGAATTTCTGTACCATTGTCTATAGCTGGTGACGTCTTGATATAAGTGAAATATTCTTGACTGGGACTTTAAACACCATTACTCAACTCGGCTCAAATTTGGGGTAAAAGTGTTATATCCAAAACAAAGTACCTAACAATTATAGAGCTGGTAAGGACCTTTAACATGGGGTAATGAATAAAAACGGTACATAAAAATTATATCACATTTTTTATTTCAATATGTATAAAAGATGAGATACTTCAAAACATTACACACAATGCAGTGTCATCTTCTCAAATGCAATAAACATCACGTACATAAAAAGTGGGTAAATTGACAGCACATGTTTTTGCCCAACTAATCGTCCCCATTTAAAGCTCCAACAAAGACAAAAATTAAAATTGGGGATTTAGTTGGCTGATAAGTCGGACTACACGTGTTTAAAACAACATCATGTGCAGTTGCCTAATTATACAATATGTCAAGATTGTCTCTCCAAACAGAAATTGCAAGGATTATTGAAGATACTGAACATTGAACAATTACAATGTCACAATTGGCTCTCCATACAGTGAGCAATGTATACAATTATGTCATGGTTGTCTCTCCATACTATACATTCACCATTTTTAAAACCAGTTATAGCCCATCAACACATCATCACCGTTAAACAGCTGTGGTGGTAGTTATTGTTATTGTCCATGAATGAATTGAATTATACCATGTACATCATGCAGGCAAATTTGTTAATATAAGGTATATGTATGTAAATATGTATATATACTGTGTATCATGTTGGGGTGCCATTTAAGGAATTCAGTTATTATTGAGATAGTTTAAAATTTCAAAAAAGTATTTAAATCTTTATACATATGAAACACTTTATACATATGAAACATTTTACAAGTGAGCAATGCAGTCTCATTGGACATTAGAACGTTACATTTGACAGAGAGATTGATGGAGTGTGGCTGTAGAACTTGTTTATTTTATTGACTTGTGAATTTATATGGTACCATTCAAGCTAGGACATCCAATATTCAGTATTTGTATGAACTTGATATGTAAGCAAGCAAGCTATATGGCTCTTGTGACAGCTCATGTGTACAGATGGTTGTTGCTTAATTATAATGGTGTACGAGTTTGTTCATCCAATATAAGTATTTTGATGAACTGGATACATATTTGAGCAAGCTATACTGTTTCTCTGGCAGCTCCTGTGTACAGATCATTGCAGCTTAATTAAAATCAGGTCCAAGCTGGGTTGTCCAAGATTAAGTTCCGGTATTTTGATGAACTGAATACGCAGGTGAGCAAGCTTTACTGTTCTCAGTTTTTATACATCAGATTATATTGTTGAAGAGAATGTTACACAGTTGTATCAACTGTCAGAAAGAATGTGTCATCCATGTTTTTAAACTCTGCAGTGGCCTATAAAATAAACTACTGGTACATATTTATGGCAACTGAAAAATTGCAAACACCAGAAAGAGATTGAAAATATACAGTTTGTGTTGAGTATAAGAACCAGGAACTAATAGGTCCTAAACTGAAGAAAAGTGTGTTGAGAATATACAGTCTACATTAATGCTGTTTCAAGTACAAAGACCAGGCTTTTAATTGGAAGAAGATGAAGCTTACAGAAAGAACCTTTGATTGCCATATCTTAAAATGTTAATACACTGAACTTAATGGGGTTCACATTGTACCATGTTATTAACACCTCTTAACATCTGTGTGGGGCATTTTGGAAAATGTCGCAAATTACTGTAATAACTTCCTTTTTACCTTTCTGCAGGACGTTTTGGAAAACATTTACTTCTTAAATCTATGGAATATATGTCATTTTTACGGGAAAACACTAACTGGTATGATTTAATACCCATTGGAAATAACTGTTCCTCACAAATGTTAGGGGGTATTGTGTGATACAGTGGAGGACACTATGTATAGTAAGACTTTACTACACTGGTACATTGTATAACTCTGTTGTCCATCATTATTTATTTACAATAAAAACAGATTGATGCACATAAATCTGTAGTTTTATTTATACCCAATAGTTATTTGGTCACTTTTTTAAAACTGGTTTCTTAAAAAACCTGAATTTATTTTGTTCAGTATTTTTGTAACTTGGTAAATTGAAAACAAACATACCAATCACAATCCCAAAGCAAAATAAAAATGTTGAAAATAGGGTTAAACACCTGAACTTCCACCAGCGAAGTGAGGTCAGGTGCTCTAGAAAAGCAAGCACCTCCACCTTGTGTGTAATTAAAATTGAAAATGAAAGGAACATGGAACTATGGGATGTTGGATATATATGCTGGATAATTTGCATACAGAGACATATTTAGGCAAACAACAATGACCTGTCCGCTTGACCTTTGATTTAAATATTCATTTTGGACGAGTGAATTTAAGTAATAGGGATCATGTGTGTATATTTCGTCATATGATGTGAACACTAATCATGGGCAATGTGCATATTCATTAACAGCGAATCCTAACACTACCCATGTATTGCGTGGGTCCTCCTATATAAATATTCCAAATGAAAGGTTAAACGGACAGGTCAATGTTGTTTACTTATACTTATCAGAAATATTGTGATGATGGCCATAAAATTTCATGAGAGCCTTAATAAGCCTAGAATTGCAATATAACAAGTGTGAGAAAGTTTGTCATATTCACATGTTCTGCTTTTGGGCACAAAAAGATGCAACAGCAATGGATCCATAAATGTGATAAGTACTGAAATGGGACACTAATCTTCTCCAATACCTACATGGTGCTCAAACTGGAACAAATTTTATATGCTTTGACTGCTTGGTGAAAAAACAGTCACTACCGACTTTCAAGTCTTGGGTCAGATCCTCCTCTAAAACCCTCGGGACCAAATTGGATAAATTTTGATATGCATTCATATGGTAAATGGTTTTTTTAGGTGATGAACCTAGAGGGCCAAGTTGGTTCAGTATGAAACCAGCTTGATATAATGCTTTGTCGAAGGGCTTATGAAACCATTATTTTGCCTTTAACCTGGAGTGGAGTGAGATGGTGTTTTATGCCTCAGTCAAAAATTTTTCAATCACCGGGGCCCATTCAGGGATGGTGGAGAAAACAATCTTCAGCAAGCAAACTGACAAACTTTCTCACACTAGAATCAACCCAAGTAGGATTCAAATTTATTCGTTGAAAACCACTGTGTTCAGTGAACATGCACTTAGAGTTTAGCCCCATTAGGCTAAGAACAGAAAAGTTATATTATTCTGGTTGTATTTTTCGACTTTTTAAAAAGGCATCAAACTCGGGGTAGGACCACTGCGGTAGCTTGGTAGTGTGATCGCTTTGTAAGTGGAGGTTGTGGGTTCAATACTCGGACGGGTCTGTCTCAAG
Source organism: Anadara kagoshimensis (assembly GCA_021292105.1). Lineage (NCBI taxonomy): Eukaryota > Metazoa > Mollusca > Bivalvia > Arcoida > Arcidae > Anadara > Anadara kagoshimensis. The sequence goes on along the minus strand of CM037870.1, from coordinate 16,094,751 downwards.
ATTTGAAAGTGGGTAGTGACTGTTACCGTAAATCGGGAATTTTTGGCTGTAGTTTAATTTTGGTTTATTTGGCACCCAACTTAAAAGTGCCAAAATTAAACACACCAAAATAATACATATTCTAAAAAAAGAAATGCCAATATTTACCTAAAAATCGATGTTCCGTAATAGAGCACTTTTATCTTAACTTGCCGGAAAACCGATGTCCCGTTATACAGTACTTTTTCTTTAACTTGCCTATATAGTATATACCGATATCAGGGCCCCACAAATCGCCGAAATCGGCTAAAAATCGCCGAATTGAAATTCGGTCATTCGAAACCGCCAAATTATCCTGACGCCAAAATTTCCCGATTTACGGTATTTCCCTAAGCACTCAGCATTATGAAAGTCGTGGTTCTTTCGGATGGGAACTTAAAATAAACAGTTCCCGTGTTACAGTTGTTTTGGCAGGCTAAAGAACCTTGCTGTATAATGCCATCAGTGCAACGTACAAGCAAAATTTCTGCACTTTTGTCTATAGCTGGTGACGTCTTGATATAAGTGAAATATTCTTGACTGGGACTTTAAACACCATTACTCAACTCAGCATAAATTTGGGGTAAAAGTGTTATTTCCAAAACAAAGTACCTAACAATTATAGAGCTGGTAAGGACCTTTAACATGGGGTAATGAATAAAAACGGTACATAAAAATTATATCACATTTTTTATTTCAATATGTATAAAAGATGAGATACTTCAAAACATTACACACAATGCAGTGTCATCTTCTCAAATGCAATAAACATCACGTACATAAAAAGTGGGTAAATTGACAGCACATGTATATGCCCAACTATTCGTCCCCATTTAAAGCCCCAACAAAGACAAAAATTAAAATTGGGGATTTAGTGGAATGATTAGTCGGACTACACATGTTTAAAACAACATCATGTGCAGTTGCCTAATCATATAATATGTCAAGATTGTCTCTCCAAACAGAAATTGCAAGGATTATTGAAGATATTGAACAATTACAATGTCACAATTGGCTCTCCATACAGTGAGCAATGTATACAATTATGTCATGGTTGTCTCTCCATACTATACATTCACCATTTTTAAAACCAGTTATAGCCCATCAACACATCATCACCGTTAAACAGCTGTGGTGGTAGTTACATGTATTGTTATTGTCCATGAATGAATTGAATTATACCATGTACATCATGCAGGCAAATTTGTTAATATATGGTATATGTATGTAAATATGTATATATACTGTGTATCATGTTGGGGTGCCATTTAAGGAATTCAGTTATTATTGAGATAGTTTAAAATTTCAAAAAAGTATTTAAATCTTTATACATATGAAACATTTTACAAGTGAGCAACGCAGTCTCATTGGACATTAGAACGTTACATTTGACAGAGAGATTGATGGAGTGTGGCTGTAGAACTTGTTTATTTTATTGACTTGTGAATTTATATGGTACCATTCAAGCTAGGACATCCAATATTCAGTATTTGTATGAACTTGATATGTAAGCAAGCAAGCTATATGGCTCTTGTGACAGCTCATGTGTACAGATGGTTGTTGCTTAATTAAAATGGGGTACGAGTTTGTTCATCCAATATAAGTATTTTGATGAACTGGATACATATTTGAGCAAGCTATACTGTTTCTCTGGCAGCTCCTGTGTACAGATCATTGCAGCTTAATTAAAATCAGGTCCAAGCTGGGTTGTCCAAGATTAAGTTCCGGTATTTTGATGAACTGAATACGCAGGTGAGCAAGCTTTACTGTTCTCAGTTTTTATACATCAGATTATATTGTTGAAGAGAATGTTACACAGTTGTATCAACTGTCAAAAAGAATGTGTCATCCATGTTTTTAAACTCTGCAGTGACCTATAAAATAAACTACTGGTACATATTTATGGCAACTGAAAAATTGCAAACACCAGAAAGAGATTGAAAATATACAGTTTGTGTTGAGTATAAGAACCAGGAACTAATAGGTCCTAAACTGAAGAAAAGTGTGTTGAGAATATACAGTCTACATTAATGCTGTTTCAAGTACAAAGACCAGGCTTTTAATTGGAAGAAGATGAAGCTTACAGAAAGAACATTTGATTGCCATATCTTAAAATGTTAATACACTGAACGTAATGCGGTTCGCATTGTACCATGTAAGCAACACCTCTTAACATCTGTATGGGACATTTTGGAAAATGTCGCAAATTACCATAATAACTTCCTTTTTACCTTTCTGCAGGATGCTTTGGAAAACATTTACCTCTCAAATTTATGGAATAATGTCATTTTTACGGGAAAACACTAAATGGCAAGATCCAATATCCATTGGAAATATAACTGTTCCTCACAAATGTTAGGGGCTATTGCGTGGTACAGCGGTGAATCTTATTCATAATAAGACTATTTACTACACTGGTACGTTGTATTACTCTGTTGTCAAACATTATTTATTTACAATAAAATCAGATTAATACACATAAATCTGTAGTTTTACTGAAAAATATACCTAGTAGTTATTTGGTCACTTTTTTAAAACTGGTATCTTAAAAATCCTGAATTTATTTTATTCGTTATTTTTGTAACTTGGTAAATCAAAAACAAACATACCAATCACAATCCCAAAGTAAAAGTAAAACTTTGAAAAATAGCAAATAAGGTTAAACACCTGAACTTCCACCAGGGAATTGAGGCCGGGTGCTCTAGAAAAGCAAGCACCTCCTTGTGTGTAATTAAAATTGAAAATGAAAGGAACATGGAACTATGGGATGTTGGATATATATGCTGGATAATTTGCATACAGAGACATATTTAGGCAAACAACATTGACCTGTCCGCTTGACCTTGGATTTAAATATTCATTATGGATGAGTGAATTTAAGTACTAAGTAATAGGGATCATGTGTGTATATTTCGTCATATGATGTGAACACTAATCACAGGCAATGTGCATATTCATTAACAGTGAATCTTAACACTACCTATGTATTGAGTGAGTCCTCCTATATAAATATTCCTAATGAAAGGTCAAACGGACAGGTCAATGTTGTTAACCTATACTTATCAGAAATATTGTGATGATGGCCATAAAATTTCATGAGGGCCTCGATACGCTTAGACTTGCAATATAACAAGTGTGAGAAAGTTTGTCATATTCACATGCTCTGCTTTTGGGCACAAAAAGATGCAACCGCAAGGGATATATGAATGTGAAATGTGACACATATTGGTCAAACTGGAACAATTTTATATGTTTTGACCGTTATCAAAGGGAGTGAGTGCGTAATGGTGTTTAACATCCCAGTCAAGAATATTTCAATTTCATTTATATCAAGACGTCACCAGCTATCATGACTTTCATTTCGTAATGCAGAGCACTTAGTGAAAGAACAGTCACTACCCACTTTCAAGTCTTGGGTCAGACCCAGTCAGGCTCGTACCCACGATCTCCTACTTATGGAGCTAGCACTCTACCAACTGAGCTACCACAATGGTGACCGTTATCAAAGGGTGATGAAATAGATCCTCCTCTAAAACCCACGGGGCCAAATTGGATCAATTTTGATATGCCGTCATATGGTAAATGTTTTTTTCCAACTTACCCTTACTGTGATGAACCTAGAGGGCCAAGTTGGGTCAATATGAAACCAGCTTGATATAATGCTTTGTCGAAGGGCTTATGAAACCATTATTTTGCCTTTAACATGGAGTGGAGTGAGATGGTGTTTTATGCCTCTGTCAAGAATTTTTCAATCACCGGGGCCCATTCAGGGATGGTGGAGAAAACAATCTTCAGCAAGCAAACTGACAAACTTTCTCACACTAGAATCTACCCAAGTAGGATTCAAATTTAGAGGGTGGGAACCACTGTGTTCAGTGAGCATGCACTTTAGAGTTTAGCCCAATTAGGCTAAGAACAGAAAAGTTATATTATTCTGGTTGTATTTTTCGACTTTTTAAAAAGGCATCAAACTCGGGGTAGGACCACTGTGGTAGCTCCGTTGGTAGAGTGATCACTTGGTAAGTGGAGGTTGTGGGTTCAATACTCGGATTGAAAGTGGGTAGTGATTGTTATTTCCCCAAGCACTCAGCATTATGAAAGTGGCGGTTCTTTCGGATAGGAACTTAAATAAACGAGTTCCCGTGTCGCCATTGGTTTGGCAGGCTAAAGAACCCTGCTGTATAATGTCATCAAGGCACGCACAAGCAAAATTTCTGCACCTTTGCCTATAGCTGGTGACATCTTGATATAATTGAAATATTCTTGACTGGGACTTTAAACACCATTACTCAACTCAGCTCAAATTTGGGGTAAAAGTGTTATATCCAAAACAAAGTACCTAACAATTATAGAGCTGGTAAGGACCTTTAACATGGGGTAATGAATAAAAACGGCACATAAAAATTATATCACATTTTTTATTTCAATATGTATAAAAGATGAGATACCTCAAAACATTACACACAATGCAGTGTCATCTTCTCAAATGCAATAAACATCACATATGCAAAAAATGGGTAAATTGACAGCACATGTATATGCCCAACTATTCGTCCCCATTTAAAGCCCCAACAAAGACAAAAATTAAAATTGGGGATTTATTGGGATGATTAGTCGGACTACACATGTTTAAAACAACATCATGTGCAGTTGCCTAATTATATAATATGTCAAGATTGTCTCTCCAAACAGAAATTGCAAGGATTATTGAAGATACTTGTACAATTACAATGTCACAATTGGCTCTCCATACAGTGAGCAATGTATACAATTATGTCATGTTTGTCTCTCCATACTATACATTCACCATTTTTAAAACCAGTTATAGCCCATCAACACATTACAATCCTAAACACAACAAATAATACATTTGGTAAAAAATATTCAAATAATAAAAAGAACCACCCACCCCCATTTCCCTCTGTCAAAAAAGTAGATATACATATATTTTCTCCTAAATATCCAACATCAACGTAATCCATCATCACACTCATCAACAGTCTCTCTCTCTCTCTCTCTCTCTCTCTCTCTCACACTCAACCAATCACTGCCACTGCCTCTCTCTCTCTCTCTCTCTCTCTCTCTCTCTCTCTCTCTCTCTCTCTTAAATCCATAAATATATTACAGCACAAAATGTCTCTCCGTCATTTATTATAACAAGCACAAACAGACTGTCTTCATCGTTCATTTCGTCTCTAGAAAACGTATAATACTGTATTCAACCATCTTCATAAAGGCTAAAAGAGATCAAATAAAATAAATAAAGATCACCAATTAATCTGCTATTCACTAGTTCATCAACTTTAAAGGTAATTTGGGCAAATTAAAGTGGTCATTAGTCTAAAGCGCCGACTTATGAGGCGACGTTTCTAGTTCAACAAATGCATAATTCATTTATGAACACCAATAAATCGAATTTAACATGTGAAATTATTCTAAGATATCCAAAAATGATTTTACATATGTAAAAATGAAGTGAATTTTGCATATGAATAAATGGGATTTTTACATAAGTTAAAATAGCTAACATTTTTACATATGCAAAAATCGATTAATGCAAATAGTAAAATTATAGCCAATGAATATAGAAACGGCGCCTCATACCGGCTGACATGTTAAACATGTCACAGGTAACGTTTTTCAGTGCAGGAAACTAACAAACTAACACACCAACCTTAGACAAGCAACTTGACAAACTTCAGCACTCTAGGACCTACCCTAAATTGGATTCGGCGGTTTAGACCACTTGGCCACCGATGCCCCAAATCCCTTTGGAATTTTCTCTTGGTAGAGTAGTCATGATTTGGTTTGAAAAGGGCTAAAGTGTCTTAAAAAGGACGATAAAGCGCTTATCTCAAATAGTTCAACCCGTAAGTGGGTGGTTGTGGGATCGAACCATGACCGGGTCTGACCCCAAGACTTGAAAGTAGGTAGTGACTGCTCTTCCATCTAGCACTCAGCATTACGAAATGTTTTTTTTTTTAATGGGAACTTAAAATTAACGAGGTCCCGTGTCACGGTAAGCGTGGCACGATAAAGAACTCTGCTGTATAATGCCAGCAGCGCAACGCACAGGCAAAATTTCTATACCTTCGATTATAGCTGGTGACGTCTCATTATAAGTGAAATATTCCTCCAGAATGGGACGTTTAACACCATTGCTCAACTCAACTCAAATAGTTCACTTTGTCAATTTAATTACACAGAGTATTAATTTTGATATATATTCTAAAAATACCTTTTCTGGTTTTTCATTTCAATTTTAAAAATTCTAGTAGTCTTCCATCTTCAACAGCATCATCAAAGGCTTGGAAATCCTACAAATGTTATAAAACAGTTACTATTAGACCAACCTTCATCTTTAATTAAGGGGTGATCATTATTATTTCAAAATTTTGTGCCCAAAAGTAAAAATTGAAATAAAATCAATACATTGTTCTGGTCGCATTTTTCGACATTTTTTACGGAAAAAAAACAATCATCGAACTCGGGTGTTACATCCAAAATAAAGATACCAACTCATGTCAATGGTTAAAGCACAAACCAAAAAAACGAAGTAAAAACTTTTAAAACTGAAAAAAAATAAGTTGCACACTAGATTTCTGCTCTTAAAGGGTAAGTTACTCCTGTAAAACGTAAGCTTTCGCGCGCTTTTGACCACATGCCACTGAGACACGATCGGTTAACAGCAGAAGCGTTAAAATACGGATACCTACGGAGTATATAGCGCCATATAACAAACATTCATTAAACAATGAAGTATTTTTTATTTTATTATTTTTTTAAAATTCAACAAAAAAAAAATTAGAGCAGTCTCCTTAAAGGTCACCGGTCACCAAATTTATCAATCATAGTTGTATTTTGCATTCCTATGGTTAGAATAGTCAGTATTGATGTGTCTGACAGTTTCCCACGTCTTACATTTACCTGTAATACACTAAAACCTTACCTAAACGAACTGCTAATACTTGGTAGTTTCCGACACCGCTCGTAACTTTCCGGCGACCTAATTGATGACGTACATGGTGTTAAAGGTCACCGGTCACCAAAAACCGAATTTTTTTTAGTACTATTTTCCGAAAGATTACATCATAAAAAGTCGATTTAGCCACAAATAACATTTTTTAATCATTTCTATCCTTTTCTACAGCGTAAATTAAAGCCCTGAAACTGTTGAAAATCTGTATTATCTCCCTTTGGTAGTAAAAGGGCACAAAACCGGAAGTGACGCAGAAGGTGTTATCCAAGCTATTTAGGAAATGAAACTTGTATAGTGAACTGCATTTATTACCCAGATTAATCGGAAATAACTTCTAGTGTTTTTATATATTTATTTATTTTTTTAGCATTGGGTATTTCAGTTTCCTTCAGCAGAAAAAATTAATAAAAAATAAACATAATAAGAAATAAATCAAGAAAAAAAACTATATTTGTGTTTGCTCTAAGTATGATTAATTATTTACTAATATTTTTACAAAACATAATTTTACATTTCTTTGAAATTTATTTATTTATTTTTATTTAGTTATTTATTTATTTATCACAACAAATAATAAAGACACAAATTTCCGTTTTTTTTTTATTAGAATATTGTTCCCTTTAATTTTTATTAATAGTTAATATCTTTACTTATCTCTGATTAATTAATTAAATAATTAACTAATTAATTAATAGTACGTTTATTTATTTATGTATTTATTTATTTATTTTTATCTATTTATTATAAGGAATAATAATTTTGATTCATATTTGTTTTAGAAATTGTCCAACTTTTAATTCCTTTTAGATTAAAATCAAAGATTTATTATTATTATTATTACTATTATTATTATTTACCCATGTAATGAATAAAAAACACGTTTCGGGTAGAACTGGGTCCAAGACCTGTAGTTTTTTTGTAAAACTAAAATATCAAAATAAAGGTTTAAAAAATAATTTGTTATTGTCTCTCAAATAAAATATTTCACCCCAGTATTACATAAATATAAAAACTATTTCAATTCAATAGCTTCCTATTCCTTATTTGCAGTAAGTTTAATGATAATAATAATAATAATAATAATAATAATTCACCATTATTGTTTCCATGGTAAAATAAAAAAAATTATTCATATAATACTTTATTACGCTTAATTTTAATGGGATGAAAAAAACGTCATCAAAATGTGATACCAGTGGGATTATGCTCGACTAACTAGGGACTCAAAACTCGAGTGAAACTTTCTTTCTTTTATTCACAATAAATTTATATCGTTCAAAGTGTGATTTACACCTCTCACATACCAGTAATTAAGAGATTATCAATATGCTACAGTACACTGGGAAACATCCTGTTTAGAAGTAAACATCTACTACCTTTAATCAACAGAGTTTACCTTACAATATGCAACATTAATTGACACATGTGATTATCTTTATGATATACCCGGTTAATGTTATTTGTCATTATTGATGGATTCTGAAAATCGAATAAATTAAAGTCAAATTAGATTTGTTAATTTTAACAAGACATACACGTCTTTGTTTGAATGTGTGAACTGATTGAATTACAGAATTAAATTAATTTTGAAAATAAAAATTGTTTAAAATCTATTTATCAGACTGAATTCATTCATAATAATTAGAATTGTCTTAAATGATTATACCACTCATATTTTCCTGACTTATCTCGTAATATTTAATCTGAATACATTCAAAACAACTAGAAAGCTGCATGAAGGACTTGGGTAAATCTGGTTATAATTTGTTCTGAAATTTGTGGAAAAAACATGTTCATCGGTCATTGTGATTTTATTATCTCCAAACTTCACAAAATATATCATTTTGACTTGAAATCAAACTTTAAAACCCTTCAAAACGCCACACAAACCCACATGTAATATATGGATACATATATAGGTAATGTGTCTTTCCTCAGCAGCTTAACACCATGTACGTCATCAATTAGGTCGCCGGAAAGTTACGAGCGGTGCCGGAAACTACCGAGTATTAGCAGTTCGTTCAGGTAAGGTTTTAGTATATTACAGGTAAATGTAAGGTGTGGGAAACCGTCAGACACATCAATATTGACTATTCTACCCATTGGAATGCAAAATACAAAATTGATAAATTTGGTGACCGGTGACCTTTAAGCTGCTGAGGAAAGACACATTACCTATATATGTATCCATATATTACATGTGGGTTTGTGTGGTGTTTTGCAGGGTTTTAAAGTTTGATATCAAGTCAAAATGATATATTTTGTAAAGTTTGGATATAATAAAATCACAATGACCCATTAACATGTTTTTTTCTACAAAAAAAACACATTAAAGCCAGATTTACACAAGTCCTTCATGCAGCTTTGAAATTGTTTTGAATGTATTCAGATTAAACATTACGAGATAAGTCAGGAAAATAAGAGCGGTATAATCATTGAAGACAATTTAAATTATTATGAATGAATTCAGTCAAATATATACATTTTAAACAATTTGAATTTTCAAAATTAGTTTAATTCCGTTATTCAATTAGTTCACCAATTCACACGTTTAAACAGAGACATATGTCTTGTTCAAATTAACTAATCTAATTTAACTTTAATGTGTTCGATTTTCAGAATCCAGCAAAAATTGACAAATAACATTTACCGGTTATATCATATAGATATACGCACGTGTCAGTTAATGTTGCATATTGTAAGGTAAACTCTGTTAATTACAGATGGTAAATGTCTACTTCTAAACAGGATGTTTCCCAATGTAGCATATTGATAATCTCTTAATTACTAGGATGTGAGGAGGTGTAAATCACACTTTGAACGATATTAATTTATTGTGAATAAATGAAAGAAAGTTTCACTCGAGTTTTGAGTCCTTAGTTAGTCAAGCATAATCCCACTGGTATCACATTTGGATGACGTTCTTTTCATCCCATTAAAATCAAGTGTAATAAAGTTATTATATGAAAATTTTTATTTATTTTTTATTTTATGATGATGATGATGATGATGATGATGATGATGATTAAACTTACTGCAAATAAGAATAGGAAGCTATTGAATTGAAATTGTTTTCATATTTAAGTAATACTGAGATGAAATATTTTATTTGAAAGACAATAAGAAGTTATTTTTTAAACCTTTATTTTGATATTTTCGTTGAACAAAAAACTACAGGTCTTGGACTCAGTTTCTACCCGAAAACATGTTTTTTTATTCAATACATGGGTAAATAATAATAATAATTATAAATCTTTGATTTTAATCTAAAAAGGAATTAAAAATGGGACAATTTCTAAAACAAATATGAATTAAAATCAATTTGAGGTAATAATATAGCTGTACTAGAGAGAAGAAAAGATTGTTTTCAAAATTAAAAAAAACAAAAAAATGGGTCCTTTTTATTATTCCTTATGATAAATAGATAAATAAATAAATAAATAAATAAATAATAAATAAATAAATAAATAACTTAATTAATTAATTAATTAATTAATTAACAAGAGATATGTAAAGATAATTAAAATGATATTAAATATCAATAAAAATTAATGTTAACAATATTTTAAATAAAAAACGGAAATTTGGGTTCTTTTATTATTTGTTGTGATGAATAAATAAATAAATAAATTTAAAAGAGATATAAGGATATTTAGAAAGATATTAAATATTAATGAAAATAAATATGAATAATATTTTAAATAAAAAACAAAAATGTGTGTTCTTTTTATTAATTCGTTGTGATAAATAGATAAAAAATAAAAATAATAAATAATGTAAAATTATGTTTTGTAAAAGTATTAGTAAATAGTATTTAATACTTAGAGCAAACACACATATGAAATATCGTTTTGTTCTTTATTTATTTCTTATCATTATGTTTATTTTTTATTTATTTTTTTCTGCTGAAAGAAACTGAAATACCCTATGCTAAAAAATAAATAAATATATATAAAAATACTAGAAGTTATTTCCGATAAATCTGGGTAATAAATGCAGTTCAGTATACAAGCTTTATTTACTAAATAGCTGGTATAACACCTTCTGCGTCACTTTCGGTTTTGTGTCCTTTTACTACCAAAGGGAGATAATACCGTTTTTCAACAGTTTCAGGACTTTAATTTACGCTGTAGAAAAGAGCAGAAATGATTAAAACATGTTTTTTGTGGCTAAATCGACTTGTTATGATGTAATCTTTCGGAAAATAGTACTACAAAAAATTCGGTTTTTGGTGACCGGTGACCTTTAAAGGCAAATACCCCGTCCCCAACGTTAACATTGCAGGATTGTTATTTCCAAGATTTGACCTTGCGACATTGAACCTTGACCTATGCACCTAAATTTAATACGTCGTCTTAAGTTTATTTATATTAATATTTTTGCCAAATTTGATCACAATCCACCCATAGGCAGGGAAGATACGATAATGGGACGGGCAGACGGAAAGGGTGGTTCCTAAAACCTATTAACTTCGTTTGCAGGGTATAACTAGTTTATATACGAAACACAATTTAATTCATAACTTACACCACAATGTTCATCACCGTTAAACAGCTGTGGTGGTAGTAGATCAGGAATTCCGGCTTTTGCTCGCATTTCTTCCCGTGAATCTTGGTCCTTACATAAGTCTATTTCTTGATATTGTATCTTTTTACCATCTAGTACTAGCTTGATTCTGTTCTGTTTTGTCGAGAGCTGAAAATAAGCAAATTTGTAAGACCATTATCATCGTCACCACCACTGTCAATTAGTCTCCTAGTCTCCTGTCTCCAACTCCGCCTACATGGGGAAATCTAAGATTTGACCCCACGACCTTGTCCCTTTAACCTACACACCTAAATTTGGTATGCAACACGTCCTCACATGCGAGGTTTGATCAAAATTCGCTCATATATTAGAGTTTTTGATCGGATATTGTGACGGGTCTGTATACCCTTCATGCACATTGCCCTGGGCGCACGACAAAGGTCGAAATTTCTACCACTTAACCTATAAAGCTGCTGACGTCTCGACATATGTGAAATATTCTTGACTGTCATATAAACTATGATGTCAAATGCTCTTCACATTTTTCGCAAATCATTTAAAATTGTATCACATGTTATTTGTAAATTAATCAATTAAGTCTAAAATGATCACTGGAAATACGTGTACAGTCGAAGCGAGCACACCGGTTTCCTCCACATTTAAAATTGCTGGCTAGAGCGTGAAATACCAATTGGTGTGACGTATTGATACGTCACTCCACTCGTCATAAATATAAACTGTATCGAATGTTTTCGCAAATCGGTTAATATAGAGTAGTATATATACACGTACTAGTCACTGTATAATACTATATAACATCAAATTCTTCTCTTAAGCTAATTGATATAAAATATTCAGCATAATTTTCATAATATTTCACGAAGTTAATTTCATGATGGTAATAAAATCTATTCATTCAAACAGCTTAATCGTCTTTGCTTTGAATTGAAACCCTCTCACTTTTTTAACAACAACCCCGCGTATTTCCCCAAGTTTCATGATGATAATAATAATTGCAAACACCTGCACGACCTTTAACTAATTTAGTTAAAACCGTTATCTTCTACAAAGAATTCTGAAGAGATACAAACTTTATCATGCTGATTAATCTGCGAAATCTGATATGGCTTATGGTAAGAGTTGTGGAAAAAACAATGATTGTATAATTATTTTGTTATAAAATTCATATAGGAACGTAAAAAGTAAAAAAAGAGTTTTAACCAGTAGCTTACAGTTGATGCTGATTAAGTTTGTTTTGCCGAAAGAATGGTGGTGGTACTGGTACCGTTGGTGGTGATGGCGCCGTGATAATGATTTTATTTTGATAAACATGGTGGTGGCGGGGGTATTGTGGTGGTTATGATGATGATGATGATGGTGATGGTGGTAGTGGTGGTGGTGGTGGTGATGAAAGTAAACTTTCAGATAAGCTGAATTTAACAAAAATGTCATCTTTAAATTTGAATATGATGATGACGATGATGATAATGGAAGTGGTGGTGATGGTGATAGTGATGATGCTGATGATGATTACGTCGTGGTGGTGTGGTAGTGATGATGATGATGATGATAGTGTTGTAGTGACGATGCTGATGATAACGTCGTGGTGGTGGTAGTGATGATGATGACGATGATGATGATGATGATGATGGCAATGATATGATGGTGGTAATGGTTTCAACCATGACGAAGATGATGAGGATGGTTAAAATAATTGGATTTCAACCTTGACCGGGGGTGCACAATGGGTGGTCATAATCTCTGGCGAGATGTCTGGCTGTAAAAAGAACCCTTACTGTGAAAATCTCATAAAGGGGGGTCATGACTTTTTTATCGTCTATATTTTTATATGATTTTACTTTTAAATTATATAGACATGTTTAAAAACATTAAAATAAAAAATGAAAAAAATGTTGTATCTTTGTGGTAGTGCACATGCACTAATGCCAATTTGATACCCATGAGTAATATAGCATTTTATTTATACCCCCTACACCTTGAGATGGCCCCTGGTTATCTACAAGAAAACTGTCTGCTGTCGGCTTCTGTGTACATATATACTGGCAGGGGAGGTAGTAGTTAGCGAAATATTATATATATAAACAGATGACTAGCGCTGCACATACACACACGTGCACGCATGTATCATTTCTAATCTAGCCTACACTCATCATCAAATAATGAATGGACCCTGTATTTTAGTAGAACGATTATCTTTAACTCTAGCCAATACGGTGTCCTCCATCTACTCCCACATTACCAATACCATTTGGTAGGAATTATTCCAAATATTGATCACAAAATATCACAAAAATTTTCAATAACTTATCTATATATTACAAGATATGATATGTTATATCTACACACATACAGAAATATTAAACCCATTTCAACAATAAATGCTTTAATATAGATGCTATGATACATGTATATCAGATACATGTATATTGATCAAGTAAACGCAGCATTTTTATATCTCTCTAGTTTCCTATTATAACCATCACTTGTCTATTATTATTGTTTTTCATCATCTATAGCAGGTGCCACACCCAATAATATATATATCCGTATATATTTCGCTTATAAGCCATCACAAACAGTCTCTTCAGCAGTTTAAGAAAATTTATATCATGCATTTACTGCTATGGGTATTGAGTGACCCAACGCGAATTAAACAAACGGCTTTTTGGTTTTTATCAACCGAGATCACACAGATATTTAAATTTTAGATATAGAGAAAAATTAAACAATGATGCCGGTTTTTTAAACTTTCTTTTAGGTGTGAAAATACTTACATCTCGGCTAGTTGTCACTGACGTCATATATAACTTAACAGACATCTTGTAAATGAAATTTCCTTCTGCCTGATGGATCCTCTCTTATGCTGGTTACCAGAAAATGAAAATAGATCCGATTTCTTATCTATTTTCTATCTTGGTACATCCCTGCTGATACTTCGGTCTGGCAGTATATGGACGAGTCCATTTAGAAAGAGGTGAAAGAAGTTGAGATGCAACAGTTAATTTTTGGTATATTAAACTATAACTCATTTTTCGTTCGTAGCAGTGAATCATTTGCACAGTCGTTTTACGCGCGCGTACATACGAACACACGCACGCACACCACATAATTTGAACATTTAAAAAACACTTAATTTTCGGTATATATTGTGAAACGTAAAACTATCACTCATTTTTCGTTTGTAGCAGTATTCATTTCACATGCGCGTACACACGGACACACGCACGTACACATTTAATTTCATTTTTACAAAAGTTTGAAAATTAAAAAAAACTTCATTTTCGATATATATTGTGAAATGTAAAACTATCAATCATTTTTCGTTTGTAGCAGTAAATCATTTACACAGTCATTTTACACGCGCATACATACGAACACACGCACGTACACCATATTTAATTTCATTTTTATAAAGTTTGAAAATAAAAAAAAAACCACTTAATTTTCGGTATATATTGTGAAATGTAAAACTATCACGCTTTTTTTTATTTGTAGCAGTGAATTATTTGCACGTTCATTTCACACACGCGTACGCTTTGACACACACACACATACACTCTTTAAACTCATTTTTATAAAGTTCTGTCATTAAAATGATTTACTTATTTCGTTTTATTTATAAAAACGTAATAAAATGAATGTACATATACATATAAACAGTACAGACCTGACAAAAGTTTAATGAGCTTACGAACTGGTATGGCAACTCTACTGTCCTGTGGTCACTAGAAGTATATAGGCTAAATGTTATTTAGAAGAACATCAGTTTCAAGTTCAATCCAGAGTGTCTAAGACCGGGAGTGACAACCGAAGTAGTAGCAGAAGATGAAGAAATGACAACAAATTGGTCTAAGAAGCACAAAGTGCTTACACTAACCTCAAGGAAAAGGTAAAAGATATATAGCTACAGTACAGACCCGTCAAAGAGTGTTTACACTAACCTCAAGAGAAAGGTAAAAGATATATAGCTACAGTACAGACCCGTCAAAGAGTGCTTACACTAACCTCAAGGGAAAGGTAAAAGATATATAGCTACAGTACAGACCCGTCAAAGAGTGCTTACACTAACCTCAAGAGAAAGGTAAAAGATATATAGCTACAGTACAGACCCGTCAAAGAGTGCTTACACTAACCTCAAGAGAAAGGTAAAAGATATATAGCTACAGTACAGACCCGTCAAAGAGTGCTTACACTAACCTCAAGGAAAAGGTAAAAGATATATAGCTACAGTACAGACCCGTCAAAGAGTGCTTACACTAACCTCAAGAGAAAGGTAAAAGATATATAGCTACAGTACAGACCCGTCAAAGAGTGCTTACATTGACCTCAAGAGAAAGGTAAAAGATATATAGCTACAGTACAGACCCGTCAAAGAGTGCTTACACTAACCTCAAGAGAAAGGTAAAAGATATATAGCTACAGTACAGACCCGTCAAAGAGTGCTTACACTAACCTCAAGAGAAAGGTAAAAGATATATAGCTACAGTACAGACCCGTCAAAGAGTGCTTACACTGACCTCAAGGGAAAGGTAAAAGATATATAGCTACAGTACAGACCCGTCAAAGAGTGCTTACACTAACCTCAAGGTAAAGGTAAAAGATATATAGATATAGTACAGACCCGTCAAAGCGTGCTTACACTAACCTCAAGGGAAAGGTAAAAGATATATAGCTACAGTACAGACCCGTCAAAGAGTGCTTACACTAACCTCAAGGTAAAGGTAAAAGATATATAGCTACAGTACAGACCCGTCAAAGCGTGCTTACACTAACCTCAAGGGAAAGGTAAAAGATAAGACCCGTCAAAGCGTGCTTACACTAACCTCAAGGTAAAGGTAAAAGATATATAGCTACAGTACAGACCCGTCAAAGCGTGCTTACACTAACCTCAAGGTAAAGGTAAAAGATATATAGCTACAGTACAGACCCGTCAAAGAGTGCTTACACTAACCTCAAGGAAAAGGTAAAAGATATATAGCTACAGTACAGACCCGTCAAAGAGTGCTTACACTAACCTCAAGGAAAAGGTAAAAGATATATAGCTACAGTACAGACCCGTCAAAAGTTCAACACTCAGCTAACGCATTAGTACAACACATATCGACTCCTCGTTAGTTATATCTCGACAGCTATCTTTCTCTCGGGAGCGTTCCAGCCATTTCCTAGTCATATAGGTAAACAACATTGACCTGTCCGTTTGACCTTTTATTAGGAATATTCATATAGAAGGAACCACCGAATAAATGGGTAGTAGTAGGATTCACTGTTAATAGTATCTACTTAAGGTACATGATAAGTGTTCACATTATGTAGACAAACTAAACACCTGTGCTTCCTATACATAAATATACTTGATCCGTGATAAATATTTAAATCAAAGGTCAAGCGGACAGGTCAAAGTTGTTTACCTATACCTCTGCCTCTCGGAAGCCGAGCTTAGACTCCTGCTCGTTAGCTTGGTGTTAAACTTTCAACAAGCCTGTACTGTAGTTAACAAATATTGCCGAGAAGTAGATAGCAACGCTGTCAAAATATAGGTAACAATTGCATGGTCCGAGATAAACTTCGATTCGGCACCAATTCTTTAACTTAATGTTAACCTTTTGACAGGTGTGTATAGTCAAACAATATTGACCTGTCCGTTTGACCTTACATCAGGGATAGTCATATCAATTGGAGGGTCTACCCAATACATAGTTAGAGTTAGTATTCGCAGTAAATACATACACACATTCCCCATGATTAGTGTAGACCACACCAGTAGACGAAATATACACGAATGGTCCCTATTTCTTGAATATACTCGTCCATAATGAATATTTAAATCAAAAGGTCAAGCGGACAGGCCAATCTTGTTTACCTATACACTGTATTTCGGTTTTAAAACACTCGAGGTAAGGTGAGTCAACATCGTAACGTGGTTTTGAGCTGAGTTGTGTTTTGACTTCAATTTCAATTATATCGGGACATCCAGTTCAGGAATGGTGGATAAAACCAGAGTTCCCGGAGAAAACCCTCGACTTCTGGCAGCGAACTGTATTAATTAATGTCATTAATTTTAGCACAAAATACAGTTTCTCGTTTTTTATCACTTTTTGATACAATTTGTTTTTAAAAGTTTATTGTTAAATGATATAATTTGCTTATTTGAAAGAACAATGATTATTTAAATCGTTTCTCTGTACTTTGAAATAGATGAAGATGGTTTTCAGTCCAACCTGTCTTAAATGCCCTCTCTATTATAAAGGTCGGTAGAATTATATCCCTATTGTTCTTTATCCATGTTATTTGAACATGTGTATAAAGGTCACCTGTCCATAAAGGCTATTTCTACTGGTTTCCTTGAGTGGCCTTTGTAGACAGGTCTGACTGTTCTTTAAATTAGATGAAGATGGTTTTCAGCATATTTGCCTTTACAATTACCTTAATAATGCACTTGTTCATCAATCATGAGATGTAGAGTTACAACATACATACATTGAAAGATACAGTCAAACCTGTCTATAGAGGCCACGCAAGGGATTCAGTAGTCCGACTAATCAGACCAATAAACCCCCATTTTAATTTTTGACTTGGGGGGTTTGTGGTCTGACAGCTTCCATTATTGAATTCTTGAAATTTCTGGCGAAAACGGCAGAAAGACCACAAACCTCCACAAGTGAAAAATTAAAATGGGGGTTTAGTGGTCTGATTAGTCGGACTAGGGATTCAGTAAAAGTGACCTTTATGGGCGGATGGCCACAAAGAACAAATGGGATACAATTCTGCTGGCCTTTTTAAGCAGGTGGCCTTGTACAAACTGATAATGTCCAAACCGACTCATAATGTCCAAACATTTTTATCAACGCATAATGTCCCAATTTCCATCACATTTTTGTCCAAATCAACTCATAGTGTCCAAATCGACGCATAATGGCCAAACTTTTTCTGACGCATTATGTCCAAACCTTTTGACGCATAATGTCCAAACATTTTTTGACGCATTCTGTGGACATTATGAGTTGTTTTAGACAAAAATGTGATGGATATTGGGACATTATGCGTTGATAAAAATGTTTGGACATTATGAGTCGGTTTGGACATTATCAGTTTGTACAGGCCTTATATAGAGGTGGCCTTTAAGACAGGTTGGACTGTGTCTTGTTACAATGTATTTGAACATTATATATGAGACTCCAAATCATACATAAATTATTATTTGCAATCGCTGATTTTTTTTCTTACACATTAAACTCATTTACAAGAACGATGTTTACATGATGTGTGCCAAGCAAAAACCAAGCTCAATGTTTAATGTGGTAAATATAAGAAATAACTTTCAATTTGTTGTGCTTTACGGGGTATTAACAAGATTTTGTAAGTGGCAACACGTATCATAAATTACTTCGCAAAATCTTGTTAATACCCCGTAAACCACAACAAATTGAAAATTGTTTCTAAAATAAAATACTAAATGCTAGCAAATTTTTTTTTTTAAATCTTTTCTGTTTTGCAGTCTGTTCATAACAGCACAAAAATCAGTTGACATCGGTAAGAGTTGCAGTACAGGCCTGTCGAAAGTTAAACACTGGCCTTATGAAAAGGAGTCGAAATTCGGCTGCTAAGTAACCAAAATAAAGTTAGTTAATGGTCGGAAAGCTGCCTTGCGATAGATAGCAGCTGCCGGCCGAAAAGCCATGTAGGTATAGCTAACGAGGGGCCGAAATTTACTGCCGATTCGGCACTAACTCATTTTTAGCACGATGTTAAACTTTCGACAGGCCTGTACTGAAGTGTTGGTATTTACAGTACAGACCTGTCGAAAGTTAAACACTGAGCTGACGGGTAGGTACCGAATCGACAGCTCCTCTCCGAGCCCCTCGTCTCTCGACAGCTTTTAGGAAGCTTCAATGTATCTCATGAGCTTTTCGATCACTAGCTATCACTATCTCGGTCACTAATTAATCGATCTTTGTTGCCCTTTCTTTAGCTCAATGTTAATCTTTCGACATGCCTGTACTATATATATGCATTATACTGTGCAGACCTGTCGAAAGTTTAGCAATAAGCTCACGAATTAGCGCCATCACGGCTTATTTTGCGACACCTTTTTCAGTTGATGCTATCCACTTTTTGACAGATTTTTATTTATTTATTTATTTTTGCCACTAGTTGGCTATGCATAACTTCGGCCACTCGACATCAGTGCTTTGACTTTTTTCGTTAAGTTCCAAGTTTCGACAGATCTGTACTGTAGCACATCATCCCCTATTCATTCGTACCAACGCGTGACAGGAAATTGTTACACGACAAGGGACGGAACAGTGGTTTAGTTTGTAAAGGGAGATAATTCAAATGGGCATATTAACAGAGGTTACAATTATGGAGCTTTAAGAAATCTTTTGTACTTCCAGTAGGATATATGTGTTTTGAAAAATGATGAGGATATATTTCTCAATAATGTCACTCCTTCACACACATATTGAGTATGTTATTTTCATGAAAAATGGTCGAGGGATACAGCGACATATCGTAAACTGATATAGGTAAGGTATTTATAGCTTATTGGCCAGTTGACCGTTCAGTGGACAGAAACGCCCATTAATTCCTGAATATGTCTCTGGTTGATCAAATATTGACCTTGTTTGTGTTGTTGATTGAAAAAAACAACACTTATAGGAAAATTTAAGTTAATTTTTATCAATTTTTGTCCGATACTCATTCGATGTCACCCGATTTTTGGTCCGGAGATGGAGTATTTTCATCCGTCAGATCTACAAAACAACAACAGGTGCGACTAGTTCAACAAGTTTGACTTGACCGATCGACCTTGTCATATGTGAATAGAAAAACAACTCATTGACCTGTGCGCTTGACCTTTAATTTCAATATTTCTTATGTGCCAGAACATTTATGTATAGGGAACACATATACTTTTTCGCTTACATCATTTTACTGTATTATTTATTTATTTATTTATCCTAATAGTACGTACTAGATCTAGTCGGGATGTGTCATTGGATATGAATATTCCTAATGACAGGTCAATTTTGTTATATTTTGATATATGTTGCATCTTTTTATTTATTGGGACTCAGTGGTCGAATTGCCTAAATAGCTTGTTACCGCCTAAGTTTGAATCCGATCGGGACAGACGGTTTGTCAGTTCACTTGCCGAAGTTCCGGGTGCTTTTCATCGGGGCAATCTGGGTTCCTCCACCATGGTCCGTGATCTCATCGACTCAATAATGTAAAAGAATCTTGTTTTGGGAGTAAACTTCCATTACTTTACTTTCTTTCTCTTTCGCATGCTTCCCCAGAAAATCTTTTAAATTAAGTGTCATGTGCTGATTTTGAATTTTTATTAAAAAATGCATTCAAATTGGCACAGTTGTCATGTGCTGATTTTGAATGCATTATTTAAAAAAATTCAAAATCAGCACATGACATAAGCATGAAATCCCGCAATTTCTTGCAATCTGAGCAAGTGATACACGCATAAATATATATAATATCATGGACAGGAATAAAGGGGGTCCGACCCGACCCCCCCCCCCCCCCCGGCACCCCACCACCCGGGTCCGCCACCACTATATAGCATTAAAATATATATTGAAAAGAGAAAATAACTGGTAGCGTGTTACAGCCTATGTCTAATTTGTCAATAAGTCACACTTTTTTAAATCTTAAATATCCCTGAGTGTATAAGGCATATCACAATCTTCTAGTTTAATTTGAAATGAACTTTATACAACAAAGCAAGCTGCTCACAAATAAGCAGATATTGCAAGCATGGGCTTATCAAGACCATCAAAATGTTTTATGGTCGTCATCACTATATTGTTGATAAGTATAGTGTCTTCAAAATTCCCTTGATATATTCGATTTCATATAGTTCTATGCACGTTCCTTTCAATCTCAACTTTGATTACTAACGTGGCGGGTGTAGCTAGATTAACAAGATTTGCTTATTCTTCCGGAGAACCCGGTCTCACTTCCCTGGTTGAAGTTCACGTGTTTAACTTAATTTGTCATTGTAAAAACCCCACCCAAATTTTGTCCCCTGTAATATAAAAGGATACTTAATAAATAGTGAAACAGACTGATTTGGGGTGTGATATCAGAATTGCCATGTGCTACTTTTGAATTTTTATGAAATAATATAATTCAAAGAAAGCGCATGACAGAATAATTATATTATAAACTTTTTATCATGTACGTTTCCCACTGCGGCAGCTCAGTTAGTAGAGTGTTCTCTCCGTAAGTTTGAGATCGTGGGTTCTAACCCTGACCGGGTCTGACCAAAGACTTGAAAGTGGATAGTGACTGTTCTTTTGCCAAGCACGGCATTTTCGAGATGAAAGTCACGGTTCTTTCGATTTAGAACTTAAATGAAGAAGGTTCCGTGTCACGGTATTCGTGGAACAATAAAGAACCCAGCTATATAATGTCATCCGCGCAACACTTAGGCAAAATTTCTGTACCTTCGATTAAAGCTGACGACGTCTCGATATAAGTTAAATTTTCTTGACTGGGACGTTAACCACATATACTCAACATGTTGACCCCGGGGATCTGAATTCATCAATTGTATTTAGGTAACCAAAAAATCTTGAAGTTTGGCTGCGTTTTTCGGCGAGTGTTTAGAAACATATTCATGATTTTGTATATTTCAGATTTAAATATTTTCGGGGAGTGTTTTAAAAAAATGGTACCCTATTGTATATTTCAGATCTAAATATTTGTTGTGGGTGTTAACTAAAAGAAACTGGTACACAACAATTCCTGGAGAAAAAAATGAAAGACAGAGTGGACCTGAACATAAAACAAATATCCTTTCTTTGTTTTATGTTAGATTTGATTCTTTATACTAATGGAGCCGGTAATTATTATTTTTTATATATCTTAATTTTTTTTTTAATTCAGAATTTATTTATTAAAGCATATGATTGTAAATCTGCGTCTTCTTTTATATTCTTCCTACTATTGGAGTACCTTTGAAGCTTTTCAGTTGAAGAGTGACTCCAATAATTCCACCCTTTCCTTCTTTCGATTCAATTTTATCTTTACCCGTCGCTGGTATAGCTAGCTTGACAGGAGGTGCTTACTCTTCCGGATCAACCAGATTCATTCACTGGGAGAAGTTCAGGTGTTTTAATTTTTGCCAGGATTCAAAGTTTTTACTTTGCTTTTTGGGATTGTGATATGTGCATGGACTGGTATTTTTGTTTATGATTTATCATTATAATATAATCATGATTATAATATAAGAACTATCCCTTCCAAGAGAGCCAGACATCCTAACCCCGGCCCTCCGGTAATGCATTAGTGCAAAAATTATTTTCCTTGTTGCTGGATAACCCCATTATGCATCCAATATGTCTTTTAACAGAACATTTGATCAGGTTTAAATTTTACCTGCCCGTAAATTTGGAAAACAGTCATGATTACTCTCAGAGCCAGTCTGTTTGTGACAGTGAAGTTACGCTCTTTTCCATAGAAAATCAAATAAATCTAAATAAAAATTGATATTATTCACCGACTTGTACCTAGTCGTAACAGAAAATCTGTATGCGCATCCGCGATTGTCAGAACGTATTTCTGTAGAAAGGAAAATGTTGGCACTACGGGGATTTTACATGGTGAAAATAACGATATTTACACCGGAAGTGATGTACTTGTTGACATTTTACGTCATATGCACAACAGGGTCCGCCATTTTCAACATGTTAAATCCCCATAGCGCCAACGTTTTGCTGTGTGCAGAAATATTCTACGCTATTCACGGATGCGCATACAGAAGTTTTCTGTTACGACTTGATACAAGTAAATGAAAAATATCAATCTTTATTCAAATTTATTTGATTTTCTATGGAAATAAAGAACATTTTACTGTCACAAACAGAGTGGCTTCTACAGTAATTTTATAAAGTTGAAAGTTGCAGTAATAATGCTATGATTTTTTCCGAAAGTACAGTACTGACCTTTCAAACGTTTAACACTAAGCTAACAAATTTCGACAGTTCATATTGGCTCCTCGTTAGCTATCTCTCAGTAGCTTTTTGGCAGCTGATATCTACCTCTCGGTAACTTTTTGGTATACACAGTACAGACCTGTCGAAAGTTTAACACCTACAAATCAGTGCCGATATTTACAGCTTTCCTGCCACTGTCTATCATATCTATGTCACTCGGCTACTGAACTTGGACTCCTTATCGTTAGCTCATTGTTAAACTTTCGACAGGTCTGTACTGTAGCTGTCCATATTTGTCGACAGGTCTGCACTGTAGCTGTCCATATCTGTCGACAGGTGTGTCTTGTAGCTGTCCATATCTGTCGACAGGACTATACTGAACCTACAGTACAGACTCGTCGAAAGTTTAACGCTGATCTAACGAGAAAGAGTCGAAGCCCGGCTGTTGAGTGATTGAGATAATCGAAAACCTACCGGAAGATATACAATACAGACCTGTCTAAAGTTTAACACAGAACGTACAAAATGGCTGTCGAGTGGCCAAGATATCGATTAGCTTGTGACCGAAAAACGAGTTGAGTTGAGTAATGGTGTTTAACGTCACAGTCAAGAATATTTCACTTATATCGAGACGTCGCCAGCTATAGGCGAAGGTGCAGAAATTTTGCCTGTGCGTTGCGCTTATGGCATTATACAGCAGGGTTCTTTATCGTGCCAAGCCTACCAAGACACGGGACCTCGTTTATTTTAAGTTCCCATCCGAAAGAACCGTGACCGTCATTTCGTAATGCCGAGTGCTTGGCGAAAGAACAGTCACTACCCACTTATAAGTCTTGGGTCAGACCCGGCCGGGGGGGGGGGCGAAAAGGCTGTCGAGATCTAGCTAACGAGCAGTCCAGATGATGACTGGCTTATTTGGCACTAATACTCTAGCTCAGTGTTAAACTTTCGACAGGTCTTTACTGTATAGCAGCTACCAAGATATAGATAACGGGGGGGGGGGACAAAATGAACTGCCGAATCGGTACTTATTCTTTAGCTGAGCGTTAAACTTTCGACAGTACTGTAGTTTATATAGACCGCATTCTAATCACTGAGTTTGTTTGTTCATATTTCAGGTTTAATTAAAAACCCCTGCAAGCCGGCTGTAACAATAGAGTCAGGTTATTCCAAAAAGATACTTCGGATTTCACAAAATGGAAGGGATTTCAAGGACATTGTTGGAAACAGTTGTATATATGACCTTGATATGTATGGTTGGGCAGCTGGCGGTCTACAGATAGCTTTTGAAACGAATAATATTTCTAAATCTGAAAAATGTAGAGCATTTTCCAGCATTTATTTCAAAGTTGGCAAAGTGGGAAAACCCGTCAAGGTAATGTATTAAGTAAATCTTTATTGGCTTAACGGATAAGAGGTCAGTCTACAACTCTCACCGCTGTGAGCTCGAGTCCTGCTCAGACCATATGTGGGAAAGTGAATTTTCCTAGCCGCTGGCCTTTACTGGTTCACCTGGTATCAGTATAATGGACTGGGGGAGTGGTAGGCTTGTCTGCGGTATACTGATTCTGTGAGCTAGCACGTTAATGTCGCCTTGAGTGCGCGTTAGTACAAAGCACATCATACAACACACTCGCACTTCACATGCGTACACGAAATTGTTCATAGATTAATCCATAGAGATTAATAAAACAGTTCTCGTCGCGAATAGCTGAAAAATTGCTGATGCGACGTTAAGCAACATTTAACCAAACGTTATTACACTTGTGGCAGACCGTTTAATGGGTGGCTACTTTGGATAACTACTTTGGATATAAGAAAAACTAAATCGAAATTCAAAATATTGTGAATATACAAAATACTATTTTGAAAATACTATACAACCATTATGAATATACAGAATACCTTTTCGGAAATTCGAAATAACTATTTTTAATATACGAAATACTATTTTGGATATACATGTACTTATTCAAAAATACCATACAACTATTGTGATTATACGAAACTCTGTGTCTATATATAAATCGAAATAACTATTGCAAATACATGTATACAAAATATGTTTAAGGATATACGAAAAACTATTTTGAATATGCGAAATACTATTTTGGATATACGAAATACTATTGCGAAAATACTATACAACTTTTTACGAAAAACTATTTGATATGCGAAATACTATTTTGGATATACGAAATACTATTGCGAAAATACTATACAACTTTACTATACTATATACATGATATTATTTCTAAAATTCGAAATACCTATCTTGAAAATACAATATAACTATTGCGAATATACGAAATACTATTTTGGATATAGGAAAAACTATTTCGATCATACGAAATACTAATTGAAGATTCGAAATAATTATTGTGAAACTACGAAATACTATTTGGAAAATACGAAATAAATTTACTTTTACCCTCATGATCTTTACGGAACCAAATAAAGTAATGCCTTTAAGTGACTCTAATTTGCGTTTTTCTTTCAAAATTCAGTAATTACTAGATGAGTTGAGTTGGGTAATGGTGTTTAACGTCCCAGTCAATAATATTTCACTTATATCGAGACGTCGCCAGCTATAAGCAAAAATGCAGAAATTTGCCCGTGCGTTGCGCTGATGGCATTATACAACATGGTTCTTTAGCGTGACAAGCCCACCGTGACACGGGACCTCGTTTATTTTAAGTTCCCATCCGAAAGAACTGTGACTTTTATTTCGTAATGCCGAGTGCTTGGCGAAAGAACAGTCACTACTAGCTGGCGACGTCTCGATATAAGTAAAATATTCTTGACTTGGACGTTAAAAACCATTACTCAACTCCTTTTCTATGCAGCAATGTACTTGCTTCTGTTGCTTATGCTGCATTTGTTTTATAAGTAATACGCAGTGGTAGAACTTGTTCCAACTACGGGAACTTTATACAACGAAGCAAGCTGCTTACAAATAAATTGTTGACGCAAGGATATTGCAGGCCTAGGCTTATCATGGCCCTCAAAATGTTTAGTGGCCATCGTCACATTATTGTTGACAAGTACGTTTGTCTCTTAACCGAAATTACCCAGGATAAATTTGATGTCTCATTGTTTCCATGTTATTTTTTATTTCACCATTTTTTATTACACACATGACAGATGTAGCTAGTTAAACAGGTGATTACCCTTCCGGAGCATCCGGCCTCACTTTCTTGGTGGAAGATCACTTGTTTAACCTAACTTCCTTCAAAGTGTTTACTTTGCTTAGGGACTTTGATTAGGATATGAATTACATGTAGTATGTTTTTTTTTTATATATGAATGTTTTTTTTTTCTTTTGTAGACACTTAGTTGTGATGAGTCAGGAAATTGGACGGTACCATGGCCAAAGAAAAGAGTTGTTGTGGGAATTAATTTGGTAGTCAATTCTACAGAAAATCACTTGATCTTGAATGCATCTACTAAAGCAATTTTGACTCTTAAAATGATATACATGTCTGGATCCATTGGCTACAAAAATATAAACAACAGGGTAATGGATTATAATTTAAACAGAAAATTTTCGTCTCACGAGTAACGACATTTCAAGTTATTCGATGATTTTTATTGTTAAGTACTTAATCAAAAACAATCATATTAATCCATGTCCGAATCGTAATCTACAAGTCACGGTAGACACTTGAACTCTCACCAGGGAAGCGAGGCCGGGTGCT
Organism: Anadara kagoshimensis; assembly: GCA_021292105.1. Classification (NCBI taxonomy): domain Eukaryota; kingdom Metazoa; phylum Mollusca; class Bivalvia; order Arcoida; family Arcidae; genus Anadara; species Anadara kagoshimensis. The sequence continues at coordinate 16,067,554 of CM037870.1, read as the reverse complement.
CCGAAAGGGAAAGCACCCCCTGTTTAACTAGCTACACCCGCCACGTGTGAAATCAAAATTGTGTGAAAGAAACATGGAACTATGGGACGTAAAATATATTCAGGGCAATTCTGGATACAGAGACATCAAACTTATCAACAATACTCTGATTACGGCCATAACACTTTTTGGGGGCCTTGATAAGCCTAGGCTTGTGATATCCCTGAGTTAACAATTTATTTGCAAGCAGCCTGCTTCGTTGTACAAAATTATAATTGGATATTTGCAAAAGGTTTTATTTGCACAAGTTGTTATTCTTGCGAATTGACACGAAAATAGAGCATCTCGAAGAATTTAGCGATTTACCATGTACAAGGTGGGTCATAAAAACCGGACCGCTTTGATCATTAATATTTATTACAAATTATTGAGAAATTAGCATCGATATCCGTTTCGAGGAATGGTCGATTGAATGGGGTTTTAAGCCCCAGTTAAGAATACATCACTTAGACCGAGACGTTACTGGATGAAGGTTAAGTGTCAGAAATTTTTACCTTTGCATGCCGTACAGAAGCATCTGTTTTAAGGTCTCAATCAAAGGACCCCATGGCTTTCATTTCTAGATGTTGAGTGCTCGGCGAAAGAACAGTCACTATATATTTTCAAGTGTTGATCAGACCCGTCCAAGGAATGGAACTCACGACCTCAAACATACGAGTGGCCAAGAATGAAAACTTATTTATTTAGAAAATTTGCCAGTAATACCATATTATTGTGTTTTGTAGTTGAAATGACTGTTGATAGAATACTGCCAAGAGTTCCACAGTTACACGAGTTATGCCTAGGAGATTTTTATTATAAGATAACATTTAAAAGAAGTTATTTAGGTGGAAACATGAAAAGAAAAATACATTTTCTTCTTGTTGATAAATCTGTTTGTATAAAAACATACGCTGGGGGTTTATATGAGACAATTTTTAGTTGTCCATGGAAAATAGATATAAAAATAGGAGGTGAACTCCTTATGGTGAGTATAGGTGCAAAACCATTTTTTCCATTTTTTAACACATTTTACAAAAATTATTAGTACGCCATTCACACACTCATACATAGCGCAAAACCATATTGTTTCTAGCGACAATATTTCAGTAGGAAGTGACTTAATGTAAAATGCCAGTCTTTGCTCAAAAAGTCTGCACACTCTAAAAATTTTCAATTTCACTTCAAACTGAAAAATTTCTACGTCCTTAAAAAATAAATATAGTTTAAAGCATGGTAAGGGTTTTTTCAGGTCTAACAAATTTTGTCATTTTTGTGAATGATTTGCTTAATAGTTACTTAAAGGTTGCACACCACTACATGAAACCTATGTAAATTTGAGGCAATTAAATGGCAAAAGACACAAAGTTAAAGTTAAAGTCTGTCCCGAGCCATTAGGCCCATCAGGCCGGAGCTTATCCCGGTTTCGGTGGCGTTAAGCGACTGAGAGTACAAGACTCTCCCCTGAATGGGACGCTGGTCCATCGCAGGGTTAACCCCCAGCGTTTTTGCTGGTACTCATTTATTTTTCAGCTGAGTGAACTGGAACAACGCGAAATTAAGTGTCTTGCTCAAGGACACAACACATCACCCGGTCCAGGGATCGAACCCACGACCTTCGAATCATGAGTCCAACGCCTTAACCACTAGGCCACGTGCTTCCACGCGAAGACACAAAGTACCCCCTTTTATATTTCACACACAAAAACTGCTGTCCTTTGGCAAAATATTTTCAGAGATTTAGAACAAAGCAAATGTTCCAAAACATCATAGAATTTCTTCTTTCATCAAGTGATGAAACATCATATTCGCCTGAAGATTGCTATCATAGTCATAGTCATGAACGTACTAGCAAACTGTCATTATTATTATTATTATATATATACAGTCCAACCTGTGTTAAAGGCCACCTCTATATAAGGGCCACCTGTCTATAAAGGGCACTTTCAATTCCTCCCGAGCCATTTTACTCTTTATTTAACCTCTATATAAGGGCCACTGTTCAACTGAGCCAGAGGCCACCCTATTTTTGTACAAAATGGCTCATGAACCTGTCTATAAAGGCCACTTTTTTCGTATTTTGGGGACAAGTTTTGTTATAGTTTCTAAAATTTTTGCAAAAATATTAAGCCATGTAGTTTTTTAAAAATCTTGAAGCTAAAATTAGATTTTAAACATTGATTATTTAACTTTAATCCATTGATCATTAAACTAAGTACATGTAACCAAATCTGTATGTTGATAAGAAAAGAATTTTTAAAATGAATATTTTTGAAACTATTTTAAAACTTAAAAACATTCTTATGTCATTTATCCTTATGTCAACAAATGAAGCCATAAAGCACTAAGGATAGATTATTACTCATTATTAATTATGATACAGATACTATTTTCTATTGTTTTATTACTGGCTCCTATCTTTTTAAAGAAAACATGTCTTTATTTAAGATATGTGTATATACTTGGTGATTTTTAAGGGGTTTTTTTTTCAAAGATTGATAAATAGTGTGGTCAGAAGATTTTTCTTTAATTGTTTTCAAAAAAATTATTCTATTAAAATTAGCTAATGTCTTTTTTGTAACAGAGATTTTAACAAATGAAATAAATAAATTAGAACTGCTCACTATTTTTTCAACTAATATTTATATTTATGTCACAATTGGATTTACAAACCTCTATATAGAGGCCACCTGTCCATAAGGGCCACTTTTGCAACTTCCCCCGAGTGGCCCTTATAGACAGGTTAGACTGTATATATATATATATATATATGGATGGACGACGAAGTATGACAGTATTGGAATTGTTGTAGGTTTTGGACTGTAACCACATTACTAAATACTGGTGTCTGCCAGAATCATGGATTAAAAAATCAGGAGAATGGCTTGAAATATACTTTTCGTCATATCAACGCTATAGCAAATACACAATAACATTAAGCAGCAACGAGACAAAGAGTGCCTATAGAAGCTTCTCATGTCCAATTACCACAACTACCACCACTACTACTACAGGTACATCTAGTTTATTATTCCCTTTTGAAGATGACCGTCTAAGGCTCTCTTGTTTTTTTCTCCTAGAATAAGAAGTCTAAACCGTCCCAGTTGAAAATTTGACGGATCGCCGGCCACGCCCACAATGTTCCGACAAAGGCCGTCATCACGGTACCAAAAACGGCAAAAAATGACGTACTAGTGTCAGTGACGTCATTAAATGGCGCAATTCAGGTCGAGTTTATGTAATTTAAGCAAGCCAGACATTTGTCGGAACATTGTGGGCGTGGTCAGCGATACGTCATTTCCCCGTAGACATGTATAACTTGTCCATCTATACTCAATACCCGCTACACCTGTTTGCAGTTCCCAATACATGCACGCTGCATGTAATCTTCAATTTTAGCTTCTTTATTTAGCAGTATATTATGCTCACACGTGTTATTTTGATATCTTCAAAGAATTACAAGCTTCAGAAGTTTTATTACGAGATGAAAATTGAAAGAAACTATAGAAATAAGAACGTCAAAATTACAAGTGGTTGCTTTTGCTTCGTTTGTTTGTTTCAATGCTTAAACAGTCTATCTGATGCAATTCGCTACTAGTATTTTAATAGAATCAATGTGAATTATAGTCTGAAAATTCTTCCTAAATTTTACGCTGTCAGAATTTTAGAACTACAGTCCAACCTGCCTAAAAGGCCACCTCTATATAAGAGCCACCTGCTTATAAAGGCCAGTAGAAATATATCCCAATCATTCTTTTTCATATTATTTGAACCTGTTTATAAAGGCCACTTTTACTGATTCCCTTGGGTGGCTTTATGGACAGGTTTGACTGTAATTGCATAATGAAAAATGTTAACTGACATGGTCGGAGCACTTAAAGCAAAAAGGCTTATGATACCATTTTTGTAGTCAAATCCAAAAATTGTATTAATACACTCTTTATTATTACAGTAAGTACCACAGTTTTGATTCGGGAGGGGATTACAATTCAAGAAGACACAGTTCATCTTCCGCCATTTACATCCCCATCATCGGTTTACTGGTGTTTATTTTTGCATTTATTTGTGGAGCCTCATATATAAGATCGCATAGGCGCCATTCAAATTATGAAAGTAGAATGAGCCAACGTTCACATATAACCTACAGAGATGCCGGTTTGTATAGATTAACGTTTTCCATCAAACTTGTCTGCTTCTTAAAATTAAATTCCTGAGAAAAATTTAGATATGCATAATTGTTCAAGTATATCTTTAGGTGGATTTGATAAAACACATTTTGACCCCTTTTTCTTATTTCAACATCTTAATCAAAAACAAACATACTAATCCATGTCCGAATCACAATCCAGATTTGGAACTGACAAGTTAGGTTAGACACGTGCACTTCCACCAGGGAAGTGAGGCCGGGTGCTCCGGAAGGGTAAGCACCCCCTGTTTAGCTAGCTACACTCGCCACGTGAGTAATCAATATTGTGTGAAAGGAACATAGAACTATGAGACGTCAAATATATCCAGGGCAATCCTGAGACATCAAACTTATTGAATTTCAACAATTTTGGTCTTAGCACTACATAGTAGGAATTTTATTCCGAAACAGTAGTCTAGTGCTGCAAAAATAAAACAGATGAGTAAATAACACATGTACATCAGATATGCTTTATTAAAATACGTAACTCAAAGAACAATAAAATTTGATTTTCCTTTTAAGTTTTAGAGACTTTTCCACTAAGTCAAGTGACTATGGTTTTGGTCCAAATCACAAAAACAAAAGTAATAACTTAAAACGGGCAACAAAGTTAAACATGTGTACTTCCACCAGGGAAGTGAGGTCGGGTGTTCCGGAAGGGTACGCACTTCTTGTTTAGCTAGCTACAACCTCCGTATGTAAAATCGAAATTGAGAATGAAAGGAACATAAAACTTTGGAATGTCAAACTTTAAGTGACATCATTATGGTTCAGTCAATTTCCGCTAAATTGCATAACATGTTTGTCAGGAAATTTTATGCAATTATCCGGAATAATAAAAAACAAACATACTAATCCATGTCCGAATCATAATCAAGAAGCAAAGTAAAAACTTTGGAACTGACAAGTCGGGTTAGACACGTGAACACCAGGGAAGTAAGGCCGGGTGCACGGGAAAGATAAGCATTTCCTGTTTAGCTAGCTACACCCGCCACGTGTGTAATCAAAATTGTGTGAAAGAAACATGGAACTATGAGATGTCAAATATATCCAGGACAATCCTGGACACAGAGACATCAAACTTATCAACAATTATGTGATGACGGTCATAAAACTTTTTGAGGGCCTTGATAAGCCTAGGCTTGCATTATCCCCGAGTCAACAATTTATTTGCAAGCATATACTAGTAACTGAAATGTATAAGCATGATATCTGTTTACTTTAGATGATGACGAGGCGCCACGGAATCCAGCCTATCGAAGACATGACCCGGTACGAGGTCCAGATTTAACACTTAATGGAACAAATAGAACAGACACTTACTACAGTGATCCTCCACCAAACTATGCCGGTGTTATGGCTTCAGCACCTCCAGATTATAGGGAACAACTAACTACAACCATTACCTCACCGACAGCCAGTATGCCCATAGCGCCACCTCCTTCATATGAAGAAGCTTTAACTATGTCTGGTGGTAAAAATAGTTCAAACATTTAGGGAAGTAATAAAACAGATTGTAGGAAAACCAGTTAGGTTTTCCCAGGTTTAGTGAAGTAGTGCTGCATCATCGCAAATAAGGATTGGTTTCAGTTAAATTAGATCAATTTTCAATAGTGCCTTTTAAAGTCGCATTGATGGTCTTGATATCAGGAATTCACTCCTTACAGATCAAATCCTTCTGACATTTAGCGAAGTTATGGACAGGTTGCAGTGCAATCAGTAAGGTTTTTACAGCTAAAGTGAAGTGGCGCTACACAAATAAGCTTTAAGGATCTCATGGATCTGCTTTAATTAAATTAGATCAATATTCAATGATGCATTGATGATCTTGATATAAGGAATTCTCTCCTTGAAGATCAAATCCTTCCGAAACATTTAGCGAAGTTATGGAATAGGTTGCAGTGCAATCAGTAAGGTTTTTTTTCAGGTAAAGTGAAGTAGTGCTGCATCAAAACAAATAAGCTTTAAAGATCTGCTTTAGTTAAAATAGATCAATATTTAATGCCTTTAAAAGTTGCATTGATGTTCTCGATATTATAAGGAATTCATTTCCCACAGACCAAAGCCGATTTTTAGCCGTTTGTCAGATATAATCTGACCGGACATGTTGGTGTAGAAAGACATGATGTGTTAATCATGCCAGCAATATTTCCGTCGCAAGCTTAAGTACATACTGGTCACATACAATTTTGCCATCAGCTGTCATCAGTATTATTGTTATTACTGTAAATAGGACTTTTATCCGTTCGATTGATTTTGGTGTGATTTCGAGTTAGTAACAAGACGCGACAATGAATGGGTTTATGCCCCAGTCAATAAGATTTTTCTTATATCGAGACGACACCAGCTATAGGTGAAGTGAAACAAACCAAACGAGAGCTACCGCAGTGGTAACATTTTAAAGAAAAGTAATATGGAACTATATATATATATAATCATTACATTATGGCAGAATCGGGATATCTTTAACTAGTACTTTTATGATTATGGTATTCTTTAGAATAATATTCGCCTGAAGGTTGCAACCATAAGCATGAAAATACTAGCGAGATATTCACCCTTTCTGTGATATTGTAATAATTGTTAATATCTCATTTGTTTACATAGTTTTTACTTCTTGCATATGCATGTATATTTAATTTTCGTTTTTAATAGTTATCTAATATTAATTTACAAGTATGTTACATTTTTCATTTTATTATGATTTTTTTATGATTCCGGTGATAAAAATAATTTTTGCAGAATTAATGCAAACTGTATTTTTAAACGTTGTATTGCAATATCATAATTTATGTAATATTCTCATCTCTGTTATCAACGTCTATAGCAATTGAGTGCTAAGATATAGGATTGCCATATACACTATAATCTGTTAATGTTTATACATGCTTAAAACTAGTCATATTATTACAGATTGAAAATCTCCACAGAAAAATATAGTAGAAAAATTCATGCTAAAGCAGTTTTTTATCTTGAAAAAATATATTTTTGCACACTTTTATAGTTTTACCCAAAATTTTTAAAAAATTCCACGAAAACTAATTTTTTGAAAAATTCATGCTTAAGAGCGCTTTTATCTTGATTAAAAATATTTTTGCACACTTTTATATTTTTTATCAAAATTTTCCAAAAATTCCACGAAAACGTTTTTTTTCAAAAATAACAAATTGTCTGCATATATTTAGATCATCAATTTAAGATTTCGCTCCGAAATACTAATGCAAAAACTCGAAAAAGTATAAATATTTTGAACACTTTTATATTTTTACCCAAACTAAAAAAAAATCCACGAAAATGATATAAATTAAATTTAAATGATCAGTAAGTTAAGTTTTCGCTTCCAAATACTGCAAAAAATTTCAATATTTCAATACTATGGCCGAGGTTAGACATAAATCATAAATTTGTATAGATATTTATAAACGGCAGTGTATGACTGAATGCATTAAACAAGAAAGATTTTCCTGACCCTGTATTCTTTTGTGTAGGCTAGGGAATCGTCTCTGCGCTAATACATATCATTGAACTGCTCTCATTAAGTAGCATATCAAGACCACATATGAATTGTTCATAAACTTATGATTGTCCTAAAAATGTTTTTCGACCGTTATCACAATATTGTTGATAAGTATGATGTTGCTGTATCCAAACTTATTTTGGATATAATCGATGTCCAATAATTCCATATTCCTTTCACTCTCAGTTTTGACTTCACACTTGCCGGTTGTAGCTAGCTAAACATGAAGTGCTTACCCTTCCTTATCTCACAGCCCCTCTTCCTTGTTGAAAATTCCCGCGTAAGCTAAATTTGACAGATTTAAAAAATTTTATTTTTAAAGCATCAGCCATGCCGAATGCTTTATAGCGATCGTTGGATTTTTTCGTATTTAGCGCCGCTCTCATTTCACCTTGACAGCCAATCAAATCCTTCGTTTCGACTGAAATTACGGGAATTTCCATATACGGTATCCCAGGTATGTATAAACTCTAATCTGAGTGATTGGGTCTCCCGGAAAGTTACGGAAAGCAATGTTTTCATCATGTACACATGCGGCCGATCTGAAATGTATTCATACGCGTATTAGTCCGTAATTGTTTTTGCTTGATATATATTTTAATTCTTCACTTTTGTATGATAATTTTAAGATAAAACCATAAAAATCCATTAAGTATACGCCCCTCGGAAAACCCAACAAAAATGACGATCTTGTCAGTTCGCGCCGACGTTCTTCTTTTTGACCTACAGTGCTGTACATGTGGTTGTTTTATAGTCGCGAAGGGGTATAAAATGTGTAGGCGGGCTGGCAAAATCTTACACCCAATTTTCAATGATCTATATTTCAATAAAAATCTATTGGATTTTTATAATATTTTCAAACAATATTGGGCATAATCTCAATTTTTGTAAATTTATTTCGATTTTCAAAAAATATTTGATATTTTTGAAGTTATTACAAAAACATGGGCTACACTTTTTTCAATCGGTCAAAATTCATCCGAGACAGGATAACAAAATTTTACAACCCAATTTTCAATTATCTATATTTCCATAAACGTGTGTTGGATTTATATAGTATTTTGAAATAATATCCGGCATGACCTAAATTTTTAAAATATGTTTTTGATTTTACAAAATATTTGGTATTTTTGAAGTAATTAAAGAAAATACGGGCTACACTTTTTCCAATCGGTCAAAATTCATCCGAGGCAGGACGGGTAAGCTTTGAACATTGATCGATATCTCTTTACATGATTATGCTTGCCTATTAAAAGTTGCAACAAATACGCGGTGGATATGTATCTTTGATACCACAAAAGGGTAGTTCCTATAATGCAGTGGTTTTCTTTTTATAACCGATTGTTTGTGACATTTGATTGTTCTATAAGTACGACGCCATGAGTTATTTTTCTGTAAATCCCTCCTGTGTAATGGTGAACCTGTCGTGTCTTGATCAAAGATGGCGGCGTACTTATCGCAATTAAAGAACAATAAACTGTCACAAACAATCGTTTATAAAAAGAAAACCATTCCATTATAGGAAATACCATTTGTTGCTATTAAAGATATATATCCACCGCGTATTTGTTGAAAATTTTAATAGGCAAGCATAATTATGTGGAGAGATATCGATCAATGTTCAAAGCTCACTCGTCCTACCTCGCAAGAATTTTGACCGATCGGAAAAAGTGTAGCCCGTATTTTCTTTAATAACTTTAAAAATATCAAATATTTTTTAAAATCAAAAATATATTTAAAAAATGTAGGTCATGCCCAATATTATGTAAAATAATTATAAAATCCAATAGATATTTATTGAAATATAGATCAATGAAAATTGGGTGGTAAAATTTTGTTATCCTGCCTCGGATGAATTTTTACCGATTGAAAAAAGTGTAGCCCATGTTTTTTGTAATAACTTCAAAAATATCACATATTTTTTAAAATCAAAAATATATTTTAAAATTTGAGGTCATGCCCGATACTATGTATAAATATTATAAGAATCCAATGGACATTTATTGAAATATAGATCATTGAAAATTGGATGTAAGATTTTGCCAGCCCGCCTACACATTTTATACCCTCTCTATAGTCGCCGCCATATTGGATTTTTTTAATTAACGCAAAGTGACATCGATAAATAAACACAAAGTATGCTCATTAAACAGTTTTTAAGTTAAATAACTTTAAACATGGTTCACATTTGATGATAAATTATATGTATTTTTTAAAAATTGATTGTCAATAATATTTCGTGTTTGGGATATGCCGACCTGGTTCATTAATATTCATCATAACGTCACGAGGATTTTCCCGCTTTCATTGGGTATTAAAATTCATTCCTGTCAGTTTGCCGGTAGCGAAAGTATGCATAACAAAAAAGTAGAAATCAAAGATTATTTCCAAAAATGTGATACGAAACTGAAAAAAAGTGTATAAAAATTTACAAGTTATTGGCTATGTTGATAAATCGTTTGTGACTCGTGAAGTTGTGTAGGATATCAGTTCGTATGCAAATTAGCCATGTGTTTGGGGACATGGCCTTTGACACCCGATGCCCCTGCTCAAATGTATTCACATAGCGTAGTGACTGACCTTTTTAGTCCAGTACACCCTTGCCCCTTTTAAAATGACCATGACACCCTGTCCTTTTCAGTTATCAGTTTAATATAAAAACGACATGCTTTATTCTCGAATCTCTGCTACATACTTCCGATCTTCCGCACACACTCCACTTCTCACCATATGTCTCCGAAGACAAACAATTTCATCATCAATGTTCATTTAAATACCTTTTCCAGTTGTTTATTTTGAATCAACAAAATAAATCACAAGAAAGAACAACTTGAAATCAAAATCTAAACAAAACTGAAAAAAAACGATGTTTTAAAATTTTCAGATAAAATTTATTTACCTTGTTACAAGTCATTAGATCGTTTTTACAGTGGATATCCGATTAAAGCTGTTGTCAGTAGTTTAATCCATGGTTTTTACAACCTTTAATTTCTTTTCATGAAGCCATGGATATTACTTTATTTCACATAAAATGTGGCCACTGGACATGGAGGAAAACGTTATTGTGCTTTCTTAAGTTCTTCCGATTTCTAGAGCACCGTTAATGAAGTAGAACAGAAACTAAGGGCGGGGAAAATATGGTACCAATCTTGTGAACTCAACTCTTCTTACAGTTTTCAACCAAAAACCTTGAAACTTCACAGAATGTTAATATATATATTGAGGATGTGACCTGACTTTATGGAAATATTTCAAGATTTTTTTTCCTCATTTTTCCAGACTTTAAAACTTAGTCACTTTTTAGCAAGTATTTGAATGGGGGTACCTACTTTGTGAACTCAACTCCTCTTACAGTTTCAACCAAAAGCCTTGAAACTTCACAGAATGTTTATATATATATATTGAAGATGTGCACCTGACTTTATGGAAATATTTCAAGATTTTTTTTCCTCATTTTTCCAGACTTTGAAACTTAGTCACTTTTTAGCAAGTATTAGAATGGGGGTACCTACTTCGTGAACTCAACTCCTCTTACAGTTTCTCTTAAATTCAAAGTAATTTTATTGTAACATTTTAGTTGTCTAAATAATAATCAATTAATTTTCAATTAATCGTATTCAGAAATATTTCCCCCTTTTGTACACAATTCTTGTCAACAAACTTTTTTTGAAAGAGACAGTTGCCTGGACAACTTCTGTAATTGGGAGGTACAGATTATTAGCTTATTGTGTCAGGATGGTTTCAGGCTTTTGAAGCTCACTTGGACAATTTATATACTAGTATATTTAACAATAATTTTAAATACATTTAAATTATTTCTAAAACAAAGGTTTCATTTTTATTTTAATTTTTTTTTTCAAATTAATTGTGAATTCAATGAATAAAATTAATGACTTCAACAATGGTTAATCTGTCAATTGCAAGTCGAGGGAAATAGCTGGTCATGGTGAAAGTTTTTTTTGTGATGATGACACTATGTCGATGATGATGTGGCATGATGATCTGGTGAAGATGATGACAATAATAATGATGATGATGACATTCAGTTCTGCTGCTGCCGATGATAATGAAGATGTCACCATGATGATGATGATGATATGACATGAGGAGATATAATGATGATGATGTGACATGAGGAGATATGATGATGATGTCACCATGATGATGATGTGACACGAGGAGATATGATAATGATGTTGATGATGGTGAAGACATGAGTTCTGTTGATGCCGATGATGATAATGATTATCGTGATGAAGAAGATGATAGTGATGGTGGTGATGAAAATAAGCTCTGCTGCTATGAATGATGATGGTGATGATGACGATGTGACTTGACGAACTATGATGATGATTATGATGGTGACATGAGTTCTGTTGCTACCGATGATGATGATGGTGGCAATGATGACATTCAGTACTGCTGAGCACTGCCGATAGTATGATGATGATGATGATGATGAAGATGGTGGTGATGATGATGATGATGGTGGTGATGATGACAATCAGTTCTGCTGCTGTCGATGATGATAATAATTCACGATGATGATGATGACAAAGCCAATGTCTTCATGCTGATGATGTGACATGATGATGATGATGATGACATTCAGTACTGCTGCTGCTGATAATGATGATGATTATGTGACACGAAGAGCTATGATGATGATGTGACCATATTAATGATGTAACATAAGGATTTCTGAAAATGATTAATATAATGGTTGTGGTGATTGTCATGGGTTCTACAGCTGCTGCTAATGACAACGATGAAGATGATGATGATGATGATGATCTTCATGTTGATGATCAAAATGTGATATGAGGAGTGATAATGATGATGATGGTGGTGATTACAGATCCAGTTTGGGTTTTCTTCCAGTCAACTGCGTTTTAGTGGAGTTATGCCTCTTTCACTTTGTGAATTTTATCAAAATGATGGTTTCTCTGGACTTTTTTCCGTTACGCTTGAGATATTTCACTCAGATTTGGGGTCGGGTCTTTAGTAGCCTCTCTTGGTTTTTGAAAAATTGAAAGTTTATATTTATGCGAATTACTTAGTTTACTCAATTGATAAACATTGCGTGGCATGTCCATTTTGACCATTGTAACATATTTATATGTTAGAACCTAACAACTTGCATAAAAAGCAGACTTGTTGTTAGTAGCTTCCCGATCACAGTATCTATTATTTGCATGATTTTCATTTGTTACTGATTCATTAGACAAATCTCAGTTTCAAGTGCACATTTTTTTTATCAAATTCCTCAGTTTAGCTGATGCTTCAGTACTTTGATTTTTTTTATTTTGCTTTGAACATGATTGATATAATTGTTATTTACCTAACTTTTAAAATTTCAAAACTACGAAAACTACATAAATGAATAATAACAATAAAACTAAATAATTTTTTCTTTTTTTTTTAATCTAAAAACTTATCCGTAACACTTTTGGCACTTTTCTAACGAGACCAAGTTTATTAGAATGTGGTAAGGGTACTCTTGTTGTTATATTTATTTTATACGGAAATTATGTTTAACATATGTAAAATAAATAAATATAATACATGAATTGAATTTTGTTATTCATGCAATTCACTTGTCAATTGAATAAGGTACGAGTTTCAGAATCATTCCTTAAATCAGGAGCGTTTGAAATTACAAAATTTTTATTAATATTTGGTGTGTCATTTGAAAGATCACCATAGGTTTATAACATATAAATTGTAATATTGTTGTACAGCGTGAAAACGCGTACATTGTTGTCACTTTCTTCCAAGATATCGAGCTTCTTTGCTATGAAATTATAAAATATGAGTACACCTGGAAATAGTGCGCCTGGTAAATGAGCGTGAAAGAAGTATATCTGTTTTATCGTGAGATATGTATTCTGAGACGGGTAATGCATTTGGTTACATATGCACATTTGGAATAAATTTTCGGAATACATTTCGGAATATAGTAAAATATTGCGACGGGATGCACCTAATAATTTCTGCAATTTGGCGAACTGATCTCATGTTTACAATAAAAAGTAGTTCGAGAAGTTTGCGTCCTACGATGTAAAATCATAACTTTTTATGAAATGAACAGCAACGGCAGGTTGTTTAATTAATTCTTCGCGAAATCTACGGAAATTTAAATTTATTTTGAAGGTTATGATAACGTATTTTGATGTTGAGGCAATTGTGTCATATTTTAAAATGTTTATCGATTAGATTTTACTTCGTGAAAGGGAGATAATTCGTACAGTGTTGTGTACAGTCGTTTTACCAGTTCCGAACAGGGTTTCATATAAGCGCTGCTGCAGACGTCGTCCACAAGCAGAGGAAATAAAATTTATGTTGTGTAATAATACAAATGTTAACTGATTCCAAAATATCGACACCTGTCCTCAAAAACACGTGGTAGTATGTTTTCTTGAAAAAAGCATTTCCGTGATCACGATTTGTTTACATCGTTAAACTAGGTCACCAACAATCTGTCGACCTTTTAGGAAGCGGTTGAAGTTTAATATTATTTAAACAATTAATGCCCATACATTCAAGTAGAAGCAAATTTAGAAAGTTATTTTGCGATTCCTTTAATTGAACGGGATTGAAATTTTAGATTATTCGGTAGTAAAAATTCGGAACTGGTATAACAACTGTACTTCACCATTAACATGAAACGGGAATATTGTGAGTGATAATCAGCAGTTAATTAAAACCCAGATTAACAGCAAATGATCCAGTTACATACAACCGATAGAATGTACCCCCTCATAGCGACGGTAGGATCTGCAAAACTCTTTCTCTCTATCCGAAATGACAAAACGATCGGGTACAACTTTTTTAAATTTTAATTACCGATTGTCTTTTTCATATATTTATGAAATTATTATTTTCTACCATTTAATTAAGCAATACATGGTTTGGTACATTGTTTCTTTTTCAAAAAAAAAAAAAAAAAAAAAAACATCCGTCGGACTATGCATTGATCGACCCCCCCCCCCCCCCCGAATTTTCGGTTATATTCTGTCTTGCCACAACACAATTTTCCCAACTACTGTACGCTGTACAACAGCACGACAGTGCTATGTTCTTCTACTATACTAAAAGATTGCCAAAATAAGTGAAACTGAAGCCTGGCTATCACCAATAGCAGAAAAACCTTTATTGAAAACATTTGCTTGGTAACCAGGAACGATACAATACATGTAAATGACAGTATTGGAACAGCTCAATCAAAAAGTACGTAAAAACGTATTCGAACAACGGATTATAAACCCCCAAACTTTGAATTGGAGTGTGGTTATAGTGCTGTTAACTGATTTTATAACTAGTTGTGCATGTAAATGTTAAAGGTTACACAAAGCAATAAATGAACAATATAGGTTAACAACACTGACCTGTCCGTTTGACCTTATATTAGGAATATTAATATAGGAGGGTCCACCCAAATAATAGGTAGCGTTCACAGTTAATACATTTTACATTGCCCATGATTAGTGTTCACATCATATAAACTTAATATACACGCACTATCCCTACCGGTATTACTTAAATTTATTCGTCCATAATGAATATTTAAATCAAAGGTCAAGCGGACAGGTCAATGTTGTTTGCCTATACCTGTAAGTATAGGTCACATATGTATGTAACCATCAAACATAAGCATACCGATCTGTGTTCAAATCATAATCCCAAAGCCAAGTGAAAACTTTGAAAACTGGCAAATTAAAACAACATTAACTTCCACCAGAGAACTGAGTCTGTGTGCTCAGAAAGGTTGGATACTTCCTATCTCACTAGCTTTACCCTTCAAAACAAAATTGTAAAAGGGCCATGGACCTATGGGACGTCAAAAATATCCAGGATCAATTTGGATACAGAGACATAAAGCTTGTCATCAACATTGTGATGGCAACAATAACATTCTGAGGCCTATGATATTACCAATCAATACTTTTTTTAGTAACCAGCTTGCTCCGATATATACCATAGCTCATTAAAGATGTAATATGCTTAAGAAGAGTATATTTTTATTTTAACAATGTACAGTAATTATCACAAAATTACAAATACGATCTTCTGGAATTACGGAGCATCCGGCCTTACGTCCCTGGTGGAAGTTCACGTGTCTAACCTAACTTTTCAGTTCCAAAGTGTTTACTTTGCTTCTGGATTGTGATTTGGCCATGGATTAGTATGTTTGTTTTTGATTTATATTATCACTAAAGTTATCCAATCTCATACATTGTCGATAAGTATGATGTCTCTGTGTCCAGGATTTCTATGGATACAGTTACATCTTCATTTCTTTCATTTCCAATTTTAATTACACATGACGGGTGTAGTCAGCTAAACAGAAGGTACAGAGCACCTGGTCTTACTTCCCTGGTTAAAAGTTCACATTTAATTTGATATGCCAGCTTCAGAGTTTTTACTTTGATTTGGTCTTTTGGTTTAAACATGGATTGGTATGTTTGTTTTTTACTTCTTATATCATAGACCCAATTATATGATGAAAGTGTAGAACTAAGACATAATGCGTAACTAATAACAAAGCAAATAAGACGACCATTATGAATACGAAACTAATTATGTGCATTCTGCGTCGATTTGAACATATCTTGAGTTCTGAAAAGATATATGTATAAATATTTGGGTGTAAACTAAAAATATAAATACAAACAAGGAGAAATGTATCCATATATCAATAAAAATATAAACAAATGTCAATTTATCGATATAGGTATAAACAGATGTCAATATATCGATATTAATAGCAACGGATATCAATATATCGATATAAATATAAACAAATGCCAATATATCGATTTTAATATAAAACAAATGTTAATATTTCGATATAAATATAAACAAATGTTAATATATCGATAATTATATAAACGGACGTCAATATATCGATATAAGTATAAATAAATGTCAATATATCGATATAAATGTAAGCGGATGTCAGTATATCGATATTTATATTAACAAATGATAATATATCGATATAAGTGTAAACAAATGTTAATATATCGATATTAATATAAGCGTATATCAATATATCGATATTAATATAAACAAATATCAAAATATCGATATTAATATAAACAAATATCAATATATCGATACAAATATAAACAAATATCAAAATATCGATATTAATATAAGCGGATATCAATATATCGATATTAATATAAACAAATATCAAAATATCGATATTAATATAAACAAATGTCAATATATCGATATAAATAAATGTAAATACATCGATATCAAACATTTTCAGGACATTAATAAATTGATATAATATAAATAGACGTCAAAATATCGATATCAATATAAACAAGTTTAAAAATATAAAGTCCGTCAGCAATAGTTTGGCAAAGTGTTTATAAACATAGAAGAGTCTATATGATGTAAATAGGGATCATATAAAGGTTGTTTTAACGAATATCAATATAATTATATAAACAAATAACAATATTATAAATGTAAATATATGACATGTTCGTTAACAAGTAAGTTATATTAACAAAGCAATACGCCAAGTCCACAAACATAAATAGACTATGGTCAAAATGGTGATAACAATTGAGCAAATTCCTAAGGCAGTTAAATCTCTCTCTCTTTCTCTCTCTCACACACACGCTAGCTCGCACGCACGCATTACATGTTTTCGTACGTAAACCATTGTATTTACGGAATGTATATATGCATGTGTGGGTGTGTGCGTGTGACTGTGTTTATATGACCTGTTGCGCTTTAATGTACATGTATCGCAAAACTTGCAAATTAAAAATACGTTCCTATCTATTGCTATTCAATCTATATTTTCAATAATAAAACGTGTTTAAATCTCGGGAAATATAAGGGGATTAATGCTGCAAATAAACGGACCTTTTTCTGCATTGAGAGTTATTTCCCCTTGTTTTAGCACTTCCGGTCGTCTTCTAGATAGCAAATTTGGTGGTTTCGGTCAAACAAAGCCCTTTTTAAAGTCTATTATAAAGAAATACTTAAATCAAAAATTATAGCTTAACAGCTGAATATATCTTTTCAACTGTATACTTGGTTGCTTGGAATATTGAGACAGATTTTGTAATTCAATAATAGAAAGGAGTTGGGTGACCCCCAAAAATTGACAAATGACCTGGCTGGAATGACGAGGCTTGCTTATCTGACCATTAAAAGTTTAAATCGGAGCTAGAAACATTGAAACTTGATGAAATTAAGAGGTAGAGTTAATTCTTGTGTAACAAACAGAATTGCTACATTTTTCAGAGGGATAATGACTACAAATTGCTAGATTTTTCAGAGGGATAATGTCAAAATTGTCATGTTGAACAGTTATTTTAGGTGGCTGCGGCCGAAAATGAGGATATTTTGGACTTATTGCGTTATAGTCCAAAACCAACCCCGATAAAGGATTTCAAAGACTGTTTATGTAATCACAGTACCGATTTAATGCATGTAAAACAGGTATAGATTGTATAATTTTGGGACTTTACTCATGACATTAAAATACCTAGGCTATTTTTAAGGTACTGATCCCTATCGGATTGAGGCCCCTTTTTCTAACATTTAGGGGCTGTCATTGTAAAACTGTTTTTATATTTCATTAATTTCAATTGCCCCTTTGTTAATAGATATATATTTGTTATGAAAATATATTATTTACAAATTAGGAATGGTTTTTCAAAATTTTAAAATCTCAATATTTATGAGGTATACTATACCAAGCCCACATTACTATCAGTAAATTATTTCATGCTGGAAAGATCCGGCATTTTGAAATACACATCAGTGAGATGCGATAAAATTAATTTCGTCATTTACGCCTTAACCACTCGGCGTCCCCGCATATTTGTGCAAGATATTCATGGCAGTTTGTTCATGTGAATACTTTTTTATTTGACGTCATACATCACTAGCTACAGTTCCTCTCATTCCATATGTTCTCCTTTACTAACAAAAGCTATCCTCAACAAGACGGTTTAAGCTGACTGTGCCAACTCGATGGTGGAAAAATTAGCCATCGATTTTTGTTCTGAATTCATGTACTTCTTTAATCAACAGTCATGTCCAAAGCCTCTTCATATGAAGGCGGCGGTGGTAATATCGCCAAAAGGCCAGGTCGTTGTAATGTTGTCAAAATGTCATCATAACTGGGTGGTTGGTCATTGTGTGATTGTGTTGATTCGCCAGGTTCAAAAGAAGCAGGGTTCACGAATCGGCGATTGTTGAGTTGTGTTGATTCGCCAGGTTCAAATAAAGCAGGGTTCACGACTCGGTTATTGTAAAGCTGTGTTGATTCGTTAGGCTCTGAGGATGAAGCGGGGTCCATAACAGGATGATGTCTTCTATAGGCAGGATTGGTTGAGGGGGTAGAAGAACCTAGATTAAAAGAAAGAATATTATTAACACAAAAAGCAAATTAGATGAATTGGGAACCAATGGGTACTTTTTGTGATTTACTCTTATGTTCAACGAGCCGTAACTCCCAGAAAAAAACAGCCAACCAAATCATACTATGATATGCGTTCGCATCGCCTATCTATGTTGATGCTTTGCACCAAGTTTCGTAGAATAGTGCCTCATAGTTGTGGAGAATAAATCTGAACAGGACAAGAGGCGTCTAGACGGACAGAAAGACAGGAGTTTAATACCCCCTTTCTGAAAGGCAAACGGACGAAAGGGTCTTAAAATTTGATTTACAGTTCTTTCTTCGTAAGGAGTGGATAAATCAGTAACGTTTTGAGCAATGAATGACAATATATTAGAACAGCGACGTTGTAAGTTATAGGGTTTTGGCAGGTTACAATGTCCCATGTATCCCGTCAGATTTGTGTACCCCGAGCATTAATATACACTGATGTACATGATTTTTGACAGAGTACATGGGACTGTAATATGCAAAAACCCGTATATCTTTTTATCACCCTTCAAAGTGGTAATAGTATGATATTATAACTTTGATTTGGTATTTTGTGCGACTTGTGTACGTTATTGTCATATTTGTTTACCGTTCTACACTTTTGCAATGCAAGACAAGCATGATTTCAAATTCAAAAAACAAAATCTTAACAATACATTTAGCAGAACAAATATATATGTCTACGTCACTCTTTAAAGCAGTATTGGTCTGTTAATGTGAGACTTATGTACGTTGTCGCCATGTTTGTATACACAACGTACGAGTTACTTCCCTCTTACCGCTAAACGTCGTGTGCGTTTATGATATCCGAACTGAATTCTACGTACCCCGGCAAGTGAACCAATCACTATCATCGCGACGAGATATATATTGAAGGATGACAAAAATTACATAACAATGTTTAAAACAATAATGTAAACCATTCGTCTACCATCTTCGTGTACCATCAACGTGTTGATTGTAGATTTTTAGACTTTTGTGCAAATCCAATTTGATAATATTTAAATATTATTATTTTTTTGTTTAGTAACAGAAACAGAAATCATGAAAAAGATTATCAGAAAAAAACAACTAATCCATGTCCAAATTACAATCCGAAAGCATAGTAAAAACTGGCAAATTGAGTTTAACACGTGAAGTTTCATCGGAGAATCGAGACCGGGTGCTCCAGAAGGGTTAAGCACCTCCTTATTTGCTAGTTATATTAAACCTGTCTCATAAGTAAACAACATTACGAATAAAAGGAACATCGAACTATAAGACGTCAACTATGTTCAGGATAATTTGGGATGCAGAAACAACATACTTATCAACGATATAGTGATGGCGGCCATAAAACGTTTTCAGGGGACTTGATAAGCCTATGCTTTCAATATCACCCAGTAAACAATTTTGTAAATAAAAAGAACAAGGAGTCGAATAGGTCCTGCATCGTTCAATTGGTAGCTTTGTATTTTCCATAATTAACGAGAATGTTAAATGAACTTAGCATAAAAGTTGTCCATAAAAGCCAACTACTGTATATTCCTTTATTTTCACGGTGTCAAATGTTCGCGGTTTGGCGATGACTAGTGTATTCGCGGTGTCATATTTTCGCGTCTTATCTGATTCAAGGAAAACGACTCTAGCAAGATTAATGGGCTGGTAATAGCAGTGTCTATTCACGGTGGTTTAATTTTCGCTGGAATACACTTTACCGCGAATATAGCGAAAATAAAACCATAGCGAAATATAAGCATTATACAGTATAACTAAATCCGACAGTGACCAATAAACTTTCTTCGGAAATGGTTTTAGTACATAGAACTTTCAGTGTTTAGGTGTGTGCCTACTATATAAATGCACGTCAAAAACCACAGTGACGATACATCTTCTGTGTTTCTGGTCCATAGAATAAATTCCATAGCATTTTATTTTTTCTTAAAGGTTAAAGTTAAAGCATTACTGATGAGAAACATTTTAGTCCAAAACGCCCGTCTTGTGCTGCAAAATGAAAACGGTTTCAATAGTTAACATACAATAGTATTATACAAACCGGGTAATGAATCTGTCCTTTGAAAAAGATGCTGCAAACGGCGCTTTTGTTTTAATCTAAGAAGACGCCAAACACAAACTATCGTCAGACTAACTACGGCTACAAATGGAACGAAGAAATATGCAAAGTTGTGAGTTTTGGGCTGCCATTTTGATTCATTGATGTTATTTGCTGCCCTAGCTGGAAAAAAAATGTAAAAAATTGTAAGTTGAGTACATTTATACTAATTTTATTAAATTTATTCCGAAAAAAGTCGATCAAGTGCTAAAAATATTTAAACAGTGGTGTATGGATAATTGCAACTACAGGGTTAGTTTCTAGACTGTTAAACTAAGCATCTCCCAGGATTTCGTTAACCAAAAAGACAATACATTATAAGTTATACACGGCTTTGGCAGGTTTCACGGCCCCTTGTACCCCGTCAATGATTTATGTACCCTGAGCCAGGTCTGGCCAAGACTTGAAATATGTAGTAATTGTTCTTTGGCTAAGCACTTGACTTTTAGAAAAGAAAGACTCGGTGTCTTTCGAAAGAGACCTTAATACCTAATGTTACGTGTCACGCTAGGCCCTGAATATTGCATCAAAGCACTGCAAATGTCGAAATTTCTGACATTTAACCTTTAACTGGTGACGTCTAGATATAAGCACAATGTTTTTGACTGGGACGTCATATTCCATTCAATCAGTCGATCAATCAATCAATTAATTTATTTGAGTTAAAAAATAAACACACCAATTCATGATCAGTTACTTACTTTTCGGCGTTGTTGCTGTAGTTGTATCATAAGGACATCTATACTGACCATATGCGGCATAAGATTCATTAGTTGTTATCCTAATTGAATAAGACAGGGCTTGAGTCCTGTTATCCACAGATTCGAAAGAAATTTCCAATAATTCACCAGATTTTTTAATCCATTCTTTTGGTAAACACCAAAAATAATAAGTTTTCATACACCTGAGAACCTAAAACATGAAAAAAATTAAATAACCATTATGAATTGATACAGTAACAGGTTAGTTGTTTTCTCTGGACACTTTTGTTTCCACAGTCACCCAAGAACTTACCACTATTGTATATAAATGCAAGCATCATGACCAGATCGCAAAACGGCATTAGTCCAAATGTTCCATTTTTGGCCCGACGTGATAACCTATTACACGAGTTTTAAAAGAATATTGTTGTGTTGTTTAATAAAAATGTACATTAAAGCCACCTTTATACAATTCCGCCTGCTTATAAAGGCTAATATTAAGTGGTATTTGAGCTTGTGTGTAAAGACTACATGCCCAAAAAAGTCACTTTTTACTGGATAACACGTCGGCCTTTATAGACAGGAATGACTTTGTTCTAGAATGGAAAACTAAACGGATTACTTTTTTAAACAATTGCCACCTTTTTATAAAATTAAATTTGCCACGGTAGTTCAATTGGTAGAGTACTTGTTCCATTTTTGGGAGATTGTGAATTTGAACTCCGCCTGGTCTGATCAAAACTTGAAAATAGGTAGCGATTTTTCTTTCGCCAAGCACTGGGCATTAGAAAATGAAAGTCACTGGGTCCAATGAAAGATACCTTAAAACGCTGCCCCGTGTCAAGGCAGAACCCTCCCTGCACATTGCCCTGAGCGCACTTCAAAGTTAAAAAAGCATATAGCCGGTGACGTCTTTGTATAAGTGAAATATTTTTGGTACGCTAAACCAAATTCAATCAATCATCAATGCAATGACTAATTTTCAAAGATATTTTATAGCATAACAAATCTGTGGAATTACATTTTGATTCACTGGTATTCAATTCCCTTTAAACGATGAATCGTTTAATAAGATAAAGAAGTTTCTGCCATTCATGATAGATGCCGTCCGGTAGTTTTGTCAAAAATAAAAAACACAAACATACTAATCCATATCCGAATCACAATCCAGAAGCAAAGTAAAATCTTTGGAACTGGCAAGTCAGGTTAGACACACAAACTTCCACCAGGGAAGTGAGGCTGCGTGCTCTGGGAGGTTAAGCACCTTCAAAAATAATTTCGAGTACAAAGTAAATTCATTTTACTTACCATAAGAACTTCTTTTCCAATTGATACGTTTACTCTCCAACGACATTCAGAATTAATGAAAGGGGAAACTGTGTATGTACGAATGCAGACAGAACGACGAACAAGAAGAAATTTAACTTTCCTCTCTCTGTTAGTACTTTTGGCATAATTTGAAAAATCTTCTTTGTAATCTATTTCATATACATAGTTTCCTAAACAATATTCTGGAATTCTATCCCCATAGTACAAATTTGTAGGCATTTTAACTGAAACAAAAAAACATGTCGAAAAATAAAAAAGCAAATTTAGTGAATTAGAATTCCCGGTCAATAAGGAATTATTCCGAAATGGCCGTCTAGTGGTGTAAAATATGTATTTTATTTTCAGTGAAGGGTCATGACTCAAAGGAAAATGAGCAAACTAACTCGGGTTAATGAAATACGCATCTCCTACCAATGTTGATGGTTTACAACAAGTTTCGTAAAAAAGTGCTTCATGTTTTTACTCGAGAAAGGAATTGTATGGGCTGACGGAACTTCTAATTTAACAATCCACTCTTTCATCGAAAGACGTGGGATAAAAAATAAAACCACCAAAACGAAATAAGAAAAACAAAAATATTGAGAGTTCTGAATATATTATTAAGACAAACATATGTCGGCCAATGTCCAATACTAAAACAAAGTAAAAACTTTTAAACTGTTAAACATGTAAACTTCCACCAGGAAAGTGAGTCCGGATCCGGAAAAGTAAGCACCTGTTAAGCTAGTTATGTATGAAATAAAAATTCAGCATGAAAGGAATAGGAAACTATCGGACCTCAAGTATATCCAGGGCAATTTTGGATACAGAAACATACTTATCAATTGTGATGACGACAAAAATGTTAAAAGGTCTTGATTAAAATTAGAAAAAAACATTTAATGCAAATACAAAATAAAAGCGTTGTACTACACGTTCTTTTGTAACCGTTTGTTTTACAGACATAAAATCATAATCACGGTGATTTTGGTATTAAGATTGTTTTTTTTCTTAAAAATCAGCATGCTTACGCTAAGACAACCATGAAGACCCTAGGGGCTGACCTGGGAATAATATGCCTTACACTCAATCTAATCGATAAATTATTAAAAAATACAAATCCATGTCTCAAATCCATTCGGGAAATTGTCAAAAAAATAGGTCTTAACAAGAATAAAGATTGGGCTAATATATGACCCCTAACCAAGATTTTCTATGGTTTAATCTAGTGACAAAAATGGCACATGTATGAATCTTACTTTAAAAAAAGAAAAGTAAAAATGTTAAATTATAAATAAAACAAAAATATTTGTTTTGATCTTGAAGCCAATGGTAACAATATCAAATTAGGAGAATCTAGAACATATGTGCAAGTAATATAAATGTACTTGAACATATGATAAAATATATATTGATATAATCAAAAAAACATATTGGTCCATGTTAAAATCCAAAGTAAAAACATTGAAAAGTGGCAAATTTGGTTTAACATGTAAACTTCACTAGCAAGATGAGACCGCTGCTCCGGAAGAGTAGGCACACTCTAGCAATAGCAATACCTGACAAGTGAAATAAAATTGCAGAATGAAACAAACATGGAGCTATAGGAAGACAAATACATCCAAGTTAATTTTGGATACACAAAATAACTGCTGACGAGAAATACTTATTCACCGAATCTGATTTTCGGAAACATGGTATTAAATCTTTGTGTCCAGGATTGTCCTGGATATGTTTGATGTCCTATACCGGTAGGTCTATGTTCCTTTCACTCAATTTTGATTACACACGTAGCGGGTGTAGTTAGCAAAACAGGAAGTGCTTACCCTTCCAGAGCACCCGGCCCTACTTCCCTGGTAGCCTTACCTAGTGGAAGTTCATGTGTTTAACCTAACTTGTCAGTTTTAAAGTTTTTTACTGTGCTTCTGGGTTGTGGTTCAGACATGGATCAGCATGTTTATTTTTGACACTTTGATATGAATTTGTACTTACTTAAGCCTTTGTATGGTATGTGTCTTCTAGACATTAATTTTGGAATAGTGGAGGCAGATGTCATCACATGTGCAGTAGACTCATTGAGTGGATGCAATGAAGTGTTCTTAACTGACAGATTTATTTCCACCACGACTTTTTTCCATGGCCATGGCACAAACCATTTTCCAGTATCCCAACAATTTAGTTTCTGAAAAAGAATCAATCGATATTATATAAAAATAAACATATTAGTCCAGGTCAAAATCACAATCTCAAAAGCAAAGTAAAAACTTTGAAAACTGGCAAATTAAATGAAGCACTTGAACTTCCACCACTAGGGAAGTGAGGCTGGGTGCTCCGGAAGGGAAAGTACCTCCTGTCTAGCTAGTTACACCTTATGGGATTAATCAGAATATCTATAAATAAGTTATGCGGAACTATTTTTGTTATTACATATGAAATCGCTTACATTGACGTTTTCCATAAAAAAATCCCATTTAATATCAATTATTATATCATTCAACTAGCTAGGCCTATCAAGACCCTCACTACGTTTTATGGTCTCCACCACAGTATTGTTGATAAGTATGATTTCTCTGTGTCCAGGATTACCCTGAATATATTTCGCGTTCCATATTTCCATGTTTCTTTCACACAATCAATTTTGATTATACACGTCGCGGGTGTAGCTAGCTAAAAACGAAATGCTTCACCTTTAGAAGCATCCGGTCTCGCTCACCTGGTGGATTTCACGGGTTAGTGTAAAAGTTTTTACTTTGCCTTTGGGATTGTGATTTGGACATTGATTTGAATGTTTGTTTTGTTTAACATTATATTACATCGTTACTCGTATTTTTTTATATGAAAGAAGGAGAAAATTGTGTAATATCAAACGATAATCCACGGCTGTTCTGTTGTTTAAATTTACTCCCGGTGACGTCATTGCTATTTAATGATTCCGTGATTTCGTTTGGTAGCCATCATATCACATGCATTGTAACGTAATTTGCATTCATAAAATATCCATTTCAGTGGATTTGATGGAGCACATGATCAATAGGTAACAAGAGCCCATTTATGATATGGTTTGCTACTGTATCACGTGATAAATACTTTTTAACGCGTGTGCGGAACGTTTTGGAAACCGTTAACGTAAAAATTTCCCTGAATAACACCTTTTTACGGGAAAGCGAAATCTTTTGCGATTCCGATTCATTTGAAATAAGTGTTGGCCAAATCGTAAGGGGACATGACGTTGTACAGCGGCGAACCCCATTTGCTCCCCACAGAAAAAAGGTCAAGTAAACTGATGTAGCCATAGTGCCACTGACTGTATATTACTTGAAAATGCAGAATATATCAAATAATTTCTTTATTTCTTTCTTCTTTATTTATTTATTTATTTATTTATTTATTTATTTTTTATTTATTGAATGGTTTACGTCCAAGTGAAGAATATTTCATTTCTATCGAGACCCTCAAGTTAATATCTTGACCCTTCGAGCTAGTATCTTGTTCCCCTAAGTTTATATCTTGTCCCCAGTTTAGAATCTCGTCGTCAACATCTTGTTCTCTACAGATGAAGTGACAGAATTTTTTATCTTTGCAATGCAGGCAATGTGCAGTGAGCGAGGGTTCTTTAACGTGCCATGCATACCTTTACACGTGGCATAGGTTTTTAAGGTCCCTTCCGAAGGACCCCATGCCTTTCCTTTTCTTAAAGCGGAATGCCTATAACGTACAAATTGTCGTGCACATGCATTGAATAAGCCCCTCTGCGGCTTTGCAACCTAGATATTTATTCCGCAGCTTGTGAACTTTGACTCTTAGATTATTAGCGGATTAAACACGTTAAATCTTAATTGTTTCTTAATCCAAAATAAACATACCAATCCATGTCCAAACAACAATCCCCAAAAAAGAAAAGTGAACAGATTTGGTTAAACACATGAGCCGAGTGTTCCGAATGGGTAAGCACTTCCTGTTTAGCGAGCTACATTCGCCACCTGTACAACTGAAATTGACAATAAAAGGTACATAGAGCTTTATGTAATGTCAAATACTTTCACTATTTTAAATGTATATTTTGAATTACCGTAACAGGAATTCCTTCTTTGTCAATTTTGAATATAATGGAGGAAAAAGTCCTACATATCTTGTATCTATATATATCCCCATTGATTAACTCTATATTAATTGCCCCATGACTTTTAAGTTCAAACTCAAATGTACATGTTGATGTGTTTTGTTTTAGGATTTCTTTAACCGTCTCCGTGTCAAGGGATATTGATATGTCTGTGATGTAATAATGTTGCGTTCTGTTAACTGCCGGGAAACAAACATGGTTCTCTATATCTGAAAATAAAAGAAAAATAATCATAGCAAATAATATTAATGATAAGAAGTAAAAGAAACGGTTTGGCAAAAACAAAAATAAATAACATGCATGTACAGTACAGGCCAGTAATGGTAATGGGTAATTGGGTAATACTTAATTGAGTAATGGTGTTCACGTCCAAGTCAAGAAAATTTCACTTATATCGAGACGTCGCCAGCTATAGGCGCAGATGCAGACATTTTGCCCGTGAGTAGCGCTGATGACATTATGCAGCAGGGTTATTTATCGTGTCAAGCCTGCCGTGACACGGGGCCTCGTTTATTTTTAGTTCCCATCCGAAAGAAGAAGAGTTCTCAGATAAAGCCACCGACCTTTGCCAAGTGAATTGGCAAACTCTATTCTCCAGGATCTTTCCAGGTTGGATCGGAATGTAGGCAGGAAGAAGCTTTGTAAGTTTA
Organism: Anadara kagoshimensis; assembly: GCA_021292105.1. Taxonomy (NCBI): domain Eukaryota; kingdom Metazoa; phylum Mollusca; class Bivalvia; order Arcoida; family Arcidae; genus Anadara; species Anadara kagoshimensis. The sequence goes on along the minus strand of CM037870.1, from coordinate 16,039,534 downwards.
AAAACACTCGGCCACCGAGGCCCCGACCAATGCCGCTAGAATACGGAATAACAAATAAATTTAAAAAAAGAAAAAGAAAACAAGCCAACTGACACCACCGGGGTACTCGAAAAAAAACTTTATGGGAGAATTGAACACAAGCTCGGTTTCAATTCATCAAACGTTTTTACAACCGTTCCATTTGTATTTTAAGATGTTAACAACATTATGATTGTAATACCCCTACAAACAAAGTTTATGGTTATATAGGAACCACACAGCCCGTCCGCTCGTCCGTCCATCTGTTTGAGTGAACATCTGCCTGACCGTGTGTCTCACTCTGTCCGTCTGGCTGTACAAATCAATATCGAGATTTTTTTGGTCAAATATGGCAAAAATGTAGATCAACATGAAACAATGTGTCGCATACCGATTTTAGGTGGAAATGTAAACGGTCAAGGTCAAATCTTAGAAACTTAAAAATAACAACGCGGCAATGTTCGGGATGGGGATTTGTCTCGCAGGGGACTGCAATGTTTGTTTTACCTACCCGAGGCAATTATATAAATGATATCGTTCAATAAAAAACATAGAAGGACGGTGTACGCTGCGCTGATCATTTACGTCGTGTATTCCATCTGGCATACCAAAAGTCCTGCTTGAAAATATTATTAACCTGTAATATCAAAAAATGAAATAGGCATGTCAGAAATAGGCAAACAAGATTGACCTGTCCGCTTTACTTTCCATTAGTCCACCCAAGTTTGGGTAGTTGAATTGAGTTGAGTAATAGTGTTAAAAGACCCAAGTCAAGAATATTTCACTTATATCGAGACGTCGCCAGCTAAAGGCGAAGGTGCAAAAATTTTGCCTGTGCGTTGTGCTGATGGCATTATATAGCAGGGTCCTTTATCATGCAAAGCCTACCATGACACGGTACCTCGTTTATTTAAAGAACCGAGCCATTGTCGAATGAACAGTCACTGACCACTCAAATTTTGGGTTAGACCCGGTCGGGGCGCGAACCCACGACCTTACACTCTACCTACTGAGTTACCGCAGTGGCCAATACATGGATAGTGTTGGGATTAGCTGGTAATACATACACAACTGCATTTTTCCTATAATAATAAACACCTGTATTCCCTAAACGCAAATGTACTGGTCCTTAATAAATATTTAAATTGAAGGTCAAACGGAATATAAATTTGGTGATTCCACGTTTAACACGAATAGCTCAAAAATTGGTTATGCGACGTTAAACACGAATGGCTGATAAATTGCTAAGAGTTCGTTAAAATGAATAGTTGATAAATTTGTGATGCGACGTGAAACATGAAAAGCAGAAAAATGCCGAGCCGACGTTAAACTTGAATAACTAAATAAATTGCTGATTCCAAGCTAAACAAGAATAGCTGAAAAAATGCTGATTCGACGTTTACACGAATAGCTGATGCGCTGTTCAATACATATAGCTGAAAAATTGCTTATGCGACGAATGGCTAAAATTTGATGATTCCATGTTTAACACGAATAACTGAAGAATTGCTGATGCGACGTGATACACTAATAGCTGAAAAATTGCTAATGTGACGTGATACACGAAAAGCTGAAAATTGTTGTTACGATGTTAAACACGATTAGCTGAAACTTGATGATTGCACGTTTAACATGAATAACTGAACAATTGGTGATGCAACGTGAAACATGAATAGGTGAAAACTCCTGATGCGACGTGATACACGAATAACTGATAATTCGTGATGCGACGTGATACACAATTAACTGATAATTCGTGAAACAATAATAACTGAAAAATTGGTGATGCGACGTGAAACAGGAATAGCTGAAAATTCCTGCCGCGTAGACGTGATACACGAAAAGCTGAAAATTGTTGATGCGATGTTAAACACGAAATGCAGAAATTTCTAAAACAATGTTAAACACGAAAAGCTGAAAACTGATGCGACGTGAAAAACGAAATCACTGAAAATTGCCGATTCGACATTTTAGTGTTCTTGTAGAGTTACCTCCCTTCTATCGAGACACCTGAATAAAAGGTAAAAATATGGGTCTATAAAATATTTGATGTCATGTTTATTTCGTTTATACTGACACACCTGAAGAAACACATGCAAGGAAACATTATGTCACGATTAAATTTAAAATACCAAGCCCGTCTATTTATCATTCCCATGACAATTTAGGCAAACAACATTGACCTGTCCGCTCGACCTTTCATAGGGATATTCTTATATATGATGAGCTATTCAATGCATGGTTTGTGAAATAATTTGATGTTAATACATACACAATAATGCTTTTAATGATGTGAACGAAATAAACACATGTGTTCCCACCTGTACAAAATGTACTGGTCCATATTAAATGTTTAAATTAAAGGTCAAGCGGACAGGTCAATGTTGTCTGCCAATAATTGTATTATTCAAGGTTTCTTATTTACATATGACCTATAAGCTCAGTGTAAATGTAAAAAATGTATTTATAGTAAATAAGAGTGTTTAAAACTGTCAATATTAATTTTTGAGTGCATATAGTATTACCTCAACTCAATACCTGTTTCTTTCTAGAAGGCGATTTCCTATGTGAAGTAATATTTTGAAAAAACATGTTCTAATTTTTGCGCAATATTGAAAATCAATAACAGGGAGGCATCTTCCATTCAACATACAATATGTCTTAAAGCTCCATAACAGACCCTTACTCCGTTTGTAAGGTACATGTACCTAGTTTCCAAAGGGGACCCACTGATTTTCATTTTAAATGCAGAGTGCTTAGCGAAAGAACAATCACTACCTATTTTCAAGTCTTGGTCAGACCGACCAGGGTATGAAACCCGCCTTGCCACATAGGGCGCTAACACACTACCAACTGAGCTATAGTAGTGGTTGTACTTGAATCTAGATAACCATCGCTTACCCGAATGTCACTAAAGATGGATGTACTTACCCTTCCGGAGCACCCGGTCTCACTTCACTGGAATTTCACGTATTTAACTTAATTGGTCAGTTTTTAAAGATTTTACTTTAATTTTTTGAATTGTGATTTAAACATGGATTAGCTATATATAGTATGATTGTTTTTGTTGAATAATAACTTGATCATTGAGCTACCCTATATGCTGCCGAAAAATGCACAAACGTTTGAACTAAATAAAAAAGAAACTAGAGTAAGAATATCATTTTTTATCCAATAATAAAATTCATTAACAAACATTAATTAACATAGCAATATGTAAATTTTTTATTAAATTATTATCTGTACAACTACATGTGAACAATAATAATTGCGTAAAATTTTAAGGCAGTAATTTAATCTCTCTCATATAAGTAAATCACCGAATTATCTTTTCTATTAAACGATCTCACATAAGTAAAACACAATATAATTTCTCTCTCTCTCTCTCTCTCTCTCTCTCTCTCTCTCTCTCTCTCATAAACGACCATACAAGTAAAATGTGAATCATCGACTCTCTCTCTCTCTCTCTCTCTCTCTCTCTCTCTCTCCAAATCGATTATACAAGTAAATCACAATATACTCATCATTCTGAATATATATATATCCTAAGCGTTCACACAAGTAAACCACGATAACTGAATCATTTCTCTCTCTCTCGTTTATAAACGATCACATAAGTAAATCACAATACATTGAATAATTAAACATTTGTAACTAGCAAAACATCATAGCTCTTGATTATGAACGGATATGTAGATTTCTTGTTTTTTTTATCTCGAATTAACGACCAGAATCCAGTTTCACAATCACTCCTTAATTAAGATTTCCCTATTTTATTACACACGTTTCGGGTGTAGCTAGCTACACGGGAGGTGCTTACCCTTCCCGAGCATCCAACCTCAATTCCATGGTGAATGGTTACGTTATTTAACTCATTTGGCAGCTTCAAAGTTTTAACTTTCCTTTGGGGTTGTGGTTTGGACATGGATTGATATGTTTGTTTTGGATTTTCCTTAACTTAAATTTGGCAAGTTTTGGCAATTTTTTTAGTAATGCAATTAATTACTTTCAACAAAATTATAATATAAATGTTAGCTAGGAATGATCTTCAAACTGACACTTTACCTTAATGACAAGTTCACGAAAACAAACAAAATTATACAGATTTCAAGTTTGTTAAATTTAAGTTAGGAGAGATCTTAGTTAGAAATGACCAGTGTGTGTGTGTGTGTGGTAAGCTGAGAATGATCTTCAAACTGATCTTAATTATATACGCACGAATTCTTAAAATCCAACAAAATTATCATAGTTCAGATTTCAAATTTGATAAAAAGTTAAGGAAAATCTTAGTTAGAAATGATTGTGAAACCGGGGATCAGTGTGTGTGTGTGTGTGTGTGTGTGTGTGTGTGTGTGTGTGATATTGCAAACAAAAAAGCTGATAATAAAACACCACAAACTACTATAATTACTGTTCATTATACTGGTACGAAGCTGACCTGCAGATTCCTACAAACCAGTGTCAATTCCACAATACTGGTGCTTTGGCGTCATGGATTTTAATGTTAATACCTAGTAAACTACACCGGGTTTCGATCCCCCTGCATTTTTTGTGCGCAATATTTACCCATGGTTATATATTATATGACGTCATACATCACTCTCTATTTTTAAAACTACATATTATTACTCAATTTGATTGTACAGTCCAACCTGCCTTTGGGTGACCTTTATCGACAGGGTTGACTGTATACGTATTGTAATTTCTTTATTACCAACACGATCCATAGTTGCTCGGGTCTTGGATTTTAAGCATTTTAGTACAAATATATCGTATCGAATATATGCTTTTCATAAAATGCTTAAAATCCATTCCACGAGTACCTATGATACGATCCTCATCGAGACAGTTCAATATCCTTATACCACTTTGTCGAATGAAAACTCTCCCTCCATATTTGTTTTAAATATTTGTACTGCTAGTATTTTTGTTTTCAGCCATCGCCAAAGCATCTTCATATGAAGGCGGTGGTGGTATATCTGCTAAAGAGGGCGTGGCAGTTGTTGAGTTTTCGGACGGTGGTGCTGACGCCATGACACCAGCATAATTGGGTGGAGGATCATAATAAGACGGTGTTGATTCGGTATGTCCAGCTGGATCCATTACAGGGTCATGCGATCTGTAGACCGGGTTTGGCACTGATTGACCAGAATCTAGAAAAAAGAAAGGTTTTGATAACATATGTTATTGATTGATAAAAGTAAAAAAAAAAACATACAGTCCAAACTGCCTTAAAGGCCATCTCTATATAAGGGCAACCTGCTTATAAAGGCCAGTAGAATTATATCCCAATTGTTCTTTATTCATATTATTTGAACCTGTATATAAAGACCACCTGCCCATAAAGGCCACTTTTACTAATTCCCTTGGGTGGCCTTTATAGACAGGTTTGACTGCATATCCCAACTAATCCTGGATATGTTTGGCATTGCATAGTTCCATGTTGTTTTCATATTCTTTACAGGAGTCACATGCCGATAAATGCCATCTTAATGGTTCCCTTTAATGACCTTTATAGACAGGCTTGACTGTACCATTCTATTGTTCTTTTTAGGGTAAAGTTCTTGTTCAAGATGAGTTCATAACATTTGATATCATTATTTTGGGATTATGTAAAAAATTCACAATTCTAATTTCCTTTCTTTGAGTATATACAACTACAGTAGCTCAGTTGGTCGAGAGCTTATTTCGTAAGCAAGATGTCAGGGCGGGAACTCCAGCCCGGATCTGACCAATATTTTAAAATATTTACAATTGCAATATCTTTGCTTCAATAAATTGTTTGACATCGACTATACTTTGCAACTTCATTTGGGACATTGCTCCACGCATTTACGTGATGACGTCAGATGTCAAATGCTCTCGTTGACTAACAGGAGACGACCCATTTTTATGAGAAGGTGTAGCAACAACACATTTCAACATTGTTTTCAAATTAACAAGGAAAATATGAGACGGCAATAAACTTAATTTTTATAAATATTGTAAATGTAAGAAATAAGGTAATTTTCCAATGTCTTAATGAACTTGCAAAAAGTTGCTCCGCATTTTATACAATTTGAGACAGCTCATTATACTTTGCAAGTTCATAAAGACATTGAGAAATTACCTTATTTCTTAAACAGTTACTGGTCTTTTACAAAGCACTTTGCATTTAGAAATGAAAGTAATGGGGTAACTCCACGAACATTGCTCCAAGAGCACTACAAAGGTCAAAATTTCTGCTACTTCCCCTATAGCTACCGACGTCTCGATATAAATAAACTATTTTAGCTGAGACATAAAATACCATTTGATGAATCCACCATTCATTAATTTTTTATAATGTTCTCGTCCATGTAACAGTTTTAATCTGAATATTTTGACGCTTATTTAACTGGTCAGAATACATATTATATTAGTTTTAATTTTACAGCACTAGACGGCCGTTTTGGAATACAATTCCTCATCAGTAGTGCTTGAACCAAAATTATGAATCCAAAATTGTTTAACTTTTCAAGATGTTGAAAAGATAGCCAAAGGACCAAAATATATTTTACCAAATTCAGCTAAGGAAATACTTTGCATGAGGGAGTATACCTTAGTTTTTGAGGAATTTCAAATTTAGTTACTTGCAGCAAATTTAGACTAGTATATTTCTGAAAATAATACACAGACATAAAAACACTCGTACAAAACAAATCCACGATGGAAGGCCACAGGTAATTAAAGGCCTAAGTAAGTAAGCAAGTAAGTTAGTATGTAAGTAAGTATGCAATTAAGTACGTAAGTAAGTAAGTAAGGAAGGAAGGAAGTAAGAAAGTTAGTAAGTATTATACAAACCAGTGGGTGTGTAGGCCATTTGTATACGGTGTTGCTGCATACGGCGTTGTCTCGAAGTTCTTTTTGATTTAATGTATGACGCGAAACAGATGCAGACAAACACCATGATAAGTACAGCTACAATTGGAACCAGGTAAGTTACAACACCTGGTCTTCTATAACTCCAATAGTCTTCGTGATCGTTATGTGTTGCCCTTGCTGAAAAATGGGAAAAATAGTTAGTTGCTAATACTGTATACATATATTCATTTGGTATTATTATTAGTAGTAGTATAATCAAAAACCATGTCCAAAAAAACAAAGTAAAGTAAGTTATTACAAACTGACAGAGTTAGTGATGAATTTCCACCAGGAAAATGAGACCAGGTGCTCCAGAATGTTCAGCTAGTTTAATACCATAGTTCAAGTTTTATGGCTGTCGTCACAATATTGTTAATAATCAAAAACAAACACACTAATCCATGTCCGAATCACAATCCAGAAGCAAAGTAAAATCTTTGGAACTGACAAGTTAGGTTAGACACGTGAACTTCCACCAGGGAAGTGAGGCTGGGTGCTCCGGAAGGGTAAGCACCTCCTGTTTAGCTAGCTACACCTGTCACGTGTGTAATCAAAATTGTGTGAAAGGAAGTATGATTTCTCTGTATCAAAAAACTAAACAGGAGACACTTATCCTTCCGGAGCACCCGGCCTCATTTCCCTGGTGGCAGTTCACATGCTTAACTTAATTTGCCAGTTTTAAAGTTTTAACTCTACTTTGGGATTGAGATTTGTACATCGATTGACATGTGTGTTTTTGATTAATTGAAGGAGCTTGCCTTCCGGAACACCCGGTCTCAATTCCCTGGTGAAAATTGGCGTGTTTAACTTAATCTATGTATGCCAGTTTTCAAAGGTTTTTACTTTGATTTGGGATATACTTTAGACATGGACTGATGTGTTTGTTTTATCCATCTGAATCTAAAATGCCAGATATTTCCGAGATCTCAAAATTCTTAAAATGCAATTACATGTACATAGTAAAATACTTTGTACATATTTTGAAGAATGAAATGAGCGACAAAAAAGAGAGAGAATGTGTCAAATCTCGAAATACCATCAAATAAGATTTGAAATAAAATATTTATATACAAACACCATAAAACGAAATAAAACAGAGAAGATTAAGGTTGTAAGGGCATGTCTTTAGAATGAAGGAAGTGGTATCTTAAATAGACACCACCGGGAAAAAAGACAAAAAAAAAAAAAAACAACAACCTGGCATAGAACAGTTAAATGATAACTGAAAGATCTTAACAAGGCATAGAGAAAGACAGAGACCAAAGCCAAGAGCAGAGGCGAGTGGCAAAGTCTTGTGTTGACTTTATTCTTTTTTATTTAACATTCAACTTAACATTGTAAATGACATAATACAATTAATTAACAAAAATATTTTCCTGTTTGATTATAAGTCCTCGGGATCCTTTCTTACTAGACAATAATAATTCGTTAACCGATTTTATCCTTATTATCAGGATTGAGATGGATACAAACAACATCTATCAAGGTTACCATAAACAATTAGATTCTATTTTGTTTCTTTTTTATTTGGCCATGAGCTCTTAGAATGTTTACAGTTTTTGTATGCAATGCTGTTACTAGAGAAGTACATTTTAAGTTGAACTAAATAAGAAGGTTTCTGCGACGCTTGTCAGAGGTTTAAGTGTACCTGATGATTAGAGATAGACTTCTATATTTTTTATAACAGGTTCCAGTGGACGAGTGGTCTGAAACTCGTCCTTACAGATCTCATTGCCAAGGTTCCAGTGGTCTGAAGCACATCCTTACAGATCTCATCGCCAAGGTTCCAGTGGTCTGAAGCTCGTCGTAACAGATCTCATTGCCAAGGTTCCAGTGGTCTGAAATCCGTCCGTACAGTTTCCAGTGATTTGAAGCACATCCTTACAGATCACAGACATTTTCATCGCCTATTTAGATTTCTTAATTCTTTTATAATATGTTCCAGTGGATGAGTGGTCTGAAGCTCGTTATTACAGATCTCATCATCAAGGTTCTAGTAGGCTGAAGCTCGACGTTACAGATCTCATCGCCAAGGTTCCAGTGGTCTGACGTTCATCCTTACAAATCTCATAGCCAAGGTTCCAGTGGTCTAAAGCACACACTTACAGATCACAGCCCTTCTCGTCGCCAAGGTTTGAATCCTATAGTAGAGTAGATCTTGGTATGGGGACATTTCTCAGTTTGCTATCAGAAGTCTGTACTTTTCTACGGGTACACCAAAACTGTCAACCTCTGTTAGAGAAGCAGAATCTTCACGGGAGGGGGGGGTTAAATACCAATACATAACTCTACGAATACTTCTTATAAAATCCGGATAGGAGATCAACAAATTGAAATATCGCTATTGACTTATATGATTACTTACTTGTTGGCACTGTTGCTGTGGTTGTCTCATACGGGCATCTATACTGACCATATGAGGAGTAAGATTCATTAGTTGTTATCTTAATTGAATAAGACGTAAAAAAAGTTCTATTATCTACAGATTCGAAAGAAATTTCCAATAATTCACGAGATTTTTTAATCCATTCTTTTGGTAAACACCAGTAATCATATGTTCCCATACACTTGAGAACCTGAAAAAACATCGAAAGAACATTTATATAATCGTTATGAAGAGTTACATTAATATGTTTTACAGATCTTATATTCGACAAAGCCTTAGTGAAGGCCGAATAATCTCAAGCGTCATTTTACATATCACAATGCCTCTCATCTCCTAAATTATAATCCTACTCGAGAAGAGCAAACTGAGAATGTTTTCAGTTTTCCCGCAGATCTGACCATTTTCTAAACCACCAACTTCAATATAACCTTGGCTGGTTGTAAAAAGAATGTCCCATATTCTAGTGCCAAAAACATGAAACAATGTGTTTTTTTAATCATAATACACATAATTTATCTTTTTTATTTGAAACTTGCAAAATGAGTTAAATACGCTAACTTTCCAAGGAAGTGAGATGGATGATCCGGAAAGTGAGCACCTCCTGTTAGGCAGTGTCAACCGCCACATATGAAATCTGAATTGAGAATGAAAGAATATAATAATAGCATGATGGAATATCATTTTTCAAAGTAATCTCTTTCTTTCATATTCAAAAACAAACATACTTCTCCATGTCTGAATCACAAACATGAAGCAAAGTAAAAACTTTGAAACTGACAAGTTAAGATAAACATGGCAAACACTTTCTGATTTTTTTCAAGTCACAACGATAAGTCATGTTACTCACCATAAGTACTTCATTTCCAATTGACAGGTGCACTCTCCAAGGACATTTGGACTCAAACAGAATGGACGCTACTGAATGTGTACGAATACAAACCGAGCGATGAACAAGTAGAAATCTTACTTTCTTCATTCTTTCTGCATTTCTATTATACGAGTTTTTAAAAAAATTCTCACTGTAAGATATTTCATTATAGTAGTCTCCTAAACAATATACTGGAATCTTATCTTCAAATGTGGGCATACTAACTGAAACAGAAAATGAACAGTATGTTAAAATTTCAAAAGTTTTTTTTATGTCTTTGTATAAAAATTACCTTGTATATATTTAACGTTCAATAGCCCCAGGTTCCTTTCATTCCTAATTTTGATTACACACGTGGCGCATGTAGCTAGCTAAACAGGAGGTACATACATTTCCGGAGCACCCGGTCTCACTTCCCTGGAAAAAGTTTGCGTTTTTAATCTAATTTGCCAGCTTCAAAGTTTTTACTTTGCTTTGGGATTTTGTCTTAGACATGAATTGGTATGTTTGCTTTTGATTTGATATGGTCTTTCTAACAAATATCAAAATACTATAGATACAGCGAAGAAATCCTGAGATTTAAAAATCACAAAAGTATACACTAGCCTAGGACACTTATTTTCTGATTTTGATTGTAAAAATGTGTTACTGTAAAACCATTTATTTTCGTGGTTCTTAGAAGCAATATCATTTGATGGGGGTATTTCTGTTTCAGATAAGTTTACCATTCGGAGCACACGACCTCACTTCCCTGGTGTCTAACATGACTTGTCAGTTCCAAAGTTTTTACTTTGCTTTTGAAATATGATTCGGACATGGATAAGTATGTTTGGTTTAATTGTAATATATTACATATTATACCAGTTTTAATTTCACAGCACGTTTTGACGGCCGTTTTGGAATACAATTCCTCATCAGTAGTGCTTGGACTATGAAATTATGAAACCAAAAATGTTTTCAAGATGTTGAACGGCCAAAATATATTTTACCAAATTTAGCTACAGTAATACTTTGCATGAGCGAGTATACCTTTGTATTTGAGACATTTCAAATTTTACCTGGAAGTAAATTTAGACAATAGTTTATATCTGTCAATAATAGACAGTTATTGCTAACAAATATTAAAATTCTATTAAATTACTGATTTTGAATGTGGAAAATGTATTACTGTGACATAGTTTATTTATTATCGTGTTTTAGAAGACATTAACATTCATACCTCAGAGGCGTAGCTTACTATGAGGCAACTGAGGCAACTGCCTCGGTAAAAATCAGTCGTATTATATTTTTTTCACAGAAACACGAAAAAATAGAAAAGGATAAAAATAATTAATACTCAAAATATGAAAATATTATGTTAAATGTACCAAAGAGTTAATCGCTTGTTGTAAAAGGAGTTTTGGTGTCACATTGAAGAATTAGTTTTGAATTTTCCAGACCATTTCGTATTTTTTATTTCAAAGGTACCACCACATTTTGCACGTTAGTCACTGTTAATAAACTGCTGTCTTTTCGACGACTGACGCAATGAAAATCTTGAGTGAAACTTGAGTTACTAAGTTGTTTTATTTGTTTTTCTTCTTGGTTTGAAGCGCTTTCGAAGCTTCTAATTTTTGCTTCGGTTATAATTGGTTCCTATCTACGCCCCTGTACCTTGATCTTTCCGTTTAAGATAAAAAGCACTGCGGTAGCGCAGCTTGTAGAGTGCTTGCTTTGTAAATTAGAGGTCGTAGGTTCGAACCCCGACCGGGTCTGAGTGAGACCGTCTGACACAAGACTTTCTTTCGCCAAGTACTTGGCATTACAATTTGAAAGTCACGGTTCTTTCGGATGGGAACTTAAAATAAACGAGGTCCCGTGTCAAGTTGCACTTGATAAAGAATTCTTCTGTATAATGCCATCAGCGCGACGCACCGGCAAAATTTCTGTGCCTTCGCCTATAGCTCGAGATATCTCGATATAAATGAAGTATTCTTGACTGGAACGTTAAACACTATTACTTAAGTCAACTACGTTTAAGATCAGTTTGTATTATATACTTTTTTAGTTAACATGTAAAATGGTGGATACTTTCTACCACAGAAACACTGAAAATAGGTACACCACGAAAAATAATAATTCACACTGGACATGGTTTTATTTTACTTACTCAAGCCTCTGTATGTTCTGTATCTCTGAGACATTAACCTTGGATAATTTCCAACAAATACTCTCATATGTACTGTAGATTCAGTGCGCGGATACGATAAAGTTTCATCAACTGACAAATTCATCTCTACAACGACTTTGTTCCATGGCCATGGTACAGTCCATTGTCCAGTATCCCAACAGTTAAGTGTCTGAAAAAGTAAAGACATAATTTTAAACATACCAGTTGATGCTCAAATCACAATCACAGAAAGAAAAGGGAAAACTTTCATCATGGAAGAAATATCAGGTGTTCCGGAAATGTAAGCCTCTGTTTAGCTAGCTAGGTCAGCAACGTCTCATAGTTTTCATGTTCTACCATTTCAAATTTTATATTGTACATATGACGTCATGAAAACTAAACTTTTGTCTTAAGTCCTATGACGCCATGAAAACTGAACTTTTGACTTAAGACCTATGACGCCATAAAAACTTAACTTAAGTCCTGCGACGCCATGAAAACTAAACTTTTGGCTTAAGTCCTATGACGCCATGAAAACTAAACTTTTGACTTAAGTCCTATGCATAAAGCAAAGTTTTTTATGTTTCTAATGAGTACAATTCTGTCCGTTTAATAGTTCTTCTTGATAAAATTCTCTTTTTGGAGAAGGGAAAACTGTTGACGGTGAACTATCAACAGTCTCAACATCATTAGGAAGAATGGACTACGGGTAAGGGACATATAACACTCAATCAAAATACTTGTACCAAAGAGCTGTCACAGCTAAAAATCAAATATACCAATTGATTCACAAATCACAATCCCAAAGCAAAGTAAAAAACTTTTAATCTGGCGAAAAAGATTAAAAACGTGAACTTCCAAGTGAGACCAGGTGCTCTGAAGGGGATAAGCACTCCCTGTATATCATAACGTGCGATTGATTATAAAAATCATGTAGTATAAAACGATACAACACCGATTTATAACTATTCCATTTAACTTCCGATGATGTCAATACTATTTTATGATACGATGATTTCGTATTGACGTAATAAAAAACTTTATTACAGCGGACATTTTCTCGGTTGAAGAACAACCGGTCCTAATGATCCAATAATGCCCTTTGATAGAATAAATCTCTTGATTGCTTTGTTACCTCGGGATTTATTATTCTGTATATGAACAACGGTCCGTGCATTTTTATTTTATTTTTTGATGATGGCACGGATAAATCTGAATTATTTCTTAAACAATTCTTACATTACTCTGTATATTGTAGATGCTGTTGTAGCTGCCTCAACGGGATGTGCTTACGGAGCACCCAGCCTCACTTTCCTAGTGGAGGTTCCGAATTTTATCTAATTTGTCAGCTTTAGAGTTTTTACTTAGCTTTGAGATTGTGATTTTGATATGGATTAGTAATGTTTATGTTCGATTAACTTACCTTCACGGGGAGACCTTCTTTGTCAATTTTAAATGTAACGGAAGAAATGATTCTACATATCCTGTATCTATTTTTTGTATTATATTCTATAAATATTGCTCCACGATTTCTAAGTTGAAACTCAAATATACATTTTGATGTGTTTTTCGTCACGATTTCTTTAAACAGATCAGTATCAAGGGAAATTGAAATATTTGTGTAGTAATAATGTTGCGTTCTGTTAATAGCCGGGTAACAAACATGGCTCTCGATATCTGAAAGTAAACAAAAACAGTTAACTGATTAAAGAAAAAGAAAGGGTTCTAAAAAGCTAACAATGTGCACTTTGTAACAGCCAATGCCAGAATACACGTGTAAGCGAATAGTTTTGTGTGCAAAATGTCAATTTCTTTCATTTTTCAATAACGAATAGAAAATATTTTCAAGATATATTTAAAGTCCCATAGTTCCATGTTCCTTTCACTCAATTTTTATTCACACATGGCGGCTTTAGCTAGCTAAGCCGGAGGTGCTCACCCTTTCAGAGCATCCGGTCTCACTTCCCTTGTGGAAGGTCACGTCTTTAAAGTCTTTACTTCTGGATTGTGATTTGGACATTGATTAGTAAGTTTGTTTTGATTCATTTTTATAAGAAACAAAATGAAAGAACATGACTGGATAGTCAACTGATTATAATACTACATGCATTCGACAGACACCTGGTATTGTGACAAAAATAATATACACTGGTTTTGTTTAAGGCCTTTTGAAGAATCCATCCCATTTACGTGTCACTTGTTATGTGAGAGGTTTGGACAACTGATTGTAACATAAATAGAATCACAATTGTCCAAAAAATACTAAGCTCGTAATAATTTTTCAACGGACCTGTTGGAAGGTTAGTTTTATAATCAGCGAGCATTATTAAACTGCTTTAAAATAAACAGAAAAATTATGTCCTATACAAGTGTTTAAATCACTTATGAGTACAATTTCATTATTATTGAATGTTCGTTTAAACGCTACATAATCGGTGTTCTGTTTGTCTATCGTGTAACGCATTTTATTGTTTGTGTTGACCTCTATTGCAAGCCGAGAATTATCAAGACCCTCAAAAAGTTTAATGGCTGTCATCTTAATACCGTTAATAAGTATAATGTGTCTGCATACAAAACTAACCTGAATATATTTTAATGTTTCATTAGTATCATAAATATACTATAATTGTCTAAATTTCCTGCAAGTTAAAATTTGAAATTTCTCAAAAACTAAGGTAAACTCCCTCATACAAATTATTTCCTTAGCTTAATTTGGTAAAATATATTTTGGTCCTTTGGGTAGCTTTTCAACATCTTCAAAATAATTTTGGTTTCATAACTTTGGTCCAGCTACTGATAAGGAGTTATATTCCGAAACGGTCGTCTAGTGCTGTAAAATTAAAACTGGTGTAATATGTAACATATTATGCTTATCAATAATAATAAACGTACCTGAAGCAAATATATGCACAATGCTGTTCAATAAAAAGCAAAGAAGGCAGATGTACGTTATGTCGTTCATTTATCTTCCATTTGGTATACAAAAATCCCTGCTTAATGATCTATTTGTAACCTGTAATATCAAAATAATATCAAAATAAAACGTAGACATTATAAATAAAAATTAGAAATAAAATTACGCTACGTATAAGGCACAAAAATTAGTTCGTTTGTGGCAATTTGATTCGTTAGGTTAAAAGGTAAGGATTTATCAAACACATTGTACTTTGTTGATTTATGGATATATATTATGAATAAATTTTTCTTTGTTTTTTTTTTTGTAGTCTAAAAAGTCTACTATTCCGAAACGGCCGTCTAGTATTGTAAAATTAAAACTTGTATAATACTTATTATGTAATTAAAACTCCGAGCCGATATCTCTGCTGGTGTCTTGTTTCCCAAGGATATCACAAACTCAGTAGGCAATAACTGTGTATCATTGTCAGAAATATACTAATGTCTAAATTTGCTGCAAGTTAATATTTGAAATTCCCCAAAAAACTAAGGTATACTCCCTTGTGCTAAGTATTTTCTTAGCTAAATTTGGTAACATATTTTGGTCCTTTGGTAATCCTTTTAACATCTTGAAACAATTTTCTTTTCATAATTATGGTTAAACTACTACTGATGAGAAATTGTAAAATTAAAACTGGTATAATATGTAATTCGTATATAAATCAATATAAAATTTCTACAATAACGTGTATAACAATACAACAGTATAACTTTAACATATGTATAATGTATATCAACAGTAATTGAAACTTGCAAATAAAAGAAAAAATTATTACTAAAGTATATAAATTTGATACAATGGTTGCACAGACAATAAATAAATAAATAAATAAATAAATAAATAAATATTCATGATAATAGTAGAATAATAGATTATTCATTGTGAATGCCAGCGGAATGTAAGAGTTACTTCCCGTACACTGATACACACCTGAAAACTAAAAGGTCAATGAACGCGTAACTAGATCATCTAAATAGATAATGTTTGATTACAGAAAAATTTAAGTATAGAATTTTAGGCCTATAGAAATATTTTAGACCAAGTCGAAAATATCTTTCAAGAATATTGTACTTATTATTGAATATTCATTATTTCTCATTTACTGTACCTGTATAAGTCTACTTTAGTTGTTGTGAAAACTAAAACTTGTGTTTGCAGTCAATAGCGGTGTTTAAAACGTTCAATATTAATTTTAGAGTACATATAATGTTACCTTGAGTTAATACGAGTTCCTTACAAAAAGTTGATTTCCTATGTGAAGTAATATTGTAATTGCGTAAGTAAACAAGGGATAAGCAAATAAGTGTCTTCCATTCAACACATAATATGTCCGAAAGCCCCATGATTGGACCTTATAATTTAAACCCATTTATACATGCACCTTGATGGAATAATACCAGTTTTGAGAGTCGTTAGACTAGGATAATTACATGTTTAAAAACAGCGTAATCACTGTTTCGAGTTTTACTATTTTTCTTATATTTTTTAAAATTTTACATTTAATTTATTTTAATAAAGTTCAATAAACATTTTCTATGACGGTTGATTAAATATTGGAAAACAAAATTTAAGAATTGATTTTTTGCAGATTTTTTATTTTAGTTTTTTAATTTAAACAAAGAATATATATAATCAAAAACAAACATACTAATCCATGTCCGAATCACAATCCAGAAGCAAAGTAAAAACTTTGGAACTGACAAGTTAGGTTAGACACGTGAACTTCCACCAGGGAAGTGACGCCGGGTGCTCCGGAAGGTTAAGCACCTCCTGTTTAGCTAGCTACACCCGCCACGTGTGTGAAAGGAACATGGAACTATGAGTCGTCAAATATATAAATGACAATAAGACCTTTGATTGATTTTTATGGCCATGTCTCAAAAGTCAGACAATTGAAATAATTTGAAATTCACATTGTTTAATTATTTTTGTTAATTCATATTAGTCTTCTATTGAAGCAATTAGTGTGACAATTACATATTATTATAGCAGCGTCATCGCCAGAGCACCAGACAACCTGAAAAAAAATCCAAATGCCCAAAATATATAAACCAAATTAAACTAAAGAAATACTGTGCACGCGACAATATACCTTAAGCTTTAAAAGATTTTTTTTATATTTTAATTAGGAGCAAATTTAGAAAATAGTATTTATCTGACAAAACAAAAGTATTGCCATCTGAGTTTGTGATATTTTCGGGGAAACATCCAACAGCAGAGATACCGGCTCAGTGGTTTAAATTACATATAATACCAGTGCTAATTTAACCACAACAGGCGAATTAAAAAAAAACTGTTTCTCTAGTTTTCAGGGACTGTGAACAATAGAAATGCTTCAAATCTGCATAAAATAATTCTCAACTACGGAAACTTTATACAAACTCAAACTTTTTTTTACTTCATCAGAATATTGTTGATAAGTATGATGTTTTTGTATCTGAAATATCCCTGGATATAATTGACATCTCATAGTTCCATGTTCCTTTTATTCTCAGTTTTTATTCCACATATGGTGGGCGCAGCTACTAAGCAGAAAGTGCTTACCTTTTCTGAACACCCGACCTTCAAGTGTGTAACTAATAATTCGCTTACCCTTCTGAACCACCCGATATCACTTCCATGGTGAAAGTTCAAGTATTTAAATTAATTTGTCAGTTTCAAAGTTTTTACTTTACTTCTGGATTTTTGAAAGTTCAAGTATTTAAATTAATTTGTCAGTTTCAAAGTTTTTACTTTACTTCTGGATTTTGATTTACACATGGATTATTATTTTTATTTTTTATTTTCAAAGTGATTGCGATGGAATGAATTTGTTTTGTTTATAGTAATGATATGAAAGTGAAAGGAAAATTATCTGTTTCCCTGTCTGCCATGTCTTTTACACATTGAGAGCGACAGAAATGCTTAAAAACTAATTAAATAATTTCTTGATGTGACAATTCTTGGACATAAGTTCGAAGCCGAAAAATAAAAACCTTAAATATCGTTACAAAGTATTATATTTGTCGCCATTTGTAATTATTAAGTAATTTTATTCAAAAATGCAATTTTCTCATAAACGGCTTTTTTTATTGAAAATGCCTGTCATCTAAGATTAATATATCAGTTTATAAAATTAAATACACTTTTAAATGTTATTTACCGAAATAATTTTAAATGACGCAAAACATGATATTAGGTAACAATATCTAATCAAAAACAAAATATAAATCCATGCCCAAACCACAATGCAAAAAAGTTAAAACTTTGAAATTGACAAAAATGTATTTTTCCAGTATCGTCATACTCCTCCTCAAAGAAAAATCTGAGGGACCTAGGTGGCCGATTAGTCCAAACTTCATGCTACCAGACAACAGCGCCTCTCACTACCCGGGTTAAAACAGAACCTATAGTGAGAATATTTGTCAGTTTGTTTGTCCAATTTGTTTTTATGGTACTCTTGTTTTCCCACCAGCCCAAAACGGACAGCCAAATATATGTATAAGATTAATCTTGGTTGGGGTGTAGAACCACAGCCACTTGTCTCTTTCTATAATTGACATATTGCCGGCCATGCCTTTTATGTTCCACTATCACCATTCTAAAACAGGGGCACAAAAACTAATGAGGTTCTAGTGTCAGTGACGTCATTAAATTGCGAAATTTAGGCCAAGTTTTCATTCTTTTCTTGTGTAGTTGAAGTATGCCGGGTCTTTGTCAGAACACTGTATAGTTGCCTGGCAATCTGTCAATTTGGGTCAATAGTTGGTCTCGTCAATAGTTAATCAAAAACAAACATACTAATCCATGTCCGAATCACAATCTAGAAGCAAAGTAAAAACTTTGAAATGACAAGTTAGGTTAGACACATGATCTTCCACCAGGGAAGTGAGGCCTGGTGCTCCGGAAGGATAAGCACCTTCTATTTAGCTAGCTACACCCGCCACGTGTGTAACCTTTACACTATAATATATAGGTCAACTATTGACCCCAATTACAGAAAGAAACAAGTCCCTGTGCGTAGAAAGAACCCCATTACTCCATTTTACTCCAGTTGGAGTTATTTTCACAATACCATATTCAAAACTTTACAAGGAAGTGAAAATAAATCTAATGACATAAATTATATAAACTTAATCACAGATCCACAAGCAGAATATGTGTTAAGTAGAACAAAATCAAAAAATAAATAAATGGACTAACTTATTATTTTATTATATGTTTCATAAAATATATATATTGTTAATACTAATGATGTATAATATCGTGATAAAAATCTTATTTTACAAAAAAACATGATAAAATATTATATTACAATGAAACATGTATAGGTAAACAACTTTGACATATCCGATTGACCTTTTATTAGGAATATTTATATAGGATAATCCACCCAATAAATGGGTAGTGTTATGAATCAAGTTATTACATACACAGTGCACATGCCTACTCTATGAAGTGATATCACTCATGATGTAGTAGACAAAAGGAACGCCTGCGTTCCCTACACATAAATGAACTAATCCATGATAAATATTAAAATTTAAAGGTCAAGCAGACAGATCAATATTGTTTACTTATACAAGCATGTATGTACAACCTTTATAGGTTTATAACAACCCCAATGGGTAAGAATGGTCACATTGTTCAAAACTTTGTTTAAACATGATTGTGTACCGTAAATATACACAAAAAACACAAAAATAAAATAACGAGAAAATTTACTGATTTACAGTATCATTTATTATTGGGCATGAAGATCTTCAACAAATACTGTTATTGCTTTCTGTTATTTTTATATAATGCTGAATATCATGAAAATAAAAATATGAAAACTGAATATAATTTATTTGCATTTGAAAAGTTTCCCCTCAAAAGATGCGAAAATATAATTCTACAAATAACTTATGAAAATTCAATTATTTACAGCATGCTATATGTATACTGGACCAGACTTGACATCTGAATTGGTACCTTGGTCAGTAAACATTTTTTGTTAATACCGGGAAGGTTCTAGGATTGACTTGGACTTCCTGTTTTGGTTATTGGTTTTCTTTTGTTCCTGTTACATGTAGATATTTTACAAAACACAAAAATTAGCAGACCATGAAACATTTAGATATTTTACAAAACCCAAAAACGTAGCATGAGGCATTTAGATATTTTACAAAACCCCAAAAAGTAGCAGACCATGAGTCTATTGGAGGGGTGATCTTGATTGTTTCAACAATCATGATTTGGAACATGGAAGATTAAAGCTAGTCGGACTCATAGGTGTCTTGTTGGCTCACTTGGAAGATCTAGTATAAGGAAAGGTCTCTGTTTTGGTCATTACATTTCTTTTTCTTTCTCGTTACACATCTATCAACAATGTGATTATGTTGTTTTAGAAATATATGGAGTTGACATGGTTTTCACAGGAAAAAAAACAAACCAAACAAGCAAAATACAGTTAAAGAAAAACAAATTTGGACACAAAAACACCAAATATGATTACAGTGTATTATGAATATTTATATACACTTGTGATTTATATGCTTAAGTTTCAAGCAAGAAAGGGAGGTAATTTGCATTGGGCAGTGATAACACTTCTTTAAAGGTTTACTGGGATCGGCCAGAATACTGTGTGATACCAATAAACACTTTTGCGACAATTATTTCCAATAGATATAAAATAGGTTTATGTGGCATATAACTGGAAAAACATATTTTTATGCAAATGAAAAATGATGCAGTTTCATTGAAATCTACAAAAACATAAGTGGTTAAGGAGTCAGGTCACATGGTACGGTGGCGAATCCCATTGTTATTAATAACTTTATCAATGCACAAACAGAAATATTATAAAAGCATCCATTTTCATGGTGTCCGAATTTTTATGGATTTTGTGGATATTCTAACCAACAAATTTACTTGTTAACAAAAATAAATTTATTATAACAAATATACCTTTAATGGAAATCATAAACCACAAATTTAATACCCCAACAAAAAATTATTTTTATAAGATCCACAAAAATTTGGTCACCATGAAAATAAATAATTTCACATGCGTCAAATGAGATATATACACATGAAAGCAAAATGGTATCTTCACTATGAACATTCTATACAATGATTGTCATACATACACGCACATCTTATTTGTATAAACTAACATAGTTAAAGACATTTTCATATTCAGGACATTATGTCTTTTTGATCCAGAAATCAGATATTAGTACCCAGTAATAAGAAAGTCTTGCTTGTAAAAGGTGCAATAGTACTATTTCCTATAAAAAAGAAATCACTATTTCTAAGAACACTTGTGATCAGAGAGTCTTGCCCATATAAAGGTTTCAAACTATTGTCCATAAAAAAGAAATTATGCAGGGTTATCACTATTTTTAAGAGTACCTGTAATCAGAAAGTCTTTCTTGTAAAGGGTACAAACTATTGCCCATAAAAAGAAATTGTGCTAGGTCATCACCATTTTATCAGAAAGTTGTCCATAATTGGTTCAAACCATTGCCAATGAAAACAAATATATCATGTGTATATATAGGGTTATCTCTATTTCTCAGAATACTCATAATCAGAAAGTCTTGCCCATAGAAAGAAATCATACAGGCTTTAATGTCATTAATAAGCTTTTAAACTTTCATAATTAAAAGAAACTGTCTATCTGTTTCAGTATTCCTGAGAAAATTTCATTTCAAAGTTTTTCAAAACATAATTTTTAGCATATGAACAGCATGTATCTTTTGCTTAATGAATACAAAACATGTATGAAGAAAATAATTATCAATAGGCATATAAAATTTCATGAAAAATAACTGATAAGCGTATAATAACTTGGTCCTTCAACTACTTAAAAAGTTTTGGTTTTTCTAATGGCCCTACAACTTTCTTGGAACGTAGGAGTTTTTCTTGGGAATGTAAATATTGAGTAATGCCATCTTTAAATTTTGTGAATATGGTTATACTTCAATTAGAAAAATTTTTGACACTTCGCAATTTAATGCAAGACTGAATAGGCCCAATACCTTATCAAAACTGAAACCTCCATCTTAAAATCTTACCACATATTCAAGATATAGCAATTTAAAACTTAGTGTTTCCTATAACCTTAGAAATTGGATTCAAAGCCTAATGTGCACAAATTTGAGACATAAACCATTTCCAAAAGGTTGTGCACAAACATTACCGCGTTTAAGTCACATGATAATATAACAAACACCGAAACAAAAGAAGATACTTTGATCGGAATTAAGGCTTCCTCATTTAGAAAAATCTGTAAATGGTACATAATGCTACTACAGAAAACAGGGTTCTGTTTACATGAAATATTGCACAATCTAATACTGCTAGAAACCATTATCTTACAAACATAAAATTTTGTGGTATATAACTATTACTAATATACAACAGCTTCTTTAGTTAATATAGTAATATGTTAAAATTTTGTCATTCTTATCTGATTGTTAAAAAGTGCAAATTTTTAATTTTTATTCCTTGAAAAGTGTGGTCCCTGGTTGGTTCTAAGACATCAAAATAGTTCCACAAAGTTTACTTTTTTGGTATTTTTAGGCCAATTTTGTTCATATAAAGGCATGTAAAAGAATTACAAAGCAAAATTGTTGCAAAAAAAAACCCCATACATGTGTACACGAGGAAGTCTTGATGGGAACACATATCATTAGGGTGGTATCTTTAATAAATATATACAAATAATTATGCACACCAAAAGATAACGTCTTTCCCAGAACGTCTGCAGATTTAAAGAAAACAAGTTATAACTGAAAAGGGATGCCTTTTCAAAAATGTCCCTTAAACTTTAATTAAACCCCCAAATAGGGATTTTCCATCTATGCGCATGATCAACATACAGACAGCCAATGGTACATCTACTCCAACAAAAAATTGTTCCTGTGAAGTTTCATAAAGATCTGTTACACAGTTTTCAAAAAAAGGCAGATAAAATGTTGGCAGAAGAATTTTAGCAAACATTATCTCTAGCCGTCATCCCCCATACCACCCCCATTTGGGGGGATATAATCAAAATATTTTAATGATGCATTATGCTAACATTTAAATATTATAAACCAACAGTATATTATTATATTGAAAAATAACAATTGCAAATGAGAATGTTTTTTTTTACTAGTCCTGTAAATGAACATAATTTTAATATATATATATACATGTATAAGCAAACAACATTGACCTTTCCACTTGACCTCTAATTTGAATATTTACTATGATCAAGAACATTTTTGTATAGGCAACACAAGTACAAATTGGGAATAAATTTTTCAAAGAATAAACATGTTTATTATCCTACATTAGAAAAATACGACGCTATCTGTAATTTGATTGGATCGTTGGATTATGTGATCAGGGTGGAGAAAACATCCTGTATCCCTCTGAAAACATCATATCCCACCTCTTCGGAACACACCATGACGTCACAATGATATGACGCCATTGATGGAGAATCGGTCACGACGTTCTAGTGTTTGCCTCCGATGAGTTCCAATAGGAGAAAAAGCAATGAATCGGAGAAGGAATGATGTTTTCAAGAGTCTTTTTTAAAATATTTTTCTTTCTTTTTCTCTTTCTTATTACATTGGTTATCTTTCAGTATAATAAACAATTTATTGCCTTTGTTTGAGGTGTTCACCCTTAACAAGTCACATTTCCCTCTGGCGAAATATGACTTGTTGCGGGTGAACAAATGTTCATATCTCCCTCTCTCAAAGGCAATAAATGTATAGTATTACATGTATGTTTGTTATGTATATCTTAACTGCAAATCCTACCTATACGCTGAATGGATCTTCCTTTTAAAATATTCTTAATAAAATTCAGGGGTCCTACCAGTTTAGGGTCCAAAAATATAGGAAAAATAGGAATATTGGGTCAAAATTATAGGAGTATTATAGGAAATTATAGGAATATAATTTCATGTTTTGGATTGACTTCTACTTGTTCAGTGTACATAGTGACTTAATAATGTTTATGTACAGAATACAGTGCTTCAAATATTACCAAATGCAGGGAAAATGTCCCAAATCTAAATTCCTGAAGCTACCAGTAACAAAAATATAGGAAATATAGGAGCTTTTTCAAATCATATAGGAAAATATAGGAAAGAGAAAAAATTATAGGAAAATATAGGAATGGAAGGACCCCTGAAAAGGTCAAGCAGACAGGTCAATGATGTTTGACTGTAAATCATAACAAGGTGTGATATCTGCCTACATGTAAACTGACCATGGAATATCATTATCAATAATAATGAAAGTTATATGTTACATGGTATTGCTGAGCAATATCTGAGTATTCATATCAAAATACTGTTCTTGAATGAAAGAAAATTGAATACAACATCGCATTAAATCAATTATCCTGATTAAACATGATATGTATGATAATTGCACTTTAAATTATCAAGGCCATGTTGTTCAAACCTCTTAGCTTTACCAGGACCTATTTGTTCAAATCTCCATTACCCCAATTAACTAAAGAGTTAAACAAAATTCAAAATGTCCGAATCTCTGATAGCTTCACCAAATGGTTAATGTAAATTCAAAATTTTGATAGAATTTAAAAATATTTTACATTTGAATTCTTTTTTACTTTAACTGCTTATATTTGATAATAACATATGTGGGTATAAATTTTAAACAGCAATTTCAGAAATTTTGCCTAAGACACAAACTATAAATTTTGGTTAACCAACCAAATTTGAAAAAACAAGGCCCTGGCTAAAGCTAACTGGGTCCAGAAGGTCACTTTATATCTGCAGTGTAATAAATTCCTTAAGTAATGGTCAAGTCTTTATTTTCATATAAATAACATTTCACTACAGCAATCACCTCTATATAAAGGTCACCTGTAAATTAAGACCAGTGTTGTATAATCACCTTTTTATCAAGCCCTTTTTCATATAAAGACCACCTTTCTATTAGGACCAGTGTACTACTGTAAAACCTGCTGCAGTGATCATCACTATATAAAGATCACCTGTTAATTAATACCAGTGATACAATTAAAAACCTACTTTAGAGATTATCTCTTCATAAAGACCACCTGGTCATTAAGATCAGTGTTGTACATTAAACCTGCTGTAACAATCACCTCTATATAAAGGCCACCTGTTCATTAAGACCAGTGTTATGCAGTAAAACCTGCAATAGATCACCTCTATATAAAAACCACCTGTCCATTTTGACCATTACCTTAAGGCTCCTTTGCTAAATATTTAAACTACAAAGACAACCTATCCATAAAATTATTTTTGTTTTTATCATAAAAATTCTATTTTTTACATTAAATTCTGTTTGTTTTTACAAAAATTCTTTTTTGTTTTCCATTTTAAAAATTCTATCTCAAAAACTTTGATAAACATTTTTCAAGGAAATGCATCAAGATATGTTACCATGTTGACCCAAATTTTGAACACAAGGTCCCCACTTTTTCCAGACTTGGGCCAGAATGAATGACCAGATAAACTACATTTCTGGTTTGACCACAGATAATTTGTAAATTAGTGAAGCATCTTTAATTATTAAGTAGAATTATAGGATAGATCTCGGTAAATATTTATCAAAAATAAACATATTTATTAATGAAACTAAGTAGAGAATCTGTTCAGCCTCCATTACCAAACAGAACTTAAATAATAAATATGTTTATACAGCCCAATCTGCCTTAAAGGCCAACTGCTTATAAAGGCCAGTAGAATTGTTTCCCAATGCTTCTTTATTCATATAATCTGAACCTGTATATAAAGGCCACCTGCCCATAAAGACCACTTTTAGTGGTTCCCTTGGGTAGCCTTTATAGACAGGTTTGACTATTTGTTTTAATGGAAAGACATCAGGGCAGAAAAATATAACTGTCACTTAATTTTTTAAATGCAGATCATCACACGAGAAATCAATTTGTTGGAACAGTTTTGATTTTAATAGACATGAGGCTTCCTCTTGTATCCAATCATCTTCTATGTGACAGACGTAAAGCTCAGCCCACCTCCATTGAAACTTCGAAAAAGGTGTTTGTGACATCAAACTCGGCCAAGTCACGTGAAGCTCCGTCCACATCTGTTGACACGTCGAAAAAGCTTGCATTTGTGACATCAAACACCCCAATGTCACATGAGCATCTCCATGAGGTTATGGGGATTGTTTTGATAATGCATTTCATGTAAGTAAAAAAAATAGAATTGTAAATATTCCCTGACAAAATGGCTTTAACTGACAAATAACCAAAAGAAGAACTTGATTTTACATGGTATGTAGTTTTCTTGGGTCCCGTATGATTCCAAGTGTTGTCAAACTTAATCATATTGCCTTCTTGACAAAAATTGTTGTCAAACATTGGATAATCTTTCTAAGCTTTGCTTCAAAACTTGCTTCAAAACACCTGGAATTCCTTTGTTAACAATATTACCTTCTTTGACAAAAATTGCTGTCAAACTTTTGATTCTGTTTCTAAGCTTTGAGAAGTAGTTGCTGAAACATCTGGAATTCTGTGTTTAACAATATTGCATTCTTTGACAAAAACTGCTGTGGAATTTTTTATTCTTTTACTAAGCTTTGAGGAATAATTGCTGAAACACCAGAAATTCCATGTTAAACAATATTGCCCACTTTGGCAAAAATTGCTGTCAAACTTTTAATTCTCTCTCTTAAACTTTGAGGAATAATTGCTGAAACACCAGAAATTTCAATGTTAAACAATATTGCTTTCTTTGACAAAAATTACTGTCAAACTTTTGATTCTCTTTCTAAGCTTTGAGGAATAATTGTTGGAACACCTGGAATTCCGTGTTTCATCATAGCATGCCATCTAGCTCCCCCTGGTGGATGTCGCAGTTTAACAGTACCACAATACCTCACTCTGTTGACATCTTCTTCTAATAATAATGTGTGTGTCTGAAAGATAGAGTGATAACATTTTAATTAACAATTTAATATCAGCTATGGTAGAGCTTGTTCCCACCATGGAGACTTTGTACAATGAAGCAGGCTGCTTGCAAGCCTAGGCTTCTTATGGCCCTCAAAAAGTTTTATGTTGATAAGTTTGATGTCTCTGTGTCCAGGATTGCCCTGGATATATTTGACATCCCATATTTCCATGTTCCTTTCACACAATTTTGATTACACACGTAGCAAGTGTAGCTAGCTAGCTAAGCAGGATGTGCTTACCCTTCCGGAGCACCCAGCCTCAATTCCCTCATGGAAGTTCATGTGTCTATACTGACTCAGTTCCAAATTTTTTACTTTGCTTTTGGATTGTGATTCTGAAATGGATTAATATGTAGGTTTTGTTTAATATATACAAAACATGACTAGAACCATCAGTGAAACTGACATACAAGTATATCCGGCGCAGGCTTTGTCCTTTTTAATGCCACACAAAAAGTTGAAATAACACAATAATTCAATTCTCCTTTGTTTCAAACATTTTGAATGGTCAGATTTTTTTGTTACATTTGCATGAATAGATTGGCTCTCAGGGAGTCATCTTTTTATGGACAATGCACAATTATCAAGTTGAATTCCTACACCATAGCGATGCTATTCTTTTCTTGCTATGGCTATATTATTGTTTAATTTGTTGTTGAAAAATTGAAAATATGAATTATAAAATATGAATTGTGCTGATTTCAATCAGGAAACACACATAGCTGACAGAGAGTTGGCAAGTCTGCTGTAATATAATTGCTTCCGAGTTTATAACATTAAATCTTAAATGGTTTTTTAATAATAAATAGCATATATATGTAAATGTAAATCCAGTTTTAACCATATTATATGAGTGTTATATGATTTCATTACATGGCTTTATTTCATACATGTAGATTTTGAGACTGATTATGCAATCACACGCAAATTCAGTAAATTAGGAACCCAGACAGTACAAACTTTTTTGTGAGTTCTCCTTATTTTTAAAAGAACAACTCCCAGGAAAATGAACAAACTAACTCAGGTTATTATTATGCACATTCTTTAACAATGTTGATGCTTTGGGACAAATTTTTCAAAAAAATATTTTATAGTTTTAGAGAATTACCGCAGACAAGAAGTGTCTGGACAGACAGAAGGATGTAAGTTCAAATTTAGTATCCCCCTTGTTTCTTCAAAACACGGGAGATAAAATGGCCGATATCGATGTATTGTTGATAACTTTAATGTCTCTGTGTCCAGGATTGCCCTGGATATTTTTGATGTCCCATAATTCCATGTTCCTTTCACACAATTTTCATTACATACGTGGCGGTTGTAGCTGTGCTTACCCTTCCGGAGCACCCGGCCTCACTTCCCTGGTAGAAGTTCACGTGTCTAACCTAACTTGCCAGTTCCAAAGTTTTTGCTTTGTTTCTGGATTGTGATTCAAACATGGATTAGTATGCTTGCTTTTGATAAATACTTACAGATCGACTTCTTGTTTTAAGTCTTCTATATTTTCTCTCCTTTTTCTTATCCTGTAAATGAAAAGTAATTGTCAATAATCAAAGACTCATTTAATAAACATGGCAAGTAATGGTTCATTTCATTCCATACTGTAGTACATGTACTTATATATCTGTGACAATTTTTGTACATGTTCCAAATCTGACCATAAATTGAACAATAGAACTATATCTTAATAAACTGTATTGGAACATAATGTTCCATTTTAGTCCCTATCAAACCCAGTATTACCCATGCTTAAGCCTGAACTTGACAACAATTTCAACAGTTAGTTACAATGAACTTGTTGCTGACTTCTACAATTAGTAACTGTTAACTATGCCAGGGGTTGAAAATTCTTCAAGCCCGAAGCCCAGGACTAGAAATTTGGCAAGCAGGACTTTGCAAAAATTTTACTGAAAAGTCCATCGGGCTTAAACTCTCAGAAGCCCAATGAATTTTATTTTCGATTGTAGCCTGGTGTCTTGAAAAAATCTTGAAAAACCATCCGTAGTCACGTTACCCTGTTATTGTTTATATTCATTCTTGATCATTACAGCGCTTGTAAGAAATGCTAGTCATTAGGTAGGCAACTTAAGTGTTCTGCTGATAAAGAAAAATCTAGATAGCTATTGCGCTTGTAATCGCTACCAATTTTCAGTCTTGTCCGATTGTGTAGTTGTTTACTTTAAATTTCACACCAACAAGCAGGCTACAGTGGCAAGAAAAGAAACACATGAAAATAAAGACGCCAAATATGATCAGAGAAGTGTGTGCGATTGTTTCAACAGCCGTCACATGGGTTGTAAATACTGCCAAAATTTCCATTTAACTGCCGATAGAAATAATACATATTAAATTCTGGTTTTCTCCTTCAATTTTCTCGTTAACCAAACTGAGGACTTGATAAAAAAAATTGCGGGCTTTTGATTTTCTTTGTCAAAAAGTCCGGGGCTTTAGCTCATCTGAAAAAATTTTCAACCCCTGTATGTGCTAGTGTGTCCTCTACAGATTTGTGTCGGACAATGGAAATAGGCTTTTCCAGGGTCATCCATGGATTTAATCTGTAGTAGAACTGGTTAGGTGAATGTGTGACTGGGGTATTAGCAATTTCATTTATACTCAAGAGTTCTCTCATTTTGGGGTCTGATATCCTGTCGCATTCACAATTCAAAATCTAATGGATTTTTCACAATCATTTTTAAATTTTTACACTGAGTATTTTGGAGTTCTATATCTTTTTAATACTATTTTTCTCTTTTTTTCACAATATCAAACCTGTGCCATAGTGATATGTTTTGCATTATTGCAAAGGCACTGAACCCACTGATAAAAGTGTGAGAGAGAGAAAGAGAGAGCTGTTACTGCAGTATAACATATAAACTTACAAAATAACTAAAGGTACAGCTAGCTGGAATCCAGATGAGTAGAGAAAATATCAGTATTGTACCAACAATATTGGTCTTCATAAAGGCAACTGAAATATACAATGATTATTACATGTAAGTAAAGCCAGTAGGTACTTTTTTGTGATGTGTACTTATGTTCAAAGTCCTATAACTCCCAAGAAATTAGCAAATGAACTCAAGTTAATGATATTCACATTTCCTATCAATGTTAATGCTTTGCACCAAGTTTTCATAGCTTTGGAGAATTACTGTGGACATAAAGTGTCTGAAAGGACAGAAGTTTGAATTTAAAATCCAATTTTTCTTTGAAAGGCATGTGGTAAAAATTACAAAGAGGAGTGATTAAAAAGGTTACATCTATATTGAATAATACTTACCAACTTTATCAGATGTGATCTGATCGATTAAAGAATGCAATCTTTGTATAACTTCTGGCGTCTGCTTTTCACAAACTCCCTGAAAACACAAATGAACATGACGGAAACATTGTCAAAGTTTTTTAAAAAGGAAACTTATGCATATATAAATGTACATATTCCGTAGGCTATATGTTATTTTCAAATCCATGTGTTGTCTTAAAATACTACAGTCAACTTACTTTCGAAGTGAAATTCTTCCTCCACGTGTGTGATCAACATAAGTCATGTGATCGTCACCAATTGATTGAGAACAGTCACTTGGAACTTGGAAATTTTCTGGAATGATTTTTATCTCCCACCCAAACTAAAGCTGTAGAAAGTTCATTACTAGAGTAGTCTTTCAGAAGAGACTCAAAACTGAGGTTTCTGTGCATGCTAGAGACACCTCTGAAGAGTTTGAAAAAGAGTAGGCCACCTGTGGCCACTACAGAGGATGCTTACAAGAAATAAAAATTTACCTGAACACAATAGCCCTGAAAACAAGGTCTGCCATCTGGTAATATGTCTCCCTGAGATTTACAATCTGTTCCGTTCTCTGTCTGACAACAACGATGACAGGCATGTCCACTGTCTGAAATCAGGAAATAAAGGAATAAATATTTAAATAATATGACTGATGGTGTGACCATTAAGACAGTACAGCAGACAACTATTTTACTATTCATTTGAAAGAATTTGTTTTGAAATCTCTTAAATCTCCTAAGATCCCATGAGATTCTGTTGATGAGACTTTGTTCGTGTTCCAAAATGGTGACATATTGCTGGAAATTCTACAGATATAATTTGTGCAAATCTGAAACGAGGCATCCTAAGTATTCTTTTACAGGAATTATCTAAGCTATGTCTTTTGTATCTTCAGAGGAGACGAGTTTAAAGATTTTCATTATTTTCCCCTTAAGGCGCCCCAATGGACTATAAGAGGAGCCGAGATCAGCAATACAGTACTTACATTGTATTTATTAGCTTAATTGTTAAACTTTCGACAGGACGATACTTCATATAATTTTATTTACCTTTTGGACAAATACAGGAACTTAGCCCTTTTAACTTGCAGTAATTGACACATTTCCCATTAAAACATTTACCTCTGTAAAACAAGGAAACTGTTAACAATTCAAGGCAACAAAACAAGTCATTTATATACAAAATCTTAAGGAACATAACACACACACACACAGAGAGAGAGAGAGAGAGAGAGAGAGAGAGAGAGAGAGAGAGAGAGAGAGAGTTTAATATGTTTGTCTCCTTAGAAAAAAGAGCTTACAGAAGAAAGAAAATATTTGTCTGTACTTCAGACCTTAAATAATCTCGACAAAAGTCTCGACAAAAAACTGCATATACAGATAAATACTAACAAGTAACTTTGTATGCCTGAGCAGTCTAAATCAAACACAAACATACTGGTACCAGTCCATGTCCAAACCACAATCTAAAAAGCAAAGCAAAAACTGGAAAAAAGGAAAACACCTGAACTTCCATCAGCTAGGGTTCACAGGTTAAAGGGCTGTCTTACAGGTCACAGGACTTCTCATTGCCAAGTTTCAAACCCCTCTCAGGCAGATCCTAATGTGAAAAAGTTTGTCATTACACTTCATAATTGGTGGTTTGTTTTGTTTTGTTTTTTTGGTTTTTTTGGGGTGGGGGGTGGGGGTGGGGTGGTTGGAATACTCCAGTTTCCTCCACCATCCCAGAACTGATTATCTCCTTATAAGTGAAAGAATATTGACAGAAGACAAAACATCATAAATCTACTCCATCATCTCAGAATTGACAACATCTTAATTGAGGCATGAAACGCCATTTCTAAACTCCACTTGCACCTAAAAGTAGCATAAAACCATCTCTACTTTGTATGGCTAAATTGCAGATGCCAGAAACATTACTGTTTTTTGCCATACTGAAAAAATGGCATGCAACCACAAATGAACTGCTGCATTTTTCTTTCAAGATCAAAGACATTTCCAAAATGAATGTAAATTTAACATACTTATCTACACATTCTGTATAATTATTCTTCGGTTGTGGTTCTTGACACTCTCGATGAACACCACTGGATTTTAGTTAAGGTATTAAACTAGCACAACATTTTAAACCACTATCAACAATCAAGATGTCTTCCAAAATGGATGTCTACGCCAGGATCTGCAAATCTTTAAGCCAAAAAACATCTCTAACAAGAAACTGTACAAGAGGACAATTACCATGCCTCTATGCCAAGCCGTCAAAAGAAAGAAATGGAAATGGGTATGGCATGTTTGCAGAATGCACCCTGAATCCATTCCAAGGGCAGCATTGTGATAGACACCACCAGGCAAGAGAAAGAGAAGCAGACTAAAAGAGAAATGGAGAAGATCCACTGATAAAAAGTTACAAGGCAAAGGATGGACATTGGGGACAAGTACAGCGCTGATCACATGTTAGGCAGAAGTCTCTGATGAGGTTATGTGCATCCCCAAACAAAGAGGATTAGGCCATGAGCTAGAGTCTGGTACTCGTTTCCAAAGACTTATTGGGACAAGTACAATCAAGAAATCTGTGACCTACTGTTCACTTACTATCTGTTTACTCTGCTACAGAGAATAGAACAACGCTAATATTTCAAAGAGTTGAATGGCACGGTTAAAAATCAATTAATCATTTACTTACATGAGCCGAGTCTAATCCATGCATTATAACTTCTTTAATACACCAAAACGTATTTTGGATGGGTGTTTACAATGGCAAAAATTTTGACAAAAATGGCGGTGTCTTTCATGTGACGTCATGATGACTGAATAATTTATTATTTACGTAGGTTTGCAAGGGGTACAATGAAGTGTAGCTCAAAGGTCAGGTTAAGTTTAAAAGTTTGAATTTACATCAATGTTTTCAAAGTTTGAAAATGCAGAAAGGCAGTTCACTTTATTACTTTATTAAATCAATTTTGGTCATCCCAGTTATGCAAAAATCAATTCGTTCTTGAGCTGCACTAACCTACGTATATAGTCAACTCTTTCGTCATGACTACATGACATAAAGAACCCCGTCATTTCGTAAAATTTTTTATCGTTGTTAACACCCACCCAGGTTATATTTTGTTGCATAAAATGATATATGAAGCAAAGATGTAGCCGAAACAGGAATTTTTAGTAACGACTCGGCTCATGTAAGTAAAAGACTCATAGATTTGTACACGTCACATTGAAATATATAAAATATTTTTTTATCTTGCTTTCTCCGAAATAGGCTAAATAAATAGTAGTAAACCCCCACTTTTAAATTCAACCATTGACCATAGATGTAGAAAAATAAACTAAAAACAGGAAGTAGATGTCTGGCTGACTTGAAATGGAACTTGTGGCATAGGACCTCATACTGAACTCGCACACAATTTTTTTTGTTTCAGACAGACAGGGGTTAACCATTATATTCCCTCTTCTTCTTCCAAGCAGGGGTATAATGAAGGTTTTTTGATGACACAGGCAATAATACACCTGGTTACAAATGGCTACTTAGATGTAAAGCCAGAGGAAATTGATCTAAATACTCATCTTGGTAATAACCATAATACAAACAACAGCATGAGCCTCAAATACCAATGAAGAAAAAGGATACTCGCATTTTGAACTCTGCTTACAGGTAAACAGATCATCTGGCAAGGAATGGCACACTGTGTCCTTCTCGGCAATCTGGCAAGATTTAGTACAACATTCAAAATTCCAGGGACTGAAAAAACAAAAACAAAAAACATGGATAACAGCTTGACTCAATAATGTGTTTGAATTTTTAAAATTTATTCTGATACAAGCAAATTTAGTGAATAGAGTAGGACCCCCCCCCCATATTTGTGCATGTATTTGTGTAATTTGCACTTATGATCAATAATATGCACATCTCCTATCGCTGTTGTGACTTTTCCTGTGTTCATTCAAGAAGAAGCTATAGGTTCATTGATCCCTTATTTGCCAAATGGCCCCATAGTTAAGGCCTTATTTAATATATAACATCAACAAATTGTGTTTTGAACGAAAGTTTTTGAAAATCGCACCTCCCCCCCCCCTCCCCCAAAAAATCCTTGATTGTACACTGTATTCAACTACTCTTTCTTGATGCAAAGACCTTCTACTGAAGATAATGTCCCATTGTGTCTCGGACCTCCATATAGGGTGTTTTTCAACTATAATAATTTTTTTCAGATTTTCAAAAAAAAAAAAAAATTCTGTTAATAAGTTATATGTTATTACTATGGACAGGAATTTCCTATTAAAAACTAAATAGGTCATACATATAAGTCTGAGAAAAATTGACAAAAAACCTCTTACTATTGATACTTTCCATCAAATTTTGTCACTTTATGATATATAGTTTTGCAGTTTTACTCTGGAGATGAATTTTCCATTGATAATTTTCACGGAAAATAGGCAAGTGAATTTAGTTTTTTAATTTCATTATAATATTTCAATAAATTTCCTTACCTGCATACTGCTTTACTAGTCTTATTAAGTTTACAATCGTATGTACAGCAGTTATCTCCCTTGTGACCAGCGTCACATTCTTCATCATCTTCCAATCTCCCATTACCACAGAACGTAAATCCAGAGTGTTCTAAAAAACATAACCAAATTTACAAGTGAAGTTAACACTAAAATTTTGAGACAGCAAGTGGGAAACATATGTAAAATTATACATGAACGGCTTTGCCGTCATGCAATTTGGACTGGCCATTGTTATTCATACTTGATTCGATAACGAAAAAACAGAATGGGTTTGCGACAAAGTTATTTTTTCTTACCTTTAAAACACTCATATCCTTTTGATTCTAATACTTTGTGTATATACTGTCTACTACACTGTGAAAATAACTGAAATTATAAACAATGACAGTAATATTCAGTAAAACCTTAATTCATTTACAGTAAATTTGACCAAGATTGATTATCCTTATTTTGTCATCAGAAATCATCTTAAAAATTTGAACATTACACAAACCAA
Source organism: Anadara kagoshimensis (assembly GCA_021292105.1). Taxonomy (NCBI): domain Eukaryota; kingdom Metazoa; phylum Mollusca; class Bivalvia; order Arcoida; family Arcidae; genus Anadara; species Anadara kagoshimensis. The sequence continues at coordinate 16,004,055 of CM037870.1, read as the reverse complement.
ATATTTGGTTTTCAAATCATGATGCTTAAATAAAATATTGTCTTTTAGTGCCTATCAAAATATAATTAAAGAGCTGATAAATATCCAAAAATCTATAGCAATAAGAAAAGGGGAATATGAACATTTTTCAAGATTATGGGGACAATATTTAACAATATTAAACTAAAACTAAAAGTTACATCCACATCTCTCTCTCTCTCTCTCTCTCATAAAACATTACAAGATTAGGTCATGTGTAATGTGTATTTATTAGTTATATTTCTTTTTGTACTATTCTGTGACAATATAATTAAATTTGTATGTTTGTTGAATGCCAAAATAATAAAAATTAAAAAAAATTATCCTTAAAATCTTCACAATAAAATATACTGTGAAATTATTAATTTCAGTGGAGTCTCAAATTTTGTTGTTATCATGGACACCTTGACCAACAAATTCACGTCAACGGACAATATACAGTAAAACCTGTTTATAAAGGCCACCCAAGGGAACAAGTAAAAGTGGCCTTTATATAAAGGTTTAAATAATATGAATAAAGAACAATTGGGATACAATTTCACTGACCTTTTCAAGCAGGTGGCCTTTATATAGAGGTGGTCTTTAAGGCAGAAAAACAAATTATTTATTTCACAGTACAGTCAAACTTGAATTAAAAGTTGTATCCGTTTTAGGACCACCTGCGTTTAAAAGCCAGTCAAATTTTATCCCAAGTATTTTTTATTCATGATGTTTGAACCAGGTTCCCATAGGTGGCAGTTACAGACAGGTTTGACTGTACATATTGTTGTGGGGCTGAGCTAGTTGTGGTGTCCTAGTGTTGTATATAAAGTCCAACCTGCCTTAAAGGCCACCTCTATATAAAAGACACCTGCTTATAAAGGCCAGTAGAATTGTATCCCAATTGTTCTTTATTCATATTATTTGAACCTGTATATAAAGGCTACCTGCCCACAAAGGCCACTTTTACTGGTTCTCTTGGGTGGCCTTTGTAGACAGGTTTGACTGTAGTAGATTATTAATAATACAGTGGTTTATTGTCAGACTTTCTGGTTTCTCTGTATCTTATAGTCTTGTGAAAGACTGCTCCTTTTTCTGAGTTTGATCCTCAATTGGGGCAGTCAATGAGGAAGTGGATTTTTCAGGTGTTTCCTCTCTCCTGTTACAATATCATAAGGCTTACCTGATTGTTATTTTCAAAGCCACTGACAGCATACTGGTACATTAGGTATTTCCCTCCATTTCTTTCTGACGGAGCACAAGTAGGTGTGTCAGGGTCATGCTCACTACCCCAATTATGTCCTATATAATGAAACAAAATGTAATTAGATATACAGGTTAAGCTATAGTTGAAGTGGCAGAAATTTTTACCTTTGCAGTGTGCTCAGGTCAATGTGCAGGAAGTTTTTTAATGTGCCACAGGACATCCATTTTAAGGTCTCTTATTGAAGGGCCCTGTGATTTTCAGTTCTAAATGCCATGTGTTTGGCGAAAGTCACTATCTTTTTTCAAGTCTTGGTCAGAACTGACCAGGATTCATACCCATGATCCCCCACATTTGTACAAAGTCAGCAGTTTACCAACTAAGCTATTGTAATAAATAGTGGGTGATTCAGATGGAGCACAATTTGATGTATCAGACAACAAATTTCAGTACAACCTCTTTATATAGTTCATTTAGATCACTATTTTAAGCTCTCTCTCTCTCTCTCTCTCTCGTTTCAGAAGAGAGACAAAGAGAATGGCAGAGGAAAGGAACAATATAGTGCATATCTATGGTCCTTTGATGTTTTTTTTGTTTTACAAATTTCTTTCTTCCATTTAAAACACAAATGTTATCATATTTAAATCCTTATGTGTCTTTTATTTCTGTAGTAAACTGTATTTGGGTTAGAAGATTTATGTTTATGTATTGTATATTTGTTGTTCTCTCTCTGTGTGTGTGTGTGTGTGTGTGTTTTCTAATAAGCTTACCTAGTTCTTTTATTCATGCCGAATCAATGGAGTTGAAGGAATTCCATAAAAATCATGAAAAAAAAAAGAAAATATAAAATGCAAAATATATGAAAACAATGTAAAATATAAAAAAATAACATGTACACATATTCACTAAAACATTTAATGGAATTAGATGTCACGCCTTGCTCCTGGCCTCAGTGGTCAAAAGTACAAATCTATAGAACTATTCAGGTTAAGAGACGTTACTACTGTCTCAACTATGGGGTACCTTTAAGGCAAAATAGTTGAGCAATGCTTTACAAACAAGCAACCCAGGTTTGATTCCCAGCATCGGGAAGAGAATTTTAAAACTAATTTCTTTGTAACTAGCATTTATGTTACAGATCAGTGTCTCTAATTTCCTAGATTCAAATTCTACTTAGATCAGACTCTATTGTTTAAAAGTTTGTCAGTTCACTGACCAAAGGTCGGTGATTTTCTCCAGGTACTCCAGTCTCGTCCACCATACCTGAGCTGACTGCCCTAATATAAGTGAAAGGGTAAGCATACACTTAAATAAGGGATATGTTTACGACTTTTAATTTCATTGGCAAAAATTGTGAATTTCAGTTTTTTTATTTTTAGGTTTGTTTTAAATTTATTTATTAAATTATTTATTTATTTATTTTTTAATGTTAGTGACTGTTAGGACTTCAACAGCTTTGATTTTTTTATCTTGGTTTGGTGTAAGGGAGAGTATCCATAAATCCAACAAGAAGAATTTGTTGAATTTTCTCCCTTAGATCATGAAACTTATGTGACAGAACCTTCACTTAGGCATAAAACACCAATATTTCACTCTACCTCCGTTTCTTATTGTATTATGTCGCAATTTAATATGATAATAATGTTGGTCTTTTTCTAACGATATTCATGGTTTTTAAATAGACTGAATTAGTTACAGTAAAACCTGGATTCATCGCCACCATTTGTTCAGTCAAATTTTGGTGTTAAAAAGGGGTTTGGCATTAAAATGGGGGAGGCGTATAAAGAAAAGCATAAACAAAATGGATTTTTGGACTACAAAATAGTGTGGCAATAAGGGAGGAGGCAAAATTATTAAGGGGCAATATAACAAGGTTTTATTGTATGCATTATTTAACATTTTACGATACTTGCTGTTGCATGACGTTGTTGATGATTAAAAAGGGTTTTTATGCCATGGTAACTAAACCATGTTCTAACAATGATCACTAATGTACTGCACAGAATGCTAAGTTTCAAAATGAGGAATAAAGCATCTGCAATGGTGCCAACAGGAGAGTTTTTCTGATTCCATATCAAGGATAGAAAAATCATTGGAATGCTTATATGAGCTTTCAGTGAAAGCAAAATCCTCTGGGGAGAGGCATTTGTAACATGAATTTATTAAAAAATTCAAAGGGCCATAACTCCTAGATAAATCATTGATCTGAAACAGGAAATTTAATGATATGCATGAATACACCTTCTACTAGACACTTCCGTGAAGTTTTATCAATACTTGATGGACAGTATTGGAAAATTGGTGGGGACATCAAGTGTAACACACAGACAGATTTTTATGGATAATTATGCTGATGCAATGAGCCGATATTGGATGTTAAAAATGAGTACGACCTCTCATTTTGGAATTTAAGAAAACTAAATGGCTAAAAATGGAATTTTATTTCTATTAAATGAATTAATCAAGAATGTTTTAATCAAAGTATCATTAAAATGCAGAATTGAAATTGCATGACACTTCCACTGGACATTTCTATGAAGTTTCTCAAAATTTGATGGATGACACTGGAGAGCAGGATCAGACAAAAAGTGTCACACACAGGCAGATTTTTTGGCATAAATAACTATGCTGATGCAGTGAGCTGATATTGGATATTAAAAATAAGTATAACCTCTCATTTAGAACTTTAGGAAAATGCTAAATTGATAAAAACAAGTCCTTACTCTATTAAACGAATATGTCTTACTCTCAGGTTAAACATTCCAAAGAGAGAGAGAGTAACCTCTCATTTAAAAATTTAGAAAAATGCTAAATCGCTAAAAGGGAATCCTAATTCTATTAAATTAAATTAACAAATCAAAATATTTGAATCTAAGCATTATTTAAATGCACAATTGAAATAAACACACTCATTGAAGTTTCTTGTCAAACAGTTTACCATGTGCTGTAACTAAAGCTGCTTCTAGGGACAAAACCCTCTGTCCCTCGCTGTTCATGCAGGAACTGAACCCCGTATTTAATGTAAGCTTCTCTCCGTCAACATCATGCACTGTGCAAGGAAAAAACAAAACAAAAACAAAAACTTAATCCAGCAAAAGGGGTAGGTATCAAAACAAAAGAAAAAAACATTATCCAGCAAAAGGGAAGTATAGGCAAACAACATTGACCTGTCCACTTGACCTTTTATAAAAATATATGATTGTTCACCCAGGGTTGGTACAGACATTTGGACTCCAAATTTAAGGACTTTTAGGGTCTTTTCAGGGTCTTCTTTGCAAATTTAAGGCCTAATTAAAAGGACAGTTTTAGCAAAAAAATATTGGTGCAAAGGCAATTAAATCAACAAGAGGCCCATGGGCCTGATACGCTCACCTGATAACTAATGGCTAGCTGATAGATTTAAAGAAGACATAAATACTAAACCCCAATGACTTTTTTATTTTATATCATGATAACCATTGTATCGATACCTACAACATTCTAATATACATGCCTATACAAAAAGTTTATAGTTTTCGAGATAATTAAACATTTCGGTATTGTTTCGCATATGTGACCTTGACCTTTAAACCCATGACCTTTTTCTGTACATCAAAATGATCGTTGTATCGATACCTACAACATTCTGATATACATGCCTATACAAAAAGTTTATAGTTTTCGAGATAATTAACCATTTTGGTATTGTTTTACATCTGTGACCTTGACCTTTGAACCAATGACCTTTTTCTATACATCAAAATTATCGTTGTATCGATACCTACAACATTCTAATATACATGCCTATACAAAAAGTTTATAGTTTTCAAGATAATTAACCATTTCCGTATTGTTTCGCATATGTGACCTTGACCTTTGAACCCATGACCTTTTTCTATACATCAAAATGATCGATGTATCAATACCTACAACATTCTAATATACATGCTTATACAAAAAGTTTATAGTTTTCGAGATAATTAACCATTTCGGTATTGTTTCCCATCTGTGACCTTGACCTTTGAACCAATGACCTTTTTCTATACATCAAAATGATCGTTGTATCAATACCTACAACATTCTAATATACATGCCTATACAAAAAGTTTTTAGTTTTCAAGATAATTAACCATTTCCGTATTGTTTCGCATCTGTGACCTTGACCTTTGAACCCATGACCTTTTTCTATACATCAAAATGATCGATGTATCAATACCTACAACATTCTAATATACATGCTTATGCAAAAAGTTTATAGTTTTCGAGATAATTAACCATTTCGGTATTGTTTCCCATCTGTGACCTTGACCTTTGAACCAATGACCTTTTTCTATACGTCAAAATGATCGTTGTATCAATACCTACAACATTATAATATACATGCCTATACAAAAAGTTTATAGTTTTCGAGATAATTAACCATTTCTGTATAGATTCGCATCTGTGACCTTGACCTTTGACCCATGACCTTTCTCTTTACATCAAAATGATCGTTGTATCAATACCTACAACATTCTAATATACATGCCTATACAAAAAGTTTATAGTTTTCGAGATAATTAACCATTTCGGTATAGATTCGCATCTGTGACCTTGACCTTTGACCCATGACCTTTCTCTTTACATCAAAATGATCGTTGTATCAATACCTACAACATTCTAATATACATGCCTATACAAAAAGTTTATAGTTTTCGAGATAATTAAACATTTCGGTATTGTTTCGCATATGTGACCTTGACCTTTAAACCCATGACCTTTTTCTATACATCAAAATGATCGTTGTATCAATACCTACAACATTATAATATACATGCCTATACAAAAAGTTTATAGTTTTCGAGATAATTAACCATTTCTGTATAGATTCGCATCTGTGACCTTGACCTTTGACCCATGACCTTTCTCTTTACATCAAAATGATCGTTGTATCAATACCTACAACATTCTAATACATGCCTATACAAAAAGTTTATAGTTTTCGAGATAATTAACCATTTCGGTATAGATTCGCATCTGTGACCTTGACCTTTGACCCATGACCTTTCTCTTTACATCAAAATGATCGTTGTATCAATACCTACAACATTCTAATATACATGCCTATACAAAAAGTTTATAGTTTTCGAGATAATTAAACATTTCGGTATTGTTTCGCATATGTGACCTTGACCTTTAAACCCATGACCTTTTTCTATACATCAAAATGATCGTTGTATCAATACCTACAACATTATAATATACATGCCTATACAAAAAGTTTATAGTTTTCGAGATAATTAACCATTTCTGTATAGATTCGCATCTGTGACCTTGACCTTTGACCCATGACCTTTCTCTTTACATCAAAATGATCGTTGTATCAATACCTACAACATTCTAATATACATGCCTATGCAAAAAGTTTATAGTTTTCGAGATAATTAACCATTTCGGTATAGATTCGCATCTGTGACCTTGACCTTTGACCCATGACCTTTCTCTTTACATCAAAATGATCGTTGTATCGATACCTACAACATTCTAATATACATGCCTATACAAAAAGTTTATAGTTTTCAAGATAATTAACCATTTCGGTATTTTTTCGCATCTGTGACCTTGACCTTTGAACCCATGACCTTTTTCTATACATCAAAATGATCGATGTATCAATACCTACAACATTCTAATATACATGCCTATGCAAAAAGTTTATAGTTTTCGAGATAATTAACCATTTTGGTATTGTTTTACATCTGTGACCTTGACCTTTGAACCCATGACCTTTTTCTATACATCAAAATTATCGTTGTATCGATACCTACAACATTCTAATATACATGCCTATACAAAAAGTTTATAGTTTTCAAGATAATTAACCATTTCGGTATTTTTTCGCATCTGTGACCTTGACCTTTGAACCCATGACCTTTTTCTATACATCAAAATGATCGATGTATCAATACCTACAACATTCTAATATACATGCTTATACAAAAAGTTTATAGTTTTCGAGATAATTAACCATTTCGGTATTGTTTCCCATCTGTGACCTTGACCTTTGAACCAATGACCTTTTTCTATACATCAATATGATCGTTGTATCAATACCTACAACATTCTTATATACATGCCTATACAAAAAGTTTATAGTTTTCAAGATAATTAACCATTTCCGTATTGTTTCGCATCTGTGACCTTGACCTTTGAACCCATGACCTTTTTCTATACATCAAAATGATCGATGTATCAATACCTACAACATTCTAATATACATGCTTATGCAAAAAGTTTATAGTTTTCGAGATAATTAACCATTTCGGTATTGTTTCCCATCTGTGACCTTGACCTTTGAACCAATGACCTTTTTCTATACATCAAAATGATCGTTGTATCAATACCTACAACATTATAATATACATGCCTATACAAAAAGTTTATAGTTTTCGAGATAATTAACCATTTCGGTATAGATTCGCATCTGTGACCTTGACCTATGACCCATGAGCTTTCTCTTTACATCAAAATGATCGTTGTATCAATACCTACAACATTCTAATATACATGCCTATACAAAAAGTTTATAGTTTTCGAGATAATTAACCATTTCGGTATTGTTTCCCATCTGTGACCTTGACCTTTGAACCATGACCATTTTCTATACATCAAAATGATCGTTGTATCAATACCTACAACATTCTAATATACATGCCTATACAAAATGTTTATAGTTTTCGAGATAATAATTATAATCAGAGGTAAAAAAAATTAGGTCACGACCTTCACAATTGACCTTGACCTCATTTTGAAAATACTAACAAGAAGATGTCAAAACTGAAAACCTCATGTCATATCTGGTCAAATAGTCAAGTTATAACAATTTGAAGCTATTTTACGATTTTTTTAAAATTAAACGCAAAAACGCTTAACCTATTTTTTATCCGAATTTCACAAAATGAACAAACTATAGGCTTAAGACCCTAGAGAAGCCAAATATCACATCAGATTTTTTCTCCAATCAGTACTTTCGGAGAAGAAGATTTTTTAAGATTTTTGCACCCCTAGGTCACCTTGACCTAGTTATGGTAGCCATAGCAACGCCACGAACAAATCTGAATTGCACCAGCCCATATATACTTCTGACAAAGTTTAATTAAAAACTGTCCAGTAGTTTCAGAGGAGAAGTCGAAAATATGTGTTAACGACGTACACACGCACGCACACACGCACGCACATACACACGCTGCGCTATGCCATAAGCTCACATGACCTTCGGTCAGGTGAGCTAATAAAACAATTACTTATGTGTCCATAGTAACAACACTTGAAGTAGAGGTTGAAGTTAGGCATTCGGGAGGGCCAGGTAACCTTTAAATTGCTTATTTCAATGCAACCTATTAATTACTACTACTAGTAATTTTTTCGGCCTAATTCATTTATGAAAATCAGTCTATTCGCAACCACTTAATATCAACACACAGACACCCAACTGGCCAAATTCAAGGGCTTTTTAGGGCCTTCAGGATAAATTCAAGAGCTTTTTAGGGTCAAACTTGTTTTTAGGGTCTTTTTAGGGCAAACCTCAAAATTTAAGGACTTTTCCAGGCCTGTACGAACCCTGTCGCCCAATATATGGGTAGTGCTACATTTCGCAGTTAATACATAAACAATACATGTTTATTGTGATGTGGACAAAATAAATACCTGTGTCCCAATATGTAAATATACTGGACCATCGTAATTATTTATATAAATTAAAGGTCAGCAGACAGGTCAATGTTGTTTGCCTATAGGTATCAAAAATCAAACATAGGCTTACAAATAATGGAGCTATAATTTAATAAATCATGCAACATGCATTATTTCATACTGCAAAATCATAAATTTTCATGATGTCTTATTTTCTACGTTTTTGTGGACATCTATCCATTATTAGCGACAAACTATAATTGATTTTAATAATAAATTAATATTTTTGATACAGTCACAAAATTTCCATGTAATAAACTTAATTTGTGATGAAGAATGACTTTTATTTTGTTCACATTTCCATTTTGGAAATTATGTGAACTTCTTTCATTCCTGTTTCATTTATCATAAGAATGTGTATTACAAATGGATAAAGTTAGGGTGTATTGCCATTGGATGGATTTTATCTTGTTGATCAGTGTTACTGGTTTCAGCGATGCAACCAAAATATCGGGAAAATGTATTTACATGTATTTGCAAGTTTGAAGTTTCATAATTCGCTTATTTGAACCCCCTAATTTTTCAAACATGAAATTGAAGACAATTCCACTTCAATTAAAAAAAGTTTGACTGTACTTTGATTAGAAACAAAAACCTTAAAATAGATTCAATGCCCCATAAATATGGTCTTTGCGGTACATGTCACAAGTATCTTTTCAACAATAGTATGCCAATAGAAATGTATGACTTCCAAATGAATGCAAATTAATAATTTTATTAAAATTCAGGGCTGTCAAACAAAAATATAACCATGCATAATAAAGTTTAATTTTAAAATAGTAAAAACTCAAAAAAAATTACACTAAAGCCTATATTTAAAGACCACTCGCAATAAATATGGATTTTTAAAGACAGGTGGTTCCTATAAAGGGGTTAATTTTGGTTAAAATATGAAGCAGAGATCCAAAAACACTGGTTTTAATAATGTGGTCTTTATATACAGGTCTATTTTGGTCAAAATACAAAACAAAAGGACATTAATATGGTCTTAATAGACAGGTGGTCTATATATAGAGATGGTCACTATAACAGGTTTTACTGTATATTGTTTACAATAATAAAATAAAAACTATAGCAAATCAAATTTTGACTGCAATGTAAGCACAACTTGAGGCTTGTAAAACTATGCTTCCAATTTCCAATATGCACACATGAGTACCTCATGTCTCTATTGAACTACAGCCAACAATTATTGTGTCTAAGTTAGTGATGTCCTGATTATTGCTGAAAATTGATTGTCAGTCTTTGTCAGGGCAGCGATGCTAAAAATCGATCATAAGATCAATCATTGATCATCGCCGACATCAGCGAATACTTTCCGTATTGTAGTAAAGTCTTGTTTTCTTTTAAATTTTTCACAACTGAAAAGAACATGGCAGAAGGTGATCAGATAATTTATCCGTTTTGGAGCCATTTGGAGGTATCATCACTTTAGTAAGAACAAAATTAAGAAGGACACATGACTCATAAACACAAACTACTTATCATGATATTATTACTCTGTCAACTTTTGTTTGTTACTGCTGTGCAATTTTATTATAATGCAAAAATATACCATAATTCCAGTTATTAATTGCTTATTAATTGATTACGTCTCCCCAATTATGGATTGTCATTTTTTTGTCTGATTGGCGTCACTAGTCTGGGTCATATGAATTATCCAGATGCTTTATCAGTTATCTTCCTTATATTTGGGCATGGGCACTGACTGGGTTACACATGCCAAACAAATTCCCATATGGGTAATTAACTATAAGCATTTTATATTATTGCACTAATTTATACAGTAATATGTGTGTTGTCAACTGACATTTCATGATTCTCGAAAATCATTCGTTCATGACTTTTGGATGCCATGTTGAATCTATTGCAAATAACCTTACAATTATGATTGTGATTGAATGCATGCACCAAACTTGCATTGACAGCACTGTCAAGCAGTACAGTTTTCAATGGGATTCTGCACTAATAAACTGTTGAACAAGCCACTGTGATTAACATACTAGTGTTCATTCTAGAAGAGCCCGTAGGGCCATTGCTCCCTTATTTGCCAAATGACCATATTGTTGAGGCCATAATGAGCCAAATTTAGCATTAAATAAATGCAAAAATATCCATGTTATGATGTTTTAGACAAAACTTTTTGAAAATGGCCCCTCTGAAATATCAGATTGATAACTGGCATACAGGTACTGGTACAATATGTGGGATTTCTGGGTTGAAAATGTCCATGATGTTAAGACATGCAGTAAAGACAACTAAGGATACTTACATGTAGAACAAATACCACCTGAAGTTTTCTTCTTTGAGGATGATATGTAGGCCAACCCCAGAACACCTCTGTCAAATCTCTGATAGGTAAACAGGTGTGCCAGACAATAAGAATTAAATTCTCTTTCTCGGCTGAAGTTCTGTAATATATCAATAAATTTGATTAATAACATACATGCATTTTCTCTTCCTTAAGTTATTACATTATTGGGCTGTAACAGTTAGTAAAATTCGTTCAGATAACAGAAATTCAATAACCGAACCATAACCGGGTGACAGATAGCTATGAACAAGCATGCTGAAAGTGATATCTATAAGTCAAAGTCAATCATAAATGTTTCCAATGTTTGCTCCCAAATCTTACAAAATATAATAGTTTTAAAACACAGACTCTGTATTCATTTTGTTAACATTGATTTTTTCACTCTAAGCCTACTAGGGTACCTATAAATTTTTAATTTAGAAAAGGTGTATCCACAGATGGGGAAACTTTACTGTAACCATCTTAATGTGTGTCATACTCAGATATCATTACAACCATACATTACTTAAAATGGAAGATTTCATTTTGATTTATAATGAAACTTGGAACAAGTTTCCGGTAGTGTCTAAATGCATGTCAAAACTAGAGCTGTAACAATATACCGATATCGGTAAAACCGGTTCAGAGGCCCCAACGTCGGTTATCGCGGTACGATTTTCAAATACCGGTTTTTTGCCGATACGGAAATTATACCCCTTTCTTTGCCTATTTGGATATTAGTTCAACCACAAAGTCATAATCACTCGAACGTTTTATCTCGCTGTTAAAAATTATGTTGAATGGTCACGATAGCGAAGCGCTTTAAAACAGTATGGTTAACACGTTTGTCCTGGAGTCGGACGACACGTTCGAAGTTGTCCCCAGGAAAAATGTTAAAAGCACAGTATGGACAACTTTCGGGCTCAAGCGTAAACGCGCTGACAACGAGGAGGTGCCTGGAATCGCCGTGTGCATACAATGCAGGATGGAAGTGAAATATTCTGGGGGAACTACGAACTTGCAAACGCACATAAGTAGACATCACAAATCCGTAGGGGGTAACACGACAACGACAGCTATTAAAACAGAGTTAAATGATGCCTCCAGTCTTGATATCAATGAGTGTCCAGGAAAAACGCATAAAACAACGAACATTACCGGGACATATCAGGTTTTTCTGTTTATTCATGAGTTCACAGGTTTGATGTTAAAACCAGTTTCATTGGTATATCTAATAATAAACAGATAAAACTATTGTTAAATTTTATTGTATACAAGTATTCATAATAAAACACAAAGATGAACTCCAGGTGCTCCAAAAGATCGAGAATTTCCTGCTCACATGTTCAACATCCAAGGCAATACGTATTCATACGTATTGCAATACAGGTTTGACATTTCCCAATATATCGCAATACGGTTTTGCCCGTATCGTTACACCCCTAGTCAAAACCCCTCTAAAATACATGTATTTGTTTATAGTAGAAGTATATATTACTCACAAGCCTTTGTATTTGTTGTGCAATGTGTAGTTTTTTAACCATGCTGAATGAAAGTGTACTTTGTTACAACATTTATTGAAGAACGGAGATATTTTCAGACAGTCATCAATACTGACAGTAGGCCCAACTAGGACCTACAGTAACTGAGCTATGCTTTGTTTATTGCCTGGTTTATTTAACTGGTGTGTAATTTTGTAACCGGCTACATGGTGCTATCTACCCATATATTGGTTACAAAGGTAATCCTAACAATGCTATTACATTAGCAGTGATTTTCCTAAAATTTGTAGCAGGAGGTAGATAGATTAATCCAACAGGCCAGTGGTTATGGGAGGCGCCTAGGCCGAAAACGATTTTCAGGTCTTCTAAAGGCAATTTTATTAATTCTAACCGGCCAGTTTGGGAGTTTTAAGCAGTCAAATCTGCCTGTTGCTGGCTCTTAAGGAAAACACTACATTAGTCATTAATTTTGTATTTAAAATTTGATAGATTGGAATGTTTTGTTAAAAAAAATTCATAGATTAAAAATTTTCAAAATATGTTTTAAAAAGTCATTTTTAAACCCTTGCAGTTTATTGAATAGAGGAGTTTAACATTGTTTATTACGCATGCGCAAGGCCCGTGACCTTACGAGATTGGACGCGATTGAACGAGATTTGCAATCGAGGGGGCAGTCGTAATAAAGGTCTAAGGCTGGTAACGCTTTTAAATGGTTAAACATTGCCGTAAATGGGATATATTTACATTCATTCATGAATAAATATATATATTATGTGACAAAACTTTTACTTACTAATAAATTCATATTTTCTTTAAGTCAAATATGTTAATTTTTTAATATTTTAGAAATTAAAACTATCAAGAATTAAAACAAGAGGCCCATGGGCCTTAACGCTCACCTGAAGAAGAGTACATATCTTATGCAGAGGTTCAATGGTCAATGACATTAATAAAAGAGAATATCACAATTTTCAGCAGTAAGGGCCAATAATATGCAAGTATTTTTGCAAATTAATTATAATAATTATTATATAAGTATGCTATATATAACATATTTAAAGTCTAGCTACAATATTTATTTATAAACAGCTAAAACATCTGTATATTAAAATGTGCATTAGGCCAATACCTACAGTATTCCAATATACATGCCTATACAAAGAGTTTATAGTTTTTGAGATAATTAACCATTTAAGTATTCGTTTGCATCTATGACCTTGACCTTTAAACCTATGACCTTCATTCATATATCAAAATGATTGTTGTGCAAATGCGTACAATATTCCAATGTACATGCCTATACAAAAAGTTTATAGTTTTTGAGATAATTAACCATTTAAGTATTCGTTCGCGTCTATGACCTTGACCTTTGAACCTATGACCTTCATTCATATATCAAAATGATCGTTAGGCCAATACATACCTTATTCCAATATACATGCCTATACAAAAAGTTTATCATTTTTGAGATAATTAACCTTTAAGTATTCATTTGCATCTATGACCTTGACCTTTAAACCTATGAACTTTATCTATATATCAAAATGATCGATAGGCCAATACCTACAATATTCTAATATACATGCCTATACAAAATTTATAGTTTTCTGAGATAATTAACCATTTAAGTATTAGTTTGCATCTATGACCTTGACCTTTGAACCTATGAACTTCATTCATATATCAAAATGATTGTTGTGCAAATGCCTACAATATTCTAATATACATGCCTATACAAAAAGTTTATAGTTTTTGAGATAATTAACCATTTAAATATTCGTTCGCAGCTATGACCTTGACCTTTGAACCTATGACCTTCATTCATATATCAAAATGATTGTTAGACCAATACCTACAATATTCCAATATACATGCCTATACAAAAAGTTTATAGTTTTTGAGATAATTAATCATTTAAGTATTCGTTCAATTCTATGACCTTGACCTTTGAACCTATGACCTTCATTCATATATCAAAATGATCGTTAGGCCAATACCTACAATATTCCGATATATATGCCTATACAAAAAGTTTATAGTTTTTGAGATAATTAACCATTTCAGTATCCGTTCGCGTCTATGACCTTGACCTTTGAACCTATGACCTTTATCTATATATCAAAATTATCGTTAGGCCAATACCTACAATATCCAATATACATGCCTATACAAAAAGTTTATAGTTTTGAGATAATTAACTATTTTGGTATTCTTGGACATCTGTGACCTTGACCTTTGAACCCATGACCCTGATCTATGTATCAAAATGATCCTGATGTTAATACCTACAAATAACTGAAAATCCTATGCCATTTTCACGAGAAATGTTAAAAAAATAGCATTTTTTATCAAAGGTCAAAAACTGGGACATGACCTTGACCTTCGGCTTTGACATCACTTGGAAGAAAATTGCAAGACAAGATCAACAGTGAAAACTCCATACAATTATCTTAAGCCGTTATGAAGTTATAACAATAAATGTCTCATTTTAAAAATTACGTAATTTTACGCAAAAAACGCGTAACCTATTTTTCGTCTAATTCTCATGAAAAACACAATTTTAATGTTTCCCAGGTATGCTGAATCCAAATATCCAATCAAAAATTGCCTGCACCTTTTGGTTTCAGAGAAAGATTTTTTTGTCTTTTTGCTATTTTTAGTAACAGCGGCCATCTTGTTGGGCGTGGCCAAACCCCGAACACAATTTTGAAAAGCTGCTACCCAGGCATGATAATCACTAAGTTTCATCAAATATGGCCCAGTAGTTTTGGAGGAGAAGATTAAAATGTAAAGTTTACACACGACGGACGACGCACGACGCACGGTGATAGATTGCAATAGCTCATCTGAGCCTTTGGCTCAGGTGAGCTAAAAAACAGTTAAAATTAAAAGATGATAAAAATGAATAAACCAAATTAAAGAAGTATAATTAATATATTTTGTTTAGCATTTTAAACTTTAAAAATAAAATAAAATAGTTATGTTTGCTACAAGGACAAAGATATGATATTAATAATAGGCAGTCTTTAGCTAGAAAAACAATCTTGAATACATACAAGTTTGTGGAAGAACTTTATCAGTTGTTCTTTTCTTGAAATAGTATCAAAACTTATAAAGTTTACGCCGATGTGGGAGAAAATTAAATCGATATATTCTGTATACATGTATATAATTGCCTTTGACAGAATTACATTTAATTAAACGAACCCAAAACTATGATGTACTTATGGCGATTACAATTACATTTTATTCTTTCCCTTACCCAATATTTGCTCCAAGAAATATGATGCTCCTCATATCTACATGTTACATTACTGTTTATTAAAAAGTTTCTCATTGATGAATTGTTTATCCCGTAATGTATTACCAAGATTCAAGATTCAAGATTCTTTATTACACTCTGTACCCAGTCCAGGGACTTACTAAAAACTGTAATATTACTTGAATCTGTAAGATTACAGGAAAGTGTAATCTTACAGAATACTGTAATCTAACCACTATATTACGAAAATCAGTAATATAGTATATTATTGATTTATGTAATTTAAGATTCTGTATTACAGAAAACTGTAATATAAGTGTTTATTTACACTAAAATACTATATAACTTAAGTTTATGATATCAAGTTGCAATGGATATAAATACTGGTGTGTCACTTCAATCATCACTTGCATCAGTGAACATGAATGGACATGGAAACACCTACAGGAATGGTAAAAATCAATTAAATCTGACCTCATGAAAAGGCTAGTCCATCTATTTTCTTAAAATTAACAGGTAAAGAAAATTTTTTGGTCTTTATACATAATTTTCTGTTGAAATTCAAAGTTTGCAATACATGGTCCCATATCCCTGTTATTGGTGAAATGTCTAGTTTTTGAGTGAAATGTGCTCTGAAAAAATGACCCCCTGATTTCAAAAACATTTTGTCAAGGGAAACAACTCATGTGTGCCTCATGGTATCTTCTGAAATCAAAGTAAATCAGTGGTTTGTACTTTATATGGGTGTGTGTTTATTTTTCGTGATATCAGGGTTTATAAGTTTGTATCTATATCAGAGTATGGAATTCAAAATTATCTATATAGACAAAGGTTTATAACAAAATTGAGTGGGTGATTTCTAATTTTGCAATAAATCAAGCTACCAATAGTCATGATGAATTGTGAAATTAATAAGAAATAAATTATTCCAATCTTAAGACCACACTTCATCATTTATCTGAAATACATGAAAGGATGAAGTGATTAATTCTGAAAATCATGGTTTGACCATTGCATCTTTTTTCTTGTCTACATGCAAATTGATGTAACTCTTGAATATTTGTTTTCATTTTGATTTATATTTTTTTTTATTTAAAAATAAATAATTCACATTTTCACTCATAAGGGAAAAATTGTCACCCTTCTGGCCTTTTAATTACTTTACAATTTCATAACAAAGAATACTATGTTATGAGAGGTAATAGACAGAGACATTGGATTGAATTTGAATTAGTGGTGACAGCTAAGGAATATTGATGTATCCTCATTTTAAAGTCAGTAGGACCAAACTAAGTAATCACTGATGCCTGAAAAAAGTCTTTATGTTAATACAAAGTTAAATTAACAATACAGTGATTCAATTTAGAGGTCTGATGTTCTACAATTCTATGCTCTCTATGTACAAGCTCCAAAGGATGGGAAATGACATTTCATGCTACATTAAATTAATAGCTTTCACCAACCATCAAGGCAATTTAAAAAAGGTCACCCCCTGTAGTGTAGGTAAACATTAAAACTGACCAGTTTAATATCAATGACAATTTCTACAAACTTGGACAAGTTTTGTCTTAAATAACTGTACACATGTATAGTCAACAATATAAAAACTGACCCCACAGAAGAGACCTTAAAAACTGATGCCCATTCAGGACAAGCATGGCACATTACAATACCCTCCCTGCACATTGATCTTATTGCACTGCAAAGGTAAAACTTTCAGCCACTTGTCCTATACCTGGTGATGTCTTGATATAAGTGAAATGTTCTTGACTAGGACATAAAACCCCACTCAATCAGTCAACCTATAATATGCACATCACACAGCTTGTATGTGATATATGTAGTTCTCTCAGCAGTTGCCGTTTCCACTTGTATCCTGGCGCGGATAAATTTATCAACAGAATGTGTGAATGGAGCGACTACCTAAGGTTACATCTTATGTACTTAACAAGAATCAAACCCCTCACTTTGTATTGCTGATTGGTTCTTAACTTGATCACCTATCTTAAGCATATTCTGACACATTCCTCCCTATTTTTAGTTGAGTTGAACAAAGTTAAACTTGACCATTAATTTGGTGATGTGGTTGGGCATGTGTGTTAGCAGGCTGGCAGGATACCACTGCGGTAGCTCAGTGAGAGGTTGTGGGATCAAAGTCCAACAGGGTCTGATTAAAGACTTTAAAGTGGGTAGTGAATGTTCTTTTGCAAGGCACTGGGCACAAGGCACTGGGCATTACAAAACGAAGTCACAGTTCTTTCGGATAGGAACTTAAAGTAAACAGGGCCCGTGTCATGGAAGGTGTGGCACAATAAAGAATCCTACTGTATATATTATGTCATCAGCCTAATGCAAAGGCAGAATTTCTGCACCATCACTTATAGCTGGTGATGTCTCGATATAATTGAAATATTTTTGACTAGGACATTTAACAACATTACTCAACTCTAAACACCTGCAGATTTTAAACTAATATTTGGTATGTGAGTCTACCATAATGAATCACCATCAAATCATGATGCATGGCACTCGGCATTACAAAATGAAAGTCACATTTTTTTGGATAGGAACTTAAAATAAACAGGGCCCGTGTCATGGAAGGTGTGGCACGATAAAGAATCCTAAAGTATATATAATGTCATCAGCCTAATGCATAGGAAGAATTTCTGCACCATCACTGCAACCCCCACCCCCCGATACAACATATCATGTCCACCTAAGGCCAAGCAATACACGGTGAAATCAAGTAACAGTTTCATACAAGTATTTTATGTTTCATAATATTTTTATGTACATCTCATATAGACAGTATGTACTCGTCATATTTTACCCTTAAATTGTCAAAAGTTAGAAAATCAAATGTACAAAAAGCACCATATGTATTCATTAAAATAAGCAAGTCAATAATTGGGGTGGGGTGGGGGTGAGGTTGTACATGGTACAGTTATTTTATAGTAAGCTTTGCAGTTTGATATTTTTTTCAAAATTCTCTAGTGGGCTGTACTCAATGTTTTAGACAGGTAGAGCTGCCTTCTAGTATAAGATGGTCCCACATTGGGGTCCTAGTTTGGCTACTGCATTCTAATGCATATTCAACAAAAAGCAGGTTTGGGGGTAAATGTATTGATTTGGATGTGTCTGTCCATTCATCTGTCTGGGTTGGATTTCATGGCTTGCAAAGCTCTCTTCTACTTCAGTTTGAAAGCTACAGCATTTATATGAATACATGATAGGCTAAATACAATCAAACTTCAATATCTTGATTACCACAGATACCTTCAAGTCAATATTGTATTTGTTTTCTATATAAAGTAAAAAGAGAGTTATACCTGTGGTCAATGTTATTATTTACAGTCAAAAGACTGTTTTCACTACCATAATGTGCAATACAGTGTAACTACTCACAATGTTAATGAAAACAATTGTGTCAATTGCATAAGTGCACATAGTACTGGTTTATCATGCAAGATTAACTGTCAAGAATATAAAAGTCATTTCTTTCTGGCAAGGTGACTCTTTAACTACAAAACCTCAAACACCCGAAATTAATTCAAAAGTACCAACAAATCCCCATGCACTCCGAGTTATCAAAGTTCTACTTTATCCTAAAAATGTATATAAGAGCAGTGTTAGCTCTGATCATTTGTGAATTTAGCTAATTGCTTGTTTTTATAATTTCTGGCTCCAAAAATAGCCTTTGACATATTTTTGTTCCAAATTTTTATCAATTTCATAATGAGGCAGACAAAAATCACTGATTTTTCTATTCTTTTATACAAAAGTATGAAAACCTAAAACATAAGTTACAAACTATCAACTGAAAACAATCTATACTGCAGAATAGAACTATATTTGATACATTTTTTGTTGCTCTTAGTTCCTCAGTATTTAACTCTTTAATGTATAAATTGGCTCCTACATTTTAAAATTGGCTCCTAATTTCTAAGATTGACTTATGTTTTGGCTCAAACGAGCTAACCCTGTTAGAGGCAGTTAGACATAGTCAGTGCATAAGCCAGATAGGGGTATATGGCTTCTATGACAAAAATATTTTTTCAAAATTTCAAGCAAAAATTGAAAATTTGATTGATAAGAACATGTAAAAGGTTGAGACTAAACAAACATTTGTGCATTTTCTAACTGTATGAACATTATTGGACTGACTCGATTTTTAAATGTTAATTTTTACATTGTTTTTAACTTTTATTCATAGCAGAGGATAACATACACATATTTTAAATGGTAATTTACTTGTTTTTATGGTTTCTCTCTAAAATATATATTAAGATTCAAATGGACCATCAACATAGTCCCCATACATCTGGGAAGTATCAGGAATTTTTCTAAGGTCAGAGAATTGGCAGGGAATTTTAAATAAAGTCAAGTGTGGGAACCATGACCAGCTCTCCATGAAGCAGCATCATATGTTTTTACTACAATGCATGATGTATATTTCAATCAGCAATTCCGTAGAATAATAAAATGGCAAATGCAAAATATACTTTTTGAATATGAATGTTGATAAAAAGTTGCATATATGAGGGATGCCAAGCCAGTCTATGACATAAATATGAGGAAAATGATCTTGAAAGATCCTGTATTTTCCCTGCTGTAATGTTGATGCGTCGTTAACCTCTATTTTCATTTTCTCCTCTAAAACTACCAGAAAAATTTCAATGGATCTTGGTCAGAAATTCATATGATTTATTGGGATATTGCCATGGCTACAAAGATTAGGTCAAGGTGAACTTGGCTGCAAAACTCTGGAAAAAAAACTTCTCCGAAACTGATATCTGAAGAAAAAATCTGATGTGAATTGCTTCTCTAGAATCTAATGCCTGTAGTATTCATTTTATGAAATTGAGACAAAAAAGGGTTAAGTTGTTTTTTTTTTTTGCATTTAATGTTGAAAAAAACTGTAAAATAGCTTCAAATTGTAGTAACTTGACTATTTGAACAGATAAGGTCATGGAGTATTCAGTTTTTACATATTCTTGTAATAATCTTGAAAATGGTGCAAGGTCAAAGGTCAGGCTTATGCTTTTATTAATTATCTTGAAAACTATTAACTTTTTATAAAGGTATATACATGTATTAGAATATTTTCTGTTGATGTAATGATCATTTCGAATATAAGTACAGGTCATGGATTCAAAGGTGAAGGTAACAGATGCGAAAAAATACTGAAATAATTATAATTATCTGGAAAAGCTTTAAAATTTCACTATAGGTGAAGATTTTGACATTGGAGTTTCAGATTTTATTTTTTTTAAAACGTTTTAGCTAGTCATTTATCAGGTGAGTGTATCGGGCCCAATTGAGCTTCAATAAAATGTGAAGCTATAGAAAATAAAAGTAAAGCAAAAACCACAATACCGGTATTTGGGATTTTCAAAAGTCATTACCACTAGAACAGTTAGAAAAATATATTCAACCTGCCTAGTCTATATGTCAAGAGAGAGAGAGAGAGAGAGAGAGATATCAAGAGAAATGAAACTTCTTTGAGAGAGAGGGAGGGAGAGAGAGAGAAGAATATTAAGACTGGTAACTTCAGCACACTGTCATGTGCTACTTTTGAATTTTTATAAATAATATAATTCAAAAGTAGCACATGGCAATTTGTGCTACTTTTGAATTATATTATTTTATAAAAATTCAAAAGTAGCACATGACACATTTATATTTTAAAGAGAGAGAGAGAGAGAGAGAGAGATATCAAGAAAAATGAAACTTCAACACACTTATATTTTAGTAAATTTAGAGACAAAGAGAGAGAGAGCTAAGACTAAACCTTGTTATATTTGATCACGTGCCTACGTTCAAACCCTACTTGGAACACATCCTAATGTGAAAATGTGAGAATGTTTGTCATTTCCCTTGCCGAAGGTTTTTTTTTTCAAAACAATCCGGTGGCCTCCACCATCCTTATCTGACGGCCTCGTTATAATAAATGACAGAATTTTGACCGGGTAGTAAAACATGCTTGACAACATACAATGTAACCAAAAACAGGACACAACCGACAACACAACAAAAGGTGATTGAATCAATATAGGAAAAGACATAAATATATTAAGACCACTGATTATAAAACTTAACTGTACAACCACTGCGGTAGCACAGTTGATAGAGTGCTCGCTCTGTAAATGGGAGGTCGTGGGTTTGAATCCCGACTGGGTCCGACCGAAGACTAAAAAGTGGATATTGACTATTTTTTTCACCAAACACTCGGCATTAGGAAATTAAAGTAACGTTCTTTTGGATAGGAACTTAAAATAGACAAGGTCCCGTGTCACGACAGGCTCGCTACGATAAAGAACTGCTGTATAATGCCATCAGCACCTTCGCTTATATAGCTGGTGACGTCTCAATATAAGTGAAATATTCTTGACTGGGACGTAAACATCATTACTCTGTGTTGAGTTGGTCATACTATATATGATGTAAGTGATGGTTTTCTCGACCCCGCATTGAGAATATGTAGTGACCGTTTGAACTACACTAGTTGTGATCAGTTTTCTGTTTTGGTTGCTAATTTTTAAAAAAATGTTTAACAATTGATCAGTCCATTTGTATGGTTAAAGTTTCGGAATCAAAGTTACGGTTTCAGCTTTTAAAACTTAAGATATATCAAAATAAAAGCATTTGCGTGGGCTTTATTTTGTATAATTGATCGAAAATCTATTATTTTCAGAGTTCCTATTTTGGGTGAAACATGCAAATTTGGATTTTTTCCGCCCATCTATTTATCTTCTTCTAATATTCAAGTCAACACAAATAACATATTTGAGTTTTATATCAACCCAAGCTCAAGGAATTATGAGAATAAAGTCAAATTACACAATTAATTCATCACTTGTGTAACAGTTATCGCACTTTTGGTTACCATGGTAACGATTTCTTTGTTTGAAAGTACCATTTTAGTGAAAGCAGACTATGAGATTCCTTATTATACACAATTTAGTATTTATCCAACCATGATATCATTGGAGTTTGGACTCAAATTTATCGACCAAACTTTTTCAAAAATGGCTTTTGCAATGTTGTTATTAAATGATTGGCCGAAAATACTACAAAATTCAGAATTCATAGTTTTTGGTGAAAACAGAAATTGTAAAAGCATCAAATCATATTTTACACTTGCCAACATGTAAAAATATCAAAATATATTGAAATTAAAAAGCA
This sequence comes from Anadara kagoshimensis, assembly GCA_021292105.1. Taxonomy (NCBI): domain Eukaryota; kingdom Metazoa; phylum Mollusca; class Bivalvia; order Arcoida; family Arcidae; genus Anadara; species Anadara kagoshimensis. The sequence goes on along the minus strand of CM037870.1, from coordinate 15,980,902 downwards.
ATTTACTCTTAATCTTCGTTTTGCACGGTTTTTATTGCCATGGCAACCATAATTTTATTGAAAATATTTTTAAATAAAAATTTTGGAAAAACAGTTTATTTATGTGTGGTTTAGTAATGGTAAAATTTCAGCGAAAACTTAAATATTTATGTCAAAATAATGATCAGCTTTAACAAAATAAAACACATTTTTCTCATCAATGGTATGCCAATTTTTATATTTTAGACCTAATAACTACTAAATTTGTTCTTTTTATCTTTTGTAAAAACATGCAAAATTTTTTAATTATCTTTTAGCGGCATCTTTCATTGATACTTAACTTTGATTTCCTGCAAAACCATATTTTTCTAGGGTACAAGTCTCCAGATACACCCTGTACTGCTTCGCATTAGGGGACATGATTATGTCATATCGGGGGACATGATTTGAAGCAGGGAATTCAGGCAGGTGGGTTCAAAATGCTTTCGTTTTGTACCAAAATAACATATTTCGGTCATAATTATTGCCTCACGGAACATTACGATATGTCTGTGAGGCAATGCATCACGATTTGGTATAAGATAAGGCCATAAATACTACTTTACCCCTGCAAGTTTTGCTGGTGGACTACGAAGCATTTTTCAATGCAAAACATGGTAGTGTGTACACTTGAAGATCTACACAATGCAGATTTTGCATTCGGTATGTAAAATATCATCTATACTTTCATCTGTACCAAACTTATACCACAAAACCCCCTATTTCTTTCACAATTAGTGTTTAAATATGTATCAACCGGGGGCATGACTTTGGAATCGCCCGGGGACATGATCAGAGTTAAATTACAGACAGTGCTGTTGATTTTTACAAATAATTTAAGAAAACAAATGCCATGAATGCTTGATCACATCATAAGTTAACTGTTTGGGCAATGTGCACCTATGTCTGCATAGATACGCATTCATATTGCTTTGGGAAAGGTTAGTCAAGACTTTTATATGCGTTTGAGGATACCAATAAAGTACACTACATAATAATTGATGTTTTTGAATAAATATATTTATATTTTACAAAATTGTGACTGAAATAGATTGGTTTATTTTTCAATAAAGATAACATCACAATCAAGAATATCCACCTGTGTATTGGCATACATATGCTCTCTGCATGGTGCTGTTTTACTGACAGCTTCCAGATTAGGAATCTATGGAGTTAAACTAAATAATGATGATTAGTATTGCATGTATTATCATTATTATTATTTCAGTTCGGGTGCGAATGCAGTGCCTTTTTATCAATCCCATGCAAAGCATTTTCTAGTGAATAAAGAAGTATTTCGCGGTCATATTTGAAAATAAGTTAATTTTATTATTGATTTTTCTAATATAAGGTATATCACTGTATATGGTTCAAAAAGAAAACTTTTGTGTTTCAGACAATATGCCAAACAAAAAAAGACTAGTCCCTTGCTTTACCCCATAAGCGCAAGCCAAAATATGTCAACCTTTTTCAAAGAGACATCGATTTACAGTTTCTCCATTCTTCTCAGAAACTGCCACGAACTTGTGATAATGCTAAACATTTGCTTTTGGATGAAGCATCTTTGTGGCAACGCATGTATGTAGACTCACATGACTTGAGTACGAAAGGTTTTGTTGCAAATCTTGCATCGCCATGTATGTGTATCTTCGGGTTCGAATTATTTGATAACATGACGAACATTTCTGTCTTCCAAAGCAATTCTTCAGCTACGGTTAAAAAGATGCAAATACTTGATATTTCTTATTGACCACAGGAATGTCGAGGTAATGAATACTTTTGACTGGGGGGGGGGGGGTTGTGTTGATATAGACCCTATCCGGTTGAAAATTGAACCGTATCGTGGAATTTTGATTAGAAGACTGAGTCAAATTTCAACTGGTTAAAACAGATAACAATAATAATAATAATAATAAATTGATGCTTGTTTTTTCTAATTGTTTGGGTTTTTTGTCGTTTGTAAAATAATTTTGTAGGGATGTTAATGATATAAGTTTCAGTCAATCTGTCTGTCTGTCATTATGTCTGTCTACCTGTACTTTCTTGTCAGGTATTTTTTCGTTGCATGCTGTATTACACGTGTTCCTGATTGTGTTGGCTATTGCCAAGTTCATGTTTTCATCTGCAAATCTCTTTTTTTATATGTATGACTACTTACAAAAATTAAGTGAATCTTAAACGACAACGGCATACAGTGTGATATATATGGGTAACTTGGTAGCCAAGTGGTTAGAGACGGATTGCCTCACAGCCAAGGTTCGAATCCCAATTGGGACAGATTCTAGTGTGAAAGTTTGTAGCTTGCAGAAGGTCAGTGGTTTTCTTTGCGCACTCTGGTCTTTCTCTACCATTTCTTGACTGACCGCCTTGATATAAATTAAAGAATCTTGACTGGGGTTAAACTCCAATATATAGTGTTCCTAGAAAATATTGAGGAATTCTGATGGAAACCGATTTTGTTAAACTATTCATTAATCACAATGAATACATAAAAAGTAATATTTTGTTAGTCCACTATTTCCAGAAATACCAATGTGTTCGAAATATTTTCATAAAAATTCTCAATAATTTCTGGGAATTATGTAAGTAAATTTGATTTTTTTCTCAAAAGTAGAATAACTGAAAAAGTAACAAATAACTTTTTCCTGTCATTTTTTCAATTAGTGACCCATTGACATTAAATATAAATTGAAAAAATTAGATAACAAAAAGCACCGTTACATGCATTGTAAAGATGAATGAGGTAAATTTAAACTAACGAGAGAGAAATGACGGCTGAAACTGGTGAAGTTAAATAGAACCAGTAGAAGTAGAAGCAATAATTCACTACATACAACACTTGCATGCCCGAGACCAATAGATAAACGACACGACATAGATAGGACGTGCATAAATAATAATAATGGTGTGGTTAACTGTACAAGAAGCGATTTTGGGACTTGAACATTTAAACATTGTCCTTTTTGTACAGAACATTTCCCCTCTGCACAATTAAAATGCATATAGTGTTCATAAAAAATAAAATAAAAACATTTTATTTATGGTTCCGTAACCATTTTAAGATAGTGGTTGTCAATTACAATTGGTTTTTAATAAACTAACCAAACAGCAACTTCAACATACTCAAAATTTTAAAATAGACAACTTTCAGTAAACAGGTGTGAAAAATAGCATAAATATTTAGAGAAAACAGGACCACTGTAAAATACTTTGATATACCCAACTTAAACCCGTGTGTTTTACAATTAGATAATTGTATAATTACTAAATGCATACAGTTGTACGAAAGTTTGAAAAAAGCATAATAACACACACGAATGACGAGCTACAACAAACTAATGAAATGGACATTAAGAACACATATCCCATGAATAGAATACATTACAAAAACTTATAGAACAGATGTATATTGAAACTAGTGATTACACAACTAATAAGCTTAACTTATGCTATGTCCATATTTTTCAGTTTGTTCAAAAGTTTGTATATTCTGATGTCAGTAAGATAATTTAGTAACCATTAACTTAATGATACATTGGATCAATATACTGGTTAATAGTGTCATATACCACTTTTTAAATTTGAGCATAAAATACATTCAAAAAGTGGTATATGGCAATAGTAAGCAACATAGTTAACAATTTTTAAATAACATGGCACGTGCATTGCATTTTTTAACAATTTTCGCTACGTAACCTTGGCAAAAGTACACGTTTTTATGAGAAAGAAATGTGTTATTTCGCAAAAATTAAGCGTTATTACGAATGCTTTTTGTTCTACCAAATTGAACCCAATAGACTTTCGTAAAGTTGAATTTTGTCATTGTTGTAAATTTTACTGTCCTATTATGTATTACGTATAGCTGCAAAATCGACGGTGTGTCATATCGTTAATGGCTACAGTGTACATTCGAGTCCGGAAGACAGACCAAAACTCTGTGTTTGTGGGAAGGGGCAATATTAAACAGGGTAAATTTTCAACAAATTGAGATAATATTTATAGAAAAAAATAATTATCAACCTGTTGAAAAAAGACCCCGGGTATAAATTTTACGAATTTTTGTCAAAAAAGCACCCCTGGCTAAATATTCAACGTTGAAAAATGAACCCCGATCAAAATTCTTCATTACACTGGTTACTACCTCCTAATGCCCAGTACCAACTAGAACTGTCAGTGAAGCTGACTTGTAATCCCCCCTTGCATACAAGTAAGGTTTTTTCATTTAATTTGGTCACACTCTTGACCTACAGCCGTACATACCTGTCGAAAGTTTAACACAAAGCTAATGAATGGGTGAAATATCTCATCGAATGATATCAATATCTCGCTTGCTTTTCGACCAAGGGCTATGAATTTCTCAGCCAGACGGCAGGCCAACTTCTGTTTCTTTTCGTTACTCATTGGTAAACTTTCAAAAGGTCCAACTATATGCACCTACCATTGGTATATGAACCATATACGACCATATACCTGATATTAGAAAATCATTAGGATCGCAATACAGGTGTTTGGTTGGTTGAATGCTGTTAAACATTATTTCACTTCTATTGGGGCGATCAGCTTAGGAATGATGGGGAAAACCGTAGTACTCTCAGAGAAAACCACATATCCTCGGCAAGCGAATGTCATTAAAGCTTTGAGTGGGACTGCATTCGCACCCAAACTGACGGCAAATACATGTATAATGATAATAATCACCATCATCATCATCATCTAGTTAATTTTAAGTGAAATATTCTTGATTGTTATGTTAATCATCTTTATTTCAGTCACAGTTTTTTAATGTGTACATATATTTATTCAAAAACATCAATTATTATATACGTGTACCCTATTGGTATCCTCAAACGCATATAAAAGATTTGACTAACCTTTCACAAAGCAATATGAATGCGTATCTGTGTAAAAATTGGTGCACATTGCCCAAACAGTTAACTTATGATGTGATCAAGCGTTCGTGGCATTTGGTGGTGTGTTTCTGAAATTATTTGTGAAATCAATGCATCGTCTGTAATTTACCTCTGATCATGTCCCCCGGGCGAATTCTAAAGTCATGTCCCCCGGTTGATACATATTTAAAACACTAATTGTGAAAGAAATAGGGGTTTTGTGGTATAAGTTTGGTACAGATGAAAGTATAGATGATATTTTACATACCGAATGCAAAATCTGCATTGTGTAGACCTTCAAGTGTACACACTACCACGTTTTGCATTGAAAAATGCTTCGTAGTCCGCACCAGCAAAACATTGCAGGGGTAAAGTAGTATTTATGGCCTTATCTTATACCAAATCGTGGATGCATTAAAGGGTTAATATGCAAACATAAAGTGATGTTTCAACAATTTCAATAAACACATTTTTATAATACATGTAAGTATATTTATCTCAGAATAGATCATGTTTACCATGATCCTGGTTTTTCCTTGATGCACTTTATGTATTAATATTATTATCCCCCCACCCCCCACCCCCGCCATCAGTGGTGAGGGGGGATATAGTAATACTGCTTTGTGTGTGTGTGTGTGTCGGGGGTCCGTCCTAGTTGGTTTCCGTGCATTTAAAAGAAAACCCTACATCAGATTGAGCTGAAACTTGGTCAGTTGATTCGTTATGATAGTGATTGGTGTGGGATTGCTCGACAGCCTTATAGCATATCCAAGATGGCCACCATTATTATAAATAACAAAAACATATAAATGGCTGTTGCAGCCTTATTTATGTACCGATTTCATCGATATTTTCAATATATATAGAAAATAGAACTCGGGTATTAAACATATTTAACTGGATTTTCTGAAAAATTTTAGTTTGCAAAATATATATGACCATTACAGCCATATTTATGAACCAATTTCATCAGAATTTTAAACATAGGAAATAAAACTGTGGGAATTAATCATATGTAATAGGATTTTCCATTAAATTTTAGTTTGCGTAATATTTATAAAATATGCAAATAAGGTGTACTTTAATTTGTTGTGGTTTTCAATCTAATAAATGGGCAAACTAGCCTACTTATTTAACAACCAGTGTTCCATAAAACATATTTCACCTTGTATGGAATTCACTGATGTTCGCCTTTGCAGAGGTGGGGTGGGGGTAGTGTTCTCTGAACACCTTGTTTAATATAAAATTATCATGTCTCCAACCTAGCTATAGTACTAGAAAGGATGATGTCTGAATCAAGATAAAATTTCATCAACACTGTAATGTCACAATATAGCTTCTCTAAACAGGTATTTTAAAATTTAAAAGATAAGGAAAGTAGCAGATGTTGTTTTGTTCTTTGTTAAGATAAATGCCTTTCCTCTGGTTTAAATGGGAATCCCTGTTCCAAAGTCATTTGTATTTAGAATCATTGGGGCGGAGAGCTCAATTCTGTGTTGGACATTATTGACCACCTCCTGTAGTTTTATTCTAGTGTCACCAGTTTTAACAAGAGTATAACAATAACCAAACTTTTTATATTATTCTAAATGTTGAGAAGGGAGATTGAACTTATTTTGATATCAAGCAAACAATAAACAAGAAATTTCACAAAAAATCCCATGTGCTAAAAAGTAGAAAGTCTTTATAAGTTAGTAGTAATCAGATGGGGCATACAGAGTCAAAATTAAAATGGATTTTTTTTATAAATGCTTGTTTAGCATGCAAGAAAAATAAAAATAGTCTTTTTATAATATCAAAAATATGTACAAATGCAAATATATATAATATATTTTCCGAGAGAATCTTGCCATCATGGTTCACTGCATTGGTGTGACTTTATGGTTAGAGAATATGATGTCATGGATATTATCTTTAAACTGATCATGCATAAGACTTTAAAGTTTGAGATGCTGCTTCCCCCTCTTGCACTTGGTATAGAGAGGACAGAGTTTCTGGTTCACAAAGTAACCAGAAAAAAATTAAAAAGTGAAAATTTGAAAAGGTCCACATGGCTGTCAAATTTAATCAAAATTGAGTCAGTATGACATAGTAGATCAATTATATAAAAGTTCATACCAAATATGAATCCAACATCTCAACAAATAAAGGACAGACAAGTGGACAACCAGAGAGAAAACCTATAGTCCCCTTCCAGTTTCAATGGACTAATTAATATCTAATAAAAGTTTGACACTACGTATCTTTAAAACTGTTTTTTTTTTAAATTGTCCAACTTTTGAAAGACATTCAAGTATATCTGGGACTAAATGTGTCTCCTATGATAATACAATATGTTATACCTTTTAGAGCACCCCCCCCCTTCCAATCATTTCTATTGTATTGGAGAAAGCTTAATAGCCATTTAGGTATTTTTAAACCCATGCATCATTGACACCTGAATAAATCTTTAAATAGGTGGGAAGAATAACCAAATGATTATGAGTTTAGAATAAACCAACTTTCATTTGGTGGGTTGAATATCAATTTACGTAACACAAATGGCACAATAGCAAACCTATAAAACCAAAAAATAATGGCCACACAATAAAAGGTTTAACCCTCATGTCAGTACAATGAATGTACACTTTCAAGTGTCCATCAATTTAAAACTCATTACTTCTACTGATCAGATCAAAAGGTTAATTTTTCCATATACACATATTGTGATAGTGCTCCTGAATCTGTGATAATTTCTATCATGGAAATGTGTCTCTAATAATCCTTACAATTTAAATTTCAAAGTAATGTAATGAATTTTAACTTCATAAAGTTGCTTTAATTATATTACTAAGAAAAATAAATTTATTTTGATTTTACACATGTGTGTATTTATTATGAGTGTAGAGATTAATCATCACAAATTAAAATTTTGGAGCACATAAGGATTCCTTATAATGAATACCCCTTTGACAAATTGAATCTTCCCAGCAAATTAATCCTAGACTAAAAAACAATATCTTGAACAAAATAGTTTTCTGCTATAAACATAATTTTTTTGTTAATTATAATACATGTCGATTTTCAACTACAAATAAAACATTTTTCTTTTTCATTCGCCAATATTGAAAAATCAGTGTCCGTTGATTCATCAATATTACATATTCCTGTAATATAAGATTCAATCGAACAAGGCCATTTCAATATGTAGCATTGTATGATCAGAATTGGTTGATTCATCAATATTACATATTTCTGTAATATAAGATTCAATCAAACATGGCCATTTCAATGTGAGGAATTGTAAAATCAGAATTGGTTGATTCATCAATATTACATATTTCTGTAATATAAGATTCAATCAAACATGACCATTTCAATATGTAGCATTGCATGATCAGAATTGGCTAATTCATCAATATTACATATTCCTGTAATATAAGATTCAATCAAACATGACCATTTCAATATGTAGCATTGTATGATCAGAATTGGCTAATTCATCAATATTACATATTCCTGTAATATAAGATTCAATCGAACAAGGCCATTTCAATATGTAGCATTGTATGATCAGAATTGGTTGATTCATCAATATTACATATTTCTGTAATATAAGATTCAATCAAACATGACCATTTCAATATGTAGCATTGTATGATAAGAATTGGCTAATTCATCAATATTACATATTCCTGTAATATAAGATTCAATCGAACAAGGCCATTTCAATATGTAGCATTGTATGATTAGAATTGGTTGATTCATTAATATTACATATTCCTGTAATATAAGATTCAATCAAACATGGCCAATTTAATATGTAGCATTGTATGATCAGAATTGGCTAATTCATTAATATTACATATTTCTGTAATATAAGATTCAATCAAACATGACCATTTCAATATGTAGCATTGTATGATCAGAATTGGTTGATTCATCAATATTACATATTCCTGTAATATAAGATTGAATCAAACATGACCATTTCAATATGTAGCATTGTATGATCAGAATTGGTTGATTCATTAATATTACATATTCCTGTAATATAAGATTCAATCAAACATGGCCAATTTAATATGTAGCATTGTGTGATAAGAATTGGTTGATTCATCAATATTACATATTCCTGTAATATAAGATTCAATCAAACATGACCATTTCAATATGTAGCATTGCATGATCAGAATTGGTTGATTCATCAATATTACATATTCCTGTAATATAAGATTCAATCAAACATGGCCAATTTAATATGTAGCATTGTATGATCAGAATTGGCTTATTCATCAGTATTACATATTCTGTAATATAAGATTGAATCAAACATGACCATTTCAATATGTAGCATTGTGTGATCAGAATTGGTTGATTCATCAGTATTACATATTTGTAATATAAGATTAATTAAACTTGGCCATTTCAATATGTAGCATTGTATGATCAGAATTGGCTAATTCATTAATATTACATATTCCTGTAATATAAGATTCAATCAACTATGGCCATTTCAATGTGTAGCATTGTGTGATCAGAATTTGTTGATTCATCAATATTACATATTCCTGTAATATAAGATTGAATCAAACATGACCATTTCAATATGTAGCATTGTATGATCAGAATTGGTTGATTCATCAATATTACATATTCCTGTAATATAAGATTCAATCAAACATGACCATTTCAATATGTAGCATTGTATGATCAGAATTGGCTTATTCATCAGTATTACATATTTCTGTAATATAAGATTGAATCAAACATGACCATTTCAATATGTAGCATTGTGTGATCAGAATTGGTTGATTCATCAGTATTACATATTTTGTAATATAAGATTTAATTAAACTTGGCCATTTCAATATGTAGCATTGTGTGATCAGAATTGGTTGATTCATCAATATTACATATTTCTGTAATATAAGATTCAATCAACTATGGCCATTTCAATATGTAGCATTGTATCATCAAAGTTAGCGGATGCATCAATATTACATATTTCTATTATATTTCTGTAATGTAAGATTCAAATTTGTCTAGTCACATGTGAATGTAAATAAAATCTATACTGTGTTTTATTACATGGTAATGAATGTTTTTTCTATTGTGTCATAATGCTACAAATGATGCCATTGTATATTTTAAAACCATTTTCCACTTCTTTCGTCAGTCAACATGTGACTGTATTCTGACTTTGTTTCCATATATTAATTAAAACATAACATTTTTTTCATGGGTATTAAAGTCAGTTGAAAGATTTGTTACTCTGAAAAAAAAATTATAATTGAAATGACCAAGTCCAGCCTATATTTCATTTTCATGTATCCAGTAATATATTAATTTGCCCTCATGCCCATATGACAGAATGGCTTACTCCAACCTCATGCAGTCATTCCAAAAATGATCGTATTGCTTATATTCCTTTAAACGGTCAAAAATGAAATTTTGAAGTCAGACTCTTTTATGTCTCTTAAAAACAAAGATGTATATGTACAGAATTAAAAAATGAATTATTACACACACCAAATTCGAAATAAAAAAATTATGATAATTTCTTAGTTTCAATAATAAAGTCATATAAAACTATTCTAAGTGACTATTATTTTGTTGGTTTTAGCATTAATTACAGAAAAGGCAAATCTTTGTAAGAACTTGTCCGGTCGAGTGATAATATATCCTGGAAAAATGCTTATATGCAATCTGAAATCGTGGAACTTGATCCATGTTAGGAGGTTCGACGTTATGGAGGTTAGGAATTAACAACTGTGCGCTATTAACACTGAATAAATCCGAACAGAATTTTACATCATTTTAATACTAAGAAGACATATGCCACTGTTTTTCTAAAATCAAATACAATTTTATCATATCAACGTAGTTTTTCAGAAAATGGTGTAACAGAGGTTAGTTCCTTATATGAGACATTGAAAAATTCTATCTCAATATTGGATTTAAAGACATGATTTAAACATAGCACTGTCGTGCTGTTGTACAGCGTTGTTGGGAAAATTGTGTTGTGGCAAGACAGAATATAACCGAAAATTCGGGGCGGGGTGGGGTTCGATCTATGCATAGTCCGACGGATGGTTTTTTTTTTTTTTTGGAAAAAGAAACAATGTACCAAACCATGTATTGCTGAATTAAATGGTAGAAAATAATAATTTCATAAATATATGAAAAAGACAATCGGTAATTAAAATTTAAAAAAGTTGTACCGATCGTTTTGTCATTTCGGATAGAGAGAAAGTAGAGTTTTGCAGATCCTACCGTCGCTATGAGGGGTACATTCTAGCGGTTGTATGTAACTGGATCATTTGCTGTTAATCTGGGTTTTAATTAACTGCTGATTATCACTCACAATATTCCCGTTTCATGTTAATGGTGAAGTACAGTTGTTTTACCAGTTCCGAATTTTTACTACCGAATAATCTAAAATTTCAATCCCGTTCAATTAAAGGAATCGCAAAATAACTTTCTCAATTTGCTTAAACTTGAATGTATGGGCATTAATTGTTTAAATAATATAAACTTCAACCGCTTCCTAAATGTATGTGCAGGACAGGTCGACAGATGTCGGTGACCTAGTTTAACGATGTAAACAAATCGTGATCACGGAAATGCTTTTTTCAAGAAAACATACTACCACGTGTTTTGAGGACAGGTGTCGATATTTTGGAATCAGTAAACATTTGTATTATTACACCACATAACTTTATTTCCTCTGCTTGTGGATGACGTCTGCAGCAGCGCTTATATGAAACCCTGTTCGGAACTGGTAAATAGACTGTTTAAAATTTGTACACAACACTGTACGAATTATCTCCCTTTCACGAAAGTAAAATCTAATCGATAAACAGTTTAAAATATGACACAATTGCCTCAACATCAAAATACGTTTTCATACCTTCAAAATAAATTTAAATTTCCGTAGATTTCACGAAGAATTAATTAAACAACCTGCCGTTGCTGTTCATTTCATAAAAAGTTATGATTTTACATCGTAGGACGCAAACTTCTCGAACTATTTTTATTGTAAACATGAGATCAGTTCGCCAAATTGCAGAAATTATTAGATGCATCCAGTCGCAATATTTTACTAGATTCCGAAATGTATTCCGAAAATTATTCCAAATGTGCATATGTAACCAAATGCATTACCCGTCTCAGAATAACATATCTCACGATAAACAGATATACTTCTTTCACGCTCATTTACCAGGCGCACTATTTCCAGGTGTACTCATATCTTATAATTTCATAGCAAAGAAGCTCGATATCTTGGAAGAAAGTGACAGCAATGTACACGCGTCCACTATCGTGAACGCTGTACAAAAATTCCTATCTAATATAAAGTTTCCCCCTGTACTCTTAGGCCATCATTGTAATCTGAAATAAGTTTCATATCTTTATTGCTTTTAGTTATGAATTCCGCACGTAATGAAATATCTGTTACAGGTTAGGAATTTTTTCCGACACATGTAAAATAACCGGTTCAAAATTATGAATAATCACTTTTAGAAAATCTACTTGGTTCAAGACCCTATCTGATGTTAAGAAATGAATCTGATAGAATTTGTAAAATGGTTCCATTTAAAAACTATAATATCGGCTCTGAAAGTTTACATATTGCTATTGCAACATGCTCAAACATCACATTTTCCTTCCAGAATCTGTCTCCAAGGACAAGAAAAACCATAGTCACGTTAAACGCTACGATATTATTTTGGAATGACTCCATGGTATATTCTGCTGCATAGACTTTTGAAATTAAAAAATGTAGATTTGGTTTATATACTGTATGACCCATATTTTGTCAATTAAACAATTAAAAAATTCTGTAATATAAATGGCATTATTCATATAATACTGTGTTATATTTGATGTTTTAATTGCTGAATATACAAATATTCTACTGTAGAAATTTTAGAAATCTTTTTTTTTTTAAATAACCTTTTTCAACTTATAATTGATTTATTCATGTTAATTTAAAAAAAATTAAAGGGAAATAACCACTACAGAGAATTGTTACAAATGTATTAAATTATAGGTTTTTTGTATTTGAAAGGGAGATAACCATTATAGAAAATTGTTAAATTACAGTTTTTTGTAATACAAACATTACAAAGTAAAGAGAGATAACTCTAATTACTTTGTTATATTACAGATAACTGTAATATTACAATATTTAGTAAGTCCCTGGACTGGTACCACGGAGGTGGTATTAGAGGTTAAACTATACAATATATATCTATATACAATGGCGGTACACATATAACAAAATTATATTACAACAAAATATATATTAAAACGATTTACAATAATTACTCAGGATGATAGATATCAATAGATACATGTTATAAACAGGAAAAAAAGAAATAAAACTTGATATTTAAGTATAATATTTTAAACCCTCTTTTAGAAATTTGCATAAATTTAACAGTTCAACTTTATTTGTACTAGTCATTAACATTTGTAATTTTAGAATATTTGGTCTGATATAATATTTTTTCTTTATATATTTTTTTCTATTATTTTCAAAAAAGCTACATTCCAATAAAAAATGATACTCATCACCAATTCTGTTTAGATTACATAAATTACATGTTCTGTAGCTCCTTTCAACATTTGCCCATCTTCCCTTTTCAATTGGAAGAAAATGATGATGGTGTTGAAGTCTTAATCTGTTAATTAGTATCCGTAATTCACATACCTCCGCACACCTGTCAACATTACCGGATGACTCAATACATGACACGTACCGACAAACGACAAATGAACCCTTTTATGGTCAGCATCAATTGATAACATTAAGAATTTACAAGTATCGTTTTTATTAATTACACAAACTTCATCAAACTTATTCAATATACAAGATAATATCAAAACGTATAAACTTATAAATGAAATGTATGAATGTTAGATAATATTGTAAAAGTATTTAGAATGTGAATAAAAAAATTAAAATAAACTTTAACATTAAATATCTGTATGGTTTCAATAATTTTATCCGTTTTTTGGTTGTCATATTTTTTTAAATTTTGATTTCATAAAAAATGGCATATGAAATGGTAAACGATTCAATACTTTTTAGAAAAAAATCCCTATTTATTTCAAACGTTTTAACTAAAGTAACCAACCATTCCCTTATAAAGTTACTTTCCAAAATAAAATTTAAATAAAAAAATAACTAAATAAATAAATTGATAGACATGACATGATTTTTTTTTCACTGTGTGTCAATGAAAAAAAAAAGAAAAAAAGTAAAAAAAAAATGAATAAATAAAAATAAAAAATAAAATGAAGATTTAAAATATTTAAAGTGTATATTGATGCGGCATTCAAGGTCATGTTTCAAAATTTATTTATTTATTATTTATTTATTTATTTATTTATTTATTTATTTATTTATTTATTTAAATACTATAATGCAACCTTGCATCAATTAATCATTATTCAATTACATTGTTGATACTTATTGGGTCAAGATTACTTTTCAGTCTTATTTATTTATTTATTTATTTATTTTCAGACGAAACACTTTAAGAAAATAAAATATAATGTAGATACATTTATATGTATTACATATACTAAGTTTCATACTAGCACATGTATACATGTAGGTAATAGGGGAATGCCCCTGGCTTGCAGACGGTACACTTTCTTACCTCTAACCATAGAGAGTAATCAAGGGAGATAAAATTATTAAACTCCCGTATTGTGTCACTTTATCATAAGGTCAAGTTTTGCTAACACAGTGAGGATAAAAGCAAGTCCATAGATGGCGAGAAATCAATACAAAATCATGATAATGGCCTTAAATAAGTCACTTTTTAATATCACATGGTTGAGAAATTACATACGGTATTGCTGTTTAATGTAATGTAAAACAAATTTTTTGTAACATTTAAAAATGACAATGTAAAGTCAGCTCTTTGTCAATATTTCAATATTTCGGCTTTACAGCCTTTATCAAGACATTGATAATTTAGAAATCTACATTGTTCTACTACATTTCCAAGTCATATATCACAATGTTGTAGATTTCTAAATTATCAGTGTCTTGATAAAGGGTGTAAAGCCAAATACTGACAAAAAGTTGACTTTATATTGTCATTTTCAAATGGATTTTCCTCCTCAGGGAATAATATTAAGAAAGTTATATGTAACATTTAAATTCAAAGAGCCATATGTATACATGTATTACCAATACAGGGCCCCACAAATTGCCGAAATCAGCTAAAAATCACCCAATTGGCAAATAAAATGCCAAATTGAAAATCGGTCATTCGTTTTTTTCCCCAACAAACCTACTAAATTTTGTCTTGTCAATTGAGATTAGTTAACGGTCGAGTAATCACACAAGACTTTAAGATGAAGCCACATGTCTCAATATTGTCCCACAGGTGTAAAATCTGTGTAATAAGTAATCATTGACAGTGTATAATCAACACCTGAGTTAATCCTCTAATCACTAAATTACCAAGACCACATGTGTTCAACAAACAGTGTTACAAACAAAATCCAGTATGAGGCCCGTTTTATTTATGCCTTGTTTCATGGAGATGATTCAAACAGCGAGGTGGATCAATAGAGCTAAAAAGAATACCAAAATTAAACATTTGAACATTAGTGGGCTGTTATTTGAATCCTATTTGAATATTTGGCACCAAAGAGAAACTCCCCATCTGTTCTGGAACAGAGCTAGGTAAACCATGCGAGAAAAATGAAAATAATTACCTTACTATATATTCCTTATTCATAGGAAGACTGAATGACCTTTTTTTTAGCGGTGATCTTTACTGCCGAATGACCTTGTCGGCGTTTGTGGGGCCCTGTACCCATATATCATAATGCATATTGTACCGTGAGAAATGTTAATATGTATCACCATATACATTGTACATGTATATATAATCAAACGTGTCTATAAAAGCCACCTAAGAGAACCAGTAAAAGTTACTTCTATAGGCAAGAGGCCCTTATATACAGGTCAAAATAACATGAATAAAGAGCAATTGGGATACATTCTACTGGCCTTTATCAGAAGGTGGCCCTTTTATAGAGGTGGCCTTTAGGGCAGGTTTGACTGTAATATTATGGCATGGTTGTATTGTCCCAGCCTTAATAAGAGATATGTGAATCATACCTTTAATAACTGTGTTGTATTCATATTTCTATTATTCATATTGTAATGAACACTGCCACTTGTAAAACCTTCATGTATCTTCAACTTAATGGATAACAGACAATAAAATAAAACATGACAAAAATAAACAAATTCAGCCAATAAGTATCCTCCGATCATGGATATGAATAAACTTCAGCACACTGGTTTATTCAAACATCCAAAAACTGACTCTCTCGATACAAGTGAAAGAATCTTGAATGAAATCTAAAACAACATTTATTTGGTATGCAACACATTGCCTATATTCCTATATTATACCACATTAAATTTTGTTGGGGCATTGATATTTGTCTTTGTAATTTTTTTAATTGTTCAGAATAACAGTTTCCTATTGAAAACTTTAAAGGACCATAACTTTAAGAACAAGAGGCCCATGGGCCTGATACGCTCACCTGATAACTAATGGCTAGCTGATAGATTTAAAAAAACATAAATACTAAAACCCCAATGACTTTTTTCTTTACATCATAATGACTGTTGTATCAATACCTACAACATTCTAATATATGCCTATACAAAAAGTTAATAGTTTTTGAGATAATAAACCATTTCGGTATTGTTTCGCATCTGTGACCTTTGAACCAATGACCTTTTTTTATACATCATAATGACCGTTGTATCAATACCTACAACATTTTAATATACATGCCTATACAAAAAGTTAATAGTTTTCGAGATAATAAACCATTTCAGCATTGTTTCGCATCTGTGACCTTGACCTTTGAACCCATGGCCTTTCTCTATACATCAAAATGATTGTTGTATCAATACCTACAACATTTTAATATACATGCCTATACAAAAACTTTATAGTTTTCGAGATAATTAACTATTTCGGTATTGTTTAGCATCTGTGACCTCGACCTTGGAACCAATGACCTTTTTCTATACATCAAAATGATCAATGTATCAATACCTACAACATTCTAATATATATGCCTATACAAAAAGTTTATAGTTTTTAAGATAATTAACCATTTTAGTATTGTTTTGCATCTGTGACCTTGACCTTTGAACCTATGACCTTTTTCTATATATCAAAATGATCATTGTATCAATACCTACAACATACTAATATACATGCCTATACAAAAAGTTGATAGTTTTTAATATAATTAACCATTTTGGTATTGTTTTGCAACTGTGACCTTGACCTTTGAACCAATGACCTTTTTCTATACATCAAAATGATCATTGTATCAATACCTACAACATTCTAATATACATGCCTATACAAAAAGTTTATAGTTTTCGAGATAATTAACTATTTTGGTATTGTTTCGCATCTGTGACCTTGACCTTTGAACCCATGACCTTCTTCTATAAATCAAAATGATCGTTGTATCAATAACTACAACATTCTAATATACATGTCTATACAAAAAGTTTATAGTTTTCGAGATAATTAACCATTTCGGTATTGTTTCGCATCTGTGACCTTGACCTTTGAACCCATAACCTTTTTCTATACATCAAAATGATTGTTGTATCAATACCTACAACATTCTAATATACATGCCTATACAAAAAGTTTATAGTTTTCGAGCTAATTAACCATTTCGGTATTGTTTTGCATCTGTGACCTTGAACTTTGAACTCATGACCTTTTTCTATACATCAAAATGATCGTTGTATCAATACCTACAACATTCTAATATACATGCCTATACAAAATGTTTAAAGTTTTCGAGATAATTAACCATTTTGGTATTATTTCGAATCTGTGACCTTGACCTTTGAACCTATGACCTTTTTCTATACATCAAAATGATTGTTGTATCGATACCTACAACATTCTAATAAATATGCCTATACAAAATATTTATAGTTTTCGAGATAATTAACCATTTTGGTATTGTTTCGCATCTGTGACCTTGACCTTTGAACCCATGACCTTTTTCTATACATCAAAATGATAGTTGTATCAATACCTACAACATTCTAATATACATGCCTATACAAAAAGTTTATAGTTTTCGAGATAATTAACCATTTCAGTATTGTTTCACATCTGTGACCTTGACCTTTGAACCCATGTCTTTTTTCTATACATTAAAATGATTGTTGTTTCAATACCTACAACATTCTAATATACATGCCAATACAAAAAGTTTATAGTTTTCGAGATAATTAACCATTTCAGTATTGTTTCACATCTGTGACCTTGACCTTTTAACCTATGACCTTTTTCTATACATCAAAATGATCGTTGTATCAATACCTACAACATTCTAATATACATGCCTATACAAAAAGTTTATAGTTTTCGAGATAATAATTATAATCAGAGGTACAAAAAATTAGGTCACGAACTTTACAATCGACCTTGACCTCATTTTGAAGATACTAACAAGAAGATGTCAAAACTGAAAATCCCATGTCATTATCTGGTCAAATAGTCAAGTTATAACAATTTGAAGCTATTTTACGATTTTTTCAAAATTAAACGCAAAAACGCGTAACCTATTTTTTATCCGAATTTCACAAAATGAACAAACTATAGGCTTAAGACCCTAGAGAAGCCAAATATCACATCAGATTTTTTCTCCAATCAGTACTTTCGGAGAAGAAGATTTTTAAGATTTTTGCACCCCTAGGTCACCTTGACCTAGTTATGGTAGCCATAGCAACGCCACGAACAAATCTGAATTGCACCAGCCCATATATACTTCTGACAAAGTTTCATTAAAAACTGTCCAGTAGTTTCAGAGGAGAAGTCGAAAATAGGTGTTAACGACGCACACACGCACACACGCACGCACATACACACGCTGCGCTATGCCATAAGCTCACATGACCTTCGGTCAGGTGAGCTAAAAATGGCAAACAAACTTAGGATTTAAAGATTTACATCTTTAAAAATATAAATATATAATACATAAAAATATGCAATTGGACAGCTATTAGATCATATAACCTACCTCTGCTATTTCAAATCCTAATCCAGTCATTACTGACGAGTCATCAGGCCATTTTGTACGTCTGTAAATGCCATTTACTCTGTTAATGATTCCAATCTAAATAAATCAGATAAATTGTAAATATCAAAAAACAACAAATGTTTTGTTTTTCAAAACTTGAAATATGCATATTTAGAAACCACAGATTGAAAGTAGACGCGTATACGGTCATGCAGACACACCACGAAATCACAAAAAGTGGTCTGTCTGTAAGATACAAACAATGCTTCCATAGTAGCAGGAAGTGTGAGGATTGTAAATCTTAATTATGAACTGAACTTTATATTGGTATATACTAATGTAGTTACTTGCCTCAGGATACATAATCGAATGTGCAAGTAGAAATAAAATATCAGTTTTTTGGGTTTTTTGTTGTTGTTGTTTTTTGTTTTTGAAAATCAATTTATTTATTTTTATGTAATTTTAGTGATGTAAATTAAAAACCTCATTATAATGCCTTCAATAACTTTGTAACCTCACAAAATACAAAAACCCATTTCTTCTGTGTCTCTCTGTTTTATGCCAAACCACAGTACTTATTCAGTCAGGAGTTTTATGTTCAGTGGTCCAAATATGTATTTGTCTTTTATCTATCTTAATCTACTCTTGTCTTAATTGGCTGTTGCAATAGTACATGTATTGTTCTTGTTTATGTCGCCAAGTACAAATTTTTCAGTTTTTGATATCTTTCTTCTATCACCTACTATATAGTTAGCAGTTGTGTGAGTATTTCCTCCTCCAACATGTTTATGAAATAAATAATCAGCTACAACAAATAAACTACAGGTGTCATGGGATCCTAAATCTTCAAAAACTTGACGTTTTACACGGTCTTCATCTAGAATAGAAAATATTAATTATACAGTGTAACCTGTCTTTACTGACCACCTAAAGGAACAGGTAAAAGTGGTCTATATGTATGGGGAGGTGGCCCTTATATATAGGCCCAGACTGTAATGTTAAAAAGACAAGAGCTTTTGACAAATGGAACCTGAGCAAAAAAAACATGAATAAAATGAATCCTAAGTAACATGAAAATGTGTCTAAATTGAACCCCAAGTAATATGAAAATCTGTCCAAAGTGAACTATATGTAAAACTTAAAACCTCACTTAACTAATTATTTTAATCAATACATTTATAGGGTCCTTAACAGTCTTTCCATTCCAACTTTTTTTTTTTTTTTTTTTTTTTGGTTTTTTTTTTTGCAAATTAAACATTACTTGTCCTAAGGATGCTAGATAAGACATGATTAAGGTCTACTATCTATACATGTACCTTTTAACAAGATTTTCACCAATTCCTCCCTTATATTGTGCAAAGGGAACACCATCTTCATTTGTGAATGCTAGTTTAAACCCATTCACAAATACATCAGCCATGTAAATGCCAAATATAATCTATGTAAATGTTTCTATATATAAATCACCCTTAATTACTTTCTTGCCAAACCCCTTCAGGGGTAGTACAGAAATTTGGACTCAAATTTAAGGACTTTTTATGGTCTTTTCAGGGTCTTATTTGCAAATTAAAAGCCTAATCAGAAAGACAATTTTAGCAAAATAAATATTGGTGAAAAGACAATTAAATCAATAAAACAATTACGTGTCCATAGTAACGACATTTGAAGTGGATAAGGTTGAAGTTGGGCGTTCTGAAGGGCCAAGTACTTTTAAATTGCTCATTTCAATGTAATTTATAAACAAATTTATTTATTTATATCAGTCTATTTGCAACCACTTAATATCAAAATACAGACACCCAATTGGCCAAATTCAAGGGCTTTTGAGGGCCTTCGGGATAAATTCAAGGGCTTTTTAGGGTCACTTGTTTTTAGAGTTTTTTAAGGGCTAACTTCAAAATTTAAAGACTATTTCAGGCCTGTGCGAACCCTGCCCTTTAATGCCAAGATCTGACAGAACGAATGGTGGCACAGACTCAAGCTTTAACTGTACATGAAATCATGTAAAATATAATATGAGTCAATAAATAACACATAAAACTTATAGATGAAAATGTAAATTATTTTACCATGATTATCGTAAGACACTTCAAAATCTGTACGAGTTAATTCATCGTCACCAGTTTGTGTGCTATGCTGATCACAAAAACTTTCTCTACAAAACAAAAATATACATGTATACAATATGCAATAATAAGTCATCTTCTAAATCATGTTGGAGAGACATGGTAAAAATTGATCAATGGTTAGTTCCACAAAAGTTGCATCATTTATTTTGAAGTTTGCAATTAAAGACATCAACAAATGTGCCACCAACAAAACAGAGTTCCATTGCTCACTAACAACTTGACTTGTCCTCTATCTATGACGTCACATGGATAAACCCTCTATTTGACAAACAGCTGATGTGGAAGTAGTTTTTGTTCAGTCTTCATCGATATCAGTCTGGTAAAGCTGCTTAGGAATAGTTTGAATCTTGTTACATGGAAGCGTGTGGCCTAGTGGTTAAGGAGTTGGACTCATGATTCGAAGGTCGTGGGTTCGATCCCTGGACCGGGCGATGTGTTGTGTCCTTGAGCAAGACACTTAATTTCACGTTGTTTCAGTTCACTCAGCTGAAAAATAAATGAGTACCAGCAAACTGCTGGGGGTTAACCCTGCGATGGACCGGCGTCCCATTCAGGGGAGAGTCTTGTACTCTCAGTCGCTTAACGCCACGGAAACCGGGATAAGCTCCGGCCTGATGGGCCTAATGGCTCGGGACAGACTTTAACTTTAACATTGAACTTAGATATCTCTCTATTATTTGCATATAATGAGTCAATTTATTTTAGTCTGTCTCAACGTAACATTCCAAAGACCTGATAAATTACCTTTCAATTCCATTAAATATGAAACAGAATTTAAATCTAAAATTTTAAAATGAGATTGATCAATTGATTGCATGGGGTTTTACATCCAAGTCAAGAATATTTCACTTAAATTGAGACATCATCAGCAATAGGTGAAGTCCTTTGCAGGGCATTCAGGGTAATGTTACAGGGAGGGTTCATTAATGTGTCAAACCTACTGTGATATGGGCAATCAGTTTAAAGGTCTCTTCAGAAGGATATCATGACTTTTATTTCTAAATACAGAGTGCTTGGAAAAAGAACAGGCAATACCTAATTTCAACCCAGACAGGGGTTCTAACCCCAATCTCCCACAACCAGAGCATCATAAGAGAAAGTTACCTGTGACCAGCAACTTTGCTATTTGTGTCCCAAATAACATCTGATTTGCGATAAACTATCAAACTATGGTTTACAGATTGTTCCAGAATTCTCCAAGATGGCTGGAAAAAACACAAACACAAACATTTAAAAAATTCCATACCATGTAAGCCAAGAAAACATACTAGTACTAGCAATTTTGTTACAAATTTTAATTAGTACATTCTGCTTTCTTGATTTAGGGACTATAAAATACTGTGGAGATAAGTAAGATGGTAAAGCTACTGCAGAGCTCCAACTTGTGAATAAATTACTTCAAAATGGGACCAAAAATGATGTGATGGTGACCAAAAATTACCAATTTGAAAGAAAACATATTTTCAGTGATTTTGTCACAAATTTTAATTAATACTGGTACCCTATGCCTTTTGGGCTGAAAATGAGACCCCATTCCCAAGGTTCAAAACTTGTTTTGTTCTCAAATATTTTGATGCATTTTTCCAAATGGAATATATGGGGTACAAACTTTTATAACTTTACATTTCTATTACATTTTCTTGTTCCCATTAGATTTTTTAAATCAAAACTGCATGGAATGATGCTGGTTTTCCCAATCCCATTTTGAAGGTCCAGGGTCCAGTTCCACTAGAACTTCCATAAAAGCTGACTTAAAGCCCTACAAAAGTTTTGTCATTGAGTCATGACTGTTGACCAATGCACTTAAATTTGGTATGATACACACTTTACATTTGTGATGATTCGATAAAAAAAATCCATAGACATGTAATACGTGTATATGGAGCAGATATAGTATTGAGTCAAACATACAGACACTAGGACAAACAGACAGACAGACAGGTAAATTCCTATATGCCAAACTAAACTTTGTTTGCCGGGGGTATAAAAATGGGATATGACAGTCCTTATACCTCTATGACATATATATCTTCTGTTGTACTAATACTGGCACTTAACAAACCATCTTCCCAGTGAGCTTCTATATGAGAATTTTTGTCTCCTACAAAAAACAAAAACAAATAAAACATAGGGTTTTTTTTTTTTTAAATTACCACATCTATTTTGACACGCTTAGTTACTGTCTTGCTGCAAGAATGACTGATTAATTGGCTGATTAAATGGTGTTTTACATCCCCATGCAGAATATTTCACTTACATATATAAAAACAACATCAGTTAAAAGTGATTGGAAGAAATTTTTACCTTTGCAATACACTCAAGGCAATGTGCAGGGAGGGTTCTTTAAAGTGCCATGCCTGCTGTGACAAGGGACATTGGTTTTAAGGTCTCTTCAGAAGGATCCTATGATTCTCATTTCTAAATGCCAAGTATTTGGTGAAAAAACAGTCACTACCTATTTTCAAGTCTTGGTCAGACACTGGCCAGGGTTCAAACTCCAATCTCGCACATGCAAAGTGAGCAATCAACCATCTGAGCTACTGTAGTGGCCCCTACTGCAAGGAGCAAGGTAATAGGATTTTACAAACCAGTCAAGATATTTTCACTAGTTCTGAAAAGTAGAGGAAACCAGAGTATCTGTAGAAAGCCAACAATCTTTGGCAAGCAAAATGATACATTAGGATCTATAAATCTGGATGGTGAAAAACGCTGTGATACTAAAGAAAGAGGCAAAACACTTAAAATATTAATTGTTCAAGTGTATGTGAGGGTATAATAATGTATAAAACAGACCTTGCAAGTTACCAG
Source organism: Anadara kagoshimensis (assembly GCA_021292105.1). NCBI lineage: Eukaryota > Metazoa > Mollusca > Bivalvia > Arcoida > Arcidae > Anadara > Anadara kagoshimensis. The sequence goes on along the minus strand of CM037870.1, from coordinate 15,956,961 downwards.
TTAAGTAAACATTTTTATCTACTTCTTCCTTCCTTGTATTTCCTTTACCATCCACTACAGTCAATTTAAAACCATTACGTAAAATAGTTGATTGTTTTAATTCTAGCTGAAATTCCCTGAAACATATATATATTTACAAAGATGTATAAAAATTTGTATACTTTAACAATCAATGATTCATGGGTCTAATAGTATTATACAGCATCATTTTTAAAACAGTGCTTCAATCTTACAATGTCCCATTCTTTAGGGCTCTCATTGGGCAATATTTGGGGCTGGTATTTGGCCCCAGTCACAACTAAAAATCGGTGTCTTCACATTTATCCAACATTCCATATTTTGATATGGGGAAAGGTAAATTCTATGTTGGATAAATGACATCAAAGGAAAATGGGAACAATAGGTTGGCTTGGGTACTGTGAACATGGAAATTCATACCTTTACCTTTTTGAAGATTAAATATACCTGGCTCTAGTTTCATAATAATTCTTTTACTAAGATTTTCCTTAATTTAAATCTGGCAAAATTGATACATTAATGATTTTGGTAAATTTTAAAATACCCTGGAGTTTAATTTGTGATTTTGAAGATCACATAAACCTTTGTCAAAAATGTTTATTCTATGTTCCAACGACTGTCAAAATTCGCTAAATATAAGTTTAGGAAAATCTTAGTAATGGAATGATTGTGAAGCCGGGTCCCTTGTAAAATGAAAACTGAAGTTTTATTTTGAATTGTTAATTTATTTATTGATTTATTTTTTATTGTTTTTAAAATTTTTTTTTTAAAAAATCCAACTTAATTATTTTGGAAAAAATATCAAAAATATTATAGGAAGAAAATTCAAAATAACTTTTATTTAAAAAAAAATATCCAAATTATGCTCCATTTCAGAACCAAAAAAAATCCAATTGGAAAATATACAAAATATTCTCCATTTTGGAAAAAAACATTGCAAGAAAGGAACCTTATTGGAAAAAATCCCAAATATGCTCTACTTTGGAAAAAAAGATATTCCAAGAACATAACCTTTATTAAGTATATATTTTATTTTTCCATTCGGTTAAAGCATCAAACAGGTGTCACATTTTTAACTGTAACATCATTTTTAAAACCACTATTACTTTGTGATATTTTTTTAAGATACGCATGAAATTCAAATGATTAAGCAATATAATCAATTTCTCAATCAATCCAACCTCTAATCACTCCATGGTGGAAAATATATGAAAGAATAAATTAATGAATACATTTGAGAAAAATTCATATTTATTTGTCAAAAAGTTACGTTATCAAAATTTAGTTAGGTAGGGAAAAAAATTTAATTACTAAAAAGTGACATATTTATTCTTATTTATAGTTATTTTAAATCTCAATTAAGAATAAATATAATTATTCTTTAATATAACTTTATTGAAATTTATTAAGGTAGGAAAAAAACTTGAATTTCTAAAATTTAACATATTTATTCAATATAAGTTAAAATTTTGGCTATTTTAAACTTTCAGTAAAAATATGACATGTTATTACATACTTTTTAATTAAAGGCACTTTTATTCTGGTAGGGGAAACTAACTGATCACACTACAGGTAAAAAATATCTTAAAGCAATGGTGCGTAAACCCAATGTTGGATAAGTGTGAATAGTGATTTTTCAAATGTTGGATAAACGTGAATGAACCTTTTCACAAGTTCAAAAAAAAAGACTTTAAAAACTGACTATAATGGGGTGAAATCAATCAAAATCAAAATAAATTCATGTCAAAAATCAATCTGGAAACAAGCACAACTAATTTATATTAGTTTTAGGTTAAATATGTTTCATGCGTTTTAGATTTACATTTTATTACAATAATTTCTTTTTCACAATTTTGGCTATTTGAATGGTTATTTTCAAAGTTAAAATTGAGAGATAGCTCTGATGTGGAAGCAATAATGCACATGAAGGTAATTCCATATACCCAGCTCCACATTTACAGTGATGGGGGTGGGGGGGATAACAAGGGCTATCAAAACAGCAGCTTAGCTTGCATGAAGATTAAGTATTTTATATACCATACCTGCCAAAAGATGCAAACCAGACTTCATGTAAATGGTCTCTGGGATTCAAACTAGCACTTCTCTTGATTCTTGAATAGATATCCGACCTCTTCAAGGTTTCAAAGTAAGCAAGTCTTTTCCTTGCTTCTCCTAAAATATGAATGAGAGAAAAAATTCATAAAGCAACAAAATTATGACACAAATAAGAAAAGTATTATGTATGATAAATGTTGTTTGTTTTGTTTGAATTTTTCGGAAGATTAGGTGGATTTCAAAAACTATCCGACCTGGGGGAAAATGAGAAATTTCTTTTCTTTATACTTTAATTAATATGGCTGATGCTGAGACCGTTAAGAATTTAAAGCACAGCCAACAAAGTTCTATGACAGAAGCTTTTATTCAAATTTCAGCATAGGCCAAATGCAGATTATTTACTAGGTCAAACCTTTTGAAACTTTAATCTACTTTTCTATATTCCTTAGGAAAAATATGGAAATAATACGAAAATTTAAGTTACAGACATACACATTCTCTGTTTTTACACTGTTAACAGTGGTGCACCAGATAGTGGCAGAATCTCCGGAAAGAAAATGATCTCACGTCCTGTTTCATTCGAGTTTCAATATGACGACGTATTGCGGGAAAATTCATGTGAATTTGACACAAATTTAAAGATGGCAAATTTCTTTTCTTTTTTACTTTAATTATCACTAAACTGATGTATTTATAGCTAATTATAAAGTTATAAAGTCCATGTACATGTATATTATAAAATACAGGTATAAAAAATACAGAGTAATAACACATTATAACCACTTTATTTATAATTTATCACTGTAGCAGGACTGAGCTACTCAGCTAGTCGTAGTATTGTTGTGTTGTGTATACTATATACATGTAGTAGATATAATAGAATGATTTACTGCCAGACTTTCTGGTCCGGATCTTTTAGCCTTGTGGTAGAACGCTCGCTTTTCACCCGGGAGGGCCGGGTTCGATCCTCAGCCAGGGCATTCGGTGAGGAAGTGGTTTTTTTCTGGTGTTTCCTCCCTCCTGTTACATCACTAAACTGGTGTATTGAAGTTATTCCAACTGTTATATAGCACACATATATGAAATAAGCATACATGGCAATAACAAATAATAAGGGCAATAACCATTCTCATTCTGAAATTTTTTCCTACTTTTATCAGAGTTTTATAAATATTTATATTCACTATAATTTCATTCATTTTAAAAATCAACCAATTTTTAACTTTCACATTTTTAAAACTTAACACGCACTTGTGCACATATATTAATTTTTTGTGGTCAAATAACTAAAGAATACGACTATTTGTTATCTGGGGAATGTTATGTTTTGGATTTAAAAGAATGTGTTTTGGTGTTATGTAAGCAAATACCCGAAGAAAAGTTTTGAAACACAAAATTGAAAGTTTCTTACCCCAGCAGACACTTGTTATAACAAATACTGCCAGACATAACGCGATTTTTCTCATGTTTTTTCATCTGACATGACTTTTCTAGCAGATTATTTACAGTAGCAATTAATCCAGGGATAAATACTTCAAAATCATTATCACTAATCAGTTGCTAATAATAATACGGAAGTCGAACGGAAATTACCGCGCCTAATCAAAGGGGGACAACTTCCGACTTCCGCACACCTGCTCAGGTGGCTCATGGACATAAGCTGTCTTGATAACCCTTTTATAATTTTATCATGTATGGATTCTACACACGTCGTCTAAAAATCTAAGGTGGGATTTTTTTTAATTTGGCTGCATATAATTTTAAAATTTTGGAAACTCTAGAACAAGACTGATTAGTTATGATTTTAATCCATTTGAAAAACCATCTCTGGATTGATTGAAGCTGTTCATCCAGTGGGTTGCTTATATTGTCGAGTATTTATATACTTACATTGTGTAGCTGCTTATCCTGATATGGGATGGTAGGTTACATCCTCTCTTCCGAATTATCCTTATACGAGACATATATTATTGTGACATACCTCTTTTTATTCTATTCTTTTGTTTGGTCTGTCGACATTGATTATATTTTTTTGGTATTCAACTCATTATATCATTACATTGTTGGGGGGGGGGCTAAAGCGAGCGCTTCCGGATCACAGCGCCACTCGCTCCTAGGTTCGCGTTCCACTTGGAACAGATTGTAGTGTGAGAAGTTTAGTTTACCAAAGGCCGATGGGAACTCCGGTTTGCTCCACCACCCTTGAACTGACCCTCTCGATATAAGTGAAACAATCTTGAATCGGTCGTACATCACCATTACTCGACTCCGCTCTCCTGACATTGTTGAAGGAGAACGGTATTCCTAAAATAATTCTAGCGTAGCGTCTTCAGAATCACTTAATACATGTACATGTGTTTATAGATAACACAAATATAAGACGACGTTCTTGTGAAACTATTTTTGTCAAAAGGTGTAGAATTTGATTTCGCATATTCCCGGAACTAGTAACGTCATTAATATTCTTTCCAAGATTCCATACATATTGTACATACATTATTGGGTTAACATTACTCGGTTGGCTAAAGAACCAGGCCAGTTTACATAGTTAATTATTATAATGTAATACTTTAGAGGTTTTGGGTTCGAACACATGAGCCATTTAAGTCTAAAATACTGCTTCCTCGCCTTGGACTCAGTATTAGGAGTGTAGCATATCGACTGCTTCGCACGTTCTTAATATATTTTGAGTGGGGGAGTGACATACTAATTCTGTGAGCTACCGCCTTAAAGTCTCGCTGAGTTCACGATGGTGCAACGCAGATCACAAACCACACTCGCACATCTTACGCATATAGGATCTTGTACTTAGGTATTAAAATCTTGCTCTCGTCGCAAACATTACTGAAAGATTGCTGATGCAAATTAAACAACATTAAAACAACAACAACAACATCTTTAGAAATGAAAAAAAACAAACAAACAAACAAACACTACCATTAGTAAACATACAATTTTATTGCAAAATTCTTAGAATTTATTTAGAATATATACATATCAACTTCCCTCTCATTTCACTAGAGAAAAACGAATGACAAATAAATAAGTTATTTAAACTCCTCGTTCATGACAGCTGGAACGTTGGACTGAATGATCAAAGTTGACGAACAGAAATCATGCAATACACGCATTTCCACATCCTTCGTGTTTCTCGCGCCTATATCCGCCTTTCTACATGTAAACAATCACTGTCACCGCATACCCGTAAACATCATCATGAAACCGATACATGGCCATCTGCAAAATAGATAGCAAAATGTATTAAAGTAGAGAAAAATGGAATTTTTTCATGAACAAGAACCATAATGATGCAACTACATATACAGTCTAAAAGCGTATTATCTCCAGTCTAATTGGAGATTTTTATCTAACGGGTACCACAAGGTTTGCCATCAACAGTCTCATTTCTGCATAATAAGCTGTTAAAGCAAGGTTGGCAATTTAGAAATGCTTAGATAGGTTCATGTAAAAGAACTGCTTATTTGTTCACGTGAAAAAACTGTTTTTTTAGGTTCACGTGAAAGAACCACTTATGAGTTCATGAGAAAGAAGTTCAAAGAAATGCTTTTGAGTTCATGTGAAAGAACTATTTATTGGTTCAAGTGAAATGTACACAGTGGATCACATTTTAAAGCGGATTTCATAATTTTATGATCCGCCAAACAGTCTTCATGAAATTGAGACGCAACATCTACTTCATTGGACAAATCTTTAGTACGTTTTCCATCAATAGGTCATTTTTGTTAAAATGATGTAAGTGGAGTGTGAAGGCGTGTAGAAAATACTTTTCTCGTATACTTACAACTGCATATACTTGCGTTGTAGGATGTGTCATCTGCCATATGAAATCTTGAGTCTTTTCACTACAATAAAGAAACCATAGAATTTTAATACATTAAGTGACTACTGTATTTCCATAAATTGAGTGCACATGATTTTTGTTATTTATTTCTTTTAATTGAAAATGTTTCCAATAAATTATCAATCAAATGCATTTAAAATGCACTGACCTAACCAAAATATATTTTTAATTAAAACCATTATTGTTCGGTTCTCTTGTACATTGAGAAATTTTGCAAAAATTTTGGAAAATTGGTCACGTTTATACACCAAATGGGCCTCATTCAAAGTTACATCCGGGTATTTAGGGTCAGGTAGGTCATAGTTGTTCGGGTTTTTTTTCAGGTGTGACCATCTTGAATATTCCAATTATGGCATAACGTATATAGTTGTTCCAAGTCAGAAGGTACAGAAGGGATAATTTTGACAAAGTCATATTTGTTGTTTTGTTAAAAAATTCAAAAATTGCTCTATGTACAGAATTAAGTTCACTTTTTACTGAATGAAAAATATTTTTTCCTATTAGGTCAGTATATTTTGTATTAAGTTTTGACAATTTTTTGTTAGTTTGTTGGAAAATACGACTTAATTCTTGCATTTTCTATGTGCACTGAATTACTGGAAATACAGTAGTGCTTAGTGACAAATAGACATGGAGAGGAACAAGGATGCTTCCTTTATACCCGTATTGGTATACTGGTATATTGAAAAACTTTGTTTACGGCGATGGTGTGTGTGTGTGTGTGTGTGTGTGTGTGTGTGTGTGGATGCTGAGATTATTTTGGTCATTTGTATTTTAAGAGTACAGACATGTCGGAAGTTTAACACTTAGCCAATGAATTGTTGCCGATTTAGTAGCTCATCTCAGCTCTTCTTTTGCTATATCTCGACAGCTTTTGTCTATCAATCGATAGCTTTTAGCGGGCCACTAGCTATCTATATATCGGCCACGCTAAATTATCCGCCTTAACAATGGTATGATATTTTATTGTACGATAGTACATGTAGCAATATCAACTAGAACTGTCTCTTAAGAGCCAAATACCCCCCTCCCCCAACATTTTTAGTTTTCCCGCGACCTTAACCTTTCTGATATGACCTTGGTTCAAGGTCATGCCACAACGTTTGACCTGTGAAGTTTATGACAGTCGTCCAAAGCTTTGATGAGATATTTCTCGGACACGATTTTACACGGACAGACAAACATGGTGATTCCTATATATCCCCATCAAACTAGTTGGGGGAGGGGGGGGGGGTATAAAAACTAACATACCATCTTCGGACTACATTTCGGCCACTCGACAGACCAACTTTGGCTCCTTTTTCTTAGCTCATGTGTTAAACTTTTGGTAGGTCTGTACTGTAAGGCGTTAGTGTTGTGTTTTTTAAAGTGTACATAGTTCAATATTTAATTGTATGAATGTTTACAACTCTGCATGCCATTTACATACAATTCTATATTAGGACTTAAGTATTTAAAGTGTTTTCATTTTAGATACACTAAATTGAAAAGGTAACTTAATCGAATAAAAAAACCGTAAATATTTGTGTGGAATTATGGCTCAAGATTCTTTAACCTATGTCAAGACGAATGCCAGGAGAAAGCCATCGATCTATGGCAAGCGAATTGTTTACACTAGGATCTGTCTCGAGCAGGATTCGAATTTAAGCTATAATAGGTATTAATCGTGTTTCCTAAAAAGTTGAAAATGAATAACACACACAAACACACACACACACATTGTCATATACACATACAGAGAGAGAGAGAGAGAGAGAGAGAGAGAGAGAGAGAGAGAACTGAATTTCTCAGTAAGAGTACAGTGATATGCAGGAATGGTTTCATAAACGCCTCAGTCAAAATTCTTTTACTTATATCGAGACGGTGTGTTCTTAGATGGTGGAGAAAATCGGAGTGTCATACACTGGTGAAATGACAAATTTTCTCACATTTAGACTTGTCCGAGTTGGCGGCGAGAGCTACTGCGCATGATGAAACGTGACGTGCCCTTTACATCTCTCGAGAATTGATGCGCACCCCACCCCAGGTACCAGTACAAAAAGGCCACATGTATACAACAACAAATTGTCCATGAATGATCAAATTGTGACACTTATGTATGACATAAATTCACCATAAACTGAAGCTCTCAGTTTGTATAAGCTTTATTTTATTAAAATTTAAAATAGTACATGACAATACATGTAGTTATAAACCTTGACATTTTTTGGAAGGGAGACTTTAAAAACCTTTTTAAAATACAACAACATAATTATTTAGTGTAATATGATCAATTAAAACCTTAACAATGGTGTGATTTGAAAAAAAATAAGGGGGAGGGGGGTTAATGGCCCTATCTAGATTTTACTCTTAATAAATAAGTAATACTCACGTGTATCTTGTACAGATTCCGTTATTTTTAAATTAGAATATCTGATTACAATAATTGAACACACAAAAATCAACAAAATTCCCCAAAAATGGACATTATATAAAATGTTCCTGGGATTTCTGTAGTAATTCGAGTTACTTAGTTCCACCATTATGTTGAGTATGATTATGAGGACCTTAAGGTTATAAACGTCTGGTTAATTTGTCAACCATAACAATTAAACAACTGAAATAATAAACTGCATTATCTTCTTGAGAGATTGTGTATTTAGATCAGCTTGTCTTTTATTTGTATCACAGAAGTCATAGACAAACAATATTGACCTGTCCGCTTGACCTTTTATCTATAAGGCTCTACCACTTCATAATGGGTAATGGTAGGATTCGCAGTTAATAATATGTTCACTATGTACATGATTAGTGTTCTCATTATGTAGACAAAATAAACCCATGCCATCCCAATACATAAATGCATTCGTCCATAATAAATATTTAAATTAAAGGTCAACTGCACAGGTCAAAGTTGTTTGTTTATAATTTTTTACAGTGCTGTCTAAAGTTTAACACTAAACTGACCGAATTAACAGCTCATCTCGGCCCCTCGTTACCTATATCTCGGCAGCTGCTATATATCTCTCTACAGTTTCTCGGCAGCTGCTATATATCTCTTGACAGTTTCTCGGCAGCTGCTATATATCTCTCTACAGTTTCTCGGCAGCTGCTATATATCTCTCGACAGTTTCTCGGCAGCTGCTATCTATCTCTCGACAGTTTCTCGGCAGCTGCTATATATCTCTCGACAGTATCCCGGCAGCTGCTATATATCTCTCTACAGTTTCTCGGCAGCTGCTATATATCTCTTGACAGTTTCTCGGCAGCTGCTATATATCTCTCGACAGTTTCTCGGCAGCTGCTATATATCTTTCGACAGTTTCTCGGCAGCTGCTATCTATCTCTCGACAGTTTCTCGGCAGCTGCTATATATCTCTCGACAGTTTCTCGGCAGCTGCTATATATCTCTCTACAGTTTCTCGGCAGCTGCTATATATCTCTTGACAGTTTCTCGGCAGCTGCTATATATCTCTCGACAGGTTCCCGTCAGCTGCTATATATCTCTCGACAGGTTCTCGGCAGCTGCTATATATCTCTCGACAGTTTCTCGGCAGCTGCTATATATCTCTCTACAGTTTCTCGGCAGCTGCTATATATCTCTTGACAGCTTCTCGGCAGCTGCTATATATCTCTCGACAGCTTTTCGACCACTAGCTATCCATATCTCGGCTACTCGGCAGCTGAGCTTCGATTCCTTTTTGTTATTTTCGACAGGTCTGTACTGTGATTGCATCAGATAATAGGCCGAATTATCTGTCTTTATGATGGTATGTTTATTTTTTTTTTAATTGCCACTATCGATATATAAAATACCATACCATAGTTAGGGCAGATAAGTCAGCCTAATCACAAACGATCTGTTAATAATTATATGGTGTCATGAATGAAATCACGTAATCAAAGAAGTACATGAAAATAGTATTTAATTTATGTACTTCTGGTTATGGTTATACAGTACCGACTTGTCGAAAGTTTAACTAACACTAAGCTAATAAACTAGTGTAGAATAGGCAGCTCATCTCGGTCCCTCATCAGCTACATTATATATCGACAGTTTCTATCTATTTTTACCACTGCGGTTACTCAGTTGGTAGAGAGCTCGCTCTGTAAGTGGGTGGTTGCGGGTTCGAACCCCGACCGAGTCTGACCCAAGACTTGAAAGTGGGTATTGACTGTTCTTTCGTTAAGTACTCGGCATTACGAAATGAAAATCACGGTTTTTTCGTATGGGAACTTAAAATAAACTAGTTCCGTTGTCGCAATAGGCTTGGCACAATATAAAGAACCCTGCTGTATAATGCCATCAGCGCAACGCACAGGCAATATCTCTGCACCTTCTCATATAGCTGACGACGTTTCGATATAAGTGAAATATTCTGGAATAGGACGTTAAACACCATTAGTTACCTCAACTCGGAAGGTTTTTTACCATTAGTTATCCACATTTTGGCTATTTCGAAGACGAGATTCGAATCATTTTCGTTACCTCAGTGTTAAACTTTCAACAGGCCCGTATTGTATTTTTAAATTACAGAAACAAATGATGCAGAGGAATTTCAACTACATGTATATACGTGTGTAACAAAAATGTATAGTTTAGCCGTCATGCACATATGCACTTGTATGGAGCACCAGTATTAAGCAATAATTATCAAGTTGTTATTAAAGAACAAAAGAGGAAAATTCGGTCAGTGATCACATGTATATATTGTTTAAGTTTAAGCAACATGTTTTGAGCTGTTGTTGATGTGTCGATGTCATAAATCGGGAAATTTTTGCGTTGACGACAAGCTATTTTTCGTGAAAATCGTAATTTTAAGATATTTGCGTACTTTTATGTTCGAGTCGTCGGATGTTGGATATGGCGAATCATATCAAAATGAAGTATTTGCGGAAGTTAGATTTTCGCTTCTTGCAAACATCGCGAAATTTACGCAAAAATAAAATCATTCGGCATACAAAAAATTCCCAATTAACAGTAATATACTTAATAATATTTTCATTTATAATTGTTGGTTAATTAGTTTAATAACTCTTTGTAATTTAATTAAATAGATTTTCGTAATCATATAAAAAGTCGACACATTCGAACAAATTACTTATAAAACTAGCTCAAATCTACATATCAGTTCATGCGTATGCTTGTACATGCAGTTACACGACTGCACAAACAGTACCAACCGCATATATCTGATTCTTACTTCCTCATAAAGTCTTCAGTTTAAAGTAGAGAAATACATTTAAATATTTACAAATAAATAGTAGGTATGACATCTTGCGTTAATTTTTTGTGAGTGAGCCAATCGGCATTCAGCTATTTGTGACTAGAAAATGTTAAAGTTACAAAAGTGTAAAAAAAAAAATTATGTAAAATTAAACAGAAGATTATATATACTGGTTCATGTCTAAATCACAATTCCAAAAGCAACGTTTGAAAAATGACAAATAAATTTGAACACTTGAACTTCCACCAGGGAAGTGAGGCCGGGTGTTCCGGAAGAGCAAATGCATGTACCTCCTGTTTAGCTAGCTAATTTAGCCACATGTGTAATTAAAACTGAGGATGAACTATAGGACGTCAAATATATCCAAAATGATTTTGGATACATAGGCATCATACCTATCAACAATATTGTAATGACTGTCATAAAATTTTTGAAGACCTTGGTAAGCCTAGGTTCGCAATATAAATGAATCAACAGCGCTGTCCAATTTTAGTGTTTAAAAAAAACTATTTCATGGGGAAGTAGGTTATTAGTTTTCGGTTTCTATTTAAGGCAAGTTTGTAATATATACTATTTCGTTAACAAGAAAATTTCAGGGACTGGTTGGCCACAAAAACAATGAGAATATTAGCACCTCAAAAATTACTTATTTTATGGTCATCATCACAGTATAATACAGATAAGTTTGATGTCTCTGTGTCCAGGATTGCTCTGTAAATATTTGACGTCCCATAGTTCCATGTTCCTTTCACACAATTTTGATTACCCACGTGGCGGGTGTAGCTAGCTAAACAGGAGGTGCTTACCCCTCCGGAGCACCCGGCCTCACTTTCCTGGTTGAAGTTCACGTGCCTTACCTAACTTGTCAGTTCCAAAGTTTTATACTTTGCTTCTGGATTGTGATTCGGACATGGATTAGTATGTTTGTTTTTGCTTTACAGTATATCAGGAGAGCAAATTTACTCCAATAAGAATGTCTTTAAAATGTTTTATTAATAAGTTCATTGCAAGCCTTTAAACATGACAAATAAATCACAAATCATCTATTACCATATTAGGTTTTTTTTAATTTTTAGTAATATGTACAATAACAATTTTTTTGATTAAATCGTCACCAAGACATCTAAGACAAAATCTTAAAAAATTTATAAAATAATTGTCGTTTTTATCAACACTTACACCACAATTAATTCATATAGATATTAATATACATTATAATATAAGTACCATGCACTATTTGAATAAAGGTTTGAAATAAAAAGTACCAAATAACCATTTGTTTATTGGGATTTTATTTACAAGTAAAAGTACAAATTGGTTTGATTAAACTATCACCAAAACATCCAATACAAAACCTTTAATTACATATTATACCAGTTTTAATTTTACAGCACCAGACGGTCGTTTTGGAATACAATTCCTCATCAGTAGTGCTTGGACCAAAATTATGAAATTATACAAAACAATTTTTGATTTTATCAACACCAACACTTTACTATACACTTTACAATACAGTCGGTTCAAATAATTAAGAATACATATCATACTATAAGTTACATACACTATTCAAATGAAATAATAAACATACTAAGTATAAAGTGGTTATAACGACCATCTCTGTATAAAGATCACGTGTTCAATGTTCAATTATTTTAGAGTCCCTTTGCAATTGTCAGAGTAACCAAGGAAACATAACTAAAATCATAATTATAATATGAGAAATAAAGGCATGTATACCCACTGATACCAATGTTAATATAATGTCGGAATTTGAACAGTCATCAGGCGTAGTTGCATAATTTTCGATGATAATAACAACAAACACGATGTTCCGAAAAATGCTTAATTGATCAGAACGGATCAGAACTATAGCTAATAAGGTAAGAACCAACATTCGTATCTCATGTTATATTGAAGGTGTTCATCTACTGAGCAATGGCGAAGTCTGCAATATGCACAAACTGTCCTACACCACAAGTGACTAAACACCTTATACATGTACATGTTTTATAGGTTTATTTTCTTTATTTTTTTCAAAATTCAAAATTCAGTAATACGGTATATTATAGTATAGTATAGAAACTCAAGTTAATTTTGAAATAAGAACGAGTACAAAGTTCAGATATCATATTTCATGATATAAAATATGTGCAGTTTCGGTCTCAACTTTAATTCCTTATTGATTTTGTTTATTTCAATTGATGATAAAGTAATTGAAAAGTTCTGTAATTTTGTGCCAAATATAGTGTATTCTGGTCAAGCTGACCTTCTAGAATTTAACAAGTTAATAATTAATTATTTTATTATTCCCTGTTTGCAATCTACGGTATCTGAACTCCGTACTCGTTCTTATTTCAAAATTAACTTGAGTTTCTATACTATAATATACCGTATAACTGAATTTTGAACTTTGAAAAAATTTAGAAAATAAACCTATAAAACATGTAACACTTCGGCGCGACTGAAGCAATATTATAAAGGGTAGCATAAAACACAGTTTACAGGTTTTAAATGTTTTCCTAACATAACCATAACAATATGCTTGGCAAGAAATAATTATTTAAGATATATATACATGTAAACACACTAACAAAAACAACAACAAATACTAAATAAACTAGAAAAACTGTGAGCCACAAGCTCACAAAAATACACCTGGTCCCAAAAATCCATCGGATCAAATTTTTAAAAAGGAGGTGCACATCTACATTATATCACAAAGATTGTGTGAAAGTTTCATGAAAATCCATTAAAGGGTTTAGGAGGAGTTACGGATAAGAGATAGGTACCCTAAGGTGTAACGGAAGGACGGACACACGGACTCACTATATACCCCCACGTTTTAAGCGGGGGGTATAATAAACAATAAATCATTAATATTCAACAAGTTAACAATTTGTAGTTTTGTAATTCAAAATAATTTTGTTGTGAGACAATAATTGTGAAATTGCATCATAAGAAATCTCATTTGGAAACTTTCTAAGCGAAAAAAACGTTTTGTTTATATTAAATTTTGTTACATTTACTAACCCTCAAAATAGTGAAAATAAATCCCCACGAACATAAGCGGTTTTACAGTATGTTTGATTTTCAATTGTCACAAACCCTTATGAGACAAACCGAGTCAAAATTAATTCTTAATGTCACAAAATGCTAACGGATTTCATCAAAATTACAACATAATCATGCATGTACAAAATTGTCACAAAGATAATTATGAGACAATCCCATTCATAATAAATTCTGAATGCAATAAAAAAAATTCTCAACGGATTTCACCAATACTTGCAATATACAATATACATACAGCCACTATAACTAATTAGTAATTAATTAATGAGGCAATACACTATGTAAAGAAAATGATTTAAACAAAAATTCTAAATAATGTACATATAGTATTTTTTCAATATAATATTATATATCACATGGATAATTATGTTAATGTGACACAATGTGGCATGTCCAATGACGAAATCACTTGTAAACTAAATCATTAAACTAAAACAAAATAATAGGAAATTTTCTTTATCTGAAAAGTAATTTTGGATACAACAATAAAACTTATAATGATAGTGTAAATTATTTTCAAGTTGAAGCAAATAACAAATTGAAAGACAGCAATATACATGTATATCATAAACACACTTGTAAAACAGGAGGTGCTTACCCTTCCGGAGCACCCGGCCTCACTTCCCTGGTGGAAGTTCACGTGTCTAACCTAACTTGTCAGTACCAAAGTTTTTACTTTGCTTCTGGATTGTGATTCGGACATGAATTAGTATGTTTGTTTTTGATTGATTGTAAAACAACCAGGAACACAAAAAAACCCAAAAACAATTAAGAGCATGCAACAACTTAAATAAAGAAGCCGAAGCAAGCAAAATAGACAAGAAAACAACATTGGGATGTCTTCATGTCTTGTCTGATTCAGCAGTGTCTATCATTCATTTTTGTGTTGTGTGTTGACAAGTTCATGTTTAAGGACACATTTCTTTCTTCCTATTTGAATCTACATTACCTAACATCATATTAAATTAAATATATGTAACAATATCAAAGTTAAATACCCCCTCAAAAGTAGCTTAACACCGCAAAACAGCAATAAGAAAATATAATAAAATAAAATATATATTGAAAGCACTGGATATTTCATCAACACAAACACTAGAGTTAGTTAAATCTATCAATCAACCATCATGATATTATGATAGAAGTTAAGAATTAGCACTTCCATGACAACATTATATATCAGTCATTACAATGTAATAATCTACTATGAATGTGTGTGTGTGTGTGTGTGTGTGTGTGTGTGTGTGTGTGTGTGTGTGTGGTACAGTCCAACCTGCCCTAAAGATCACTTCTATATAAGAGCCACCTGCTTATAAAGGCTAATAAAATTGTATCCCGATTGTTTTTTAATTCATATTATATGAACCTGTATATAAAGTCTACCTGCCCATAAGGGTCACTTTTACTAGTTTCCTTGAGTGGCCTTTACAGACAGGTTTGACTGTTTATATATATATATATATATATATATATATATATATATATAATATATATATATGAATGAGAATATGTATTATATACGAATTATGAGACACAACCTTTAAGATAAACGGATTTCACGAAAAATTTATTTCAAATCAGCATTAAAATCATATATATGTTATGTATTGTATACTATATATGTAAACTTATGTAGTAAAATCACTATTATAGCTTCTGAATTAATATAAGTGTTACTCCTGCTTGTTTTGGTGCTATTCAAAAGTTTGAATCTATTATTATAATCAGAACTTCATCATACACGTGTTAAAACACACATGGTTGATCCTGCCTTCCTTTTAGTCACTTAGTAAGATTTTACTGAACTTTACATGGATCAATAACGAGTCTGTTTCCACCTGTAACACAAAAATGCAATGTAAAAATAAATATTAAGTTGATTCTAAACATAACATTAAGACTGTATAGCTTGTTCCCACAGATAAATTGTTGACCTAGGAATGTTGCAAGCTTAGGCATATCGGTGCTCTGAAGGGTTACGGTCATCATCACAATGTTAATGAGTGTGATGTCAATTATTAACCTGGATATTTGGACGCCCCATAGTCAGGTCTGGGATCAGCCCGAAACGGGGGATAAATTGAAATCGCCCGTTCAGGGGATAAAGCGTCTAAGCGTTTCTGTGACTATAACATCGCGCATGCGCATTACATTTGCTTGCATAGAAACGGGCTGAAAATCGACCTAAAATGATATACCTTTCTTAAAAACGGCCGCGGGGTTTCATTTCTACGTTCGGGGGCTTGAAATTTTGAGGAGTAATAGTAAACATATTTTTCTAACGATCTGTCGTGCGGAAAAAAAATTTATCGTGCGGAACGAAAGTTATAGACTCTCAAAAACGTACTTCCGGTTGAAAAACTACAGATAAAATTACACCGTAGTTACGGGTACAGAATTACTGAAAGGATTGTTGTTTTACCTTGTACAGATGTGTGATGGGAGGTACAATCAAAGTTAATTATCTTTAATATTACAAAATGATAGGACGAACTTTTAAACATGTTTAAATTTGGAGAATGATGTACAAAATATGGCTAGCCCATCTAAAAAATCAAGAACTGAAAGAATTGCAGTAAGCACAAACAATAACGAAACAACAGAATAGTTGAAGTTAATCAGGTTTAATTATCGCATCAAAATGCTTTATAATGACTCCGAACTGAGTAGTTGTTTTAAGATTCAAGATTCAAGATTCTTTATTACACTCTGTACCACGGAGATGGTATTAGAGGTTAAACTATACAATATATATCTATATACAATGGCGGTACACATATAACAAAATTATATTACAACAAAATATTATTAAAACGTTTTAACAGCTGGCCAGTTGTCAAAAAAAAACGTTCGCATAGAAGCCATCAACGAAAGTAGACCTAGGAAACACAACAGAGACACTCCAAGCTAAACTCATGGCTTCACACCTGTAATTACATGTATATGACATGTTTTTAATAAGGTTTTTTGTTTTAAAGTTTCTATAATTACAGTCTCTTATAACTCTTTTAAGAGTGGCATATTTATATATTTTATGTGTGCTTATAATGTTCTATATGTTGTATATATCACGATGAGACTATAATAAAATTTATTAATATTTTTATTATTATCATAATTATTATTATTATTATTATTATTATTATTATTTATGTAATTGTTACACAATAGGAACTTATTGTTTTAATTTTTAGTTGGCCGAGGGCTTCTGATTGTGTTACTCTATTCACATTAGTGTATTTCATAAAAAAATATATCAATTGGCATATATAACCGATTTTATATAAATTTTAAAAAAGGCACAAAAACGTTTGTAACAGTTCATTTGCAACCACAAGAATTGGTTTTTAAGTTTAATTATGGGGGGGGGGTAAAAGTTAAAATCTGTAAAATAAAGCCAGATAATTCGGATAAAAAACAACAGTTAGCTTTATTGACAACCACTAGTTTATATGCATAATCTACCGGAAGTTTACATAAGGTAGTATTACTCGCGATCAGTGGAACTCTCCTGTGTACTCGCGTTTAACATCCGGGAGAATTACCTCCCTTTGAATGTCCCCCGATCGGGAGATCCCCCGTTTCGGGCTGATCCCAGACCTGATAGTCCAATGTTCCTTGTACTCTCAGTTTTTACTTTGCTTGTGGATTGTTATTCGGGCATGGATTAGTATGTTTGTTTTCAAACATTGAATGAACATTATAATCAAACACAAAAGTAACAGTCCATGTTAAAATGACAATCCCAAAAGCAAAGATCAGCATATTTATGTCTGATTACTTTCAGACATAAGCAGTAAAACAGGAGAAATTAAGTAAATCATAGCCAGTGTTTTAACCAAGTACTTTGGTAAGATTTGTCACAAGTACCTAGTTGCAGTGTTGGTATTGCGACATGCATGACAAACTGATACAAAAATAAAAAAGTTCACTTGCTGTGTTGGTATTGCAACTTGCATGACATATTGATACAGAAATACACTTTGATGATAAATTATCCTTTGAAACATGTGATGTAAACTCTAAATATCCAG
This sequence comes from Anadara kagoshimensis, assembly GCA_021292105.1. NCBI lineage: Eukaryota > Metazoa > Mollusca > Bivalvia > Arcoida > Arcidae > Anadara > Anadara kagoshimensis. Next base: position 15,938,713 of record CM037870.1, on the reverse strand, counting down.
ATAAGACCCTTGTTTTTTCTTCTCAATTATGGTAAGAGACACTTTGTGGCATATTGAAAACTTCATTTTGACCGAATAAATGCACGTCAAACCGAAAATGATATGGTTTTGGTAAACTTTTGGGGCAAATTCCGCTAAACCCATTTATTTTAGACATCGTTTTTTTAACTTAATACTGGTTTTTGGATTAAATGGTGTTATACGTTTACACGTAGTTACAGAGATGAGGCCAGGGTACTAAATAAAATGGTATGGTAAACTACGATACAATATTCTGTCAAATTAAATAGCACAATGTTTAAGCAGCATTTCATAAAGAAGTCATAGTGTACATGAAACATGTGTACTTACTCAAATCAGTTCTCCCAGTGACTGGTGTTTCGCACATTGGACAACGTTTAAGGCGGAAACTGCACACCTTGCATACAATCTTGTGTGAGCATGGCAAGAGTCGAGCATCGGCCATCTTTTCCATGCATAACGAACATGGAAGAGGGAGTTCAGCAAACAGATCAGCCAATGTTTCTGTTCTAGCGCTTGCTGGTCTTGGTCTCCTGAAACAAATTTAGGAGTAGCTAATTATTATTAAAACTGATTTAATTTTGCAGTACTAGAATCAAATTCCTCATTAGTAGTGCTTGGGCCAAAATTGTGGAAAATACTAATATTTTTCAAGAAGTTGGAAAAATAGAAGGACTTAAGTGTATTTTACAAAATTCACCGAAGCCAATACTAAGATAAGATAATATCTTATAACAAGACTGAAATTAGTTTTTTGAAGAATTGAAGAAGCAGATAATTTTGAATGAAAAGAAAGTTCAGAGCAGTAACATTAATAAGTTGACGACTGTTATAAATCCTAACCTCAGATCAGGAAGGTTTGTTAAAACAACTATTGCCAAAATACAATCATAAACACATTACGGAAATTATTTTTTTTAGTGCTGCAAAATAAAAACTCGTACATTACGTAATTCACAGCACACATTTTGATATAAAACAAAATTAATATGAATAATTGAAAAATGTGCTTGACAGTGGCCAACGTATGCATGGCACGAAACTATATGAAGAAAAAGCCGCACAAGACAAAAAAGACAGACAGATATTTGGACCAGGAATTATAAAGTAAAAAATTTGGATGGGCGCTTTCCTGGTGGCATGGTAAGAAGATCCAGGCCCCAGTTTAACAATCATTTCCTAGATAGATAAGATTTTCCCTAACTTGAATCTGGCAAATTTGAAATCTTATTTTTTGTTAGTTTTCAAGATATTGAAAAATTTAAGGTGTAGTTTTTTAAAACCACTTGATGATTAAAACATCATTATTCTAATGTTATTGAAAGTTTTTATTTTTAGTATGATAAAAGATCGACAAAATTTGCCTGATTTAAGTTAATGAAAATCTTAGTTAAGGGATGAATGTGAAATCGAGATCTGAACTATCCTAGGTACAAGCAGTATAAATAGTGTATATTGTCTAATTTACTGACGTTTTTGCAATAAATTCCCTGACAGCATCTTTCAATCTATCGTTTCTACACACATCTAAAGGTGTCCCTCCCCTGTTATTTCTAGCTTGCACTTCAGCTCCATTTTGAATCATAAGACATGCTATTTTGAATCTGTCATTGTTTTGATTGGATGTGGTCATTCCAAGCAATTGTAAAAACTGTAAAAAATAGATTATTAAAAATGGAAACATGATCAAATATTAATGAATAAAATACCGGTACATATAGTTTTAGCATGCATGAATTGAACAAATATTGTAATAATAAAAAACAAACATACTAATCCATGTCCCAATCACAATCCAGAAGCAAAGTAAAAACCTTGGAACTGACAAGTTAGGATAGACACGTGAACTTCCACCAGGGAAGTGAGGCCGGGTGCTCCGGGAGTGTAAGCACCTTCTGTTTAGCTAGCTACACCCGCCAAAAGTACAAACAAAAATCAACAAGTATTAGTATGCAGGCTGTGCCTATTGGCATAAACCGATTGTTTAATGGAAAAGTATATTACCAACACAACAAATATGTCTATCAGAGTTCAACATATCAAAATAATGAAAATTATTACCAGGTCTCCCTCTCCTGTTCTTCTCCCACACATGGTAAGATGAAGTGCAGTATCACCGTCCACGTCCTTCAGCTTCATATCAGCTCCTAGTAGATAAAAAGGAATATATTACAAAGTACTAATTTTGAGTTTGTTACATTTGTGTTTTTCGCAAGATTTGGATACTTTTACTTTTTGGTAAATTATGAAAACTTAAAACTTAATTTCATATATATATACATATATAATATATATATATGAAACAACTCAAAAGTTTTACAATCGAGTACTAGTTTTAAAGATACAGTTTCTTAATTTGTTAGTTTTTGAGCTATCTTGTTTTGGTTGGCTAATTCTATCACTTATTTGTATTTTTTGTAACATACATGTTTTAAGAATACACATACCATTTTGTACAAGTATTTTCACCATCTCAAAATATCCCTCATGTGCGGCTAAGTGTAACGGCGTCATGCCACGATGATCTGTGCAGTTTAGTTTTGCCTTTCCCTAAATATCCAAAATATAATGTATGAAATATGCTTAACATGTACAAATAGCTATATACGTTTGTTCTTAATGTCAATTTTGTTTTATGCAATCTGTTATTCTTTTTTATTACTGTCATTTTTTAGTTTTGTTAAGATATTTATATCATTTAATAAGTTGTATCCTTAGTTGCGATATCTATTTTAAAGTACACGATTTCAATTATTTTAAATAATAACCAATAAGCAATCGTTTACCAATTAAATATTCTTTCATTTATTTTTTCACTTGATTGCATTACGTTTATGAAACACATTTTTTGTTTTTTTTTATTTCATTTCTGTATAAAAAATTTAATCTTATTGATAACTGCCATTCTTTGAGTGGATGTTTGTATTGATTTGTTTTGTGCTGTATTTGTTTAAAAATACAACAGTTTGTTGTTGACAGTTTCCTTTTATAGTTATGCAACATGCTTTTCGTGAAGTTCTACTAATAAGCATCAAATTTCACAATTGATGTATTTAGAGAGAAAAGTAACCGAGTACCTTTAGTATGAGTATCGAAGCTATTTCTTTGTGATCGTTGATAGCAGCGATGTGAAGAGCAGTAAAACCGTCTGATTTTGTGATGTGAGCTATCCCTGGAGATTTCTCCAAAATCCTCTCTACAGCACTAGTTACAATATAAGGCATACAAACCACAATTAATATCAAAGGAAAAACAGGAAATGCAAGTCGAAAACTATATGTATATCGAAGGACTATTTTTCGACTTTGGTATTGTGGTACTTTCTCACACTATATAAGTGGCCGATTATTGCGATATATACAACACTGAAAATATTTAAAATCAAGTGAAATAAAACGAAATCTAATGCACTGTTCATTAAATAAAGATTAAATTAAATTCAAAGTTGTGCATGATCCACGCGACGTTATGCTATATCAAAACATATTTGTAATCAGCGATCCTATTTTCCTGTTTACTCTGAATATATTTGACGTCCCTTAAATTCATGTTCCTTTCGTTCTCGATTTTCATTGGCGTGTACAGCAACTAAAACTTCCGAAGCAAACGATCTCACTTCTCTGATGGAAATTCAGGTATTTAACTTAATTTGGCAGTTCCAAAGTTTTAACTTTGCTTTGGTATAGTGATTTAGACATGGATTGTTTTTTGATTATCTATTAAAATACATGATTATGTATTGCATATGGCGTCACATAAGTACAGGTACATGTAGCAATCAATCAATCAATCAATCAATCAATCAATCAATCAATCAATCAAAGACAGATCATAATTATCATTATTCATAGAAAAAACGCTTAAGATTTGATTTTTTAATTTGATTTCCTCAAAACGTTAAAAAACAAAGATGGATATTTTTTCTTGACTGACGCTTCAAATATATGTTTTTTTTGTGGACAACTACCATAAACCAATTATTAAATAAGAAGCTCTGATTGACATAGATAATAAAATATACAATTTGAACAAATGAAATTATTATAAATATATATTATACAAATATGTATATTATATTTGTCTTATTCGTTAAATAGGGCATATAACTAAGTTATACAATAATAGTTTAAAAGCTTTCTTACAACCATTCGAAAAACCAATATATAGACAAAATCGTTCATATTAGTTTATTCAACGGAAAATTCAAAATGGATATGTCCCTTGTCTTAAAAATACTCACAAATCGTGTCCTTTCAGTGCGGCCCACTGGAGGGAATTGAAGTCTTTTTTATTTGTACACTTCATATCACATTTCGCATGATTAGTGAGTAAAGCAACGGCTCTATCACATTTCCTAAATATCGCATCATGTAGAGGCGTATCACCATCGTCATCCTAAAAATCAAATCAAAATCGCTGTTAAATTCAGCGAAGTTCATTTTGCAGAAATTTCGCACACAGTAATAATGTCTCGAAACCTAAGAATTTTAACGATTCTGCCTTTTATCTAAATACAGATTTCATAAATTATTGTTCTTGGTTGTCTTTAACACGCAGAATTCCATCAGGGAAGCAACTCTTGTTTAACTCGTCACAACCGCACGTATGTAATCAAAATTTGGAATGAAAGAAACTTTGGTAATTTTGGACAATGAGACAGCATATTTAACAATAATATTGTGATGACGTCCATGCAACTTTTTGAGGACCTTGATAAGGCTAGGTCTGTTATATCCTTGCGTTAACAATTCATGTGTTTGCTTTCTTCGTTGTATAAAGTTCCCGTAGTGGGATCAATCTCCTCTATAACATCATAATTGTGAAACAAATACACACTACTAGTAAGCAGGAAAAGCAGCTATATTGCTGTATAGAAAAATAAAATAAAAAAATCATCATGTTTGTCATACAGCTTTGAATGTAGTGTTTCGATGGTATCATAATTAAGGTATAAATCTAAGTCTGAAGTACTTGAAGAAAATGGTTTCCGAAGTATTTATTTCATTAGTTCAGGACCTCGTTCGGCAATAAAACAGTTAATGTACCCATATAACACCACATAAAAATAAGACCTTACAAATGTACATTGTTACATGTAAGTGTACCAATGTAACATCACACAAAAATAGAACCTATCAAAGATTCGTTGTTACACATGTAAGTGTATCCAAATTTGACTAGAGTTGTTATGAAAAAGTTATAGTATTACTTTTACTGAGGGATTACAGCCTTTCTGTAGTATCTGCTTTAGTGCTGTACAAAGTGATGCGAATGCAGCAGCATGGGCAGCAGTTCTACCATCTTTGTTTGCAACATTCACATCTGCTCCTTTCTCTATCAGAAGACGAGCTATCTCTTCTTCCTTCCTGTAATAATTGTTTAGAAAAAATCGACTCTATAAAATAATCTGTTGTTTTATCATATTTGTTCTACGCACACGTCTGATGTATGTGCAGGTCCGATATTTCTAACCACCTCTATTTTTTTAATTAGTTCGAATTTAGAAAAACCCCATGCTTTGACAAATAATGCCAGTATTAATATTTTCTTAAGAATTTTATATCTTATAATTTGTATTTTAGTTTTTTGTAATATATAATAGTTCGTAATAGTTCCATCTAGAATCTGTTGGGTGCATTTACCTAAACAAATTTATTTTATTAATCCTAAGGTAAATTCTTAACAATTGAAAAGACAACTACGAAGATGAGATTTTTATATAAGTAAACTTTTCTTTCAGATCAAAGAATTATTTTTTGAGCAATTTAGATACAACCTGCTGTATTTTGCGAAACGCCTACCCATTGTGCACAACGTTAATTGATGTTATTTCTATATAAAACGAATATTAGAATAAACTTTTCTGTAAGAAATGAAATAGTTAATGTCATTTTGCCAACCTTAGGCATTATTTCTCAAATATCAATAAAAAAATAAATAAAAATAAATGTCACTTCATCCGTCAAAGGAAATTTCAGCACGATTGCATTGTTATTGATGACACCAGAACCGATCCAGTCATTCGGATAATTATTGAATGTGACCAATACGCGTCAAGGAATAAACTGAAGGTATTTTACCTTTCATCAATGAAATCACCAAAAGTCGTAAAATATACCATTTCAATATGTGATTTGACGTGTAATAGTTCCATGTTCGGTTCACACAATTTTGATTATACACGTGGCGGGTGTAGCTAGCTAAACAGGAGGCGTATCCGGCCTCACTTCCCTGGTGGAAGTTACAGTGTCTAACCTGTTTTGGCAGTTCCAATGATTTACTTTGCTTCTGGGTTGTGATTCGGACAGGGATTAGTATGTTTGTTTTTGATAATACAACTTTTAAGTCAAGATATTGTGTCTTTACCCAGATAATGCAGCTATCAAGGCTGTGTTTCCTTTACCATCCGTTGCATCAATATTAGCATTTGTATCCAAAAGAAACTGCACAATTTCCTTATGTCCCTGGTGACTTGCTATAATAAGGGGTGTTAATTCTTTGTATTTGACATTTACCTATTAATAAATGAAACAAAATTTGACATTGTAAACGTTAATGTACTTTGTAAAATTATATATAATATATATATATATATATATATATATATATATATATATATATATATAACTTTAATATCCCATATCACAATGAAAAGGTATATTCATCCGTCATCAACATGTTTATTTTCGATTCAGATGTCGGTATCGCTTAAAGGTTGTTTGCAAAAAATCACAATCACAATCTACGACTTCAAAGTCTATAGAGGCCTAGGTTATCTCTGCTGGTGGCTGGTGCCCCGAGGATATCACCAACTCAGTAGGCAATAATTTCGTATTATTGTCAGAAAAATACTATAATTGTCTAAATTTCCTGCAAGTTAAAATTTGAAATTTCTCAAAAACTAAGGTATACTCCCTCATGCAAAGTATTTCCTTAGCTTGATTTGGTAAATATATTTTGGTCATTTGGGTAGCTTTTCAACAGCTTCAAAATAATTTTGGTTTCATAATTTTGGTCCAAGCACTACTGATGAGGAAATGTATTCCGAAACGGCCGTCTAGTGCTGTAAAATTAAAACTGGTATAATATGTTATTGACTACTGGTCACAACAGGCAAATCTCTTAACGCTTAGGTTTGAATCCTACTAGGGACAGATCCTAATGTGAGACAGTTGTTTTGTTCGGTTGCCGCGGGTCGATGATTTTCTGAACAGTCCGTTTTCTTTCACTATTACGAAACTGACCGCATCGATATAAATGCAAAACTTTTGACTAAGACGTAAAACGTCGATAAAATGTATTCTATATAATCATATAATAAAACGGGATATATCACTTACTAGTTGTGGATTCTGTTGAACAATTGCTTTTACAGCAGCTAAATCGCCCTTAGCGGCTGCAGCCACAATCTGTTCAGCGCCAATCTGCCTGCGACCAAGTGCATCTAGCACCATAAGATGTGCAAAAAGTCGAGCTAATCCAGCGTTTACTTCTTCGCCTGCATCACCTGAAAAAAATGATGGTTTTTTAATTATTGTGATGTGTAAATGGTTAATGATCACTGGTTTACCTTTGATCCTTTCTTAAGATAGATCCATACCATGGTGACGTCGACGTTTTGTGAGTACGGTCGAAATGTCCGATTTGACGTCTTTTTTATCTATGACGTCACGAATATGCGGTCTTTGTCGCCTACAGAATTATGGCGGTAACGCTGAACACATTACGCGTATCATTTAAAATTATTTTCTGCATTCACAAAAGATTGTAATTCACAATATCAATTTTGAGTACGATTTTAAAGAACGTAACTAAATGATATTTTAATAGAAATAAGAAAAATCTACACTGTTGAGGGTACAATTCTGTATAATTTACACGGTCAAAAATGAATGGTTTATGCCCATGAACAGCATATCAAAAATTCAATATATGTTTTCAAGCGATTTGTAAGGTATGGATCTACCTTAATATTATGACTTATGTGGATTAATTTTTTCTGGTAAGGTTGCTTTGACCAAATATAAAATGTCAGTTACGTGCCTTGTACATGAATAAAGATGTTCTGTTTAATTCTGCTTTTGATTATTCGATCAGATTTCCTATTTTTCTACTTTAAATACATGTTTTCCTCAGGGTTTTTATTTCCCTCTTATCAGGTTATCTTTTAATAGATAAGTATTTCACTCGAACTTAAACTTTTTATCATAAATATTTTAAATCCCATTGTTCCTTGTTCCATTCCTTCTCGGGTTCGATTTTACCCGTGTTTAGTGCTGCTAGCTAATCAGAAGGTAACCTTCCGGAGCACTGGGCTTCACGTCAAAATTAATTTGCCATTTTTAAAGTTTTAACTTTGCTTTGTGGTTGTGATTTGGACATGGGTTAGTATTTTCGGTTTTTTTTATACATTTTTTGTACTTTTATGATATGATTTCCTCAGATTAGTTGTTTTCAATTTCAGTGCATTATTCGTAGTTTAATCTTTATAAAAGAATGTATATATTAAGTTTTAAGGTGATCTGTAGTTATTTGCTTGATTTTTATATTAACATGTGTTCTTAGAATCTTGCATACATGTTGATACAAACATATTGATATTGGAAGCCTAGGCTTATTTATGCCTTCAAAATTTTATCACCGTCATGACAATATTGATAATAAGTGCGATGTCTCTGTATCAAATATTACCTTAGTTGTACTTGACGTCCTATCGTTCCATGTTCCTTTTATTCCAAATTTTATTTGGGTGTGAAGCCACATAAGGCTGGTGTAGCTAGCTAAGCAGGAGGTGCTCACCCTACTGGTGCAATCAGCCTCACTTCCCAGGTGCACCGGATTTTACCTGTTTTACTTTTTTCAGTTCCAACGTTTATACTTTGCTTTGGAATTGAGCGTTGGACAGGGACTGGTATGTTTGTTTTAATTGCTATATAAACCTGTATACTATTAGTTATTCGAGATTTTCCCGGGGTATACGGGATGGTATGACCGTCTTGGGTTTCGTATTTCGTGAGGCGCAGCCGAAGGAAATACTAAACCAAAGACGGTCATACCATCCCGTATACCCCGGGAAAATCTCGAATAACGAATTTATTACCACTTTGGTCTGATCTCGATCAACATTTGAAAATTTAAGCTCATGCTGCAGTTACTGGAATATTGTAATAAGGTTTAAAATATTAGTATAAAATAATTAAATTGGAACAACTCAACAATCTTTTCTATCAAATTTTTTAATTAATTGAAAATACGGAAATATTAAATTTAATAAGTATTTCTGAGATAAGTAAGTTTTAAAAATGTCATTTATCTCATTGAAAATTATAACTCTTCAAACTGGAGCTACCCTTCATTGTACCCCTTGCGCGCCTACGTAAAGAATAAGTTCTTCCGTCATCATTACGTCACACAAAAGACACCGCCATTTTGTCAAAATTTTTACCATTGTAAACACCCATCCAAAATACGTTTTGGTGTATTAAAGGAGTTATAATGTATGGACTAGATCGAAATTAGGATTGTTAGTATCGACTCGCCTCATGTAAGTAAATGATTAATTGATTTTTAACCGTGTCATTCAAACCTTTGAAATATTAGCGTTGTTCCTTTCTCTCCAGCAGAGTAAACGGATATGTACTTTTCGTAGGAAGCTACAGGACACATTGGCGTGTTGTCAACGGGCATTATTTCCTGTGTATCTTTCCTTTTCATTTTCGCGACGATTTTTTGTTAACTCATCTACAGTTTTCTTTATAAATTTGGTCCTTGGTGAGGGATCTGTAGCCACAGAAAAAATAGATTTCGACATTTCAGGAATGTTTTCACCACCCCGACGACAGAAAATATAAACGTTATTCAAATTGTACCCGTGGGCGTATTTGGAGTTATGTGAATGCTAGAATATAATTTCCCTAAATCGTCATCACTTTTTGCAATCGACGTTTCTGTGCGAGTTGTTCCCCTTTAGCCGCAGATACGAACTTTTAACTCTCGAATTTTGAATCTTATTTTCTTATCGTCAGACACAAAATTTTAATTTTAAAATATTCTGTAATTTATAAAATTAAAAATCGTTTGTTACTTTTAATACTTTTTTGAAAACCAACAGGTTAAAAATATACTGCAATACTTGAAGCGGACCATGGGGGCGGCCATAACCCGACAGGTTTGAAGCTCCGTATTACCCGATCACGTGGTATCCGTATTACCCGTTCAGGCGACCGTATTGCCTTGGAAAATTAAATATATGGGATGGTATAAATGAGATATTAACCAATCAGATTGTAAGTATTTTACCAAAGTGGTAATAAATATATAAATATTCCAGCTTAGATATATACATATATCATCTTAATAAACAAGAAGAAAAGACAAACCTGTAGAGCGACTGAAGTCTTGTTTCTCTTGTATTTCATCTATTTTCATTCCTTGTGCTGGGATAAGACAAGCAGGGTTATATACCCAGGCTTGGTGTCCGAACGCTACAACAACATCACCATCGGAATCCAACTTTACTACTTTTCCTATTTTCCCTAAAGACTGAACAAAACATTCCAATATATATATATATATATTGTTAAGATTAAGGCGTTTGTCATTTGTTATAGAAAGTAACAAAACTGTATTGAAGATGTCATATTGGCAAACTGAATGAACATTCTATGGTAAGCTATTTATTTTACCGTTCACACATTAAATTTTATTTGAAATATTTTCACAGAAACGATTAAAATGGCTTGATTAATTTATTTAGTTTAAATTAAAATGTAAGTGGAGGTTACTATTTGCAATATTTTTTTTTATTTTTTTTTAAATTTTAAAGATCTAACATTTTTCAGAACTTTATTAGTATTCAAAATATGGTATTCAATGCACAGCGAAGCAGGTAAAACTGTTTTCAGAGGCTATTGTGTGACGTGTTATTTTACCAAATAAATAAAATAGGTTTTAAATTATCTTTCAAATGATTATATAAAGATTTTACACTAATATCTTGAGTACATCGAAATTGTTTTGGAATAAGAGTTACATCCCCTTGGTTATGACTGCTATTTTGTTCCAGATTATGGCATTTGTTAGATATTCGTTAGATTTCCTACAATGTTAGATAATCAAAAACAAACATACTTATCCATTTCCGAATCACAATCCAGAAGCAAAGTAAAACCTTTGGAACTGACAAGTTAGGTTAGACACGTGAACCTCCACCAGGGAAGTGAGGCCGGGTGCTCCGGAAGGGTAAGCACCTCCTGTTTAGCTAGCTACACCCGTCACGTGTGTAATCAAAATTGTGTGAAAGGAACATGGAACTATAAGACGTCAAATATATCCAAGGCAATCCTGGACACAGAGACATCAAACTTATCAACAATACTGTGATGACGGCCATAAAACTTTTTGAGGGCCTTGATAAGCCTAGGCTTGCAATATCCCTGAGTCAACAATTTATTTGCAAGCAGCCTACTTCGTTGTACAAAGTCCCCGTAGTGGGAACAAGCTCTGCCATAGCGTATTAATTGGGAAACAAACACACCATAAGCAGGAGAAGCAGGTATATTGCTGCATAAAAAAGGAAAGTTGACAATAGAAAAATTGAAATCATCACGTTTGTCATAAAGTTTCAAATGTAGCCTTTCTTGTGCGTCATAATTCAGGTATAAGTCTAAATATGAAGCAGAACTTGGGGAATCAGTCGTGTCTTTTATTTCAAGCTCACTAGGATAGATGACATTTACATAGTCTCCAAATTTAGGATTGTTAAGAGACAGAACGTCATCTATGTATCTGTATGTTGAGTTAAATGATTTGGCGACAGTTTTCTCTCCAGATTTAACAAGGTTCTGCATAAATTCTGCTTCGTAAGAATAAAGAAACAAATCAGCAAGCAATGGTGCACAGTTTGTACCCATTGGTATACCGATTGTTTGCTGAAATACTATATTACCAAACACAACAAATATGTTATCTATCAAAAACTCCAACATTTTGTTGATGGTATCTTCAGTATATTTTTGTTTGGAATCCGTATGATGCTTGACAAAATAACCAGAATCCCTGTTCAGCACCAGATATTTGTATCTTGGCTTACCGTTTTTGTAGAAGAAAGACAAGTGAATAATTTCTTTAAGACGTTCTTTCAATTTAGAATGAGGGATTGTGGTGTATAGTGTAGAAAAATCAAATGTTTTTATACTTTTTACATGAGATAAAGTATTAGAAGCAAGATGTTCAAGTAATTCTTTAGAATTTTTTAGAATCCACATTTGGTTGATTCCAGATGTAGAATATACTTTTTCTGAATAAGACTGAAGACCATCTTTGACGATTGTCAAAATTTGTGTTAGAGTTACCGATAATGATTTAGTAGTACATTTAGATGAGCCTGCTATATATCTTTCCTTGTATGGATTTTTATGAAGTTTAGGAATCCAATACAAGTAAGGAAGATCAAGATCTTCCTCTTTAGGATTGATACCAAAAGACTCGAGAACTCCCCTATGGTTGGAAAGAACTTCATCTTTGGTCAAATTAGTTCTAGAATATGCAGGGTTATTTGATATACTATCTAAACCAAGCTCCTTAATAAGACATTCAAGGTAGAATCTCTTACAAACGAGAAAAATGTTGTTGGAAGCCTTATCAGCTGGGACAACAACATATTTGTTGTGTATGTCTGTAAGAATTGCCTTGATTTCTGGATCCTTGAGTACTGAAGACGGTTTAGTACTCATAAACCCTTTAAGTTTGGCAATCCTAGTTTTAACGAAAGATCTAACAACCTTTATCCAGTCGGATAAGGTATCAAGCTCAACATCTTCTAATTTAGCCCAACGTCTGGCGTACTCTTCAACGGAATCCATGACAAGTCGGAAATTCTGTCCCCAAGTAAAAGGTTCAGGATAAAAAATCTTAGTTAAAATATCTATACAGCAACTTCGACTTAAAAACAGCGTCCTAAAGAGAAAATCTTGTAAAAGACCTAATAACAAAATAAAAAAAATGCGTATTTTGTGGTACAAAGTAGTGCCCGAATGAGTAGTCTAAGTTCACTTTTTCCAGAGAGATAAATAAGGAGTAAAATATTGATTTAATAATGTCATGGAAATTACCTTTTTCATGTCATCTTCCCAGCCACCATGGTCTTTTTGTAGTAGTTTCGCTTTATCTTCATTTTCGAGAACTTTCACTGTATCGCCGACTTTGATACTATGAACCTGTTTATAAACATACCAAACATAAACTAACATATATCGAGATTGTGGATAGTCATTACTGACATTATGATATTCATCAGTTGCCTACGCCCTTTTCCTAATGTACATTGTCTCGTTGTTCCAAATTCCTTTCATTTTCAAGTTTGTTTTCACTTATGATGGATGTAGCTAGCTAAACAGGATGTGTGTTTCTTTCGGGAGTAACAAGTCTTACTTTCCTGATCACAGTTCACGTATTTAACTACCATTAAAAAGCTTTTACTTTGCTTTTGGGATTGTGACTTGGACTACTATTTGTGGTGTAGTTAGTTTAACAGGAGGCGCTAACCATTCCAGAATAGCTAGTGTCACTTCCCTGTTGGAAGTTCACGTGTTTTACCTAACTTGTCTTTTTTCAAAGTTTTTACTTTGCTTCTTTATTGCGATTCGGACACGGATTAGTATGTGCGTGGTATACTTTATAAATTATACATCTATTAAATATCGGGCACTCTTATAGGCTTACCTTTCTAACTGCTCCAGCATAAAACTGCCAGTTATCTGAACCATATCGCACCTCTACTGTATCGTCTCCATGGAATGCCTTAACAATACCAACCTTACCAACGCACTACAAAAGTCAATTTTTAAATTTAAAACTTCCTAAATCATTTGATTATACAACAGTGAATAATAAACTAATATACATGTACATATTTTATGAAATTATTAATGTTGTCTCTGTATCCGAAATTACTCTAATATTTAACGTTCCATATTTCAATCTTACTTTCATTCTCAAATTTGATTTCAATCAGGTCTAGCTAGCTAAGCAGTGGGTGCAGTGGATTGTGATTTGGACATATTAATCCATGTTCGAATCACATTTCAGAAGCAAAGTAAAACTGACAAATTAGGTTTCAGACGTTTAACTTGCATAAGGGAAGTGAGGCCGGATGTTCCGGAAGGGTAAGCACCCCCTGTTTAGAAAGCTACGCGCGTCATGTGTAAGAACGGAGCATGGAACTATGGGACGTCAAATATATCCAGGACAATCCTGGACACAGAGACATCAAACTTATCAACAATAAGTTGACGGTCATGTCATTTATAACACCTCTGATGATGATTACATTTTGAACAATTATCAAATGTATAATGAGAAGTCATCTCTCCTATCTTTATTAATGGTAAATAAACATAAATGATTGTTCAGGTACCAGTTATGGTACCATCGAATTTCTATGTCTCTGTCCAAGATTGCCCTGGATATATTTGACATCCCATAGTTTCATGTTCCTTTCACTTTATTTTGATAACACACGTGACGGGTGTAGCTAGCTAAACGACAGTTGCTTACCCTTCCGGAGCATCCGCCCTTACTTCCCTGGTGGAATTTCACGTAACCTGACTTGTCAGTTTTAAAAATTTTGCCCCTAGATTGTGATTCGAACATGGATTAGTATGTTTGTTTTTGATATTTACAAACATTCTAATTAATGCCCTAGTATATAAAAATCAAATAATATCCACAATACAATAAATTTTATTTATGTTGCATTGTTGAGTAAAATAAGCCTACATTTAGATTTTTCAAATAGACGTGTTTAGGGTCAACTTGTGATGTACCATTTGTAACATTCTGTACTGAACTACACCACTGGTCATTGCTTCGTTGCATTGGTTACCACTTTTGTTATCCATTTTCAGCAACATTTGTATAAAGCGTCAAGTTTGACCTTTAATTTTAATATTCAAACGGACATATCCACTGTGAAATTTAAGAGTTATATAAAGTTAATATATAAGGATAGATGATAGTAATACTGGGTACTGTGTGTATATGGTAATGAAACATGCCTTCATCACACAGTTTATTAGCCCAATCTACATTAAAGGTCAAACGATCAGGTCAATTTTGAGGCACTATAATTATGTCCAAGGGTCATCTGTAGAGAAATGCTTTATCTATCAGTAGCCACCATGTAAATGATTTTGCACATGTATTTCTTTATTCTAAGTTCTTAAATGTTCTTATTAGTGATTATTTCCATAGATCTGTTTTAACTTTTTGATGTAAAGTCAAATATACCTCAGCCATTCTAAGACTCCAGCCTCCATGTCCTCTTTGCACCTCCTTTAGTGCGTTTTCCGGTATGTCCACGCACACTTTATCCCCAATTTTAAGTATACTTTGGTTCATTTCCGGGCTTCCTTTTCCTGCTCCCTCTTTTGCACCTAAAGGAGAAATACGTCACAAAATAAGTCTTCTAAATATTAAAGATTGTAATTTGCCATGTTTATGATGTATTTGTTTTTAAATTATGGTAGAGTTTGTTCCTACTGCAGGAACTTCGATGCAAATTGCTTCCATATAATAGTTTGTCCCAGGGATATTGAAAACCTAGGCTTATCAAAGCCCTCAAAAAGTTGTATGGCCGTCACAGTATTTTTGATAATTTGATATCTCTGTCCAGGATTTCCCTGGATATATTTGACGTCCCATAGTTCCATGTTCCTTTCACATAATTTTGATTCCACAAGTGGCGGGTGTAGATAGCTAAACAGGAGGTGCTAACCCTTCCGAAGCAGCACCCGGTCTCACTTCCCTAGTAAAAGCTTCGTGTGTAACGTAACTTGTCAGTTCCAAAGTTTTTGCTTTGCTTCTGGATTGTGATCCGGATATGAATTAGTATGTTTGTTTTTGATAGATAACATGGTTTTATGACATGTTTAATTTAATTATATTACATATGACTACTAGTATTGGTTTGTTATATGGTTTGTTTTATCTCGAAGCTTTTTAACCCCAATTTTGACTTCACACGTGGTGGGTGTAATAAGCCTTAAAGGAGGTGCTTATCCTTCCTGAGTACCAGGTCTAACTTTCCAGGTGTAGGTTCACCAGTCAAATCTCAGAACCGCTGCTTACCAATAGCTCTTAGAACAGCGTGATATTCTAAGTATACACTAGTTAAAATACCTATGTTATCGATTTTTTTCATTGTGAACATATGACATTGTGTTTGTTATCAATGTGTTCTGTCATTTTTCCTCTAAAAATTGCTGATGTTGAGAGACTTTACTTCCCTAGTTCACGTTATTAACGTATTTGGTCAGTCTTGCATGTTATTAATTTGCTTTTCGGATTGTGATTAGGACATGAAGTTGTATGTTATATGACTCTTACCAGCTAGAGGCAGGTGTTCTTTGTAGTAAAATCCACCAGGAGCAGGAACAACACATTTAACATCAACTTTCCCCTTACATCCCACTTTGTACACGTTAGCTTCGTCATTGTTCCAGCGGACTTTTACAGCATTGCGACCACCCATATCTGCTCCAAACCCGCGCAAGTCCACAACAACACCCTTACTTCCAGCCCCTCCTGTAAAATATAAAGCAGCATTAATATATGGTCAAAATTGTCTATGAATGTCACTCGAGAGAACTGGTAAAAGTTACGTTTATGGGTAGGTGGTCCTTAAATACAAGTTCCAATAACATGAATAAAGATCAAATTGGATAAAAACAATAACAAATACGACTAAACCTGTCTTTAAAGAACACCTGCAGGAACCAGTACGTGTAGCTTTATGGATCAGTGGCACAGGCACTTGTTCTATCAATAACGGGAGATCGATAACATTAGTACTTGCATTGTATCGATCTCCCGTTAATGATAAAAACAAGTGCCTGTGATTAGCGGTCCTTATATACAGGCTAAAATAACACAAATAAATATATATTAATGTCCTTTAAACCAGGCACACTTATATATAAGGTGGCGATTAAAGCAGATTTGACTGCACATGTATTAAAAGTACATTTTCAGTTACTGCATTTGTGAATAGTACATGTAGTTTATTTTTATTTCTTTGAAAAATGTTCTCTATGCGGTGTGCATTATTATATCAAGTTAATTTGCCAGTTTATAAAGGTTAAAATGCTTTGCTTTTTAGATTGTGATGGTATCTTTGTGTTCGATTAAAAACATGACCGGACCAAAATACCAAACACATCGTTTACATGATTAATCCAGTTTTTAATCTAAGTAACATTTACCATCTTGGGATCCATATTCCCAGTCTGAACCTCGTACAACTTCCGCTCCCGGATATATACCGAGTAACTTGGTCTTCTGACTTGCTGCACGTTTTGGAACATTAACTCTGAAAATTACAATACACCACTCGCAAGATGGTATACCCTTTTTAGTCTAAGCATATCAACCAGGAACCTATACACTGCCATCAATAAATTATTGTACATTTAAAACTGGCCATATCATTTCAGACTCAAAAACTTCACAAAACTATAGGTTGAAAGCATTATTCTGGTATAGCGGCGTATTTTTCAGTTAAATTAATGTTATTATCTTGAAAATATATTTTATACTTTCCTTAATATGCTTTGTTGCATACATTTTGATCATCAAGTTAAAATATCACTTTCATCTATGTAAAAACTTCGATTCTTTTTTTGACATGATAATTGTAATATAAACCCTATGGAAAATATAAACTTGCATAGTTGCATACACTTGCATACACGACAGTGTATGGTTAAACCACATTTCAACTTAAACCCGAATTTAATTGTTAGTTGGCTGGTGGAAATTACTTCCAAACTTAGCCAGCTTGTAAACAATATCCACCATTCTTCTTTTCATTTGACAGGTATTTTTCATGAACATTTTTCAAATAGGTCTGCACATAATGACTAAAAATCAAAGAACAACTTTTGAAGGTTTTAAACATTTTTGCAACTATTACATAAAAATTTATACAACATTATGCTGTATTTTTGTATCGGATATATTTGTTATAGATGACTTTAAAAAACAATTAATGCACTTACTTTTTGTGAAACTGTCATACTGGTATACCATTTTTTAAAATTTAATCATTCTGTCATATACCATTTTTTTAATTTAATCATAAAATACATTCAAAAAATGGTACATGTATATGACAATAAATACCATTTTTTGAATGTATTTTATGATTAAATTCAAAAAAATGGTATATGACAATTCAATACATTAAAAAACGGCATATGACGATATATTAATTGCACTTACCCATCTGATGACGCTTTGTCAAATCTTATGAAGGCATGATGCAAATCGTGCTTGTCTTGTAAGTAGCACAGTGCACAAAGGTCAAAGTCATGACAAACTGAACATTTCCACCTTATCCCCATAATTCCACTCTTTCTGCAGATATCGCAGGTCACTTGGTTATGTCGAACGCCTTAAAATATAAAATATCCAAAGTGTACACGTTAAAGTAAATAAGGGATAGCATTTCCTTGAAATCTACTACATGTCGAATCCGTAAAATGCAAGCGTATCCGAACAAATCATAAGGTATTTAGATCAGGTGTTCCGGAAGAAGTGGCTTGTTTCGCCAATACCATGACATACATACATACATACATACATACATACATACATAAATAAATAAATAACCCTGACTACATCCAGCATTGCATTTGTGTACATGTACTTTTAATTCATGAACAAAAATTTCGATTCAGAAATTACAACATGCGAAGTTAATTTAATAAACAATAAAATGCAATGTCATTTTTTTATATTTTCTGAACGAACACTATATTTTATTCAAAACTTTTAGAGTCATGCACCAACATTTCATAACAAAATGACACAATACTTTTAAAGTCTTGCACTCATATTTCATTGCACAGCATGTATGTTAAATGACATTTTCTATTCATAATAATTGAAAAAAGGTGCTGCACAGATCTGCATCAATATATCTTCAAAAATAGCTAACATAGCAACATAAAAAACTCACAAAGGTTAAAAGTAAATTATGACATTGGCCTTATTTTAAAGGTCATTTCAACAAAATGTCAAAACTGAAAACCCCGTGTCATTATATGCTCAATATCGAACTAATTTTTTTAAGCGACATGACAGTATTAACTGATAGGGTGCTATATTTGTTTTTATACCCCTAACGCAAACTAGTTTAACCCTTTCCCGTTCTGGATAAAATGCCAGGTTTTGGTGGGATTTCAGGTGCGGTTTATTAAATGTAAATTACAAGATGATTGAAAGGGACAGTGCTATGGTATGTGGTATCATTGTAGAGCATATATGTCTGGCAAGATTTTAAAGTGATTGCCGATTCTAAAAATAGAAAATAGGTCACGTGACCTGGGGTCAAAGGTCAATATGAATCACGAATTTTAGCCGAAAATTAGCGTTTTCCGGAACAAACATCTCAATTCTGTCAAACCTTTGTACAAATAGGGTGCAGTGACTCTTGATTCTTAAAGAATATTTAGTCCTTAAAATAATACTTATGAAATTTTGAAAATGAGACATTGCCCATAGCAACTAGAAGGTCAAAGGTCACGTGTACTTTTTACCAAATGTCATGCTTAAATGGTGTTATAATCAACGTAAAGTTACCTGTTAACTAAAATCAACATTAATTGTAATAATTTTATGTAGAGTCCGAAGATTGAGTATCAGGAGAAATTTCACGCCGAAATTAGTCTGTCTTAAAATAGCATAAAAGGTCACGTGACATCGGGTCAAAGGTCAAACTTAATCTAGACTTTAAGAGAAAATCACTCTGTCTTGCTGCTTATTTGTCATTTGTTACATCAAAGAGTAAAGACAAGACCAGATCACTTGTAAATAATCAGCAAGAACGAGTATTGAAGAATTTCGGATGTTATTTTCATAATAACACGGTTCCCATGGCAACCAGAAGGTCAAAGGTCAAAGTCTCTGTTGTTGAGAAACTGCTAAAATTGAATGGGAAATCGGGTGGGCAATTTGAATAATCAATGGACAATTTGAATAATCAATTAATTACATTGTTATACCTGTATCAAGCGTACGGTATCATATGTTAGAGGTAAGGCAGATAAAATAGTAATTGTTGTTTCTAAAAATAGCATGAGAGGACACGTGATTAGGGGTCAAAGGTCACATGGATAATCTGAAATCAACTATATCATGCGTTTGTATAAAGATACATTGTATTTTGTTCGCATCTGGCTCTTTACAAATGCAAAGTTATTTCATTACACAGCAATGCGCCTCTAATGGATAGCTAATATACAGACATTTGTTTCAGTATAGGGCCTCTTATACTAAGTATTTATATAATTTGGTATATAGAAGGTCCTATACTAAAACAATAATCTGCTGTGGTGGATCTGGGGGCATACATAACCCCTATATGATTTTAAATTAGAACTTAATTTTCTAAATTCTATAGACCATATGAATTACTTTTTCCCTGTATCTTTTGATAGTTCAAATCTCTAGCCGCACCAGTTTGGTACTAAAATATAAAACGTTTGTTCAAAGTTGGAAGTAAAACTTTGCGAACCAGTAGTTTGATTGAAATTTCAAATTTCTGGAGAAAGCAACTGATTTTCCGCGTGTAGTTAATAAAGTTTCCCAATCAGACCAGGTTCGTACTTCAGATGGTTTATGTATCGAAAAAATCCTCACACCGGGTTCGTACTTCAGATGGTTTAAGTATCGAAAAAATCCGCACCCGGGTTCGTACTTCGGATGGCTTGTGTATCGAAAAAAATCCTCATATCGGGTTGGTACTTCATATGGTTTATGAATAAAAAAATCGTGACTCGTCAGGGAATTATTTATTATCAACATGAAACCTTCTGCGATTTTAATTTCATGCTTTCTATACAGATTAATCTATAGTAAAATTGAACGAAATTGAATAAATACACAAATTTAATATTTTATGTTGAAACGTTAAAAGTTGAAATCGTTTATGTTAAAGATCAACTATTCATAGAGTGTCTAAGCAGTTTTCGATCGAAAAGTGATACTGTCAAAATGACTAAGCTCTCCTGATATGTTTGTATCCGTAGTCTTCTAGAGTTACGTTTTACCATTTCATGGGACTTCGTCGGATTGTATTAGAAACTGTTGAAATTAAACTTCGTACTAATTACTTAATAAGAGTGTGATTGTATTTTTATTTTTTTTAATACAAAATATGCAAATGTGTGTATATGTAACACACGTTGATTTGTAAAACTAACAGTACATGCCTGTCGAAAGTTTAACCGTAAGCTAACGAAATTGTGCCGAATCGACCGTTCAAATCGATCCCTCGTTAGCGAATGCTGGACAACTCGTGCCCAAGACAACTCGCACGCAGGACAACTCGAACCCATAATGAGACAACAAGAACCCAAGACACCCTGTACCCAAGCCGAGACAAGAAAACTTACATCCGTTTTTGTTATTGTCTTCCTATCAATTAGAGTTTATAAGATTTATTTAGAAAAACAATTTTCTAGCAATACCTAATTAATTTGAACTAATTACATAAAATTGATTTAAAGGTAGCAAAATATCTAAGTTTAAGATTTAAAAAATGTATTAATTTCCTTGCTTCTTGGGTACGAGTTGTCTAAGGTTGGGTGGGGGTTGTCATGATGTGGAAACACATGGTACGAGTTGTCTTGATACCCTCGATAGCTATGTACATCTCGGCAGCTTTTCGCAACCACTGTCATAGATCAGTTAGTAGAGTGCTCACACCGTAAGTGGGGGTCGTTGGTTTGATCCCAAGCCGGGTTTGACACAAGATTTGAAAGTGGGTAGTGACTGTTCTTTCGCCAAACACTCAGCATTACGAAATGAAAGCCACGGTTCTTTCGGATGGGAACTTAAAATAAACGAGGTCTCGTGTCATGGTGGGCTTGGCACACTAAAGAATCCTGCTGTATAATGCCATCAGCGCAACGCACAGGCAAAATATCTTCACCTTCGTCTACAGCTGGCGACGACTCGATATTTTAAGTGAAATATTCTTGACTGGGACGTTAAACGCCATGACTCAACTCAACAGCTTTTCGGCATGGCTATTATCTATCTCTTGTCCACTAGCTATCTTCTAATATAACTCGGCTACTCGGCCATCAGCGCAACGCACAGGCAAAATATCTTCACCTTCGTCTACAGCTGGCGACGACTCGATATTTTAAGTGAAATATTCTTGACTGGGACGTTAAACGCCATGACTCAACTCAACAGCTTTTCGGCATGGCTATTATCTATCTCTTGTCCACTAGCTATCTTCTAATATAACTCGGCTACTCGGTAGCCGAGCGTCGACCTTTTTCGTTATCTCAGTGTTAAACTTTAGACAGGCCTGTACTGCACTTTTATGTACATGCATTACATTTACATAATTCTCGTTAGTTGTTACCGTGAACACTTGTTAATATGGTGTCTCTCGGTTCATCATGCACTAGAGATATATGACAATGATAAATTTCTTTTAAAGCACTTGTTTCGATAATCAAGCCCACACCTTAAGTTTTAAGGTGAACGCCATGACCACCTCGACCGCAACAATACTCATTTATTCATGTGTGTTTTTTGTTTTGTTTTGTTTGTTTTTTTTTGTTTTTTTTTTGGTTTTTTTCCCTATCGTTTAAATTACTCTAACTGATAGTAACTTTTGACTTAATATGACAGTTTGAATGGTATTTTATTGTCGTGAATAGTGAACACAAAATCTTTTCGAACAGCGGTCTAATATTTGACCCCTATTTTTGTTTATTTATAAATATGTTACGGACGTAGTAGAAGACATGTGATCGACATACTAAATACTTTGAGCGTACGGTGGCGGTGTGCACAGAGTATCCATCGTTTTTTCACGTAATTCCATCAAAACAACATTATATTCTTGTTATTATTTAAGGACTTTTATTATTTTTTGTTATTGGATTGTATTTATTTTTATTTTCATCCCAATGACACACGACTAGTATCTGTTTCTTAGACAAATACCGATGTGTACCCAGCAAGTTCTATACCGAAATTATGGTTAATTTTCTTTTCAATGAACTGTCTCAAAAGTGATCGGAGATCGACATTTTCTTTACATAAAATGATACTACAATAAATTTTGTTTATTGTGGTGTGAATTTTCTAGGATATATGGAATATTTACTGAATTGTGGTAATCTTGAAGTAACGTCATAAGCCGGCATGTACAAGAAAGTTGCGTAACGTAAATGGGTAATCTTTTCCAATATTTTCTGAAAATATTGCGTCAAGGTCGTAACTTCACACGGTGATTCAAATGTGATGAAGACGATTAAACATATACAAAATTATATCAAATGAAAGAGAAAATGATGAGGTTTCTGTAACTGGATTTTGTTTTCCCTATTTAAGGTTTCAGTTATGAGAAAAGTTCAACAGAAGAATTTTTTTCCATTTATCGACCGTGTAACCTAAAATTTAAACCTTGGAAAATATGACCGTTCTATAATTTCGGTTGTTATGACCCGGCTGATGAATTTTTTACAATAAAAATTATATTGTTTAAACCCGTAAATTCTTGTGAATACTGTGATATACAAGTTTTTGATATCTGTCTCTTATTTTTGGTATAATGGCGAAGTGAGTAATCTCTTTCTAAATCTATGTAAAATTACGGCTCTCTCATAAAAAGTGAAGAAAATATTTCTTTGTCGGCGTTTTGAACGGAAGATTTTTTATTGAAAATGAAATTGATTCATTTTGAAAATTATACCATTGTTTTCTGTATGTTTTGCCGTTTCAAATGAGATATCCCGCGAGAAAATCGCTTCAGAAATATCCAAATTATCGCAGTTTTTCCATGACGCATAGGCTAAAAATATGCTTACCGGTACAATTGTACCGGTAGGAACGGGAAGGGTTTAAGGGGGTATATAGGACTCACCATGTCTGTCCGTCTGTATGTATGTCCGTGTAAAACCGTGTCCAGACCACATCTCATTATTGCTTTGGGCGACTGTCGTAAACGTTCACACGAATAATTCCCATGGTCCAAAAATATGTCAGGACCTTGAACCAAGGGCATATTGGAAAGGTCACGGTCTTTGGAAAATATTAAACCCTTGTAGATGTTGTCTCTCAAGAGACAGTTGTAGTTTCTATATAGAATAATTCAAAGACCTACCAACAGGTGCATTGTCTATAATTCTCAGATCATATTTTCCATTTTTACCAGCATTACATTGTGTTCTGTTACCCATATCCCAAATAATATCCCAAGTATTATCGTTGTTGTCATGGACAACTGTTCCCGCATGACCTTCACCGCCATCTTTGTCTCCATGGCTCCAGTCCGGCCCTCGAACAACACGTAATCCCACGGACATGGTTACTAAAAATATATGAAATTCAATTAAAAGTAAATAATGCATTCTACTTTGCTTCAATCATTTTATAGACCAGATCTTTTCTGTTTGTTTTTGGATGAACGAATTGGTTCTCAGTGACATCATGCAGCAACGAATTATGCAGTGTGCAAAATGTTCAATTCTTGCATGTTTCCATAATAAACAAATTATTTTCATTTCTATATTATGCTTAACGATTACATCGCACATAATATGTCAATTTTCACAGGAAGTGAAACGAATCTTGCCTAAAATTAAACTGGAAACCTGAAGGTAAAAATAAATGTATCTGTTTTTTCGCGAAGTGTCACTTAATTTAAAATAGAAGGAAGCATGTTGACTTAAAAACCCATATACTTGACATAAGTAAATGCAACAATCAAATAAACAAAACGACAAACGGAAGAAAAAACGAGACGAGAAGACAAGACAAAATTGTGTATACAACTATAAAAGTTCTTACTTAGAACGGGAATCAGAATGATGAACAAGACAGTAATCAAAACAAAAACACCGTGTCATGTTCAGAAGCAAAGCAAAAATTTTGAAAACTGTCAAAAAAAGTTAAGCACGTGCACTTCCACCAGGAAAGTGAGAATTGGTGCTCCGGAAGTGTAAGTGATTCCTTTTTAGCTAGCTACATCCGCCACGAGAAATCGAAATTGAAAATGAAATTGACATGAAACTGGGCAAAAACAAAGAAATATACAAATGATTAGGTATAAGCTGGATGAAACGAACCTTTAAAAAGAGTCATGACTTCCGGCAATGGTTGACGTACCGGAAACAACCATTTCTGTTAAATATGATGAAACGCAAAGATAAAAGGAATTACTAGTAAATTAAAAGAGATGACAGTAACAGTAACGTCTACGTTTTCGATGGTTGTGTCTATTAAGTTGTTTTCTGATAAAACTTGTTTTTACTCGTAAAAGTTCAATATATTTTATGATTATATTGTGGTATATTAAGTAGCTAAGCAAATAGGTAAATAAAGGGAGTGTTTTATGTATTGAATATAAAATTACGGCCATTAAGTACATCTATATTGATCCAAATTTTATGTTAAAACGAAATTGTACTTGGTACAAAATATCTAATAGATAAAAAAAAGAAATAAATCATTCAGCACAATTAGTCTGTTGGGATTCCTTAAACCAGCGTGTTTATTTCGTTGATTTTAAATTACTAGTGTAGGGAAAACACTAGGAGAGTTATTCTTGTTATAAAGTATTCCCTTACAAAGTTACCTAATATCTGCCAAAAGTTGATTATGGATTACTATTAAAAAATGCTTTCAAAATAATTTTGAATCTATTATTTGAATAGAAATTCAAAATCAGCACATGCATATCTATTCATAATAACATATAAAATGTTGTGCCTGAAAAAATGGTCATCATATATATGTCGGAATCATGAATGCCATACCATATATTTTACTCATTTGATCTTGGCTGTATTGGTGTCAGAATAAAACAGAGACAACAGTTTCTGAAAACGATCTTAGCAGAATGTGTCGCAAATATTATCTCCCACGTCTTGGTTTAATTGGAGATGTTCATCTAGTCAGCGACGATGAAATCTTTAAAATAACACCGTGTCCTTTACCACAAATAACTAGACATCACCTAGCGCTATCGTTTAAGTGGTGAAATAAAGCAAATAAGTATCAAACAAAAAAGGTAGAAAACATACAATAAAGAGTAAATTGTTAAAGCAGTTTTGACATAACAGAATTACAGTCCAACCTGCCTTAAAGGCCACCTCTATATAATGCCGGCCACTTGGTTATAAAGGCCAGTAAAATTCTATCCCAATTGTTCTTTATTCATATTATTTGAACCTGTATATAAAAGCCACCTGCCCATAAAGGCCACTTTTATTAGTTCCCTTGGATGGCCTTTATAGACAGGTTTGACTGTAATTTTATAGAATGAAACATTTGAAAATACCATACTAATAAATAAATAAATAATGTTTAAAAAAAAACCAGGCACGGACATCTATTTAGTGATAAATAATCATTTATAAAATGTTTCACAATGAAAGTGCGTCAGATATGTCATGAAAAGTCATGTATATTAAATGCGTGTACAAAGCATGCAAATGTTAGACCTTTTAAAAAACACAAACAATAAAAGGCTTAAAAGAATGTTGAAATACAGAGAAATAGGAAGAAATTTAGAAGGAACTTGCATGGTTTTAAATACAGGATAATAATAATAAAAAAATTGGAAATTGGATATTTTACATAAGCGGTGTGAGTAGGAAAAGAAAATTGATTTTTGACTTTGTGGAACTGTCATGTGCTAGTTTTCATAATTTTTGTAAAATGAGTACATTAAAACCGAATTAATAAAAACCAAAGCTCATTATTTTTAACATAATGAAAGTATCAAATAATATACAGTTTCACTTGAGAATTATTTCTATTTCAGATACGTTTTGTGTACCTAATTTTTTCATTGTAAGTGTTCAATCTGAGATTTTTCAGACGGGACGTACATAATCAAAATCTTTTGTCTCAAACAATATAACAACATTATTTTCGAATTCATGTAACGTTAAATATGATATATATTGCATATATTTGCATATATGTAACATGCCCTCATGTTCCACTCTCAGAGTGGCTGAGGTTATTTATTTTGAAATAAATGAAATGAAATGATCCACTAAGGTTTTGACAATGGGGTCATTTGGCGAAAAGGGGGTCAATGTCATATGTCCCCTTCTAGAGTTTCATATGTTTACTTTAAATAGCGCCGAGATGACACAAGTTTCAACTTGTATTTAATTTAATTAAAAGTTGAAAAAAAAGTTTGATGTCATATTCAAATATTGCATACTCCAGTCCATTTAAAAATACAACCTTTGGGGGAAACTATTTCAGCAAAAATGATCGAAATTCGTCCATATTTATGCATTTACAATTTCCTTTGATTTCATTAAAAAGTACAACTATCTAAATTATATACCTACCTTTCTCTTATATAAAGTGTAAATAAACAAAAGAACTGGTCTACCAGGAAGTGAAGTTCCTGGAATTACGTTTGTGTTGTTTACCTTGATCTAGTTAAAACGAAAGTAAATATTGGAAATCCCCAAAAAATGTGTCCCAGACGATAAGATACAATCAAATATACATTTATTACATAATAGTCTACATAGATATCCGATAATCAGAGGTACAAAATAGGGTTGTTATGAGCTTCTTTAGAATTTTTATAAAATACTGCATTCAAACGTAGCACCTGACAATTGTCACGAATGCATTATGGGGGTATGTTTAATAGTACGGAATAACTTGTACATAAATACAAAGGGATTCTGAAGTTAAAACTTCTAAAATCGGGATATAAATCGTTTTTTTCAATTCTGAAATAAAAATGTTTGACGTACCCTAATGCACGTATGAGTTCATCAGTTCCAATGTCTTATTTATGAAGCTACAGTGCCACAGCTGTCAAAAGTTAAACACTGAGCTAACGGGAGGTGGTCAAAGCTCAACTGTCGGATGGCAGATCTGTGGATAGCTATAATGATTGATTTTAAACTGCTGATAGCTAGAAAGCAGCTGGGCATGCAGTTATAGGTAACGAGGGACCAAGGTGAGCTGTATGACGATTCGACAATTCGTTAGCTTTAAGTGTTAAATGTGTGACTATAGGCTAGGCAACCGAGACAACCGACTCGGTAAGAACAGGTTGTATTTTTTACATGTTTTTACAGAAACACGAAAAAAATAGAAAAGGATAGAAAAGAATGTAAAGTGAACAAATATTTTATAAGCTCAGAGTTGTTTTATGGTTCAACTGATATGCAAAATTAGGAATCCTATCTACGCCCTTGGTAGTGTATACGTTTACGTCTTCAGACAATGTCATATACCATTTTTTGAATGTATTTTATGATTAAATTAAAAAAAATGGTATATGACAACAGCAACAAGAACATATTCCTAAGAAAGGTCAATGGCAAATAGTTATACACCGCGATTTTTTCGGCCTTATGAAACGAGGCATCGTCAATCTAGAATACAGCTTCTTGTTGCTAGATGAACATCTCAAATGAAACCAGTATTTTCCTTTTAGCTCTTATATATATAGATATATTAAAAATAAAAATATGACACTTTTAAAAGAAACAAACACAAATCCCGGCTGATTTCGTTTTTTTTCTTGTGGTGTGTTTACTAGGCGAAAAAATTAAGTAAGTGTCGCTTATGATGCAAAATAAACTCTCGCGTGCGCGAAAGCACCCCCCCCCCACTAAAACTGTCACGTGAAAAGACGAAATAAAATCGCGCAAATAAATACAAAATAAAATAAAATAAAGAAATAAATTAATAAATAAATAACGCCAAAACATGAATAAATTATTATCATAAGCACCACCATAAAGTTTTGGACTCGTTCATACGTGGTGATTGCAGCTAGCAAGGCTTGTGGTGCTTACCCTTCCGGAGCACTCGACCTCACTTGAACAATGGTGGAAGAGAAGTTTACGTGTTTCATTTAATTAGCCAGTTTTCAAAGTTTTTGATTTGTTCTTTGGATAGTGATTTGGACATGGATTAGTATATTGTTTTTAAATAATATAGTGAAGTTATATCAATGTTACTAAAGCTTCAACACATAGGACCAATTGCACCAGTTGGGGGGTCATTCTAACCTCGTCTGCAATGCGTTTGTTGCAGCAAAGAATATTGAACTGTCCGCTTACTGACTTTAAAAATTTAACTGTGTCCGTTTTAACAGTTTGTCTTTGGCAAGCGAACCAATTTAGAGGCCGCTGTGGCCTAATGGATAAGACGCCAGTCCACAATTTCAGGGCCTCTCATCGCAGTGAGTTCGAGTCCCGTTCAGACTATATGTGGGAAAGTCATTTTTCCTTGCCGTTGACCTTTACTGGTTCACTTGGTGTCAGTATAATGTGACTGAGGGAGTGGTACCGCTTGTCTGCGGCGTACTGACTCGGTGAGCTAGCACTAAAGTCGCACTGAGTGCGCGCTAGTACAAGGCAGACCATATAATACAACACACTCGCACTTCACATGCATACACGAAATTGTTCATAGATTAATCTATAGAGATCAATAAAATAGTTCTCGTCACGAATAGCTGAAAAATTGCTGATGCAACGTTAAGCAAAATTCAATAAACCAACCAACCTAACAAAAAACATCACACTAGTATCAAGTGTCCGTAACGCGCACTTGTTGTCAGGTCTTCATGATGCATTGGCTATTTCCAAGTACCTGCACATGTTTGCTGGTTCTGTATTTTTATTCAATATTGTATGTAGACTGTTGGTCCGGTTTGGACTAGATTATTATCTCCTTGATTTCGGTATGGTATTTAATGTCTATCCCTCACGGAGCACCCGATCTCACTTCTACATAATTTGCATAAGTTTTCAAAGTTTATAATGTGCTTTTCGGATTGTGATTTGAACATGGACC
This sequence comes from Anadara kagoshimensis, assembly GCA_021292105.1. Classification (NCBI taxonomy): domain Eukaryota; kingdom Metazoa; phylum Mollusca; class Bivalvia; order Arcoida; family Arcidae; genus Anadara; species Anadara kagoshimensis. The sequence goes on along the minus strand of CM037870.1, from coordinate 15,908,812 downwards.
AGAATGTTTGATTCATTGAGAATCAATAATAAGGAAATTATTGTACTCTTTAATTAGAACTTTTTCTGACAGAACTATTCATTATTATTATTATTATTATTATTATTATTAAATTATTCATCTTCCCAAAGTCAAAATCATCATATCAATAAAATCTTGAACGTATATTGTGAAATAGTGCAATTCACTAATGTGATATTTAATATTACGCAGATCGTTGGTTAAATTGCGCCTTTGATAAACAAGCAAACAAAAAATTAAAAAAATTAAAAAATAAATAATGACTTTGATCCGTTGGATGTTGACCTGATGATATAAATGATAATTATGATAAAGTACACTTACCATCAATATTGTCCCAAATGAATAACAACCGCGGCCTTGAACAGAAAGTAGAATGAGTGCTGCATGGGAAATCCCGGTTAACAGGAATTACCAGAATACCAATAACGCTGCCAAATATGTTTTCATTAATTGTTTTAGCAATGTTATCAATGGAAAATCAATCAAATGGTTTTAAAATACCACAACATTACAAAGCATATGAGTAATATTTCAATACAGAATCAAATTGATTTGTTTCCGTGATTATAATGATTAACCCAATAATAAAAAACGAAAATATCTTTTAAACATAAAAATACAATTTGCATTTGAAAAACTCTAGGTATATCTTGGTATTATTCCAATTAAGCTTAGTTTGTGTAGTGTTTTTTTTTGTTTTTGTTTGTTTGTTGGTTTTTTTTTTTTTTTTGCCTGAAATTACTTCCGAATATAGGTGGTTTTCCGGGAAAACATAAAAACTTCCCATTTTCACCGCTAAAATTCTGAATCAACAGACATAGAATAGCAAAATTAGCCCCGTTTTCACCGACAATAATTCAAATTTTATCACAACGAAGATCCTAACTATTGCAAGCATGCCATAATACCATTTGCTATGTCAAGTTTCAGAATTTCTGCGAAATCACAATTTTCAATCGACGTTCAAGTTTAAAGGTCCTCCGCGACAAAACTTTTTAATTTTTGTTTAACTTTTACACCAAAAAATGTTGCTGAGTTTGTCTGTGAAACCTAAAATATTAATCTCATTTTTTTTCAAAAATAATAACAAAATTAACATTTTATCATTTAACAACATATCCCATGCCGTTGAAGTTCAAAACTAAATTTAAATATATTGACAATAGAAAAATACCACGGAATTTTTCTTTCTGTTGCGCTCATTGTCAACTAACCTTTTTTATGACATAGAACATGTATATATGTACATGTTGTTTAAAATACATATCTGGACCCAGTTGTTCGAAGCTTGATTAGTTTAATCAATGATTAACAAAAATTAAATTAAAAACATCGATAAAAATCAAGACATCAGTATGAAACTGATAATTTGTTAACAATGTGCTTTAAATAGTTTGATGATATTTTATTTATTTTCGATAATTTCAGCATTACATTCACAGTATATCTGAAATTTTACAAAATTTACAATTTTGACTAATCGTCTGATTAAACTAATTAAGCTTCGAACAACTGGCCCCTGGTGTCCATACTATTTGCATAACCACTGAAAAAAGTAAATCCGGGATGGTCCCAAGCCGTTTTGTAACTCTTATTTATATCCATTTAGCAACATCCGTGTCATTCGGAACAATCAGGAATAATCGCTATGAATATCAAAATGATAGAGGTATATCGCATGCTGAGACACGTGTGTCGCATGAGTGATGGTGGGAAATTCAAAGGGATAGGTTCAATGACCTCCCAGTTCCCGTGACAAATTATAATTTAAGGTAAGAGGGCTTTCCAATGCCAATATTACATAATAGAAAAAACACATGAACCTGTCGTTTCACTATCGACATAGTAAATCCAAAGATTCCTTTGTTTGAGATGTGGTTTCCACAAATTATTTGGATGGTGATCATGTTGACCTGTTGACTACTGTAGTTAAAGTCTGTCCCGAGTCATAATTTAGGCCCATCAGGCCGGAGCTTATCCCGGTTTCGGTGGCGTTAAGCGACTGAGAGTACAAGCAGGGTTAACCTCCAGCATTTTTGCTGGTACTCATTTATTTTTCAGCTGAGTGAACTGGAACAACGTGAAATTAAGTGTCTTGCTCAAGGACACAACACATCGCCCGGTCCAGGGATCGAACCCACGACCTTCGAATCATGAGTCCAATGCCTTAACCACTAGGCCATGCGCTTCTACTGTAGTATGAGGTACTAAACTGGTCAGAAACCTAATGGCCAATCGTACATAAACAATACAACATTTTGTATCTGGAAAGAGAAAAATGCAGGATCGAACCATGGACCTCCAGTGTAGTGTAATCTAATGAAACAGACTATAGTTTTATGTCATGATGACGTATGCTTTTACGTCATATATTGTAACATGTGCGGGAGCCATCTTTAATAAAACGTTCATCATGTCAAAGATGTCTTATCGTCTGTTTTAAATAATAGAGATAAAACCCGCCCTGGCCACACAACATGGTGTCAGAATATTAGATGGACTATACGCCACATATGGACATAATTGTGAACACGCCAAAACGTGAGTAAAAGTTTGAAATGGCCACTTATCAAGTTTCCGCGCCAGAACAGTTCAATTTTTCTAAACCAGAACAATGGCAGCAATGGATAAGGCGATTCACTAGATTCCGCCAAGCTTCAGGCTTAAGCGAGAAAGACGATGAGACACAAGTTAACACGCTCATCTACACAATGGGCAGTGGAGCGGAAGATATATTAGTGTCATTAAAATTGACAGAAACAGAGCGGGGTGAGTACAAAACAGTTGAGAAAAAACTGAATGACTATTTTATGGTTAGGCGTAACACAATATATGAACGAGCCAAGTTCAACCAAAGGAAACAGAACGAAGGCGAATCAGTTGACACATTTATTACGTCATTATACCAGTTAGCCGAACACTGCGGGTATGGCGTCCTACACGACGAAATGATTAGAGATAGACTTGTCGTAGGGCTGCGCGACGAACGATTACATGTAGCAGAAAAACTGCAATTGGACCCAGAACTGACTTTAGAAAAAGCTGTGAAACAAGCTAGACAGTCAGAAGCTGTTAAAAAGCAACAAAGTGTTGTTAGAAATGAACTGCAATCTCACCAAAGTGACAATAAAAATGTAAATACTGATGTAGTTCACAGTAGGGGCAGACCGACGTTTCGTGGACATGGTAGCAAAAATAGAGGCTCAACACGAGGTCGTGGCAGACTACATACAACTATGTCAATGACACAGAAACAGTCGTCATGTCAAAGATGTGGATATTCACCAAATCACCCTAGAGACAGATGCCCTGCTAAGGACAAAACTTGCAGTAAATGCAAGAAACGGGGACATTTCGTGAAATGTTGCCTTGGATGTTGTGTGTCCAGGGCGGGTTTTATCTCTATTATTTAAAACAGACGATAAGACATCTTTGACATGATGAACGTTTTATTAAAGATGGCTCCCGCACATGTTACAATATATGACGTAAAAGCATACGTCATCATGACATAAAACTATAGTCTGTTTCATTAGATTACACTACATCTCCCTTTCAAGTGGCACTGTATTCAAAAGTAAACGTACTAACGAAATTAAACGCAAAGTTACTATTTGCAACAAAAACTGAATTACAACTAAATTACTGAATTCTGAACTACAAGTCTAATCTTTCTGGGGGAACAGATATTCTTCCCGATCTAGTACGATAAACATTACTATCGCTAACTTGATTTGACTCCGGTTTAATGTTGACAACATCGTTAGTCTCGCTCGGCGTGTCGTATGTCGTATCTGGTGGTTCCGGAATCTTGGGACCAGATGTCGGTTGTAAATGACGTCGATTTCTACGAATTTCGCCTTTTGGTGTTCGTACTATATATGAACGCGGAGTTGTCGCGGATTTTACAACTTCACCCCGTGTTTCGAAATCTTTAATCCATACACGTTCCCCTGGGTCAAGTTTCGGTAAGTCCTTGGCTGGGTGCCGCTGATCATAGTTTCGCTTGCGATCGTCGCGGATTTCTGCTTCCTTGTCTCTAACGAGTTCAAGATAAGACCATTCTGGTATCAGTATCTCGGGCGCAACTGGTAATTTTGTTCTAATCTTTCTACCAAAGCAAAGTTCGGCAGGGCTATATCCATTTGATAACGGTGTCGCGCGGTAAGTCATTAGCGCAACATTGGGGTCTTTATTTTTGCACATTAATTTCTTAATTGTCTGTACCGCCCGTTCGGCTTCGCCATTGCTTTGAGGGTATCTTGGGCTACTGGTTATGTGATCGAACCCGAATTCATATGCAAACTGCTTAAACACGTCTGAAGCATATTGTGGCCCGTTGTCTGAAATTAATATTTCAGGTATACCGTGATGACTGAAGATTGATTTAAGCTGTACTATTACATCTTCCGAGGATGTCGCGTCTAACTTAGCAATTTCGACAAAACGAGAAAAATAGTCAACGACAAGGAGATATGTCTTCCATTTTAAATAGAACAAATCGGTCGCTACGCGTTGCCATGGTCTTGGTGGTAACGGTGTAGGTATTAACGGTTCAGCAGAATCATTTCTTGCTTCGGAACAAATATAGCAAGAGTTTACCGTGTCTTCAATTTGACTACTTAGTCGAATTCACCACACGGATGATCTCGCGCGTTGGCGACACTTAACAATTCCGAGGTGTCCTTCGTGAATTTTCTCAAGTATATTAGCCCTCAATGTCGATGGTATGACAAGTCGATCGCCTTTTAATAGTAAGCCGTCAACGACAGTGATTTCGCCACGAAATCCCCAGTAAGGTTTTATGGATTCGTCAAGTTGTGATTTTTCGCTCGGCCATCCGCCTAAAGCAAGTGTTATCAACTTTGAACATATGGGATCTGACCTTAGTTCGGACCGTATCTCTGCTAACCGCACGCTAGATGCTGGTAAGCTATCGACAATCAATTCTACGAAACATGCCGTTTCTTCAGCTAGACTATTATCTACGTTACTACTATCAGCAACGGGCGAGCGTGATAGTGTATCTGGCGTATAAAGTTCCTTCCCTGGAATATGAAATATGTCATAGTTAAATCGCATAAGCCGCATTCGAAAGCGTTGAATACGCGGTGGAAGTTCGCTTAAACTCTTTGAACCAAGCAGTGAAATCAACGGTTTGTGATCGGTCTCTAATCGAAAACGCAATCCAATAAGAAAATCACTAAATCTATCGCATGCCCATGTCAAGCCTAGTGCCTCTTTTTCGATCTGCGCGTATCTTTGTTCCGTGTTTGTCAGGGCTCGCGAACAGAAAGCTACAGGTCTACGAATTCCATTTTCTTGTACTTGCATAATAACAGCGCCTATTCCGTAGGATGATGCATCTGCCGATACAATCGTTTCTTTGTTCGGATCATAAAGTGCTAACACTGGACTAGAACAAAGATCCTGCTTGACTGTGTTAAAGGTCACCGGTCACCAAAAACCGAATTTTTTTTAGTACTATTTTCCGAAAGATTACATCATAAAAAGTCGATTTAGCCACAAATAACATTTTTTAATCATTTCTATCCTTTTCTACAGCGTAAATTAAAGTCCTGAAACTGTTGAAAAACTGTGTTATCTCCCTTTGGCAGTAAAAGGGCACAAAACCGGAAGTGACGCAGAAGGTGTTATCCCAGCTATTTAGTAAATGAAGCTTGTATAGTGAACTGCATTTATTACCCAGATTATTCGGAAATAACTTCTAGTGTTTTTACATATTTATTTATTTTTTAGCATTGGGTATTTCAGTTGACTTCAGCAGAAAAAAATTAATAAAAAATAAACATAATAATAAGAAATAAATAAGGAAAAAAAAAAAAACTATATTTGTGTTTGCTCTAAGTATGATATACTATTTACTAATACTTTTACAAAACATAATTTTACATTTCTTTTGATGTTTATTTATTTATTTATTTATTTATTTATTTATTTATTTATTTATTTATTTATTTATATCCATTTATCACAACAAATAATAAAAGAACCCCAATTTCCGTTTTTTATTTAAAATATTGTTCATATTAATTTTCATTAATATTTAATATCATTTTAATCTTTACATATCTCTGAGTTATCTATTTATTTATTTATTTATTTATTTATTTATTTATTTATTTATTTATTTATTTATTTATTTATTTATTCATTTATTTATCACAACAAATAATTAAAGAACCCAAATTTCCGTATTGTTCACATTCATTTTCATTAATATTAAATATCATTTTAATTATCTTTACATATCTCTTTGAGTTATTTATTTATTTATTTATTTATTTATTTATATCTATTTATCACAACAAATAATAAAAGAACCCAAATTTCCGTTTTTTATTTAAAATATTGTTCACATTAATTTTTATTAATATTTAATATCATTTTAATTATCTTTACATAACTCTGATTAATTAATTAATTAAGTTATTTATTTATTTATTTTTATCTATTTATCCTAAGGAATAATAAAAAGAACCCAATTTTTTGTTTTTTATTTAAAAAAATCTTTTCTTCTCTCTAGTAAAGCCATATTATGACCTCAAATTGATTTTAATTTATATTTGTTTTAGAAAGTGTCCCATTTTTAATTTCTTTCAAGTTAGATTAAAATCAATGATTTATTATTATTATTATTATTATTATTATTATTATTATTATTATTATTATTTGCCCATGTAATTAATCAAAAGAACACGTTTTCGGATAGAATCTAGATCCAAGACCTGCAGTTTTTTGTACAACGAAAATATCAAAATACAGGTTTAAAAAATAACTTCTTATTGTCTCTCAAATAAAATATTTCATCCCAGGATTACTTAAATATGGAAGTAATTTCAATTCAATAGGTTCTTATTCCTTATTTGCAGTAAGTTTAATAATAATAATAATAATAATAATAATAATAATAATAATAATAATGGAAATTGAAGTTTACGTCAGTGGGTAATTTAAAAAAAAATATTTGTTGATATTTTCCGATGGAGTACTGATCAGAATTCTAATTCTCATTTATTTTCACTGTTTTCATGATGAAATAAAAAAATAATAAAATTTTTTATATAATAACTTTATTACGCTTTAATTTTAATGGGATGAAAAGAACTTTGTCAAAATGTGATACCAGTGAGATTATGCTCAACTAACCAGCTAACTAAGGACTCAAAACTCGAGTGTAACTTTCTTACATTTATTCACAATAAATTAATATCATTCAAAGCGTGATTTACACCCCTCAGATACCAGTAATTAAGAGATTATCAATATGCTACAGTCCATTGGGAAACATCCTGTTTAGAAGTAGACATCTACCACCTGTAATCAACAATTTACCTTACAATATGCAAGATTAATTGACATGTGTGATTATCTTTATGATATACCCAGTAAATGCTATTTGTCATTTTTGATGGATTCTGAAAATCGAATAAATTAAAGTTAAATGAGATTGGTGAATTTGAACAGGGCATACAAGACTTTGTTTGAACGTGTGAACTGAATGAATTACGGAATTAAATTAATTTTGAAAATTAAAATTGTTTAAAATCTATTTATTTGACTGAATTTATTCATAATAATTTATACCACTCATATTTTCCTGACTTATCTCGTAATATTTAATCTGAATACATTCAAAACAATTAGAAAGCTGCATGAAGGACTTGTGTAAATCTGGCTTTAATTTGTTCTGAAATTTGTGGAAAAAAAAACATGTTTATCGGTCATTGTGATTTTATTATCTCCAAACGTCACAAAATATAGCATTTTGACTTGAAATCAAACTTTAAAACCCGTCAAAACGCCACACAAACCCACATGTAATATATGGATACATATATAGGTAATGTGTCTTTCCTCAGCAGCTTAACACCATGTACGTCATCAATTAGGTCGCCGGAAAGTTACGAGCGGTGTCGGAAACTACCGAGTATTAGCAGTTCGTTCAGGTAAGGTTTTAGTGTATTGCAGGTAAATGTAAGGCGTGGGAAACCGTCAGACACATCAATATTAACTATTCTACCCATTGGAATGCAAAATACAAAATTGATAAATTTGGTGACCGGTGACCTTTAAATGCTAGCTCTTGGGGTTGATCCCATGACCACGTGTTCTTTTTACTCAATAAATCGCGTATGGGTTTTGTCTTTTCCGCGAGATTAGGAGAAAGCTTTCCTATCTGGTTGACCAGTCCAAGAAAACGTCGAACACCTGAAATAGCAATCGGAGCTGCCATATCTCGTATCGCTTTAACTCTGTCCGGGTCAGCTTTAATTCCATCTTGATTTATTATGTGACCAATAAACTTAATCTCTTTTTTCGCGAATTGACACTTGTCACCGTTTAGAGTAACGCCAGAATCGCTCAGTTTCTGTAACACAGAATTTACTCTTCTGTTATGTTCGGCTGTATCGGAACCATACACTAAAATGTCATCGGTTTGACAAACTACACCTTCGTGACCTTCGAGAATTTGCGACATTTTCTTTTGAAAATGTTCCGGTGCCGAGGAAATTCCAAAGGGTAAACGTCTAAAACAATATCGCCCGAATGGCGTAATGAAAGTTGTTAGTATTGCGGACTCTTTCGAGAGTTCTATTTGCCAAAATCCAGTTTGCATCGAGTTTTGTGAATAATTTAGCTCCGGTTAGCTGTCCAAGCGTTTGGTCTACCGCCGGAAGTGGATGTTTCTCGCGTTGAACATTCTCGTTCAGTTTGGTCAAATCTACACATATCCGCACATCTCCACTCGGTTTTGGTACCACAACCATGCCTGCACACCAGTCTGACGGTTCGTCGACACCTGTTATAACACCTAGATTTTCCATTCTAGCCAGTTCGGCCTTGACCTTTGGGAGTAACGGTAAAGGTACGCGACGCGGAGTTGTAAGCGCAAATGGAAATGCATCTTCGCGAAGTTTGATTTGGTATTCGCCGCGGATTTTCCCTAATCCAGTAAACAATTTGGGGTATTGGGCTTTGAAATCTGTTTCCTCAGAAAGAACCTCATGTACTCTAGTAACAAGCCCTAACAGTTCAACTGCTGGTCTGCCCAACAGTGGTTGTCGCAGTCCCTTGACAACATAAATGTTTTGGTCACTCACTTTTGTTCCAACCCGAATATTGCCATTAAACATTCCACAAACTTTAAGTTTTGTGTGTCCTGGTCCATGAAGGATTTTGTCCGATTTTTGCATTTTTACATTTTTGCATTTCACTTGAATGTCCTCAGGAATGACTGTCACATCTGCACCAGTGTCTATTTTAAATTTCACATGCTTATCCTGTAGTTTTACATCAATGAACCACGGATCCGAGTCGCTACATCCAACTTCTCCAAGAAATACTTCGCTCTAGTCGACATAATTATCTTGTTCTGTATTTACGACTTCACTAATGTTTCACTATAGGCAAGTGCTCTACCACTGAAATCTATATTCCTCCTTTCCTGTTTTTTTTTCAATTCAACTCCCTTGAATGAAAACCACCAGGTTCCACCCTGGGACCAACTTGTTGGCCGGCCACTTCCCAGGGTCAGATGAGTCCCTAAATGTAACAGGAAAGAGAAAAAAAGCAGGGTCGGACAGGGGATCTAACCTGGGACCTCTCCACTATAGGTGAGTGCTCTACCACTGAGCTATCCAGACCACTACAATTTTATCTAAGTGAGATTCTGTGAATTACTTTTCAAAAGAACACTTTTTAATATATATTTTAAATTTAAATAAATTAAATTTCATATTATTTCTTAATCTTAATTTGTAATTTGAAAATGTTTGTAGATTGGGTTAGTGCTGTAATATGACTGAAACAGTTCTCGTGATTGGTGGAGGTGGACGTGAGCATGCATTGTCATGGAAATTGTCACAATCACAGTTGGTTAAGCAGGTTCTTGTATGTCCAGGAAATGCTGGAACCCAGAAAAATGGGAAAATTGATAATGTTGGTGGGTAAAATATTTTCAGAATATGGAAAAACTTCCATTTGTATCTTCCACTTAAATTTTTAATTTTTACTCGAAAAGCCAAAATAAAATTACGGAATCAAGCCATTTTGAACATTTTTTTTTTGAAAAATTATTTTTCAAACAATTTACATAGAATTTAATTTAAGTGGGAGGTAGAAAAGGAAGCCTTCCCAGAATATTTATGTTTCAGTCTGTAAATTGCAGAGAATTTGCATCCTTTTCCATACATAAATTATCATTACAAATTTTGCAAATCTCGGTCCAAATCTAATGTTTGAATCTTGCAGTACACAAGCTGCTAAAATGACATCTTATGCTGTAATTAGATTTTATCTATATTTTGCTGTTTTGTTGATCTAGTTGCCATGGTTACATAAGTAAGGTGCCATTCCAGTGTTTAATCAAAGATTCAAAGATTTTTCAGAGGGACCATTTTCAAACTTTCCTCTAAAACACCATGACAGCAATAATGAATATTTGTGCATTCTTGTAATGTAAAATATGGTCTACTAAGTCTTTAACACAGGATTAATGGCCCTATGATCCCTTCTAGAATGAACACTCCTTCAGAACCTTTTTTAAATTCAACTGTATTCAACAATTTGATTGTATATTTATTGACCATGTTTACTTCTGTAGCTTTGAATGTGAATAACTTTGAAGAGATAACATCATTTTGTAAGGAGAAGTCTGTGAGTTTGGTTGTGGTCGGTCCAGAAGATCCACTGGCAGCAGGATTAGCCGACCATTTGACATCAGCTGGTAATTATCAATTTGTTATCTCAATTGCGAGCAAATTTCTACTCATTGCCATATATATAAGTACATTGCAGTGGCATAAATATATGTGACAGGTCAAACTGAAACCATACTTATTAAGTCACCTGACTAAAGGTCGCACAAGTTTATGACATACCATACATCTTTATAACCATTTTGTAGTGAAATACATGTTTGTTTGAACAAATACAAATATACAAAAAAAAAAAAAAAAAAAAACAAAGAGGAATAACTCTGTCCAAACTAAATAAAATAATGTATAAGTTTGTTGTATTTGTAAGAAGACAGATTTCTGTAGACACTTTGTTTGTTTTTTCTTGGACCTTTGTTTTTTATTAGACAAATGTGATTAATTTCAGTTTTTAAACATGTTAACTTGGAGTAAATCATACCAACATAACAATCCATGTCCAAAACACAATTTCAAAGTAAAGTGAAACTGGCAAATTAAGTTTCACATATGAACTTCCACCAGGGAAGTGAGTCGGGTGCTCTGGAAGGGGTAAGTACATCCTGTTTATCTACCTACAGCCCAAACATATTTAATCAAATTTGAAAATGAAAGGAACATGGAATTAAGGGCTGTCAAATATATCCAAGTTAGTTTTGGATACACCTAGACATCATACTAATCAATAATGTTGTGATGACTGCCATCAAACTTTTTGAAGATAAGCCTAGGCTTGCAGTATCCTTTCTCACATTATATTGACATGTAAATTTATGTTATTTTAGGTGTAAGTTGTTTTGGACCAAGTGCTAAAGCAGCCCAGATAGAAGCAAGTAAAGATTTCGCTAAGAAGTTTATGTATCGTCATGGGATACCAACAGCAAAGTTTGAATCATTCACAGATGCTGAGGCAGCTTGTTGCCATATAAACAGGTAATGGGGAATGAGATCAGCTAGCTAATCTTCTGTATTTCCTGTTATTATTTTCTTTTATATCCCTTGGGCCTCTGAGACCAAGTGGTCTAAAGTGCACTCTTCTCAATCACAGTGAGATGATTAAGCAAGTTGGATATTGTCCCAGTGAATTTTAGATGGATGTTGCACAGTTTGCATATTTCTGTGTTAGTGGCATTTTCAAAATGCATCCAGGCAGCAATGTAAGTGGCATTTTCAAAATACCCACCCAGGTAGCAGATCTTTGCATTGCATGTATTTTTATTTGTAAGCTGAAATAGCTAAATACATATGTACCAATTTACCATTCAAATACAGGCGAAAATAAATTCATTATTGAATATTCCACTTTCCTTTCACATGTTTCAGCTTTAGTACTTACCTGTATATTGATGCTGCATGTAATTTTTTATAATTACCAGTGCTACATATAAAGCCCTGGTGGTTAAAGCAAGTGGCTTAGCAGCTGGAAAAGGTGTGGTAGTGGCCGAGTCTAAGGAAGAAGCTTGTCAAGCGGTCAGGTCAATATTACAGGTATGTTGTTGTAATGTAACACTTGTCTATCATGTTGTCTGATTGATAATATAAGATGAATAGAATCAATAAATTCTTGTGGTTCCAGAAATGGAATTATCAACCCAAGTTTGAATATATTTTGTCATTTGCAAGAAAGAGGCTTGCAGAGATCTTATTTTAATTTATTAATTTATTTTAAGTCATTTTCTTTGAAAGATGGGGATATTAAATTCAAGTTTCTGTCCTTTCTTCTGTCTGTCGAAATTCTTGTCTCCACTAATTCTCCAATACTACGAAGCAGTTTTTCATGAAATTGAAAGCAAAGTATCAACATTGATAGGAGATGGGCATATCTTTAACCCAAGTTGGTTTGCTTATTTTCCTTGAAGTTATGGCCCTTTGAACATAAGTGCAAATAAAAAAAAGAACCTGCTGGCGGAGGATCCTAATTCACTGAATTGTTTTCTCAGAGGTATGGCCCTTTGAATATAAGTGCAAATCACAAAAAAGAACCTGCTGGCAGGAGATCCTTATTCACTGAATTTGCTTGTAATTTTTGTGGTTGACTAGATCTGCAGGAAAGCTTAGGTTATCTTTTGACAACTGTGTATTCTTTATCAAGAAAACACTTTACTTCTATGCCTGTTGATTGATTGTATTAAGCTATTTTTATATGACATTGGATGATATTGTGTGTTTAATTTTGCCTACAGGACAAAACCTTTGGTTCGGCAGGAGACACTGTTGTTATTGAGGAACTCCTGGAAGGGGAAGAAGTCTCGGTGAGTAACTGATTGAAAAGTAATTTTGACATTACAGTATTCTCTTTGTGAGATGGAAGTTGGGGAATCTCATGAAGATCTGGCAATTAAAACTGAAATTTAATCATAAGAATGTTGCTCTGTCAGGGCTCCAAGTAGGATTTGGTTTTCACTAGCCTTCTGGCTACCATGTTTTATTTTTACTAGCCAAGGCCAAAATTTACTAGCCAGGGTTAAATATTTTGGTCGCCAAAACAAAAGTTCCCCGTGATCATACAATGATACAAAAAAGCTGAATTTGTAAAACTTTTAATTCCAATTGAAAGCATAATAAAATTTGACAAATAACTGTGTGCCAGCGGAAGTCGCATATCATCACTGTCATCAAGATCCAGATCATAACAAAGTCTTCTGGCCATTCTTTGTAGGCCACCTTCATTTTTGTTGACAACAATTGCGCATTCTATACATACAACCGAGAAAATTCATTACACCATTTTGCTAAAAACTTTGGCTCGCTTGATGCGGCAGTGGGCATTTGTTGTTCATTATCGGCAACACATTTTGATTTCGGAATGGATGGTGTGCCGAAACCGAATGAGGACAATTTCCCTTATGTCCTGCTGGCTCGTTTGGCCATGTTGTCTATAGCAATGTGCAATCCGTTGTACGTTTGTATTAGCAAGGATTATCATAAGTTACAAGCGTTGTGTGACCTGCATAACACAGACGGGGTTCCTGTGATATGAGCAGGGCTATAAACAAACTGTATACAAACACTAGCAGCCGAGGTGTACCAAATTACATTGTTTACATGATCATCTTGTGGCTAAAAACGATGTTTACATGATCATCTCCTGGTTATAAAACAATCTTTTCAGTACAAAAAATAAATTTTCGGTCGCAGCCTCTGTATTTATTGATCGCCGTTTGGCGAGTGCATCAGAAATTTACTAGCCATATCTGATTTTTAGTCGCATATGCGAGTAATTTACTCGCTACTTGGAGCCCTGTCTGTGCAAGGATAGCAAGGGCACTACATAGGCCAGTATCATTATAGCCCTCATTGCTTGTTTTAAGTACATTTCCCTTATTTCACCTATAGCTGTTGTTAATCTAAATAAGTGAAATATTTAATTTGTATGAAATTCAAATTTTTAACTTGAAAATAGGATATTACTCATTTATTGTGGCAACCCTGTTACATAGAAAAATTTGGTAACCATGCCTCAAATAAATCACTAAGCTACTCATCTTGAGTTGATACAGCCCATTGATGAGTGGAATTTTTTTTCACACTTGTCCCAGTGCCAAATAGATCATTTGTCATACAAATCAATTGCCAAAATGTAATACTAAAATGAAAATTTGCATAGAATATTACCGGTACATCTTGTCTAGTACTAAGCTGCAACTACATTTGTACATGGTGCTGTGTTCACTACACCTCATCACTGCATAGGGTCAAACAGTTAACTTATTTTTATCAAAGGCCATAATACAAATGTAATCATAATATATTTGTATGTTTCAGTGTCTTGCCTTTACTGATGGGACAAATGTAGCCATGATGCCACCTGCACAGGACCACAAACGTTTAAGTGATGGAGATCAGGGTCCAAACACAGGAGGAATGGGAGCAATATGTCCTTATCCAAAAGTAATACTAGCATATATGGTCTATAAACCTTGAAAACTATACAAATCAGTTGAGGCATTGTCTATTGTATATACATTTTAGTAGGGCTGCCATTAATATATCGATATTATTGAGAGACCTTCATGTCAGAGTGGTCTTAATAGCATGTGCTACCCCTCTGGCTGCCTAAATTTGAATCATGATCTATCCTAATGTGAGAAAATATTTTGAGTATAAGATGAATAAGTATAATAAGTTGTCAAAAGTTTGTTTTTTTCTCCAGGTACTCTGGATTTCCTCCTCTGTCACAGAAACTGACTGCCTCGATATATGGGGTGTAACACTCCCATTATTCCACTCCACAATATGTACATTACAACAAAACTAAAATACAATAATCAGTGTTTACTTGTAGTTGTAGTAGCACGAACACTATTTCATTCATGGAATATATGAACCTGTAAATCAAACATGAAATAGAAAAAGTATGGATACTGTAAATTTGGAATTTTCACATACTGGTACATTTTATTTTCACATAGATTTGAAAAAAGCAACAACATGCAAAAAAGAAACTTACGCTCGTGTTTTACTTTGATTTACATGTAATTTATTCACTTGTATTTGCTCTAGTCATTATCTGGCAATGAGAAAAAAAAATGTGTGATTATCTTGAAATGTTGATTCTTGCAAAAATTTAAACTAAAACTTCTTGATTTACATTGACATTGTCATTATTTTATGCTTTGCAGTTAAATGATAAAGACTTGAAGTCTATTGAGAAAGAG
Organism: Anadara kagoshimensis; assembly: GCA_021292105.1. Lineage (NCBI taxonomy): Eukaryota > Metazoa > Mollusca > Bivalvia > Arcoida > Arcidae > Anadara > Anadara kagoshimensis. Next base: position 15,893,412 of record CM037870.1, on the reverse strand, counting down.
GTCATACAAAAAGCAGTAGATGGTTTGAAGTCTGAAGGATTTCCATATATAGGTTTGTATTCTTGAAATTCAAAAGAAACAAAAAATTAACTTTTACACTGGCACCACTCTTACATGACCATGCTCTGTTCATTGAAAGTGTGGTCATCTCCCCGCAAGAGGAAAATATAGGAAGTTTTAATAAGTACAGTAAAATGTAATTAAAAAAGTGACAGATTGTGTTTTTAAAGGGGCACTACTGTTTCACAAAAGGAAACAGGATTTTCTGTTGTGGTAAATAGTTAAGAATTTTTTTAATTCTAATTTTATGGTTTCCTTGTTATTAATATATGTCTTGATTTCTTGTACATGTATGTAGTTTGCTGTATATAAAATCAAATGTTACCCATAGCCAGTTTTTTCCTATTCTAGTCTCTGAAATTAGACTTAAACTATTTAGTGGTCAGACTTTTAAATTTTCCTATTCTAGTCTCTGAAATTAGACTGAAACTATTTAGTGGTCAGACTTTTAAATTTGGTCAGACTTTTAAATTTTAATGTGTACTATAAGAAATTTGCATATTTCAGCTGAATTAAAATTTGTTGTAAGCCCCTTAAACTACATGTTAACTTAAATTTACATGTATGCATGATAGGTGTAGAAATTATACATTTATAACTTTTGTATGTTTCCATATCTGGTATCTATATTTGCAGTTAGATACTAAATTCTGAAAAATTCTTTCAAAAAGCAACATATTTAAGCAAATTTGTGAGGACTATTTTTAGAATGTTTTGCAAATTTGGCTACATATAATTTCAGATTTGTGTAAACCTGGACTTTATATTTTCAGGTGTTCTGTATGCTGGGTTGATTTATATTTTCAGGTGTTCTGTATGCTGGGTTGATTTATATTTTCAGGTGTTCTGTATGCAGGGATTTTTCTGGGTATCCGCAGGGTCCGGTAAACGGACCCATTCCCAATGCAAAAAAGCATGCATTTTTCCCAATTCTGTAGTATAAATTTCCCAATTGGCTACGATTATCAATTTAATAAAAAAAACAATCAAAAGATTGTCAACATTAGGCTCATAATCGGATGACAGTTATCCTATTCTAATAATGATGTCGCTCGAATTAACCGCATTTATGTTACTCTCTGCTTCATGGTGAAAGGGAAGCAACTCGAAGAATAATCAACTTCGTCATTTAGATGTTTGTATTGAGGCCGATTATAAATGACGAAGTTACAAACATCTCCATGATATATATTATCTTGTTTGTTGTTTACGGAAGTCAAGATCGAAGTCATGTCACACAATAGCAAGTACCATGCTAAAAAATTCTGATCTGCTGATGTAACAGAGTAAAAAAATATTACAATCATGAATACTACACTGCCAAGACCAAATCCTCTAGTGATTCTACGGCAGCCGCTACCACTTCCGTGACTGAAAAATCACGAGTGAACATGAACACATGGACAAATGTCCTACCGCAGGTAGCAGTAGTACTGCAACTGCTGTACGCCATTGAAAAACCATTTAACTCAAGTTACTTTAGACTTAATCTTGAAGATTTGCATAGAAGGACCCCAGGAACTTGAAAACGAAATGCTAGATTAAATGGTGAATTTGTACAGAGACAAAAAAGACAGAGCTATTTTGCTGTGAACACCGATATGATTTGATAATTTGTTCAATTACCAGTATCAAAGTGGTCTAGAATTTCTATTATGTTATCGTGATTCTTCCCAAAATCATGTGTTTGTCGAGCATTTTTTCCCAATTTCATCCCAAGGTCCTTTTCCCAAAAAGGCCAGAAAAATCCCTGGTATGCTGGGTTGATTTATATTTTCAGGTGTTCTGTATGCTGGGCTGATGTTGACAAAAGATGGTCCTAAGGTTTTGGAGTTTAACTGTAGATTTGGTGATCCAGAGACACAGGTATAAACATTTTACAACTGTTCAGTTTATTGTGTTGCCTGTAAGACTTGCACATGATTACTCGCTTAACAATGATCACTACAATACCAGGTGACATGTCTATATATTTGATCATCTTTTTATATAAATCAGATGGTATTTTGTTTGTGGTAATTTTTAGCCTGACAAGCTATGGCCAGCTGTCGGACCTTATTCCATGACATAATGTGCACGCTTAAACTTAGATTTTGTGAAAGATTCCTGGGTGAAGTGGATTAAAATTTGTTTATGGTGATTGGATCTGTCATTCAAGATGGTGTTACTCTTACATAGGAAAACAGATATGGTCATAATTCTAGAAACATATACATGTATATTAATGCACATAACATTATTAATATCAGCTTTGTTTTCATTTGGTTATGCAATTTCAGAGATCTTCAAAAGAATCGGCAAAATTTAGCATCTAATTTACATATTCAGCCAATAACGACCACATAAAAAGTTATGACAGAAACAAATGATATATATTTAATTGCTATACATTGACTTTCATGTATAGGTTTCTAGAATTAATCCACTAAAGTGAATTGGAGTAATAATGTTTTACACCAAGGGAAGATTCTTTCATCTATATTGAGGCAGTCAATTCTGTGATTGAACCTAAGTTGTTGAGTTGTGAAGGATCCATAAGGGTGTGCTTTAGACCACTGCAGGGATTTTTCTAGGTATCCACAGGGTCCGGTAAAGGGACCCATTCCCAATGCAAAAAAAACATACATTTTCCCCAATTCTGTAGTAAAAAATTCCCAATTAGCTATGTTTATCAATTGTTTTAGAAAAAAAAAATTCACAAGATCATCAACATCATATTCGGAGGATATCTCATTCTGATAAAGATTTCAATCTTTATTAACCCACATTTTGCTGAATGATTTATATAGAGACAAAAGAGAGCGCTATTTCATGTATTTTGCTGTGAATACCGATATAATTTGTTCAATTACCAGTATTCTAGTGGTCTAGAATTTCTAAAATGTTGTTGTGATTTTTCCCAAAATTACATTTTTGATGAGCATTTTCCCAATTTCATCCCAAGGTCCTTTTCCCAAAAAGGTCAGAAAAATCCCTGTGGGCTATGGAGGTCCCAGTTAATTGAGTGCTAGAAGTGAGTACGGATATGATTTACATTTTCAGTCTATTTTACCATTGCTGAAGACAGACCTGTATGCTGTTTGTAAGGCATGTACATGTGGTTCTTTATCTAACAATATACCACAGTTTGACACACAGAAATGTAACGTCGGAGTTGTTGTAGTCAGTGGAGGTTATCCTGCATCTTATAAAAAAGGACTGCCAATATCAGGTAACTTTGTTGTTATTTGATGAAATCACACACACAGAGAGAGAGAGAGAGAGAGAGAGCAGTCAAGATTCTTTCATTTATATGTAGGCAGTCAGTTCAGGGATGGTGGAGGAAACGGATGTTCTCAGAGAAAGAGAACAAAAAGAGAGAGTTTTATGCCCCAAGCAAGATTCTTTCACTGATATGGAGGCAGCCAGTTCTGGGAAGGTGGAGAAAACCAGAGCTCGTAGAGAAACCACTGACCTTTGGCAAAGGAACTGTCAAACTTTCTCAAACTAGGAATTTTTGCACTTAGGTTATTGGAGGCAATGTGATTTAGCTCTGCCACCTAATCCCACTGTGTAAGTAGAGATATTTGTTAAACTTTCAGGGTTTGATTATCAAGGACACTTAACTGTCATAAAAAGTGTCATAATGTTACAGGTTTCAACTATTGTGCATTTTAGTTTTGTGTAAAGTTTTGAAATCTTACAATTCCTCAGCACTTAAATAGGATGTTGATACATAAAATTCTTGTTCTTGGTTTTTCATAACTTATCTTTGCATTTATTTAGGTCTGGAAAATGTCGAGAAAGATGATGTCCAAATTTTCCATGCTGGAACGACTACAAAAGATGGAAATGTGGTGACCAGTGGTGGACGTGTATTAGCGGTAGTGGCCTCTGGGACCGACTTTAATACTGCATCAAGTAAAGCTCAGGAAGCTGTCAAGCTTGTTAAATTTGAACATTCATTTTACAGAAAGGACATTGGTTTCCATGTGTTGTCAAGGTAACTTATGTTTCCATAGTAACAGTTGTTCAAATTGTTCAATTTGATATCAATCTCATTTTTCAAGGGCCATATGGTCTTTATAAATTTACATTTATAATATTTTTTTACATGTATTCATATTCAATAATTTGGTTGAATCAATACTGCAATTGGAATTGAATCTCACCAATATTATGTTTCCATAGAAACTGTTGCCGGGTACAATAACACATGAATCTCATTTTTCAAGTGCCATTCTTTATAAATTTACATTTATATATTTTTGTATTCATATTAAGAATTTGGTTGAATTAATTCAGCAATTGGTATTGAATCTCATCAATATTACTACATTATACAACTTATATATATTTTTTTGAAAAATAAATGATCAGACATAAAAAAAATTGCGTTGGTTTATTTCAAAATGAAAGTTAGTGGTTTTCTCTGGTTCTCCAAGAGAATAATGTCTCACATCCTAGGTTGAAATCCCTCTCAGCATATCCTAGTGACAGTTAGTTTTTCAGATTGCATACTAATAATTGGTGGTTTTCTCAGAACACTGGTTTCCTCTGCCATATTAGGACTGACCATAAGTAAAGGAATCCTAACTGGGGCACACAACACTGTTACTCTACTTAACTCTAGCATCCAAGAACTGATTGCCTCTATATAAGGAAAAGTATTTTTACCAGGTCTAATTCACCATAATTCCACAATTTCCATTCCTCTCTAATAGGAACAATTGATATATTGAGTTGAGACTCTGGCTGATTAGAATTTCAAACGCTGTTCATATATCCATTAATATCACATTTTTAGCTCACCTGAGCCATAGGCTCAGATGAGCTATTGCAATCTATCACCGTCCGTCGTCCGTCGTGCATCGTGCGTCGTCCGTCGTGCGTCGTCCGTCGTGTGTAAACTTTACATTTTAATCTTCTCCTCCAAAACTACTGGGCCATATTTGATGAAACTTGGTGATTATCATGCCTGGGTAACAGCCTTTCAAAATTGTGTTCGGGGTTTGGCCACGCCCAACAAGATGGCCGCGTTACTAAAAATAGCAAAAAGACAAAAAAATCTTCTTCTCTGAAACCAAAAGGTGCAGGCAAATTTTGATTGGATATTTGGATTCAGCATACCTGGGAACATTAAAATTGTGTTTTTCATGAAAATTAGACGAAAAATAGGTTACGCGTTTTTTTGCGTAAAATTACGTAATTTTTAAAATGAGACATTTATTGTTATAACTTCATAACGGCTGAAGATAATTGTATGGAGTTTTCACTGTTGATCTTGTCTTGGAATTTTCTTCCAATTGATGTCAAGATCAAAGGTCAAGGTCATGTCCCAGTTTTTGACCTTTGATAAAAAAATGCTATTTTTTAATATTTCTTGTGATAATAGCGTAGGATTTTCAGTTATTTGTAGGTATTGACATGACGATCATTTTAATACATAGATCAGGGTCATGGGTTCAAAGGTCAAGGTCAAAGATGTCCAAGAATACCAAAATAGTTAATTATCTGCTAAACTATGAATTTTTTGTATAGGCATGTATATCAGAATATTGTAGGTAATGGCACAATGGTCATTTTTATATATGAATAAAGGTCATGGGTTCAAAGGTCAAGGTCACAGATGTAAACAAGTACTGAAATGATTAATTATCTCAAAACTATAAACTTTTTGTATAGGCATGTATATTGGAATATTGTAGGTATTGACCTAACGATCATTTTGATATATGAATGAAGGTCATAGGTTCAAAGGTCAAGGTCATAGATGCGAACAAATACTTAAATGGTTAATTATCTCAAAAACTATAAACTTTTTGTATAGGCATGTATATTGGAATATTGTAGGTATTGGCCTAACGATCATTTTGATATATGAATGAAGGTCATAGGTTCAAAGGTCAAGGTCATAGATGCGAAAGAATATTTAAATGGTTAATTATCTCAAAAACTATAAACTTTTTGTATAGGCATGTATATTAGAATATTGTAGGCATTTGCACAACAATCATTTTGATATATGAATGAAGGTCATAGGTTCAAAGGTCAAGGTCATAGATGCAAATGAATACTTAAATGGTTAATTATCTCAAAAACTAAAAAATTTTTGTATATGCATGTATATTGGAATAAGGTACGTATTGGCCTAACGATCATTTTGATATATGAATGAAGGTCATAGGTTCAAAGGTCGAGGTCATAGACGCGAACGAATACTTAAATGGTTAATTATCTCAAAAACTATAAACTTTTTGTATAGGCATGTATATTGGAATATTGTAGGCATTTGCACAACAATCATTTTGATATATGAATAAAGGTCATAGGTTCAAAGGTCAAGGTCATAGATGCAAACGAATACTTAAATGGTTAATTATCTCAAAAACTATAAACTCTTTGTATAGGCATGTATATTGGAATATTGTAGGTATTGGCCTAATGCACATTTTAATATACAGATGTTTTAGCTGTTTATATATATATTATATATTGTAGCTAGACTATGTTATATATAGCATCCTTATATAATAATTATTATAATGAATTTGCAAAAATACTTGCATATTATTGACCCTTACTGCTGAAAATTTTGATATTCTCTTTTATTAATGTCATTGACCATTGAACCTCTGCATAAGATATGTACTCTTCCTCAGGTGAGCGTTAAGGCCCATGGGCCTCTTGTTGTGAAATTCCATCTACTATTGGATATGGATTTGTTGCCAAAAAATGAGCCCCATTTTCAAGTTTCTAAATTTATATTTCCAAAATATTTTGGGAAATTTTCCAAATTAACAACAAAATTTTAACATTTCTGTGATGAATTTGTTATTAGTTTTTTTCCAAAATTAAGTGAAATTACATTTTCTTCTCCAAATCCAAGGACCCAAACCCAGTAACAAAAAAATACCTGGTACTTGACAAATCATGATTGACTACAACTTCAATAAATTCTGAGAAATTATTCTTGAACATTTTGATAGAATAGAGCTTAGAAAATTTATACAGCATTTTTTTGAATACCAATACACCACTATGGTAGCTCAGATAGTAGAGTGCTCACTTTGTTTGTGGAAGGTTGTGGGTTGGAACCTCAGTCAGGTCTGACCAAGACTTAAAAATAGGTAGTGACTGTTCTTTGGCCAACCACTCAACATTTAGAAATGAAAAGTCATAGGTTTCTTTCGAAAGATGCCCTAAAAATGGATCTACCTTGTCAAGGGTTAGGCAGACATGTCACATTAAAGAACCCTTCTTGCACATTGTCCTGAGCACACTTGCAAAGGAAAAAAAATTCTTCCACTTCACCTATAGCTGATGACATCTCAATATCAGTGAAATATTTTTGATTGGGGCTTATTCAATCAATCTTAAATACCATGGATAATGTAAAACTTGAAATTTTCGTGTGGGTAAAATTTTCGCTTTATTTGCACTGAAGAAATAACTGCGAAAATTTTACCCACGCAAAAATGTCTATCATACAGGTTATATAATTATATATATAGAATTACACCCACTTACATTGGTTACATGAACATTACACCTATGTGAAAATGCCAGATTTTAGAAATTGCAAAATTTTAACCCAGTGAAAATAATCCCATTTTATTAGTTACACAGTCTGTTGGAGACTTAATATGGTTTATACAGGGTCAGTAAATTCCATATCGGGCGAGGGCAAAGCCCTAGCCCAGATATGGAATTTACTGACCCTGTATAAAACCATATTAAGTCACCAACAGACTGTGTAATGATTATATCCTACCGATCACCCTGAAGACCCACGGTGGATACCTTTAAATAAACATACACGGATACAGAGACTGGAGAGTAGTTCAGGATGAGACACTGCTGTATGTTTTAGTAACCTATAGCTGTCTTAGACAAACCAAACTAACCCTTTATATATATCATATTATGTCACTAAAACGCTGTGTAACGATTATATCATACCAATCACATTTTTAAATCATTTTCAAAACCAATTTGAATGTATCAACACAGCGACATGTGACTGGTCACTGAGTTTGAAATACCGTTGTTTGGCATTCTGTCTGACAAAATATTGAAAATAATAATGAATTTGACTTACTAGCAACTTCCGTCAAAGAAATCAATTGCACTTTCATCCTTGAAAATCAAATATTTTGTTTCAGTATCACAACATCTTTAATAGTGTCCGTATTTGCCGTAAATATTTGTGATAAATATGATGTGTTTACTACGAGGTGGGCGCCATTGACGTTGGTCAGGGAAAATAACTCTCATACTGACTAGATATGGAACAGACCTGCCCGATATGGATTATATTAGGTCACCATGTGACCTATATTGTCGAATGAAATTCACAGAAACTAGTGAGAGGTAGGATATACAGTAATTCAAAGTCATTAATTTGTCATAATGGTTTTATTTGTTGTTGATTGTAATTTTAAAACTTGAATTCCTGGCATAGCCTCAAATCAAAATTAAATCTATGTACTTTTGATTTGAGTGGGGTAATGATGTTTAATGTATTCTTTGTTTCTTTGATTACTTCTGTCTACATTTTGAACCTATTAGCTCACATGAGCCAAAGGCCATCTATCTTAGTCATGGTACAGCCATGAATCCCATTATGAATGAAATTTAAGTGTGGGAACCATGACTTTGTACATGTCCTATTCATGTACATCTGATTCAACAGGTATAATGGTGTACAGAACGGGATGATGACATATGAATCTGCGGGGGTCAATATAGAAGCAGGAAACTGTCTTGTTCAGGCCATAAACCAATGGCTGCTAATACAAAGAGGAGTGGCTGTGATGCTTCATTAGGAGGTTTTGGTGCCCTGTTTGATATTAAAGCTGCCGGGTATACTGACCCAATTTTAGTTTCGGGCACAGATGGAGTAGGAACAAAACTTAAGGTAAGGTGATGTCAATTGTGGTGATTTGGGCTTGGCACGATAAAGAACCCTGCTGTATAATGCCATCAGCGCAGCAATGCACAAGCAAAATTTTTGCATCCTCGCCTATAGCTGGTGATGTTTCGATATAAGTGATATATTCTTGGAGGTTAAACACCATTACTCAACTCGACTCGTGCTGTTTTGCAGAAATGATTGAAATTGACAGATGAATACCAAGTTTTGTTCACTGGGTTCTCCAGTTTCCTGATCCAAGAACGTTAACAGACTTTCTTCCATATCAGACAAGAAAACCCATTTCTTACCTGGTCAAGATTTCTCTGCCTTGCCCTAGGTTAAAGATGAGCTGCATGTACTATAATGTGACAATATCACTTTTAATTTTAGATTGTGATTACCATGATTACATTGGTTCAAAATTTAAACATTATACTTTTTCGCATAGTTTTGGAGTATTTTGACAAAGTTTTTTTTTCAAAGTAGAAATACTTGTATATTGGATATTGAAGAATCCTTAAGACCTCGAAAATTAAGGGCAAAAGGTGGTCCTGGACCTTTCATTTCAAAACGTAATTTTAAACCCCTGGAGTTGGGAAAATATAAATTTAATTCCCATTTGAGGTTTATTTTGGGGACACTTATGCAATGACATCTCATTTCAGTTATATTTTGTTTCTTTTGGTTTTCAGATAGCTCAGCAAACGGGCAAACATGACACAATAGGAATAGATCTAGTAGCCATGTGTGTTAATGATATACTAGCTCATGGTGCTGAACCTCTATTTTTCTTGGACTACTTTGCCACAGGAAAGCTTGATGTTTCCGTAGCAACAGAAATTGTTTCTGGGATAGCTAAAGGCTGTAAAGAAGCTGGGTGTGCTTTAGTAGGTATGTAGATCTGATTTTTAGCTCACCTGAGCTGAAAGGCTCAGATGAGCTATTGCAATCTATCACCGTTCGTCGTGCGTCGTCTGTCGAGTGTAAACTTTACATTTTAATCTTCTCCTCCAAAACTATTGAGCCAAATTTGATGAAACTTGGTGACTATCATGCCTAGGTAAAGGGTTTCAAAATTGTGTTCGGGGTTTGACCACGCCCAACAATATGGCTGCCGTTACTATAAATAGCCAAAAGGCAAAAAAATCTTCTCTGAAACCAAAAGGTACAGGCAAGTTTTGATTAGATATTTATTTTTGTAGCCACAGTAGTCAAATGGTTAAGATGTTAGTCTTCAAACCCAGGTGTCTGACCTCTGTAGGTTGACTTTTGTGTTTGGTCATAGTACCGGTAGCCAAGCCATTTAGGTGTTAACCCTAAAACCTCTCTAGGTTTGACTTTTGTGTTGTATGCAATGGACAAGTGGTTAACCTCACCTCTGTGGGTTTGTGCCATAGGCCTTTAGTGGTTGACTAGGTACCAGTATACTGGACTGAGTGGTCTGCTATGTTTATCTGCAACATTGTGGGAGAGTGTACTAGCACTCAAAAGGTCGCTGTAAATACACATTAGTACAAAGCAGATCAGAAATACTTGCACAAACTTACACACTATATAGACATGTGTTTAGATTGATCTTTCAGCATTATAAAAAACTATCTCTTGTTATGAATAGCTGAAAAATTGATGATGTGACGTAACTAACCAACCAAAGTTTGTGTTGTGATAATTATGGTACATATACTAGAATTTTATGAAAAAACCTTGTGATGATAACTGTATACATGTACATATCTTTTTGTAGCAAAACTGAACTTACAATTGTGTGTGTCCTTGAATGTGTACAGCAAAGCTTTAATAGCCTGAAGTGTATAAGACTTTCTGGATTTAAAACTAATTTCATAAATTTGTGTTATTGTCATTTCAACTGGGGCCTCTGTAGCCAAGTGGTCAAAGTTTATGATTACAGATCATAGCGCCTCTTACCACCTAGGTTCAAATCCCACTCTGGTCAATTCCAGATCATCCTACTGTAAAGAAGTTTGTTAATTTGCTCTCAGGACAGATCTTTGTTTGAGAAAGATTGTCAGTTTGCTTGCCTAAAGTGAATGGTTTTTTCTCCAGTCACGCTGGTTTTCACTACCATGCCTGAATTGACCGACTTGATATAAGTGAAAGAATCTTGATTGCGGAGGTCTCAGGTTCAATCCCTAGTCCTACCAGCATTTTTTTCTCCTTCCTGTTACATTCTAATTATCATGAATGAATGAATGAATGAATGAATGAATGAATGAATGAAAATGAATGAATAAATGAATGAATGAATGAAAATGAATGAATGAATGAATGAATGAATGAATGAAAATGAATGAATGAATGAATGAATGAATGAATGAATGAATGAATGAAAGTGAAAAACTAGATTGTAACACTTTGGTAACCTCTGTTGTACTAGCCATTCTGAATAACTCCTTAAGATGCAATGTAGAGTCTGAATATATTTACACTTTATTTTATTTAAAGTTTTAAAACAATTCATTAAAACTTAATAGATGCATTGTAGATCTTAGAATATTTACACTTTATTTTACATAAAATTTAAATTTGTTTGATATGTACAGAAATGACCTGAATAATCAGAGTTAAAATATACAAAATCTGTTTTTAATGGTATAAGGAAATCAAATCTCTCTCTCTCTCTCTCTCTCTCTCTCTCTCTCTCTCTCTCAATGAATAAGTGGATGTTGAAGTGGGGACAAACAGGGATATATCTTGAGGACAATATAAATATATATTTATTAGTCATTATCCTGCAATATGAGGACAAAATTTTTATGTGAGGACATGTCAAATTTCCTTACATAACCAAACTATACTCCAATATAAATAAGGCTTTTAACATTTTTAAAGCATTCTTTCTAACCTAACATCATGAACACTAAATGTGGGGACAAGTTTTCATTCTTTTTGTGTGTAATTCAAGTATGCCAGGCCTTTGTCGGAACATTATGGGCGTGGCTGGCGATCCGTCAATTATTTCATATTGTAAGGTGAAATGGTTAAGTGCACCCCCACCTTTTCTCTATTTCCGTCTTGCTTTCCAATAATTGCATGTACCCTCTTTAAGATGGTGCTCTCATCCCTTGTTAAATAACAGTTTCGGAAATAACAGGTAGTCTTACAGTCCAAGACTGGAAACTTTTGGGAAGGACTGCCTTTTTCCAAAAAATATAAATCACAATCTGACCTAGGGGACATTGGTCACTGTCCCTTATTTTGCCAAATGACCCCATTGTTAAGGCCTTAGATGGCCATATTTAACATCACATTAATGCAAAAAATTGACATTTTAGTGTTTTAGAGGATAAGTTTTTTTGAAAACAGCCCCTCACTGAAAAAAATCCTAGAATGGACACTGCCACAATGCTAAATGTTTAAGATATCATACAAGGAGGATTGGTTAAAAAATTTGACGTATTTCCAACTCTGCAATTCCAAATTTTCCAAAAATGCATTTAGTTTGGCCACTGCATTTGCAATGAACATCATGAAATAAATCGTAGTTTCAGGGTCATGTTATTCTCAGGTTCCATTAGGCAAAAAATGTGTTTCTATTAATATAATGTTCTTAGTAAAATTTGGGTTGGTAGGCAATTTAAACCCTTTTTTAACATTGACTATAAGTGGCAAGAATGCCAATTTTAACAGTGCTTGTCAAAATATAGCCATAAAAACTTGATTTTTTTTCAGGTAAAAAAGTCAGTTTAGTCAATTTTTGGTTGAAGATAGTTTTACAACCCTACATAATTTACTATCAAATGAAACATGAAGGAGTTTTATCCATTCAGCATAGTCAGGCAGAAAAATATTACAAATAAAACATCTAGCATGAAGAAAATGATTGCAAATAGTCTGTCGAACTTGGCGCTGATTTCCTGCCATGTACATTTTGGTGTACCGGGAGCTGTTTTGGAGCTCACTCTTTCTTCATGCAATATGTACAGAGATACTGTACTGTCTTGTGATTGGAGGCTTCTTTTATTGCCATGGTTACCAAAATCTGGATCCTTCCTATAGCTACTAGTTCTTTCTGCTGTTGACATTGTTTGATCTTTAGCTATGCCAATTTTTGATCGTGAACATTTACCCACGAGTTGTTGCAGAACCGAAGGCTTGGTCTCATTCTCCTCTTTGTAGTAAAAGTAAATGGACACTATATTGGCCAGAGCAATAAATGCGCTGTTGAAAAACATGGCCAATAAAGTATAACATGTATAAGGAATGGGCGAAGAAACCTGCGGCAAGTGGTCGCCCACAATAGTCATGTACACTGTGAATGCTAACAACACAGTCAGACAAAATGAAACCCTTTCTCCTGATGCAACCGGCAATAGAAACGCCATCAGATTTACAAATCCAAGTCCAAAAATTGGGATAAAAATATTGACAAAGAGGAACTTTGGAACTCTTTCGAAAACTAAAGTAAAATAAACCATGGAATAATTTTGGTTAATCACGGCAGCAGTGGTTGAATTCTGTAACACCCATTGGGCACTTGGTTCCAGAAATGATGTATCAATCTTTTTTATAAGTGGCCGCACCATCATTTTTTCGCTTGTATATCCCCATGGCGTAAATGACAACACACAAACATGTCTGTCTTTAGGATACAGTGTCATATCTGGTGTACATATGGACTTGACTATGACAACAGGTTTCCAGGAAGCATCACCAGTGTGAGTGTACGTGACAAAGGAATATTCATCTTGGATCACCGTTTTTTCATCCGCAGCATTGGCTAAGTGCAAGTTTGGCAACCAGACGAGGTCATAGGACAAATCAAGTTCTGTCTTCCCTTCCAAATTTGAGGGCTTCCAAACAATAAATTCGTCTTTCCATTTAAGTTCAAATTTCCCCGTCAGTGATAAAGTGCCAGATACTTCATTATAACTGTTAAAGCTTATAAGTGAAAAGGTCACGCCCACTTCCATTGTATGGTTATCATTTTCTAGCGGTATCATACTGGTCATATAGTTTTTAAGTAGTCCTTTAACCAAGGTGTGGGTAAGTGTATACTCTGCTGCCTCTGTATGTACGAAATAGAGGTACATTAGACAGAATAAACCGAAATAACTTGTCATTTTTGTACAGTGAAACCTCGTTAAATTATGTCCCTTGATAGCTAATTAACAGCTCGCTGATTGCCACAGATTCTGGTTGTTTTATGTTTTTCGATAGAAATTCTTGATTTTTACACCAAACTCACTTAAAATGCCAAATTTTGACTGAACTTACAGTTGAACCTCGTTATTATGTCCCTCGATAACTAATTAACAGCTCGCTGATTGCCACAAAATCTGGTTCTTTTCTGGTTTTCTTTATAAATCTCCCTGGATTTATCACTAAACTCTTTTATAATGGAAAGCTTTGACTGAACAAATGGTGGCAATGAAATTGTAAATTTAATTTTAAATGATGTCCTATACAATATCAGAAATATTGCATGAAAAAATTTTGTCCTTTTAAATTAAAAGGTTTTTGCACAAATTCCGTCAGATTCTGTTCCTATTTTAATACCAAGAAATACCATGTTCGTAATTTTTTTTAGTAATCACTAAACCCATGAATAGTCCAGACTTTTCTGGCTTGAATTTTTCTAAATCACTATTTATAATGTCCACGAAATTAATTTGTGCGGTATGTGTTTTTAAAAAGCCATACAAAACAATGCAGTGCACTTTTACAGTGCCTAAAGATGTTCTTTCTTATTTTTCCGTAGTTTCCTCCAGTGTTTGAAACAGCATGAAATGAAAAACAATGAAGCGCACAAATACTGAGCCTTAACTTGTTCTTTTTCTGCACAGTAGTTTCCCCCAGTGTTTGGATCACTGGTTTTTAATACAACTTATAGATGAACACACTTTGATGATTTTACAATGTAATGATTCTGATTTTTGATCTTCCAATAATATGATATCACCGTTTTGATATTGAATGTCAAAATAAATTTTTCTTAAGATTTTAAAATGTAATGAATTCAATTTATTTTGTCTATTAATACGGCATCACTGTTTTGGCACTGAATTTCAAAATAAATCTTTCTGAAGATTTGACAAAGTAATAATTCCAATTTCTATCTTCAAATAATGTAGTATCGCTCTTTTGATACTAAATTTCAAAATAAATCTTTCTGAAGATTTTACAAAGTAATAATTCCAATTTCTATCTTCAAATAATGTGGTATATATCAACAGCTGTTTCGAAACTAAATTTCAAAATAAATCTTTCTGAAGATTTTACAAAGTAATAATTCATATCTCTATCTTCAAATAATGTGGTACCGCAGTCTCGATGCTAAATTTCAAAATAAATCCAAATAAAGTAGCCCTTCTTTATTTATTTTATCTGAACATTTGACATTAAGTTTCTTCATTAAATTTTAATTATTCCTATAGTAATTATTTCTGATATATCTGATGGCTATCTACAGATAATGACTATTATAAGTGGTCAATTTCTATAAATTTTTCATAAATCCCCTCACTGCCATTATCGCATTGTGACAAATACGCATGTTATAAATTTCTAAATGTCATATTGAGTCTTTAAATGTAAGTTTGATTTTAAAATCCTAGGTACCAGTAAAATTAAATGTACTGTGAAAAAAGAAACATTAGTGCTTGGAAACTTCTGATGTTATGATCTTCTATACTTTTTCCATTACCACATTGTGACAAATCTTATCTATAAAAGCCAACCAAGGGAACCAGTAAGGGTGGCCTTAATGGGCAGGTGGCCCTTATGTAGAAGTGGCGTTTAAGTGTTTTGACTGTATTCTAAATACCATATTGAGTTTTGAATTTTTTTCCCTAGTCCATGAATATGGCTGGGCATATAGTGTTACCCATGTCCGTACGTATGTGTACTTGTACCAAGGGAAATATGAAATTTTTATTAAAAAAAAAATATTGGCAGCAAAAGAGTCTCATGAAAATCATAGATATTTTTTCCTCAAGAATGTTTCTTATACAGTAATTGTATTTAAATTACAGGAATTTCAATATATATATATATATATATATTATATATATATATAATATATTTAAATTCATATTAATTTTGTGATATATTTTCAATGGACATGCTTAAAAGATTATAAAGTTTATTGGTTTATATATCTGCTATATTATATTTTGCTTGCTGGGTAATAAATTTGGTTTTTTTTTTTCAAAATAAAAGGTATTTGAAATTCTTTAAAACCCCATTTGTGCTGTATTTCTCAAGGGACACATGTTCATAATAAGATATCTCCATAGTTTATGATACATACTGTAATATACCCTTGGGGGTTCAGGTACAGTTAAACCCATATAAATAAAAAATGAAGTATCAAACTCCAGAATTTATTCAACCAGATTTTGATAAGCTATTGATTTTGAGAATGCCTTTATATTTAGAGACTGGTATACATTCATAAACATATGAAAATTTTATGTTATTTTAAATTAAGAGTACTCTGGCTGGTCAGTTAATGGTCAGGTAATATCCAGTTTATTGATGTAGTTAAAGTACATTTGATGGATTTATATAGATTATTGTTCCCCAAGTAGATCATTCTGACGACATATTTGTTTTCCTTTGTAATCAACATCTTCAACTTAATGACTATGTAGATAGATTATTAATTCCTGAGTGGTTCATTCTGACATCATATTTGGCAAAATATTTGTTTTCCTTGCAATCAACATGTTAAACTCATGTAAATCCGATTCAAAATCTTTGATTAGTTGCAGGTATGAAATTATTCTCTGAAATATGACGTCAAAGACCATGTTTTCCCCATTACGTATGTGATTAATCCCAATTGCATTTTCAGACCAAAATTTCCATGGCCATGCATTGTGGGATGGCAAATATGACATAAACAATACAGAATGCTTCAACAATTAGTCAGTCATTATGATGTCATAATGTAATTCAGCAATTTTGTAAACAACATGGCTGATACATTTAGTGGTTTCACATAATTTGTCATGTTGTAGAAGGGGGGAATTGAAATTTAAATGAACATGATCATCTGATTTAATATGAAATCAATTAGATAAATTTAAATTGTATGTATATTTTTATGCTTTTTATTTTTCAGAATGACTGGATAAATGCTAACTTTTGGCTCTGTTACAATTGACGAATTGCCGGCCACCCCCACTATGTTCCGACAAACGGTCAACATGCTTGAATTACACACAAAAAGAATGAAAACTCAGCCTGAATTGTGCGGTTTAATGACGTCACTGACACTAGTGTGTCATTAGTTGCACTGACACTGCTTTGGTACCGTGATGGCGGCCAGTGTCGGAACATTGTGGGCGTGGCTGGCGATACGTTAATTGGCACATGGTATTCTCTTAGTCATTCTTAAATAATTGAAGCACTTATATCTAATACAATAAAAGGTTAAAAAATATATTTTGAAATTAAGACTTTATATGTCTAAAAACCAAGATCTTCTTCTACAGAACACAAGAATTTGACATTACACACTAATAATTTTTTGAATTTATTAACTTAATTACTTTGAGTAATATTTGAATTAATGGATTAACACAAGTCTGTATGATGCAAGCAATCACAGTAATTCAAGCTCCAATCATATAGCATATCTTAAGTTGCTACAGTTAAAAAAAATCTCATAGTTGGATCTAGGGTGCAGGTTTGGGGTCCACTCTTTGGTTACTGCATGTTCTGATCTACCATCCAGTTTATTTGGTGCTTTACCTGGCTATAAGTGCCGGTACTTCTTTGATAAAATTAGAGTGTCAAATGCAGGCAAAGTTCTTAATTATATATGTTAAACAAATCAGTGTTATTTGGTGAAGAAATATTTCCCTTTGTATATAGATGCATATAGATACTTGCATACTTTGTGTATTTTGTTAATTAATTCAAGATATGTAAAAGAAATAAAAAATATATATTGCAAATTTATTTTATTCTAGGTGGAGAAACTGCAGAAATGCCTGGAATATACTCTGGTGAAGACTATGATTTAGCAGGATTTGCTGTTGGAGCTGTCGAGAGAAACTGCATGCTACCTAGAACTCGGGACATAAAACCTGGCGATGTTGTGATTGGTCTTCCCTCTAGTGGTATCCATAGCAATGGTTTTAGTTTAGTGCGGAAAGTCATAGAAAAGCAAGGATTGCAGTTTGATATGCCATCACCATTCACACTAGGGAAAACCCTAGGTATGACATCACATACTATTCGTTCTTCTCATTCATACTACAATAAAACCTTGATTTAAGGCTAAAATACATGTATGTTCAGTAAAATTTTGGTGTTATAAGAGGGTTTGGTAATAGATTGAAGGAGATGTGATAAAGATAAATGTAGAAGAAATACATCTTAAGATTTCAGAATTGTGTGGTGACAAGAGTTCAACACAATTTTTTTTCAACAACTGACCAGTCGGGCTACTTCTTAGAATTTTACTAGCCCTGGCCTCATTTCTACTAGCCCATAAAATAGTATGAATGCAATTTATACTAGACTGTTACAAGACCAGTCAGGCTATTTAGCAAACTTTTCACAAGACCAGACCCAAATTTTATGAGACACTGTCTGTCAGACATAGGTTAATGTCGAACCCTGGGTAATGAGAATAGTGCAGGATTCATACAGCCTTAAGAAGTCACTGAATTTAAGGCACTGCCCTAAAAAGTGACTAAATGTAAGGCACTGCCCTAAAAAGTCACTAAATTTGGTAACCAGGCCTAAAATAGTCCTAAATATTGAAGCAAGGCCCTAAAAAGGCCCTAAAATTTGCTAATAGCTAGATGTTGGTACAATGTCTGCACAAGATTATCAAGAACATTGGCACACCAGTTGTTGATTGTTCTAAACAATCTTATGCAGGAAGTCATAATATTTGCTTCAGGTAATGACATAAAATGTTTCATACATACGACAGACCTGCCAACCCTTACGATTTTTCCGTAGTTCTTACTGAAAATTGCCGAAAATGTTTAATTCTTACGATTGTACGGATACGGCATGTTTTCTTCCGATTTTATCTTTTCCGGATATTCTCTTTACGTTTCCAAACCATGTTTTAGAAAACTGTCCTGGAAATGCGTTTAAGGCATGCAGATTACAATAAAGCATTAAAAAGATAGCCATCGATCACTGTCGTTACGCAAAGTCGGAAGAGCGTTTGATAGTAAAGCATTTCAAAGACATTCTGAAGTGTAATAATCAAGCATCTGTGTGATTTTTAAGTTTCTCGTAACTGTCACATCTCAAAAATGAGCAAACGCAAAGCAGATCTGGCGGATTATGGAGAGTCGGCTCCGAAAATTAAGAATCAGTATGCCAAAAAAGCTAAACCGACGTATTTTTCAACATGGTCCTTCATAAAACGGAGCAAAAAGGGAGATTTTTTCGTCAATTGCAGTATATGTCTAGTTGATCTTAATAGCGCACATGGCGGTTATTGACGATATCCGGCGATAAAAACTGACTTTTGTAAAATCTCACTGAAACTGGTGAAATCTTACTGAAAAATGTCCTTGATCTTACGGAATAGTTGCCCAGGGGGTTGGCAGGTCTGATACGAGGGGAAGTCAGAAAGTTCATAGAACAGCGTATTCAGCCAAGTGTAACACACATTTTCTTTACTTATTTAGACAACACAACATTCCGCCATTTTAAACATATCAAGTTTATTTGTCACAACATATTTGTGTAATTCTCAAAAGCATTCAAAGTTGGTGACCATCAAGCAATGATGGAAAATTATAATGTTGAGTTAAGGGCAGTAATAAAGTTCCTCACAGTAGAGGGATAAAATGCCAAAGAAATTCACCGGCGAATGTACGGTGACAGTGGCCCTGCCTATTCCAAGTGTATACACGGTTATTCACAAGCATCTTGGGATGTCAAAAGTATCCGCAAGATGGGTCCCTATAAACCTTAATGTGCAGGATCGCTTCCAAAGACTCCAGTCAAGTCAGGAGCTTCGTGGCATTTATAATGAGAACCTGGAGATTCCATTTATGTTAAGTAACTGGTGATGAAACATGGATTCATCATTGGGACCCAGAAACCAAAAAAGAGTCCATGCAATGGAAGCACCCCCACCAAAGAAATTCAAAACCCAACCATCAGCTGGCAAAGTCATGGCCACTGTGTTTGGGGATTCTAAGGGTGTTCTGTTAATCAATTGTTAACCTGCTGGAATCTCTATCACTTTAGCTTACTATGCTGATCTAATGAAGCAGCTGAAAGCTGTTATTAAATTAAAAAGGAGAGGGAAGTTGAGCCGAGGGGTATTGCTTCTTCACGACAATGCTCCTGTGCACAAGTCAAGGATTGCACAAGCAGCGATTCATGAATGCAAGTTTGAACAACTTAATCAACTACCCTACAGTCCCGATTTGGCACCCAGTGATTATTTCCTATTTACAAATTTGAAATCCCATTTACGGGGAATCAGATTTCCTGATGATGATGATGATGGACTACAGGCTGCCACACAGGCATGGTATCAGGACCAAACCGAAGACTTCTATTTCAAAGGTATAGACAGTCTGATAGAAAAGTGGGCTAAGTGCATTGGGGTAAATGGGGACTATATTGAAAAATAATAATAAAATGTATGGTTTGTTGCGGCAATATATACCCCGTTCTATGAACTTTTTTACCTCCCCTCGTAATTACTGCCTAAAACTCTGGCCCTAATTTTTAATATTTAGGCCAAGAAAAGGCCCTAAATTTTAGTCTCCGTATTCTGTATGAACCCTGTAGTGGCAAACTTATCAAGGATCAGTATAATGAGGTTTTAATGTATAAACATGCATGTTCATCAAAGTCATAGATAAAACTTATAATTTCCATTATAAGCTGAAATTCGATATTACGAGCAAAAATGTCAATTTTTAAATATTTGATCATTTGGTCATTAAACTACATGTATCACATATCCTAATGTGACTTTTGTTGCAATAATTAATTATATTACTTTTCAGGTGAAGATCTACTGATTCCAACAATGATATATGTAAAACCAGTATTGTCGTTGATGAAACAGAAATTAGTCAAAGCTTTCGCTCACATAACAGGTGGTGGCTTAATAGAAAACATTCCAAGGATTTTACCTGTAGGGACAGGTGTACAACTAGATGCCTGTTTGTGGGAATTACCTTCAGTATTTGGTTGGCTGGCAGAAAAGGTAATCAAGCTCTTTAGTTGTAATTATACTCCCCCTATACCCCTTCCAAGCAGCCTCAGTGGTTGAATAGTTTAAAGTAGGCACTTACAAATCACACTGCCAAGGTTCCAAATGCAATTAAATTTGTCAGTTCGCTTGCTAGTGGTCAGTGTTTTTCCCCTGGGCATTCCAGTTTCCTAAACCATCCAAGAATTCACTGCCTAGATGTAAGTGAAAGAATCTTGACTGGGGCATAAAGCATCAACACTCTACTCCCCTTTGTAATGAAGTTATAATGGATGGTATGATTTCATTCTTACTAAAAAAAGTACAATTGTTAAACCTATAGATATGTTAGATGTTTTATTTTTAAAGCAACTAGTATAAATTTAAGGTGGACAAATATTGACTGTTGGGTCCAAAATGGGGAAACTGAAAAGGGACCACAATAAGTAAAATAAAAATTATATCTGATTATTTGCACAAACCTTGTAGGGCCTCAAATAAGGAAACTGTAGGGAAGTTATAAATCATATGCAAATCTTCTTTGGTGAATATACAACAGCTAGGTCTAAATAGTTTAGATGTTTTGCCTAGATGGCTTCATTTATTTACCTATCTATATAATTTTCAGGGTAATATATCTGGAAGAGAGATGTCTAGAACATTTAATTGTGGAGTAGGGGGTATACTGATTGTAGAACCAGCTATGTCTGAAACTGTTTTACAACAACTCCAAAAACAAGATGTTAAAGCTTCTGTGATTGGCCAAGTTTGTCAGTCAGGTTTGTAGGAGAAACTGTTCAACTTTATCAAAAATATATTATTAAATTCGGTGTTGGAAATAACAGCCAGTATGACAATCTGAGACTGGTAACTTTTGGGAAGGACTTTAATAGTCACCACTGTACCATAATTGAAGGTGTTGAAATTATAAGTCAAGAAATGATTTAAAATTTTGATTTATTTCCAACACTGTAGAAATTAAGAATTGTTCCAATAGCTGAACAGACTTTTAAAAGCATGTGATTTAAGTATGATTTTTTATGTCCTAGGTAGTTAAGTTTGAGAAGTTTTAGCTAAATGCAATTCATTGTGAATTATCGGAGTCATCAAGAACATGCTACAACAAAAACATGAAAATAACTAAAGGCATGATTCCAAAGAATATATATGTATGGCATGCATATTTAGTGGACCCTTGAGACAGATACAAATGTACTTGAAAGTGTCCACTGTTGCTTAAATACTAAATACATTAAATCTTTATTATTAATTGGGCCATCGAGATACAATCTGAATGGAAGTCGTGTGGACTGAAATTTGCAAATCAATCATGCAAATTATGCATATGTGTGCACAGTATTTGTCAATGATTCAAAGGGAAAATAGATCCAACAGTTCAATGGTTATATACATTTTCTCATCATTATATTCAGTACCAAAGTCTGAAATAAATTTGTATTGATACAATTACTGCACCACCTATCACAGAAAAACATTTTATTATATAATCTACTCAATAATCCATGTAATACGGTCATACAATAAAAATCGTATTGAATGAGTATGACGTCATAAAAGCATAAAAGTCATTCCAGATTGACGTCACATAATATTGACCTAGTTCACAATTGTTTGTTTCATTTCACACTGTTTGTTGATTCTAATTAAGCTGGTACTTTTCTTCTAAAAAAAGATACATTGTATTTAAATTGAAAATGTTTGTTTTGTTTTTGTATCTTGCAGACAGACTATTGTTTACCTTTAATATTTCAGCAGGATTACTTTTGGCGCATGTACACAGTTACGTGAACTTGTTGTGTTTCGGTCAATCAGCTGTTTTCTTACAATGAGAAGACAAGTTTTAAATCTACGAAAACCCCGTTTTTATGGGATTATATAATAAATAGAATCTTGCATTCGTGTTTATGCAATATTGAATTTATTAAACTCGTTGAATAATGTTTTATGCAACTCGCCAAGGCTCGTTGCATAAAAAATTATTCAACTCGTTAAATAAATTCAATATTACATAATCACTCATGCAAGATCCTCTATTTATTATAATTGCATAATTCAAACAATTGTAGCTATTTGTTAACTTTCGAGTTAGTGAATTCTTGGTTGGGGTAATGGGCTATTTTACATAATCTAAACAATTTTTAATGTTGGAAACAACTTTGTAATTACCTGTATCAGAATTTTTTCAAAGTTAATTGCATGCATTGACCTTTAGCCATTACACTTATTTTCAAGAGAAATAACCTTATAAAGGACTTTGTCATGCAATAATATCATGAACTCATGTTTCAAAACTTAACAGATGAAAAAACTGTGCAGATAGAAAATTTAGAAAAAGCATTGAGTAATTGTTGGCAGCATAAAAGAAGAGTTGTCAAAAGAAAACTGGTTGGTGTTTTGATATCTGGATCAGGTAAGTAGCACAAACAACTTTCCATAGTAGTTGATTTGTGATTATTATCTGACTATTTAAGATGTTAAATGTAAATCTATTATGTCCCCAAACTAAGTGGGAACATATACGATAATTGCTCAGAATCTTTCCCAGAAATTTTGTACACCAATTTTCTGGAAAAAAAAATTAACAGATCTTTATGAAACTTCACTTGAACAATTTTTGGTGCCATTGGTTATTCTTATTTTAATCATGCACATGGTGGGAAAACACAGATTTGCAAGTTGGGGTTTGTTTTTGGGGACATTATTTTAATGGAATCCCATTTCAGTAGAAGTTATTTTTAATTAAAATGTGATTTCTTATAATTTCTTGGTTTTCTTTAGGAACAAATTTACAGGCTTTGATAGATTATACACAGCAACAGAATAACAATAGTTCTGCTGAAATAGCACTTGTAATATCAAATAAACCTGATGTCCAGGGATTAAAGAGAGCTGAGAAAGCTGGAATTCCCACTAAGGTTTGTAGAAAAAAAAATTGAGAAAGCTGGAATTCCCACTAAGGTTTGTAGAAAAAAAATTTGAGAAAGCTGGAATTCTCACTAAGGTTTGTAGAAAATAGATATTTGAGAAGGCTGGAATTCCCACTAAGGTTTGTAGAAAATAGATATTTGAGAAGGCTGGAATTCGCACTAAGGTTTGTAGAAAATAGAGATTTGAGAAGGCTGGAATTCGCACTAAGGTTTGTAAAAAATAGAGATTTGAGAAGGCTGGAATTCCCACTAAGGTTTGTAGAAAAAATATACTCAAAATGCCACATGCTAAAGTCTATTGAACAATTAAGCAATGAACTATGATTGAAATTGAGTTATTGGTGGGTAACTCTATTGAGTCATATGTAAATCCCAAAGTTTGAGTGAATGATATAAAATATGGACTTAGCAGAGCCATCATTAAGCATTTACACCAAACTTTACCTTTTGCAGTTTAAAAGATGGGTTCATTGATAATATGATAATTTAAACTACCGGTTTATTATGGTTAATCAGTGGCTGATTACATAAATCTGCAGCAGGCTGATATTCCTACTATCTATGTAAATGCTCACATTATCTCCTGGAAAACATATTATTTACAGAAAAATTGTCAAGCTATCTGATTCTGTATCCAGTAGAATGCCTATAGGCCCTTTTGCAGGTGAACAGCAGGAGTATAGATGTAGCTCTTACTGGTAGTGACTGATAAGTTGAGTTGTCACCAGCAAAATCCTCTTGGAGGGAAAGTTTGTGGGTCAACGTGACAGTAGACATGAATTATTGGCGGTGGTCAGGAGTAGACATTACTTGACGTTGTGCTAACAGTGGCCAATAATTATTAGTTCAGCACAAATTTTAGGCTTAAAATAAATACAGTTAAATCAATTATGTTGGCCGAGTGGTCCAAACCATGTGCTTATGGATCACTGTGCCTCTTATTGCCTGGAATCAAATTAAACTTGAGCAGACCTTAATGTGAGAAAGTTTGTTGAAGTATTTAGCTTGCCAGAAGTTGATGGTATTCACAGGGGTACTGTGGTTTCCTCCTTTATCCCAGACCTTTCTTTCTTGAAAAAAGGGAAGGTTCTCAACATTAACAATTTATTTTAATTCATTCACTTAAAGTAGACACCAGTGTCCATGTTTGTTTGAAAAATGTAAGGTATAAATTTAAAACATTTGAATGTTTTTAATTTAAGGTGATCAATCATAAGAATTTCAAGAGCAGAGATGATTTTGATGAAGCAGTTCATCAGTGTCTTATTGATGCTCACATTGACCTAGTTTGTCTGGCTGGATTCATGAGAATATTGACAGGTGGGTTAAGTCTGTGTGACTGCTGCAACATTCTTGTCAAATTTTTTTAGCTCACCTGAGCCAAAGGCTCAGATGAGCTATTGCAATCTTTCACCGTCCGTCGTCCGTAAACTTTACATTTTAATCTTCTTCTCCAAAACTACTGGGCCAAATTTGATGTAACTTGGTGATTATCATGCCTGGGTAACGGCCTTTCAAAATTGTGTTCGGGGTTTGGCCATGCACAACAAGATGGCCGCTGTTACTAAAAATAGCAAAAAGACAAAAAAATCTTCTTCTCTGAAACCAAAAGGTGCAGGCAAATTTTGATTGGATATTCAGATTCAGCATACCTGGGATCATTAAAATTGTGTTTTTCATGAAAAATAGACGAAAAATAGGTTACGCGTTTTTTGCGTAAAATTACGTAATTTTTAAAATGAGACATTTATTGTTATAACTTCATAACGGCTAAAGATAATTGTATGGAGTTTTCACTGTTGATCTTGTCTTGCAATTTTCTTCCAATTAATGTCAAGGTCGAAGGTCAAGGTCATGTCCCAGTTTTTGACCTTTGATAAAAAATGCTATTTTTTTAACATTTCTTGTGATAATGGCGTAGGATTTTCATTTATTTGTAGGTATTGACATGACGATCATTTTGATACATAGATCAGGGTCATGGGTTCAAAGGTCAAGGTCACAGATGTCCAAGAATACCAAAATAGTTAATTATCTGCAAAACTATGAATTTTTTGTATAGGCATGTATATCAGAATATTGTAGGTAATGACACAATGGTCATTTTGATATACAAATAAAGTTCATTGGTTCAAAGGTCAAGGTCACAGATGTAAACAAGTACTGAAATGGTTAATTATCTCAAAAACTATAATTTTTTTGTATAGGAATGTATATTGGAATATTGTAGGTATTGGCCTAATGATCATTTTGATATATGATTGAAGGTCATAGGTTCAAAGGTCAAGGTCATAGACGTGAACGAATACTTAAATGGTTAATTATCTCAAAAACTATAAACTTTTTGTATAGGCATGTATATTGGAATATTGTAGGTATTGGCCTAACGCACATTTTAATATACAGATGTTTTAGCTGTTTATAAATAATATATTGTAGCTAGACTTTAGATATGTTATATATAGCATACTTATATAATAATTATTATAATTAATTTGCAAAAATAATTGCATATAATTGGCCCTTACTGCTGAAAATTTTGATATTCTCTTTTATTAATGTCATTGACCATTGAACCTCTGCATAAGATATGTACTCTTCCTCAGGTGAGCGTTAAGGCCCATGGGCCTCTTGTTTAATTTATAATGTGATTGAATCAGATTCAGATGAGTTGTGATTTCTGTTTCTGTCCATATGTAACAATATTTCACAAAATAAATTTTCTTATGCTTCATAATTATTTGAATGAAATGTTAAATCTTAATTTAGTGAGTTAATTGACAGTGAAATTACTAGGCAAGCTGTTTGATCTTTGATATTTTTTACAACACTGTAATGCTTTGCCTCTTGTCCAATGGACAGTTCCTGGAATATTGTCATTTTTATTGTTAAATTTCAACTGATTAAATTTCATTTCCAATGAAAAGGGTTGTTCTGTACAAACATTAAGGGGTAGCTTATGGGCCAGCAACCCAATTAGATCACGGTACATGTTCATAAAGAGCTGTAGATGCTTAAAATTTCTAAGCCCTGCAAACTAATATTTGTGTGACACACTAAACTTATATTTAAAGCAGGACAACAATAATGACTTAATTGATAAGTTTTAATTGTCAACCACAGTGTTTAATCTAAGAGTTTTCAGAAGGGGCCATTTATAACACTTTCTTTTTAAACACTTTTGCATTTATGTAATGTTAAATATGGCCCATTAAGGCATTAACAATCTTGGCAAAATTAGTAAGCAATCGCCCAATGTTCCCATCTTGATCAAACACTGCAGTGACAAGGGAACTTTTGCTATTTTAGGTGGATTTGTAAGAAAGTGGAACGGACGAATGCTGAATATCCACCCCTCCCTGTTGCCATCATTTAAAGGTGGTAATGCACATGAGTTGGTGATCAAGTCTGGAGTTAGAATCTCAGGATGCACTGTACACTTTGTAGCTGTAAGTATTAAATTACAGTTAAGTGTTGATTTATTGCCACCATTTGTTCAATCAGATGTTGGTGTTATAAAGGATTTCATCAATAGATCAAGGGAACCTTATAAAGAACAACATAAAAGAAACCACAAATGGGGTAGCGAAGCTATTGAGAAGTATTATAGTGAGATTTTTCTGTATTTGGAAATTGATGTAGTTTTACGCTTCAGTCAAGTGGATTTCCCACTCTCAGCAATCTCAGTTCTGTCAAGAATGTGACACGGACCTGATGGTGAGAGGCACTGATCCGTAAATGTGCACTTTAGACCACTTGTCCATCAAGGCCCCTGCTAAATAAGTGCATTTTGGTTTAAATTAGGGCTTGGACAGGTAGAAAAATTTATACCCGGGTACCCCATGTCTTGTACCCGACTGTAACCGAGTACCCATGATTCAAACCTATGACCACCTGACTACATGTTTTATCAACATTGACTTGAATTTTTTGCTGAGCCGTACATTCACAGATTGATATCCTCTCATCATGGGTGAATCAATCCGAGTTATCTTTGGTATACATAGTTTGTTTCTTGTCATCGAATTTCCAAATTTTCAACCGCTTGCTAAGGTCACCACTAGCCATTGTTATTAGGTTTTATTTTATCAAAAACAGATTTTTAGATTATTTACATCAAAAAGATAATCACTGCGCAATAGCGGAAACATTCCGATTATCTAGGTCAACATATTAAGCTATGGTAAATGCCAAGAGTATTCCAATAATTTGACAGACATCGTCAATGACTGTTCACAAATGTGATACATTGTTAGACTAACACTCAATGAAACTAGTGTCAGAAATGACCTTGTTACTTCTGAAAGAAATATTGATCACCTCTGATGAAAACAACAGCACAAATATTTGTTAATTATTTTATTTATTACACATTTGATGTAGTTTATGTTCCCTGTTCAGGTATTGGGTAGTTGTTTTCTTACCTGGGTAAGACCCTTATCCTAATTGATAAAGGGTATCCGTGTACTTGTGATAGCACTACTTTAAATCAAATATTTTACATGATAATCTCCAGGCTTTAGGTTCAATTTGACAAGTGAAATAAAAATTAATGAAAAATTAAGGCTTGTTTGTTAGTTTCCCTGTCTTGTAGAACATATTCTGTATTTTGCTTAACCAATATAATTATTCATTTCCATTGACTAGTTTTTGAATTTTAAACTACATGCACATTTTGGTCCAATAAATACACAAATGTTTGGTTTTTAACAGTCTTCCAAATAATACTGCATTAGTGGCATAATTATTTTTGTAAAGATATGACAACCAGTTCAACCAGTCACTAACCTTTGACCTTTTGTAGGAAGAAGTAGATGCAGGAGCAATATTGGTGCAGGACAGTGTACCAGTCTACCCTGGTGATACCACGGAAACGCTTGCTGAGCGTGTGAAGAGAGTAGAACACAAAGCATTTCCTGCTGCCTTGGAATTAGTAGCTAGTGAACAAGCTGTACTTCAAGATGACGGAACAATAAAATGGATGCTCTAGATGATACGAAATGGGGGCACATATAATTTTACTCCATTTCTTATGTCAGCATTTTGTCTGCCAGCTTTTCTCAAAAACTATTCCACAGATTTTTATTTATATTCCCCATATTCATAGGAAAGATCTTTGATCATATGTTATTAGTTAGCCATGTTTTGATCATGCACATGATGGGGGATTTCAAATTTGAGGTTCATTTGGCGGACACTTTTCAGTTTTAACTTGATATAATGTAGTTATCCCATAGTTTTGATGTCATCACATAGTGTTCTTTCCATTGGTCATATTCACCTGTCATTTTATAAATTGCAAGATTATTTAAAACTTTCTGAACAAATTAAAAGTTTTGAACAAAAAAACATTGATGAATGTCTCACTGAATAAAATTGTCCTTTTACTAAATGCTGTATCACAAAATGTGTAGTTAGTAACTACAGTTACGTTTTTTTTGCCAATTAACACTCTAGAAATGCGACCTTGGTGGCTGAGTGGTCTAAATAAAGTACACATTGCTCCATAAACAAGTGATTTAGACTACATGGCTACTCAGGTCCCAAAATACTATAAAGGGGATTATTTTCGGGGGTGAAAATTGTACGATTTTTTTAATCTGGCATTTCGTGTGGTTGTAATTTTCGCGCAACTGGTATAAGTGGGTGTATATACTTTATATCATGATATGTTAACCTGTATGGTAGACATATTTGCGTGGGTAAACATTTTTCCTGGTAATTTCTTTAGCACGAAATAAGCAAAACTTTTACCCCTGCAAAAATTTTCCAGTTTACAGTGTATGTCCTTAGCAATTAAGTATCATTATCATACTCTTTTGCTCAGAATTATTACATTATTAGATGAGATTATGAATATTTTAAAACAAAACATTGTTGTTAGCATAATATTTTTATTTTATAATTACTAGGGTTGTTTGCATTACAATATTGGAGAATTTATATTTTGATATATTTTTGTTTCACATTATTTTGAATATACACTTTACAAGTATTTTGACATGAGATTATGAAAAATAATTATAAACTGCCACAATTTGTGGTAATCAATAGTAACTTGTATGTATAAAACAATTTTTCTTGTGCCATATTTTATTTTTCAATTGAATATACAGTTTACAAGTATTTTTGACCCGATATTATGACAAATAATTTTGGTAAGCAGTAGTCATTTATACAAAATATATTATTAAAATAATATTGTGCCATATTTGTAATTTGATGTGAGATTATAAAAAATAATTTTGGTAAGAAATAGCCATTATATAATATATATATATTATTATCATTATTGTGCCATATTTTTTCTTACATATTTACACAAATTTATATGTTTATTATAGAATTGGTAGAAGTAGTTAGTAAAAGTTAGAAACTGTCTCTTCCTTATGATTTGTTTTAAGTCTGGTTTGTGGTTTAGGGCTTTGTACATATGTCATTTAAGGATTGAATTTTGATTGAACCGATTTTAGTGGTTGATAATTAATTTCAGTTGGTCAGACAGAAAGTGAAGACACAAAATACATGTAAATGTGAATTAGATCAATAAACGTCAACTTAAATACTGTCGCGTACTCAGCTGTCAGGAAATAAAAGCTCCAACAGGTTTACAAAGGTGTCTAACAGTTTTAAACTTCATAAACAACGTCAGGACATGAAGTTTCCACAAAATTTCCTAAACACAACTTAAATGAGAGAACTTTCCTATTTTTCCACAGCTTTCTATTCATGTGGGTAATAATCTTCAGTTTTTACATTGGTCTGCAAAGACTCCTACAGTGTTCTAAAGAGTCTCTGTGACCATCTTAGGAAAAATTTTTCCACAGTATAATGAATATAAAGAAAAAATTGATAATATCTCATAACAATAGTTTTCCATGGAAATTTTTGGAAAATTCAGAATGGTGTGTACATTTCATGTACAGGATTTAAACTTCC
Source organism: Anadara kagoshimensis (assembly GCA_021292105.1). Lineage (NCBI taxonomy): Eukaryota > Metazoa > Mollusca > Bivalvia > Arcoida > Arcidae > Anadara > Anadara kagoshimensis. The sequence continues at coordinate 15,862,412 of CM037870.1, read as the reverse complement.
ACCCGGAAGTGAGGCTGCATGCTGCTATAGGGGTAAGCACTTGCTGTCTAGCTATAGCTGCACCTGCTGTGTGTAAAAACAAAATTGAGAATTGTTATATCTTGACTATGTGTAATGATTTGGAATGGGTGGTGGACTCCTTTCAGTTTTAATGTTCAATCCTTTCACCATTACTGCTAACTGGATGCAGATATCTACCTCATTAAGTATTTAATGAATTTATGATCAAATAAATAGAAAAACAATTTCTATTTTTTCAAAAATTATAAAAATGGTCAAAACCTCACCACACTTACCAATTTTTTCAGAGATGCTGGTCACAATTTTTCATTTTGCCTGTGTAACAACTGCTAACCCTTTTCATTTAGACAGAGAACCCCAAAGGGGAAAATGAGGGGGTACAAAAGGTTTTTTGTTTACTTTTTTATATGAACACCTACTAAAAATTGATTTCAAATGAAAATATTACATTTACAGATGCAAAAAAACTTTTACGGTTTAAAAATAATTTTGGTAAAATTCATATTTTTTTTTAATTTATAAAAGTTAAAAAGTTAGCCCCCATAGGGAGCCCCATTAAAATTTCCAGTAAACAAAGTTTTGAAACTTTTGGCCTTGGAACACCTGGCACACAGCTGTGTCAATTCCCTGACATGATTGACAGGTCAACAGAAATGTCAATTTCACCATCTCAAATTTCTTCTTTTATAGTTACCTGGTGATTATGATTGACAGTTCTCAATTTTTATGTCCATTTCACTTTACATTCTCAAATTCAAATATTCATGGGTAACTTTTTCCTTATACATGTATTTTGAACATGATCCGACATGCTTTTGTTAGCTGGATTTGCAGGAAGTGTAAATCAGGCAAGTGGGTTGGGAATTTGGATTTTAGTGATAAGCCCATTGGGGATCGCACCTGATACCCTCTAATGTTGGTGTGGAACACTTATTTCCAAAGGATAAGGAATCACATATGATGGCAATGTTATTTTGGGAAAAGGTGGTGTTAATGTTTTCCAAACGTTAGGAGGTATCGATCACATGGTATCATGTGGTGAAGCCCATGGGTCTATTGTTAAGTATTGAATGATTATAAATATGTTACTTTTTGGACTACAGATATGAACAGTTGTAAGGTGGTTGTTAAAGAATCTCATTTAATTTCTTTATTCTTTGTTTATTATTAACTTTAATAATTATAATAAATATATAAAAGCAAATAATGTTGTTTTTAATGATTACAATGGGTCAGCACAATTGACAAACAGAACCAATTACATTTGATATAAAAAGAAAACATTAATTTTACAAGTAAAAACATTAAATTTTGTGGCATATATATCATAATATCCCAGAAAAAGAATGATTTCATGTTTCTCTGATTTATCTAAGGCTGGTTAAATGAACTTTGAGATTGTGTTACAATCAAAAACAAATATACTAATCCATGTCCGAATCACAATCCAGAAGCAAAGTAAAAACTTTGGACTGACAAGTTAGGTTACACACGTGAACTTCCACCAGGGAAGTGAGGCTGGGTGCTCTGGAAGGGTAAGCACCTCCTGTTTAGCTAGCTACAGCCACCACGTGTGTAATCAAAATAGTGTGAAAGGAACATGGAACTATGAGACATCAATTTTTTTTATGGTTGGAAAAGTGTTTTGTGCTCCAGTCAAGATAAGCATTCTTCTGCAGATGAAATTGAGGGAACTAGTGTTTGTTGGTCTCCATTAGCCTGTCTGCAAAAGTTTATAAATGTATTCCCATTTTCTCCTAAATTACTTCATGGATTTTGATGATTCCTGGTTGATATGACCTAGTTGAGAAAGCTTGTCAGTTTGCTTGCTGAAAGTTGGTGGTTTTATCAGGGTACTCTGATTTCCTCCACAATCCCAAAAATGACTGTCTGGATAAACAGTACAGGCCTGTCAAAAGTTTAACACTTTATTGCCGAATTGGCAGCTCATCTCAGCTGCTCGCAGTGCAGTTACATCTCGGCCCCTCGTTGTCTATACTCTGCACCTTTTTCGGCAGCTGCTGTCCACAGCTCCTGCAACTTTTCGGCCGCTGGGCTCCTCGGCACCTTTTTGGCCACTGGATTCCCTGTTAACTGCAGTCACATTTGCATGTACATTGTATATCGTCATATTTTGGAGAGAAAATCGTGAAATTATCTAACTTTGGAGTTAGTTCAAGAGAGATTAGTAGGACAATATTTATCAGCAGACGGGATAATATTCATATTATTATAAATACAATGTATACCAAATGTGTCAGTGAATGCCGAAAATTAATTAATTAATTTATTTAAATTTTTTAATATCCACTTTAAGTCCTGGCAATTACTGAATGAGCTGCCGAGTTATGGACAGTTCTAATTGCAGAGGAGCTGAGAGTCGGCAGCTTTTCAGCCACTTACTGTCTACAGCTCGGCCCCTCGGCAGCTGAGTCTCAGCTCCTTTTCGTCAGCTCGCTGTTAAACTTTCAACAGTGTAAGTGAAAAAATCTTAATTGGTGCATGAAACACCATTACTCCACTCCACTGTCTGTCAAGTGAGCAAAAACAAGAGCAGATAACTTTGTAAATAGTCTTTATTTTCTCCTTTTTAGCACCAATTATAAATATTAGGGGTTAATAAAATTTTAAAAATAACAATCGCAATACAAAATTATACACATTTAGTTCATTTTACTGGCAACAACTGTTTTCTTTTGAGGTGTGTAATCTGAACAAGACCATAACCCAAGTAACATTAAAAGATGACAAATATGTAAAGCTGAACTGCTGAATACTGTAGAGGGATAAGTGTTCCAACTAAGTTCTATAACTCCAAGTAAAAGTATTCTGAAATACAAAGAAACAACACTTATTTTGCAATGCTGTCATTGTGTAGTAGATGACTGGATGGTACTCTATGACATCCCAAAAGTAAACCCTCTTCCAATTATTACAGCCCGCTACAAGTGCAGAATCCCACTCCTTTAACAAGAAGTTATCTATAGCAATTATGTTCACTCTGTCAGAACCTAGCGATAGGAAATTTGTTGGTTTGCTTACCAAAGCTCAGTGGTTTTCTCTGGGTACTGTGGTTTTCCCCATAATACTTGAGCAGACCACCTCAGATATAAGTAAAAATACTCTTGACTAGGATGCCATTACTCCACTCCAATCCTAGCATTAATTAAATATACACGTAATGTACATTTATTTTATAAGTGGTTGGTCCATAAATGCAAATATTAAATAAAGGGGATAGCAGAATAAACGCAATAACCCCACCCCCCCCCCACCCCAAAAAAAAAAAAAATTAAAAAAATTAAAAAAATTGCAATTTTTTTTTCTTTTTACAGGAAATTGTAATATTTGAGTTGCAACACAACCTGGATATGAATGGTCGATTTTCAGCTTCATTTTAAGATGGGGCTGAAATTGACCCTTATCCTCCCAACCCCTTTAAGCATACTTACCTAATAACAACAGGTAAATTTGTACACCACAACAGATAATGTAAACTATGGAAATACCAAACATAGAACTGATAATGAAGAGATCTACTTAAACACATTCCTATAAAATTAGCTGTAAATAATGGCAGTAATATCTGTATACATAGTCAAGAAATAAATAAAGTCATGTATAAATTATAGCTGTCACTCTGGCCTCAATGGACATTCTCATAATTCTATGGAGTTGAACTTCATTGTAGCATGAACTGCTGTGGTGATGACAAAGATAGATGTTCTATTGGAATTGAATGTTGACATCTTTCCACTGAGGGTGACAATGATGAAGACTATGCCAAAATGATAGAAATGGAAATGAAAATAGATGCCCTTTGTTTTAGCCCAGTCTTCGTCGGCTGGCCAAAATGAAGGTTGTTGACATTCAATTCCCATAGAGCAAAAGCTTGGGATACCATTGAAACTTAAAATTAATGTTCAGATCGCTAGGTCAAAGGACAAGGTCAACAATAAACAGAAGTTTATTACTGTGCAATAAATTTTGTTAAAACAGAGTTTTTAATGAAACTTTTACAGGGGTTGCTTATGACAAAATCTCATTTGTGATTGATTGTCAGGTCACTGGGTCAAAGGTCATGTTCATATGCTAAATATAGAAAATCCAACTCTATGCAATAACTTTTGCTTCAATGAAAGGTTTTTCATTTAAACAAAATATTCCTCTACACTATACTATTTTAGCAAGAATATTTTCTTGTTGCCTCTTTCTGCAGCATCACACCCAAATTAACTCTAAGTTAACAAGTAATTTGTGGAGATTCGTAAACTATGATAACTAGAAAAAGGATATGATCTGGGGTCAAGTTACATTTACTTGGTCCCATCCACAGATGAAAGTTGATCCCAGGAAACAACCTACAAATAGAAAATACAAATGAACTTTAAATTTCATAATTTGATGTCATGCTTTATATTATCTTTCTTTCTTTCTTAATAATCTAGCTCAGTCTGTTTTAATTGCTTTTAGCTGTAAGCGTTGTTGGCCCAAATATTTGCAAAAATTCTGTAACATTTTACTTCCACACCAATATATACCTGCAAAGTAAATTTGATACAGATCGGTTAAGAATATTGCAGGCCGTCGATGGCGTATCAGGAAATATTGATGCCTGCCAACATTCGCCACAAAATAAGCTGAGTGTTACTCTTGTCACAATTTGGCTAATAAATGGTATACATGCATTTATTTCAAGAAAAACAACTTACCTTCTCCATTTGTAATAGAAAAACAGTAACAACACAACAATGTGTCCTAACAGCAAGACCATCTGGAAACTTGGATTGAGAAATATTTCTTCCGGTAACAATCGCCAATTTACAGTCCACTTGTAAAAGAACTGACGACCAAGGTTAAACGATCTGGCTATATAACCCACTGGATTTACTAACAGGAAAGGCAAACCTAGTATAACCTAAAAATAAAAAAATAAAAAATAAAACTTAATATTTGCAAGCAATATATACCATTTTTGCCATTAAACTGTTAGTAATGAAAGCAAAAACTAAAAAAATAATAATAATAATAATAATTCAAATTTCAAAGGGGAACAGCTCTGCAAAATTTGCACAGGGTAATAGTCGAGTTGACACTCCCATATACTCAATACTTGAACCTAGAAATGTTTTTTCCTATGAAGTTTTTTTGCTGTTTTGTATTCTATAGGGTCACTAGAGTTAAATTAGGTTAGTTGCCCTGAAGGCAACCTTGGGCAAATTGCATAATTTGCATATATCCAAGATGGCTGCCTGACGCCATATTGAAAATCTATCTTTTGTAAGAATGGTTCTACAATAGCTTGTAGTATGCCGTTTTATATGTTTTCAAGGATGAGGAACTCATTTCCGATGTTGTTTTTAACATTTGGGACAATTTTAAAGTATATTTAACAATTCTGACCAACAAAGGTAGGAGTAACATGGTTTTTATTATAAGATGTAACTCAGCATATCACATTCAATGCTGCGTAACTTAATCATACATCTTGATACATTTTGATTTAAAGGTCATAAATGAGGCGCAACCAATTCCTTATAATAAGGTATTAAAACATGATCTTAGTGATTTTAGCTTTACTAAGTCTAGCGTAAAGGCTAGTTCACTTTGCTAAGGTGTCTTTTAAAGTGGGTATCCAACGAAGAAGTTTTCAAAGCTACATTATTGCTATCATAGTTAATCCAGTCACATATATATTACCACGATTGAAAACCAAATTATACTCGGACTTTTTATCAAACTAAATAATACGTTTGTCAACAATGAATTGATTCGATTTTTACATGAACACTGATACATTACGTCATATAATGAAGTATTATGGTTTCGGGAATCTACAGTAAAATCTGTCACTGATAATGCAACAGCCTTCCACAAATTGATTGGCTGGAGTTAAACTTTATAACTCATATTTTTGGTTTTATGATAGTTTTGATCTACTATTTCCACTCCAAATGACTACTATGATACACACGCTATGACTACAGACTTCCATGTTTATCAATGTGGTGTACGTGAAAATGTAGTGCACAGTCTAGATTTGGTTTACTTTTAAGTCGCCATTAAGCAACATCTCAACGTCTAGATCTTGACATTGCTGTTTCAAATAATACTAGACCGCAGAAAATAATACCCCTACACAATCTTCAAACAAAACCTATTGTATCCTGATTAACACGCCCAACGAATAATTTCATTTGATGCTGAACATGTACAATACGCTGGTAAACTTTCTCGGTGTCTGCTATAAACACATGCGTGTCCTGTCTTGCATGTCGGCACCATGATGGTTATTAGAATGATGTCTTAGCTAACCAGTTTGGAGAACAAACTGCTATCAAATTAAAAACATAAGTCTTCAAAGGCATGGCTCTTTAGCCTGATAATTTTAGTGGTTAGATTGGTGCTTCTCTGATCGATTGGAATGAATATTTTCTGAGTGTGATACGGACCATAACTCAGAGAGTTCAATCCTTTGTGTTCCTTGGATATATCTGACCAAAATTTATTGCTTCTTCAAACTCCCTCTAAATGAAAACAGGTCATAAGGAAATTACTCGTAAAATTGCTTCTTATGTGTCAATGTGGTGGATTCAGTTGTAATGTATGATTAGATGGAATACGAGTACAATCAAGACAACCTGATGAGTTTTATAATGCCATTATTAGATTATAAAGATGATAAAGGCAATATGTTTCAAAGCGACGCCGTCAAGATGCAAAAACAAAGCAAGTTGTTGATCTTGGAAACATGTTTCATTGGTTACCTTTGTTTGGACAGCAGGGCAGTTTGAGCTTAGCTTCTGCTTGTATTTGATATCGGCTCTGTTCCTTTTTGATAGTGGTTGAAAACGGTTGTCATTGGAAAGGCATGAAGTCAGCTCTAGTCAAATAGCTTTGTGGAGTTCGTTCACCCAAAACTCACAAACAATCACAATGATTCACACTTTTTCTATCGCATCCCTTGGTTACATGGCGATAACACATCAGATTTCATTGCATCAACCCAAAATAGGTCATATTGGTACCCATACACTTCAAAAAAAATATTGTATTTGACAAATACTATCTCGTATCTTCTAAGGACCAGGACAGAGGAAACAACACAGCAATATGTATACGATTGTGGATTCGGCCATGATGAATCCGGCATAACTATGTATCGTATGTTCTCCGGGCTATACAAACATGTCGTGATAGCATTTGTGTGACACACAGATGTTTTTGTTTTCCTAGTGTATTGTGTGTATAAGCATGAAAACAGTGTGATATACAGATGGAGTGATAGGATAGAAGGATGGAATTTTGAACATCAATGCATCAAACAATGGTCATGATTTGAGATGTCTTGCATGCTGTAAGTGCCATGGTCTTGGTTCGAGAAGTCTTGAACTGACAGGCATGCACACTGTAGGTGTCATGGTCTTGGTTCAAGATGTCTTGAACTGCCAGACATGCATGCTCTCAGTGTCATGGTCTTGGTTCGACATGTCTTGAACTGCCAGACATGCATGCTGTAAGTGTCATGGCCTTGGGTCGAGATGTCTTGAACTGACAGGCATGCATGCCCTCAGTGTCATGGTCTTCGTTCGAGATGTCTTGAACTACCAGGCGTGCATGCACTTAGGGACATGATCTCTGTTCGAGATATCTTGAACTGCTAGGTATGCATGCTCTTAGAGATTGTGATACAATATCCGAATTACAAACTCTTCTCTTTCGCATTTAGTTGATGTTCTTGGTAAACAAAGATCACAAATAACTTAATAAAATCTGAACCATTCTTTGTTTTTCTGCATGGCCAACCAGCAGGAAAAATGTTTCTTTAGGCTCTTTATAAAGAACATCAAAGCCTAATAGTTACGACTTTGTTTCAAACACTATTTTCTGTTGTCTCACCTTTAGTTAATGTTGTGAAAGGGTACCTACAGTCAAGATCCTCCTGAAGAGTATGAAATGATAACCGATTTCAGATTGAAATTCAAAGATCAATTCTCATTACATGTTATTGCAAAAGGACATCCAGTGCCACAAGAACGTCTTTATGTCATGTTATGTCAGTATAAGGCACAAAATCATAAGTGCAACACAAGGACATGATTGCCTTAAAAAATCCTGTAAACAATTTTTTATCTCTTCTGGAGAAAAGGAATGTTTAAATTTTTACACAAAATGAGAGTACCCATGGCTATCCTAGCTTGAATAGTTATTTGACACATATGGTCAGTCATTATAGACATGATGGTATTTAATGTAAAACTAATGCCAGAATTGAGTTGTCCATGCCTAAATACCCCTGGAAAGATATATTACAACCTATCATAAATTTGCTTTGTATAAAAACAATATTTCAAGATGGCGTCCGCCGGTCATCTTGGATTTATAGCTTATTGTGCAAGTTAAGTGTTCCGTATGTTAAAATTAACACCAGAAATGGGTTTCTCATACCTGAAAACATCTAAAAGGATATATTACAAGCTATTGGAAGATATTTTATATCGCAGTATGTACTTCAATTTGACGTTTGGCGGCCATTTTGGATTTATGTATATTGTGCAAGTTGCCCAAATTTGCCCGAAGGGCAACTAAGCTAGTTTTGTTTAAGGACCCATGAGGAAAACAAATCAGCAAAAAAACTTCATAGGAATGAACATTTCTAGGTTCGTAAAATGCCTACTCGACTATAACTGCATCTCCCGGCATACAACATGTCATATTCCTAATTTTCACATTTAACTTGTTGGAGTTGGGAAATGGAATTTCATGCTCCAGTCAAGTCTCCTTCCCTATAAGGTAGTCCATTCAAGGATGGCACTGGTGAAGGAAACTGGGATGCCCAGAAAACTACAACCTTTGGCAAGCAAACTCAGAAACGTTCTCACACTAGGAGCTGCCCTGAATAAGATTCAAACCTAGGCAAAGGGACTGATCTGTAAGTGTGCTTTAAACCACTCAGCCACTGTCTCAATTAATAAATAAAAAGTCTCTGGCCTACGTCAAATAGCAACACATCTCGCACATGGAACACTGAAAGTGAGGAGTAAATGCCTACCTGTGTGACAGCGCAGACTGTTAGATGTTTTACTGTGCCTATTGTTCCATGTCTGGCCATCAGTAACATCAAAACAGCCGGTGAAAATAACAGCAAATTCATCTTGATAGAAACACCAAAACTGAAAGATAAATAAAAACAAGCAAATTGAGAGAAATATGGTTCCCTGCCAGTAGACATTTTTTGTGATTTGCTCTAGTGATTAATGGGACATAAATAACAAGAAAATTAGCAAATCAACTCAGATTAATGATATTTGCATCTCCTATCAATTTTGACACTTTGCACTAAGTTGTTAAAAAGAGCTTCATATTTTAGAGAATTATTACAGGAAAGAAGTGTATGGACCAATATACAGAAGGAGGAAGAAAAGTTATAATTAAATATCTGCCTCTTTCATAGGAAAGGCAGAGGGTAACAAATCCATCTGCAAATCTTTTTAAATGTGGTAGCTTAGTTGATAGAATGCTCACTCCGAAAGTGGGTGGGTGGTCGTGGTGTGGAACCCTGACAGGGTCTCACCCAAGACTTGAAAGTGGGTAGTGACTGTTCTTTCGCCAAACACTCTGCATTACAAAATGAAAGTCACAGTTCTTTCGGATGGGGACTTCAAATCTGTGACATGGCACAATAAAGAACTCTGCTGTATAATGCCATCAGCGCAATACACAAGCAAAATTTCTGCACCTCGCCTATTTCTGGCGACGTCTCAATATAAGTGAAATATTCTTGATTGGGACATTAAACACCATTACTTGTTTTAAATCTTTTATTTTTTTTACCAGAATATGAAATTTTTTCTGCAATCTGATGTATCTTAAATCCTTGATTTTGTAAAAAGTATGAGTAAAACCTTGTTATAATGCCCCTTGATAACTTTGTCACCTCATGCATAGCCATAATACAATGTATTTCAAAATACCAATATCTATTTCTTTTTTGTATTTCTTTATTAATCAACCTTAACTTATCACCAAACCCTTTCATAATGCAAACATCTGACTGAACAAACTGAATTCCCAAATGAAACAACTAAATATTCGATACAATAATTGTTTACAAACCTGTATAAAAAGCAACCTAACATCCAATGATCACGGAAAAACAGGTCAATGGCTATATATAGAAACAACATGGCTACTGGATCGTTAAACAGCCGTAGTATATATATGGAGTGGATACGATAGGATGCACAGCACATGAAGAATAACACATATGGTGGAACCTGAAACAGAAAAATATGTAGCATGTATGACAATTTGGCAAAGGCATGAGCCTAAAAACAGCAAAATAATGAAACATGGAATGAGAAATATTTTTATTTTTCATAAGTTTATTTCTGTTAAGAATGAAAGTATATCAAAGTTGTGCATTATGGTCAAAGGGGAGATAACTCAAATAATGCAAGCACCCTATATTGTTAAAATATTTATATAATATGTTCTTCATTTCTGATATGTACCAAATTTAAAGCACATACAATATTCACACAGACATTTCCTCTACATACTGCATGTTTTTTTGTTAAAAAAGAAAGAACGAAAACAGTAAATTATCAGTGGCGGATCCAGCGGGGGGGCACAGGGGGCCCGTGCCCCCCCAGTTGCCCCGACTTTCCCCCTCTCTCTCTCACAGCTGATTGTCAATCAACCAGCGTAATGACCAGTTAATTAGTGGTACTGATTAATTAATTCGTGTACACGGGTAGGAAATTGCAATCAGGTGATGATGTAATTTACCAGTTCGCTGAAGCATGAAAGAATCCAGGTAGTCTTAGGTGATAATGTTATTTACCTGATCGCTGAGGCGTGAAAGAAACCAGGTAGTATTTATAAGTAGATAACGTTAATTAGTAATACTAATTAAGAGTGATTCCATTAATCATACGTGAATTCATCTAATTTACCTTTTTAAACCAAGGGACATGGCCAAGAGAGAAAGAGAGAGAGAGAGAGGGGGAGAGAACTAATTTTTAGCACACAAGATTATATTTTTTGTATATTTTTATAGCGCGATGTTCTATTTCTATATAAAAGTACAAATTTTTGTACATTTTTATTTTTAATTGGTTTTAATGGGGAAAAAATCTGTCTCATTTGACTTTTTATTCTATTTATCCGATTATCGGCTTTACGGAACAAATCAGTCTGAAATAATCAGTGTTTTTTTTTCTAGTGACAAGATTCTTGTGTGTTGCACCTTTAATATGCGCATTATACAATGATGAAACTGACTTTACTAGTCACTTTAAAACTAATACAAAATGTAATATAATAAAATTAACTTGAAAGTTCAGATGGATGTCATACAGTTAATTTTAAACAACTGTGGAAAAGGGGTTATGTTAGTAGGAGACCTACCCCTTCGGTATATGTAGCAGGCAGGTCAGTTGGTAGAGTGCTTGCTCTGTAAGTCAAGGAGGTCGAGGGTTTGGTCTCTGGTCAGGTCTGACCCAAAAATTCGCTCGGCATTAAAGAAATGAATGCGGGTCTTTCGGACAAACATTAAAAACCGAGGCCCCTTGTCACGGTAGGCGTGGTACGATAAAGAACCCTCACAGAATAATGCCATCACCGCAAAACACAGGTAAATATTTCTGCACCTACACCTATAGCTGGTGATGTCTCGATATAAATGAAATATTGTTGACTTAGAAGTTACACCCCATTAATCAATGATCAATCAAACTTAGGACCGGTATTCAAACAGAAAGACTTTCCTCTAATGAGCTTGATTTATCAACTCAACTGGATCACCCAGACCAAATTAAATCAAAACACTGGTATCCCTCCGATGGATCGACCTATCGATCTACAACTTCCAAAGGTCGAACGAACTCCTTTAATATAACGCAAAAAGAGTTGGTCTGGATCTGCGGTGCACAACTACACCTCGGCAGATTAAAAGACCGACAATACAAGTTACCGACGGCGGCAAATTTCGACAGTACAGTTGATAGACATATATCGATAAAGATATTATGAACTCACCAACACTCATATATAGCTATTGTTAAACACTATAAACACCCTTTAGACACTTGGATTTTTATTGTTTCCTCTCATTACAGGAAGCACACTGAAACAATACTTCAAAACAAAAGAGCTCATTACAATGAGGTATTAGAGTTATCTTTCTTAGTCTTATATTATTAACATTAGAATTAACCATTAACATTAATTATTATCTCTTGTTTATTGGCATAATACTCTTTAACTGAATGACGGAAGTGGCCTTCATAGGGTTTGACTTCCCTCAAGCCACGGGGTTTATTCTGCCCCCTTTTAGCACATAATTCACAAATTTCATAAATCACATTACGTGACCTTCATAGGGTTAGACTACCCTCAGGTCAAAGGGGATTATAATGCCCCATACATTCACATGAATTCCTCTGGTATCCTCCCTCTTTGTAACATACTCATGAGTTCTAGTCCAGATGCGCCACGTTTAGTCATTGAATTAGCAAGCTGACTTTTTCCTGGGCACCATTTGACTTGAATGTTATTGTTTTGTGTCATTTCACGGATAGATGCAATATCAAGACGCAAACGTTTATCATCCACCAGTTTTGTTGACTTTAGTGCTTCAGTAACACTTTTGTTGTCGATAAAAGCGGTGATAGGTAAGCTGTCTTTTTCTATTCCGAAAATGTCTTCCAAAGTTTGTCTATAATACAGAGCAGATTCAAGTCCTTCTTGTAAACTTAATGCTTCGGCAGCTATAGTGGATCTAACGACGCGCTTTATTTTGTTGGCTTGCCACCAGAGTGCACAACAGTTTCCAGTTCTGTCTTTTATCCAAATTATATGTGCCCCAGTGCTACCTTTTCCATCGTTGATGTTTCCAAGTGCTGCATCAGTGAATGTGAAAAATTCCCAGTCGGATTTGGATTTCCTTGAAGTTGCGGAAAGAACTGTACAGGTTGTAAATCCTTCAATTTTCCTATGTTTTTGATAGCTCGCAAGAGATCAGTTATATTTGCAATTTTCAACTTCGTACTTAAATCAATTAGTTCAAAAGCTAAGTCAGGCCTTGAACCCTGCACAGCCCAGTTTAATTGTCCTATTAGTTTGCGATAAGTTTTCTGTTCCACAACTGTCAATTGTTTCTCCTTTTGATACGCCCTTTTCGGTTCTATGTTGGGATGATCTAAACTGTTCATATACTTTGAATGATCCAGAACAATGCCATGTTCAGTTTGTTTAACTTCAAATCCTATGTATTTAAAAGTTCCTTCTTCGATTTTTCCAGCCAAGAAACGCTGTCTGAGTTTTTTAATTTTGGTTTCGAAAAATTCATTTCCTGCATGTAAAAAATCGTCAACATGACAACAAATGATCCCATGAATATCTTGAGTATCTCTTAGTATGAACATAGCCGGATCAAGTTTTGATTGTATAAAACCAAGATTGATGAGTTCTTCTTTAACGCTAATATAAAATTGTCTGGCACCATCCTTTAATCCATATAATCCATGCTTAAGTTTCCAGATATAATCAAGTGGTGTGTTACTTTCCACTGGTGGTGTTATGAATACATTACGGTCAAGTTGTTTCCCTTGAAGAAAAGCTGATTTTATATCTGTCGTTTTGATTGTCCATTTTTCACTTGCGGTAATAGCTAGAAATGTTCTGATAGTTCCCTTCCCTACAGTCGGGCTATCTTTAGGGATAAAAGAATGCTCCTCAAAGCCCCGTGCTACTAATCTTGCTTTCATTGTTCCATTCTTAGATGTAATAACCCATCTAGTGGATATAGTCTTTTGACCACAGAATTCAACTTCTTCATAAGTATCAAAAAGTTTCAGTTTATCCAGCTCCGATTGTTTTGCGATGAATGTTTCGTCATTGTCAATATCATTAATTTGATTTACTTCTTCGGTCTCATTTAAATCCTCGTAATTTATTTGTACTTGGTTACTTCCTAAGTTTTCCCATTCTAACTTTTCAAGGTTTACACTAAGACGTTCATGATCATCTGAATGTTTCTCGATATTGTACCAATTTTTGTTCTTGCCAGTAGTTTTTCCGGCTTTGCTGATAATAGTAGCTTCCACCCACTCATTTGTGTCGGATAGTTTAAATTTTATTTTATCATTTGGCTTCAATCGAATAGATTTGTCGTGATCAGTGGATTGTATTTCAATGTTCCCTGCTTCATTTCCACCTATTGCATTTTGGACTTCTTTTGTAGATCCAATGATTTCTGATATGACGTTGGTTTTCGGGGAAATTTCATGTTCGTCGTATTTATTTTCCGATTTTTCTGGTTTGTTGATTTTCGGAAATTCAATCTCAGATTTACTAGTCGCTTTGTTTTCATTATCACTTATGCTATGACTATCAATTTTGCACAATCTATTTGGTGAAACTCTAACATAAATTCCGCCATGTCTTATAAACACTACCTTACTGTCTTGGAAGACGACCTTCCCTGGCCCTAGCCAGCGCTCTTTACCATCACGCTTATAGAAAACTAAATCACCGTTTTCATAAACCTGTTCAGCAGCTCTAATCTTTGATCTTAGAGCACGACGCAATCTTTCATCTGCTTCAGTTTGAATATAAGCTTTTCTAGTTTCATGTAGAGCATTTAAGTGTTTAGCAAAGTTCTCACTGCTGGTTGTTCCCACTAATGCTGGTGGTCCTGAATTAGTTAGTAGATTAGGAAGATTAGGATTCCTCCCAAACACTAACTGATGACTGCTGTAACCATTCCACATTTGCAATGAGTTGCGTGCCATATTCGCCCATGACAGTAAAGTTTCAATGTCAACATTTTTGTTTTCAGCCTCTAGTTTTACTAACATACTATCTGTTACAGCATGTACCCGTTCGCATAGTCCATTTTGATAAGGGCTCATTCCAGCTGTTGTGTGCAGTTTGACATTCAGTATTGAAGCAATTTCTCTTATTTCATCTGCATTAAACTCTCCGCCATTGTCTGACATTAAAGATCCCATCACGCCAAAAATTCCAACCCAATTTTTCATCAGAACATCAACCACATTACTTGGCTTTTTCCTGTCTATAAATACAGACATAGTATAACGAGACCACATGTCAATCATATGAAGTATCCACCGTTGCTTATATTGTTTTAGATCAATGGCTACTTTTTCGTTGAACTGTGTAGCCATAGGCAGAGATACTACTGGTCTGGGAGGAGTTACAGCGTACATTTTGCAAAGGTTGCATTTTGCATAAATATCAGTAAGATCATTGTCATATTCCTCTCTCCATGTTCCAGCATCCTTCAACAGAGCCACTAGACGTTTTTTAGGTGGGTGTGCAAATTGACGGTGTAATTTTAGTAGTGTCGATTTACGCTTATCATCACTAAGTTCCTCTAATTTGACCGCATTTACTTCATTGACTGGTAATGTTTGGGTTTTATCAATTGGAATACAGTAATGACCAGACGCAGTTAAATTCAGAGCAACCTCTTTGCCCAGGATGACGGCAGTGTCATTTTCTAAATTCATTTTCACACCTGCATTTTTCATAGCGGTTCTAGATAGTAGTAGTGGTATGTCTGAGTTTACAACATCAGTCTTGATAGTAACGGGTTTTCCGACAATATGTACTGGCAACTCATACTCTCCTTCTGACTTTAATTTAGTTCCACCGCCAAATTTGAATACTCTTTGCCCGTCTCGGTTGACTATTTTTGCCCGATCAGTTTTATTTAATGAGTCTATATAACTTTTTAACCATGTTTGGCCACAGACAGTGCTACTGCATGCACTGTCTAAAACAGCACAATTTCTTGCATCAGTACCTAACTGAACAAGATCTTGTTTTTGATATCCAGTAAACAGTACTACGTGTTCCTCATTCTCTGTGATATTTGCTTGTTGAAGATTTTCCCAACTGTCAGGACAATTTTTCACCAAATGCCGGTATGATCCACAAGATCGGCAAGTCATAATTTTTCCATCAGGTCCATTTGGATTTATATTTTTAGTTCCTCTTTGAGACGATGAAAATCCAAAATTTTGTCCACGTCCTCTGTAAGGACGTCCTCGTCTATAGCCAAAATTTGTCGAACCCCTTCTTACATATCCTGCTGCCATAAGGGCTTCCTCGTTTTCCGCTAAAAATGCGGGCTCTAGTTTTATACTTGGACTTGCGCTTTTCGACTGACCCCCTTCACCTTTGAACTTTTTCAATGAACATTTAGCCTCTTCATATAAAGTAGCTTTGTTTTCATAATTCATTCCCGTTAAGACTAACATTTTTTCCTCTTTGGTGATTTTTGCCTTTCTCAGGAGCTTAAATGCTAGTATTTCAGATGGCAATTTCATTCCCTTCTTTTCGATTTTGCGATATTTATTGTCAAACATTGCAATATATTCAATGACAGACTGTCCTTCACTTCTAGAAAAATCTTCGAAATCTTCAAATTTGTCAAGGCTATCAGCCAGGTCATCCTTTGCCAAATGTTTATCGAGAAATTTTATAAGCGTTTCAAGACCATCATCTTTCTTTAAGTCATCTAATTGTAATTGATCGAAAACTTTTTCTCTTATTTGACTTTCATCATTTTCTGGAAGGGTTAAAGCAATTGCTATGCCTCTTTTTTTCTTCTCTATTTCTGTGATTTCATTCCAGGCAGACAGTTCTTGCTTGTACAATTCATATGATTTGGATTTACTAAATGTAGGGGGACTAATTTTCGCTGTAGCCATTGTTTACACTTTTCCCTCCTTTTTTTGTTTGACCAAAAGTTCCTTTGTTTTTAGCAAATTGAGAGGTTCAATTGTTTTTCACTATGTCAATAACGCTTTTGATTGTCAATACTTTCACCATTTCGCATAATGATTATTTGTTCACGCTCTGCTACCACTGTTAAACACTATAAACACCCTTTAGACACTTGGATTTTTATTGTTTCCTCTCATTACAGGAAGCACACTGAAACAATACTTCAAAACAAAAGAGCTCATTACAATGAGGTATTAGAGTTATCTTTCTTAGTCTTATATTATTAACATTAGAATTAACCATTAACAGCTATGTTACAACGCATTTGGTAACAAAACTACCTGCGTCAATATTACAATTTTTGAAAAAAGTTAGACTGGTTTAGATCTACTTTGAATGCGAGGTGAAAAGACGCTCGACAGTGTTCAAGATGCAGGAAATTGCATCATTTGTACTGAAAAAAGCAAAATTTTCTGGGGGAGCATGCCCCCAGACCCCCCTAGAAGGTCGCGCCTTTGGCGCGTCCTTGTGCCCCCCCATTCACCAAGACTCTGGATCCGCCCCTGAATTATTACTAAGTACAAAAGCATAACAAAATTGTGTCTTATGGTCAAAGGGGAGATAACTCAAATAATGCAAGCATAATTACGACTTGACTGACACAGAACATTTACTGGTTTGGTTGACATAATTTTAGTTTTTCAGACTTACTGAATTTTAAACATAGAAATAAAATCTTAAATCTCAAAGTTAGCAAAGTTTTTAGCTGCCATATCTAACATTGAAAGCCTGTCATAATTATGGAAATATTTACTGTGCATAAAGGCTATTTTGAACATGGATATATTGCAATTAAATATTTAATTCTAATTTTTTGTTAAAATTTTAATTAAATTTCAGCACAGAAAAGAGAGACCTAAGTGGAAAAAATATGTTTTGTTTTAATTCGGTCTATGTGAGTGTGTACATACCATAAATTTTGTCATTTTTTCAACAATATCAAAATGGTTAAGTATAAATACTCCCATTAGGTGCCTCATTATCTTTTGGTTATATGTAGGTCGACCAGGTGTGAATTTTGTTTTACTCAATCATGCAGGTGAAAGGTAAATTTCTACCCAACATTCATTTGTAATTTGAGGCTCAAATGGTTAGCTAGAATACATATTTTCTGTCAAAAATGTGATTTTTTTCTATATACAGACGTTAACCAAAACATGCAGCATTTACAAAAATCTACGTTTTAGGTAGGTCTCTGAATAATAAATAAATATGCGCTGTTAATTTTTGCAAGCACTTCTTTATTAAAATGTAATTTACAATATTCCATGTTCAAAATAGCCTTTATGCACAGTAGAGAAGTTAAAATACTCACCCTTTTAACTGTTCTGTATATATCAAATATAACCAGTAGAGAGAAGATATAAAGTCCAGCAAATATAAACTGCCCTAGCTTGATATTTATACCATATCCAGTTATATAATACAGTCCCAGGTAAATATACACAAATCCTGCTGGGTATCTGAAAAAAAAATCAAAGTACTGAAAATCTGCTTGGCTTGATTGATGAAGCTACACAGATTAAAACATTTGCAGTGTTTAAAATAAATCAAAATTTTCAACCATCCTTGTCTTGAAAATTTCAACATTTTCTGCTGTGGTAAATAGGAGACTATTAAATAAGTTACCAGTCTTCCAAAAGTTTACCAGTGTCAAGACTGTGTGACTGGCTGTCATTTTGAAAACTGTGGTATGAAACATTAATCAGTATGTGTTTGACTTTCACCCTCTGGTCAACATTTAAGGTTTTCACAATTGTAAAATTATGATAGCCAAATTTCCCAAATTTGTGAAAACATAATCCATTTTAGAGTATTTCTTCATAGATTTGCTGAAATATGCAAGTAGTCAATGGTGATCTTGGCTATCAGGAATGGACCGCAACTCTATCCAAATAAGATTTCAGAAATGACATTCTGATCATGGTATGTCAAGGGTTAATGCAAGATAGTGTGGTGCATGCCGATGAAGGGCAAAGCATTACCCCTTGAAATACCATGAGCAGAAATGTCATTTCTTATATTTACAATTCTTTCATTTAAAGTGTAAGTTAAACGATTTTCGATAAATTGAGTATAAATAGTAAATGCCGTAATTAAAACAATGTCGAAAACCCCATGATCGTACATGGTCTCCTTCTCGAGATATACGTGGTGAAACCTCCCATTTTGCACCTGGAAAAATTTGTAATCAAGCCTGTACAGGCAACTTCCGGTTTTCGACGATCACACTTGTGACGTCATCAATAAGTACATGTAGCGCGAAAGTGCGCGTGATGCACTAACAACTGTCTTGGTTGCAACGACTGAAAGGTGCGCTTCAGCTCTCCGATCAACGGCGGAATTTACGGGAATACAAAACGTGTAAACATGACAGAACATTCAGTAAAATTTGCGAGCTATAGGAAACTGTGAGGTGGAAAATGCATCAGATTCATTAGAAGAAACTGTCTGACCGGGTTAATGCTGCACATGGTAGTGTATATTGTAATTTTTACGAACTGTTTTCTCATTTTTTTTCTACTGCAGATTTACAGTGTATTGTCATTTTTTTTTATTCCCTTGTGTTTGAGGGTCAATGTTTAATGAAAGTAGGTGTCTATGTGTCACAACCACACCACATGCACGTTTTAGTACAGGCTACCGGTTCCACATACCACAATCATGACAATGACCAGTTGACAATCCTATTATTTTGCCTTATACGGGTACAAATTCCAATGCATTCTGGGGTTTTAGGTTTACATTTGCATAGGTTATTATATTACCACTATCTTGGCACTGCTTGTTAGAAATATAATAAAGTGTGATATGAAGTTACTGGTTGGCTACTTGCCTGAGGTTTGAACCCCATAATCCTTACTTTCACAACTTGAGCTGATCAGCTAGTGTCAGTTTCAATATGTCAAAACATCATTTCTTAATAATAATTAAAATAATAATAATTATAAATCTGTTAAAGTCTAGTTTTAAAGCATAACCACTCAGGATTATATTTATTATAAATCGAAAAAAATGTATTTGATTATTCTTTTCAACATATGCTGATTTGTTTAAAAGGTATACAGTGGGAGGCTGTACAATTTTGTATCAGGCAGATGAATTGAAATATCCTTAATCTGTGAATACCCAAGCTCATGTGTGTATGCAAATCACTCGTTTTAATCCTGACCAGATAATAGCTGTTATCCAATGTGTGGTCAAGACAGTCTAATGACCATCTTGTTTTCTGGTAAATATGACATTGTCCAAGTTTATTTCCAGAAAAACTTATTACACATGTATATGGTTAATCTGCTGTTGTGTCTATCTGTTTTATCCTACCATACACTCTTGATAGCATGTTCTACCCCAGGTACCAATTATGTGACTAATTATGTTGGATTAGATTTAAATGTAAAAAAATGTTTTCAAACAATCAAAATTCATTGCACTTTAACTTGGTATACATAATTATGATATAGCAGAAATTAATGGTTAATTATTTCATTGTTTTCAATGTAGCCTCTTTTAATACTTAAAATATTTCTCATTTTTAGATAAAACAAATTGCATAAAAAGATGAGGCTTAACAAATACAGTATAGCAGTTACATGATGGGATTTACATTGATCTGCCATGATAACAGTGGGGTTCAAAATTGACAAGATTTTGACAGTCCTTGTAATTAATGTTATTGTTTATTTAACTTCTTCAGTAGATTTGGGACTTATCCTCAGGTGAGTGTTAATTAAGGCATATGTGGCTCTTGTTTAATATATATAAATATATACGGGGGGTTAATCAGATTTTATGGCACAGGTTCACTGCCACAAGTACATGTAACAAGTACCCACAATATTGGTACTGGCTAACTTCATCTACACAGCTATCCATAAATAACTATACAATTTTATAGTCAAATTCCATCCATATTGCTGATATATCAGAGGTTTTGCAGTATTTTGAAATGCTAATAATGATCTAAATTTTCATGACAGAGCTGTTTTTCTTAAAACCAGTTTTTATTGAATTTATTTTTAATTTGAGAAAAAATATAAAAATCTGTGAAAAATATATTTTCAAGTTAAAAACAATATTTTACCTAAAACAACACTCAGATTTACAAACATGTAATTTTGTGGAGATTTTCTGCCTATAATGAAGTGACCAGTTTGAAATGTGTATAAATTAATGGATAGCAGTGTATATGTAGACCTATTCCAAGGGGGTTGGTGGCACATTGGTCTCTATTACACCTTTTAATTTCAAGGTTTGAATCCCACTTGGGACTGAACTTAGTGTAAAAAATTTTGTCAATCTGTCTGTTTATGTCAGTGGTTATCTCTAGACACTCCAGATTCCTCTACTCTTTGAAATCATTACCTTGATATAAAAAAATTTTGATTGGGTGTACTCCAACACATATATTTAGGAAGATGCCACTTGGGACTTATCCTAGTGTGAAAAATTGTCAATCTGTTTGTTGATGTCAGTGGTTTTCTCCAGACACTCCAGTCCAGATTCCTCCAACATTCCAGAGATGTCCACCTTGATATAAGTAAAATAATTTTGGTTGAATGTAAACTTTACTCCAACACTTATATTTATAAAGAGGTATCTATGGCCTGACTTTGATATGTACAAAATGATTCCATAGAAGCTTGACTCTGTGCATGTAGGTACTTTGTGCAAGCATATATAAGAGTGGCTTTAATTGATAGCTAACAACATTTGATAGGTTGCTGCCATATTAGCACATTATCCTTGCACTGAAGCCAGTTACCACTCAGTCCATTATACCTGAACTAACACAACCAGTAGGAGTCTATGACTTCCAGATGCAGTCAACTGAATTTCTCAAAGCTGCAGGAGCAGGCACAAAGGAAAGTTGCAGTTTCCTTTTTCTGTGGATAATTTAAGGTTGACTAAATAAAAAAGGTGTTCTTATATGTTATATCATGAGAGGCAGACAGTATAAAATCTGGCCCTTTCCATACTGCTGGTGCATTGACACTTGTATTGATTCAAAGCAAACCAGAAACACATGAATTTCACATAACATAAACTTGTGTTTCCATCAACAAGAAAAAGTTTCTGGTGTGATGAAGCTTACATTCAACCATCCCCTTGCACCTTCTAGTTATGATGTAGGCCATTTTGTGACCAGTACTTACATTTGTGACCCTACCCCCTCTTCCCATCCTGAAAGGCAAGTATGGTTGACCGAACCCGGTAGTTACGACGTAGTATATCCCGCTAGTATTGTTGGGAAGGTCTTGGGTTCGAGTCTCGGTTTGGTCGCTGTATTTTTCTTTCCCTATTGCATTTTGAGGCTCGCCCAACCCTGGTCTTGGAAGTGACCGACCAACAGGTAGCTATATCGCAACATACACGCTATACTGCAACGATTGTTTTGTTAGAAAAGGATAACTAGGTCAGGCATGATTAAATTCCGCTATGAACTCAACATCAACAACAGGGAGGAGGGGTCATGTGCATGTGTTATGGAACAGTCCGGGTTGTGGCTGTTTACAAGCTAATTTAACCACCAAACCTCATCATAAAGCATGAACAGATCACTTGCGATTCATTCGTCTTCTTCTTACTAAACCTATGTAAAGTTGTTCTCAGTGGAGATCCTTTAATGCGGTTTGACTGAACATTTTTAAGTTTCGGCGGGCGCCATATGTTGTAAACAAGTGGGTGCTTTTGCGCATGTCTGCAAACATTGGCTGTCACACTTGTGACGTCACGAGTCATCAGAGAGAAATTCAAGTTTCCATTCAGGTGTGCAAAAGGGGTTATTTCAAAATTCCTCCGTAATTAGTGATTCGATTTTTGAAAGAAATACGGCGTTCGCCTCGGGGAAAGGAGTTTATTAAAATATGTTGATATCATTTTTCATTGTACTTACACTTTAATAAATATTTTGATTTGATTTAACCCTTGGTGCTATTTCTTCCATACCTGCTCAGGCGAGATAGGGTTTTAAGCCATGCCAGATCAACACATCTCACATGACCATGTGACCCCCTGTGTGGGACATGATGTAATATTGTGGGAAATTGATACACATCAAAGGTCATGACCCCTATTGTCTTTCAATGAGAATTGCAATACAATTGCTTCTGCATGTTGAAGACTCATTAAGTATTTCCTACTTACACCAGAGGTCCCGTGTCACCTTTAAGTTGTGTGTAATCATATGTACCATTAACAACGCCCTCTACTTCCTGCATATATGCAACCCAGTCTATCTCTGTATCTAAAATAAATGTAAAATAACAAAATCAAGGGAGACTACCAGTATTTTGAATTAAAAACAAAATGACTCAATAGAGTCAATACAATGTATATAAAGACATCTTGATCCTGAAGAAAAATTTTCTTGAATGTTCTAACAATTGACGTATCGCCGGCCATGCCTTTTATGTTCCGACACTGGCTGCTATCATGGTACCAGCGTAACGTCAACTACTGATATACTAGTGTCAGTGATATTATTAAATGACACAATTCAGGTCGAGTTTTCATTCTCTTTGTGTGTAATTTAAGGACGCTGAGCCTTTGTCGGAACATTGTGGGCGTGGCTGGCGATCTGTCAATTCCTTTTCAAACTCATTTACAGCAAGTGGTCTATACCAGCTAGAACTGTCAGTGACCCTCTACCGCCATAGGTTTTGAAACTGAATGAATCATGAGAATCTTGCATACTTATAATTGCAGGTACACATGTTTTTACCACATGATCAAGTAACATCTCTGAATAATTTCAGAAAAATTGGATCCTGGCAATTCAGTTATTACTAAATAAACCTCCAGCCAAAATAATGTTCGGGACAGACAAGCTGATTCCAGCATACCTCCTACTTTATTGTGCATGTGTAATCATCTATCCGGCGGAATAAATTTCATGGCTTTTTCCGTAAAATATTATTTATCTATATGTTATCCATGGAACAAATCTCACAAGAAAATATTATCCTAGGAAAATATTTCATGGGGGATAAATTAAACTGTTACAAGTGTGTGTGAGGGGGGTAGCAAACAGTTACTCCTTTGAGAAGCAAGCTGGGTGGGGTGGGTTTGTAACGAACAGTTACAAGTAAGCTGAAACTGAACCAGTTTGTATAGAATTATAAAGAATCCCTAGTGAAAAGACTTGTTGGAATGAAAATCGTCAGTTTCATTCCCCCCTTTGAAATTTTTTGTTCCATCTTGAAATCAACATGGTCCACACTGCACTAGACCTCCCTCCCAGTAGATGCTGTAGTTTATATAAGATCCTATTATAAGAGTGACAATTTTGGACTTTCACTCAAATTGAATTCACAGTTACAATACCACTACTTTTGGATAACAATTTCTTTCACTGCACAGCATGTGCAGTTTTCTTATCATTCATGTTTAAGATGGATGAAAATTTTCACCCAAGGAAAGACACAGGGGTCAGTTTCATAATAAAATTTAAAAAATACCGATAAGTATATAAAAAAGAGTAAAGGGGAACAGCGAATCAGATCTTTCACTTGTAGGTGCTCCGACAAAACTCTACATTACTTTTTTAATTTGTGTCCAATCATCGTAATCTTGGTGTCATTTTGTTCCCAGATACATATTCTTTAAGTTGGCATTCAATTTTTGGACATAATTTAAAATCTAAATAAAATGTTCAAACGGAAAACACAGAAAAACAGTAAAATTTTGTCCGATGTAGCTAAGCCCGTCCATGTAAAAGTAGCTTAAATTCGCATTACGCTCATGTTTTTCACTACCAGCGTCCGTGTCAACTACAAATGCTGATGTGGATCGAAGAACTAAATAAAAAGCAATAAATTTCAAAGGTAACCGTTACTCACTTCTAAATCTACAAGCTATTATATCCTATTTTGTTCCAACACGGACCAACTTTCCTCTATCATGCCTCCATTTTGAGCTCATACATAAAGCATGTACCGCGCATGTGTTATAGCTGTTATTCGATTGGTTAAAAATATTTCAATATACTCTGTGTTTATGAAAATTTAAGAAAATGAAATTACATTAACTTATTTGATCTTTCTTTTTTAAGTATAAATCGTTATAAAGTCATTTTGATAGAAAGTTTGATATATTGACAAAATTCTACAAATGCCAACGGAGGGGGTGAAATATTTTTAACCAATCAAATCGCAGCTTAAAATAACTGCATATATAATAACAAGATGGAGGCATGATAGAGGAAAGTTGGTCCGCGTTGGAACAAAATAGGATATAATAGCTTGTAGATTTAGAAGTGAGTAACGGTTACCTTTGAAATTTATTGCTTTTTATTTAGTTCTTCGATCCACATCAGCATTTGTAGTTGACACGGACGCTGGTAGTGAAAAACATGAGCGTAATGCGAATTTTAAGCTACTTTTACATGGACGGGCTTAGCTACATCGGACAAAATTACACCGTTTTTCTGTGTTTTCCGTTTGAAAATTTTATTTAGATTTTAAATTATGTCCAAAAATTGAATGCCAACTTAAAGAATATGTATCTGGGAACAAAATGACACCAAGATTACGATGATTGGACACAAATTAAAAAAGTAATGTAAAGTTTTGTCGGAGCACCTACAAGTGAAAGATCTGATTCGTTGTTCCCCTTTACTCTTTTTTATATACTTATCGGTATTTTTTAAATTTTATTATGAAACTGGCCCCTGTGAGGAAAGATATCTACTTTGGGTCTAAAACTTACATTTAATTCGATTTATGACTAAAACATTTACAATTATCTCCGCTATAAGTAAAAACAACATTGCAAGCTGCGGATATTGAGGATCAAATACATATTTTCTTAAATTCTTTGGGTTCAATGTGGTCTTAATTTTTTTCCACGTCTTCATGGGGGCTGCCATCTTGGATTTAAAACTTCCGGTTTTGAAAATCTTCGGAAATCCTCGCGTTTCAGAAACCTAATGACAGATTGTGACAGGAATGCTTTCATTTGACAGGATTTACAATTGAGCGATACATGGAATGTGTTATTTATTCGCACTTCATGTTAAATTTGCGCCATTCTCGTTCTCTCCATGACCTCATGGTAGAAAAAAAGTAAAATTCCATTTCTTATATTTACAATCTTTCAAAAATATACGACAAACATGAGTGTTTTTCTGGATAACACTTAAATTTACTTGTTTACCAACTCTCCGTGGCTGGATGCACTCATTTGATAGAACAGCAATTGGATCTGTTACTCCGCCCACTCTGACGTAACTTGACTTGATTGACGTGTAGCTCCGCCCACTCTGACGTAACTTGACTTGATTGACATGAAGCTCCGCCCACTCTGACGTAACTTGACGTGATTGACGTGAAGCTCCGCCCGTACCCGTCTCCAGGTGACGGAAAAATAAACATAATCCCTCAGCTTATCGTAAATATTTTATTTCACTTAAAAGATAATTAATGGTAAGAGTCACATTTTCATATTAAAATTAAACGAACAACTATTAAATGTTGAATTTGTAAGCATTGATGGCTGAATGGAAGTCAACGAAAAACCCAACTGCGGACTTAAAATTTGTGAGCTATGTGTATTGTAATGTGTATTGGGAGTTATGTATTCATACGCCAGTCAGAATTTGGTAGCGTGCGCGACTCTCTCCATGAAGTTATGGAGATAGTCTGGAAGACCTGTTTCATATAAGAAAAAGTATTGCGATTGTAAATATAATTATATGGAAGTCCATGGAAACCTTAAGATTCGAATAGAGAAAGAAAAATCCCTTATTACATTTAAATAACCTGATAATAATCGGGGAGCCAGAGTATCAAAATTTGACAAATGATACACGGCTTGCTATAAAAGTTTTAAGGTCATACCATGATAGCACCATGTAACCAATGTTGGTCATTTCAATTTTCTTGCATAACATTGTTGCAGCAAGAGCTTATAAAATATTTCTTTGTATTTAATTTATTACACATGGCTTTGTTTTCTAGAAGGTATTATTGAGAAATATGATTAAAATAGTAAAAATACTAATTTCTTAATGTATTTTCGATATTTGTCTTCCATTTTTAATTGTTGATTAAGAGTAGACACCAAAGATACTTTTACTTGATACAGAAATGTTCCCAGAAATTTATTTCCTCTCCTTCCAAGAGTAAAATTGAGTTTTAAAACACTTCATAGTCATAGTTCATATGGCAAAATCATGGTCAGTTTGTTAATTTGCATAGCGGCCATATTGGATTCATGATATGGTTGAAATATAAATGACTTTATATAGACCAGTGATGATAAATCTGTCCTGTACAAGTTTTCACGAAAAGTAGGATAAAATTTGCTGATACATACTTTGACTGTACACCGCCTGGCATTGTTTGGGTGGTAACAACATAAATTTGTTAACTAAAAAACCGGCCCTTTCAAATTAAAAATCCGAAGCGTGTTATGGTTGAGTTCTCATTATAAAACATGTTAATTTAATTCAAAATCTACATTTTCTGCAAATTCGAAGCACAATTTCAATTCTAAAACTAAAGATCTTACTCGATTTGCTGATGGCACCGGTGACTACGGAAATTGTACTACTAGAATATAATGTCCTTCTTCTGTGAAGATTTGACAATTTTCGGCCCGGGTAAGTTAAAAAATGGATAATTTGCGTTACCGGCATCACATTTGAATGGCGGCGCGTTCAAAACTTTGCTCATGAATATTAATGAATCACGGTCACGTGATTGTGAGCTCATGAATAAATTGATCAACATTGTGCCATATGACAATATTTCCTCTACCCCTATTTTGCTCCTTTGTCAGCCAAGTTCCTAAATAATATTTGAGTGGTTAAATTATCCTTTTTATATTTGCAGTAAAAAAACAAACATACTAATCCATGTCCGAATCACAATCGAAAAGCAAAGTAAAAAGAAAACAGCTTTGAAACTGACAAGTAAGGTTACACAAGCGAACTTCCACCGGGAAGTGAGGCCGGGTGCTCAGGAAAGGTAAGCACCTCTTGTTTAACCAGCGCCACGTGTTGAGTGAAAGGAACATGGAACTATGGGACGTCAAATATACCCAGGACATTCCTGGACACAGAGACATCAAACTTATCAACAATCGGCTGTGATGACGATCATTAAATTTTCTGATTGCCCTGATAAGCCTAGGCTTGCAATATCCCTGGGTCAACAATTTATTTGTAAACAGCTTGTTTCCGGTTGTATAAAGTCCCCATAGTTGGAACAAGCTTTATGATAGCGTATATATTGAGAAACAAATACACCATAAGCAGGAGAAGCAGGAATATTGCTGCATAGAAAAGGAAAGTTGACAATAGAAAACGTCAAATGTAGCCTTTCGTCATATATAATTGAGTTGTCAGGAAAATAATCCGTGGCTTCCTCAGTAATATCATGATAAATGAATGGATGTCTTAATTCAACTATTTACAAACACAGCAAAGTCTGGAAGAAACAAAAACTACTGCAAAAGATCTAGATCTGAAACATAATTATTGTTTAGAAAAAAATATCCGTGTTTGTTGACAACGTCATACAGCATGTGCTATGATTTAAAAGTTTTGTTAGTATCTATTCATTTAAGTTTAATTATTATTATTATTATTTATTTTAATTATTACATTTTAAATGATCTAATTTTGTTATTAATACAAAAACGCTAAAAATGATATAAAAATAGATATTGTAATTTTTTAGTTTGTGGCTGTTGTTAACCAAAAACGTAAGATATTTTGAAAAAAAAGTTGTGAAAGCATTACCAAAACTGTTAATTTAAAAAAAAATTACATCTTTTAATCATTAAATTTTAAATTATTGAATTTTGTTATTAATACAAAAAAATTAAGTTGTGTTAGTATCATTTTATTTATTCTTTAAAAAAATTAAATCTTTTAATCATTATTTTTTTTAAATTATCGACTTTTGTTTTTTATAAAAAAAACCGTTGAGAAATGATACAAAACAGGAACTGTAAAATTTATTTATTTGTCTGAAAATGTAAGATATAACATTAACATTGTAAGTCATTTCCGGCGTTGTACATTTGAGCAAAAGCATGGGACAAATTTAAGATTACATACTGTTGCATGCGTGGAAAATAAAGAACTTATGAGTGGGAAATATAACAGTGGCGATGTTCGACGATCTGAATAGTGGTTAGATGAAAAATTTACACACGTCGAGGCCTTCATGAAAATTCCCTCTTGTATATAGGTGAGGGATGCTGGTCCGGTCAGATCCTGTAAATGATAGTCTGGTTTTAGGTTGCGTCTTAAATTAGAGGTGTTCCGAAAAGTTATGTTTATGTTTATGAATGGAGTGTCAGCTGTGAATTTCTCATGACCAGTTTGTGTATTTCTTCTTACTCCTGCGTCTACAATGATCCTGTTGGCTGTTGCTTTATGTTTCGTCCATTTTGTTGCTTCTGAAATTGTTGTTGATCGAATTGTTGAGTACAAATACGAAAACAAAAAGGTCTGTTCATATTTTGGTAAGTATCTGACGGGTCAATATTTTTGAGCACCTGATTTAGTTCTATTTTAACAGCATCATGTAGTGTACCTTTATTAATGGACATGTCAGGCACAAGTACAATAATGTGCATAAGCTCACCTGGTCAAAAGCAGACTAAGGAGGAGGTGTCTATGTATGTGTTACGAATGATATTGAGGAAGTTCTTACCTTTAAGGAGCACCAGGTCTCACTTCCCTGGAGGAAGCTCACATTTAGCTTCATTTTCCACTTTTTATAGTATTTACTTTGCTTTTCTGATTGTGATTTGGACATGGACTGGTATTTTTATTTGCGATTAGCATTAGTGAAACACATGAAGTGTAGCAGGTAGACAGAACTATTTCTGTGTTCAACAGCCCTTTTTGTTGATAATATGGATCACAACCTGTTATCATCAATAAAAAGCGCCGTTGACAGCAGAAATAATTTGGTGTATGAGGCAGAGTGCTATGGAATAGTAAATACCTATTGTTTCGCTGGCTACACCAGCCCCATTTTAATTAAAAATTAAGAATGAAAGGAATATGGAAATATAGGATGTCAAATATATGTAGGATAATTTTGGATACAGAAACTGATATCAGAATTATCAGAAATATTTTGATGACAGCCATTAAACTTTTTGTGGGCCTTGGTTAGCTAAGGCTTAAAATATCCCTGAGTAAACAATTTATTTGTAAGCAGCTTAAATTGCTTCTTTGTATATAGATTCTAATGATTCTTATTTTAAAATTATGAAAGGTTATTGGTAATGATTTTTTATTTTTATATTAACTCTTTTAGAGGGAGGTTACAAATATTCTGGCATACAGTAATGAATGGTTAACTGTTAATTGATAATGACTTTACGATTTATTGTGGTAGCTCAGTTGAGAGAGTGCTTGCTCCGTAAGTGGGAGATTGTGGGTTCAAACCCCGATGGGGTCTGACCCAAGACTTGAAAGTTGGTAGTGACTGTTCTTTCGCCAAGCACTCGGCATTACGAAATGAAAGTCACAGTTCTTTCGGATGGAAACTTAAAATAAACGAGGTCCCGTGTCACTGTGGGCTTGGCACGATAAAGAACCTGTCTATATAATGCCATCAGTGCAACACACAGGCAAAATTTCTGCACCTTTGCCTATAGTTGGTGACCTCTTGATATAAGTAAAATATTCTTGACTGGGATGTTAAACACCATTACTCAACTCAACTCACTATTTACTTTTTTAGAGGGAGGTAACAGGTACTCTGGCGTAGAGTATGGACTAGTAAACTGTTCCTGGTATGCCTCAGATTGCTGCTGTAAAAGAACAGAAGTAACAGCTGTGTTCTCTAATATATTCCCCTTGTACGGAGCGAGTCGAGACTGTAAAAACCAGATGAATTACCTTATGTGTTATTTCTGCGATCCATTCCAACACAGGTGGTATAACAAGTGAGTGATTCATATTGTTTAAATGTTGTTTAACGTCGCATCAAAATTCTTTCAGATATTCATAACGAAATCTAATTGATAAATTTCTATGGATTATTTCAAAAACAGGTTAGTGTATCAGTATGCACAAAATGTGCAAGTTTATAATATATAGTCTGTTCTGTACTAAAATACTCTGGGCAATTTTAAGGTACTAGCTCACAGTCAATATGCCGAAGTCAATTATGCTACTCCCTCTGTCACATTATACTGATATGGTGTGAATCAGATGATACTCTGCCTTCTTAATCACGGGGGAAATCCTGATTCACTGTATTTCATTTACGTCGGAGTATTTGGTTGGTTTTAATTTATGTCCCTGTAAAATGATATATTTTGGTCGTTACGCTTTACTTTAAAAAGAAGAGAAGGTTTTTGATATAACTTCATAAAAACGAAACTTCAACAGAAAGCAAATGGTTATTTGCGTTATATTTGATGGTATTTGATTGTGTTATTCCAGAAAAGCTACAGTGTGTGCAGATTTCTGTAGAATGGTATATTTGAATTGTAAAGATGCAAAGTATGAAGGAACAAGAATTGGTAAGTCATGTAAGGTAGGGTAACAGGAAGAAGAAAACATTGCTGGGTTGGACAAGGAGTCAGTCTTGGGACGTCCCACATTATATTATACTAACTGCTATACCAACTGAGCTACCCAGATTGCAATATTTGGATTCCTCCCCTGTTAGTTTGAGTTTCCATTAGTCCTCATGAGAAATCTTGCCTATATTCCCCCAGATGGAGTTTATATGGCCACAACACTGCCAGTCCACCACTTCAGAGAGAAGTAAACATCAGAAGTTATGTTTCCTCTCAAAAATTAGTCTAAATGGTCTAAAACCCACACTAATGAATAATATTACCACTCATTGTCTGGGTCAAAATCCCATTTAGGATGGATCCTAGTATGAGAGAGATTTCAGGTCACTTTCCGGATATCATTGCTTTTCTCTAAACACTCCAGTTTTTCTCCACAATCCTAAAACTGTTTGCCTTGTTATAAGTGAAAGAATTTTTTACTGGGCGCGAAAGACCATTACCACACTCCGTCTGACTATACCCTTCAGAAGCATTATAAAAGTTGTCGGAGTTAAGGCTCTTAGTAAGTTTCCTTACCCATCATATTTATGGTGGCATGTTGCAAATAATTTGTATTTGATCCATTGAAATTCAGAATCTCATTGATTTATTGTCTCAGATTGGAAAAAAAATAATAGAAAATTTGTCACATTTGAAACTTTATTCAATACAAGGCTCCAGATTGTTCCAGATTTAGTATGCAACACAATTTGAAATTATCCCCTTTTTATGTTGGATAATTTTACAAAACCACCAATCAAATTAAAATATGATCTATGCTTGGAAAGTAGGTCTGAATATTTAGTTAACTCAGAACTTATGTCATATCTTGTACATCATTGTGGACCTTTGTGTCTAATTTTAATTTTTACTATACTTTTGATGGTCATATATGGTAGAGTTTTGGCTTAAAGCTGTGTTAACAATGACAGCCAATCCCACAATCTGGGATTGGTAACTTTTTGGAAGGATGGGTTACCTTTTAATAGTTCTGGTGGAAAATTTAACTTACCGGTATCTCGAACACTTTAAAAAGTCTTGCTGCACTTCATGTATACCAGTAAGTGACCATCTACATGCAAAAAGCGTCCTTAGGTAAAAAAAAATTGAGAATTACACTTTTTAAATATAGTTTTAAAGCACCAACATTAGGTTATGCAAAATAAATAATAAAAGTGAAATCAACCCAGTAGTTGTGGACAAATTGTAAAAACATAAATCCTTGGTTTTCATAACAGACTATACACATATTTGTTTTCTTTCATTGCTGTTTTCTGCATTATGATTGGATATTTGTTTTCTTTCATTGCTGTTTTCTGCGTTATGATTGGATATTTGTTTTCTTTCATTGCTGTTTTCTGCATTATGATTGGATATTTGTTTTCTTTCATTGCTGTTTTCTGTGTTATGATTGGATTGTTCTAAGGGCCCTTTTCGCTTACAGAACATCACTAATGAACTACAGTCAAACCTGTCTATAACAGCCACCCAAGGGAACCAGTAAAAGTGGCCTTTATGGGCAGGTTGCCTTTATATACAGGTTCAAATAATATCAATAAAGAACAATTTAGATACAATTTTACTGACCTGTACAAAGCAGGTTGCCTTTATATAGAGGTGGCCTTTAAGGCATGTTGGACTGTATGCTGTTTTTCTGACAGTTTGTAGTAAATTTAGACCTTAACAAAATGGCAGTCCTTTTCTCACTTACATTTCAGATATATAAAGTACTAATTCACTTAATTGTTTTAAATCTTTGTAGGTGAAATTTACAGAAATGGTTCAGCATTTTGTGATGCACAGAACTTTGACATCATTGAAGGCAAATCAAATTGTTTCAACTTTGACCCTACAGTATTTGATCATGCAGCTTTAATAGAATCTCCGTCATTTTTTATGTATATAGTGGGTGTTGTAGGTATTTTCTATGCATTGATGGTCACAACCTAGAATTTTTAATTCGGAAGAGTACTGGTAGTTTTATTTTGTGTGAGAAAATTCAGAAGCTTTAGGAATTTTTCAAGGTTCTGAGTCCTATGTGATGAAAGAGTTTTGATGTACAAGAGTTCAAAATAACAACCTGTCAGCCAGCTGGCCCAAGGTTGGTAACTGTTAGGCAGGTTTGGGTAATTTTGTGACAGAACAGGTTGTTAAATTATGATGAAAGGTTCTTTTAATTACTGGTCTTAATGAGCAGGTCCCAGTTTCACAATTATTCCCTAGCCAAGATTTTCCTTAGCTTAAATTTAGCAATTTTTTTGTAATCTTTTTTTGGAACTACTGGTGCATATTTTTGTCAAAACTAAACGAAAATGTTTTAATCTAGAGGTGATCTTAAAAATGACACCTTAAATTCCTCAATTTCTTGAAAATTAACAAAATTATAAAGATCTGAAATGTTGCAAGATTTAAGTTAAAGAAAATCTTAGCTAAGGAATGATTGTGAAATCGGGGCCGGGTAGTCTTTATATAAATATTCTCTTTATTAAAATATGAAGCAGTGGGAACTTTACTAACACTTGTCTTAATAGACAGGTGGTCTTTTTATAGAGATTGTATATAGAGGTTGCCACTATAGCAGCTTTTACTGTATTTTAATCTAGAAGTAACAATCAAAATGTTTTTTTACAATGATCGTCTAGTATTTTTTGTAATATTATTAAATGTATGCTGTTTACAACTATGATTCACATGTTTAGGCAAACAAGTTTGACCTGTCTGCTTGACCTTTCACATGGACAAAGTACATCTCTGTATAGGGAGCACAGGTGTTTATTTTGTATATATCGAGATATACTCACCTCATGGAGCACACCTGTGTAATATGTATGTATTAACTTGGATCTTAACACTACTCATGTGTTGGATGGACCCTTCTATATGAATATTCCTAATCAAAGGTCAAACGGACAGGTCAATCCTGTTTACCTATACTTGATTCTGCTGTAACTAAAATCATATCATACTTACAACGTGTTGTTAGCTCACCCACATGGCATACAATAGAGCTATTGCCCAGAGATTTTTCTGGCCATTTTTGGAAAGGGACCTTGAAATGAAATTTGGAAAATTCATTCAACAAAATCAACACATATTTTGAGAGAGAGAGAGAGAGAGAGACTTACTTAAACTCCTTTTGAAATTTTTTAATAAGAATCTTACAGGACTATGTGTACCAATTGGTATCCTATGAGTTGCATCCCTTGAACTAGACATGCATTGAATACACATCACTGTTGTTTTTTGTCACTTTTTTCTGAGTTTTCATGTTTAATTTCCATTTAGAGTAAAGTTTTAATCTACAAATTTGGCAAATGTACCGATATGCTTTTTTTTATTACAATTTGGAATGGGTCGTTTTATTGGACCCTGGGAATTGCAAGAAAAATCCCTGCTATCTTACTTTTTGCAATAGCGACAATGTCAGTGTCCAGTGTAAGGTAAAGGAACAATCTTTATAAAATAATGCATCTGTATTGGTGAGCTTTCTGGAGGCATTTGTCACCCTATTGCAGGTGACTAATAGCATGACTAATGTTTATCACAAACACCGAGGAAGAAGCGTACTTGTGAAGGTAAGTTGACATTAGTTTTACATGTATACGATAGCCTGTGAATTTAAAAAGGTTGATATTCTTATTGCAACTTGATCGAAACATTATTGAAGTGTTTGCAGTAACTACAGCAAGTTTAATGTTATCCTTTGGCAAGTAAACTTTTAAAAATGCACATATACATCTTCTATAGGCTATATATTATCTGTGAATCCACACACTATCGTTTAAAACTAAAGTAAACTCATCTTTAAAGCAAGCTTAATATTTGGTGTTTATGTGATCAACAGAAGTTGCTTGATTGTCACCTGTGATTGTGGTATATTTATTGTTGTATTTTTATCCCCCCAAACTAGTTTGAGGGGGGTATATAAGAATCATCATGTCTGTCTGTCCATCTGTCTGTTCGTCTGGTTGCGTAAAATCGTGTCTGGTCCATATCTCATCAATGCTTTGGAGGACTTTAATGAAACTTCACATGAATAATCTTCATGGTGTGTCATGACCTTGAACCAAGGTCATATTGAAAAGGTCAACGTCACAGAAAAACATTTAATGTTGGGGCAGGGGATTTGGCTCTCAAGAGACGGGTCTAGTTTACACAGGTTTAATTCCATATATAGTTGTTATATATTTAATTTTAAGATATTTTTGAAAGTTATTTTTATTAAATAGTTTTATTTACAAATGTATTTGAATTTGTTAAGATTTTTTTAATAGATTATTTTTACTTTTTACATGTTTTATATTGTACACTATTTTACATTTTGTTTTTGTTTTTTACCAATTAGCAATTTTCTAGTCACTTAAAATTAATTTTTTTTACCTTGATCAAGAAGTTCTAGTTTGTATGTAATGACAGTTTTTTAATTGATTTTTTACATGAATGACATATCAAAACATAATTTTATAATCTTAGAACATGTGTTATAAAGTATCTGGTAGATGTGATTTACTAGTACATATAGGAGTTGTAATTTTGATGAGTAGCTGATAGTTTTGCTAATAGATTTTAGTAACACACACACACACACACACACACACACACACACACACACAGTCTAATTTGTAATACTGTAAAATCACAATATTCATGCTATTTTTGTGAATAAGTAAATATCATAAAATTCAATGTCAATCACAATTTTTACTTTAAAAAACAACTTTGTGCATGATGACAATTTTTTAATTGAGTTTTTTAAATGAAGGCCATATCAATGGCATGAATGGCATTTACTAAAAATCACTTGGACCATGAAGTTAAGATATCACCCTCAAATACCTCAAAAACTACAGTGTAATTATCTTAATGGTAGATGTAATTTTACATTTTTGCATGTTTACGAGTTTGTTAACATATTAGAATTTTTTTTATTTCTTTGTAATTTATGATAAAATATTTTTTATATTTAATGAACATTATACAGATTACAGATAGTAAGAGTACAGTCCACAAAAAAAGTTGTAGTCACCCAGGCTTGACTTGGGTACTCTGGTTTCCTCTACCATCTGTCGAAAGTTTAACACTAAACAACGAATTATTTCTGAATTGAATTGTTAGCTTGTTAGCTATTACTATTTTTTCCAAAGTTTATGGTCCTTAGGACCCAGTTACAAATAGGTGTGTGACAGTCTTACCATTTTATAATAGACTTTTATTATACCCTCCTTTGTCAGCGAATCCAAGTGATATTCAGGTTTACATTCCATTTCATATGTACTCATATTATTTTAGTATTTTTTGTTGTTATTTCAAGTTGTTAGAAATAAAATTATGATTGTTGTAAAATTAGTTATTACTTCTCTTGATGTTGTCATATTCTCTTTAAATGACCCTAATGCTGTTTCATGCTTATACTATGATCTCCTTTAGCAGGGTTGGTCGGGTGGGGTGGGGATGGGGGTTTATTGACATGCTTACTGATCACAGTGTCTCTTACTGCTTAGGTTCGACTCTCATTTGGGAGGAAAGTCTTTCAGTTCACTTGTTGAAAGTTAATGGTTTTCTCTGGGTACTTTGGTTTCCTCTACCAGTACCACCCAGGTACTGACTACCTCCATAATATTAGTTTGGATAAAAACACCATAATTCCACTTCACTCATTTAGCTGGGAATTTTCATTAAGTTTTTCATTTAGCAAGTATAGTTTTATGATAGTTATCAGAGTTATGTTGATAAACACGTCTCTGTGTCCAAGATTTCCCTGGATATATTCGATGTCCTATAGTTTCATGTTCCACTCAATTTTGATGACTCGCATAGCGGATATAGCAAGTTATACAGGAGATGTTTACACTTCCGGAGCACCCGACCTCACTTTCCTGGTGGAAGTTCACGTTTTTAAGCTAATTTGTCAGTTTCAAAGTT
The DNA here is from genome assembly GCA_021292105.1 of Anadara kagoshimensis. NCBI lineage: Eukaryota > Metazoa > Mollusca > Bivalvia > Arcoida > Arcidae > Anadara > Anadara kagoshimensis. The sequence continues at coordinate 15,825,110 of CM037870.1, read as the reverse complement.
TTAACTTTTCTTCTGGCTTTTGATTTGGACATGAATTAGTATGTTTGTTTTGGATTCCTTGTACATGACAACAGCTAAAGTAATAATTAATGAATGAACTGAGAAAACAGGTAAACAAAAAAAGTAAGCACTATTTGTAAATGAAAAACATGTACTTGCATTGGCAATAGAAATCAAGAACAGGAAAAACGTTGTATAATGCATTATTTTTGGCGGTCCAGAGTTTGCAATATTCACATATTGTGAGTACTGATAATAAGCTCCTAACTTTGGACATGTGCTAGAAATAAGACATGCAGATAGATTATATGTAGTGATGTGGTTAAAATACCTTTATAGGCCTTTGACCATCGCAGTTATTTCACAACCAACGATACCTGGTCCCGGTTTTACAATCATTCCTTAGCTAAGATTTTACTTAACTTAAATTTTGCAAAATCTCAAATCTTTCTAATTTTCAAGGTATTCGGGAATTTAAGGTGTAATTTTTAAGATCACTTCTAGATTAAAACATTTGCATTTAGTTTGCAAAAATATTCATCAGTAGTTCCAAAAGAGATTACCAAAATTTAGTTAAAGAAAATTTTAGAATTTAGAATGATTGTGGAGACTGGGTCCTGAAAACTGTCCACGTTTTTCATTGTTGAGTCGAGTTATCTTTCTTTTTACATAAAAATCTCGCCAGTTAAAAAGTTTTTCCATGAGATAAAATACCGGAAGATATATTTACGTCCCAGTTTCACTTACATCAGAACGTCACCAGTCATAGTCGAAGTGACATAAGGCGGTTGGTGTGTGCAACGCGTTCTTGAAGAGCAACATACAGGAAGGGTTCTTTTCAGTGTTACGAGCATCGATTTTTAAGGTTTCTTCCGAAGGACCCGTGACTTTCGATATTAAATTTCGATTCCGACTTTATAAGCCTAGGTCACAGGTCACAGGTACCCAGGGAATGGATTTTAAGCATTTTATTAAAAAAAATCGTATCAACCAGTTGATACGTTTTCTTGTTTTTTTAATACAACGAAGCAATCTGCTTTCAAATAAATTGATGACGCAGTAATATCGGAATCCTAGGCTGATCGGCAGGTGTTATGGTCGTCGTCACTGTATTGTTGGCAAGTTTGATGTCTCTGTATCCAGGATTGCTCTAGATAAATTTGGAGTCCCATGTTCCTTTCACTCAGTTTTAATTACACACATGGCGGGTGTAGCTAGCTAAACAGGAGATGCTTACCATTCCGGAGAACCCTGATGGAAGTTCACGTGTTTGACCTAACTTGTCACCTTCAAAGTTTTTACTTTGCTTCTGGATTATGATTAGAACACGGATTGGTATGTTTGATTTTAAATGTTAACTTATAAACGTTCAAGATACCATTACAATATCATTATTATGCAAATTTCACAAGTTCATCATAGGCAGTTAATTAACAGAATTATCTAAGGACAATAAAAAACCCGCAAACATAAGTGTAACAACTCCTAATGAAATCCAGTTTAATGAAGTCCAGACTTCATTAGGCGTCAGTCCAGATTTCATTAAGTCTTGGCAATTTCGACGCAAAATGAAGTCCAAAGATTGAGGCTCAAGAGAAGTCTTTTTGGTAATACATGTACAAAATACAATCATTCTCAAAATTGTATTCGAGTTCTCAATTTTTGGACTTCATTAGGCGTCGAAATTGTCAACGATTTCTAAAGTCCGGACTGACGCCTAATAAAGTTTGGACTTAATTAGGCATTTGACTTCATAAGGAGTTGTTGCACATAATTCATTAAGAAAAAACATGATAATATTTTAAATTAAAACTCCATGCTCCTCTTTCTCAATCTTTTCTTAACTACAATTTTCCTTAAATGAATTCTGGTTAATTTAAATTCTTAATTTTGTTAATGTTAACTGCTCCAAAACCTCATTTTATTGCAACCGTTTGTTAACTCAGATTTTGGCATTATTAAGTTTGGTGATAAATGGATAAAAAAATCTTGAAAACCGCGGAGATAAATGAGATGCAGTCTATTGGATTAAAATGGAATAATGGCTAAAAGAACTTACAAACAAATGCCACCATTTCATTTTATTTTGGATACTTCTAAGAATGTATACCCCCTCATGTAAAGTATTCCCTTAGCTTAATTTGGTTCAATATTTTAGTCCTTTGGATATTTTTTCAACCCCTTTAAAAAAATTTTAGTTTTACAATTTTGGTTCAAGCACTAAGTACTGATGTGGAATTGTATTCCAAAACGGCCGTCTAGTGCTGTTAAATTAATTCTGGCATAATAATTATGTAATAGAATAAATGATGGCGATGAACAGTATATAGATATTCAATATGACTGACATGGTTCAGTGTAAAGTTTTAATCTTTTAATAAATGAGTGGTTTGGTTCAGAAAAGAGTCTTCTCTTAAGAAAGAACATTTCCATTATAGATAAACTCGCTAAGTAAACCGATAACAACTAAGGACCAAAAAGAACAAACGTCTTCCTTGTTATCGCCCGTCTTTTAAGAAAGAGGGGGCGTACTAAATTCGAGTTTCCATCCTTCCGTCAGTCCGAAATTTATTTTCCAAAACTATGAAGCATTATTTCACGAAACTTGGTTCAAAGTATAAACATAGATAGGAGATGCGCATACCGTTAACCCGAGCTTGTTTGCTTATTTTCCTTGGAATTATGACAATTATGACCCGTTGAATATAAGTGTAAATCACAAAAAAAAGAAAAAAAAAAAAAAAAAAAAAAAAAAAAATGCTGGTGGGGGATCCTAATTCTTCGAATTTACTTGTTACTTGGTAACTTATAGACTTTCAGGATACCGTTATAATGTCAGTAAAAGGCAAGGTTCATCATAGACAATTAATAAGAGCCGAACTTATCTAAAGACAAATAAAAATGCAAACATAAGTTTAACAACTCATAATGAAGTCGAACGCCCAATGGAATTCAGACTTATTAAGTCCAGACTTTATTAAGCGTCAGTCTAGATTTCATTAGACCTTCGCAATTTCGACGCATAATGAAGTCCAAAGATTGAGGCTCAAGAGAAGAAGTCTTTTTGGTATCGTAAAACAAAAATATTCTCACAATTGAACAACACTGTATTTGACTTTTCGTCTGTAGTCTCAATTTTTTGACTTCATTAGGCGTCGAAATTGTCAACGACTTATAAAGTCCGGACTGACGCCTAATAAAGTTTGGACTACATTAGGCGTTTTACTTCATTAGGAGATGTTACACATTTAAGTCACTAAGAAAAACACGACAATATTGTAAATTAAAACTCCATGCTCCACTTTCATGACTTTCTCAATCTTTTCTGAACTAAAATTTTCCCTAACTTATCTGGTTAATTTGAAATCTTTTAAAATACATGTATTTTTTAACTGCTCCAAAATCTCATTTTATTGCCACCATTTTACAACTAAGATTTTGGCGTTATGAATAAAGTTTGGCGATAAATCGAAGAGTCTCATAAATAAAAGCATAAACGATAGATTTTTGGAGGAGATAAGTGAGATGCAATCTATTGGTTTAACATCGAATAATGACTCAAAGAACTTAAAAAGAAATGCCACCATTTAATTTTATTTTGGATACTTCTAATAATATTATGTGAATTGTCACTTCGGTTTTGCCTAGAATTGGCTTACAAAATCCATTTCTTAAATAAATGTTCAAAATATTACACAAACAGTTGCCGTGGGATTTTACTGCAGACAGTTTAATGTACGTCTGCTCAACATCCTGTTTCAATGGGTAAATCAAAAGTTATAATAAAAAATATACAATGTGTTTTATCCACAACACTTACAGTACAGGCCCGTCAAAAGGTTAACACTAAGCTAACAGAATTGGTACCGCATCGACAGCTCACCTTCGTCCCCTGGCAGCTATATCTCGACATTTTTTCGGAAACTGATATCTATCTCTTGACAGTTTTCGCCTACTTGCTACCACTGCGGTAGCTTAGTTGATAGAATGCTCGCTCCATAAGTGGCAGGTCTTGGGTTTCAAACCCTAACAGGGTCTAACCCAAGACCTGAAAGTTGATAGTGAATGTTCTTTCGCCAAGCATGCGTCATTAAGAAATGGAAGTTACGGTTCTTTCGGATTGGAACTGAAAATAAATGAGGTCTCGTTTCACAGCAGTCGTGACACGATAACGAACCCTGCGTGTAATGCCATCAGCGCAATGCACAGCCAAAATTTCTGCACGTTCGCCTATAGCTGGCGGCACCTCGATATAATGAAATATTCTTGACTGGGACGTTAAACACCAGTACTGAACTCATCACATCTCGCCTACTAGCTATCCACGTTGTCTCGGGCACTCAGCATCCGAGCTGTGACTCCTTTTTCGTATCTTAGTGTTAAACTTATGACAGGTCTGTACTGCATTTTAATGACGGATCGTCAGCTGTGCAGAAGTATCGTAACAATGGTCTAAAAAGCACAGGGTTATTCTCAACAGGCAATATGTCTTCATTTAAAATGTCACCAGAAATGCCATGTGTCTGCGACCGAGATTATATAAGATTTGATACAGCGTTATCTAGGTTGATCAACGGATGTTTTTGTCTTCTTGCTGCAATAATAAAACCTATTTTTAGACCAGATACATAAAAAGTGATTATCTAAAACGTAAACGAAGATGTAAACAATCTTTGCCAGGTTATTAAACAAAGCTCTTAGCCAGTTGTTCGAAGCTTGAGTAATTTAATCATTGATAGCACGAATTTTAAACACCAATAAAACTTAACAACATACCATTATTGAATATACAATTTTAAAACATTGTGATTTACTTTGATGATTTTTTCTTGTTATTGACAAAAATTCACAAAATATTTGATATAATAATAATTAGATATCCTTTTTGAGATTGTGGTTCTGGACAACGAATTTGGTAAGCAATGGTCTCAATATGTATTTATCTTTTCTAAGTTCGTTTGTTTGTTATTTCGTAGTTATATTAACTAAATGTTACCAACTGCATGTTTTTAAGATACAAATATCCTTATTCAAGTCACAGATATTCTTTAACTATAATAAGCCAATATTTTGTTAATCACTTTTTGAAAATGCTCATGGATATTTTTGTAAAAATTAAATGTAAATGTTTAATCTAAAGTGAACTTAAAAATAACACCTTAATTTCCTGAATATCTTGAAAATAAATAAAATTATAAAGTTTTGATAATTTGCAAGATTTAAGTTAAGGAAAATCTTAGCTAAGGAATGATTCTAAAACCGGAGCCAGGAAGCATATTGATCGAGACAGTAAGAAAATATCTAAAGTATGAAGTGCTTTCACTTACTCACCACCCACACAAAATGATTGTGTCTTCAAAAAGCACTTTAACCACATCCTAAATACTGTCCGAACAAGAGAGGGTAATAAACATGCGTGGTGTTTTTTTGCTCGTTTGATATTTTTGAGGTTGCTAAACAATGATCTTAATATTTGTTTATCTTTTACAACTTTGCTTGTTATTCCGAATTTTGTTTAGTATTGACTATGTCTTTCAGATAGATATCTAAAAATAAAAAAACAAACGCAATAACCCATGTAAAAATGAAAATAGCAAAGTAAAAATTTGAAACTGACAAATTAGCTTAAACACCAGAACTTCTAACAAGGTAAGTGAGGCCGGATGCTCTGGTAGGGTAAGCACCTCCTGTTTAGCTAGTTACACCTGCCACGTGTGTAATCAAAATTGAGAATGAAAGGAAACTAGAAATATGGGACGTCAAATATATCCGGGGCATGTCTTGACACAGAGAAATCATACTTATTAAACAATATTGTGATGACGTCCATAAAACTTTTTCAGGGCCCTGATACTTATAGACTTACCATATCCCTGGGTCAACAATGGTAAAATTTAGATTGACATAACTGTTTCAACTATTACCGTTTATATACTTTGTTCCGAAAGCTATACCAATATGTGTCTTACAGCATTGGATTTATCTTTGTATTTTTATCCGTTTTACCGATGTGTTTTATCAATCAATAAATAAACAATTACATCCAGATTCTTAAATCTCAAGTTATCAAATTATCGACAATTTAACAACCATTTGACTTAAAAGCAATCATAAAATGCTAAGAAATTATGATACTTTATTGTCCTTTTGGCTGCTACAGTGCAATTGTGTCAAAGCGTGCGGGTAAGAGATTGAATTTAAAATATATCGGTCATAAACAATGTATCTGATGTCCAATTAAAAATTATATTTTGATTTTTTAAAAACATATTTGGGGAAAGCCCGGATTACTTAGTTGTGTCCATAAACAAATGGAAAAAACTGAAATTATGATTGTAGTACCAGATGAATGTCGAAAATTCTTGCATGCTACAAAAAGTTAATGAATAACTTACTGAATAAGTAAATAAATAAAGAAATTACGCGCAATCTGATTGGTTGATAGTTTTGATTTGATTGGTTAGATTTTAGTGTTTTGTTCAAGAAACTCAGTTAAGTTTAATGTGTGGCAAAATTCACGCATAATTTACATACTGCTTACTTAATTGGTTGGTGGTTTTTTATGATAACTCCTGTAATATTAATTAGATTTTGCAGAATCTCGGTCATTGGCCAATGTGTATTATGCTGTGTAGCACTTTTATTAAATCAAATAATAGCATAAACCTCCGGAGAAGGTAAAGAACTACAATGTACAATGTAGCAAACAATAAACATGATGGTCAAATAACATGTACATAATAAATACATAATAAAACATGCCTCATACAACTCCATAATGTCTCTAAAATACTACTCATTTACATAAACATAATATTTAAATAATGTCACTTAATAATTTAAATAACATCACAAAATTACATAAGACAATGTTTATAACAAGCAGGGCGCGTTCCGATATAACGGCGAAAATACAATATAATACGCGATGAAATACAAATAAAGATGAAATAAATAATAATTCCAATAAATATTAAAGAACTTACACAATGGTGGCAGTAAAAAAGTCCATCAATTAAGAGAAGTTGATAACTGTAAATAACACAGCTGGTAGCGCCGCTAACTAACTTTTCCCGCGAAACTGATCATGTGACTTGAAATCCCTAATTACCCGAATAAATTAACCTATATATACAAAACCGAAAGTACAAAGTTCGATAACTCCAAATATTAAGGATTTAGTCCGATACCAACTCGGGTTAGGAAAACAAATCGCTGGTGTGACAGCACACTCCCCTCCTGATATACTACTGGTATATCACTAATGTCCATATGCATGAAAATACTATTCACTAGTTCAACTATGAAAATGTTGATTAAATTATAATTACACGAGTTCTTTCAGTACTTTGATTTATAGTCTATAAACAAAAGGCACATTTAAAATTAATACAGCAAAAAGGATACAGATCTGTTTACACTGTAGACATAGAAATACAAGTTCGTTGATAGGTCTGATATACACCGATGACTTGTCACCTTTGAAAACTTTAACTTCAACCTTTCTAACAAGTCCATCATCTGAAGGAAACACACGTGTTATGAGTCCCATAGGCCATTCCATACGTGAAACACTAACATCCTTCAACAATACTAAATCGCCCGTTTTCAGATTAGGTTGTCGCTCGTGCCACTTCCTGCGCTGATGGAGACTCATTACATACTGCTTCTTCCACTTAGACCAGAATTCCTCAGCCAAAACTTGAACACACTTCCACTGACTGCGATACATATCTTTAATGTCCAGATGAGAAAAATCAGTAATAAAGTCTGATGCAGGTTTTTGAGTCAGTAGAGAAGAGGCAGAAAGTATTGCTGGTTCTTGAGGATCAGTTGAAACATTGACCAGTGGTCTTGAATTCATGATTGCAGAAACTTCAGCCATCAGAGTTACGAGTACGTCATGTGTCAGAAGTTTACTCTTCAAATCGAGAAACATCGAGTCCAAAATTCTTCTCGCAGTTCCTATCTGGCGCTCCCATACTCCTCCCATGTGAGAAGCATGAGGTGGGTTGAATACCCAGACTGTCTGTGTGTCACGGAGGAAGTTAGTCATTTGCGAATCCTCAACATTTATAGCCTGTATTCCAAGTTCACCTGTGCAGCCAACAAAATTAGTGCCTCTGTCGGATCTGAACTCCTTGACTGGACCTCGTATAGAGTAAAACCGGCGTAGAGCATTGATAAAGGTAGATGTGCTCATTTCATCAATCACCTCTATATGGACTGCCCTGGATGCTAAACACGTAAATAACACAGCCCATCGTTTTGAGTGCGATAATCCTCCTCTAGTGCGTCTGGACACTACATTCCAAGGTCCAAATACATCTACCCCGACGTAGGTGAATGGCGGGCAAGGTTTTAATCTATCTGGTGGAAGATCATTCATCTGCTGGAAACTAACCTTTCCACGGAGTTTGCGACAATGTATGCATTGCTGAACAACACTTGATACGAGACGTTTAGATCCAATGATCCAAAATCCTGCGGAACGGAGAGCACCCTCAGTGAAATGACGTCCCTGGTGACGAACTTGAGCATGATAGTGGCGCACTAAAAGTATGGAAACTTGGTGTTTCTTCGGCATAATGATAGGATTTTTCTCAGATATATTGTAACCAGATAGGTTCAGTCGTCCACCTACACGAAGAAGACCATCACTGTCTAAATACGGTGCCAAACTAATTATAGTGCTATTCCGTGGTAGTGGTTTTGATTCTTCCAAGCATTTGATCTCTTTTTGGAATGCTTCTTGTTGTGTCTGTCTAAGAATAAGAGTTGAGAATCTTCAAGGTCCTGTACTGTAACTAAACGAAGGATGTTGGAATAATCTTTCCTTTTCCGGGAATTGATCATGGATGTAAGCTTGGCAACACCTCTGACTAACGAGTTCCAAGATGAAAAGTTCTTGAAATGGCTAGAACTTAAAGCAATACAGCTTGTTGTGGTTTTCATGGTCCTAACAACAGGTCTAACCTCGTTGTCGTTGTCTGGCTCAATAAGAGGATAGCAATCCGAATGTTCGGAATCTGTCTGAATTTCATTCCTTAAGAAGTTTGGTCCTTGTAGCCATGTGCTGTTTTGAAGATCAGTTGCTTGAATACATCGTGTGCCCTCGTCTGCAGGGTTCTGATCAGTAGAAACATGGGACCACTGGGTAGGCTTAGAGAAACGAAGAATTCTGTCAACCCTATTTCCGACATATATATAAAATCTTCTTATACGATTCCACAAATAACCCAAAACTATCCTGCTGTCCGTGTAGAAGCGAATATTATCGGGTGTTATATCCAACTGCTCAATGATGGTACGACCAACTTCTGTTGCCAATACTGCTGCGCATAATTCTAGGCGTGGAATAGTATGACCATGCTTGGGTGCAACCTTAGCTTTTCCAAGTAAAAAACTCACTTGATACTGATCTTCAGCAATCCTGTTTCGTAGATATGCAACGGCTGATATGGCATCTTTAGATGCATCTGAAAAGATGTGAACTTCATTATCCTCAGGATTAAAGATGGTGCCTGGATGATATTGTCGTTGAATGTGGCAAGAGCTAAGATGGCTAAGAGACTCGCACCAAGACTCCCATTCGACACGGTGTTCTTCTGGTAATGTTTCATCCCAGTCGGCGGTAGATGTCATTAAGTCGCGAAACAGTAGCCTTCCCTTAAGTACAACAGGAGCAGCAAATCCAATGGGATCAAATAGGCTGTTGGTTGTTGCTAAAAGTCCACGTTTAGTATATGGTCTCTTGACAGCATCTGAAGAAAATGTGAAGAAATCATCTGCCAGGTTCCAGTAAAGTCCAAGACTTCTTTGAAGAGGTGGATTTTCAGAATGGAGATCAAGGTCCTTGACATCAACTGCAAGGTCTTTCTGATTCAAAGATTTCAGAACATCTGGCGAGTTTGATGCCACTTTGTGTAATTTGATGTTGCCATTGTCCATCAAGGTCTGTTGAGTCCGAGTAACAAGAGAAATGGCAATTTCTGCAGTTGGTGTTGAGATTAACCCATCATCCACATAAAAATTGTAAGTGACAAAATCACGGACATCAGGAGCTGCATCTTCAACTGCTTTACGGAGACCGTAGGTTGCCACGGCTGGAGATGGTGAATTTCCAAAGACATGAGATGTCATCCTGTACTCTATAAGTGGGTTCTGCAGGCAATTGTCTTGATACCAAAGAAATCTCAGGAAGTTTCTGTGACGTTTGGCTACCTTAAAGCAGTAGAACATCTGTTCGATATCAGCTGTTATGGCAATCTGGTCTTTGCGAAACCTTAAAAGTACACCTAATAGACTGTTGTTTGTGTCTGGTCCAGAAAGAAGAACACTGTTCAATGATATCCCGTTGTGTTTGGCTGATGAGTCAAAGACGCCACGTATTTTGTTCGGCTTCTTGGGATGATAGACTCCAAAAAGTGGGAGGTACCAACACTCTTCTCCATCCTGCAACTTAGGTGCAACTTCAGCATGACCATTAGTTAAGATCTTTCCCATAAACTCCATCATGTGATCGCATTTGTTGGGATCCTTTCGTAAACTTGCATCAAGGGACAGAGCTCGTCGAACTGCTTGAGTCCTGTTGTTTGACAATACCGAACGATCCAGCTTAAATGGCAGAGGAGCTTCCCAGTTACCATCAGGGTCTTTAGCAAAGTTTGATTCCATGATATGTAAAAACTCCTTGTCTTCCATCGAGAGACCGGGTTTGTCATCTTGCATGGTCCTTTCAAATATATTAAAACCTGGCTCATCTGTCTTAACCTCAAAACAGTTTGGACAAGGTAGCAAATTAGATGGTCTTCCATTAGCCAAGATGTGAGTCTTGTTAGTTGTTACATGGGGTTGATGTGCATTACCAAGACATACCTCTCCAATGATTACCCATCCTAATTTCAAATGTTGTCCGATAGGTCCATCCATAGGTCCAATCTTCTGATCTAAAACATGATGAGCAGCAGGCAGGTCACGACCAATGAGAAGAAGGATATCTGCATTAGGATCTAAAGCTGGGATATAGTTGACCAACTCACGCAGATGAGGGTGATATAGAGCCGCTTCCGGAACTGGTATCTCATGCCGAGCATTCGGGATTCGGTCACATTCAAACAGGTTGGCAGTTGAAGACTGGCACTTCCATCTATGGCCTCTACAGTAAAACCATCAGCTTTCCTACCAGCAGTAGATACAACTCCAGAGCATGATGACATTGAATACTCTACATAACTGCCATGAGCGTCAAAGTGATCAAAAAGTGTGGATCTGGCAAGTGATTGATTACTTTGGTCGTCGATTATGGCATAAAGTCGAAGAGCTCTCTCGGGTGATTGTTTGGATATACCCTCACTAAGACTGTTTTAGCACAAGATTTGCTATATCCGGATTCATCTCTGCATACTGACTGCACAATGACTTTACACTACTTGGCTTTACTGCTGTCTGCTCCCCTCCATACTGCTCCCCTCCTTGATCGGGTAAATGTTCCTCGGTTGACTATCGACGTGCAGTGCTGTGGGATGATGGCTGCTTTGCATACTTCGCATTTTACTGTAGCATTGCAGTTCTTGAATGAATGCTTTTCTTGTCGACAGCATTTAAAGCAGATAGAGTTCTTCCTTAGAAACTTTTTCCTGTCTTCTATTGACAACTTCCGGAATTCCCGACATTTGTTGAGTTTGTGATTAGTGCGATGGAATGGACAGAACGGTTGCTTAGAATCAGTGTCTGTAACATCTGTTTTCTGTGTGTTGACTTTCGACCTGTTCTGTATTTGGTTTCCATGTGACACTGGTTGAGTCCTAGAACGAACACTGGGACACTCTGTTCATACTGGAATCCTGGGTCATTCTTCATGCGGGTTAGTCACTGATAAAGTCTCTGAAGTATGAAAATGGCGGATAGGGTACTTGGTAATCCTGTTTATACTTGTGAGCACGTGTAGTCCACTTCTCCTGGATTCCTTGTGGTAACTTGTTGACTATCGGTATAATTCCAGATGATGAGTTGTAATATGATAACAAGTCTTATAATTCAAATTCTGCATGTTGGCGTCAATTTCTGACAGGATGTCAAGAAGGTCATAAAACTTGGAGGTGTCAAACTTGGTCAACTTGGTGAAAGAGTTAAGTTTACGTTTTAAAGTATCCTCAATGACCTCGGGACTACCATACCTTTGATCCAGTCTCTCCCATATGAGGCGTACTCCTCTAGACGGATTTAATGGATTAGATGACCGAAGACTGGCTGCCTGGCGAGAAGAGTTAGGTCCAAGCCACTTAACCAAGAGGTCCATTTCTTCCATAGGAGTAACAACTAGATCCTTTAATATGCTCTGAAAACTGGACTTCCACATAAGGTATGTTTCCGGTGTATCCTGGAATTTACTGAGTCTAGAGAAAAGCAGTTCTTTCTTGAGAAGGAAACTTGTAACGCTTGAGCTCTGTAGTATTTGATGAAGCTGGCATGTAAACGGATGCTTGTGGATTCAGTGTAACTCCAACCCCTGTCCTGGAGACCCCATCTGATGTGTCTTGGAATGGCATTTCTTCTATCTTAGATGTCAGTTGTTTTTCAATTGAATGTTTACTCAGCGGTGAAGTAACATTCCAGGTAAGCTATTTGTTGATATTCCAGATTGTCTTTGGACATAGGAGTACGGAAAACACCTGTATGTACTATAGGCGTAGGAACAACTGTCACCGGAAGTGATTCATCCGAGAGCTGAGGACAAGTAGAAGGGCCTAGAAGAATGTCGGAGTTGGCCTTTGGATGTGAGCATGTGATGCGACAGGTTGGTGGTGCGGTGTACTCCAAACTGACTGAGATGCAAGTCCAGGGCTAATACTATATGCTTGTAGAGGGATGCCGATGTGTGGTGATGTCATAGTAATCTTATCTGGGATCACCGTTGTGGCTGCATTAGATACAGGATTCACGCTATAGGGCAGATGTACATCATATTTTGTATTAGATTGAAGATGCGGCACTGAGGTGGTATTTGAAGGCACAGTTTGAACTACGTCCTGGAGGGAGATAGACGTGGGCAAGGACTCAGGAACAGTAGAAGCAAGCCTTTGATTTTGATCTTCGACATACTTGTTAGTTCTAGCAGACGTTTCACTATCAAGGTCATTTGACATGTCGCTGACGCCGTCATTATCTGTCAGTTCTTCCATAAACACCCTATGCTTAACTTCAGCTTGATCTAACTCTTGTTGGGCTGTAAGAATGGCCAGATCTGCCTGTAAGGCTGCTTGTTTTTGGAGAATTTCTGCTTCCTTCATGGCAGCTTTTAGCTTAACCTTTTTGGCCTCCATTTCTGCTTTTTGTTTCAGATACAGGACAGACACTTTCGATGTGCTTGAGGAAGACCTAGAGTTAAGGGATGACCTTGAACCTTTGTGTGATGATGACCTTGAACTTTGGCGTGACAATTTTGACTTAATATTGGGGTTCTCCTGAGCATCTGGTCCTGAACTTTTGTGAGGTTCATCTGATTTGAGGGTTTCTTGGGGTTTTGAGATTTCATCGAGATGTGCTTCATTGACCAGGGTGTCAATTTCGAAAATAGTTCTGTTAAACCGTCCCTTAATACTGGTATAAATCAAATCAATAGATGAACGTTCCAAATCACTATTTTCATTGCGGTTTCTGTTGAGAAAGTTCATAAATGATGAGACTGAGTCTTCGTAGTCTGCCATGGATAAAACAAGGCTATCTTTATATTCTGATAGTTCACTTAGAGGCATAGAGGGATAGTTCATGTCTAAATACCTGTCCAGTACAAGCTTCTTCTTCTGTACTGTGAGACGATGACCATCAAACAAGGATTCATATAAACTAACGCCCTTTTCTGTCAGAGTTCTGGAGCGTGTACCAGCCATGTTGAACCGCAGATCGTTGTTTCTTTACTATGCTGTGTAGCACTTTTATTAAATCAAATAATAGCATAAACCTCCGGAGAAGGTAAAGAACTACAATGTACAATGTAGCAAACAATAAACATGATGGTCAAATAACATGTACATAATAAATACATAATAAAACATGCCTCATACAACTCCATATGTCTCTAAAATACTACTCATTTACATAAACATAATATTTAAATAATGTCACTTAATAATTTAAATAACATCACAAAATACATAGACAAATGTTTGTTATAACAAGCAGGGCGCGTTCCGATATAACGGCGAAAATACAATATAATACGCGATGAAATACAAATAAAGATGAAATAAATAATAATTCCAATAAATATTAAAGAACTTACACAATGGTGGCAGTAAAAAAAGTCCATCGGTTAAGAGAAGATTGATAACTGTAAATAACACAGCTGGTAGCGCCGCTAACTAACTTTTCCCGCGAAACTGATCATGTGACTTGAAATCCCTAATTACCCGAATAAATTAACCTATATATACAAAACCGAAAGTACAAAGTTCGATAACTCCAAATATTAAGGATTTAGTCCGATACCAACTCGGGTTAGGAAAACAAATCGCTGGTGTGACAGCACATGTATGCTGTTCATTTACACAAGTAAAGCTTGATGCTAGACAAAGTAAAATAATTGAGCATTATTAGAGAAGAGGGTAATAATTGAGGTTTATTCCCCATTCAAAATTCATAGTTCCTGAAAGGAGGAAGAAATCAGTGCCATGAGAAAAGCACACTTTTTTATAAGTGAAATGAAATCTTTCTGACACTGTAGGATCTGTCCCGAGTAGGATGCCAACCTAAGCAGTAAGAGGCGCTCTGGTCCGCTTTTGCTTGTATTAAGTAACCCAAGTGAGTACCGAGGTTTATGGGCATTATCAGAGATATATCCTTCAACAAATGGCATATATCAAAAGTTTTTATTGTAATACTAGTGTACTATAAATGCAAATATCTATGGGAATATCAGTCTTGGAATAATTCATTGAATTGTACATTTTTATCACCAGAATTCCCATAAAAATAGTTTGGCATACATATTCCGGTCAATGGCCTTACACAAGTTTTACCTTGCTTTTTGTATTGTGATTTGGACATTAACAGGTATGTTTGTTTTTGATTTGTTATTCCGAGTTATGACTAAATTCTATCACAAACTTCTCTTTCAAAGATCTACAATATTTTTATTCAATCAAAACACTTGAAACATCAAATGAGACAGTAAGGAGAAAACCTCTGAAGTGCACTCACTTACTCACACCTAGACCCCATTTACATGTACATTCTAATTTGGGATGATTGTGGTCTCAATGCGTGGTGTTATTTCGTTCATTTGATATTTGTGGAGTTTGGTAAGCGATGGTCTTTTAAAATATGTTTTATTTTTTTTATAACTTTGCTTGTTATTTCGAAATTTTGTTGTAAGACTTGTCTTTGTTTCAAAATAAAAAACTTACAGACTAACTCGTGTCCAAATCCAGTTAAAACTTTGAAACTGACAAATTAGGTAAAACACGTGAACATTCCACCAGGGAAGTGAGGTCGGGTGCTCCGAAAGGGTAAACAACTCCTGTTTAGTTAGTTACATCCGTCAAGTGTGTAATTAAAATTAAGAATAAAATGAACATGGAACTATACGACGTCAAATATATCCAGAGCAATCCTTGACACACACGCATCAGACTTATAACATGACATTGTATAAACCATGCTGTAATGCCGTCCATAAAACTCTTTCAGGGCCCGGATAAGCCTAGGCTTGCAATATCCCTTGGTCAACAATTATAAAATTTAGATTGACTTAACTGTTTCAAATATTACCGTTTATACACTTTGGTCTGAAAGCTGTATATATGTCTTACAGCATAGGGTTTATCTATGTATTTTTTCCGTTTTACCTCTATGCACTGTAAGAATGCTTTCATCAATCAATAAGCAATTACATCAGATTCTTAATTCTTAAGTTTGTCTTTTATGACAATTTATCAAATTATCGACAATTTAACATCCATTTGACTTAAAAGCAATCATAAAATGCTATCAAATTCTGATACTTTATCGACCTTTCGGCTGCTACAGTGCAATTGTGCCAAAGCATGCGGGTAAGAGATTCAATTAAAAAGTAAATATCGGTTATATACAATCATACTTAAGATCGAATTATCTGCCTTAACGATGGCATGTTATTTGTTTTTATATATTGCTACCATCTTACGGTAACCATATGAAAAAATAACATACCATCATTAAGACAGATGAATCGGCTTGAATCATGCATGTATGCGATGTCCAAATTCAAAGCAATGCTTTGTACCTTTATAACAAATTCGGGAAAAGCAGATAAGTGGCAAGTTGTGTTGATAAGGATATTAAGTTATGGAAGTAATATCGTGAACAATTTTCGAAAATACTTCCCAGTTCAGCTGCAACACAGGCGAAGATTAAAGTTAATGCGAGCGCGTACAAACGGAAGGACACATACTCGATTTGTCATAGCATAAACTCCGTTAACTACAGTGAAGACCTAAGGTTCTAGCGCACTGTTTCGAATTGATAGGCTTGTCAATGGATTTTGATGAATTTTGGTCTGTGAGGTTCGTTTTATTCAAGTACTTCTGCCAAGTTTGATGTGGGACAAAATTAACTCATAATCATTTGGCATACTTCAATTTTTATTTATTTATAAGCATTTAACACCAAAAAACAATGTCAAGCTGATTATAGAGAAAACTCATAACAATACAAAACATATGACAATCAAATGATTACATAGAAGAATCATAACAATACAAGACATATGACAATTAAATGATTACATAGAAGAATCATAACAATACAAGACATATGACAATTAAATGATTACATAGAAGAATCATAACAATACAAGACATATGGCAATCAAATGATTACATAGAAGAATCATAACAATACAAGACATATGACAATTAAATGATTACATAGAAGAATCATAACAATACAAGACATATGGCAATCAAATGATTACATAGAAGAATCATAACAATACAAGACATATGACAATCAAATGATTACATAGAAGAATCATAACAATACAAGACATATGGCAATCAAATGATTACATAGAAGAATCATAACAATACAAGACATATGACAATAAAATACAATTTAGTTTGATACTCGTACCATAAATTATGAATCATTACTCAGTTTGGACCCCTCTCTCAGTCTGAGTGACTGTTTTATAAAAAGAACCGATAATATACATGTGTTCAAATCTAGGATTAAGAAGATACTGTATTTTCTCTAAGTTGTTTTTTATATCAAATTCATGGAAAGAGTTACTTATATGTTTAAAGAGATGGTCTCTCGGTTCTGCATTAATTTGGCATGATAGAAAAAAGTGCAGTTCATCCTCAATAGTGTTGCATGTTATACACTCAGATTGGTCGATAGTTTTTGGATGATAACTCCTGTAACATTGATAAGAATTTTGGTAAATGTATTTGTTACCTCAGTATCTCAGTTATATTTGATTTTGGCCAAAGTAAAATAATTGAGCATTTTTAAAATAGAGTGTGGTAATAGGATTTTACGCTGTTGTTCCGGGCAGTCCGATCTACTCCACTATCCCTTAACTTACTGTTTCTATATAAGCAATATAAACTTGACCGAGGCATCAAACTCCATTACTAAACTCCAATCCATTTTCCAGTTTTAGCTTTTAAAACCATAAGTAATCATTAGTCGTGACCATCTTAATTATTTAAGTTCTGTTATTTCTTTTTCTTTAATAGACTGTAAACATATCCGGATTTTTATATCTTTTTAAGCAAAACATTTTGCGTAATACGTGCTTATTCAAACACTTATATAGAAGCAGCCAGTTCAGGGATAATAGAGGAAACTAAAGCGTCAGAAGAAAAGCACCAACCTTTGGCAAGCGAACTGACGGACTTTTTACAATAGGATCTGTACCGAGTAGTATTCGATTCGAACCTACAATGTAAGCCGTAAGAGACACCGTGGTTCTTATGTGCTTGTTTAGTCCCATCGGCCACCGAGGTCGATGCCTATTTAACACTTGGTATATATCAAAGTTTTTATTGTAATACTAGTGTACCATAAATGCAAATATCTATGGGAATATCAGTCTTTGAATAATTCATTGAATTGTACATTTTTATCACCAGACTTCTCATAAAAAATGTTTGTCATACATATTCCGGTCAATGGCCTTACAGATTATCAAGCATTTCAAGACACTCAAATAACACATTTCCTGGTTTGACATTGTCGAACCAACCAATCAAATCCTTATCGGACATGGATTGACGCCATCGACAAAAACAATATCCGTGTTGATGTAGGCAAACAACATTGACCTGTCCGCTTGACCTTAAATATGAATATTCACTGTGAACTAGAACATTTATATATATTGAACACAAATGTTAAAATTAGCCAAAATGTGAACACGTGCATCGTATATGCATTAACTGTGAATCCTAACACTACCAATGTCTTAGGCCCATCCTCCCATATAAACAATATTCTACTCCTAATTAAAGGTCAAACGGACAGGTCAGTGTTGTTTGCCTATACATATGATTGTCTTTATTGCACTGCCTTAAGTCTTAAGTCTATCAACAATAGTAAGATAATAAGTTTTTACCATCAATTTTAAACTCATTTTGCCATGTGTAATAAAAACTGTTTTGCCTCAAAACATATTAAACGCGCCAAAAAAGCAATTTCCACAAAACACACACCTGCTTCTTAAGTTTTGATGGTCTATTCCATTTCCTGGTTGTCATTTAATTAAGTTCGACTTTTATTTATGATGCATTTTAAATAAACATAGTGAATGAATTTCATTTTCAATTTTTTTGCATCTTTAGCTGTTTGCCAAGGGGATGGTTTTCAGTTGCAAAATATTTGGCATCGTTGGCTGTTTGCCAAGTGGACAATTTTCAGCTGAAAAAGTCTTGGCATCGTCGACTGTTTACAAAATATTTGGCATCGTTGGCTGTTTCCGAAGCGGATGGTTTTCAGTTAAAAATGTGTTGGCATCATTGGCTGTTTGTCAATAGGATGGTTTTCAGTTGAAAATTTATTGTAATCATCGACTGTTTGCCAAGTGAATAATTTTCGGTTGCAAATATTTTGACATTTTTGGCTGGTTGCCAAGTGGATGGTTTTCAGTTGTAAATTTCTGCCGTCACGCTTGAGATGTCCAGTCCTTCCAAAGTCTAGATCATTATATCAGGAGTCCCATTATATGTTTGTCTCGTTTTTGTATTAATAATGTAATAAGACCGCAGTAATAATAATTCATCTGTTTTTGTCTCTTTGACCGAGTTGTCTGGTTCTAAGTACATGTGTACTCGCTTATTTCCTTCATACTTCTATTTTTTCAATTAAATAGCCATTCAAATTTATAAAGATCCGTTATTAACAGAGCATTCTACAACATGCAATCACACATAAAAATTGTCAATAGATTTAATCTCATGTTTATTCTGACAAATCTAAATCGACAGCTTTGCATTTGTTACCAATGGTTTTTTGTGTATCATCCAAAATTGGTGAATTTGATTTCATTATAAACCTACCAGGAATTAATTCCAGATATCACACTATGTTCATTAGTTCTTTTTTTGTGTAAAAAACAGGCCTGTCAAAAGTTTAACATTAAGCTAACGATCAGAAACAAACATACCAATCCATGTCAAAATCACAGTCCCCAAAGCACAGTGAAAACTTTGAAACTGACAAATTAAGTATAACACGGGAACTTCCACCAGGGAAGTGAGACCGGGTGCTCCGGAAGGGTAAGCATCTCCTGTTCACCGTTCAGCTAGCTACACCCGTAACGCATGTCATCAAAATTGAGAATGAGAAATAATGCCAAATGGTCAGCTCATCTCAGCCCCTTGAGTTACTTATATCTCAACAGCTTTTCTGCAGCTGCTTTTTATCTCTCTGTAGCTTTGTGGATGACTAACCATCGATATCCTCACCACTCAGCAACTGAGCTTCGCTAGCTCAGTGTTAAACTTTCGACAGGTCTGTACTGTAGCTCTGTCAAATTATTAATCAAATGAATGGTTATTTTAGGAAATTGAAACAAATTTATATTCGTGTAATCTAGATCTTAAATCCCATTGTATGCATCTCCAATTTCAATAATGACACAAAATTTTCTGAATTTGACCTGCTTTTTTATTTTTTTAATCTGTTTTTTAAATTGCATATTGGAGAATGAATTCATCGAGGAAGAAAATGAAGTCTTTTATAACGTAATTGTGACACTAACAACAATTAACATCGACAATGTTGTATTTCAGCTTTGTGCAGTACAGACCAGTCGAAAGTTTAACAATAAGCCAAAGAAAAGGAATCAAGGCTTAGCCGCCAAATTGGCGAGATATTTTGATAGCTAGTACCCAAAAAGCGGTAGAGAGAAAGATAACAGCTGCCGAAAAGCTGCAGGTATAGGTAAACAACTTTGACCTGTCCGCCTGACCTTTGATTTAAATATTTATCACGGACCAAGTACATCCATGAATAGGAAGCACAGTTATTTATTTTGTCTACATAATGTGAACACTTATCATGTACCTTGAGTACACACTATTAACAGTGAATCCTACTACAACCCATTTATTGGGTGGATACTTCTGTATGGATATTCCACATGAAAGGTCAAACGGACAGGTCAATGTTGTTTACCTATATATAGCAAACCAAGGGGTCAATATGAGCTGCCGAGTTGACACTATGTCAATTGTGTTAAGTGTCTGTACTGTAGCAATTGCAAATGTAATTTCAAAATTAATGACCAATTTAATCAGTTACGCAGAAAGTATAATAAAAGTTTGATAACACGTTGAATCCTTGTATGGATACAATCTTAAAATACACGAAGGAGGAAGCTTTTCATCTCTAGTTCCGTGAAATACTACTAACATCGACAATGCTGCATTTCAGCTTTGTATTCATTGCAAATCTAATTCTCTCTCTCTCTTTCTCTCTCTCATATAATTTATTTTCAAACAGAGTAAGACATAATGGAATATTTATTTATTCTTCAACTTTCTTTACTTATCTTTTGACTTAATGTATTTTAAGCAAAGATTATGGAAACCAGTTCACATGAGACCTTGGTCTTTGTCCTTTTCACTATAAATTGTATTATTGGATTCTTTTTTTAAATAAGGTGTCGTTTAAACTGTACCTTATTTACAAAATTTTGAAACGAAATAACAAAATTATCGGTAATATGAAAAAAATATGAAAGTTTATATAAAGAATTAAATTCAATCAATGATACTATCTTAACCACAATAAACAAAGGAAGTTATTTTTCACTTTAGCATTTTTTAACAATTAAAATGCAAATAAAATTTTGGGGATATTTTTTGAAAGCGGCTGATTTGTCAAAACGTCTTGTAATGTCAAAAACATTTTTTTCAATTAATTACACAGTATTGTTGATAAATTTGATGTTTCTGTGTCAAGGATTGCCCTGTTTACATTTGACGTCCCATAGTTCTATGTTCCTTTTACTCAATTTTGATTACACACGTGGCGGGTGTAGCTTGATTAACAATAGGTGATTACCCTTCCCGAGCATTCAGGCTTATTTCCCTGGTGGAAGTTAACGTGTTTCACATGATTTGTTAGTTTTATATTTATATTCTGTAATGTTATTCGGACATGGATAGGTATGTTTGTGTTTGGTAAATCTATCTCGAAGAATAATAAAGTTACACATAGAACGATTGGCAATACACAGTAATCAATTGCAAGATGATCAGCGTGTATTAACTGAAAAGACTGAAATAGATTTAAAAAAAAAGATGATGAATTTAAAGTAATTGTGCCATTGAATTATAAAAAAAATATTTAAATTGACTGTATTGGAAAACAACATTGACTCGTCCGCTTGACCTTTAATTAGGAATATTCATAAAGAAGGATAAATGGGTAGTAGTAGGATTCACTGTTAATAGAATGTACTCAAGGTACACGATTAGTGTTCGCATACCGCAGATAAAATAAACCCACATGATTCCAAAACATAAATGTACACAGATTCACTGTTAATAGAATGTACTCAAGGTACATGATTAGTGTTCGCATACCGCATATAAAATAAACCCACATGATTCACTGTTAATAGAATGTACTCAAGGTACATGATTAGTGTTCGCATACCGCAGATAAAATAAACCCACATGATTCCAAAACATAAATGTACACGTCCACAATAAATATTCAAATTAAAGATTAATTATAGTATTACATTATTATAGTCCGTCAGCGATATTGTGGCAAAGTGTTTAAAAACAAGGGCAAGTCTTTCTTTTCTAATAGGTATTACACTGTGTTATCGTATACGTATATTCACACCTTCGTCCGTTTATTCGTCAATCGCCTTTATATATGGTCTTTATTTACTTTAATAGACTCTTCAGTATTTATAAACACTTTGTCAAGATATCACTGACGGACTATAAAAGTGAATATTGGAAAGCTTAATAATAAAAAAAAACAAACATCCCAACCAATGTTCAAACCACAATCTCGAAAATGCGAAACTGGCAAATTAGGTAAAACACCGGGGGAAGGGAGACCGGATGCTCCGGAACGGTAAAAATTTCCTGTTTAGCTAACTACACCCGCCACATGTGTAATCAAAACTAAAAGTGAAAGTAACATTGAATTATGGGATGTGAACTATATCTAGGACAACCTTGGATATAGACACATTTTACTTGTCAACAGCATTGTGATCACAGCCATATGAATCTTTTAGTATCCATCATATATTTTAGAACTTTAAAAAAGATTTCAATTTTACTGATTACAAACGAAGGTTACAGAGTTTAACCAATAAATAACATCATGAAATGTCTATATAAACGACGAATAAATTGTCTTGTATGGCTTAAAACCATTTATTGAAATAAAAAAAATGTTATGGGTTAATAACAAATACATGAAGGTAGTAATACTCATTTGTATTGAGGATAAAACAATTAACGTCTGCTATTTAAAGAATAAGGTTTTAGTAAAGCTTTGCTGGAAAAATAAAAAGCATGTAATTAATTTCAAGACTTTTATTTTAGAAAATGATATTTCAATTTTTTGCCTAATAAAATCATGCACGTAAAAGACTTCAAAAGAAATCACTGATTTTGAGCAGTAGCCGAAAGACAAGTTTTTATGGAAAATGCATGTGATTAATTTCAAGTTTCTTTTTTATGAAAAGATATTCCACAAAGTTTGCCCAATTTAGATAATGCACATTTCAGATTTGCAAAGAGAATGTTGTATGACAAATGTATCTGCAAAAGTAATACACATGTAGATAGTTCTCTAAATTATAAAGACGAACAGAAGAACAGAGTGGAGTAATGGTATTTTATGTTCAGTCAAAATATCTTCACCTAATATTGTGGCAGTCAGATCTGAGATGGCAGAGGAAACCAAGACATCCAGAAGAAACGCCAAGCGAATTGATAACTTTCCTCACGATGGAATTTTTCTGAATGGAGTTCAAATCTAGTCGACAAAAGACACTGCTATCCATAAACGCGCTTTACACCACTCGGTCATGACAAGCGAGGTTCCATGAAAAGAACACAAAAGTCGCAGATTTTAACGAATAAATAACACTAATGAACGTCTATAAAACGAATAGTGTGTCGTGTATGGCGTGAAAATCATTTATTTAACTAAATAGGAACATAACAGTTAAATGATAAATGCATGGCGGTAGTTATACCCATTTGTACTGAAGATAAAACGATTATCATGTCTGCTATTTAAAGCATCAAATTAAAGACAAGTTTTGCTGGAAACAGTTTAATAAAAAAATGCATGAAGGTAGTATTACCCATTTGTACTGAGGATAAAACGATAAACATGTCTGCAATTTGGAGCATTAACTGAAAAAAAACCAAGTTTTGATGAAAAGTGCATTTGATTAATTTCAAGTTTCTTTTTCAGGAAAATATATTTTAAAATTGTGCCTAATTTAGATAATTCGAGCTTAAGTCTTGCCCAGAGAATGAGAAATGTTTTTCTGATAGTTTTTTAAATTATACAGAAGAACGGAGTGGCGTTATGGTATTTTACGCCCAGTCAAAATTTCTTCACTTAATATCGTGACGGTCAGATCATTGCGGAGGAAATCAAGGTATTCAGAGAAAACGCAAAGCGAACTGATAATTTCCTTCACTCTGGAATTTTTCCTGAATGAGGTTCAAATCTAGGCTATGAGAGGCGCAGTGATCCGTAAGCGCTTTACAACACTTGGCCATGACCACCGAGGTTCCCTTAAAAGAACAAAAAGGTCACAGAGATTAACGAATAAATAACGTCATGGAAAGTCTATAAATCCAGAAATAAATTGTTTTGCATGATGTGAAAACCATTTATTTAACTAAATAGGAACATTACAGCTTCAAAACAAATACATGAAAGTAGTAATACTCATTTGTACTGAGTGTAAAACGATCAACATGTCTGCTATAGAAAAATTAGCTTAAAGACAAGTTTTTTATGGAAAATGCATGTGATGAATTCAGTTTCCTTTTAGAAAAATATATTTTAAAATGCTGCTAATTAAGATTAAGATAATGCATGTTTAAGTAATGCAAAGAAATTACTGAATGACAAATTTTCTATCAGGCGCAAAAGGTAGTTAAATGATACTTTTCTAATTTATAACGAAGAGAAGAGCTGAGGAGTGGTATTATACGACCAGAAATTTGGACGGCAGTGGAAAGTAAGGTATTCAGAGAAATCTCTAAGCGAACTGATAATTTCCTTCACACTGGACTTTTTCCTGAATGAGGTTGAAATCTAGTCTATGAGAGGCGCAGTGATCCATTACGCTTTACACTACTTGGAACAAAAGTTCGCAGAGATTAACGGATAAATAACATAATGAAAGTCTATAAAACCAGAAAAAAATTGTTTTGCATGATGTGAAAACCATTTATTAAACTATATAGGAACATTACATCTTAAAAACAAATACATAAAAGTAGTAATACACTTTAGTACTGAGTATAAAACGATCAACATGTCTGCTATAGAAAACATTAGCTTAAAGACAAGTTTTTATGGAAAATGCATGTGATTAATTTCAAGTTTCTTTTTAAAGAAAATATTTTACAAAAATTTGGCTATTGAAGATAATGCATGTTAAAGTAATGTAAAGAAATTACTGAATGACAAATGCTCTATACAAAAGTTTTTTTAAAAGCAAAAACGATAATTTCTAATTCATAAAAAAGAACGAAGACGAGGAATGGTATTTTACGAAGTAAAATTGAAGATGCTTTCACTTATAATGTGTTAGTTAGTACTTGGATGGCGGGGTATACTTGAATTTTCAAAAGACTATATAAAAACAAAACGAAGTTCACAGTTTAACCAATAAGTCACACCATGAATGTCTATAAGACCAAGAATGACATTTCTTGTATGGTGTGAAAACCATTTATTTAACTAAATAGAAACATTATCACTTAATAAAAAATGCATGAAGACAGTTATACCCATTTGTACTGAGGATAACACGATTAACATGTCTGTGAATTAGAGCATTAGCTGAAATACAAGTTTTGACTCTAGTTAAGATTTCTTACTTTTTGTGGCGAATACAGTTAAACCTTTCTATAAAGGTCATCAAGGAAATCAGTAAATGTGGCCTTTATATACAGGTTCAAATAATCTGAACAAAGAACAATTGGGATAAAATTTTACTGGCCTTTATAAGCAGGTGGCCCTTACATATAGGTGGCATTTAAGGCAGGTTGGACTGTAATTTATGGATGGTGGAGTAAACAGGAATATCCAGTGAAAATCACTGAAAAACCACACAAGTCCTGCTGACAAAATAAAATGCATGTAATAAATTTCAAGATTTTGTTCAATGAAACAATTTTCCAAAATTTGACCTAATTAAGACAATGCACGTTTAAGACTTGGAGAGAGATCACTGAATGGCAAATATTCTATCTAGTGCAGAAGCTATTTCGTGACAAAAGGATATTCTTCTAATTTATATAGAAAAGTGAAATTGTGTAATGTTATTTTAGTACTTGGATGGCGGGGTATACCAGAATTTTCAAAAGACTATTTAAAAACAAAACGAAGTTCACAGTTTAACCAATAAGTCACACCATGAATGTCTATAAATGTTCTTTCACTTATGTTAAGGAGACGAGTTCATAGATTGTGGAGGATACCGGAATGACAAGCAAGCTGGCTAGGATCATCCCGATTGGGATTCTTTCATTGGCGATAAGAGACGCTGTTATTCATTATTTCACCGATGTCCCCTAGAAAAACATAAAGTAAAGATAATTCAAAAAAGAAAAACATCATGAAAGTCTATCAAACGAATAATGTTTCTTGTTTGGTGTGAAACCCATTTACAGTCAAACCTTTATATAAAGACTACCCATGGGAATCAGTAAACGTTTTTATGGGCATGTGACCTTAATATACAGTTTCTAATAATATGAATAAAAACACTTGAAATACAATTCTACTGGCCTCTATAAGCAGATGGCCCTTACACAGAGGTAGCCTAAAAGCAGGTTTGGCTGTATTGAACTAAATATGATCATAACAGCTTAATAACAAATGTATGGCGGTAAATATACCAAAATGTACTGAAGATGATTAACATGTATGTGAATTGAAACATTAGCTGAAAAAAAAGTTTCGAAGGAAAATGCATGTAATTAATTTGAAGGATCTTAAAGATATTACGAAATGGTGCTTATCAAGACAATAATGTTAAAGTAATTTAGAGGAATTAGTGAATGACTGATGGAAAAGATTTTTAAGACAAAACGATATTTTTGCAATTTATATAGAAGGGTAAAGAAATAGTATATCATGTCTCAGTGAACATTCTTTTACTTATGTTGAGGCGGTCAGTTCTAGGATACCGGACGAAACCAAGATGCCTGGAGATAGTGGCTGAACCATTGGAAGGATCTGCGGCCTGATCACAAAGGTTATCAATGCTTAAGTTCAAATTAACTGAGGCAGGTCTTAATGTAAGAAGGTTTGTCAGCTGACACGCAAAAAGTCACTATCACTCCACTCAGCCCTTTAATAGTTTTTTTTTCAGGAGCTTTTTATCATTTTTTTCTGAACATCTATTTCTATCATTTAGTAGTCAAACTTAATGACTACTATTTATAATAGCTCAGTCTTAAAGTTTCCACATTTCTGTGCTTTAGTTTTGTTATCTTGTTCATCATTTTTTTGACACAGGATAATGACATGACACCGCGAAAAAAATCTATGATTATTCAAGAATTCCAGGAATAACGTCATACTCAGACGTAAACAGCCTTAAAAGTCGGCAAAGAAGTACCGCCGGTAAAATATAATTGGTTATACAGTTACTACTGATGTATCCTTGATATTTACTCAACATATCCGGAGATCGTATAACAATAATAATTATATCTGTTGTTCATTATTTGAATTTAATGCGAGTATTGAAGTGGCCTTTGATATTTGTTGCAGGCAGCTGCGAGAAACATCGCCTAAAGGTTTGAGTTTCTAAAGTCAAAGCATTTAATGTAAACCTTAGGTTGGATATTTTGGAATTAACATTATTGTACTATTTTCTTATTTAAAGACGTAAATACTGTTTTAGACGAATTAAAATAATCCCTTTAATTAAAATATACCATAAAAAGTATCAGGAGAGAGAGAGAGAGAAAGAGAGAGAGAGAGAGAGAGAGAGAGAGAGAGATAAAATGATTGAAGATCGTAAAGTGTGCAAGTGAAAGTTATACATGTACGTACGAACATGACACAATAACATGTACGTGCGCGTGTGAACGTAATAATAACGAGCCGTGAAAAGTTTACGTGCGTTGGCACTTGAAAATATTTACGTTAAACAAATCGATAAAACATTTTTTCATAACAGTTCCTTATAAAACCGTGTTTATAGACAGCTGTCGAAAAACAGAAACATCTGAGGTTAAAAGCCTTAAACAATACAGATTGTATTAAAACTCAATTTGTATTACATACAAAAAGAAAATTTCGATAACAAACTGTCAGTTAAAAAAGTCTGTGATGACATTTTGACAAAAATAGAAGAAAAATATTACCCTTGCAGTCCATAAATAGACAGGAATGAATTCTGAAGAATGATAAATTGTACTTGATGAAAATTAAAATGAACATACAGGATGAAAAAAGAATTATTCAACGCATTGAGGCTCATTGGATGTGAAAAAGCCACATTACTTCTGCTTGAAATGATAAAAATATATTTTCATCTATCATTATGTTCATTTATTGTT
Organism: Anadara kagoshimensis; assembly: GCA_021292105.1. Classification (NCBI taxonomy): domain Eukaryota; kingdom Metazoa; phylum Mollusca; class Bivalvia; order Arcoida; family Arcidae; genus Anadara; species Anadara kagoshimensis. The sequence goes on along the minus strand of CM037870.1, from coordinate 15,796,818 downwards.
TATAAATGATTTAAAAAATATCTCAGTATACAAAATTATCCTACTCTAAACGTATTAAATTTCACAGGTATTTATTATCGCGTATTGAAAATGGAGAGATATCCGCGTAGGAAAATTTTTTACGTTTTTGAAATACGCACAATAACACAATAAGCAAAATATAATTTTCGCTTTTTATTAATTTTCGCACAAAATAAACAACGTGAAATACTCGAAACTTAGTACACCGCAAAAATAAATACGTTTACAGTAGTTTCATGTAACGTCCCACCGTTCCTCGTTACTTTCATTTTCAATTATGATTACACACGTTTATAATACATATTATACCAGTTTTATTTTTACATGATCGATTTTAAAAATTGATTTTTTATGCAATATTTTGAATTATAAGAAATTGTGACTTTTTGTACAATGAACATTAAATTTACAAGTAGATTTTTAAAATACGCAAACACATCCCTTTCAGTAAATTTTTAAGTAGAAGACAAATGTCTTAAAATAAGCAGTAAGTATGGATTAATATGTATTTCAAAAGATATTCATAAAGTTTACATTTAGTGGAAGAAGCGGAAAAACTTAATCAAAATCCATTAAAGTAGCAGACAATTTTTGTCGCTCGCCTTACTGGCTTTATTGAAACCACTTGAAACCACTGGGAAACAGGTTTATTTTACCATTTACAGTACAGGTCTGTCGAACAATTTTAAACTTAGCAAACAAACTATCGAAGAATAGGCAGGTCATCTCTATTCCATCGTTAGCTATATTTCCACAACGTCTCAGCATCTGTTATCCATTGCTTGACAGCTTTTCACAGATCAGCTACGTATATCTCGGTCACTCGGAAGATATGCTGAGACTTATTTTCGTTTAGTTTAGTATTAATCTTTCGACATGTCTCTACTTCTGTATAGTATTATTATCAAAACAATGTAAAACCTAAAATACGTTAAGTAATTAAGATCGCCATTTTTTCGAAAGACATTTTGTTTTAAACATGGTCTTTGGGTATCTTTTCAACGTGTAGGAAAATTTGGTTTCATTACTATGGTCCAAGCACTACTGATGTGGAATTGTATTCCGAAACGGTCGTCTATTGCCGTAAAATCAAAAGTGATATAATTTTTAATATAACATTGCCTAATAACACCGCCCCTATTAAGCCAACTGATAAACCCATCTAAAGTAAAAATTAAGGCATAAGGGCATAAAGGTACTTTCCCTTCCAAATCACCCGGCTCCCTTTGACTGTGAAAGTTTACGTGTTTAACAAACTTACTTTATTGTGATTTGAATATGAACTATATGTTTTGTTTTTTATTAAACTTTTGTCATTCATAACATTGTCCTATACAACTGTGTTGAAAGCCAGCTGTCGTTAAAACTGAAGATAAAAAAATAGCCCCTAAACAAGTCAGGATTTTCTTGAAATCTAATTTGTACACATAAATAACATTTCAATAACAAACTGCTCTGTTAAATAAGTCTGATGACATTTTGACAAAATTAGCAGAAAAAGATAAATTGTCGTAGTCCATAAATAGACAAACATGAATCCCGAAGCGTGATAAATTGTGTTTAATGGAAACGTAAATGAACGTGAAGGATAAAAATAAATCATTCAACACAATGAAGCTAGTTAGATGTAAAGAATACACATCACGTCTGCTTGAAATAATTAAAAAAACTATTTTTAATTTCTCTGGATTTTTTTCCTGTTTTTTCTACATTACAACATATTCTTTTCAAAGGCTTTAAGAGAACAAAGGCTCCTGTGTCAAATATAATCTTTGATATATTTCACTTCCCATATTTCCATGCTAAATTCATTCTAAATTTCGATTAGATACATGTACTTTGCGGACGTAGCTGGCTAACCTGGGTATTCCGGAGCACCGTGCTTTTTTTCAAGGTGAAGGTTCGCGTGTTAAATGAAATTTATCAGTATTCAAAGATATATTTTGAGTTTTAAAATGAGATTTATCATGGAATATTATGTTTGTTTTTTTATTAAAACAATGTCCTTCTTAAAACAAAAACAGACTTTTAAGCCAGCTGTCGAACAACAAAACCATCTGAAATTAAAAATAGCTTAAAGCAAGTAAGATTGCCTTAAAACTCAATTTGTTTTGTACATATATAGAACATTGTAATAACAAACTCCTAAGTTAAATTCATGACATTTTGACAAAATTAGTAGTAAAATACAAGCCCTCGCAGTCCGTAAATAGACAAGGAATGAATTCTGGAACATGACAAATTTTGCTTAATGGGAATTTAAATCACAATGGAGGATAAAAAAGAAATATTCAATACACTGAGGGTGATTGGATGTGAAAAATAACCATAATGCTTTTGCTTGAAATAATAAAAAATCTATTTATAATTTTTTTGATTTATCATTCTACTCCTTCACATTTGAATATATTGTTTAGAAGCGGTTTGGAAAATTAATTAATTTTATTTATGTGAAATAGATTAAGTTGTGATTTTGGTACATTGAACAATAGATTTTGACAAGTATCTGCTACGATGTGTTAAAATATTAAATAGGTTTAAAAACAAATATGACGATGTTTTTAGAAATCCCAATCCGTATGTCAAGCAAAATTTTTGAAAACTGACAATTTAGGTTAAACAAGTGACCTTCACAAGAGAAGGGTAAACAGCTGATTGTTAAACCACTCCACGTGTGAAATCAACTGAGGATTAAGCTAAGGAAATACTTTGAATGAGGGAGTATACCTTAGTTTTTTAGGAATTGATTTTAAATATTTCAAATATAAGTATATTGCAGGTATATCAGGGATATTGCAAGCCTAGGCTTATCAAGGCCCTCACAAAGGTTTATGGCCGTCATCACAGTATTGTTGATAAGTTTAATGTCTCTGTGTCAAGGATTGCCTTGGATATATTTGACGTCTCATAGTTCCATGTTCCTTTCACACAATTTTGATTACACACGTGGCGGGTGTAGCTAGCTAAACAGGAGGAGCCTACCCTTCCGGAGCACCCGGCCACACTTCCCTGGTGGAAGTTCACGTGTCTAACCTAACTTGTCAGTTCCAAAGTTTTTACTTTGCTTCTGGATTGTGGTTCGGAAATGGATTAGTATGTTTGTTTTTGATTATGATATCTGTTTTCAAAATTATCCTGGATATATTTGACTTTCCTTCGTTTCATACTTCCATGTTCATTTCATTCACAATATCTATTACACATTTGGTGGGTCTAGCTATCTAAACAGGATGAACTTACTTTTTCGGGGCACCCGACCTCACTTTCTTGGTGGAAATTCACTTGTTAAACCTAATTTGCCAGCTTGAAAGTTTTAACTTTGCCTTGGGATTGGACATGGATTGGTATGCTTGTTTTGGATCGTAAAACCAACACCCATGTCAAAACGCAACACGGATAAATTATTCGTATCTGAAGCAAGTGATATTTATCCTCATTTCCAAGTTTATGACTCCTGTATACATTAAGTGAAACAATCATTATGGGTAGAACATGATAACAAAACATCAAGTTATCCATAGTTGACAAGCAATAACTACTTGAAGTATTTATTCACACGCAGTACGGCTTTATTTCAAGAATTAACGCTGAAGATAAAAGTTGTTAGCCAAAGATTGTAAGTCTAGCCTCCATGTACACGGATGAAAAACATCATTATTATCCAAACGTAAATGGTCTACTTTGAGTTCTGTTCTTTATCCTAATGACAAATTACTAGACAAAATGTGTTTTGATTTTTTCTGTTTAGTCTGGAATATATTTTGACCCAAACACAAAACAAGCAATGTGTTAATTTGCAAAGCTAATCCTTAATTTTACACGTTACAAGGATAGATTATTCTTACCCAAAGCAAGCGATGAAAACAAAACAGCTATTAATTTACAGTTGGCGAGCGATTACTATTTTAAGCGTTTGTTCACACGAAGGAAGACTTTATTTCAATAATAAACGCTGAAAACAAAGTTGCTAGTCAGAGATTAGAAGTCTAGCTCTGCGAACACGAATAACAAACATGATCAATATCAAAACGTAAATGGTCAATTATGAGTAATGACAAATTACTAGAAAAAATGTATTTTTCATTTTTTATGATTAGCCAGGAATATATTTTGACCCAAAAACACAAAGCAAGCAATGTTTTCGTTTGAAAACTAATCCCCAATTTTACACGTAACAATGATAGATAATTCTTACCTAAAGCAAGCAATGTCCTCGTTTTTAACTCTAGAACTCATGTATTTATCAAGTAAAGCAATCATTATGGTTAGAAATGATAACAAAACATCAATTAATTTACAGTTGGCGAGCGATTACTATTTTAAGTGTTTGTTCACACGTAGAAAGACTTTATTCCTACAATAAATGCTGAAAACAAAGTTGCTAGTCAGAAATTAGAAGTGCGCACACAAATAACAAACATGATCATTATCAAAACGTAAATGGTCTACTTTGAGTTCTGTTCTTTGTCTTAATGACAAATTACTAGACAAAATGTCTTTTGATTTTTTTTTCTGTTTAGTCTGAAATATATTTTGACTCCAAACACAAAACCAAGCAATGTCATTTGCAAAATTAATCTTCAATTTGACACGTAACAATAATAGATTATTCTTACCGAAAGCAAGCGATGTCCTCGTTTTAACTCTTTAGCTCATTATGGTTAGAAATGAAAACAAAACATCAATTAATTTACAGTTGGCGAGCGATTACTATTTTAAGTGTTTGTTCACACGCAGGAAGACTTTATTTTTAAATAATAAACGCGGAAAACAAAGTTGCTAGTCAGAGATTGGAATTCTAGCTCTGCGCACACGAATAACAAACATGATCATTATCAAAACGTAAATGGTCTACTTTGAGTTCTGTTCTTTACCCTAATGACAAATTACTAGACAAAGGTCTTTTAATTTTTTTGTTCAGTCTGGAATATATTTTGACACAAAACACAAAACAATCAATGTCATTTATAAAACTAATCTTCAATCTGTCACGAAACAAGAATAGATTATTTCTACCCGAGGCAAGCGATGGTCTCGTAGTTTAGTCTTTAGCTCACGCATTTTGCACAGTAAGCAATCATTTTGGTTAGAAATGAAAACAAAACATCAATTAATTTACAGTTGGCGAGCGAGTACTTTTTTAAGTGTCTGTTCACACGCAGAAAGGCTTTATTTCAATTTCAGTAATAAAAGCTGAAAACTAAAGTTGTTAGCCAAAGATTGGAGGTCTAGCTCCAAGGCACAAAAGTGACAAACATCATCATTACCAAGAAGTAAATAGCCTATTTTGAGTTTAGTTTCAAATCCTAGACAAATTACTAGACAAAAATGTTTTTCGATTTTTTGTTTGATTTGTCTGAAATACATCCTAACCCGAAGCAAGCTATGCCCTCATTTCCAAGACCCATCTTCATTCTAATACGTAACAAGAATTTGTTATGTTAACCCAAAGGAAGCGATGTCTATATTTCTAAACCCAATTCTTCTATTAATACCTATTAAAGGCTCGAATTACTAATCAATTATTTTAAAAATAATCTCAAATTATTGTTATATTTCAAAAATAAAGTATGATATCGTATTATTGTCAGAAATATACTATAATTGTCTAAATTTCTTACAAGTTAAAATTTGAAATTTCTCAAAACTAAGGTATACTCCCTCATGCAAAGTATTTCCTTAGCTTAATTTGGTAAATATATATTTTGGTCCTTTGGGTAGCTTTTCAACATATTCAAAATAATTTTTGTTTCATTATTTTGGTCCAAGCACTACTGATGAGGAATTGTATTCCGAAACGGCCGTCTATTGCTGTAAAATTAAAACTATTATAATATGTAATCTGTATCCAAAATCCCGTTCGATATATTTGACTTGCAATAGTTTTAAATTTTTCTATTCTCAATTTTGCTTTCACACGTAGCAGGAGTATCCTAATGACAGATTTTTCAATTTTTCTGTTTTGTCGGAATCTATTCCAACCCGAATAGGAGTTATTAACCTTTTCGTTTCGGAGTATCAGGTCTCACTTCCATTGTAAAAGTTCAAGCGTTTAAGTAAATTTGCTAGTTTTGTTTGTTTTTTAATCTTTTAATATGAATTGGTATGTTTGTATTTGGTTTTTGTAAAATTTCCGTAGTGAACAAACAAAATATTAACATTTTAACATATGAAGTGAAACTATCATTACGAGTAGAAAATGAAAACAATTAATTTTAGTTTGGCAACTAACTACTACATTAACTTTTGTTCTCAAGGACGACGACATTTATATAAATGATGAACTTTGACAAATGACTGCAAAACAGCACTAGGGTGACATCCAGAGGAGAAAAGAAAAACGGAAAGACCCATGTCTACATAGACGAGAACAACTGAAAAAGAAAGAAACGCCGCCGGATGGACCAGCTTGAACATGGCAAAAAACAGTGGCAAAAATGAAAGATAGTGTTGCGGCCTTATGAGCCTTTTAGCGTGGAGAGCATTAAGGTAAGGTAAGAAAACTTTTGAAGAGAAAAGTGGTTAGCCAAATATTAAAAACATTACTTCAGGCACAAAAGTATCAAATACCATCATTACCAAGAAGCAAATGGTCTACTTTGAGTTTTGCTCTAAATTCAAATGACAAATTAATAGTCAAAGACGTTTTTCGATTTTTCTGTTTTGTCAGAAATATAATATAACCCAAAGCAAACGATGCTCTCATTTCCAAAACCAATCCTCATGTCAACACGTACGATGGATAGATTTATTATAACCACAGGCAAGCGAAGTCCTCGTTTCAAAAGGCAACCTTTAAGTCCTAATAAAGTTTTACATTACCATTCATTTAGCTATGTCCTTAAATTGTATTCCGATTCATCTATCTTATATATATGTCAAGTATATAAGAATGGTGCTTTTGCATCCAAATTTTTTGACGTCCTATAGGTCCATGTTCCTTTCATTCTTTATTATGATTACACGCGCGGTGGGTCTAGGTACCTTCTGGAAAACCCGGAAACGCTTGCTTTGTCAAAGTTCGCGTTTTTAACTTTTTTTTTGACAATTTTTAATGTTTTTACGTTGGGCTTGGTATTGTGATTCGGACATTTGCAGTTGGTGGCTTGATGAATCATAAGTTCAATCAAAGTTCATTGCGCAATCCTGAACATACTAGTATTTGTAATTGAATAGTTTTATTTTGAGGCAGTCGAAAAATTTTAACGTATATCATATGTATTGCAGTTTCCTTTTGTGTTTAAAATTAGTGCAACCAGGTCAAAGTATTTCATGCCGTCAACGACGTTTTGTGACGTCAAAATAGAAAAAGGTGCCATCATGTAACGAAATATATCTTACCTTATCTTAGACAAATCAGTCGAAAAAAAATCGATCCAATTGGTAAAAAAATGAAATTAATATTTCTTTTTGTTATGAAAGTATGACAGAATCGGCCATTTTGCACTCGTAGGGAATTATTCTACGTGTGCAAAATGTCCAATTCTTTCATAATTACATAACAAAATGGAAAATTAATTTTATTTCTTGTAATTTAGAAATTTTTCAACAACAAATCAAGTTAAACAACAATTTGACGGTAGATAGTAACAAAAATAGCAACGCTTTGGCGCAGAAATTTAATTGCATCTGTACGTCATAATGAGATGACGTCACTGAGAGCCAATGCATTCATGCAAACGTACCAGAAAAATATGACCATCAAAATGCTTCAAACAAATGAGAAATTGAATTATTGTATAAAAAACTGTACATAAAACACAAAGTAGTTTACTTGAGGCTCATTCCTATACACAAGTTTTGTCATTTAATGAACGACATTCAAAGATTTACAGATCAGACGACAAAAGTTTAACACTAAGCTACATGTAACGAAGTAGTGCCATAACAGTTGCTCACCTTGCCCCTCGTTGACTACATCTCGATAGATTTGCGCCAGCTGCAATCTATCTCTTGGCAATTTTTGTCCACCAGCTTTCCATACATCGGCTATTCAGCATCGACTCCTTTTCATAATCTCATTGTTATATTTTTATGGAACTGTAGTGTATATAAAAATGAATAATAAAATAGTATTACAATGTAATTACAATAAAAAACAAACATACTAATCCATGTCCGAATCACAATCAAGAAGCAAAGTAAAAACTTTGGAACCAAGAAGCCAGGTTAGACACGCGAACTTCCACCAGGGAAGTGAGACCGGGTGCTCCGGAAGGGCAAGCACCTCATGTTTGAAGTTTTTGAAATATTATATACAGAACAGACCTGTTGAAAGTTTAATAGTGATCTAACGAAAAGGACTCTATTAATACATGGCTGTTGATTGTACATGGTACGGGGAGCTGATGGCCAAACTGCTGTAAAGGTGTCGAGATATAGGTAACTGAAATGAGCTGTAGATTATGTACTAGCTTGTTTGACAGGCATGGATTGTAGATATAACAAGCAAATTTTGTGAATAAGGATCCTCTGACAGCAGGGTCTTTTTGTGATTTGTACAGACGTTCAAAGGATCATTTCTCCAAGGAAAACAAGCAAACCAACTCGGGTTAATGATATGCACGTCAACTATCGGTGTTGATACTTTGCACCAAGTTTCGTGAAAGAGTGCTCCATAGTTTTAGAGCATTAGCGCAGACAAGAATTTCGGACAGACGGAAGAACGGAAACTCGAATTTAATAATCCCATCTTTCTGAGAAAGGCGGGGATAATAATTATCAAATGTGAACTGTTCAAACGGAACGTTTGCAATTAGTGTTGGTATAGTGAAAAATTTTTTGACGGAAATGCTGATTTGCAAAAATGATTTATGATGTTCTGTCAGACCGTTGATTGCTAAATGTACTTTTTTAAAGGTACAAAGTTATTGTCTGACAAATTCACGTTTACCGACAGTTTTCTAAAAGCAAATTACACAAAAATGATGTTTCCTAATGTTGGTGCTACATATGATAATGACAATATCACAATTATTGGAAAATGTATATAACTAAGAGCAATTGTTTATGTAATTAGTAACAAAATTGTGGTTATTTTCCCAGACCGCTAATGATTTGTGACAGACGGCATCGAAATAATTGAATGTTTCGAAATGCCACACGTACTTTTTGGTGAAAAAAATGTGCTAAACACGATTGCTAGCAATCTTTCCAATTAAAGTACATACATGGATACTGATAAGAACAAAAACGAGCTTTTTATTACAAAAATGCAAAAATAATTCTGAATTCTTGTTAGATAATAATGCAATCTTTACAGCTGTGCGGCGTAAACAATTAAAATAATCAACCATAATTAATAGACACATCTTGTAGACATTTGATCAATTGTTATCTATTAACATTACTGCAAGTACAGAAGTACCCAAACGATACAGAATTGACGAAACCCACAGTTTTGCATTGATGTGAGTATGGAAGTGCCCAAGACAAAATGCGTTTGGTTTGAACAATACTGGCAATTCAGATTTAACAAAAACAAACAAATAGTTGATAAAAGATGTAGACTACGGATGAACTTAAAACAATATGTGTTACATTTAACATGACTGCGGGGACGGAATTATCCAAACAACATTTATGAGGTTTTAATTTCCACATTATTGCTTGTAAGGATGTACACTAAACAAATGTTTTCCTTCAGAATTACTGCTAGTACGAAAGTACCAAAAACAATACATGATTCATGAAAACTACGTTTTTGCATTGCTGTTAGTGCGAAGATATTAAAAACAAAATGTTTTACTTTTGAAATTGCTGCATGTAGATATCTAGACCATACCTTGTTTATAAATTCTGTATTTTTGCGTTTCTAAGAGTACAAAAGTACAAAAAAATGTGTTACATGGGTCAACTATTTATTTGCAAGCAATCTGCTTTGTTGAATTGTAGTTGGAACAGGCTCTACCATAACGTATTAATTGGAAAACAAATACACTATAAGCAGAAGCAGATATATTGCTGCATAGAAAAGGATTTTTTTCTTTTCTAATTATTGTTAGTAACCCCACCCCACCAAAAACATATTACTGCGAATACGAAAGTTACAGGTTATTGACAAGTATTTCCGTTTTGCATTACTGTGAGAAAGAAAGTACACAAAATAACAGACTAGTACTACGTGTATTTTTTTAAAATTACTGCGAATGTGGAAGTACATTCCTTACTTTCTTAACTCCTTAATTCTTAAATTAACGACCAAAAAGGTAAGAAACGCCGCCGGGTAGACCAGCTGGAACACAGCAAAACAGCAGCGAAGGACAGGCAAAGATGGAAGGATAGCGTTCCGACCTTGTGCGCTTTCTGGCGAGGAGAGAATGAAGTACCTTGAAGACCAACTAATTTTAACCAGCGCTCGAAACTGGCATAAGTCATATGCACAGTACAGACATATTTAAGTTTAACACTTGGCTTACGAAAAATTAAAACTCGGCTGCCGAGATATGGATGGCTTATGATAGAAAAGCTGCCGATAGGTATATAGCACTGCCGAACGAAGTACTAGCTCAGTATTAAACTTTCGACAAGGTTTTACTGTAATTGTTGGTCTAAGTTTGGACTGGTTTGTTTGATCGATCGCATTTTAAATTAAATGGAATGCTTTTGCATCATATTTCATGAAGATACTTTATAACTTCTTTAAGAGGATATTGTGTTCTGAAAAAGGCAAAATTTAATTATCCGATATACCAAACAATTAATTTCATTAAAATACTATATTACGTCTTTTAGAGGACATCATGTTCTCTAAAAGCTGTAATTTGTTTCTTGGATATACAAAACAATTTAATTACTTCTTGTTATGGCTATTCTGGTTCTTGTCAATTTAAAGTAAGTAGGTCATTTTTTATGAAGCAAAATAGAAAAACAACAGCAATGTCATTACTACATCAAGTTTGGAAATGAGGAATACTTGACGAACTTTGATGAAGTCCCAGAGTATAAATGTCATATGCTCGTATAATATTTCATTAAGATACTTTATTACGTGTTTAAGAGGAAAGATGTTTTGTAAAAGTTGTTTGTTGGCTATACACAATAATTTAATTACTTCTTGTTATGGCTTTTCTGGTTCTTGTCAATCAAAAGTAAGAAGGTCTTTATGACCCGAGTAGAAAAACAACAGTACTTTCATTACTACATCAAGTTTAGAATAAAAAACAAACATACTAATCCATGTCCGAATCACAATCCAGAAGCAAAGTATAAAACTTTGGAACTGACAAGTTAGGTTAGACACTTGAACTTCCACCAAAGAGTAGGGGCGAGTGCTCCGAAAGGGTAAGCATCTTTTGTTTAGCTATCATCATTCGCCATGTGTGTAATCAAATTTATGTGAAAGGAACAGGTAACTATGGGACGTAAAATATATATTCAGGCCTTGGTAAGCCTGAGTAAATAATGAGGAATAATTAATGTACCTTAATGCGTACAAAGTCGTATGAAAGTATTGGTCAAATTTTAATGACACAGGTGGCGGGTGTAACTAGCTTAACAAAAGCTACTTACCCTTCCGGAGCACCTGGCCTCGCTTCTCTGGTGGAAGTTCACGTGTCTAACCTAACGTGTCAGTTCTAAATCTTTTACTTTGCTTCTGTATTGTGATTCGGACATGGATTTGTATGTTTGTTTTTGATTTGATTACCAATTTTAACTTTCCTTTTGGGATTGTATTTTGGACATTAAACATTATGTTGTTTTTTATTACCTCACAGTAACATCCAAACCTACAAACTACATGTTTTATTTTTTTGGAATATTATCCGCACAAAAGTACCAAAACACAACAAATAATTACAAACTTCCTAAAAAGTGTTACTGCCATTATGGAAGTATTCAAATAATATTTAGTCGATAAATGTTTTAACTATCGCATTACTGTGAGTATGGACGTACCAAATACAGGAGATAATTCATTACTACCCAAATCAGATAATTAATTACTACCCAAAGCAACAGATAATTAATTACGTGAGTAATTTCATAAGCGTTTTATTTGAATTTACTTTCCAATGAAAGATTACTTTTTACACTTTACGAAAATTAAAGCTAACAAAGTAAGTGTTGGTATTTTGTTTGATCGATTGACCTAGAAATTAAATGTTATATGCTCGTTTCATATTTCATTAAGATACCTAATTAAGTCTTTAAGATGACATCGTGTTCCGTAAAAGCTAAAATGTGTTCATCTGTTATCCAAAATAAATAATTACTTTAGTTATAGCCTATTCTGGTTCTTGTCAATCAACAATAAGAAGGTCATTCTTTATGTCAAAAATTGAAAAACAACAGCAATGCTATACTACATTTAGTTGTGACCATCATAATCCTATTATCTCGGAATCGGAAAAAACAGTACAGACCTGTTATAAGTTTAACACTAAGCTAACGAATAAGTGCCTAATCGACAGCGCATATCAACCTTTTATCAACTATATGTCAAATTGTATTCGGGAGCTATTATCTATATTTTGCTTAGCTGATTTTGGTAAAATATATTTTGGTCCTTTGGGTTTCTTTTCAACATTTTGGAAAAACGTTTTGGGTTTATAGTTTTGGTCCAAGCACTACTGATGAGGAATTGTATTCCGAAACGGCGGTCTAGTTCTGTAAATTTAAGACTGGTATAATATGTGATTTTGACAAATTTTCGACCACTAGGTATCCATATCTCGGTCATTCGACAGTCGAGCTTTTACTTCATTTAGTTAGCTCAGTCGTAAAGTGTCGACAGGTCTGTGCTGTTTATTCTGGTATTGAAAAACAATTTATGGATTAAAAATAAAAAAAATAATCGACGTGATTTTTCATAGCTTATTATTTTTCGAAAACACAATATACTGAAAGAGAATTCTGTTAAGTCCCTCGGTAACGCATTATAGAAGGCAAGATATTAGAAAACATAGGTCATAACTTATTTCCTTTAACGTCTTATTGATAAAAATAAATTCCCGCCCCCATGTAATAAGCTGACATGTTGCCAAGTGATTAATAATATGTTTTAATGTTTGTTCAACTGTGACATCAACATTGCGGAAGACCTTTCAAAGATTTGTCAAATATGATTACTAAGTAATGTTTCAATATCAATAAACAACATACCTTTTGGCATTGTTATTCAAAAACATGATTATATATGGATATATCTAGGAATTTCCGTTTCCATGGACGCCTTCTTTAATTATCATTAACTATTCTGATCTAGCATTTGCTCTTTTGTCATCGTATCATATGTATTTTGAATCACAAAACACAAGAAACATAAATCAGATATCCTTCTGGAGCATCCGACCTAACTTTTCTGATGGAATTTCACTTGTGTTACTTGCTATAAGTATAGATTGGTATGTTTGTTTTTAATAAAGAAGTTTTTTATTTTAGCAGTTCGAGAACCAACGTTGACATGCTTAGACATTTCAAAATGAAAAATCCTGCATCACCAAATCAATGAACCGTGAAAAGTAGGTCACAAGAAGTTGTCATTGAAGGCGCTTCGCCGTCAGCAGTATATCCAACGAGTAGAACATGTTTTTTTCAATTGTTATGGAATGATGCATTCAAAAGTAGCAGATGGCACAAACACTTCTATTATATCACTTTGTCTGTGTTATTTAAGAATAATGAAGGTAAAAAGTTGAAACGAAAGCGGAAACAAAAATCATAAACTTTAAAACCCATACATGTCTTGATGTCGTTCCGTCGCCCTTTTCAAAAATCTCGATATAATCAAAAACAAACACACTAATCCATGTCCGAATCACAACCAAGAAGGAAAGTAAAAATTTTGGAACTGACAAGTTAGGTTAGACACGTGAACTTTCACCAGGGAAGTGAGGCCGGGTGCTCAGGAAGGGTAAGCACCCCTTGTTAGCTAGCTACATCCGCCACGTGTGTAATCAAAATTTTGTGAAAGGAACATGGAACTATAGGATGTCAAATATATCCAGGGCAATTCTGGACACAGAGACATCAAACTTATTAAAAATACCGTGATGACGGCCATAAAACTTTTTCATGGCCTTGATTAGCCTAAACTTGCAATATCCCTGAGTCAACAATTTATTTACAAGCAGCCTACTTCGTTGAACAAAGTTCCCTGTAGTGGAAACAAGCTATACTATAGCGTATTAATTGGGAAACAAATACACCATAAGCAGGAGAAGCAGGTATTTTGCTGCATAGAAAATGAAAGCTGACAATAGAAAAATTGAAGTCATCACGTTTGTCATAAAGTCTTAACTGTAGCCTTTCGTTAGCGTCATAATTCAGGTATAAGTCTAAATATGAAGCAGAACTTGCGGAATCAGTCGTATCTTTTATTTCAAGCTCACAAGGATAGATGACATTCACAGTCTCGAACAAGAATATATGCTAGTTATAAATTAAGTATGGGTTTAATTTGACATCTTATGTGTCCTTGATATATTTGACGTCCTATAGTTCTCTGTTCCTTTCACACAATTTTGATTATACACGTGGCGGGTGTAGCTAGCTAAACAGGAGGTGTTTACCCTTTCCGGAGCATCTGCCTAATTTCCCTGGTGGAAGTTCACGTGCTTCCTAGTTCCAAAGTTTTTACTTTGCTTTTGAACTGTGATTGGAGCATGGTTTAGTATGTTTGTTTTGATTTGAACCTTGAGGTGATCCTCACCGAATAACCAATAAGTGTCTAGATGTTTAGATGCAGTTACATTGCCCTTTTTGCAATTTCTGATGATTTAAAAATAAAAAAACAACAACAGAGAACGTCGTATATTGAACAAGAATGTCTTAGAAGAATTTTAAATTTGGTACTATATTTGTTTGAACTTGATGTGATCCCCACCCAGTTATTCATTTGTTACTAAATGTAGTTGTGTTTATAAGAGTTTTTGTTGATTTAAAAACCCTCAACATAAAATTCAAAAAAGGAGAATTTCTGATAAATAGACAAGAATGTCTCCTCGGTTAAAGTTGTTATATGACCTTTGTTTGAATCTTGAACTTAACCTCACTAAAAACCCGATGCATGTCTAGATGATCTTACATTTGCATTGCCCTTTCTCATAGTTTCTAATGATTAAAATCTATCAACATAGAAATTAAAAACACCCAGAGACTTTTGATTATGAACAATGGGATTTAGTTTAATATGAGCTTTGTTTTGCCGTGAGTTGATTCTCACCAAGTAATCCACGCGTGTCTAGATGTAGTTACAGTTGAGCTTTACAATAGCTTTCGATGATACGTGTATACAATTTTTAAACATAAAAATTAAAACGGAGCCCTTTTGATAATGAACTAGAAATCTTGTTGGGTTTAATTTAAATGAGCTTTGTTCGAACCTTGTCCTGATCCTCACTTAGTAACCCATACGTGTCCATATGTAGTTGCACCTGCACTTTACCATTGATTCTGATGGTTTTCAAAAATCTTGACATAAATGTAAAAATAAATAAATTGAGAAACTGCATTTAAGATAATAAACAACAATGCCTTTTGGGTTTAAATTTAATATGAACTTTGTTTGAATGTTGAGTTGATTGTCACCGAATAGCACATACGTGACTAGAAGAATTGTGTTTACCATGGTTTCTGGTGACTTAAAATCATTTTAGTAAAAAAGTTTTTAAAATAGAGAATATTTGATAATGGCTACTGGGTAAAAGCATTGTGCTGAAACTTGAGTTGATCTTTAAAGCCGACAATGTCTTTAAAAATAAGTTTTTGTCTTCTTCCCGAATGGTTTCAGGTGCTGCAAAGTTTTAAATTACACGGAAATGAAATTCATTCGATTACTGTTCAAAGTAACTGATTGATCCTCAGGAATAAGAAGACGATATTCTTGGCGTATTTTAAATTACTTCGTTTATTTTATAAAGCACTTTACAAAATATCTTTGAAGAGTATAACATTTCTGGAACATTAATTAAATTTAGGAAAATAAAGAATATCACAATAAATTGTAACCTTTATATAAGTTATAGTTACACATAAACATCTGATAATGAACATTTGATATAAACATTGATTCAACACAGAAAATATTCGATGAACAGTTCATTAGGATAGAAATCGGTCTCGGTTTTAATTTTAAGCTATGTCATCTCTAACCATTGCCAACTTGGCCCGGTCATTTGTCGCGTTATCTCCATCTTGTCATACTCGTGTCAATTTGGTCTCATTATTATTTATGTCATGTCATTGTAGTAATACCTGTGTCATCTTGTTTTAGCTATTACCTTGTCATTGCTGTGTATATTAGATGATCATTTCATTAAAATTGAAAATAAATTACGTATTAGGTTTCATAATAAGCTAGGTCCACTCATACCACTGTCATCTTGGTCCCGTTATGCCCCCTGTCATCCTATTTTGTTATCGTATATTTTGTGTCTAGCCGTGTCACTTTTGTCTTGTCATTTCCCATGTCATCATGGTCTAGTCACAACAGTGTCATCTTGATCGAATCATTGCCAGTCATCTTGGACAATTTATTACCAAAACTGTCATTGGCTTGTATATTCGATAACATTGCATTAAAAAGGAAACTATACCAAATTTAGTCATGTCCTTGTCATCTTAGTTTTATCACATCATCATCTTGGTCTAATCACACCCGTGTCATCTTGGTTTGATCATACCCGTGTTATCTTGGTCTAATCATACCCTTGTGCTCTTGGTCTAATCATACCCGTGTCATCTTAGTTTGATCATACCCGTGTCATTTTGGTCTAATCATACCCGTGTAATCTTGTTCTAATCATACCCGTGTCATTTTGGTCTATTCATACCAGTGTCATCTTGGTCTAATCACACCCGTGTCATCTTGGCCTAATCATACCCTTGTCGTCTTAGTCTAATCATTCCCTTGTCATCTTAGTCTAATCATTCCCTTGTCATCTAGGTCTAAATACACCCTTGTCATCTTGATCTAATAATACCAGTGCCATCTTAGTCTAAATACACCCGTGTCACCTTGGTCTAAATTCACCCATGCCATCTTGGACCATTCATATATTGTCATTGAGCTCACCAAAACTTTGGCTATGATTGTACCTTAACTAAAGATAAATTTACCAAAGCATCTAAAACAACACTTTGGAAAAGGTAACATATCTCTGTGTCACCTAATATTTTCTGTAAAATTGTAACCGTTTCTTAATCTTCATAATAATAGCATTTCATTATGCTTCATATCGTTTCATTTTCCTTGATAAAAAATTCGCCGGAAATATTTTTGCCTCACTTATGTATGTTTTTGTTACGGACGCAGTAATGTGACATGTGTAAAGCGTTATTTCGAAATTCTTTTTCGTATTTTGGCAAAATATAGTTTTTTTGTTTTTATCCAAAAGTTTTCTCGAAATTATGAATTTTTTTTACACATGCCACCTTAACGGCTCCGTTGAAGCCAGTTCGACAGACAATTTGCGGTCAACAAAACATAATATTGGATGAAAATCCAAGCCTCTCTATCCTGCACAGAATCTGATTTTAAAATGGTTCATTTAAAATATGCAATGCTGAAAATTTATATACATGTATTCATATAAAACTTGTGACTGATTTTACTCAACATACAAATATCCAATTAATGTCAAAATACAAAGTAACAAAAACGAACATAAAATATTTTGATTGATAGCTTCCCGTCTTTTGATGATTATATCAAAGATACTCTTGTTGATTGTGTAGAATCTCTATGTAAGTCAATAGATCTGGATGATATCTTCTTAAAATCAACTGAACATACAAGCTTAACGAGCGTTCGTCTGAATTCCCGACTCATCGAACAATACAGAATAAAATTGATAGCATTATTTATCAAGGCGATGATATCCATGGCATCTCCCAATGGTATATACACATTTGTAAAGAATCCCTTAAGAATAATACTAAGAACGATTAGAATTGCTTGTGGAAGCTCTGTCAATAAAAATAACACCATGACAATGAGAAGCATGATGGTTGTCCTAGATGTGTCAAGCGGCCTTGTCTTAATGATGCCTTGTTGTGATAATTTACGTCTTTTTACACGCACTTTGTTGTTTAACGTTCTCAGAAGTAATCCGCCATAAACTAGCATTAAAATACAAGGTAAAAGTTTAGCCACAGTGCTATAAAGAAATAGATTTATTAGAACAACTGGTCGAGCAAAAGACGTTCCTAATTTAAGGTCTTGTAAGCCATACATTGAGCTATTAGCGTCATATTGAACTAGCTTATTAGACATATAATTTGGAATTAATAAAACTATTGACATTATAACAATCCCACAAATGGCAAGTCTTGCTCGTATTAAGCGACGCATGCGCGTTAAACTCCCTTTGGCAGGTGATTGTATATGTCTGTATCTAAAAATGGCTAAAGCAACTCCGAGCCAAATTGACACCGTATGTGTTGTTGCTGAAAAATTTATATGAAATAGTAGAAATGACATCCAACCATATCCATTCTTTTCGGGTGAAATTTCAAAATTTGGAAACTGTATGTAAAAATGTATCACAAAGGGCACATAAGACCCCATTGTTAACATATCGGACACTGCCATCCATGTGAGTATACAGTTTATGGGCGTCTGCATGTGCTTCCTCGTTAGAACTGTAACGTTTATCAGATTCGTTGGTATCCCAAAGAAACAAACTATAAGACTTAAATATCCATGTACGCCAGCATACCACGAACTTATGCTGTGTAGCGTTTTGCTTCTTAAATGTTCCTCGTGTATAACGGAGTCCGTTCCCCAAATGTCCGTGATGTTATTGTCAGTAGACATGACGTCAGTTAGACGTAGTGAATCACTGCTGCTAATATAAAGCCATGACCTAGAAAATAAAATTATAAAATAAATACACAAACTTCATATATACAGTATTTGTTTCATCACTTATAAAATCGCTTAATGTGTAACACAATTATGAAGACACTAATTAATTGTAGCAAAAATCATAGAATTGAAAAGATATATATATATATAGCCTTGACCTAGAAAATACAATTATTTTCACAGACTATATGTATATATTTTTATCTAACATTAGACTAGTTTTTCTATCTGATTTGACGAAATACAAGTTTTATCGAACACGTATGATACAGAATCTGTGGTGATACAACATTGGCGGTAAAGCGCACGTGCACTTTCTCATTGTTACGTCATCAGGGAGTCTTGGATTTGTCGGTCATAACATAGTTCAGTGGTTTTCTGTGGTAAAATGTAATTTTTTCACATAAAGTATTGTTTTTTCATTATTTTAAATAACCTTATTGGAAATGTTAGATAAAAATATTATATACACAGTGTGTATGTACAACCCTTCGTATCAGGTCTCGTCCTTTTTTCGTAGCTGTATCACTACTCGTCGCGCAAGCGCGACTCGTAGTGATACGGCTACGAAAAAAGGACTCGACCTGATACTGAGTGTTGTACATACACACTGTGTATATAATATGTATGTATCATCGCTGATAAAATCGTTTGATATGCAACACTATTATGAAGACATTAATTGGGACAAAAGGCATAAAATTGTAACAGATGTGTTTTTAATTAGATATATTTTGTCAGAATTTAATTGATAATCAATAATTAGCTATTTTGAACCAGGAAGTACTGCTTTGACACATTGTTGGATGTAACAACAGGTATGGTATACCAATCACACACAAACATACTTATCCAAGTCCAAATCACAATCTAGTACCACAATTAAAACTTTGAAACTTACAAGCAGGTTAAACAAGTGAACTTCAACCAAGGAAATTAAGCCGGGTTCTCTGTAACGGTAAGCACCTCATGTTTAGCTAGATACACACGCCATTAAAATTGAGTGAAAGAAACTATGGACGTCAAATATATCCAGGACAATCTAGGACTCAGAGACATCAAACTTATCAACAATATTGTGATGACGGTCATAAAACTTTTGAGGGCCTTGATGATAAGCCTAAGCTTGCAATATCCCTGATATACAAATGTTACTTTTACAGCTCTAAACTGCCGTTTTCGAATTCAATTACTTATCAGTAGTGCTTGGATCAAAATTGTGAAACCAAAATTTGTTTTCAAGGGGTTGAAAGATTACCCAAAGGGCCAAAAAAAAAATTAATCAAATTTAGCTTAGAATAAACTTTGCATGAGGGTGTATAACTTAGTTTTTGAGGATTTCAGATACATTAATTAGTTAAACAACTTGAAAAAAATGATTAAGAAACCGGAAATTTGATCAATATGCACAATGCTTAACTTGTTTACTCAGGGGTATTACAAGCGTAGGCTTATTAAGCCTTTAAATAACTTTTATGGCCGTCCTTTCAATATTGTTATTAAGTATGATGTGACTGTATCTAAAATTATGCTGGATAAACTTGACATTCTTTAATTTCATATTTCTTTCACTCTCCAATTTTGAATTTACATGTGGAGGGTGTAGCTCGCTAAAAACACAAAATGATCAGGCATGGTTTAAATCAATCTTTGGAAAAAGGAGTAGCTTCATTCCTGCAGCATTCTGTCTCACCTCCTTGTTGAAAGATCACATGTTTAACCTCATCTGCCAGTTTTCAAATGTTTTTTCTTTGCTTTTGTAGTTGTGATTGTGACTGGTATGTTTGCGTTAGATTATGTAACGGACTCGAAATTAACTTTAGTTCTGTACTTTGTTATACAAATTAAAACAATGCAACTGATTTCTCATAGATAAATTGAAAACTGCATGACCAACTTAGCATTAAGACGCAACTATGCACAAGGCATATATATAATATAAACAAATAATGGTATTTAATAATCATTTTGACATGAATCTCTAGGACTATCCTCTCCTGGTGTTTTTTGGTGGATGTTAAAGGACGACCTCATGTGTAGTTTAAAATCATGTTGCATCAATTGTTGCCTCTAAAAACTTAATGTAGTGCAAAAGGACAATGACTTTGAGTCTTTGTCGGTCATGAACATTCTTACGTTTAAGAATTGTCAATTTTAGCACGAAATTAAATTGTTCTTCGCAATATTAAAATATGACTTTGAAACACTTGTTTTTCATCAATCATTATACGGATTACCGGTAAAGTCAATCAATTTAAGTAAAATATTTATTTCTTCTTTAAAATATTGATATATAAAAATGCATTGTATAAAAGCAAACGTGAGTTTGCGGACTTTCATCATTTTGACATGAATCTTTATGACGATCCTCTCTTGGCGTTTCTTGATGGATGTTGAAGAAAGATCCCTTGTGTAGTTTAAGAAACTTGTTGCATCAATTGTTTGCCCTTGAACATTTTATGTAGTGCAAAGGACAATGACTTTGAGTTTTTGTGGTCATCAACATTCTTACGTTTAAGAATTATCAATTTAAACACGAAATTAAATTGTTCCTCGCAAAATTGAAATATGACATTGAAACCTTTGTCTTTCATCAAACATGATACGGATTACCGGTACAGTCAATCAAGTTAAGTGAAATATTCATACTTTCTTTAGAATATTGATATATAAAAATGTTTTTAACGCGAGTTTGTGGACTTTCATCATTTTGAAATGAATCTCTTAGACGATCCTCTCCTGGCGTTTCTTGATGGATTTTAAAGAAAGGTCCCATGTGTAGTTTAAGAAACTTGTTGTCGCATCAAATGTTATGCCTTTTAAAATTTAATGTAGTAGAAAGGACAATAACTTTGTTTTTGTCGTTCATCAAAATTCTTAGGTTTAAGAATTGTCAATTTCAATTCAATTCTTCTTCGCAATATTGAAATATAAAAAAAGATAAAAAAATATAACTTTAAAACTCTTGTCTTTCATCAAACATATAGATTACAGTCAACCAATTTCAGTGAAATATGCATTCCTTCTTCAGAATATTGATATATAAAAATGCATTTGTATAAAAGCAAACGTGACTTTGAGTTGTTTGTCTCTCATCAAATATCACACCAGTTTAAAGCAATCGGATTTAGTAAGAAATAAATTCATTTTAAAATATTGTAACATAAAGATGGATCTGAATAAAAGCAAACGTGACTGAGCTTTTTCTGTCAAAGTTTCATGAGTAAAGAATGGCAATTGTAGTAAAAAAAAATTCAACCATTTTTCACAACATTGAAATACATGTATGAGAAAGATACAGGATGATTTATAGTATTTAGTCTTCCTTCAAATAGCATACGACTGTAATACAATCGATGCTCATAAGAAATACATTTCTTCCATATCTGCCCATGTAAGATAGGGTTTTTCCCTATGTGAGATACGCGTATCTCACATGACCACGTGACCTTTAGTGACGTCACAATCAAAAGACAATTACATGACGTCATCATATGGAGAACATGACGTCATCTTACGGGAAAATGACATCCAATTCTTCACAATGTAGAAATTTTGAGTGCGTTTCAAATGATAAATATTGGATTTTCAATTAACCACTTTGTTTTGTAGTTTATACATTTTGTATCAAAATCCGGTACGATCTATCCAATGGTCATATTTATTTTAAAGTAAAATGTCGAATTACAAAGTTAGATTTTACAAACATGGCGTCGATGTCCATGTTCATCATACCTGAAGCCAAATATTGGCACTAAAATGGAAGAAAAATAATCCATTATGAGTTGATCCATGTAGGATAGGGAAATCTCACCCTCGGGGTTGAACATTTCTGGTCAGAGACTCGGCAAGCCTCGTCTCTGACTGAAATGTTCAACCCCTCGGGGGAGATTTCCCCATCCTACATGGATACTCATAATGGATTATTATATTCTTTTTCAGATTACTGAAATATAAAAATGGAATTTGTAAATAAAAAACTGAGTTTTTTGTCTTTTATCAAAAACCAGTTAAAAGCTATCGGTTTAAAATAAATTAGTATAAAAGCAAACGTGACTGTGAGTTTTTTAATCTTTCTTCAAAGTGTTTACGAAATATAAGAATATTAATTTTATTAAAAAATTTATTCTTTCTTCACAATATTGAACTACAGGTATAAGAAACACAAAACATGACTTTGACATATATTGTCTGCATTCAAATAGTTAAGAGTCAAAAAAATATATGTTAATAAGAAATTTATTTTTCTTTTTAAGCACATTGAAATATAAAAAAAAGAATTATTATTTGGAAAACACGACTTTTTGTATTGTGGGAAATATTATATGAGTTGAAAACGATTTTAGTAAGACATTCAACCCTTTTTAAGACAATTCCAACATAAAAATGTCTATTGGTATAAACCAAACTTGACTTTAGTATTTTGTCTTTCATCAAAATCCATACTAGGTAAAGAATATCAGTTTTATCTGTCTTCGAAATATTGATATACATGTGTAATAAAGACAACATTCACTTAAAAGGTTTTGTTTTCTATAAATATAGTGTGACTCAAAGAGACAACGGACGTTAATAAGAAATTTTTTAATATCTAAATATGAAAAGGATAAAATGTGTATCTCAAAAACAGGAATTTGAATCTTTCATCAAATCATGGATTTGTATAAAAGCAAACACGGGTTTAAGTTTTTTCATCTTTCTTCAAAATTTATACGAGTTAAAAATATTAAATTTAGTAAGAAATTCAACCTTTCTTTTTGTAGTATTTTGTCTTTCTTCAAATATGATAAGAGTCAAAGACAAAATATTTCAATTACAAAAATTGTCCTTTTTCTGAGAATACTGAAAACAAGAAAAAAGAATCTGTGAATGAAAAACCTGACTTTGAGGTTTTCTGTCGTTAAAAATAATAGGAGTAAATGAAGGCAATCTAAGTAAGAGTTAATTCCTCGTTTATTACACATGTGTCGGATGTAGCTAGCTAAACAGGAGGTGCTTACCCTTCCGGAACATCCGGCCTCACTTCCCTGATGGAAGTTCACGTGTCTAACCTGACTTGTCAGTTCAAATGTTTTTACTTTGCTTCTGAATTGTGATTCGGACATGGATAAGTATGTTTGTTTTTGATTAAGGTAATGAAATATCAGAATTTGAAACTGAAAAGCATGACAGTATTTTTGTCTTCCATTAACTATAATACAAGTCAATTAAAAACAAAAATACTAATCTATGTCCGAATCACAATCCAGAAGCAAAGTAAAATCTTTAGAACTGACGAGTCATAATAGACATACGATATAACCCACCTTTTCATCAGAAAGTAATTTTCGTGACAACGTTGAAACGCAAGAATGATAAAATTTTTTTTGACTTGTGTCTTTTTAAAAATCACACGAGTCAAAAACAAACCTTTTAAGGAAGAAATCCGTCCTTTTTAAAGGATATTTGAATATGAAAAAGAAATATATTTTAGAAAAATGATACAATTATTATTTTTCTCTTCAATAAAAATTAGTTACAAAAGCCGATTTTAGTAAATATAACATATTAAAGTATAAGATTTTGTTACTTGAAAACATAACAACGTTTTCTTTTATAAAAAAAAATCAAACAAGGTAAAAAATTTTTATAAGGAATATAGTCCTTTTTAGAACATTGAACATATGAAAGCAATTGTAAAAGAGAAATTTGTCTTTGATTTTTGTGTCCTTGATGAAAAAAATCTAATAAAAAGACAATTAATTTTAGTAACAAAATAAATCCTTTATTAATTTATAATAAAAGGAAGGAATTAGCAACTTAAAACATGTACAACCATAACAAACAACTTAACAAAAGACACCAAAGCAACTACTTTGGACAGACACTGGAGAAAATATCAAATGGTTTGGGCGTAGTCAGATTAAATTGCCAAAATTTTGAATGCAGAGAGAGTAAATGACTAGTGGTTTGGTTGCAGAGAGAGAAAATTCCCAATAGTTTGGTTGCAGAGAGAAAATGGCCAGTGGTTTGATTTTTTGGCCTTTTTCACTTCAAATTATTATTTATCAGTATCGGTTCGCATGATTTACTTAACTTACCAATGTTTATGATTTTAAAATGGGACGATATGTTTGTTGTTAAGTAATTAAAAAATTAATTAACCCATATCTGGCTAATAATGCGTTGTCGGTTTAGAACAGATGAATGATATACTTATTTAATTAAATACTCATTACAATTTTTCAAAGCTTTGTGCAACCAGATGCAGTTAATTAGATTCAACTTGAAAGAAGAAATCCTTATCAACTATCAAAGACAAAGACTGATGAAGATTAATTTTTTCTATATTTTTTTCATTTACTTCCTTGTTTGTTCATGTAAGACATAAAATAACGAAGAAAAATTAATAGAGCAAGGTCTTAAACAACCGCTCAAAACTGATGACACTCAGTAATGAGAGAGAGAGAGAGAGAGAGAGAGAGAGAGAGAGAGAGAAAGAGAGAGAGAGAGAGTTATAAGTAAAACATATATTTAACAGCAGAAGCTAATCTAATCAAACACGACGTATCGGTCCACAATTCCAAAAGCAAAACAGACACGTTGACAATTCGCCAAACAAGTTGAACACGAAAACGTGCACAGGAGAATGAAGCTATAAGCGCATCCCGTGCTACTCAGCTAGCCACACCCGGGTTTTGGAATTGAGATTTGAACATGGATAGGTATGCCTGTTTCTTCTGTTACGCAATAAACGTATTTCTTCTCTTAACCATTTATACATACATGTATATATTTGTTGTAGTTCATTCTTGTCACTCCAACTATTACCGATTTTACTTAACTTAGCTACCACCCCTCCATCCATATTAACACAAATTCTATAACGGTTCTATGACTCGTTTTAATTTGTAGTTCATGAAACTCGTTACGGAAACTATATCACTTAATTTTATAATCTCTGTTCCTAAACTCCTTTGGAACGTCGCAATGCCTTTTGTCGATTATTGTGTAATAAATTGCTTACTGAATTTTATAAATGGCCATTTTCACAGAATATTCTATTCTAGTGTAGTAATCTTTATTGACTCTGAAGAGATTCAGCCTTCAAATAATTGACGTAATTGAATATTCATGTAAATAGATTATTGATTCACGATGAACAAAAAGCCATAAAAACGCCAGGGATCTTTCTATTTAGAGTCAGCAATGTCAAAGCAACTATTAATTTAGTAGCTTCTTATTCTCTGAATTATCTCACTTTATTCCTTAGACACCAATACAAAAACATCTATTAATTTATTGCCTTCTTGATTCTTAGAATTATCTGACTTTATGTCTGTAATTGGGCTTTTTTAAAAAAAATGTCGCCAGTAAAGTTGTCTTTTGGAAGTGTAAATCATTTGGGAAGGGTATAATTACTGTGGCAAGTTATTTATATTGACGAATCTAGGTTACATTTACTGGCAAATAACAAGGTTTTAGACTAAAAGTGTCAAGTCATTAAGACAACCAGACAAAAGAAAAGTAAAAAAGAGAAAAAAAGCTAAGCACAATAAAGACTTTTCTAAAATTTAACACTGAGGTTAGGAAAAGGAGTCGAGGCTCAGATGTCAAATAGCAGAGACATCGATAGCTAGTTACCGAAAAACTGCAGAGGAAAGAGTTGTATTATAGGGTTATTGAACTGATATTGTGAAATATTGTCCCGAGTTGACTAGACATTTGCACGAGCTTGTTTGCTAGTTCTTGTAAATTTGATATAAGAACCAGTGCAATATGACAACAACACAGTGACGTGGACAACAATCGTATGACGTCATAAATAACAGCGTCATGTGACAAAGCGTGCAATATGAAAAAAAACGATTCGGGAAACCCCAAATTGGAACAAAGTTATCGTGCAAATATCGGTATTTCTTGCACGGTTACACCTCGGGATTTATCGTTTAATTTCTATGCGAGACATATATTGCTATATAATAATAACGTATATAGGTTACTTTTACAGGCAAATAACAAGGTCTAAGACACATAAAGTGTCACGCCATAAAGTCAACTAGACAAAAGAAAATAAAACAAAATAAATAAAACTAGAGCATTCTTCTTCTCTTGAGAGACAAATGTCCATGTCCCCAGCATTGCCAAGCTATTATTTTTAAGAAATGGCCTTTTGACCTTGAAAGATACATGTTCTTGTAAAAAAGGTTGTCAACAATGGATTTGTTATCACTTTAAGAATGGAATATGCTAAATAGATGGGAGTTTATCAGGGTCTGGTGAAAATTCTTTTGTCACAGACTATATAAAAGCCACTACGAACAATTTTACGAAATTAGAAAAATCCTACGGGGTTTTCAGATTTGATAAAAACACACTAAACTGGAACTATTTTAAAAATGAACTATATTTTTATTTTCTAAACGGCTTCTCTTGTACAACATTCATGAAATGTAAATTTGTGAGTGCACAAATGTGTTTGTTTTTAAAGTGTTCAGAACCACTACTTTTTGCAGTACAAGATACATACTGACACGATGTTCTTTTGTTGTTCACCGAGAAGCATTTATGAACAATATAAACTAGAACTGTCTCTTGAGAGCTAATTACCCCCACCTCAACATTTTATGTTTTCCCACGACCTTGATCTTTCCGATATGACCTTGGTCATGACACACACAAGGGCAATGAAGATTATTCGTGAGAAGTTTTATGACAGTCCTCCAAGGCAGCTATGTGATATATCCTGGGCGAGATTTTACACGGACGGACAGACAGACGAACAGATAGACGGACATTGTGATTCCTATATACCACATCAAAATAGTTTGCAGGGGTGTGTGTAACAACAAATTCTGGCAATGTGTCTATGTATGAAATAAAATACACATATCATGGTATATTAAAAATGGTGACATATTCTCTATCGATGACATCCTATCAGTGTGACCTTAGGCGTGTTCCAAATAACCATATATGATCGCGTGAGGGAAATATGATATTTCTATCCTTGCCGTGTGACTGCGTTCATCGAATCAATCTTTATTATGTGTAAAGTAGGTATAATAAAAAAAATCTAGAAATTACTATGCAAATTGATTTATATCCCCGCCAATAAAGTTCACAGGGTTTATAGGAACCATTCTGTCCGCCAATATCGTGTCCGCTCCATATCTTTCATGTCTAAAGACGGGTTTTAATGAAACTTTACACTATTGCCAGAGACAAGGTCTCACATACTAAATTTAGGTGCATACGTAAAGGGTCATTTCACAAGGTCAACTTTTTTAAAAGATAAAAACACTCTTTCAGCTAACAATCGCTAAATTTTAGCAGAATGTTGTTTTTAACTATTTAATTATCTGAAGATGTTTAGATGCCACTCAGTTCTTACTTACGCTTATGTCGTGACGTCATTGATTGGCTGTTCTAGCAATTGGAATTGCATATCGAACAGAACAGTTTTTTTTCACGATTTAAAAACAAAAATAAAATTTTCGAAATGTAAATATAACTCGCGTTATTCAGTTTGCTTTGCACGGCAATGGAAGTTATAGCACTATAAACACCATTTCTAGACAGTTCAATGGTTAAATAATAATTTATGGATGGCAATGTATATGTGCTACACAGGATGTCATGTTGAGCATGCATGTATATAATTATTTATGGATATCAGTGTATGTGTGCTACACTGAAAACCATGTATACAAAGTTCTGTCTCGTAAAGTATTTCCGTATAAGGCATCTGTTTACCTAGCATACCTTTTATTAAGTCAAAACAACTTATAATAGGATCGGTCTTGTCGTATATCACAAAGAAGAAGGTGAATCTGATAAAAAGTTTGTTTTTGAGCAAATTTAAAGTTATAAATATGCTCTATCTATGAAATGATAAAAAAAGGTTTTAAGCGTTGCACGAACGGTGACTGCATTTATGAAACATACGACCGGGCCATGTTCAAATCGCAATCCAAATACCAAAGCAAACCTCGAAAACTTGCAAATTAATTTTACACCTGAAATTCACACAGGAAGTGGGATCAAGTGCTATGAAAGGGTAAACTTCTTCTGCTAGATACATACGCCACGTGTGTGAAAACAAATAAATATTGGCAGGAGGAGCTTACTCTTCCGGAACAAATGAGTTGAAACTACGCATACATGTTTTACTTCTATTCCAGTGTTACCACTATCAACCAAAGACGTATTCTTCAAGAAACTTCTTGTTAAAAAAGTTTAAGTTAGGCAATCAGCAATCAAAATCAGACTACAAATACATGTATTTGAATAAACTTAAAAAAGAATAAGGGCATAGCAAAAATTATCTTGCAAAAACCTAAAAAGTGAGGGTATTGCAGAAATGTCATTACATATACTTTAAAAAGATGAGGATATTGCAGAAATATTCTTGTATAAACTTAAAAAAGATGAAGGTATTGCAGAAATGTTCGTAACATATAAAGCATGTTAAACCCATCATGGAAACTATTTCATCTCTTAAGGGCCATGTTATTTTTTACATTTTGCATCATGTTACTTCTTACATTTTGCATGTAAGTGTGATTTCTACTAATAAAAATACAATAAAAAAAAAAGAAATCAGGATAATGCATTTATTTAAGAAATAAAAAAAGCTTTAGGCAGAAATGCTTAGAAAAAACAATAAATTTTGAAATCTCAAGAGAACGGTGACATTTCTTAAGGTGCATGCAACTTCATACATTTTGCATGTAAGTGTGATTTAAGTCTGTTCCCTTTATGTTTTAAAATTGAGAATTACATTTTTTCCATTAACCAAACTTTATTCTTGATCTTAAAAGAGTTAGGATTTAAATAAAAAACATGTTATTGTAAAAGTACTCCGCATGATTATTAAGTGATGTCAAAGCGCTCCATTTTCTTTTCGAGTTTTTTTTTTGAATAAAATTAACATTTACTGCATAAGCAATTTAGGAAGTTTCTCGTAAAGTGTAAAAAAATCGATATACCTGGCATAAATTTGAATTGTTGCATTTATTTCAAAATTGATCTTAATTCTAAGCAAAATTAGCACTTTAGGCAGTCTTTCGTTTGGTTTCAAAATGGAGAGAGAGAGAGAGAGAGAGAGAGAGAGAGAGAGATAGCTGCTTATATCAACTTCCATTGTTCATTGTTTCATGATAGATCTTATTATTACATTTTTTGAAATTATTTTTTCCCCAAATTTTAAAGTCCAAATTCCAAATCGTTACGTTTGGGATAAATTAGAAAGAAGCACAATAAGTGTTTATATCAAGATTTTCAAAGTTGATCTTATTGTTAAACAAAATTAGACTTTATACGAATACAGTTTAAGAAATGAAGGGAGTTCCTTTTATAGTGTAAAACCATCAATCAATCTGGAAGGTTACATCATCATTCCTTCATTGATTGAAGGGGTGGGATATGATATTTCAGAGGGATAAACGATGTTTTCTCCACCCTAATCACATAAAACAACGATCCAATTTTTCTAATGATGTATAATACATATATTTATGGATGTCAGTGTATATGTACTACACTGAATACCATGTATACTAAGTAAACCTAAAGTATTCATAAAGTATTCCTGTATAAGGCATCTGTTTACCTAGCATACCTTTTTTGAATCAAAACAACTTAAAATAGAATCGATCTTGTCATATATCAGAAAGAAGAAGGTGAATCTGATAAAAAGTTTGTTTATAAGCAAATGTAAAGTTAATAATATGATCTATCTATGAAAAACAACTTTGAATTCGACTTCGACAGAATCCTAAATAGTAATAATAATAATAATAATAATCAATGATACAAAGAAAGGTTTTAGGCGTAGTACGAACGGTGACTGCATTTATGATACATAAGACCGGTCCGTAATCAGATCACATTCCATAAACCAAAGCAAAAATCTCAAAAACAAGTAAATAACGTTAAACACATGAATTTCCATCATGGAAGTTAGGCCGGGTGTCTCCGAAGGGAAAACACCTACTGTTTAGCTAGCTACACCAACCACATGTATGGCAGCAAATAAATATGGACAGGAGGAGCTTACTCATCCGGAACAAATGAGTTGAAACAACGCATACAGACATAGTTTTAATGTTTTACTTCAATTCCAGTGTTACCACTATCAACCAGAGACGTATTCTTCAAGAACTTTCTTGTAGAAAAAAGTTTAAAAAAAAAGTTTAAGTTAGGCTCTCAGCAATTAAAATCAGACTACCAAAGTACATGCATTTGAATAAACTTGAAAAAGATGAGTGGGTAATGTATAAATTTAAAAAAGATGAGGGTATTGCAGAATTGTTCTTGTATAAACTTAAAACTTGACATTTCTTAAGGTGAATTCAACTTCATACATTATACATGTAAGTGTGATTTAAGTCTGTTCCCTTTATGTTTTAAAATCAAGAATTACATTTTTCCATTAACCAAACTTTATTCTTGATCTTAAAAGTGTTAGAATTTAAATAAAAAACATGTTATTGTAAAAAAAAACTCCGCATGATTATTAAGTGATGCCAATGCTCCATTTTGTTTTCGAGATTTTTCTGAATAAATTTAACATTTACTGCATAAGCAATTTAGGAAGTTTCTCGTAAAGTGTAAAAAAAAATCGATATACTTGGCATAAATTTAAAATGTTGCATTTATTTCAAAGTTGATCTTAATTTTGAGCAAAATTAGCACTTTAGGCAGTCTTTCGTTTGGTGTCAAAATGGAGAGAGAGAGAGAGAGAGAGAGAAGAGAGAGAGAGAGAGAGAGAGAGAGAGAGAGATGGAGCTGCTTATATCCTTCCATTTTTTCATGGTAGATCTTATTATTACATGTTTTGAAATTATTTTTTCCCCACATTTTAAAGTCCAAATTACAAACCGTTACGTTCGGGATAAATTAGAAAGAAGCACAATAAGTGCTAATATCAAGGTTTTCAAAGTTGATCTTATTGCTAAACAAAATTAGACTTTATACGAATACAGTTTAAGCAATGTAGGGAGTTCCTAGTGTAAAATCATGGAAGGTTACATCATCATTCCTTCATTGATTGAACGGGTGGAATATGATATTTCAGAGGAATAAACGATGTTTTCTCCACCCTGATCACATGATCCAATTTTTCTAATGATGTATAATACATATATTTATGGATGGCAGTGTATATGTACTACACTAAATACCATGAATACTAAGTATATCTAAAGTATTCATAAAGTATTCCTGTATAAGGCATCTGTTTACCTAGCATACCTTTTTTGAATCAAAACAACTTAAAATAGAATCGGTCTTGTCATATATCAGAAAGAAGAAGGTGAATCTGATAAAAAGTTTGTTTTTAAGCAAATTTAAAGTTATAAATATGATCTATTTATGAAAAACAACTTTGAATTCGACTTCGACAGAATCCTAAATAATAATAATAATAATAATAATAATAATAATCGATGATACAATGAAAGGTTTTAGGCGTAGTATGAACGGTGACTGCATTTATGATACATAAGACCGGTCCGTAATCAGAACACATTCAATAAACCAAAGGAAAAATCTCAAAAACAAGTAAATAAGGTTAAACACATGAATTTCCATCATGAAAGTTAGGTCAGGTGTCTCCGAAGGGTAAACACCTACTGTTTAGCTAGCTACACCAACCACATGTATGGCAGCAAATAAATATGGACAGGAGAAGCTTACTCTTTCGGAACAAATGAGATAAAACTACGCATACAGACATAGTTTTAATGTTTTACTTCAATTCCAGTGTTACCACTATCAACCAGAGACGTATTCTTCAAGAATTTTCTTGTAGAAAAAAGTTTAAAAAAAAAGTTTAAGTTAGGCTCTCAGCAATTAAAATCAGACTACCAAAGTACATGCATTTGAATAAACTTGAAAAAGATGTGTGGGTAATGTATAAATTTAAAAAAGATGAGGGTATTGCAGAAATGTTCTTGTATAAACTTAAAAAAGATTAGGGTATTTCAGAAATGTTCGTAACATATAAAGCATGTTGAACCCATCATGGAAACTATGTCATCTTTTAAGGTGCATGTTATTTTTTACATTTTGCATCATGTTACTTCTTACATTTTGCATGTAAGTGTAATTTAGACTATTAAAAATACAATAAAATAAAAGAAATCAGGATATTGTATTTATTTAAGAAATAAAAAAGCTTTAATGCAGAAATGTTTGTAAAATACAAAACATTTTGAACCATCAAGGGAACAGTGACATTTCTTAAGGTGAATGCAACTTCATACATTATACATGTAAGTGTGATTTAAGTCTGTTCCCTAAAATTGAGAATTACATTTTTCCATTAACCAAACTTTATTCTTGATCTTAAAAGTGTTAGAATTTAAATAAAAAACATGTTATTGTTAAAGTACTCCGCAGGATAATTAAATGATGTCAAATTTCCATTTTCTTTGCGAGATTTTTCTGAATAAATAAGCGTTTACTGCTTAAGCAATTTAGGAAGTTTCTCTTAAAGAGTAAAAATCGATAGACTTGGCATAAATTTGAAAGATTGCATTTTTTAAAAAGTTGATCTTAATTTATATGCAAAATTAGCACTTTAGGAAGTCTTTCGTATAGTGTCAAAATTGAGAGAGAGAGAGAGAGAGAGAGAGAAAAAAAAAAAAAAAAAAGGAGAGAGAGAGAGAGAGAGAGAGAGAGAGATGGAGCTGCTTATATCAACTTCCATTGTTCATTGTTTCATGATAGATCTTATTATTACATTTTTTGAAATTATTTTTTCCCAAAATTTTAAAGTCCAATTTCCAAATCATTACGTTTGGGATAAATTAGAAAGAAGCACAATAAGTGCTTGTATCAAGGTTTTCAAAGTTGATCTTATTGCTAAACAAAATTAGACTTTATACGAATACATTTTAAGAAATGAAGGGAGTTCCTTTTATAGTGTAAATCATCAATCAATCTGGAAGGTTACATCATCATTCCTTCATTGATTGAAGGGGTGGGATATGATATTTCAGAGGGCTAAACGATGTTTTCTCCACCCTGATCACATGATCCAATTTTTCTAATGATGTATAATACATATATTTATGGATGTCAGTGTATATGTACTACACTGAATACCATGTATACTAAGTATATCTAAAGTATTCATAAAGTATTCCTGTATAAGGCATCTGTTTACCAAGTATACCTTTTTTGAATCAAAACAACTTAAAATAGAATCTGTCTTGTCATATATCAGAAAGCAGAAGGTGAATCGGATAAAAAGTTTGTTTTTAAGCAAATTTAAAGTTATAAATATGATCCATCTATGAAAAATAACTTTGATTTCGACAAATTTCTGAATAATAATAATAATAATAATAATAATAAGCGATGAAAGGTTTTTTTTAGCGTAGTACGAACAATGACTGCATTCTTATACAAACATACCGGTCTATATTTAAATCACAATCCACAAAACCGAAGCAAAAAACCTCGAAAACTGGCAAATTAATTTTACACATAACATCTACCTTGGGAAGTGAGATCAGGTGCTCCAGAAGGGTAAACACCTCCTGTTTAGCTAGCTAAATTCGCTATTTGTATGACAATAAATGATTCTGGACGGGGGAAGTTTACTTGTCCGGAACAGATGAGTTAAAAATACGCATACAGAAAGGATTTTACTTCTATTCCAGTGTTACCATCAACCAATACGTATTCTTCGAGAAATTACTTGTAGAAAAAAAGTTAAAAAAGTTAAGTTAGGTTTTCATGCATGCAACTCCATACATTTTGCATGTAAGTGTGATTTAAGTCTGTTCCCTTTATGCTTTAAAATTGAGAATTACATTTTTTTCCATTAGCCAAACTTTATTCTTTATCTTAAAAGTTTAAAGATTTAAATAAAAAACATGTTATTGTAAAAGTACTCCGCATGATTATTGAATGATGCCAATGCTCCATTTTCTTTTCGAGATTTTATGGAATAAAATTAACATTTACTGCATAAGCAATTCAGAAAGTTTCTCGTAAAGTGTAAAAAATCTATATACTTGGCATAAATTTGAAATGTTGCATTTATTTCAAAGTTGATCTTAATTTTGAGCAAAATTAGCACTTTAGGCAGTTTTTCGTTTGGTGTCAAAATGGAGAGAGAGAGAGAGAGAGAGAGAGAGAGAGAGAGAGAGAGAGAGAGAGAGAGAGAGAGATGGAGCTGCTTATATCAACTTCCATTGTTCATTGTTTCATGATAGATCTTATTATTACATTTTTGAAATTATTTTTTCCGAAAATTTTAAAGTCCAATTTCCAAATCATTACGTTTGGGGTAAATTAGAAAGAAGCACAATAAGTGCTTCTATCAAGGTTTTCAAAGTTGATCTTATTGCTAAACAAAATTAGACTTTATACGAATACAGTTTAAGAAATGAAGGGAGTTCCTTTTATAGTGTAAAATCATTAATCAATCTGGAAGGTTACATGATCATTCCTTCATTGATTGAAGGGGGGGGGGGGATATGATATTTCAGAGGGCTAAACAATGTTTTCTCCACCCTTATTACATGATCCAATTTTTCTAATGATGTATAATACATATATTTATGGATGGCAGTGTATATGTACTACACTGAATACCGTGTATATATACTAAGTATACCTAAAGTATTCATAAAGTATTCCTGTATAAGGCATCTGTTTACCTAGCATACCTTTTTGAATCAAAACAACTTAAAATAGAATCGGTCTTGTCATATATCAGAAAGCAGAAAGTGAATCTGATAAAAAGTTTGTTTTTAGACAAATTTAAAGTTATAAATATGATCTATCTATGAAAAACAACTTTATATTCGACTTCGACAAAATCCTAAATAGTAATAATAATAATAATAATAATAATAATCGATGATACAAAGAAAGGTTTCAGGCGTAGTACGAACGGTGACTTCATTTATGATACATAAGACCGGTCCATATTCAGAACACATTCAATAAACCAAAGCAAAAATCTGAAAAAGAAGTAAATGACGTTAAACACATGAATTTCCATCATGGAAGTTAGGCCGGGTGTCTCCGAAGGGTGAACACCTACTGTTTAGCTAGCTACACCAACCACGTGTATGTCAGCAAATAAATATGGACAGGAGGAGCTTACTCTTTCTGAACAACTGAGTTGAAACTACGCATACAGACATTGTTTTAATGTTTTACTTCTATTCCAGTGTTACCACTATTAACCAAAGACGTATTTTTGAAGATAATTCTTGTAGAAAAAAGTTAAAAAAAAGTTTAAGTTAGGTTTTCAGCAATACAAAAACAATCAAAGTACATGTATTTGAATAAACTTAAAATAGATGAGTGTGTTACAGAAAGGTTCTTGTATAAACTTAAAAAAGACGAGGGTATTGCAGAAATGTTCTTGTATAAACTTAAAAAAGATGAGGGTATTGCAGAAATATTCTTGTATAAACTTAAAAAAGATGAGGGTATTGCAGAAATGTTCGTAACATATAAAGCATGTTGAACCCATCATGGAAACTATGTCATCTCTTAAGGTGCATGTTATTTTTTACATTTTGCATCATGTTACTTCTTACATTTTGCATGTAAGTGTGATTTCTACTAGTAAAAATACAATAAAATAAAAGAAATCAGGATAATGCATTTATTTAAGAAATAAAAAAGCTTTATGCAGAAATGCTTAAAAAATACAATAAATTTTGAAATCTCAAGAGAACGGTGACATTTCTTAAGGAACATGCAACTTCATACGTTATACATGTAAGTGTGATTTAAGTCTGTTCCCTTTATGTTTTAAAATTGAGAATTACATTTTTTCCATTAACCAAACTTTATTTTTGATCTTAAAAGTGTTAGGATTTCAATAAAAAACATGTTATTGTAAAAGTACTCCACATGATTATTAAGTGATGTCAAAGCGCTCCATTTTCTTTTCGAGATTTTTCTGAATAAAATTAACATTTACTGCATAAGCAATTTAGGAAGTTTCTCATAAAGTGTAAAAAAATCGATATACTCGGCATAAATTTCAAATGTTGCATTTTTACAAAGTTGATCTTTATTCTAAGCAAGATTTGCACTTTAGGAAGTCTCTCGTAAAGTGTCAAAGTGAAGAGAGAGAGAGAGAGAGAGAGAGAGAGAGAGAGAGAGAGATGTGTGCTTATATCAAATTGCATTGTTTCATAGAAGATCTTATTATTAGCGTTTTTGAAATGTATTAATGTTTTTCATCAAATTGAAACTTGAATTCCAAATCGTTACGTTTTGAGATAAATTAGAAAGAAGCACAATATGTGCTGATATTAAGTTTTCATTGTTGATCACATTTCTTAAAAAATTATAAAAATACAGTTTAAGCAATGTAGGGAGTTCCTTTTATAGTGTAAAATCATCAATTAGCCTGTAAGATTACAGCATCAGTCCTTCATTGATTGAAGGATTGGGGTATGATATTTCAGAAAAATAAGGCATAAATAAGAAAAAATAGACAACGTTTGCTAATACCGATTGATTCATGGTAGATATTAATCAATTTTTGAAATGTGTTTTATTTCATTTTTCCAAGTTTTGATACCATAATCACCATTTAAGCTATCATATTACAATGGTTATAACATTCGATATGAATGTCATTAATCTAAAGGACAAAAAACTCTTATATCAATTTAGATCATTCAAGGTTGATTTTACGAATCAAAGTTATTATTCAATTCATTGAAATGCGTTTGTTAGATTCTAACTCAAACATACCTCACTATCTCAAAACCAAAGTAAAAAAAATGAAAACTGGCAAATTAGTTAAACCCGTGAAAATAGATCATAAAAATGAGGTCAGGTAAGCACTTCCGGTCTGGCTAGATACACTCGCCACGTGTGACGATATATAGTTGGTTGTACATCCATATAAAATATTGATGTTTTACCGAACAGTGTTTGCGTTTTCCCACGTACGCTAAACACAATCAATAAAGTTAGACATGCTATTTACAGGAAAGCTGTGACTACATCTCGTAAACCATGGCGTGATACACGCATTTTTTAAATAAGCTTATTTGTTTTTATTAAACGACGAGCAAACGTAACTTAACTTTATTGTTACAATATGTTACGACTTAGTAGTACACTGACAGCAGCATGTGTGAAAGTATGGGTAATTTAGTAATTTAAAAACAGAATGTACATGTATACAAATAATGGCATTTGTGTTATACTGCGAAATTAGTTATTTTATGTTACTTTACATTACCCAGCTACAATTGGCCCAATTCCAATCCAATATTGGCGTTCATGTACAATTCTCAAAACAGCTTTGTTAAAAACAGCCAATGTTCTGGCCTATGTATTTTGTTGTACCCGACATAATGTTCTCTTTTTATTCAAAAATACACCGATCCAACACAACGATTATGAGATTATACATTTCGTGACGTCAAATTTTTATGGTTCCATTTTGTGAGGTAGTAAATTGATCCTATAAAGTATGTATGTAATATATACTATTCCGTTGGCATTCGTAAGGGAATCTAAAAAAATAGAATAGGCCCATTTGAAATGAATCATGTGACATGGCGAAGGATGTTTCGGAAACACGAACAAGCTACAGAACAGGTATTAATGTCGAAAAATTGGCACTCAGCTCATTTTGGACCTTCTTTGGCTATATCTCATCATCAGCTGTTATCTATTTTTGACAACTTTTTAGCCACTTATTATCCTTAGCTAGGTCATTCGGCATCCACGTTTCGACTCGGTGTTAATCTTTCGACAGGTCTGTTTTGTATATTTACCAATGACACCATTCAATCATTCTCCTTATGCATTATGCTAATAATGTTCTCTTTAACCCTGTACAGTGCAATCATGTAAAAAACAATTAACACTGAGCTGAGCAAAGGAGTTGAAGCCTTGCTGTCGATTTGGCCTAACAGCTGCCAAGAGATAGATATCAGCGGCAGAAAAGCTGCGTAGACATAACTAACAATGGACCAGAGATAAGCTGCCGATTCGGCACTACTGTAGAAACCACTGTGACTGAGACAATGAAATACTCTTTATATCCATAGAAAATCAAATAAATTTGAATAAAGTTTGATATTTTTCAATTACTTGTACCTAGCCGTAACAGGAAATCTTTATGCGCATCCGCGATTGTCATAAAGTATGTCTGTAGAAAGGAAAATGTTGGCTGTGTGGGGATTTTACACATGCGAAAATGACGATGTTTACACCGGAAGTGATGTCCTTGGTGACGTTTTACGTCATATGCGCAACAGAATCCGCAATTTGCCTGGTTTTTCAACATGTTAAATCCCCATAGCACCAACGTTTTACCCTATGCAGAAATATTTTGGACTAATCGCGGATGCGCATACAGATTTCCTGTTACGACTAGGTACAAGTAATTGAAAAATATCGATCTTTAGCCACTTATTATTCTTAGCTAGGTCATTCGGCATCCAAGTTTCGACTCGGTGTTAATCTTTCGACAGGTCTGTTTTGTATATTTACCAATGACACCATTCAATCATTCTCCTTATGCATTATGCTAATAATGTTCTCTTTAACCCTGTACAGTGCAACCATGTAAAAAACAATTAACACTGAGCTGAGCAAAGGAGTTGAAGCCTTGCTGTCGATTTGGCCTAACAGCTGCCAAGAGATAGATATCAGCGGCAGAAAAGCTGCGTAGACATAACTAACAATGGACCAGAGATAAGCTGCCGATTCGGCACTACTGTAGAAACCACTGTGACTGAGACAGTGAAATACTCTTTATATCCATAGAAAATCAAATAAATTTGAATAAAGTTTGATATTTTTCAATTACTTGTACCTAGCCGTAACAGGAAATCTTTATGCGCATCCGCGATTGTCATAAAGTATGTCTGTAGAAAGGAAAATTTGCTGTATGGGGATTTTCACATGCGAAAATGACGATGTTTACACCGGAAGTGATGTCCTTGGTGACGTTTTACGTCATATGCGCAACAGAATCCGCAATTTGCCTGGTTTTTCAACATGTTAAATCCCCATAGCACCAACGTTTTACCCTATGCAGAAATATTTTGGACTAATCGCGGATGCGCATACAGATTTCCTGTTACGACTAGGTACAAGTAATTGAAAAATATCGATCTTTATTCAAATTTATTTGATTTTCTATGGATATGAAGGGTATTTCACTGTCACAAACAGAGTGCATCCTACAGTAATTCGCTAGTTTGTGCCAGTATACTTTTGACAGGGCTATACATGTACATGTATATTGATATTACCCTACCTCTGACTATGAAATCTATGAAAGTGATTGGCTAAATCGAATCACATGACCAACCCAGTATCATTCCGTACATAAGCGCACGTGCAAAAATACTGGGTCAGTGAGGCTCATACCGGGTGGGTTAGAGTTACGTCCCCTGTCTCTAACGTAAACGTCAACAAAAATGGCGACAGTAAAAAAGGTTTGCAGATCTTCTGCTGAAGATAGTGATTTAAAACTCATGAGTGGTACCATTTTGAGACATTGAAAGCAGACGAAAAACTGCTAGACTTCGTTAGAATGCTTAACTTTAGTATCCGTTTTATTTTTGCTGTAGTATTTTATTGCAGTCAGATAACTATTTTGTACTCATTTCACTGCACCGACGTCGGCAACTTTTTTAAAAAACTTTTTTAAAATAGCGCCGGGTCATCGGTAGGGTAAAAAAGTTACATGGTTTGTAAGTGTCCAGTACGGAATGATACAGGGTCAGTAGGAAACATACCGGGTGAGGCGTAACTTATAATGTATATTGATAATACTCGGCGTCGGCGTAACTAATAACTGATTTTGTTTTGGTCATCATCGTTTAATTACTGTGGTCAGTCTTAATTAACAAGCTAATGCCTCTATTTAAATAGATGTACAGATTACTGTAAACAACTTAATAATGACAACTTTTAATGAATATTGGTTTCATTAAATCGCCTTGTTGATAACGCTAAATTTAATAATAGCCATTCATTCCTTTCATATAGCGTGTCATAAATCATTAACAATTGATGTTAATGTTAGAATATTACAAGGCCATTGTTTGATATTGGTTCATATGTTCTTGTCCAAGGCTAGATGGTAAACACTTAAGGTTTCATTTATGGGTGTATTGTGACCAAAACCTCAATGCTGCAGTGATTTAATGGTTTTCAATAACTACAGTACTAGCAGATTTTTAGCACCGCAACTAGTAATTCGTTATATAAAAATACAAGGCCATTATTTGATATTTGTTCATATTTTCTTGTTCAAAGCTAAATGGTAAACACTTAAGATTTTGTTTATGGGTGTATTGTGACCGAAACCGCAATGCTTCAGTGATTGAATGGTTTGCAGTAACGAGAGCATTTGTCGATTTCTAGCACCGCAACTAGTAATATAATATTTACAAATACAAGAATTTAGTATTAGTTCATACGTTCTTGTCCAAAGCTAAATGGTAAACACTTAACTTTTCTTGAATAGAAATCTCAATGCTGCAGAGAGGGAATAGTCGTTGGTAACGAGAGCATTTGTCGATTTCTAGCACCGCAACTAAACCATATTTATTATTACCAA
Organism: Anadara kagoshimensis; assembly: GCA_021292105.1. Lineage (NCBI taxonomy): Eukaryota > Metazoa > Mollusca > Bivalvia > Arcoida > Arcidae > Anadara > Anadara kagoshimensis. The sequence continues at coordinate 15,755,419 of CM037870.1, read as the reverse complement.
ACTCTGTTTTCGAGAGATTGCGGCCACATTTTACAAAAAAACTACAATTTTTTCTAATGACTTCAATTTATTAGAGAGTGAACTTATGTACAATGTTATCAAAATCTTATATCAAAAAGTCTGCACACTTCAAATTTTCAATTTCACTTCAATCTGAAAATTTTATATGTCTAACAACTCCACCTATTTATCTTTAGTATGTAAAAACACATCTTAATTAAATAAAATTACTAAATTACTTAATTAAAATTAATTTAATTCTGTTCTCAACCTATCAATACACCTCTGATTTCAGTGATAAATCTCAGTGGGAAAACGAGCACGTAGGGTGTCTTGCACGGTGGGGTGGGGGTGAGGCGGGGATTAGGGAGGGGGTACATGGGGGTGCAAGATAAAGGTATCTGTCTTCACTCTTTTTGTGGAAATTTTATTTAGAGTGCAAGAATGCATTGTTTATCTTAGAGTATATGTCACAAACGGATTCCCTTTATATCCAAACCGAGAGTCAATATACCAAAACAAAATAAATAAAACACTTCATTTGATGAAAAGTGGCAAAGTTATTTGTTTAGTTTGAAATTATAGTCTTCGATGGAAATAAATAAAGCATTGGTCTTAGTTAGGAATAACATTTGCCTATTAGAAATAGTTATGCAAATCAGCAGGAAACAAGCAATTAGAAACCGAATTTTATAGAACTAAACTACAGGCCTGTTGAAAGTTTAAACACTGGGCCAACGAATTATTTCCGAATCGACAGCTTATCTTGGCTCCAGTTGGCTATTGTTTCAAAATCATTTCTTAAGATTTTCCTTAATTTTAATCTTACAAATTAAAAGTCTTTATAATTTTGTTTTTTGTTATGATTCTAGGTACTGTCATTTTAAAAATCATATTAAGCTTATGCATCTGTATTAGTTTTGACAAAGTTAATTATAAGTAGTTCAAAAAAGAGCTTGCCAAAATTAGCTAAATCTGAGTTAAGGTAAATCTTAGTTGAGCAATGATTGTGAAACAGGGGTCAGTCACTTATATCTTAGCAGCTCGAAAGTAATTTAGTCAATAGCAATCCATATCTCAGCGACTCGACCGCGGAGCTTAGACTCTTTTTCGTTAGCTCAGTGTTAAACTTTCCACAGGTCTGTATTGAAGACAGCTAATATACAGCTAACGAGAAACAGACACTTGGTAATAACTAATCATAGCAATACTAAGCAATAAAAATCAGTCAAATATAATCAATATCAAAAATAAATATTGAATAAGGCAGAATTTGTCAGACCTCCTTTATACATTGCACAGTTAAGCATACGGGTATACAGAGATTAGAAATTTTGTGCACACATAACCGTGATAAAGCATATATAACATAAATCTATACAGCACAGAGACATGAAATTTGAGGAAACATATTTCACAAACTTATACTGTACAGAGACGACATTACAGTTTCTATATAAATTCAGCGTAACGAAGCGTTGTAACATCTCTTTATGGAGTCCGGACTTCATTAGGAGTCGACAATTTCGACGCCTAATGAAGTCCAAAGAAGGGGTATTTCACATAACTGTACAATCCAGAGAAACACATTTTGTGCACGTTTAAGCATGGTAATGCGCATTTCATATATAAACATTCTGTATACACATGCGCGTGATTTAGCCTATTTCATCAATGCACTGTGCATATGCGCGCAGACAGATATTTTTGTGATTTAACGTATTTATAAAGCTACATAGCACTAGTATTTGTACACGCATAAGCATGAGTTAGCGTATTTTACAAATCTACATTTGTACACGCATAATCATGAATTAGCGTATTTTACAACAAGTGCGGATACACCAATAATAAAAAATAAGTCAAATAACACTGCTTAGTTCAACCTTATATAATAGTAATACATCAATATAATGTAATATAAAACGTAGCGACTTATGCTGATCAGAAAAATATAAATAGAGCTGATTATGAGGATGGTTGAAGAAACCGGAGAGCCCAAAAGAGAATCACCTAACTTCGGTAAGCGAACTGACAACCATTCTTACGGGTGGGATTCGAACCTAAGCAACTAGAGACATTGTGGTCAAAAAGCGAGATCATCCGACCACTCGTCAAGCAAAAATGAACATACAGAACAAACAATTTTACAACAAAATTGAAGAGCAGTATAAACTCGTATTGGAACTACTGATATAAATTCCAAAATAAAGATGAATATGGAAAGTATAGAAATCCTTGCATAACAAGTGATAAAATAAGTATTTAAAACATATTTTCAACAAGGCAAGTTACCTCGTAAATGTATATGCAGACATTTATCAACCTATGCCCTTCGCAGTATGCAATATCTTACTCTACCTATCACAAAATGCTAAATTCGAAACGTTGAGGAAAACGGATTGCTCGTAGAAAATGATCAGCATTCGGCAAGCAAACTAACAAATGTTCTAATTTGTTCCATATTTGACTCGATGATGATGAAAGATGCTGATATTCGTGGGTTTTAGACCCCAGCTGAAAAGTAAAGATGTAACCGGAACTAAATCACAACGATATAGATACAACTGGGACTACTGAATACATACATATTATATACACAGTGTGTAGGTACAACCCTCAGTATCAGGTCGAGTCCTTTTTTCGTAGCCGTATCACTACGAGTCGCGCTTGCGTGACGAGTAGTGATACAGCTACGAAAAAAGGACGAGACCTGATACGAAGGGTTGTACCTACACACTGTGTATATAATATTTTTATCTAACATTTCCAATTAGGTTATTTAAAATAATAAAAAAAAACAATACTTAGTGTGAAAAAAATACATTTTACCACAGAAAACCACTGAACTATGTTATGACATTTGTTCTACATTCTCCCGAATGACGTCACAATGATAACGTGCACGTGCACTTTACCGCCAATGTTGTATCACCACAGTGTGGTGATACAAGATTCTGTATCTAGGTGTTTGATAAAACTTGTATTTCGTAGAAAAACTAGTCTAATGTTAGATAAAAGCCCTTATATAATAAAAATAATAAAGTAAGCATTTAAAAAGCAACTGTTGATTAAATATTATTGATAAAATAAGTTACCTCGTTGTTTACTTTCATAAATTTTCATAAATGCACATAAACGCATCTATTAATCTGTATCTATCACAAAACGCTAATTTGAAAAATCGAGGAAAACGGATTGCTCGTAGAAAACAGTTGACATTCGGTAAGCAAACTAACAACTTTTCTAATTTGTTTCATATTGGATCATGATTCGATGATGATGAGAGGTGCTGGGATTCGTATGTGGTTTTAGACCCAAGCGAAAAGGAAAAAATGTACCGGAACGAAATCACAGCGAAATAGATACAAAGTACATATTTATATTGGGTCTACCGAATACAAGCTTAAGTCCTTATATAATAAAAATAATAAAGTAAGCATTTAAAACCCAACTGTTGATTAAACATTATTGATAAAAGATGTTACCTCATTGTTTACTTTTATAAATTTTCATAAATGCACAAAACACATCTATCACAAAATGCTAATTTGAAAAATGGAGGAAAACGGATTGCCCGCAGAAAATGATCAGCATTCGGCAAGCAAACTAACAAATTTTCTAATTTGTTCCATATTTAACTCGATGGTGATGAAAAGTGTTGAGTTTCGTATGCATGGGGTTTAGAGCCCAGCGAAAAGAAACAAATGTACCCAGAACAAAATCACAACGAAATAGAAGCAATATAATAAACATAATAAAGTAAGGATTTAAAAAAACAACTGTTGATTGAACATTATTGATAATAAAAGAAGTCGTCTCATTGTTTTTTATAAATTTTCATAAATGCACAAAAAACGCATCGATCAATCTGTATCTATCACAAAAATGCTTAATCTTACCTTAAATGTTAAAATTCCTGAAAATCATCATGTATTGATTCTAAAGCTGTTACGATGATTTTAATGATACATAGATATGTTACTATGTAGATATATAGTTATAGTTGACAGTCACGAGATGTGCGAGTTTAATATACTACGCTGACGTCGTAGTCATCATGATTTGCTTTTGAAAAAATGTAACATACAATTTGTCACAATATCTAAAAGTTTACAAACAGAATATCGGCTTCATTGACGTCAGGAGTTATATAAGACTTCCATTAAATTTATTTCTGTAGCGACCGTACAGGTCTGTAGAAAATTTAACATTGTACCAACAAAAAAACCAAAGCTCGGCTATCACGTGACAAGGTAAAGCTAGATAGTGTCCGTAAATGCAGCAGCTCAGAGATAAAAGACAGGTGCCGAAATATCGCTGGCGATGAGCGGAAATGAGCTGTCATTTCGGCACTCGTTAGTTAGCTAAGTGTTAAACTTTCGACAGGTCTGTACTGTTGTATACACTCTAATCTAAATTTAGATATTGGAAATGCCTTGTTTACATGTTTTAAATGAAATGTTCAATTTCACAACAATAAGAGAAATTTCCCTGAATTATATGACGCTCATTGACTGTTATAAGGATTAATCACTTTATATAGTATATAAAATATCAATTGATTCTTTTATATTTGTATCAGTAAATTCCATTAAACAAATTACAGTACAGACCTATCGAAAGTTTAATACTACGCTAACAAAAAATTGCCAAACCGTCGGCTCATTTCGTCCCCTCGCTAGCTGTAATTCGGCAATGCTTTATAGCTCTCAGCTGTTTTTTTGGCCCCTATGGATTCATAGTTTAGACACTGGACAGTCGAACTTTCACACCTTTTCGTTAGCTCAGTGTTTAATTTTCGACGGGCCTGTATCTACTCGTGATGAAGCATGTCTCTATTACCAGAATCGTTCAGTTAGCATTATATAACGACTAATGGTTGTTTTGATTCACATTCAGATGTAAAGACACATTTGGGGGCATGTTGTTCCAAATTGCATAAACCAATTGATACGTTTGCACTTAATAATCTAGTGAAAACAAATCGTACGTGCATAACATTGCAAGTAGAAAAACAAGGTATCATATGTCTTAATTTTCACACGCCTCCTTGCATAATAGGTAAAGGGATGGTTTAGCTGACAAAAAACGTGCATGGGATGTTTATTCATTGTTTGTTAAAATAAAACTTATTTTTAATTTTTTTGATGACATACTTGTAAATTAAGTGAGATGATTGGGGTTCTACAATATTACCATATAATCAAACACAAACAAACTAATCCATGTCTGACTCACAATCCCAAAGTAAAGTAAAAACGTTGGAACTGACAAGTTAGAACCTTGATCTTTCACCAGAGAAGTTAGGCCTGGTGCTCTGGAAGGGTATGCACGTCCTGTTTAGCTAGCTACACCCGCCATGTGCGTAATAAAAATTGTGTAAAAGGAACATGGAACTATGAGACGTCAAATATATCCGGGGCAATATTGGACACAGACACATCAAACTTATCAACAATACTGTGATGACGGCCCTTAACTTACATACACCGGTCATTTAATCCAATGCCCTTATAAAGGTTGATGTGTTTTACTATTATTGTATTGTCTTGTTTGGTTGTTTTCTGGTTTTGTGTGTTTGTGGTACGTCGACTGCCTCTAACTTTATGTTTAAGTGAGTGTTCTTTTCATAATCGAAGTTTATTTACAATTGCAATATCTTCCTCTATAACGTATAAAGTATTTGGCATCGACTATACTTTGCAACATTGCTCCACGCGCTGATGTGAAAACGTCAGATGTCAAAAGATATTGTTGACTGACAGGAGACGACCAATTTTTATCAAAAGGTGCACCAAAATTGTATCCAAATTAACATGGGGAATGTGAGACGGAGATTAGTTTCTATACATATTGTAAAAAAAAATAAGGAAATTTTCCAATGTCTTTATGAACTTACAAAGAATAATGGGCTCTCAAATTTTTCCATAAAAGGCTTGTCTTTTTTGCAATTTGAGACAGCCCATTATACTTTGCAAGTTCATAAAGACATTAGAAAAATTACCTTATTTCTTAGAAAAAGTTATTAACCTTTGTCCTTTGATGTGTCTACAGGTAAATATACGCAGCTGTAGAATTTAGACTTTTGCTACATTCAATATAAAGCAGTCAAAAGCTTAACACAATGCCCCAATCTGCAGCTGATCTCGATCTTAAGGTACTAGTAGTTATATCGCAACAGCGTTTAGAATGCTGTTAACTAAAAGTATCTTGGCAACTCGGCTGTCGAGATTCGATTATTTTCACTAGCTCAGTGTTAAACTATTGTAATTTAGGGTCAATCCTGTCAGTTATGTAATAGTATTAATTAATTTTTTCCTATACAATTTATCGCCGTATGAATCCATTTTACATTTAGTAACATTTAAGAATTTCCAGTAGATTGCCTTCAAGTTGTATAAAACAAAATTTATATGGTCGATGAACTTTTACTTTGCGTGCAATCAGATACTATTATATAAAATAAATGTAACTAGTTAAAAAGAGTTAGTTAGAATTAGATTAAACTTCTTTTTTAAAATTTGATTTAAAGTGATGTTCATTACAGATAATTAAATAGATGTTTTTACCAAAATTAAACCTGATGCGTGCACCGGCGTGATAAAACACAAATGTATTTTAAGCGAATGGGTTGAGTAATGGTGTTTAACGTCCCAGTCAAGAATATTTCACTTATATCGAGACGTCGCCAGCTATAGGCGAAGACGCAGAAATTTTGCCTGTGCGTTGCGCTGATGGCATTATGAAGTAGGGTTCTTTATCGTGCCAACTCACCGTGTCACGGGACCTCGTTTATTTTAAGTTCCCGTCCGAAAGAACTGTGACTTTCATTTCGTAATGCCGAGTGCTAGGCAAAAGAAGAACAGTCACTACCCACTTTCAAGTTTTGGGTCAGACCCGGCCGGGGATTGAACCCACGACCTCCCACGAAGCGAGCACTCTACCAACTGAGCTACCGCAGTGGTTTTGTTAACTAAAGGTATCTTGGCAACTCGGCTGCCGTAATAGTAATAATAATTTTTTTCCTATACAATTTATCGCCGTATGAATCCATTTTAGTATTTTCAATTCGTAACATTTAGTAACATTTAAGAATTCCAATAGATTGCCTTCAAGTTGTATAAAATAAGTTTTATATGGTCGATGAACTTTTACTTTGCGTGCAATCAGATACTATTTTATAAAATAAATGTAACCTTAAAAAGAATTAAATAGAATTAGATTAGATTTTTAAAAAAAATTGATTTAAAGTGATGTTCATTACAGATAATTAAATAGATGTTTTTACCAAAATAAAACCTAATGCGTGCACCGGCGTTATAAAACACAAATGTATTTTAAGCGAATGAGTTGAGTAATGGTGTTTAGCGTCCCAGTCAAAAATATTTCACTTATATCGAGACGTTGCCAGCTATAGGTGAAGGTGCAGAAATTTTGCCTGTGCGTTGCGCTGATGGCATTATACAACAGGGTTCTTAAGGCGTGCCAACCCACCGTGTCACGGGACCTCGTTTATTTTAAGTTCCCATCCGAAAGAACCGCGACTTGCATTTCGTAATGCCGAGTGCTTGGCGATAGAACAGTCACTACGCACTTTCAAGTCTTGAGTAAGACCCGGCCGGGGGTCGAACACACGACCTCCCACTTACGGAGCGAGCACTCTACGAACTGAGCTACCGCAGTGGTTTTAAGCGAATGCTATGTTTGACTATCGAAATATAGATATCAGTTGCCGTGCCAATACGCTGTGGGGATATAACTAACGAGGGTTAGTTGGTGAAATGTTGCTTAACGTCGCATCAGCAAATTTTCAGCTATTCGCGACGAAAACTATTTATAATCTCTATGGATTAATCTATAAACAATGCCGTGTATGCATGTGTGGGAGTGTGTTGTATGGTCTGCCTTGTACCAATGCGCACTGAAGGCGACTTTAAGGTGCTAGTTCACCCAGTCAGTTCGACGCAGATAAGCATACTACCCCGTCAGTCACATTATACTGACATCGGGTGAACCAGCAAAGGCAAACGGCAATGAAAATTCACTTCCCCGCATGTGATAGCTAACGAGGGACTGAACTGGCTTTATTTTAAGCATTATGTTTTGAGTGTTTGTTTTCAATAGAATTCCTTCAGGTTAAATAAAGTATTATTCCTGGAGTTTTATAAGGTCATTCAACTTTACTTTACTTTGAGATAATAGTTACAATGGAGTTAAATTCAATTAAAGTTTTTTTAATTGTTTTAAAGAGATGTTCATTACAGAGAATAAAGTACCGGTAGATCTGATGCATGCACCGGCGTGATAATACACACACGGGTTCTACGTCCGTTTTATTTGGAACATTTATTCATTTCCGGTATATAGGCATTGACCTGTCCGTTTGACCTTTCATTGGGAAAAGGCCCAACCAATAAATGGGTAGAAGTAAGATTCGCAGTTAATCGTATGTATACAGAATTCGCAAAATAAAAAATAAAACCTACGCGACCCCTATACATAAATGTACCCGTCCATAATAAATATTTAAATTAATGGTCGAGCGGACAGGTCAAAGTTGTGTACCAACGTACAGACATGCATGTCGAATGTTTATCACTTGGCCAGCGAAAAAGAGTCGAAGGTCTGCTGTCGAGTGGCCAAGATATAAAAACCTTATGGCCGTAAACACCGTGTACAACCTTTCCAAGATAGAATCGCTGAAACGCCCGTGTGACTCGCATATAATGTATGATAGAATCGCACATCCTCGCTTCAAACACAAACACGAGGTAAGTTGTTGTTACTTTGTACTCTGTTTCATACTTTGATTATAAGCTTTCGAGAGATAGATAACCAGAGTTCGGGTCTATTTTAAACAGCATTTCATCCTTAATGACCTTTTTGAGTGTTTTCGTGACATTTAAGAATTTCAATAAATTTCCTTCCAGTTTTATAAAATTAAATTCCCGTAGTTTTATATGGTCATTGAACTTAACTTTGCGTGCATCAAGATGGTGTTATATAAGGCAAATGTAACTACACGGGAGTCAAGTAGAACTAATTAAATTTAATTAAAGTTTTTAAGAAATTTTCAAGAGATGTTCCTTACAGAGAATTAAGTAGTAAGATGTTTGTACTCATTAGTCATGTAGCGTGATAGCACACAATCATGCCTGTGAATGTTCAAATCGCAATTCTAAAAAACAAGGCAAAACTTTGAAAACTAGCAAATTAAGTCAAAACACGTGAACTTCCACTAGAGAAGTGAGGATGGATACACTTATAGCTTAGAACCTGCTTTGATGGGAACATTTTCAATCGCTCATTTCGAGTAAAGTTTGTATTTTAATGTATTTTTTATTTGTTCGTACGCATTTGGCTAGTTTATTCGTGGTATTTCTCAATTCTATTTACATTGGTCTGTACATATTGCATATTAATATAGATTTACATGCAAGTGAAAGGGAAATGTAATTGTCAAACAACATCTGAAACCTCCTTTAGCCTTGGATGATGTCCTTAAAATACATTTTGTATCATCTATCCTGAGCTGACATGTATAAACATGTATATATTACGATTCGGTATATATACAAACTTTATTTGGTCAATAGTGGATAAAATATAGAAAAAAGCTAAATACCGTTGAGAAATTAATTTTTATCAAGAAGATCACGCATCGCCTACAAAACTTTCAAAGGTTTTCCTATTTGAACTAAATTATAATCCGTTTTTTATTTTTTCAAACCTGTTGGCGTCTTGGTTGATATCTTTAAGAAAAATGACTATCAATATAACATTTTTTTGTTGACTTACATAACAATATTTTGTATTTAAGTTTTTTTTTGAGAAAAAGTGAATATAAATGATTATGTAGCAGAAAGCTAAATACCGTTGAGAATTTCATTTTAATCAAGAAGAGCACATCTCGCCTATAAAACGTTCAAAGGTTTTTCCTGTTTGGACTAAATTATAATCCGTTTTTTATTTTTTCAAATATTGTATCTGAAAACCTATTTTCGTCTTCAGTTTTGGATGATATCGTCGTTAAAAATAATGATTATTCCACATCATATTTTTTGCTGACTTGCATAACAATATTTTGTATATAAGCTTTATTTTGTCAAAAAGTGAATATAAATGTATATGGAACAGAAAGCTAAATGCCGTTAAGAATTTCATTTTTATCAAGAAGATCACACATCGCCCACAAGACGTTTTAGAGGCTTTACCGATTTGGACTTTTCATTTTTTCAAATATTGTATCTGAAAAACCTATTTTCGTCTTCAGTTTGGATGATATCGTCGTTAAAAATAATGACACTTTTGTATCGCCTATCGTCTGCTGACTTATTACCGGTTTTATTCAGTTTCCTGTCGTAAAATTGATATATGGCAGTTTTACCATATTATCAGCATTTATCAATAGAACATATTGCATTACTCAAATAAACTTATCCACCATGCTTGGTAATTTGAAGCCGTTATATATAATTATAGGGTTTCTTAGAGATAACAAGATCCTGTTTTATTTTTCTTGTACTGTCCTTCGAGAGTTATCGTGACATTTTTGTAATTTGGTTGACCTTGTTCTTATTTTATTCTATGACAATTGTAAGAACAAAAAGGTAAAATCAACGGAAAAAGGGCCTTTGTGGCTAAATGGTCTAAAGCGCTGTTCCACCGTTCTTGGCGTTTATCTGTTTTATTTTTTTTTTGTACTGCCCTCCAGAGCTACTGTTTTACCGACCTTGTCCTTGTTTAAGTCTATGGCGATGATTGGTGCAAAAATGTCAAATCATCAAACAAGGGACCACGGTGGCCGAATGGCCTAAAGCGCTGTTCTACTGTTTTTGGTAATTTGAAGCCGTTAAAAGGATTTATTCCTAAGTTATTTTTGTTGTACTGTCCTTTAAGAGTTACCGTGTCATTTTTGTAACTTGATCGACCTTTTTCTTGTTTTAGCTCATGCTCATAAGTGTAAAAATGTCAAATCATCAAAAAGGGCCTTGGTGGCCGAGATGTCTAAAGCACTGTTCTAATCGTTTGCAATTTGAAGCCGCTATAGGGTTTCTTTGAAATAATAAAAAATCTGATTTTATTTTTCTTAAACTTTCCTTCGAGAGTTACCGTCACATGTTTGCAACTTGATCGACCTTATTCTTGTTTTAGTCTATGGCGATGATTGGTACAAAAAGTCACTCTAAAAAGACCTCTCTGGCAGAATGGTCAAAAGTGCTGTTCCACTGTTTTGGTTGATTTGAAATCGTTAAATGGACTCCTAGAGGTGACAAAAATCTTGATATTTATTTATCTTGTACTGTCCTTCGAGAGTAACTGTGACATTTTTGTTACTTGACCTCTTTATTCTTGTTTTTGCCTATGGCGAGGATTGGATGTCAAATCATTAAAAAATGGGCCACAGTGGACTAAAGCGCTGTTTTACTATTCTTGATCATTTGAAAGCGTTAAAGGGTTTCTTTGAGAGAAAAAAAAATTCTGATTTTTTTTCTTGTACTGTCCTTCGAGAGTTACTGTGACACTTTTGTAACTTGACCGGCCTTGTTTTTGTTTTAGCTCACGTTCATAAAAAGTGCAAAAATGTCAAATCATCAAAAAAGGCCTCGGTGGCAGAGTGGTCAAAAGCGCTGTTCCACCATTTTTGGTAATTTTTTACTGTTAAAGGGTTTCTTAGGGAAAATAAAAAATTCTGATTTTTTTCTTGAACTGTCCTTCGAGAGTTACTGTGACACTTTTGTAACTTGACCGGCCTTGTTCTTGTTTTAGCTCCTTTTGTAAGTAAGTGCAAAAATGTCAAATCACCAAGAAGGGGCCTCGGTGGCAGAGATGTCTAAAGCACTGTTCGTACATTGGTAATACGGTTTCTAAGAGGTAATAAAGATCCTGATATGTTTTTTTTAACTGTCTGTCGAGAGTTGCTGTGTAACATTTTTGTAAATTGACACACATTGTTCTTGTTTAAATCTATGGTGACAGTTAGTGCAAATATGTCAATCTATATAAAAAGAGGCCTCCCTGGCCGAATAATCAAAAGCGCTGTTCCACTGTTTTTAGTAGTTTGAAGCTGTTGCAATTTCTCCTTTCTCAGGGAAAATAAATATCTTGATTTAATTACTTTTTACTGTCCCTCGAGACTTAACATGACATTTTTGTAACCTGGCCGACCTTGTTCTTTTTTTTGCCTATGACGATTTTATGGGCAAAAATGTCAATCAATAATTTTGACAAAAACACCCGTTCTATGTTGATATTCATCAACCTTTTAAATAGCGATGTACCATTATGACGGACGAAGCTATTGAAAGTTTAACATTAAGCGTTTTAATAAAAGACAAAGCCTGGCTCCCAGTATCCGAAATTTCTGTATATTTAATAACCGAAAAGCTGTCACATGAAGATAACAACTGTCGAAAATATGTTTAGATAAAGTTAACGAGGGTCTGGAATGAGCTGCTGATTAAGCACTTAGGGCTAAACTTGTGACAGTTCTGTACTGTATCGGAGACGGTAACCCGTGATCTGGATCTGGTACAGGGTTTGATTCAAAGACAGGTACTTATTGTTTTTACAATGTTAATACGTTTTTCATACGTATTTTGCTAGTTGATTCGTACTATATACAGCAAACTTTATTGTCTTCATTTTATTAATCATTAATTATTGGCGTTTTTAGGAGAGAAAACAACATAAAAGTAACATCCGTTGGGACCTCAATATATATTGTATGAAATCGTGGATAAAATGCTGATTCAACATATATAGGGTTAAACTTTCGACAGTTCTGTACTGTACACAAGAGACGCTGACTCCTGATCTGGCACATGGTTTAATGCAAAAGCAGCTTAACACTGACTTAATTATGACTTACTAATTTGTAGATATAAATATCATGTATATTCACGAATAAAGTAGGTTAAAAAACGTAAAATTCTGATTCATTTTGATTATCTATAAATGTATATATGTTTATGTCAATGAAATCGGAAAACTTACATATGCTTAACTATACCGAGTGTATTCGATCCAAGGTGAAGAAACCAGGTCTTGTACCATGAAAAAAGGGGGACAAGAAGAAAAAACTTCATTTTGATAAATTATTCAGAATCAGATCAGACAAATCAAAACTAACCAGAAAGACTAAAATGTAAGTTATTAGATCAGAAAGCCGATTATTGGCATATGTTTGAAGACAGGAAGACATGGACATTTTATCAATCAATAATTCTTAATCTTCATTTCGCAATTTCGCAAGAATACACGCATTCAATTATGCTAAGTTTCATAACACATATATCAAATCGGAATATTTATTACAAATTACAGAAAATTACCTTTCCCTTCTCAAAACCGAATCAATTTATTTGGTACAGAAAATGAACTATGTTTATGTACGTATACAGTATAGACCTGTCGAAAGTTTAACGCTGAGCTAACGAAAATGAGTCAAAACTTGACTGTCGTGTTACCATGGCATGGATAGCTAGTAGCTAAAAGGTACCGAGAGATAGATAGTTGCTGCTGAAAAGTTGTAAATTAAAAGGTAGTGAAGGACCGAGATGAGTTTCAAAATCGAGACATGCGTTTTCTTAGTGGTACATTTCGACATTTCTGGATAGAAACAAACCCATGATCTGGGGCCACTTGAAAAATGGAGATATAAGGTCTGGTATCAGACATAATGAATTTATTGCTAATTAGAATAAGAATATATTGTAATTATAGTCACACAAATCAAAACTACAACCAAACCTGTATTAAAAGCCACCTCTATATAGGGACTATCTGCGTATAAAGACCAGTAAAATGGCTCTTTATTCATATTTTTAGTCCACCTGCGTATAAAGGCCAATTTTACTGGTTTCATTGCTTGGCCTTTTTAGACAGGTTTGACTGTAGCCAAAAAAAAAAAAAAAAAAAAAAAAAAAAAAAAAAAAATCCGAAATATAAGTCATCGGTTATTAAATCAGAAAGCCGATTATTGGCATATGCCTGAAGTCAGGAAGACATGGTCATTTTATCAATCAATATTGTTAATCTCCATTTCGCAATTTCGCAAGAATACACGCATTCAATTATGCTTAGTTTCATAACACCTATACCAAACCAGAATATTTATTACGAATTACAAAGAAATTACCCTTCCCTTCCCAAAACTGACACAATTTATTTTGTTCAGAAAATGGACCATGTTCGTATACATTACAGTCATGTTAAAAGTTTAACACGGGGCTAACAAAAGAGGACCAAAGCTAGGCTGCTGAAAGGCGAAGATATGGGTAGTTAGTACCCGAATGGTGCCGAGAGATAGATAAAAGCTCCCGAAAATCTGTCGATATTTAGCTAACCATGGCTGACGAGAGATCGAGATAAACAGCCGATTCGGCACTTATCCGTTAGCGTAGACAACTTTTTGACAAGCTTGTAGCTTATGTTCTGTTTCCATTTTTAGATAAGAAGTCAGCATATATATTATCTTATTAAAAACCCAATAACCAATTTCTAGGATAATGAAGTATTCCAAAAATCGTCTGCTAGTAATTTGTTTTCCATACTTTGCAGATGATTCACATAAAGGTATTATATGAACTTTACAAAATAACGCCTGAGGATAACCTTATTAGACTTAGTTTGATGATTCAAATGTAAATTTCCATAATGCTCTCAAAATCTGTTATGGGCTTTTGGAACTTCCTGTAATTTTTCATAGAAACTTGTCGCGAAATTAAACCTATGCTTGGTGATTTAAATGTTAATTTACATAATGTCCTCAAAATTTGCCATGGGCTTTTAGATCTATATGTACTTTGGAAATAATCCATTTAGGCCCAACTTGCTGATTCAAATGTAAATTTCCATAATGTCTTCCAAATTTGTAATGAACTTTTAGACCTACGTTTATTCTGGAAAAAATCCGTTTAAGTCCTACCAGCTTGATTCAAATGTTAATTTCCATAATGTCTTCAAAATTTAATCTCTCGTGAAAATCTAAATCCATGTGTATTTTACAACAAACCTCTTAGAGTATGAAGTACATGTAATCCAAAAATCTTCTGCTAGTAATTTGTGTTCCATATTTTGCAGATGATTCTCATAAAAGTATTATGTGTACTTTTTAAAATAACGCCTGGAGTTTATCAGATGAGTCTTAGCTTGCTGATCCAAATGTAAATTTCCATAATGTCTTCCAAATTCGTCATGGACCTCTAGAACTTTGTGCACTTCTAATTAGACGCTATCCGCGAAATTAAGTCTATGCGTGCTGATTTAATTGTAAACTTCCATAATGTCTTCCAAATTTATAATGAACTTTAGGAACTACGTGTACTTTTGTCTGGAAACTTGCAGCGAAATTAGGTCCAGCTTGATTATCCATAATGTCTTGAAATTTTGTCATAGTCTTCTAGAACTTTGTGTACTTTGAAATAACGCCGTTTAGGCCCCGCTTGATGATTGAAATATGAATTTTCATAATGTCTTGAAAATTTGTCATAAAATATTCATGTAATTTTTATTGGCCGTATCATCTGGACCTATGTGTCCTTTCCAAAAAAAAATTATAACGCCCGGAAACTATCCATTTATTCCCAGCTTTATGTTTTAAATGTAAATGTCCTTAATGTCTCAAAACTTTGTCATGGATTTCTTCATGTAGACCTTTATGTAATTTTTCAAAAAAAAAAAAAAAAAAAAAACAAAACAAAAAACTGGAAACTATCCGTTTATTCTCAACTTGGTGTTTCAAATGTAAATTTAAATTACATGTTTAACCTAAAAATTTGCAATAATTAATCCAGTATCCATGTACTTATGGTCTTATTCACACCACGGATTTGAATTAAATTCATAGTAATTTGAAATACTAGCAAATTATGTGTCGTGTTTTGGGCATATAGTGGATGAGAAAAGGACAAAAAAACGTACATTTAACTTAGGTATAGAATTCTGAGCCGATTCGTTATTATTTTGACTAGAACTGTCTCTTAGAGCCAAAACTCCCGAACGCAACATCTACAAGAGTTTAATGACCTTTTTGATATGACATTGGTTCAAGGTCATGACACACCTTTGGACCATGAAGATTGTTCATGTGAAGTTCTATGACAGTGGTCCAAGGACTAATGAGATATGACCCGGACACGATTTTACAAAGATGGACAGACAGATCGACATGGTGATCCCTATATACCCCCTCCCCCTCACACTAGCTTTCGGGGGTATAATAGCATACTAGTTGTATGTATCTTGTATTTGAACTACTATCACTACAACTACTACTACTACTACTACTTCTACTTTGTACAACTAAGCAGGCTGCTTGCAAATAAATTGTTGACTCAGGGATATTGCAAACCTAGGCTTATCAAGGTCCTCAAAAAGTTTTATGGCCGTCATCACAGTATTGTTGACAAGTTTGATGTCTCTGTGTCCAGGATTGCCCCGGATATATTTGACGTTATGTTTTTTTACACAATTTTGATTACACAAGTGGCGGATGTAGCTAGCTAAACAGGAGGTGCTTACCCTTCCGGAGCACCCGGCCTCACTTCCCTGGTGGAAGTTCACGTGTATAACCTAACTTGTCAGTTCCAAAGTTTTTACTTTGCTTCTGGATTGTGATTCGGATATGGATTAGTATGTTTGTTTTTGACTACTACTACTGTTTTCGAATTTGCATTCTACTAAACCCAATAAAACCAGTAAAACATTTCGTCACTCGTCTCCCATTTTGATTTGTACGAGTAAATTTAAGGTTTACTTTACATATAATGGACATGTTTTATAGCAAAATTTACAAAATCATTATATTGAAAAAATATCTTTCCAACAAGAATACATATACCAGTTTTTTTTATTTTGACAAAGTAAATTTTGCTGAAATTCGAGAGTTGCATTATATGGGTTTTCAATATGCCCTACTAAATGTAGTTAATATAATATATTGTTTTGACTGTACAAGTTATCGATTAAATACCACCAGCATGGTTAGTCTACGATTTATCAAACACGTATCAGTCAGTTATCATAGTATACTTATCTAAACATCAGTCTTTCCCATCAATGTTTTTGTTTGGGATAAGTTGCTGACGAAGAACAATTATGTGCAGGCATGGCTATTTCTTATCACTAAATCCACAATGTAATAACATTCTACTTGGTAAGTAAACAGTCGGTGATCAATGGAATGACTTGACTGAGATCACGTATGTATTCCATAGAATTCGAACCCAAGGACCTTGGAGTTATAATTTAAATGGTTCATCAATTTAGGCATAAATGTTTCCAAGTGTAACCTAACTAAGATAAAGTGTAATAAATGAATTTAAATTTTTGATTGTGTTATTGATTCTTAATAGCTGTCAATCATTTCAATGATCAAGTTGATGACGTCACTGATTATTACCCGAGATGCAACAGTGGCTGGGTATATAAAGGAGTGAAAACTTGACAGCGGGGTCAGTTTGTATCTGTTCACAGAAGAAGAAGGCTGTATTTTTATGGTGATTATTTGAGTCCGATGCTGTATAGTTACTTTGTACTTTATACTGCTGATTCGGCGAGTTATTGAAGATATAACTGTCTTACCAGGTTAGTCCAAGCGCACTGTACATATTATATATATGTACTGGCTCGTGCGCAACAATTAGTCTTCCTCGTGCGCACTGTACATTTATTGTAGCAGCGAGTGCGCGGCAGACCCAGAAAGCTGATTTCACTCTTATAATTAAGCTCAGGAAGAGCAAGTTTTCTACCCTTAAATCATAGATAATCATATTTTTAAATAAACATTCGTTATACTATAATTTCTATAAATTCATTCTGTCCATTTAATGTTTGCTCAATTAATTCGCACATTTATCTGTATATATTTGCTCGTGCGCCTTATTTTAAATTAAAGCTTAAATTACTTGTGAGCTATTTGCAAACAGCGGTTTGATTAACAATTATATAGCTTGTGGTTAATTTCATTTTTAAAGAAACCCTTTATTGTATTTTCTTATCGAATCCTAGGAAATAACTTGGGTACGACACCCTTACACGTTACAAAAGTATGTATTCCAAAGGATTCTAAACCAAGTTTAAACTTCAAAGTTGATTAAATATTTTACCGATTGCTTCAATGCCATACAACCAAGAACACTAAGCTGTAGAACATTTATGAAAGTAACACCTTCTTTCTTTCATTCATGATATCTTCAATAACAATAAATTAATAATGCTGCTTATATAACGTAAATTTTATACGTATTAAACAACTATTTCAGAGGTGGGATGGGATGGTTGACATGGCCAAATGGCAGTGTATGGACTAGGCAGTAAGCCCAAAAGTGGTATTTTACTCTACAATTGTCGTATCGCCGGCCATGCTTTTGGTGTTCCGACACTGGCCGCTATCACTTTACCAAAGCAGCGTCACGTCAACTAATGACGTACTTATGTCAGTGACGCCATTACATGGCACAATTCAGGCTTTTTTATGCAATGTTAGCATGCTGGACCTTTCTCGGAACATTGTGGGCGTGACCGGCGATTCGTCAATTTCTCTAATTGAAACGAATAACAATTTCTGTCTTGCCAGCAGTTTATTTTACGGCTTTGTTTAAAAACATTTGTCTAGTCTAGTCGCTTGCGGTGAAAACCACTAATTCTATTTCAAGAGTTCAGCATGTCTGAACAGTTGAACATACCAATCAAACAGAGATGATAATGTTTTAAATAAAAAAATTTTCGCACTTTTTTTTACAAAAATTCCTGTTTTTTTTCATTTTATAAAGTTCGTGTCTAACAGTAGACAACACAATCAGATACAAGTAGGTTTACAAGAAAGGCACCGACTAACCTTGCGATTAACTAAATTATGTCTTCATATTGTCGCTCTCTATGAAAGGAAATTATGTGTATAATTTAATATAGCATTTCCATTATCCATCATAGAAAAGCGGTTTGGTTGTTTACAGTTTAGCTGGTACATCCATAACTAAGGGATTTTATAGCCGTGTCAGCTTATCGTTCTATTTGTTTTAAATTGATAGACAAGTGCATTATTGACGCGTAGATTGGCGTGGATCATGGAATGGAATGATGTAATTGGTGTTTTATGCCTCGATTCTTTACTCATATTGAGGCGGTCAGTGCTGTGGTGGCAGAGGAAGCCGGGGTGTCTGGAAATGACCTACATTCGGCAAGCGGACGGACAAACTATTTCACACTAGAATCTCCCCCTTTGGAATTCGAACCCGGTCGTTCGGAATATTCGGAGAAAGCCACCGACCTTCGTTGGTCGATATGACAAACTTCTCACACTTGAATCTGTCCTATGTGGGATTCGAACTATGGCCGTATGAGACACTGTGATTCATGAACTTGCGCTTTAGACCAATCGAACACAGAGCCCCCTTGACAAGTAGAATAAATCGCCAATAGTAATAACAGACAATGCAATTAGGTAAACAACAAAAAATACCTATTGAGAAATGTCGCATTTTTTAGAGACAGATCCAGCAGTTTCATGTTTTTCTGTCTATGTCTTGCGTTGGTTCAGAACCCGACTTCCCACATACAGCATAACCGCGCTGCAATCCAAACTACTCCTATGGTCCCCATACAATACATCAATTTAAACTCCTCATTCTGTACACGGACAACGGGAAATAGTTCATTTGTACTTAATTGTCAAAAAAGCTCCTTAAAATTTTTGTTTTCGGAATCAAAGCATTAATTACAATATTTTGTGACCTTAATATTGTGATTTATTTTTCCAATGTTTATTCGTTATATTGCATTTCATTGGAAATTCTGAAAATTAAAGCAAGATTAATTTTGCTTGCAGAAAAAGAGACAAATTGGCTCTAGAAATTTGAATTAAATTCCGTTATTTGATTTTAAGAGCATCTTCTTTAACTCAAGTGACATTTGATTTATTTGAAAATGTTTGTCATTTTTTTCAAATTACGCATAAAATTCTTAATAAACGATGCAACCTCGCATTGCAGGACTAATTAAAGACTATCCGAGTAATAAAAAATTAAATGGTGTTTAGTGACTGGAAGCATGATTTATTTCAATTGAGCTGAGGCGCGTTTTTACGGACCATAACTTGAAGTATGATTTATTTGAATTAAACATAGAGGCGCGCTTACGGATGATAACGCCTTTTGAATCCAAATCGGGACAGATCCTAGTATTTGAAAGTTTGTCAGATCGTTTGCCAAAGGTAGGTGTTTTTATTCGCGTACTCCGGTTTCTCCCTCAATCTTTGAACTGACATCCTCTGTATACATGTAGGTGAATGAATCTTGACTTGGACGTAAAACACGATTCCTCCATTTCAATCACCATACAAAAAGCAGATTACGTATGGATCCACGCAATGCAATAATTTTGTTTGCGTTTACCGATATGTGATTCAGTGTCGTAATTTAAGATCGTGGTCATGCTTTTTCAATAATTACCATAACCATGGATGCAAAGAAACATGCAATGGTTTATGTTGTTTGTTTTTACAGACTAAAATGACGCCATGTTGTAACTTAAGATCGTAACCAGGTATCAGATGTTTCACCTTTTCTATTTATTAGAATTTGTCGGCGACACAAAAAAATATAAATCTAATATGCCAAGTCCTTTTTGAAGCCATAATTCGTGATTAAATACATTAGGTAAAATTAATTCGTATCAAGAAAAATAACGATGAAACAAAATGCTCAGAGGTTTACATAATAGTTGAGGATTTGCCAACAATTCAATTTCAAATCAAGGCAATTTGCATATAATAGTCACTTTTAATAATTAAAATCAAGCCATCGTGCATTATATAATTATGGTAATCTTGGTTAACACTTGATGTGCAATTACCCAAACAATTATGAAAAACATCGGTTTAATATTTATATACCACCACAGTATTTTACATATGGCAATTAAATATTTGGAAAAAACCCACAAAAAAACCCACAAAAAAAAAAAAAAAAAAAAAAAAAAAAAAAAATCAACCTCAAACACCAGGTAAGGGAAATGAATAATGGTCCTCTTATTCGAGGAAAAAACGGGGCTAGATCCGTGAATTAGAATTGGAAAACGGAAAAGTGTACTTTTCCAGTATAACAAAATTAGTTACTTTTGTCTGCATTATTAAACTGGTTTTTAAAGCTAGTCGAATTCATGACATAACTTGTTTTTACCCTTCCATACACCCGTAAACTGTGTCTACTGGAACAGTTCAAATCTAATTTGTCTTATATAATGTCCATACAAGATATCAATCTGCAGCTATTTACACTTCCAGAGCACCTGACCTCAATTTCTTGTTTTTAGCCTTCCATACGTCCGTAAACTATGTTGGTATTTATTGAATTGCTGGAACAATTCAGATCTAAATTGTCTTTATACAAAGTCCATACAAGATATTAATCTGCAGCTGCTAACACTTCCAGAGCACCTAGCCTCACTACCCTGGAGAAAGTGTACGTGTTTAACCCAATTTGTCAGTTTTAAAATTCTTATTTTGCTTTGAGATTTAGATTTGGACATAGATTGGTATGCTTGTGTTTAATTTGTAGCTATTTACTATATCTTTCGTCTAGCATGACTTTCTATGAAATCCAATACCGAACTTATGATATAGAAAATCTTGGGCTTGTCCTTGCATGTACCCGTAAACTATTATCTTAATTGAACCTCTGACACAATGTAAAACAAAATTTTCGTTGTGTAGATCTAACATGCATACAAGATTTTAATTTCTTAATTTTGCGTCTACTTAGTCGTTCTTTGAAACCCATCGTGCTGATTTTATGACAACGTGAGCCACATATTACAGACATGTCGAAAACTTAACACTTAGCTAACGAATTACTGTATTTCCATAAATTCAGTGCACATGGAAAATGCAAGAATAAAGTCGTATTTTCCAACAAACTCACAAAAAACTTACAAAATATACTGACCTAACAGGGAAACATATTTTTAATTCATGAAAAAGTGAACTTAATTCTGTACATAAATAAATTTTTTAACTTTTTAACAAAACAACAAATATAACTGTCAAAACTATCCCTTCTGTACCTTCTTACTTAGAACAACAATAAACGGTATGTCATAATTTGAATATTCAGGGTGATCACACCTGGAAAAAAACTCGAGCAACAATGACGTACCTGACCCTAAATGCCCAGATGTAACTTTGAATGAGGCCCAATTGGTGTATAAACTTGATCAAATTTCCACAATTTTCGCAAAATTTCTCTATGTACAGAAGAACTGAAAAATAATGTTTTTAATTAAAAATATAATTTGGTTTGGTCAGTGCATTTTAAATGCATTTTATTGATAGTTTAATGGAAACATTTTCAATTAAAAGAAATAAAGAATAAAAACCATGTGTCATCAATTTATGAAAATACAGTAGTATTGCAGTTTGTTTTGACCTCTCGTTAGCTATATGTCTACAGCAGCTGCAATCTATCGCTCCACACCTTTTCGGTCACTAGCTAACCATATCTCGCCCAGCCGAGCTTCGACTCCTTT
The DNA here is from genome assembly GCA_021292105.1 of Anadara kagoshimensis. Classification (NCBI taxonomy): domain Eukaryota; kingdom Metazoa; phylum Mollusca; class Bivalvia; order Arcoida; family Arcidae; genus Anadara; species Anadara kagoshimensis. The sequence continues at coordinate 15,732,889 of CM037870.1, read as the reverse complement.
TTATTACCCCAGTGTTGATATTTCGACAGATCTTTACTGTACCCACGTTTTGTGTCTGCAAACTTTGATCATTATTTACTAATGTAAATCAAATTAGACGTTATGTAACAAACATACAAGATATCAGTTTGTTGCCAATAACGACAAATTGGAGACAAACAGTATATTGCCATTATGTAATGCAAATTTGTCTGATAACCTTTACTTAAAAGTATGGATCATTATTGTCAATGTCATGCTTAATTTGAATTTTGTTCTGATGGATCATGTAGTTTAGTAAAACTCATTAGTATGAAATATAGCTTTTTCTATTTTGATTTGCCATAACAACTTCACAGAAACATTGTATTGCGATATTATATATACAAAATGTGTGTCTAGTAAGTCTTGCTGCGAAAACAATTCTGCCGTGTCGATTCTATGACACGGTGTAGCTTGTTTATACCCTTCGATGCGTCTATAAACTATGAGTTTTATTGAACTGCTGACACTATGTAAATCAAAGTGATTATGTAACATGCATTCAAGATATCATTTTGCTGCAAATAACGACAAATTAGAATTAGAGACAAACGGTATATTATGTAATGCAAATTTGTCTGATAAACTGTACTTAAATGTATGTATAATTATTGTCAATGTCATGCTTAATTTGAATTTTGTTTGATATATCATGTAGTTTGGTAAAACTCATTAGCATGAAATATAGTATTTTGTATTTTGATTTGCCACTGCAACTTAACAGAAACATTGCATCACAATATTATATCAAAAACAAACATACTAATTCATGTCCGAATATCAATCCAGAAGCAAAGTAAAAACTTTAAAACTGACAAGTAAAGTTAAACACATGAACTTCCACCAAGGAAGCGAGGCTCGGCGCTCTGGAATAGGTAAGCACCTCCTGTTTAGCTAACTACGCCCGCCAAGTTTGTAATCAAAATTGAGAGAAAGACACATAGAACAATATACAAGATTTTGCGTCTAGTAAGTCTTGCTCTGAAAACAATTCTGTCGTGTTGATTCTATGACACGATGAAGGTTATTTATACCCTTCGATGCGTCCGTAAACTATGATCTTTATTGAACCGCTGACACAATATAAATTAAATGGCCGTTATATAACATATATACAAAATATAACTTTTTGGATAAGAGACTGTCATTAGGTAATGTAAATTTGTTTGATAAACTGTACTTGAATGTGTGTATCATTATCATTGTCAGTGACTTGCTTAATTTAAATTGTGTTACCTGGCTTTAATTGAAATAAACTTTTTGTATATGTGTTTGATTTTGCCATTGCAGTTTAACAGAAGCATTACATACTTTTCAATATTATATATACAAGACTTTGCATCTAGAACGTCTTGCTTTAATGTTCATAGTACTGACAAACTGGGTCATCTACAAGTCCATGTGTCCATAAACTTTTATCTTTATTGAACTGATAATTTGTTGTTATTTAACAGACATTCAAAATATAAATCTATAGCCAATAACGAGAAACTAGAGACAAAAGATATATTGCCATTACATAATGTAAATTTGATAAACTACTTGCACGTGTTTTAAATTATTGTCAATGCCAAGCTTAATTTTTTAAAAATCTCATTAGAGATTGCGTTACTTGTGTCTGCCTTGCTTTATCTGAAATATAGATTCTTGGTTTTTGATTTGTCATTTCAACTTACCAGACACAATGCATCAGAATTTTATATAAAAAAACAAACATACTTATCCATTTTCGAATCACAATCTAAAAGAGAAGTAAAAACTTTGAAACTGACAAGTTAGGTGAAACACGTGAACTTGCACCAGGGAAATGAGTGCTCCGGAAGAGTAAGAACCTCCTGTTTAGCTAACTACACCCACCACGTATTTTTGTAATAAAAAGTGGGTGAAAGGAACATAGAATAATATACAAGATTTTGCGTCTAGTTAGTCTTGTTATGAAAATAATTGTATCGTGTCGTTTTTATGACCAAAGCTGTGAAGCTTGCTTATATTCTTTCATGGGTCATTAAATTATGATCTTTATTGAACTGCTGACACAATGTAAATCAAATTTGTCTTTATTTAACAGACATTCAAGATATCAATTTGTAGCCAATAACGACAAATTTGACTAGACACCGATATATTGTCATTACGTAATGTAAATTTGTCTGATAACTTGGACGTGTTGATCATCACTGTCAATGCCAAGCTTAATTTTAGTTGCGATTTATCATTTACTTTGGCTCCCTTGTGGAAGTTTTCGTGTTGAACCTTAATTGCCAGTTTTAAAGTTTTACTTTGCGTTGGGATTGTGATTTGGATATCGGTATTTTTTTCGAGTAAAACTCATTAGAGCTTATGTTACGTGTTTTTGACTATAAAAAAAGCTTATCGTATTTTGATTTGCTTATGTTACTTGGTTTTTTAGCATAAAAATTGCTTTTTATGTGTTAATTTCTTTATTACTTGTTTTTCATATGTCTGGCTTAAAGTTAAGCTTTTTGTATTTGGATTCGTCATATCAATTTTACAAAACCATTACACATAATAATATTTTTATATCTATATATTTTATCTATAAGTAGTATTGGCATCGTAAAAATCATGATGTTTTCAAATTTTCTTCGACAGATATTTCGGTAAGCTTATATTACACACGTGATGGTTGTAGCTAGCTTAACAGGAGGTGGTAACCTTCCAGAGCTTCCGGCCTCACTTCCCTGGTGGAAGTTCACGTGTCTAACCTGACTTGTCAGTTCCAAAGATTTTACTTTGCTTCTGTATTGTGATTTGAACATGGATTAGTATGTTTGTTTTTTATTTTAAAACAATATTTCAAGCTTCATTATGTTCGTTTTGACCATGTCTGTTGTTATTGATAAGTGCATTTTATTGAATGTCCACGTTTCCTGCTGTATTGGTCAGAGCCTAAATTCCCAATTGGACCAATCCCTGTAAAAACTTTGAAGCTGCTTATTTAGGTTAAAGACGTAAACTTCCACAAGGGAAGTGAGGCCGGGTGCTTCGGAAAGAAGGAAACATCTCCTGTGTTGCTAGGTAACCCGTAACTAATAGAGAGAAGGTCTTACAATGTATGGTGGATAAGAACAATGGGTAATAATGCAAATCAAAATTAGCTCAGACATCTAGTTTGTTTGAAGATGTGCATCTAATGTGTCAATATCAAATCTACAATACAACCTAATCCAAAATGAGAATGATTACTTAGCCTTTATTGTTGAACAATATTGGCCAAAAAAGCTTAAACAATATTTTAAGCTTTTTTTGATACCTCCGATTTAACGAAGTACATACAATACAGACAACATTGAACGGATAATATTTAAAATGCTGATACTGTCTCTATAGGCTCAATGAAACAAATGAAAGCAAAGATTGAGACAAAACACAAAGCTTAACATAACTTTTGGTTGATATACAGCAACAACCCGGTACTTTGCCCCCTTTTCGTAAATGATATATTGAAAAAAAATCGGCACCTCCGAATGCTGTGGCGATAAGCGAGGTGGCAAATTAATCAACGGGAATAATAATGAGTTTAGTACACAATTTTCAATTAACTTATTTTTAGCAAAGATAAAGCATGCTTTTTGAACCAGCACGTGTTTATCCACAAACAAATCTAATTACTGAAAAAGATTGTTAGATTAGAACTTTCCTTTTTAGGAAAATGCCAAAGTTAAAAATTTAAAAAAGATTTTTCTATCCTAAAAGAAACATATTAAAGCAAATTGATTATCTTTTACATTTACCTTGCATTACGTAAGAACTAACGTTCTCTGATAACTAAGTCAATTTATCAAAATTTATAGCACTGTACTTGAGATTTTACGATTGTTATTTTAATTTTTATCTTTTAATAAAAATGTTACAATTACGCAATTCTCGGATTTTTAAATTAGCATATTTTTCACTGAACATTGTATGTCAATTAAAATATCATATGTGAATGAAATATTAGTCACAAGCATGGGTGAGACATTTTGTAAAACAAACATAGGTGATATAGACGTCAAATATCTTTCACGCATTAAAATGCAAATAAATTTCAATTAAATTTTCATTAAAATTTTATATTTGTAAACAATCATGGGTGACAAATATTTGTAAACAAATGAGGATTATATATATATAGCCAAACAACATTGACCTGCCCGCTTGACCTTTCATTAGGCATATTCATATAGAAGGAGCAATCCAATTATTAGGTAGTAGTAGGATTCAATGTCAATAGAATGTAATCAAGGGTATGATTAGTGGTCACGTAATCTAGACAAAATAAACCCACGTAATTCTAAACATAAATGCACTCGTCCACAAAAATATTTAAATTAAAGGTCAAGCGAACAGGTCAAAGTTGTTTACGTATACGTAATATATCTTTGAATTCTGCACTTAAAAATCCACTTGAAATAAAATTTCATATTTGTAAACAAATGCGGACAACATGTCTGTAAACACATATGGCTGATATAGAAGTAGTTATATCAACGATTTCATACTTATTACGTAAAACCAAACCATCTTTGATAGTTAAGACAATTTATCAAAATTTACAGGATTGAAATTTAGATGTTACGATTGTTATTTTTGATAGTTTAGACAATTTATCAAAATTTACACATTGAAATTTAGATGTAACGATTGTTATTTTTAAAATTTTTTCTTTTAATCAGAAAATTTTTAATTACGTAAATGGTCTTCAAATAATTTTGTTGGCAAATTTTTCGCTTAAAAAATTCCACTTCAATCAAATGTCATTGTTTGTATGCAAATAGTGACGACATGTGTAAGTTTTCAAAGATTTCATACTATTATGTAAGACCTTAATTACTTTGACATTTGAATCAATTCGTCAAAAATCATTAAAATCCCACTTCAAAATTCATAACCTTGTACTACTTTAGATGTTCTGATTGTTATTTTATTTTTTATCAGAAATATCCTTATTACGTAAACACTCTTTTGAAAAGTTGTCAAAATTTTCACTTAAAATCCCACTTCAAATAATTAAAAATTCATATTTGTAAACAAATATTGGTGATATATACGTAGATTCTCTTTGATAGTTTTTTCCACTAAAATCCATTTCAATGAAAATTTCAACATATTATCGCTATATGTCATATATTCGCGCAAATGTTTATAAAAAGGGGCAGCCATTAATGACCTTTTAAGTTTGACGTTCAATTAGAAATCTATACACAGAAGGGCCAATTCAATACACGGAAAGTGTTAAGATTTGCAGCTAATACTTAAAATGACACTAGTGTTAATTTTACCACACTAGACGACAATTTGGAAATACAACGTCCCGTCAGTAGTGCTAAGAATAAAATTGTGAAACCAAAACATTTTTAAAGAGGTTGAAAAAATACCCAAAGGACCAAAAATATATTTAACCAAATTAAGCGAAGGAAAATTCACAATGCACTAACATCTACAGCACTTTACTTTAAACTAATGTTTTACTAGCAATTGATCTACATACTGATGTGTTTGAAGTAAGAGTTTCCATGATTTAGATGGAACGAACACTTTTGCATTGATTTTTGACTGTCTGGCAACATGAACATGTTCATTACAATGTACAACAAATTAATTGGTGGAAACCGTTATCATGTGTGTATACATGTGTTGTAAATATTGATTTTAAATTATTCAATGATACTAGATAAGAAGCATATATGAATGTATGAGCTATAAAAGATATAAAGGTCAAGCAGACAGGTCAATATTGCTTATCTATAACTTCATATGTATATTTCTGGTTGACTACCTGGCGTAATATACCCATGCATAACAATGTATACTCACGTCAGAAGTAATTACAGTCCAACCTGCCTTAAAGGCCACCTGTATATAAGGGTCACCTGCTTAAAAAGGCCAGTAGAATTATATCCCAACTGTTCTTTATTCATATAATTTGAACATGTATATAAAGGCAACCTGTCCATAAAGGCCACTTTTACTGGTTCCCTTGGGTGGCCTTTATAGACAGGGTTGACTGTAGATACGCAAAATTGTATTTGTAGAAACAAAATTGAAAGGTCAAGTGGACAAATCACTGTTGTTTGTTTATAGCTGCACATGGATGCTGATGGTATGGCAAAACTCGTGCATTGAAATATACTCTAACCTTAGAATTGGACTTTATTCGTAGAGAAAATGTACATTGTATTTAAAAGTAAAGCGGACAGGTCATGGTTTTTTCCTATGCCTTCACATATACTACCTTGTATTACAAATCCGTTCATTACAATGTTTTCTTACATCAGCGTAATTAAATACGTTAAAATTTATAGGTAGAAATGAAAATGCCTGTAATTAAATAGTTCAATATTCAATCTTAGCGCTTCAGGGAATTTTTCAAGTTTTACCTACATACAGGTTTCTAATGTCGAATTGATAGTTGGGAACATTATACAACGAAGCAAGCTGCATACAAAAGAAATTGCTGACTTAGAGGTATTCCAAGCTTAGATCTGTTAAGGCGCTCGAAAAGTTTGATGACAGTGTTCACAATATCGTTGATAAGTATGATGTTTCTGTATCCATGGATTTATTAAATGATTATTGTTCCAGCTTTCTTTCATTCTCAATCTTGATTTGAAATTCGGCGGGTGTAGCTGCTTAGACAGGAGTTGCTTACCCTTAAAAATGAAATCATTTGATCTCTCTTTCATTATGGGAATTGATGTATCGCTGACCACGCCAACAATGTTCCGACAAAGCTCTGGCATTCTTGAATTGCACGCATAAAGAATAGAAACTCGGCCTTAATTGCGCCGTTTAATGACGTCACTGACACTAAAACGTCATTAGTTGCCGTGACGCTGCTTTGGTACCGTGATGGCGGCCTTTGTCGGAATATTGTTGGCGTGGCCGTCGATCCGTCAATTCCCGCGTTTTACTTAATTTTGATTTAAGCTTGGACCAGTATCTTTGTGTTTAATTTGAATTTGACCTACAACCGTTAATAACGCAATGGTATGATTTTACGACAACATACGGACTTTTTTCAGTTGAATGTTGGTTTTCTTGCAACTTTATGTCAGGCAAACTCATGGCAGGTTGCTTCCTGTAATTCTGGCAGATGTTATTTGTCTCATTACATTTGTTATAATTTTATTTTCAGTTTAACCTAATAATATATATATTTCCTGTCATTTTATTGTCTAAGAATCTTTCAATTTAGGAAAATATATATAATAAGAGTACTTAAAATAAATTGAAAAAATAAAATAAAAGTATGTTTGTAATTGTCTGGTGATCTCCAAACAGTGAAAAACAAAGGATATAATTTTAACCATGTGCGGATAGTGAAACACAAGCATATAAACCCATGTTCAAATACCAATCCAAAAAGCTTTAATCAAAACTTTAAAACCTTGCAAACTAAATTGTACATGTAAATTTCAAAATGAGAAGGAAGGCAGGTGCTTCTGGAGTGTAAGCGCTTCCTGTTTAGCAAGCTACACCGCCACTTTTGATTATACAATATTCAGAAATCAGATAAACATATTGCAGTTAACAATTAAACAAGCTAAAGTATACAGAAACTCTGACAAAACAATGATTACCAAGTTTAAAAATTCATGCTTACATAATTTTCTAGAACAATAACTTGTCTTCATTTGACAAAAACTTAAACTGTCATATTTTATTAAACAAGCAAAGACAAGATCACAATAAACAAACAAACATACAAATTCTTGTCAAAATCACAATCCCAAAGGAAAGTAAATACTTTGAAACTGACAAAGTAGGTTAAACACGTGAATTTCCACCAGGGAAGTAGGGTCAGGTGCCCCGGAAGGGTAAGTGCCTCCTAGTAAGCTAGCTACACCCGTCACGTGTGTAATAAAAAGGGACTATAGGACTTCAAATGTATATGTGAGGATATCATAAACGCAGAAGGCTATAATTGCCTATTGTCAGGAATCTCCTATTGTCTAAATTAGTTAAAAATGAAAAATACATTTTTAACTAAGGTATTCTCACTTATGCAAATCATTTTCTTAGCTTAATTTGGCCTTTTGGATATCCTTTTAATATTTTGTAAAAAAAATTGGTTTTACAATTTTGGTCCAAGCACTACTAATGAGGAATTCTATTCCGAAACGACCGTCTAGTGATGCTAATTAAAACTCGTAACAGAAGTGTAAATGCAATCTTCGTACATTTTATGAAAAAGAAAATTTTTTTAAGCAAACAAAAAACAAGCAGACCGAACCTTTTTCAAATTACAATCCAAAAACTGATAAATTAAGTTAATCACGTAAACTCCTTTCAGGAAAGTGAGTCCAGATGCTTCATAATGGTGAGCACATTTTTTCTAGCTAGGTACATCGGACAAGCATTGAATCAAAATTGAAAATGAAAGAAATATGAACAAGGAGACGTCAAATATTTCAAGGATAACTTTTATTCTAATTGTGACTGGAATTAAACTGTTTTCAACAATGTATTTACAAGAAGCTTGATTTATTGCATAACACAATTAAACATAACTCTTAATTACCTCTAATTAATTATAAACAATGCTTATTGATCTAATTCATTGTGTCTTACCTTTAAGTTTGAGAACAATCCGTTTGTAAATAACTTCCCTAAAAGGACAGCGTCTAAAGTTAGTTGTTCACTTTGTCACTTTAACATATAACTAATTATGTTGTGTAATCATTTTCCGAATAGTAAAAGTGTTGATCTTATATATTTTCTAAGACTCGCCTGCTGATAAAAGCATATTCCGCTCAGCTCAAGTATTTGACTAAACTGTTTTGTTAGACTAGCTATTTATTTACAACGCCTCCAGAATGCACATTGCGTGCGTGTAAGCATATTCCGCTTCGTTGAAGTGTTATACTAAAATACTGTTTAAGACTCAGTATAACTTCTACTGATTTAACAATGCGTGTGTATAGGTATAAGTGTTATACTAAACTATTTTCTAGGACTCGCTATTACGCTTTGCTGATCGAGCAATACATAAGAGTGAGCAGAAGCTCAAGTAATATTTTATCTATTATTGGGTGTTAAATGATCACTAAGAAAGCAGCTCCAGTCTGAACGATTTGTTAATCTGTACTGCCGTAGTTATGTATTATGGATATTCACGACGTATATGTTGTCGCGTTAGATTATAATAGATTCCATGTGAAAAGGCCATGTAATATATCTTGTATAAATTAGCTTCGTCTGATGCTTACTGTAGGGATTGTCCCATTGTTTGTTTAAATATTATATTGCGATCCAGTAATTTATATAATTCTTATTCATGACTTTGTCAGGAAGGAATCACAAATCAATTTAGGCAATTAAGAAAGACGATAGCAAACAAAACAAAAATGAGAAATGTAATTGCATATCCATATATCGTACTTCTGAATAATAATACGAGTAATGCAAGTCACTTTTTCACCAGTAATCAGTAATTATTAATCACCATCACTGTTTAATGTTAATCAAACCTTTTCATACCTCCTATACCGTTAGGAGATATCATATCCAAACTTGCCTAGGACGAGCTTTTGCTGTCGCCCGTATTTTTTGAAAATCAAACTCTAAAACAACTTTTTAGTTGGTTTCCATTTAATTTTCATTATGGATAAACTATTTCTAAGATATAATTTTTTAAATTGAAAAATATCTTTGATTTCATGTGTTTAACTGTTTGAAGAAAAAAGTTTAATTTTATGGATTTTAATTGACATAAAAACAATTCGAATTAAATTAATACTTGTCATTATGATAATGTTTTGCAAGCAAGTGGATAAAATGTTGTGTTTACGTAATTTAATGTTTATAAATAAACAGTTTATCTGAATTTGCAACACCAAGTGCAGTACAATAATGAAACAAATGATTTTAGATTATACACAAGAGGGTGACGTTTCTTTTTGGAAATTTAGGGGTGACATTACTTTTTGAACGGACCTGTATACACCGATCAGTCTGTATAGCCATATGACTCACCATCTATATAATACTGCTGAGTAAGCTATATTATATCAGGAAAATGACAAAAGGCAAAATATATATTGGATAATTATTTTATACCAGTTTCAATTATAAAGCACTAGACAGGCCATTTCAGTATACAATTGCTCATCAGTAGTGTTTGGACCAAATGTGAAACCATGGGTTAAAAATATCCAAAAGACTTTATATGTTTAACCAGATTTAGCTAAGGAAATACTTTGTATGAAGGAGTTTACCTCAGGTTTTGAGGATTTTGTAAGGTTTTGTAAATTCATTAGCATTTTGACATTGAATTAAATGATTTTTGTGAATTCTTACATTTTAAGTTTACTGTAACAAAATCAACTGAAAACGAATACATGAATATAAAAATATAACATATTTTTTAAAAGAACAGATGCATCCAGTTGTAACGGAGTGTGCTAACTTCATATATGTGAAATTATTTTAAAGAAAATGGACAAATTACAAGCCGATATATTTATTATTATGCTTATTGCATTCATATTAAAAATGTAGGTACCTTTTTATTTAAATATATAGGATTTTTTGGAGCTAACAATAACACTATAACCGAAACACTGTTTTATATTTATAAAAGTAAGATATATAATCAGCGGATACCACCTTGTTTTGTTTGCACTATATTGTGGTTTTCAGAGATGTAATTTATGTTCTGTCATCAAAATTCTGTTTGTGTTCTAAACGTGTTATGTTGACAATAGATTTAAACAAAGCAGCATCTGTTTGTTTATTTAATAACATCGAATGTAACATATTTAGCAAACGCGGGCTAACATTTATCAATCTAAAAAAACATTTGCAGGTTATCCAGATACATTAATCATTTATTCATATTTAACTGAATGTATGCTTTTTAACATGTGTTAATGACGTGATTAACAGATTTGTAAATATATGTAGTTTACCGATGGCAAACATAATATGCATATTGACTAAAAAGCATGTTGCATCAGTGCAAATAAATTATATCAATGATGTAACGTTGTTTAGCTAAAAAGACAATTTTATTTTTTCATTTTTTGATTTTTTTTATGAACGCGACTTTATCGTTTTATAATATTTTAACCATCGGATTGAGGTGGCGTACTATGATAGAGTATCATTTCTGTAGTTGTCCAACCGCATATTTTAAATTATATTATAACTTTAATTATTTGGATATACATATTTGTAATGCACTAAAGAATGTTTCTTAACAAAACATGCTTATATAAGATAATATCGGAATAAAATGAATTGTAAACGCTTTGAAAATGAGATATAAAATATTTGTATATCAGTGGAACTGACGTCCAACATCAAATCAATCACAAACAGTCGGCCAATGGTCAAATCACAATCCAAAACGTTAAATAAAAACTTTGATCAAAGGCAAATCAAGTTTAAAACACGTGGATTTCTACTAGGAAATTGAGATTTGGTGCCCTGGAAGGGTATTCCGAAAGGTGGAAACAGCCTGTCTAGATAGCTTATATCTCCATTTGTGAACACAAAATTGAGAATAAAAGAAAATGGTACCATGAAACCTGGTATATATCTAAGATAATTTGAACACAGACACATAAAACTATCAACAATATTGTTATGACGGCAAAAAAATGAGAACCTTGATAACCTGATGCTTCATTCACTTCTTACAAGTATATAATTATTTATATTTAAGCATGCAACACTAATTGCAAGCCTGTGAATATCAAGTCAATTACCATGGATTGTTTTAGGTGTGTTAAGAATTTTAGCGATGATCCAATGAGAGGCATTTGAAAAGAAACAAAGAACTGGATATACTCAGACTGAATATTTACTTTTACTTTACCAGTTGAGATTTAACCCATCATACATTAAATAAAACCTTCATATAAAATAATATCCATTAATTTAGCTATATTTACCGTATTAAGTTTATGTTTTGCCTGTCTAAAATTCAAAACGCTATATGGAGATTAGTAGTTGCTGTTTAGTACAGCTTTGTATTGGCCAAACCTTGAATAAAAGGATTTTGCATCAGCGTGAGTGTGAGATCGGTCTCATACAAATTTCAATGCATAATCTCTTTTCCACTTTCGAATTTGATAAACAATATTTCAATTTTTCTGTAAAATGACTTAGATGCAACTAATATATGAAAACAGTATTCATTTCACTGTAAAATGGCATTATATAACCCCGCTCATGTAAGATAAAATTCATGTCAACATCCTTTTATCTAGGTGAAAATGTCCGTGTTTTGTTACATCATAATAACATCATTGTAAACAAGCTTACATTGATGTAAAACAATAAAAAAAAGTGTACGAGTTAACCAGATGTCTAGAAACATATTTATGATGAGGTATTATTAACCTTAAAAATAGGTTTTTGAAAAATAATACAAAACGTGAACGAGTTTTCCAGATGTCTGCAAACATAGTTATTTATATTAAAAAATCGGAATTTGCTTTGGTAACTGACAATTCCTATAGAGTTTAAACCATTTCCTGTAGGAAATTAGAAAGTGTTGCACAAGCGTCCATTTTCCGGCCGGAATAGAAGAAAAACGATCGATGTCCAGAGATAAAATATAAAAATTGTCATAAATTCTTCTCTAATTGTGAGAAATAGTGTTCATTATTCAGCTTAAAAGAGCTACAAATATGTGATGTATATTATCTTGCACAAATGTGTTGTACGACCTTTCTACCCACCATGTCACTAGCAAAAAAAAAGTATAGAAAAGAAAAATGATTATCACAACATAAAGACGTAATTAATTTAACAGATGTCATCTGCACCTTTTCTAAGGTTGATTGTATCGTTTACAAACAATGCGTAATGTTTTGTCATGGAAAATATACAGACATGCATAGAAAATACAATTCTGATAAGAAGACCGATTATAAAGGTTAAACGGGTAATTAATCATAGACAACGACAGGTTTGTAGGCGGTAATTATTGAGCTTTGTAGCAGACCATTTAACCTTTTAAAGAACCTTGCAAAACCTTCGTGTTCTGGAAGCTTTTATTATGTTTATAGTTATGTTTTGATTAAAATACGAGCAACATCACTACGAAAACCTTTTCATGCTTTTACAGTTTCAAAAAAATACCTGCTAATATTGTCTTTTTGTTGAATTGTAGGCATCAAATCTGACAAATTATCAAATTTCAAATCTAATGTCATCGGGCATTAATTTTTTTCGAAAGGTTATAATTAAGACTTTATTTTGCAACAAATTATGTCTTTAAACAAATTTTCTTTATTAAAAACCTGGAGTATGGTGACTATACATTACTAAAACAAACGGAGATGGTAATCCATATAGTTTCATTGAATAGCTTGGATTAGTTTAATCAAATTATTTTGAGAAAATTATAAATACTATATGCTCTTGCAGGACAAACACATTCTCTTTATCTTCTTACACCAGTCACGCATGTAAAGTGATAAAGTGATGTCGTTTGATCAAAACTCAAGGAAAATTCTATTTCAAGGGTCATGCCACTGTAAAGAAATGTTCAGCTCTTTAACTTTTTAAGTTAATCTAAACATTTTGTTCTTGTTTTATTATTTTTTTAAAATTGCATTGTCATTGTGGCAATTTAAAAAAAAAATAATAATAATAATAATAAAAAAAAAAAAAAAAAAAGAAATACAAAGATATGTCAAAAAAAACCTTATCTGGATTTTTAACACGGTCACGTTCCAGAAACTAGGCGCGGTTTTATGTTTGTTCTATAAATGGCCAAACTTATCAATCAAGTTGATTTATTATATAAAAGTCCTTGTTATTTTTGTTAATTAATCCTTTGCGTGTGATAATAGAAGATATAAAGGAGAAAACTACAGTAATAGAAACAGTTTATACCCCTAAGGATGTGATCTATTGTGAAGATTACAGTGCGAAAATGTCAAGCTGGATTTGATAGTTCTTAACTAGTTTATGAGATTTCATGGTAAGGCAACGAAATGGAGATTTAACTTAAGAATGGTTTCTTATGATATTCCAGTTCTGTTGATATCTCGTTTGAAAACAATTTTGAAAATGTGAAACAATGATGTTATTTGTTAATAGTTTAACGGTATAATCTCATTTAATTAAGTAAAAGATTTTGCATTCCTGGCAAATAGGTTAAGAGAATGGTAATTTCACGTTCTGTAACTGAAAAAACAACCGCCAATGGAAACACTTGTGATTTTTAAAGAATGACCCAGAAATGGGTAAAAATATGTGAAACAGGAAAATTATCTAACATGATATATATAAAAAACTTGAGCGAACACAGTAGTCTATTATCATAAGATTTTCTCCAAATAATTCAATGCCTTTAAGTCATATCCGTCTAAAAATAAAGAAAAATGCAGACAATTTTGAACTCTCAAGAAGCATACATACTTGAGTTTAAATATATATAATTCAGCATTAACCAAAGAACACGTTGCTTTTTCACATTTTAGTGCATTTATACACATAGAGGAAAAGTTTGAAAAATGCTTGATGAATCAGACAGCTTATCATCGCCTGTTTGGTTGAAGAAATTCGCCTACATTCCCACTTAACTGTAGAATAGGTTTTTGCGACAAGGGATAAAAAGATAAAAGATAAGTGGTATCCTTACATTTTATGGCATCTATCCAGTGATTGCAAAATTTGATTTGGATCTATGATTTTTTACTGTTTATGTTTGCTCACCGCCAAAAAAATATATCCTGTTTTTATTGTTATGTCATTCATATGGATATTGGAAACTGAACTTCACCAGGGAATTGAGACCGGGTGTTACGGAATTTAATTACGTAAATATGCAATTCAACATTACAGATTTATGTTTTGTTGGTCTTTGTAAACTGATCAATGAACTTAGGTTAAATATTTCGAAAAGTTCACCTTAAAATATACATATACTTTTATGACGTGAAATGAAATGTGTAATAAAAATAGAATGAAAGACACATTTGACCATAAAATACCCACCGCTTTTATGAAACATTTTTCAACAGACCGTCGTAAGTGTAGTGGTCTGGAAGTTTAATGTCATGTTGTGTGTTGTACGAGTGCCCAACACTCCAAAGCCATATTATTTTAACAATGAAATGTTAACACAGTCGATCAAATCATACAATAGCATACTGGTCAATGTTCAAACCAAAATTCCAAAAGCATTAAGGAACCATACCCATTTAAAATAAAATGTTGCACCATTTACTTCTGAATGAAATAAGGATGTACAAATTGATCAATGTTTGTGAATAGGAACGCCGATATAAAGTTTGTTGTAATCATTGCAAACAATACAGACCCTCTGTGTATCTAACTACACCAGACACGTGTGAAAACAAAATTGTGAACTATGGGACGTCAAATTTATCGATGATGGTTGTTGATACAGAGACATCATACTTATCAGTAATATTGTGATGACAGCTGTAATTCTTGTGAGTTACATATGCGATATATAATGATAGTCGTGGTAAAATAATAATAAAAAAGAACAAAAACAAAACAAATGAGCAGATGTTCAACATTGTACGTTACAACATAATTTCCTTTCAAACCT
Source organism: Anadara kagoshimensis (assembly GCA_021292105.1). Taxonomy (NCBI): domain Eukaryota; kingdom Metazoa; phylum Mollusca; class Bivalvia; order Arcoida; family Arcidae; genus Anadara; species Anadara kagoshimensis. The sequence continues at coordinate 15,717,321 of CM037870.1, read as the reverse complement.
TATATATAATCGATAAACAATCAGTAAGAGGATAATGCTTTCAGAAAATTAAATGTATGAAAGTGATAAAAATTGACATCGTAGAAATAACAACCAAAATACTCATTTAACCTTTTTCAAGGTACACTGGATAACCCCACTAAATGTCAATCTCATCCAAAAAGCTCATTCAACAGAGGTCGATAAGGACTGAGTGTTATGATTCTGTATTTAAATGCAAATAGTTGTAAAACTTTATGATAAATGTATGTTGATTTCTTTTTCAATTTAATTGATCAAGATTTAGATATAGTAATAAAAAACAAACATACCACACACAATGTCTAAAACAAAAGTCCAAAACAAAGTAAAAAATTTGAAGCAAGTATATAATGTTAAACACTTGGACCAGTAAAGTGAGAATTGTTGCTCTGGTAGAGTAAGTACTTCCTATCTAAGTAGTTACACCCGCCATTTAGCTACATACACACGCCACGTGTGTGGTCAAGTTTGGGAATGGAGGAAACTTGGAACTATAGGACGCCAAGTATATTACAGACAAACAATGAAACTATTCATCTCTGAAAAACTAGCTGAATGTAAAATACTCGAAACACATTTTATGAAGTTGGATCTGACAGCAGTTAAAGAGAAAATATATTTAACTGTCAATATAATACACACTTAATGGGAAAAATTAAGTTAAGATATACATTTAGACCCAATGGAATTGATAAAAACCAAGTTATAGAAACAAGCCATTTATTTAGAATGGTTATCACAATAGACGTAAATCGAAACGACATTGACCTACACGATTGACCTTTTATGAGGACGATTCATATTTATATATGATGGTCCATGTATACATAGGCAGTGATAGAATTCGCACTTGATACATTAATAATGTAAGCTACACGTGATTAAGACAAAATAAAGACATGTTTTTTTAGAATGTTTATCATAATAGAGGTCAATCGAAACGACATTGATTTGCCCACTTGACCTTTTACGAGAAATATTCATATACAAGGATCCCTGTCTGTTTACATATGTAGTGATAGGATTAGCACTTAATAAATAAATAACATTAGTTACACATGATTTAGACAAAATAATCTTCTGTGTTCACTAAACATAAATGTCCATAATAAATAATAAGTAAAAGGTCAGACGGACAGGTCAATGTTGTTTGCTTATAATCGGATAATTGAAGACTAGTTCATTACAATAATAAAATATATACCAGTTCACGTCTGAATGACAATCTCCAAAGTAGAAAGTAAACAGTTTGAAAATTAAGTTAAACACATTGATTGAGACCAGGTGTTCCGGAAGGGTGAGCAACTCGTGTTTATCTCCCTTCACCTGCCACGTTTGGAACCAAATTGAGAATGAAAAGGTAAAGAAATTTGACAGTTTCAGACTGTCAATAATAGATACTAAATCAGCAAAATATACAATACAAAATAAACCATATAAGCAACGGATAATATACAATTGGACCTTGTGGAATTGGATTATAGAATCACCTCATTACTTTTAGAGCAGTTTTATGATACACATAGGAAAATTGAAAAGTTAAAGAGTTTTTATCTGAATGAAACAAATCATATTTATAATTTTCTGTGATTGACACAAATCATGTTTATAATATCTGCTCGTGTAATGATTCATAATAAAAAAAGATTACTCACATGATTAATAATGCAATATAATTTAAATGAAGTTTAGCGGATTTTCTTCGTCATAAAATCTAAGTTCTCTTACGAAAAGAAAAAGCCACATAAACATAAACATTAACAAATGTATGTTGGATTATTTTTTGTAAAATGCGGTTTATTTTAAATTTGTTATTTTGCGTATTTATGGACAATTAGTAACATACATGCAAATGGGGTGATTAGGCGCCCCTTTAAAATGATAATATAGTCAATACAATACAATAAAATTTTTATAAATAATTTTTTTAAACTGTCAATATAATACATACTAAATTGGATAAATTTAGTTAAGATATACAATAGGTCCTAGTGGAATGAAAAAAAAACAAGTTATAGAAGCAATCCATTCATTTAGAATGTTTATCACAATACACTTGAAGTATTTCGAAACAACCTTGACCGCTTGATATTCACAAGAAATATGCGAATACGAGGATCCCTGAATACATAAGCAGTGTTAGGATACGCACTTAATACATAAACAATGTATCTTACCCATGGTATAGACAAAATAAACACATGTATTCACTACACATAAATGCCATGGGCCAAAATGAATATCTAGATTAAAAGTGAAACGGACAGGTAATTAAAAACCAAATATACCATTTTATGTCCAATTCACGATCCCCAAAGTTAAGTTAAAGTTTGAAAATTCGTAAAATTCCGTTAAGCATATGAATCGATGACAGGTGTTCTGTAAGGGTTAACAACTCTTGCCTTCATCTGCCACATTTGAAACCAAATTGAGAATGAAAAGATAACAGAAATAGGTGGAAGTGGACAGTTTCAGACTGTCAATAATACATACTAAATCAGCAATATATACAATACAAAATAAAACATACATGTTGTATAAGCAACGGATAATATACAATTGGACATATCATGTTTACGATATCTGCTCGTTCAAAAATTCATAAAAAATTTACTTACATGATTAATAATGCTGTTTAATTTAAGTACAGTTCAGCTGAATTCCAACGTCGTAAACTCTCTGTTTTTTCCAATTAATATTTTTCTGAAAAAAGAAAAAAATGTTGTGTTTATGAGCGACATATACATGTACAAAGTAATTTTGGTTCATTGTTAATATGGTTTGTTTTAAATTCATATTTATGTGTATTGATTGGCCATTGGTTGTAACATGCATGCAAGATGGATTGTTGGGTGTCCTTTAACAATAGTAAAACAACCACACCACTGGACATTTATTATAATACAATACAATCTATTGCTTATTGGGTTAACCATATCCTCGGTGAAAATTTTCTGATCCAGCAGAGATACCAACAGAGTTGTTATAATTATTACGATACTTGTTTTAAATCTGCAGCACCAGACGGCTGCTTTGGAGTACAATTCCATAAACATGTACTTTAAATATCCTAAAATGCCAAAATATGTTTGACTTTCAAATATTGTTTTGGAATTTGCAGAAAGAATATCCAATATTAAACCTGCTAAGTATCATATTGGGATTGTATACCAAGGCTGTATATTTAAAAAGGGATTTCTTATTGTTATTTAATTCTTAAGGTGTGATTTATTTACATTTTACATTGACAACATGGGGTATTTAAGACATTATTTAGCCATATATAAAGTACAAAAGGAGAAAACGACATGATTATTCAATCATATAAATTATTTCACATCCCTGTTAAACAATAGGGAGGGGAGAGAGAAATTTTTAAACTTATTTAGAAATGTCTTTTTATTTTAGTATTAGTATGGCATAATATCCTTGAGATAAAAAAAGTACGTTGAAGGTTAAATTGAAGTTATTTCTGATCAAGAAATTGATCAAATATTATACAATTATTGTCTTTGATTAGGTGGATATGGGATTATACAGACCTGATCAAAGTAATAATATTTTGGTCAGGTCCGTATAATCCCATATCCACCGATATTTAAAGAAAGTAATTGTTTTATTATATTACACTTCAAAATTACATTAAAAATTCAGATTTTAGTGTATTAAGCAAAATATTCGGCATAACTGGATACGTTCATCAAGTCGGTAAAGCCGGTTTTTTAAAGCTCTTTAAATACTTTCTTGTTAGTTTAACAGCACATTTGTGAATTTCTTTGTGTTAATGGCATATTTTGATGGCAAAATCTCCTAAAGTTTCCACAGACGAAAACGTTTACACTGGCCGTCGTCCGACATTTTTTTGTGTATTGCCAAATCTTGCCAAAGACGTGAGCACGTGCTATCTTTTGACGTATTTTAATTGTGACGTCATCATTTACGGAAAGTCCCTTTTCTATTTTTATTCGCCGCCAACTATTTGTTACTATTTATAGCGCTGAAGTGGTGCGCCAACTATTTATTTACTTTTTTAGGCATTATTTTTTTGAATATCGCTATATGTACCACTGAAATTAACCAATCAGAGAAAAGGAAAATACGCAGTCATATAATAAAAAATGCTATGAAAAAATTGTTTGAAGCAACATTATATGTATATAGTAAATAGCACAACTTTTGTTTGCTGTGCAATTTTTCCAGTCTACATACAACTTAAAAATGTTTGGTTTCACAAAATTGGCCAAAACACTACTCATGAGGAATTGACTTCCAAAACGGCCGTCTAGTCTGTAAAATTAACACTGAAATAATATGTAATATATAAATCAAGTTTATATTCTATAGTAGCTTTTATTCGTCAAATAAAGATCTTTAAGAGAATTTATCATTGACGGACCTAAGCAACGTATTTCTTTAAAACCGGTACTTTCAGATCTAAATATAATATAATTAATTATTTCTAAATAAAAAGTTCCTGTCTAGTTTTATGAAAAAGTTACACACGCGGCGGGTGTAGCTAGCTAAACAGGAGATGCTTGCCCTTCCGGACCAACCGGCCTCACTTCCCTGCTGGAAGTGCACGTGTCTAACAGCACTTATCAGTGCTTCTGGATTGTGCTTCGGACATGGATTAGTATGTTGGTTTTTGATTAAATTGACTTTTCAAATGGGTAGTTTTATAAGCCTAAAATTTCAATGATCTGCAAACATGATTTCAAATTCAATTAAATCCGAAAAAAATATTTGCGTAAATTTTGCAAAAAATGCAAGCTATTTCAAATGATATATTTATAAATAACCATTTATCAGCTAATATCTTTATTGACGCAGAAAATAAAGTTGATGTATGACTCTATCTCAAGATAAAATACGTAATCCTTAATTACTCAAATATTTAACGAAGAAAAAAGTTCTGAAAATAACCTTTTGATGAACAAGAACCAGATGAAAAAAATATATCCAGTAGTTAGATGCAAAACACATCAAATGTTGAAAAAAATCCAAACCGAAATGGAGTCGCCAAAACGAGTATAAATCGATTAACAACTTGTTTCAGAGAAAGTATTAATAAAATATACCGATATTGGTTTTGATAAAATACCTCATTTTGGTTCTCATTACAAGACAGCGCTAGGTTTATTAATGATGTTTCTAACTGCTAACTTCATCAAAAGATTAAAATTGAAATAAATCGCAGATGCTATATAAAAATCGTAAAGAGGGCGAGAGTGAACGATTTAAAAGTAATGTAGAAACTAATTTTTAAAGCGTTCCATTTATTTTATTATTAAGAGACGTCCAATTCTCTGTGGGGTCAAATGTAATAAATGAACAACTATTGTTCATTTTATTTTGAATAATGAAAAGCAGGATACTGCAATAAATCTTAAATTTATTATAGTTATTAAACCACAAAAAGAAATAGTAAATACGGTTTTACGAAAATGGGGAAACGATTCTTAATATCTATTATTATACCTCATTAGAAAAATACGATACGTTTTCTTGATCGTTGGATCATGTGATAAGGGTGGAGAAAAATCGTGTATTACTCTGAACACATCATAATGCACACCTTTTGAACATACTATGACGTCAAAAGGATATGACCTCATCGATGGTCCATCAGTCATGACGTTCTAGCGTTTGCCTCATATGATTTCCGATAGGAGAAAAATCATTGAAGAACTGATGTTTTAACGTTCCAGGCTGTCGTTTTTAAAATATTTTTCATTCTTGCTGCCTTTCGTATTACCATGGTTATTATTCGGTAAAATAACTATGCATTACTTGTATACATAAAGAAGACTTAATTGAATTAAAATTAATTTACAATGTAGAAAAACAGTATTCGATCATGTTTTTTATTTGTTATATAAAAACGTTTAAAGGATAATATATATGTATATAGGTTTTATTAGACGCTAGTCATTCGCCTTCCCTTATGAAAGGCAAAACTGTCAGCAATATAACGTCATAAGGTTTTATTATCAGAATAAAATACCCATGGGAAACAGAAATGTCTATGTTAGCTTTTGTCCTACTTCATGCAATCTTCGTGTATCTGCCATTTAAGAGATTTTATTGAATCATCTTATAAGGATATAATTCATATGCATAACCATCACTTTATGTTATTCGTTTTAAATCATGTTATCTAAATTCTCCAATCAAAGGATCATTACATTTGCGCATAAAATAAGTAGTTCTTTCAATTTTATAGCACAAGACGGCCGTATCGGAATCAATTCCTTGACCAAAATTTGTGAATTTTTTTAAAGATATTAAAATGACAAAAATAGATACCAAATCCACTTAGAGGAAAACATGTAACAATTACTAATTGCCTTGCTTTGCTTTTTGGGAATTTAAAAATATAAGTGACGGACGAATATTTTATGAAATTTAAGGAAAGATTATCTGGGTTAATTTAAATTCACAAATAAACAAGAATAGTATTTGATCATGTTTTAATTTGATTTGTTATAAAAAAACTTGCACATACATATATTGATTTTAATTTGACGCTGTTCATTCGTGTTCCCTCATGAGAGGGGAGTCTGTCAATGTTATAACGTCATAAAATCTAATTATCAGAAAAATTACCCAAGGGAAACAAAACTGTCTTTATTCGCCTTTGTTCTACTTACGTCGACCTTCATACATCTCTCTTTTTAGAGATTTTATTAAAACATCTAATTACGATAGAATCCATTTGCGTAGCTACCATCATTTTATATTATTCGTTTTAAAGCCAGTTATCTTAATTCTCCAGTCCAAAAGATCACTTCATGTGCGTACACAAGGCTTCCATTAGCCTTTAAAACATAGATAAAATACATTTAGATATAAGCTTCTTTTGTTAGTTATACGTCATATACATTGTCTATTACAGACATGATAATGATTCAGTTACGTAATCGGCCAAACATTACAATCCATATTCAAACGAGCATTCTGAGAGTATTGCAAAACAATACATAGTCCCCTACCGGTCGCATATTTCACTAATCCCAAAGTTTTAGGTAAAATGTACATTATTATATGGTACAAAGATTTATAGTTATAAATTATACGTGTTGTTCAAGATGAAAGCAAAACTTGATCATAGTAAAATCAAAAACCAGCAATGGAGTTCTCAAAAATTCATTATCTGCAAGCATGTAGAAAAAAGTGCAAAAAACTGAAATTTCATTGAATTTTCAAAGTTCAAAGGACCATAACTCCCATAAAAACTAGTGGCTTGAAACGAAACGTAAACTTGATCTGTAACTCATCATGGTTGACCTGCATATCAAAAAAAACAATTCATTAACTGCAAGCGTGTAGATAAAAAGAGCAGAAAACTGAAATTTCAGTGAATTTTCAAAGTTCAAAGGGCCATAACTCCCGTAAAAATTAGCAGATGGAAACCAAACATAAACTTGATCTGTAACTCATCATGGTAGAGTCACATACCAAACATTAGTTCCATTTCTGCAAGCGTGCAGAAAAAAAGTGCGGAAAACTAAAATTTCTGTGAATTTTCAAAGATCAAAGGACCATAACTCATGTAAAAATTTGCGGAGCAGAATGAACGCTAACTTGATCTGCAACTCATCATGGTAGACTCACATACCAAAAATCAGTTCATTATCTACAAGCATTTAGAAAAAAAGTGCGTAAAACTGAAATTTCAGTGAATTTTCAAAGTCCAAAGGGCCATAACTCCGGTAAAATTAGCAGATGGAAACGAAACGTAAACTTGATCTGTAACTCATCATGGTAGACTCATATACCAAAAATCAGTTCATTATCTAAAAGCATTTAGAAAAAAAGTGCGTAAAACTGAAATTTCAGTGAATTTTCAAAGTCCAAAGGGCCATAACTCCGGTAAAAATTAGCAGATGGAAACGAAACGTAAACTTGATCTGTAACTCATCATGGTGGACTCATATACCAAAAATCAGTTTTAAAAGCATTTAGAAAAAAAGTGCGGAAAACTGAAATTTCAATGAATTTTCAAAGATCAAAGGACCATAACCCCGGTAAAAATTAGCAGATGGAAACGAAACGTAAACTTGATCTGTAACTCATCAAAGTAGACTCATATACCAAAAATCAGTTTATTAGTTCCATTTCTGCAAGCGTGTAGAAAAAAAGTGCGGAAAACTAAAATTTCTGTGAATTTTCAAAGATCAAAGGACCATAACCCCGGTAAAAATTAGCAGATGGAAACGAAACGTAAACTTGATCTGTAACTCATCAAGGTAGACTCATATACCAAAAATCAGTTTATTAGTTCCATTTCTGCAAGCGTGTAGAAAAAAAGTGCGGAAAACTAAAATTTCTGTGAATTTTCAAAGATCAAAGGACCATAACCCCGGTAAAAATTAGCAGATGGAAACGAAACGTAAACTTGATCTGTAACTCATCATGGTAGACTCATATACCAAAAATCAGTTCATTACCTAAAAGCATTTAGAAAAAAGTGCGGAAAACTGAAATTTCAGTGAATTTTCAAAGTTCAAAGGGCCATAACTCCGGTAAAAATTAGCAGATGGAAACGAAACGTAAACTTGATCTGTAACTCATCATGGTAGACTCATATACCAAAAATCAGTTCATTATCTAAAAGCATTTAAAAAAAAGTGCGGAAAACTTAAATTTCAGTGAATTTTCAAAGTTCAAAGGGCCATAACTCATGTAAAAATTTGCGGAGCAGAATGAACGCTAACTTGATCTGCAACTCATCATGGTAGACTCACATACCAAAAATCAGTTCATTATCTACAAGAGCTTAGAAAAAAGTGTGGAAAACTGAGGTGTGACAGACGGACGGACGGACAGACAGACGGACGGACGGACGGACGGACGGACAGACAGACAGAGCGCAAACCTAAAGTCCCCTTCGGCTTTCGCCGGTAGAGGACTAATTACAGTCTGAAAGGCAAAGAAAGTATAACCTGGCAATAATGTTAAAAATGTCAACTTAACCAAATGAGTAAAGCCGAGTGCTTCAAAACGGTAAACGCCTACTGTCCAGATATTGTATCTACACACAAACGGTGTGAAATTAAAATTAAAATAGAAGAACCATGGAAGAGCCTTGATAAGCAGCTTGTAATGCGGTATAAAACGCCCGTAGTGGGGTTTAATCAAATTCATGAACGAACCAAATTTTAGATTTAATTCAAAATTTTTTACTTTAAAAAAAAACAGTTTTAACTAGTATAATGTTAGTCATTTTGATTAATTTGATGCCGCAAAAATATTTTTTGTTAAATGTAATTTTTCATAGAGTCTTACTATGTAGATTGGACTTTATTACATATTATACCAGTTTTTATTTTACGGCACTAGTCGCCCGTTTTAGATTACAATTCGTTATCAGTAGTGCTTGCACCAAATTTATGAAACCAAAATTGAAAAGATACCAAAAGAACCAAAATAAATTTTACGAAATTTACCATATTTTACCTGAGTTATCTAAAATTACAAGAAAAGAAGCTCTTTAAAATTTGGTAAAACAGTCTCTTATTTCACACTCCCGTTTACAAACGCCAACGCATGTTTGCCAACATAAATTTCGTTATATCTTGCTTTATTCTATACCTTATAAACCTCTCAATAAATAAAGCCATTTCGTTCACTCTTGACTTTATAGAGCGCTGTAAAACAAGTGGAATGGCTAGAAACCGTCTTATAATGCAAAGAAGTCGCTACTGGTTATTAACGTACGTGCCGTGAAAAGTCGAAATTCCTTGTGAACAATGGTTCCAATATATGTTTGACTAACATAATTTTTGTCTTGTTTGTCGGTTTATTGATACGTTGAATTGTGTTGTAGTTGCTGTCAAATATATGTTAGTTGCAGACTATAAATAAAGTCAATAAAATATATTATTTGCGTATAGTATCTTAGGAACACCCGCTGTCGTAATACGTTTAAAAAGAGAAACATTTAGAAAAATTGGAAATTGATTAAATCATCTTACCTTTAAATTGGAAAAGTCAGATTCTTTATGACGTATTAATAAATTGTCAGAAGATAGAATGTCCAATTATCGGTTTTTAGTTTTTCTTATGAATATTGTCAAACTATATTATGATCATATATAATATTGAACAAAATTACTTTCTGAGACAATAAATACTTCGCCTATTGTTGTTAGATTTCAATGATGACAAAGAGGACAACTATGCTTAATGTGATAAGCTTAACTACCATTCAGCTAAATGGATTATAAATATTCATGACGTATTCTCGATCTTGTGACAAAGAAACAAAAGTAACACGGCAATGACATATCTTGTACAATTAGTATCTCTTCTAGATTTAAGCTCTTTGTTTAAGTGATCATTGTTGAGCAATTATTACATTGCTTATTCATAACAAAGGCAAAATGAATCTCATATCCATGTGTATGTATATGCAAGGATTTATATTTTAGTTTTTTTAAATGCTAACTTTCCAGCAATATTGCTTAAAATTCCTATAGTATACCATTACACCAATATGATATTTGTATGTCTTTTGTTGTAAGAGTTTCCATCTTATAATTAACGAACAAATGATAATATTCATTGCTGTTTAGTACACTGTAAATTAAATGAAGATGGGCCTGTCTCTACCATGTGGGGATTGATTTAATTATTCCAATAGTATGACATAATTTTACGAGAGAATAATGACCTTAAACAATGACTTCAAACAGTTTAATGGAAGCACAAAACGACAAAAATTTTCGTTTCATGCATAAAATATCATGTTTTATGCATCAGATTGATGTATTAGAGCGAAAATATGTTGCATTGAAAAAAAGAGACAACTATTTTAACTTAAAGCATGTTCTTAGCAATAACTAATTCAATCAAGAATAAGAAAGAACAAATTTTGACAGCTGCATACTAAAACTTCATAACATATCCATTGTTACAACACTACACGGATATTGAAAAACATCTGGGTTTGATAATTGTATAATTTTTGAATGGTCTTTTTCTACCCCAATTATTTTACAACTAGTCGCCAATCACAATTACAAAAGCAAAGTAAAAATTGGAAACTATCAAATTAAGTTAAAAAACGAGTATTGAATAAAATATTATATAAATACAAGTAAATTTATAATTGGATTTCTCTATCTATTTCTATTATTGTAAGAATATGTAAGGTGGAAAATGTACAGCAAAAATACATCTATTTCGGAAATCTTGTTAGGAACCGTTCATTCAACGATCGGTACACACGGTATTCTTAATGCCATTAATGACAGCTATAATTTTTCAACATACAAAAATAACTATTAACAGGAAAATATATTGAAAAACAGGATTTCGAACAACAACATCACGCACATTTTAAAGCATTCTCGTTAATTTCCCGCTTCTTTTTAGCACTGATATGACCTGATATATCAACTAAATGTACGCTTAATTATTGGATATGTAATCACGTGTTTGTATTTGATTGATATAAATCTTTCTTACGTTGATTGCATTGTTTACTTTGCAGCTAAGAAATACCAATTATCAAAAGTAACAAATGCTTTGGCACACAATAATGTTAATTACCCCGTCAAAGATGAATGTACCCTTCGCCTGCGGCTCGGTATACATAAATCTTTGACGGGGTACATGGGGGCGTGTAACCTGCCAAAGCCCTATATTACTTATAATATCCAGTCATGAGTGAAAATGATTAACGATACCAGTATGATAAATACTAGAACTCGTTCAAGATGTTGTTTTCCCTCCCAGAACACTCTACATCATTTCTCTGGATAAATTTTATTTTTGTCAGTTTTCAAAGGTTTAAATTGTTTTTGCTTTGGAAATTTTGTTTTGAAAATGGTTCGGTATATTTGTGTTTGATTTATATTATTTTCTTTTGTAATAATCTCTTAAACTTAATTTGAAGCATTTTTATTTGTAAAAGAATATTAATATGATATGAGTTGTGTTATAAAAATGAAAAAAAAAATAACTGAGACATTTTATGATTCCCATGGGAAAATTTCAACGTTAAAGATGCGATGTATTTTGACAGTTGTATCATAATTAAACAGAAATGATGACATGTTTATTATATGGAAGCATGACAAAAATGCACTACAAATGTTTTTTTAATATCCATAAAAATCAAGGATAAACAATTACACTGTTAAATATATTAATAAACATAAACTGTCTAATTTAATACAGCCAAACCTGTCTGCAAAGGCCAGCCAAAGAAATCAGCAATAGTGGCCTTGATGGGCAGGAGGCCTCTATATACATAAATAATATGGATAAAGAACACCTTGGATACAATTCTACTGGCCTTTATAAGCAGGTGGCCCATAATAGAGGTGACCTTTAATGCATGTTCGACTGCATTTCGATTAACTCTTGTAGTCTTTGCACAGTTACAATGCACTAGATGGAATCGATGCGCCCCCAAAAAGCTTAAACTATTAGAATTAACGTTTATAAATCCTAATAGTTACATTCTCTTTATTGGCAATAGAACAGTACGATCGAAATACAGATATTATCAAAGATTGACTGTTTAATTTTAAATGACGAATAATTCAAGTCTTTCGCCAAAGAGTTCATGGAATAAAAATTTATAAAATGATTTCTGAATCTGAAACCTTCTGTGATTTGGCTAAACCTATCTAAAGTATGCACCAAGATTTAAGTAGTAGGTTAGATCAGGTTGATGGACATTGATTGTTACATCATAAGGGTTATAGCGGCATACGGAGAACCGCTGGGTTGAATTTGTATACCATCATTTGTTCGTTTTGCACTCGATGGATGTCTTTTTTGTTTTGTTCAAATGTTTTGAAGACTTATCAAATTAACGTATTTTCGGGGCTAGTTTATATTATGCAATGTAAGTCTAATTTGAATACCCATTTTACAGGGCCATTATTTCGCATTATTGTTTTTAACTATGTATTTATACTCCTGCTATAACGCGTCTACAAACTCAAGTGGAATGTACTTTGCTGTATTGATGGACAGAGATTTAATATAGTAAAATTACCAACATTAAAAACCGGTAAATTAAGTATAGCACGTGAACATGCACAGGGAAAATGTGGGATGCACTGTAAGCAAAGACATCCTACCTAGCTATATACACCCACAATCTGTGACAGTCAAAACTAAGAAATAAAGGAAATCCGATTTAGCAAATTTTGATATATCTAGAGTAATTTAGATATAGATATACTAGATTAAGCAAGTTAGTTTTCTGCTGTCGGTGATGTTATAAGTCTTTCGAAAAATAAGTAAGTATTTTTCAAAAACCTTACATAATGTACAGTTAGTTAGCATATCAAACATTAATATATATGCCCATGTCTATACAACTTTAAATGGTTAGGTAGTTGATATCGTTAACAGTCTTTAAAGTGTTATCGTGATTATAACGTCAAAACGTTTACTTCATCCTGTGAATCGTTCAGATACGCAAAGGGAAGATTTATGCTAATCATGAAATGATTACTTGACACATTATGTGTTACTAAACTGTTTATGACGTAAAAGGACTACTTACCTTATTTAGAATTGCATTAAAAGGAATAATCCTAAAATGAGCATTTATGAGGGTCATCTCGGTTCACGGTAAATTGCATCCTAATATGTGAATGTTAGAAACATTTATTTGTTATGCTTGCTGATACACAAGGAAATAAAACCTTTTAAATGCAACTATTGCACGGATGAGAAATCAATCACTTACTTTCAAACACAATTATAAAATTATAGATTAAAAACAAAGTTATCATTTAATGTCTAAATCACAATTATAAGAAAAGTAAAACTTTGAGGACTGGGAAAAAATGTTAAATATTGTGACCTTTCACTAAGGAAGCGAGGCCAAGTGCTTAGGATAAAAACAGGAGACGTTTACAAATAAATGTCCGCATACAAAGCGTATACTAGTATGATGAATGGCACAGAATCCTGTTAGTTTACATGAAAATGTCAAATACGAAATAGCATGACAATACTAAGCATGTTTTGAAATGAACAAAATTGTCAATTGCTTCTTAAGGAGCCAATATTTCTTCACCGAATCCTCAAATGACAAGGACGACAGTCATAAGAAATTTTTGTAGTTGTTCTAAGAGACCAGGAAGAAAAATAGAGAATGATAATCTTTGCAGAAAACATGTAATTACATTCTTATTAAATGTTATATCAAAAGTTTCCCGTAAAATCTCATGTTTAATTTCTTAGTAGTACATAATCTCTATCTAATTACATTTCTTTTAGCCATTCACAGTACACTTATTAAGAAAAGGAAATAGTTAACACTAAACACAAAGAAAAAAGAACCAAAGTTACAATACTGTGATAGTAATTTTAAATGCGTTGAATCTGGTAAACTGTTTAAAAATTTTAAAAGTTACAGTAACTGTACTTACTACTTTGGTGAACGTTCATGTGTTTAACTTAATTGAACAGTGATCAATGATTCGTTTGCTTTTTGATTTGTAATTTAAACACGGATTGATATGTTTTTAATAATGTGCATTTGTATTTTGCAGGATAATATTAAAGACGTATAACGACTCAAGAAAGTATTTAAACAAAAATATGAAGTTGTTTTGTTATACATTCGATTGTCTAATTTCAATGTTACCATCTTTTTAATTAAATCGTTTTATTTATTTTCAAAAATTAAAAGTTTATTAAAATTTCGTAATAACAAGAACTGCAATAAGGCTTTATGTAATTTATACCATAATAGCAATATTAAATAATATTTTACGTAGCGGTGGAGACGGTTTGCATATATATATTTGCACAAACGGGACCGCCTTATATAGGGTGCATTGTATTATACATCGTCAGTTCTCCGTTTAGAAGATTTGCACCTTTATTCTATATACATACAAGAAACATATGTAATGGATGGAATCAATTTTCTACATTAAAGTAACATAAATAATAGAATTTTACTTAAAACTGGACCTTTTTTAATTTTGATATTTCAATTACCAATCCATAATAAATGGCGACACTGTCATTAGTAGTTGCTTTATGCGTCTAACCAGTTAGACCAATAAACAAGAATATAAATATAGAATCCTTATAATTACATTTCTATATAAGGAAAGATAAATTGGATTTAAGTTCATTTACAATATTAAAACAGTATTCGATCATGTTTTATTTCGATATTTCATGCAAAAAAGCCTTATACAAAAATTGATACATTTTAATTTGACACTGTACAGTAAAGCTCTCTGATGAGAGTAAAATCTGTCAATGTTATAACATCATGAGGCCCTCTTATCAGAAAAATTACCCAAGGGAAACAGAATTGTCTTTATTAGCCTTTGTCCCACTTAAGTCGATCTTCATACATTTCCCATTGTATATTTTATGTTTTATTGAAACATCTAAATACGAATGGTTCCATTTTCATAACTACCATCAACTTATGTTATTTCTTTTCCAGCCAGTTATCTAAATTATTCAGTCGAAAGGATAATTTCATGTGCGTATACAAGGATTCCATAAGCCTTTAAAACATAGAATATATTCAGATAAAACTTATTTGTTAGGCACACGTCATGTACATTACAGACATTATAATGATTCATTTATGCAATCAATCAAATTTTACCATCCATATTAATATCAAATCATAATACGAAAAAAAAAACCAAAAAAAAAAAAACATATAAAGTTAAAAACGTCAAATTCTACCAGGAATGCCATAGCGAAGGGCACTATGCACAATATTAATGAAAACATATGATTTGCACGCATTGCTAATTTTAAGCTCTTTTCCATTTTTGATTCACCTCAAAGTAAGGAAGTAAGTCGAATATTCTACATATAATAATTTATATAATATATTAGATAATTTTCTGAAATATGCTGACTTATCAGCAATTTAACTTGAAATTCCTTACTTACACTATGGCACTAATATCATCTACATCATTTAGTGTCACAATGCCCATCCTACAACTAATAAACTAAGTATGCCACTTATTACTGTTTAGTACACTGTCAATTCAATTAAGAAGAGCCTGCTATAGTATATAGAAAATGATTGAGTTATTCCAACATTATGCGATGATAGATTTATGAGAGAATAATTACCTTCAACAATCAATTGAATCAATTGAACTTGTTTTACGGAATATATCATAAACCAACATACTAATCTATGTGCGAAAGCTTGTACTTGGAAACATCTGAAGCAATAAAGAATTAGAGAATAAGTTTTGAAAATGATAGAAAACAATCCCATACATTCAAAACAAACATACCAATCTATGTCCAAAGTAGAGTTAAAACTGAAGGTTGCACATTAGGATAAACACGAAAACGTCCATCAGGGAAGTGAGGACGGGTGTTACGGAAAAAAACCACACCCTGTTTAGGTAGCTACAACCGCCAAGAGAGTACTTAGATGGAAATGTGGAGAATGGAACTATGAAACGCCAAACACATTCAGAGTAATTTTGAATACAGATACATCCTACTTATTAATAACATTTTAATGGCGGCCCTAAAACGTTTAGAATGCTTAGGCTTACAATATTCTTGCGTCAATAATTTATTTGTAAGCAAATACAAATCAAAACCAGTGATCATAAAACTATTTTTATTGAAAGACCTCTGAGTTTGTTAACAAGCTAAGATCTCAAAAACAATTTTATAACCAATCGTTCACGAGCACGTATTGAATAAAAAGAAAACTGGTTTTAATATTTGAACATAAACATACTGATTCATATGTAAATCACAATCCCAAAAACACCTAGAGAAGTATTAAATTGAGTTAAACACGAATATTGAACCAAATAAAACGTGAACTTATATCTTATTCTTTAAAATCGGTAAATATGTAATTGGATTTGTATTAATTCTTTTTATTATTGTAAGAATAATAAACTAGAAAATTTACAACAATTGCACTTTTATTTCGTGAATCCTAATAACAAACGTTCATTTACTGATCCATACACTAAATTCTTATTGCCCTTATTGACGTTAATAAATTTTCAACAATAAAAAAATGTAATATTTATATCGCAACAGATATAATTTATTACTGTCCTTGTTTAAAGATTATTCTTTGAGAGTTGATAAAAGAGATCCGATACTATGATAAGCTTAGCTTTTTTATTGCAATGTTTTATAAAAATGCAATTACATTTGTAGTCCTTTTTATTCATTGCTGCACTTAATTATTTTAAAATTCAATGGTGACTGACTATTTAAACACAATGCAAATACAAGCAGCAGTTGGAATCGGTTTGGTTTGTATTATTAGATTTAGTTCTTATCCATAAAACGTTTTTTAAAAATTTATTCTTAATTGCTTAATAATAATTAGGATTCGCTTTTACTTTTCCAGCTTTTTCTTAATCGCTTACATGACCTTTTTATCAACAACATGTACGTCTAATCATTACATATGGAGATGTACAATGTATGTTTGTTTCTGATTCAATATATAAATCTTTCTTAAGTTAGTTGCAGTGTTTACTTTGCAGCTAAGAAATACTATTCACCAAGAAAAACAAATAAGCAATTATTATTTTCTGTATATATACGTTTGCAAGAGTTAAGTATTATTTTCTGCGTACAGCTACTCAAAAGTTTATATTTAAGTTCTTAAAAATGCTAACTTTCCAGCAATATTGCTTAAAATCCTAAAGTATACATTAACATCAATGTAATATTTGTATATCTTTTGATGTAAAAGTTTCCTTCTTTTAACTGAAGAAACTCATTGACGAGGATCTTTAACTTTACCATGTACGAAATGGTTGAGTTATTCCAACATTATTCGATGGATTTTACGAGAGAATAATTACCTTAAACAGTGAATCAAACAGTTTAATAGAATCACAAAACGACAAACATTTTCGTTTCATGCATTGAAAATATATTTTATGTATCAGATTGATGTAACAAATTTTAACAGCTGCATACGAAAATTTCACAACATATCCATTGTTACAAAACTACACGCAAATTGAAAGACATGTGTGTTTGATAATTGTATAATTTTTGAATGGTCTTTTTCTACCCCAGTTATGTTACAACTAGTCGCCAATCACAATTACAAAAGCAAAGTAAAAACTGGAAGCTATTAAATTAAGTTGAAAAACGAGTACTGAATTAAATAAAACGTGTTATTCTATACCTATAAGTACATTTATATTTGGATTTCTATTTCTATTTTTATTATTGTAGAAATATATCAGATGGAAAATACAGCATAAATATACTTCTGTTTCGTAAATCTCGTTAAGAACCGTTCATTCAATGATCCATACACACGACATTCTTAATGCCATTAATGACGGCTATAATTTTTCAACATACAAAAATAACTATTAACAGGAAAAGTATAGTGAAAAACATTTCCGCTTCTTCTTTAGCACTGATTTAACCTGATATATCAACAACATGTACGCTTAATTATTGGATATATATTGGTGTGTTTGTTTTTAACTTTGATTGCAGTATTAACTTTGCAGCCAAGAAGTACTATTCATCAAGAGAAACAAATGCTTTAGCAAACAACAATGTTAGTGCTGATTACCTTGTAATGTATTAAAGACCGATCAAATAGGCTTACGGGGTAATTAATCATAAATAAGGACAGATTTGAAAATTAAATTTTGTTTACTGAGCAGTTTTAAAGATAATTGAACATTCAATGATCTTTATAATGTTAAAGTGTTGGCGAAAACTAAGCGATGACTTTGTTTACAACTCAATATCAGAGCATGTTGCATTCAATGTCCTGTGCATTGAGCATAGATAAAATTTGGCCACGGCTTATAAAACTCCTAATTAGTATTGGATAAATCGATGAGAAAAGTTTGTACAGGTTTGTTTTTGGAACATGTGTACTATTTTGGGTCCTGAACAATCAGCACATCAAACAAATTACTACAAGTTTCGTTAACATAATTATAATCCTTCCTTTTTGTTTTCTACGTTTCGCGTAAATACTTCCTTATTGGATTAAGGCTTATTGGAGATGGTCATTACTACATTTTCGTTGACATTGTGAACATTAATCATCCTTGGTTTCCTTAGTTCACAATACAATTTGTACATTAAGTCAACGATTTGTTTTAAGTACCACTTTGCATGTCATACTATTCTTCCAAATATTCACAATAGAGATGTATCGTTTTTTGACTAATTACAAAACTGTATTATACAGTCGATTGCAATAAGTATAAAAAATCATATATCATGGCAGATGTACCATGATTAAATTAGTAAATACACTTACACAATTTATGACATAAATTGGTTACTTACCGAATTCTGTATCGATAAAAACTAATGCTAATCACAATTAATCTTATTTCATCGTTAAACGGTTACTTTTGATAGACTTGTTACACAATTATAGAAAAAACAATTTTATCACAATTCACCCATATTCCGTGAAAATACGATTTGTTTTTATAATTTTTTAGAAGTATTAAAAATATGGTAATATTACATAATCAATATATTTACTTATATCTATCAAAAAGACTTTTACATTATAAATTTCTATTAATATTTTGATAAAAAATGTAATATTTATATCGCAACAAGTTGATAAAAGAGATCCGATACTATGATAATCATAGCTTTTTAATTGCAATGTTTTATAAAAATGCAATTACATTTGTAGTCCTTTTTATTTATTGCTGCACTTAATTATTTCATTTGTTACATTGCATTAAAGAAGCTTGGATAGTAGGACATCCTATCTTACGTTTAACTTGTGACATTCGCTTGTCTTGGATTCCTAAAAACCACACAGTTTTTATGCAGTTTTTGTCGCCAGAAAAATCGGGTTACCTTCGATTAAAATAGAACGTTTGAGTAATTTCAATAATATATATTTCGTTAAAATTTAACAAAAGTGTATAACTACTTTTGATGTATTAGAAAATGAGGCATAAGTTCAAAAGGCATTGTAGTGCATTGTTCTTAGTAATATATGTTCCCTGATCATTTCTCTGCAGCAATACTGTGTAAGAAGTAAATCTAATGTGTTAAAAGCATACTTTTTACTCGAAAAAAAGTTAATACTACATACTTAAAAGAGTAACCAATAATGACAGATGTAGTGTGATTCATACAATAATGTTTCGATATTTCGGCTGTTTAATAATTTTATCATGAACGAATAAAATATGAGCTCTAGATAGTTCAGGAAGTGAATTTTTGTTTCGCAGCTTTTAAAATAATTTTTGTTAAATGTTGTATGTAAATGCTGAAAAGTGTCAAATATGATAAATACATCTAATGGGGTCTGAGTTGGTGCTAAACACTGAACTTTATTGTAGCTACGGTCAATCAAACTATTTTCAAAAATTTGTTATTCATTAGAAAAGAAACTGTAATAGCTAATACCCAGTCATGTTTGAAAATGATTAACGATACCAGTATGATAAATACAAGAACTCGTTCAAGATGCAGTTTTCAATTCCGGAGCACTTATCATCATTTCTCCTGATTAATTTTATTTATGACAGTTTTCAAAGGTTTAATTTTGTTTTTGCTTTGGAAATTTTGTTTTGAAAATGGTTAAGTATATCTGTGTTTGATTTATTCTATTTTCTATTTTATTAATCTTTTAAAGTTTATGCTGATCCATTTTTATTTGTATAAAAATATTAATAAGATATGAGTTGTGTTATAAAAATAAAAAAAATATAAACTGGAGAAATTTTATGATTCCCATGGGAAGATCTTAACGTTAAAGATGCGATGTATTTTGACAGTTGTATCATGATTAAACAGAATTGATGACATTATTCATTATATGGAGGAATAACGGGCATTACAAAAAGCAAAAGTTTTTTTTAAATATTTATAAACAACAAGGATAAATGATAAAACTGTTACATATATTACTAAACATTAACTGTGTAATTTAATATTTCGGTTAACTCTTGTAGTCTTTGCACAATTTAAATGCAGTAAATGGAATCAGTGCCTTCTAAAAAGCTCATACTATAAGAATGAAGGTTTATAAATTCTGCTAGTTACATTCTTTGTGTTGGCAATAAAAAGTACGACGTAAATGAAAATAATATCAAAGATTGACTGCTTTAATTTTACATAACGAATAATTCAAGCAAGCTGTCCACAGTTACATTTAATGAAATTAAGTTTTTCGCTAAAGAATACATGAAATAAAAGTTCAAAAAATGATTTCTGAATGTTTAACCTTCTGTGTATTGGCTTAACCTATCCAAAGTATGTACTTATATTTAACTAGAAAGTTTGATCAGGTTGATAGATATTGATTGTTACATCAGAAGGGTATAGGGGCATACGGACAACTGTTGGGTTGAATTTGTATACCATTATGTTTTCTTTTTGCACTCGATGGATGTCTTTTTTTTATGTCAAATGTTCTGATGACTTATCAACTTAACGCATTTTCGGTGTTAATTTATATAATTCGAATACCCATTTTACAAGGTCACCATTTCGCAATTAATTTATTGTTTTTAACTCTTTTTATACTCCTGAGGCAATAACGCGTCTACAATCTCAAATGGAATTTACTTTGCTGTATTGATGGACAGAGATTTAATATAGTAAAATTAACAACATGAAAACAGGCAAATTAAGTATAGCGCGTAAACATGCACCAGGAAAATGTGGTGGTGAGAGCAAAAAACCTCCTGCCTAACTATCTACACCCCCGCCTGTGAAAATCAAAAATTAGAATTGAAGGAGCATGGACATCTGAGATGGCAAATGTTTCATATATCTAAAAAATATATTTATATATATATACTAGATTAAGCACGTTAGTTTTCTGATGAAGTAGATGTGATGAATATTTCGAAAACAAGTAGGATCTTTGCGTAGTTTACAAAAAAACTTGTAAAATGTATATTAAGTAAGGATATCAAACACAAACGCAAAAACCCTACATTATGTAGATGTAGTTTAGAAATCAAACATAAATATATATGTCTCTCCATGTCTAAACAACTTTAAATGGTTAGCTAGTTGAAAAAGTTTAAGTCTTTAACTGGTTTATCGTCAAACATATACTTCATCCTGTGAATCTTTCAAATACTCAGGGGAAATTCATGCTAATCATGGGATGATTATGTGACAGATTATGTGTAACTAAACTGTTTATGACGTAAATGGACTACTAACCTAATTTAGAACTGCAGGAAAGAAAATAATCTTAAAATGAGCATTGCTGGAGGTTATCTTGGCTCACGGTAAATTGCATCCTAATAGATAAATTAAAAAAACCCATTTATTTGCTATGCTTGCTAACAAGGAAATAAAACCTTTTTAATGCAACTGTTGAGGAATCAAGCACTTATTAGTTGTATCAAACACGATTATAAAATTATGGATAAAAAACAAAGTTTCCAAAGTTATCCTAATCACAATCATAAGAAAAGTTAAACTTTGAGAACCGGCTAATAAATTTATATATTGTAACTTTCCACTAGGAAAGTGAGCTTCGGAAAAGAAAAGAGGAGACTTTTACAAATGAATGTCCACATGCAAAGCCTATACTATTATGTCGTATGGCACAGGATTATATATGAAATGGCAAAATCAAACGCAGTCATGTACATGACTTGTTTCGAAAAAAAAAAACAAAATGCAAAACAATAAGTTAAATTCATACTCAAACAAAAAAAGAAAGATCCTTTTAGTTAATATGAACAATTCAAATAAGGAATAGCATGGCAATACTAAGCATGTATTAAAATCATCAACAAAATTGAAAAATGCTTATTAAGAAGCAATAATGTTTTTCACTGAATCCTCAAATGACAACGACGAGAGTCATAGATATTTTGTAGTTGTTCTCAGAGACCAGAAAGAAAAATAAAGAATGATAATCTTTGCAGTAAAACATGTAAATATCTTTTATTAAATGATTACACCAATTACAAGAGGTCACTAAGGAAAAGGAGAAAACCTTTTCCTTTTTGACCTTATACTCTATGTTTTATATCAAGAGTTTCCCGTATAATTTCATGTTTAATTTCGCAGTAGAACAAAATCTCTGCAAAATCTCTCTGATTGCAGTCCTTTTAGCCATTCACAAGTGCACTTGTTAAGACAAGGAAGTAGTCAACACTGAACATAAAGAATATACATACACAGTTACTATACTTAAATTGGAATCTGAAATCCGTTGAGACTAAAAAAACTGTTTAAAATTTTGATAATTTTGATAATACAGACTCTTGTGATGGAGAAGTACCATAGTCATTAAATTACGCCTGCGAACTGACTAATAGCTCTGAGAAAACGGGATTTGTCTATCCAGACAGGAATAGATTTCAATAACCTCAAATCCCTCTGTTCCCGATCAACATTTCTGAACAGGCTTTCTAGAAGCAATTTCATTTGTATTGTTTACAAGTTAAAGCAACCGTCTGTAATACCCTGGTGGAAGTCCATGTGTTTCACCTATTTTACCAGTTTTCAATGATACCTTTTGCTGTTTGATTTGTATTTTGGACAAGGACTGGTACGTTTGTTAATAATATGCATTTATAGTTTGCTAATTAATGTTAAAGACGTATAACGACTAAATAAAATATTTTAATAAAAATATGACGCTGTTTTGTAATGCATTCAATTGTCTACATGTCCACACCACTACATGTTGTTAATTAAATCGTTTTATTTATTTTCAAAAATTGAAAGCAGATCCAAAACATTTTATTTAAAACTTGTAATATCAAGAACTACAATAAAGTTTTATGTAATTTATATCACAACAGAAATGTTGAATAAGATTTTACGTAACGGCGAAGACGGTTTGCTTTGATTAAACGAAATCAATGCATATATATTTACGCCTTTTATCCTATATAGATATTATAAAATGTATCTCATTATATAACCTATGCAATAAATTTTGTAAATAAAGCCACCTAAATAATATAATTGAACTTAAAATTGGGCCTTTTCGGTTTTTTAAATTTGTTATCAATAAAAATTGTCAATCCACAAGAAACGGCGACACATTGTTATTGGTCTAACGAGTTTATTAATAAACAAGAATACAAATATAGAATTCTTATAATTACATTTCTATATAAGGAAAGATAAATTGGATTTACGTTAATTTACAATGTTAAAACAGTATTCGATTAGTTTTATTTTGATATGTCATGTAAGAAAACCTAATACAAAAATTCATATATTTTGATTTGACGTTGTTTAGTTGCGTTCCAAATTAGAGCGAAATCTGTCAGCGCTGAAGTTCCTCGAAAACGGTGAGGCTGGGTGTTCCAGAATGGTAAGCATCTCCTGTTTAGCTAACTACACTCACCACGTTTATAATAAAAATTGTGAGAAAGAAACATGGAACTATGGGGCGTCAAATATATCTAGGGTAATCTTTGCACAGAGACACCAAACTTTTAATCAATATTGTAATGACGGCCATACACTTTTTGAGGGCCTTAATAAGCCTTGACTTGCAACTTTTCCGAGTCAACAATTTATTTGCAAGCAGTCTGCTTCGTGTAACAAAGCCCTTAGTGGGAACAAGCTCTACAATAGTTAAAAATAGAAAAAATGACAATAAACAATATAAAATCATCACGTCTGTCAAAAAAAAAATTATGTAGCATTTTGTGGACGACATAATTGTTCTTTAAAATATACAGTATCTGATTTTATATATAACGCTTCAACAATAGATATATGCCAACACTCATAACATAGATATTTTTATATATTCCCTTAGCTGTGGTGATATTTCATAAATCCTTAGGATATTTTCTCAAACACATAAAAATGGTCCCTGATTCTAGTTTAAGCACTATTGATGGAATTGTATTTCGAAACGGCCGTCTAGTGTTGTAAAATAACAAATATATAATTATATATAGCTGGTCAATAAATAAATTCATATCCATCGTGTGCGCACCATTAGTTGTACAATAAGTGTAATTATTATATAGCAATATATGCATCACATAGAAATTAAGGGATAAATCCCGAGGTGTTAGCGTGCAATATATATCGATATTTGCACGCAAACTTTGTTGCAGTCCGAGCTTTTTTAGAATCAATTATTTCATATTGCACGCTTTGTCACATAACGCTGTCATTTATGACGTCATACGATTGTTGTTATATGGCTGACGACGTCATATGCATGATTGTGTTGTTGTCGTATTGCACTAGTTCTTATATCCGTATACAAGAACTAGTGCACTATATATGTATTGTAAGAAAAATGGTATTTTGAGATGAAATATTAGTGGGAAGTAAACGAAATTTATTTTGCTTTATAATAAAAGGGTTATTGAACTGATATTGTGAAATATTGTCACTCGTTGACTTGAAATGTCGAGTCAACTCGGGACAATATTTCACAATATCAGTTCAATAACCCTATATTACAATACTCCCACGATATCGCTACTTGTTATTAACTTTAGTGACAATACAGATTTGTTAATGAATGGTTCTTATATATATTTTTCTGGTATTCCTTTTATGTTTTGTTTTCTCGTTCTATCATCACTTCGTAATATATCAGTATGTTATATTTAGTTCTTTTCCCTATAGCAAAGTATATGATAGTTGTTGAATTTCTATATAGAGCGAATAAGTGTTGTTTGTGGTTTGTATCAAAAATATACATACCATATCTAAGAAATAGTTTTTGGATGTAGTACTCATAAAAATTGAAACTTTAGAACATTGGAACTGGATTAATTATCTTACCTTTAAATTGGAAAAGTCCGATTCTTTATGACGTATTAATAAGTTGTCAGAAGATAGAATGTCCAATTATCAGTTTTAATTTTTTTCTTATGAATATTGTCAAACTATATTATGATCATATATAATATTGAATAAAATTACTTTCTTAGACAGTAAATACTTCGCCTATTGTTGTTAGATTTCAATGATGACGTAGAGGACAACTATGCTAAATGTAATAAGCTTAACTACCATTCAGCTATTAAATAGATTATAAATATTCATGACGTATTCTCGATCTTGTCACAAAGAAACAAAAGTAACACAACCATGTAACATGTCTTGTAAAATAAGCTTCCCTTGTTTAAGAGATAAGCTCTATGATTTAGTTAATTATTATTTTATTGCGTATTCATAACACAGGCAAAACGAATCACAAGTTCATCAGAAATCAGAAACAAAATTGTAAATTCATATCACATATTTCATATTCATGTATAAGGGTACAATTACTATCTTATTAAATATGCATCTTGCGTCAAACATCCTAATTAAGAACGCGGTATGTAAACAAGTTAAACAAGTAAACAAAAAATGTAGAATAAAAAAATCTAAAAATTTACGTGTAAACAGACAAGACTATGAATACAATAAAATGCAAGTGATGATTGAAACAACCAGACAAGACAAAAAAGGGAAAACTGTATTAGGATCATACATGATACAATTGTTCATTTTTAATTTTTTTGGATGGGTACCAGATTAAAGAACAATCGTTGTTGTTGTTTATGTATCAGACGTCCCTCTCAACAATAGCAACTTCTTCACAACCAAGTGAGGTACATTTAAAAATAAACATTAACCTTATTTATCAAAAGCGCATCTGTTGCTATCAATTAGACATTAAGAAAAAAAACAAGTACTATTCGGATTTTTCATACATTGTCTTTACAACCAGTGACCCATAAATACACTGATTGCAAAAAGTAAAAAATAAACTATAGCATGAAGTTTGTCGGACAATATTATTTATAATAATCGCAGCTCATTAATTTATTCAGAATTTGGATGTTTCTATCCAATGAATCATAAAAAGTACTTGATACCTAGTTGCAGAAAGACTGCTGCAATAGTTATGTATTTCGTTATAATTTATACTTCAGATTTGTTTTTTTCATGGTAATATGTTTTTAAGGTTAAAACAAATGTTGCAGTAATACCGATGTGAATTGTTCGCAATGGGATTCATCAAAATTATTTTAACGTCTTTATCTTATTGTTACGTCTAGTCAAGTAAGTAAGAAGAATCATCTCATGTATAGCTTGGTAAGATGTCATTGTTGAATCGTCTGACATATGTTGACTAATCAACATTGTAACTTACAATTCCTTTATTATATCATGCAGCAATATAATCTTGAATGTCGCTCGGTGAAACAATGCCCATCCTACAACTAATGAACTAATCATGATACTTATTACTGTTTAGTACTATGTAAATTCAATTTAGAGAAGCCTGGTTCTCATATGTGGAAAATGATTGAGTTATTCCAACATTATTCAATGGATTTTACGAGAGAATAATTACATTAATAATGAATTCAAACACTTTAATGGAAAAACAAATGGCAATTATGTTTGTTTTACCACGCATAAGCAATATACAATTTAAATCATATATGGTTTTAATGTCTTGGAGAAAATATCTTGCATTGAGTATGAGAGACAAGGATTTCTAAATGAAAGCATTAGCAATAACTTATTAAACTAAGAATAAAAAAGAACAAGTTTTGAATGAGCAGCAGAACAATCCAATAGAAAAAAGAAAATCCAGAACGAAACAAGTCATTATAAAACTAGCTGTCATTGAAGGACCTCTTAAATTGTTAACAAGCTATTGTCGGGCAATTTGGTTGTATAGTTTTCCTTCCAAATTAACAATTTAACAACCAATCGTTTATGAGCACGGATTTCAAAATTAAAATGAATCTTGTTTTACCATTTAAATACAAGCTTACTGGTCCATGTTCAATCACAATTCCAAAAACAAAGTGAAAATTTTATAAACTACTACAGTAAAACACGAATATTGCAAAAAATAGAACTGTACTTATATGAATTAAGAAATTATTATATATATTTAAATTTGTTTTTATAATTTTTAATCTTGTAAGAATATTTCAAATGGACAATTTGCAGAAAAAATGTACTTATCTAAAACAAACCATCTAATCCATGTCCGAATCATAATAGAGAAGCAAAGTAAAAACTTGGAACTGACATGTCAGGTTGGACACGTGAACTTCCACTAGGGAAGTGAGACCAGATGCTTCGAAAGGGTAAGCACCTCCTGTTTAGCTAGCTACACCTGCCACGTGTGCAATCTACATTGTGTGAAAGGAACATGGAATTATGGACCTTCAAATATATCCAGGACAATCCTTGAGTTCTATGTCATCAATCAAGTTAAAACATTCATTCATGAATCGATAAACACGATATTCTTCATGTCCTTAATGACAACAATAAATTTGCAAGATACGAAAATAATTATTAACAGGAAAAATATATTGAAAAACAGGAACTTCGAACAACAAAATCACGCACTGTCTACTATACTAATAGTTTTTATTGACTTCTGACTGTCAATCGAAAAATAAGTATATGAAAACAGAACTATCGAACAACATTTTAAGGTTTTTTTTAAATTCCCCGCTTTTTCTTTGTTGCTTATGTGATGTTTATATCAACAACATGCATATATAATAATTGAATATGGATTGGTATATTTGTTTTTGATTTCATGTGGGTATTTCTTAAGTCGATTGCATGTTTACTTTGCAGCTATGAAATACCATTAGCCAAGAAAAAATAAATGATTTGGCAAACAATAATGTTGTGCTGATGCTTTAATGTTAAAAAGACCGATCAATAATCCTTATGCGGTAATTATTGATAGATTAGATTAGATTTATAAATTGAATTTCGTTCATTGAGCAATATCGTTGATAACATTCCACATCTAAGTAAGTAAAAGTAAGTAAGTAAGTAAGTAAGTAAGTAAGTAAGTAAGTAAGTAAGTAAGTAAGTAAGTAAGTAAGGGAGTAATTAAGTAAGTAAGTAAGTAAGTAAGTAAGTAAGTAAGTAAGTAAATGATTTTTTTTCTGTGAATATACGGTTGCAAGAAGTAGAATATGTTAGTAAGTAAATAAGGTATATTTTCTGTGTATAGTTATTCAAGAGTTAATATTACAGTTTTCTGTTTTTTAATAATGTTGCTTAAATTGCTCAAAATTATTTAAGTATATCATACCATAAATTTGTTTTTTGACTGACATTTAAGTTTCTATCCTATAATTAAGGAACTAACGTCGATACCTATTACTGGTAAGTACATCGTAAATTTAATGAAGAGGATCCTGGCTCTACTATGAAGGAAATAATTGAATTATTCGAACATAATACAATGGATTTTACGAGAGAATAATTACCTGAAACAATGACTTCAAACAGTTTAATAAAAGCACAAAACGACAAATATTTCACCGTGCATTAAATTTAAATAGAATGTTTTTATCTATTGCTTTGATGTTTTAGAGAGAACATATCTTACATTGATAGGAAACAACAATTTCTAACTGAAAGCATGGTCTTAGCGACATCATATTCGATTAATAATAAGAAAGAACAAATTTTTGAAGGTATCAGCAGAACAATCCAAAACATACCTGTGATTACAAAAAATTGCAATTGCATATTGAAATTCACATGGGTTTGATAACAAGCTGATGCCACGAAGTTTAGTTGTATAATTTTTAAATGATCGTCTTCTACCGCAATTATTTTACAACCAGTCGCCAATAACAATCACAAAAGCAACGTAAAGTCATTGGAAACTATTAAACTAAGTTAAACAGGAATATTGAAAAATTATAAGGTGTTATTCTAAAAATACAAGTAAATGTATAATTGGATTTTTTTCTATTTAGTAAGGCTATATCAGATGGATAATTGAAAATAGAAAATTAAAAGTGAAAATGATCTATGATCTTAGGACCGTTCATTCAACGATTGATACACACGATATTCTTAATGCTATTGATGACGGCAATAAATTTTTAAACTTACAAAAATAACTATTAACAGGAAAAATATAATCAGCTAAAAAATCACACACTTTTTAAAGGATTCGCTTTTACTTTCCTGTTCTTTTATATAACCTCTACATTAGCAACATGTACGCTTTATTATTAGCTATGGATATGTATGTTTGTTTTTGATTTGTTATGAACTACGATATACCATTCATAAAGAGAAACAAATGCTTTAGCAAACAATAATGTTAGTGCTGATAACCTTTTAATGTATTAAAAAGATTGACCAAATAAGCCTTCGGGGGTAATCAATCATAGATAAGGACAGTTTTGAAAATTGAATTTTGTTTAGTTTTGATTAGTATTGAAGGTCATTAAACATTCAATGGTCCTTATAATGTAAAAATGTTGGCGAAAGCTATAAAATTGATTTGTTTACAAATTTTACATGTTAAAGTCAAGGTCCTATCCATTGACGATAAACATATTGGGGCTTTGAACAAAACTCCAAACTGGTATTGGATATAATGATGACAAAAGTTTGTCCAGGGTTGTTTGTGCAATATATTATTGTGGAATCCTGAACAATCAGAACAGCAAACAGTTTGATAGGAGTTTCTGTTAACATATCATACTAAATTAGTTTCTACCATTAGCGTTAAAACCTTCCTTGATCAAAATCATGCTTATTAGGAGCGCACCAGATCTAAGTTTAAGCTAGTAGATTTTGTAAATATTAATCATCATGAGGTAGCTCTTCATGTTCAGAAATTATAGATGTTTTCATAATATATCGTAATTGTTTGGGAATGTTTTTTACGAAAAACAATCAGCTAAGTTTTTCTGTTAAAAATAATAGAATCTCTTATAATTCTCAGTAAACGTTTGTTCAACTTTGAATATCAAAGTATGGTTCCTCTAAACATCCAGAGTAGATATGTCTGTCCAGAAAAGGTACAAAACCATCGATTGAAAGTAAATATAAAAATCATTTATCTTGACAGTTGAATCAAGATTAGACGAATATGATTTAGCAAATATGTATACACTTATGCAATTCTTTACATAAATTGGACACTAACCAAATTAGGCATTGGTGAAAAAAATCTTGATCTTCATTTCATCTTCATATCACTTTTTATAAACTATCCAACGATATTATAGAAAAAAACACTATCGCAATTCATCCTTTTTCCGTTAAAATATGATTATTGAACTATGTGATATTGGTTAATATTATATGATCAATATATTTAGTCATATCTATCAGAATTTTGAATTATAGATTCACATTGCATTTATGTCACAAATATGTAACATTGATGTAACAACAGATGTATTTTATTGCTGTGCATGTTTTAGAATACTAGAGTCGATAAAAAGTAATAAAAACTGTGCCAATCATAGCTATTGTTACAATTTTTATCATTTGCACTTTTATCATTTATTGATGAACTTAGTTTTATTCAATATTTCATGATAAGAAAAGTATGCTTTACGCTTTGTTCTTTTCATCATATACTTTTTGCATGTATGCTATAAATTAAAACACATTCTGATCACATATAAGTGTAATAAAATTGATTTATTATGAACATTGATGAAATAAATAAATAAACACAGCGCGACTGGACCAGAAGACATGGTGTTTGTTTATAACCGCCTGCATCGAATTTGAAGCCGAAAATCGCTGAGAACTTTCGGATACTGATAGCCAAGAGGATCCGAGAAGGGGTGTGATATTGGGGCTGTGATACTGAAGTTGTGATATTGGGGTGCGTTATAGGTAGCGTGATATTGGTTTGTAGTATGCATCAATAGCGGATATGCAAAAACTATGCAAACAAATTGGTAAGAGCTTCTGTTAACAAATTACCCTTCATTTTCTAGCTTTAGCGTAAATGCTTTCTTTCATTTTTAAAATCATGAATATTCGGAATGTCCAAATCTACATATAGATTAAGTGTTATCATGAATCGTCATCAGCTATCTGTGTGGTTTTCAAATATTATAGACTAATAATATACCTCAATAACTTGTGAATGTTCGTTTGAAACTATCATGAACATTAATAAATCACAACCAACTGTTCAAAAAATAAAACCGTCATAGGTTATCTTATTAAAACAAACAGACAAGCTAGTAGTATATCATAACCTTTTGTTTAACTTTGCGGAACACGTACGATACCTTCGAACATCCAGAGTAGAGAAAACCGTTTGGTTGTCTGTTAAGAAATTTATCGATTGTAGTAAGTATAACATATAATATACCATGACAGTTGAATCATGATTGCACAGACATGATTAAGCAAAATAACTATACAATTATACTATCAATTACATAAATTGGTTACGAACCGAATTCGACATCAATAAAAAAACAAATGCTATCACATTTCGTCTTATTTCGTTAAAATACTATTAGTTTTTATAGGCTTCTAATAAAGTTATGGAAATTTTTTATATCATTTATATTAAATGATTTATATATTTAGTCATATCTATCAGACGTAGTTTTGAATTACAGATATATATTTAATTTGTCACAAAAGTAATATTAATAGCGAAACAGGTGTACTGTGTTACTGTTCATGTTAAAATACTATTAGTAATAATAAGACGCATACAAAATGATAAATCAAAGATTTATACTCTCAAGTTTCTCTCACTCAATTTTGATTATACACGTGGCGGATATAGCTAGCTAAACAGAATGTGCTTATCCTTCCGGAACACCCGGCCTAAATTACCTAGTGGAACTACTAGTGTCTACGCTAACTTGTCAATTTCATAGTTTACTTTGCTTCTGAATTGTGATTCGTGAATTGCTTAGTATGTTTGTTTTTGATTAACATTAAATGATTAATATATTTAGTTATATCTATCAGACAAATTTTTGAGTTATAGATTTTATAGATTTACAATGTATTTGATGTAGCAAAAGATTTCATTACTGTTCATGTTAAAGACAACTATAAAAGAGTCGATAGGATTAATATAAAACCATTATAGTTTTAGAAACGTTTTGTTATACATGTGTATCTTTGTCAGCTATGATGCATAGAATTGTATTGAAGATTACATAGTTACATAGTGATTGAATTTTCATTAAAAGCCTTTGTTCTATCCATAAATATGTTTTTCAGAACTTTTTTCTTAGTTACTTATTTAATTTGCAAAAACCTATCTATAGAAAACATCAAACGGCAATTTAAGTTGCTACTAAGTGTTGAGAGAGAGAGAGAGAGGAGAGAGAGAGAGAGAGAGAGAGAGAGAGAGAGAGAGATGGGTACGCAGTAATATTGATTGTCAATTTTTTTATATTAATAACAATATTTTGAACTCACGCAATGTTTATGCAGTTTTTGTTGCGTGCATAGAGTATTTCTTACGACTAAAAATTAGTAGATTTGAAAGATTTCAATGTTATAGGTGTATAACTTCTTGGACATTGACAAACATTATTTTGATGATTCAAAAACTGAAAGGTTTTGTAGTGCGTTGTTGTTAGTGAGATACTCCATTATCATTTCTCTGCAGCAGCACTATGTAAAAAAGTAATAATAATGTGTTTAAAGCATACCTTTAGCTAAAACATGGTAATTAATTGATAATGATTTCAAAAATGTAACCAATAATGACATATATTGCGTGACTGATATAATACATATTTTATAATTCATTTGTTTTGGAAAATTATGGCAGAAAGAAATATAAACTCTAAACATTGCAGGAAGTGATATCTTTATTTCAATTCGTAATTTAAGTGTTTTCTGAGTATGTGAAAGCGACCGGAAAAGCTTAAAAAAATCAAATAATTATGTTTGTCATTGGTTAAAGTGAAATGCCACTTACTACGAAATGTACTTATGTTTATAGTAAATTATGAGACAAACATCTCTAATGAAATCTGAAATGGTTGCAAATTTTTATTGAATATTTTATAGGTTAATGAGTTTTGATTGGGTTTAATTATATATCTAATGCTAAATCGTTTTATTTTTAAGTTTAAAACAGTTTTTGCTGTTATACAAATGCGAATTATTTGCACTAATAACTAACATTACCATCTTAACTTATTGTCCTATCTAGTAAATAATGGAAAGTAAGTTAGAAAAAAAGAAAGTCAAACAAGACAGAAAGAAAGAAAGTAAGTAAATAAGTAAATAAGTAAATAAGGAAGTAAGTAAGTAAGTATAGTCAGTCAGTAACAACTTCATAAGTAAGAATAATTATTTTACATGTATAGCTTGGTAAGAAACCATTTAGTGAGTCGTCTAATATATGCTGACTAATCAACATTGTAACACAAAATTCCCTAATTATATCATAATAGCAATATAATTCTTGACTGTCTTTTGGAGAGATAATGCCAATCCTATAATTAGTGAACCATTGGTGATATTTATTACTGTTGATTACAGTGTAAATACAATTTAGCTTAATCTGCTTCTACTATGAAGGAAATGATTGAGTTATTCCAACATAATTTGATGGATTTTACGAGAGAATAATTACCTTAAACAACGAATTTAAACAGTTTAATGGAAGAACAAATGACATATATCTTCGTTTTACCAGGCATTAGCAATATACAATGTATAACCATAAATGACTTTAATGTGTTGGAGAAGATATCTTGCAGTGAAAAAAGAAAAACACAATTTCTGAATAAAGCATGTTCTTGACAACAACAGATTGAACCAATAATAAAAAAGAACAAATTTTGACAGTGGAAGCCGAATAGTCCAAAACATGCCAGTGATGATAAAGCTACTCGCATATTGAAAAACCTCTAATTTTGATAATAAGCTAATGTCATGATGTTTAGTTATATCACTTTTGTGTGGCCTTTTTCTATCCCAATTATTTTATAACCAGTCGTCAAAAAACATGGGCATTCCAAAATTTAAAAATATATTGCAAATCGTTTTAAACCATTTAAGTACAAACATAATGATCCATGTTCAAATCATAATCCGATAAACATATTGGGATATTGGACAAAACTCAAAACTGGTATTGGATATAATGATGACAAAAGTTTATCCAACGTTGTTTGTGTAATATGTGTATTATTGTAGTGTCCTGAACAATCAGAACATCAAATTGATAAAAGTTCTGTTTACCTATTATCCTCATTTTATTTTCTACCTTTCGCGTAAACACTTTTCTTTATTATGAAGATCATGTTTATTGGCGGTGCATCAGATCAAAGTTTTAGCGCTAGCTCTTCATGTTCAGAAATTATAGATTTTTTTATAATAATCGTAATCGTTTGGAAATGTTCTTTACGAAACACCATCAACTTTAACAATATACAGCTAACTTTTTCTGTTCAAAATAAAAGACTTCTTATAATTTACAGTAAACGTTTGTTCAACTTTTCATATCAAAGTAAAGTTCCTCCAAACATCCAGAGTAGATATGTCTGTCCAGAAAGGTTGAAAAGGTACAAAACTATCAATTGAAAGTATGAAAAAAATCATATATCCTGACAGTTGAATCATTATTAAACAAATATGATTTAGCAAATAGCTATACACTTATGCAATTTGTGACATAAATTGGATACTAACCAAATTAGACATCGGTGATAAAACATCTCCATCTTCATTTCTTTTAAAATACGATCACTTTTGATAAACTATCCAACGCTATTATAGAAAAAAGCAATTCATCCTTATTCCGTTAAAATATGATTATTGAACTATGTGATATCGGTTTATATTATATGATCAATATATTTAGTTATAAATATCAGACTTTTGAATTGTAGATTCACATTTCATTTATGTCATAAATATGTAACATTGATGTAACAACAGATGCATTTTATTACTGTGCATGTTTTAGAATACTAGAGTCGATAAAAATAATAAAAAACTATGTCAACCATAGGTTTTATAACAATTTTTACATTTGTACCTTTGTCATTTATTGATGGACTTAGTTGTATTCAATATTTCATAATCAGACAAGTATGCTTTTACGCTTTGTTCTTTTTATCATATATTTTTCCATGTATGCTATAAATTAGAAAAAAATTATCATCACATATGAGTGTAATAAAATTTATTTATTATTGTTGAAATAAATGAAATAAAAAATAAACACAACTCAACTGGACCAGGACGACATGGTGTTGTTTATGACCGTCTGCATCGAATTTGAAAGTGGAAATCGCTGAGAACTTTCGGACACTGAAAGCAAGAGGATACGAGGTGTGTGATATTGGGGATGCAATAAAGGGGGTGTGATATTGGTTTGTAAGTTTGCATATGACATATGATTACAAATCAATATCAGGACATGTTACATTCAAGATTCTATCCATTAAAAATAAACAAAATTGGACCACGGATCACAAAAACTTGTAACAGATGTTAGATATAATCATGACAAACTTTTATCCAGTGTTGTGGTTGTAGTGTATGCACTAATGAAAGTCCTTGACAATCCAAACATCAAACAATTTAAGAGTTTCTGTTAACAAATTATCCTTCATTTTCCATCTTTAGCGTAACTGCTTTCTTGAAGTCATTAAAACCAGGAATATTTAGAAAATGGAGAGCTACATATTTGTTAGGAATTATAAATTATCATCATCCACTATCTGTGCACTTTCAGGAATTAAAAATAATAATAAATATACCTTAATCGTTTGGGAATGGTCTTTGGAATTAAAATGAACATCAATAAAACAGCCAGCTGTTAAAAAAAAATCATAGACTATTTTATCAAAAACATAGAAACATACTAATAATATATCATAACCTTCACAAGAAGAAAAGTCACCTTTAAGGATCCTTAAAGCCCCCTTAAAGACTCATTAAATGGGGCTTTAAGGATCTTTAAGGGGTCTTTAAGGACCTTAAATGTGTCTTTAAGGTCTCTTTAAGGACATCTTAAAGATCCTTAATGGAACTGAAATTTTAAGGATCTTTAAGGCGGCTTTAAGGATCTTTAAGGATTCGTTTAATAAACACAGAAAACAAATTTCTTTACATTTTTTTAAATTTTAAATTTATATAAATGTGATGTTAAATATAATTATTTAACTTATTATACTCTTACACTGTTTTTTTTTATTTTATTGTTTTATTTAAAAAAAAATTATTTTATTTTTTTTTTATTTATTTATAAAATTTGTAAATTTATAAAAATAAACTTATTTATTTAATCATTTTTCTTTATCAATTTATACT
The DNA here is from genome assembly GCA_021292105.1 of Anadara kagoshimensis. Taxonomy (NCBI): domain Eukaryota; kingdom Metazoa; phylum Mollusca; class Bivalvia; order Arcoida; family Arcidae; genus Anadara; species Anadara kagoshimensis. The sequence goes on along the minus strand of CM037870.1, from coordinate 15,680,295 downwards.
AATTTTGGTTGTTTTGCAAGTAGTCCTGAAATCACAAATAAAGAAGAACACATTATTTAACATCATTTATTACAAATTTACTTATCTAATTTCGCTCGCAGCGGGACTTGAACTCACTACCCTTAGTTTCCCCAGATTACATCCTTTCCTGACTCTACATCCTTATCCATTAGGCCACGGAAGACATGAATATGCATTTATATTTTTAAACTATATTAGTACCCGGTAGCCTAAGGATCACGTGACTAGCTCTAAATCTTTCAGATTTAATAATAAAATATATAAATAAAATGTTTTACTCCATTTAAAAAATATTTTATTATTATTATTATTATTATTATTATAGTTTGCTCTTTCATTCTTGAGAGGAATAATTTTTAGGTTAATTTAACTGACTTAAGATTTCTGATCAAAGGAAGACGGGCATATCAAACCTTTACCTGTAATACACTTATTTATCTGACTGGCAAACATCACTTTTATAAAGATCAATTATCGATCAGATATCCATTCCTATTTGTATAATCTTAATCATACTACTGCTTTTTTTTAAAATATTTCAATAATTCTTGAAATTAAAACAATAATTTTAAGTAAATTTTATTTAAAATTGTCTTTTATAATTTAGTTACATTTTTGTTGTAATACCAATACTTATTTCCTTGTTTGATAAACAACTATAATATTGTACCAGCGACATTTAATAATCTGTACAAAATGGAAGGACGAGTTTTAATGATAATTTGTTATAATCTTAATCTATCCTTCAAAATCTCGCATTTAACTTAAATGACTGTTTTATGAGGGAAACAGTGAGAATGTTAAATAAAATAATTTCAGAAATTAATTCAATTCACGGTGAGAGAGAGAGAGAGAGAGAGAGAGAGAGAGAGAGAGAGAGAGAGAGAGAAAAGGGGGTGCACATGTTAAACATTATAATAATAGTACTCTTTACAAATTGAAACAGTAGAACTAGCGACATTTCCTACTGTATAAATCTGGTAAAACTGTTTAAAAAAAATATTACCATTGTCATACTCAAAAGCGGATCCGAGTGAATAGTCACTACCTTTTTCAAGTTTTGGATCAGACCCGGCCAGAGACCAAACCCGCGACCTTCCACTTCTGGAGCGGACAGTCGACACTCTACCGAGCTGGCTGCTACCGAAGTGGAAGGTCTCCTTCCTCCCCTTTTTTCCACACTTGTTTAAAATTATCTATATGACATCCATCTGAACATTCAAGTTAATTTTATTATATTAATTAAATTATTACATTATTATACTAAATAATCAGTATAATGGTGCAACACACAAGAATCCTTTTTACCAGAAAATAACACTTATCATTTTAGATTTGTTCCATAAAGCCAATAACGGACGGATAGAATAAAAAGTCAAATGAGATGGAATTTATCTATTAAAACCAATTAAAATAAAAAATGTACAAAAATTGGGACTTTTATATGAAAATAGGACTTTGCGCTATAAAAATATACAAAAAGATAATCTTATGTGCTAAAAATGTACCATTCTAATTAGCTATCTCTCTCTCTCTCTCTCTCTCTTCTCTCTCTCTGGGCCCTGTCCCTTGGTCCCATTATTCATTTATGATTAATGGAATCACTCTTTATAGAATCTGTCCTTGAATAAGAATTATTTTTGAAGTACTGATAACAGCCCAGTTTAAAATTCATGGTTTCTGACAAGACAGAAGTGTCTTAATTAGTATTACTAATTAACGTCATTTACTAATACTAACTGGGTTCTTTCATGCCTAAGTGATCAGGTAAATAACATTATCACCTAAGACTGGTCAGCACTACCTGAATTCTTTCATACCTCAGCGAACTGGTACATTACATCATCCTCTGATTGCAATTACCTACCTGTACACGAATTAATTAATCAGTACCACTAATTAACTGGTCCATCCACTGGTTGCTTGACAATTTGCGGTAAGCGAGAGGGAAAAAAGTCGGAAAGCAGGGGCAAATGTTGGGGTGCCCCCCTCCCCGCTGACACTGCATGATTTACCATTTTTGAATTATTTTTAAACAGAACGAAAAAAGTACACGACACTGCAAATCCAAATTCTCTCTCCTCTCTCTCTTTCTCTCCTAGATATGACAATATTCCAACGTCAGCTGCAGACTGCTAATATCTTTTTGTGTTTGAATAACACCATTTGACTTTTTTACTTTTTTCTCAACATAATCAGGATAACGGGATAGCAGAGTATAGAGTTTCATTCCTGTGTCAAGATTATTTCACTTATATCATTATTTGATTCAATGAATAAGAATTCTAGAATGGCCAAGAATGTAAAACCTGAGCGAACTGACAAATTTTCTGAGATTATGGCCTGTCCCAGTTTAATATTTTGTCAGTTTGTAACAAAATTGTATAGTCTTGTGTAGAGACTTTAAGTTCAAGGATAGTGAAAGAAATCGAAGTGCATTGAGATTAGAACCAATATTCGACAAGCGAGTTTTCTCACACTAGATTTTCCCTAAAGATGTGAACCAAGACAGTGAGATCATGATTTTGCTAGTTATATTGAGGCTGTCAGTTCTAGGATTATTAATGAAACGGAAACACACAGAGAACCCCATTTTCGGCAAGAAAACAAATTAAAACGATAATTAACTTAAAATAAATGCCGATGATATAAATGTTTTTTTTCTTTTAATTGTTTCATTATAAATCACAACTTTATTAGCCCGAAATTCGTTAACTTGGATTGCGGACCTATTCTATGATTAGAAAATCATGCTTATAGTTTTCGCTTGTGGGAAAAAGTTCCGATAGACAACTCTCAGCTCCGAGTTTCTCTCTCTCTCTCTCTCTCTCTCTCTATCTCTCTCTCCATAAACAACTTGATCAGAGAATACAAGTTATTTTACTGGATAGATCGAGAAATTATTACATGAAGAAGACAGTGCAAATGAATGTACCAGTTTTGTCTATGAAATTGTGGTTTATTTATTTATTTATTTATTTATTTATTTATTTATTTATTTATATGAGTGTTTATTTATTTATTTGATTATTTATTTATTTATATGATTATTTATATATTTATTTGATTATTTATTTATTAATTTATATGATAATTTATTTATTTATTTATTTATTTATATATTTATTTATTTATTTATTTATTTATTTATTTATTTATATGAATGCACATTTCAAGGTCATGAAATAAGAAATATCAAATAATGGTAGTTTAAAAACTGATGATGTACAAGTCTTCGCTCTACCCTCTCTTTCTATCTCTCTCTCTCTCTCATATTTCATATACTTATTAAAGTTTTTAAAAATATTTATTTATTTATTTATTTATTTACACACAAATAACAATTGGTAAAAAGTATCTAAAGTATCCCTAACATTACTACTCATGTAGATTAATCATCAGATTCCATTAAAATTCAAATCCATCTAGGTAATTAAAGAGACTAACAACATACGGTAAATTTTTCAGGTAGAATATACTATCGTCTGGTTAAAATGAGTTTGAATTTGCTTCTGTTATCAATTAGTTAGGTAAGTTGTTGATGAGATACCGGGGAAATGTTGATGATCATCAATTAGGAACCATGATCTGTTTATTACCTATGGGCATAAATCCATAATGATAAATAGTCAAAACTACACTTTTTTTGTTTAATAAATAAATAAATAAATAAATAAATTAATAAAAAAATAATTAATTAAGAAGTTGTACATTAAATCAATTTAGAGCTGGTACATAATAATCGGAGCAGTATAGATTATAAATAAATAAATAAATAAATGAATAAATAAATAAATAAATAAATAAATAAATAAATAAATAAATAAATTAATTACTTTAAAAACAATCATGAAATTTTATCACCGGACATTTATTTTTAATCGCGTTTTTCTCCAATTATTTTTGTGTAATATATACCAAATAAATAAATAAATAAATAAATAAATAAATAAATAAATAAATAAATAAATAAATAAATAAATAAATAAATAATGGTGCATCCTTAGCCAATTCAGGGTGGTTGAAAAAACACCATTATATCCTTTAAATACATGTGTATATCAGGGTGATCCTTAAAGATCCTTAAAGCCGCATTAAAGATCCTTAAAATTTCAGTTCCATTAAGGATCTGTAAGGAAGCCTTAAAGATCCTTAAAGAAGATGGTGGTCCTTAAAGGGGTCTTTAAGGAGGCTTTAAGGATCTTTAAGGACATCTTTAGGGATCTTTAAGGATTCCTTAAAGAACTTTAAAGGAGGGAGTTGGTCTTGTGCTTTTGTTATACTTTGCGGAACGCCTTATAGTCGTTCAAACATCCGAAAAAAACAAGTCAAGAAAACCCGTTTGGTTGTCTGTTCAGAAATTGTATTTAATGTTGAAATGGTACGAAACCATCGCTTGTAGTAAGTATAACATATAATATACCATGACAGTTGAATCATGATTGCATAAACATGATTAAGCAAAGAACTATACACTTATACTATCAATTACATAAATTGGTTATGAACCGAATTCGACATCGATAAAAAACAAATGGTATCACATTTCATCTTATTTCGTTAAAATACTATCAGTTTTTATAGACTTCTAACAAAGTTATGGAAATTTTTGATATCGGTTTATAATAAATGATCAATATATTAAGTCATATCTATCAGACGTTGTTTTGAATTACAGATATATATTAAATTTGTGACAAAAGTAATTTGGATGTCGGAACAGGTATACTATGTAACTGTTAATGTTAAAGACTATTAATATTGATAAGAAACATACAGAACGATAATTTTATATTTATAGTACTATTTTTTAACTCTATTTGGATTATACACGAGGCGGGTATGTCTAGCTAAACATAAGTTGTTTACCCTTCCGGAGCACCCGGCCTCAGTTCCCTAATGGAAGTTCACGTGTCTAACCCAACTTGTCAATTTCAAAGTTTTTACTTGAATTATAAATTTAAAATACAATTGTGTCACAAATAAGTAATATTGATGTAACAACCGATGTATTTTATAACTTTTCATGTTAAAATGTTAAAGGCTACAATAAATAAGAGTTCTGCGAAATGATGCCAATAAAAATTTGTGTAATAATTTATTTCAATTGCTCCTTTGTCATTTATTGATGGACATAGTTGTATTTAGTGTTTCAAATTGGATGACATTATATAACAACTATGTTTCTTATCGATCGATTTTTTTCAATTATTTTTCTTTCCTAATTACTGAATAAATTTACTTAATAAAATATCTATCAGCCAAAGAGAACAAGATATGATAAAATTGCAAGAATGGCGCTTACTCCTTTTTTGTTTATGAAATATTACACTCACGCAATTTTATACAGTTTTTAGACTAAAAATTAAAAGGTTAATTAAAGTTTTATAGGTGAAAACTTCGTATAAATTGAAAAATGGAGTATTACTACTTTTAATGATTTAGAAAAACGAAATAAAACCTAAATTCAAAGAAGTATTGTAGCGCATATTGATATATGTTGCCTGATTATCACTCCTCTGCAGCAGTGCTATATAAAGAGTAACAATAATGTACTCAAAGCAAAAAGTAAGCTACAACAAGGAAGTGAGTTTATAATTATTTTAAAAGCGTAACCAATAATGACAGATGTAGCGTGACTAATACGATATTTTTTCTACAATTCTGCCGCTTTATAACTGTTTCATGACCGAATAGATTATAAACTCTAAATATTGCATGAAGTTATATCTTAATTCTATTACGTTTGAGATGTTTTCTGAGTGCGAAAAAGAGCATTAAAACATCATATCGTGTTACGATTGTGTGCAATATCGCTAAACATGAAAATCCACTTATGTTTATATTGTTAAAACATAAGGCAAAAATCTTTATTGCTATCTCAATTGGTTGCAAATTTGTGTTAAATATTTTACAGGTACTGTTAATAGCCAATTAAACATCATCAAACCATTCTTCTTTAAATTTTATGGTGACACACAAAATTATCATTTTTAAGTGACACATGTTAGATAGTGTTTGATATTTTTTAAATAAAGTTTACGGGTCAATCAAACATTTATAACAGCTTATTGTATACGAAAAAACTGATATCTGTTTTGAATTAATAAGACCTTTGACTTCAAATTTTGCAGATGTATCTAGCTAAATAGTGGTTGCCAACCTTTCCATGGCACTCGGCCTCATTTTTCTGTTGATATTTCATGTATGTGACTTAGTTTGTCAAAATGTTATATTTGTTTTAAGGATTCTGATTTGAACAAGTTCTTGTTTTGTATTTTATTTTTTATTTGGTGTTTGTGTACAACTTAACCATATGATTTGTGTAAAATAATATCAACATTATTAAGGAAGTGTTACGATCATAAAATACAACATTAACTCGAGAAATTACATGGTTCTCATGGAAAGATGTTTAAGTTGAAGATATGATGTATTTTGACAGTTGTATCACAAATAAACAGAAATGATGACATGCTCATTATTTGGAATATAACGGGAATACACCACTAACATTTTTCAATATTAATAAAAAGCGAAGACGTAAAATAAAACTGCCACTATTGATAAAATTCCTCTGCCTAAAAGTTGCATTTCGAATCAGTAATATAGCTTTTGTACAAATTCAATGTAATGAAGAGAATAAATAAACTCCGAAAGTGTATAAATCCTGATTGTTATATTCTGTGTATTGGTAGCAAGTAATAAAACCCATCTGTTTGAAATATTATTTAAGTTTTAAATTTCTTAAATGTTATATTTAGAATCATTAATGTAGCCTTTGCAGAGATGCAATGTAACAAAGGGAATAAATGATTTGCTAGAAGCACACAGGATGAAATTTGACGAATCCTAATCATTAATTCTACGTGTTGGCAGCAAAAAAGTATAATCATTCTGTTGGAAATACCATTAAAGATTGATTACTTAAAATTTTATGTTTCAAATCATTCATGTAGCCTATGAACAGTTACAATGTAATAAAAGGAATCTTTTCACTAAAACGCAAAAAGAATAAAAGTTGATAAGCTAATTCCCAAATGTTTAGCCTTTTGTGGATTGGTTCAAGGTAACCCGTTAATGTACCTAACTTGATTGGTAAATACGAAGATCTATACGAACAAACCGGCAAACCTTGGTTTGTATTTTGGATGTTATGTGTCCTTTTTTGCGTTTAGAAGTTTTGTTCTTTTGTTCAAATATTATTGATTACCTATCACTTGGACATATCTCTACTGCTGTTTTATATAATGCACTATAAATCTAATTCGAATACGCATTGTATTGAAGACATTCCATAGAGACTGACTGGATGAACAGTCTTTCAATTAACCCAAAAATTATTTATGTTATTAATATCTCAGGGCCTTGAAGGCAAAGGGGGTTAATACATAGGGAATGCAGCTTAAAGTTTGTGTATGAATCAAAATTAAGCTTTTACATTTTAGCTCAATAATATATGTAATGTATGCCATTTGTTCAAGTGACATTATATAAATATTACATTTCTGACTGTTGACTGTCACCCTATCAGAAATGTAATATTTATTTTATTATACCGATTTTTCGTGATTATTACACTGTGCAACCAAGGTATACTGGATTGAAAATCATGATAAGCAATAGGCAATTTGTAAGACGCTTGTAACATTAATCATATTTAACATAACTTTAGAAAAGCGTGTTACTGATTTAGAAGACGAATGCGTTCGAATCGCATACGCAGTTTTTCTGCGCATGTGACATTTTTCGTAATGTCACCCTCTCACGTAATGTCACCCTGTGACGTCAGATTTTCTGAAATCCGAGGGTGACATTAAATTTACGCAAACGCTTATTAACCAATCAAATTTCGAGAAATTTACAAAAGGTATAATAAAATATATTTAAAATTCGGTAATATAAGGTTTGTTGTATATTTCTAATTATGAGGATATAAAAAAACACTTGTTAAAATAAATGAGATGGTTAGGAATGTTAGAGACCCTCAATAAATAGAAGCTAATATCTGGATAGCTGTCAAAAGTAGGAAGTCTATAGAATCACTGTTTATTTTCTTCTCTTTTTGTTAACTGTCTGTTATATATCTTTAAATACATTATGGACACAGGAATTTGGAATTAAAGGGAGTGTTTTAAATAGTTATTTAAGTAGGGTATTTAAAATAAATTTACTCATAAGAATAAAAGTTACAGGAACAACCTTACACTTACGCAAAGCAATCTACGCCAACCCTTGTTACAAGGCACTCCATAAATGTGCTTTCTAAACAAAACAGTCCAAAAAATTAGTTTGCATCATATCATGTTGCACATGGGACAGAAATTAAGAACTATGTAGGAGTTCCACCTAGTAGCGATATCATTTTAATGTTGTGTAACAGAGTTATATCATTTAATGTAAATGTATCAATTTTAACATGTGCAAATGTTCACGCTAATAAAGAAATGCCATTCTGATCATGTTATTTCAAGGGGTTATGAAAGATAGTGTGGCGCGTGCCAAATTCGATGAAGGCGAAGTCCTTCATTTTAAATTTGTCACACGCCACACTATCTTTCATTACCCCTTGATATACCATGAGCAGAAATTTAATTTCTTACAATTTTTTCTTTTAATAAATATTTTGTACCTTGGGGCTATTTTTTCCAAATCTGGTCGTGTGATATAGGGTTTTAGCCATGCGAGATCGGCGTATCTCACATGATCACGTGACCCCCTGTGCGGGACATGACGTAATATTGCGGGAAAATGATACACATCAAGGGTCATGACCCCTATTGTCTTTCAACGGGAATTGCAATACAATTGCTTCTGTATGTTTCATCGAAGAGAGATACAGTCATATTGTAAATATTTAAAATATGAGTAGATTCGCGTGGACTTGAATTAGAATAAATCTCATGATTCACCTTGTAAACTATTATTGTATAATTTCACTAAAAGCACAACTATCGCAATTTTAAAAGCAACGTAGAAACTTTGAAAACTGGCAATTATGTATAGTACGGGAACGTGCACCAGGGAAATGAAGGAGATGTTTTTAAGGTAAGAAGCCCTGTCTAGCTTTCTACACCCGCAACCTGTGAAAATTAAAATTTAGAATTTATAATTGAGGAACACGGAACTCCGAGTCGGCAAATTCTTACCTATGTTAGATAAATCTGGATACTGATACACTTGATTAAACAAAATAGTTTTCTGTTGTAGTTGATGTTACGATTTTTAAAAGAAGGATATTCAAGTATTTTTTCGAAAATGGTTATCGTGGTTATTTATGTTAAAACATGTACTCCAGCCTGTGAATCTTTCAAATACTCAAAGGATAGTCAGGCTTACCATAAAAGGATTGCTCAACACATTATGTGTGGGATAGTATATAAAGTAACTACACTGTTTATGACGTAAATGGACTACTAACCTTATTTGTTATCACATAGAAGGAGATAATTTTGAAAATAAGCATTCTTATAGATCGTCTCGACTCACGGTAAATTGCATCATCCTATTACCTGGATGTCAAAAACGTTTATTGTTGTGTTCGCTGATACACCGGGCAAAACAACGTTTTATACAACTATTGCACGGATAAGAAATCAAACACGTATCAATAAACGCTTGTATAAAGTTATAGATCGAAACCAAACATAAATTCAGTCCATGTTTAAATATCAGGGAAGACAGGGGTCATGTGATCAGGAAAAGGGACAGATGAGACACTTGTTAGTGAATGTATGTAACAACAAAATTGATTAACGCTTATTATAGAGTGAAACGAACATCTAGCGCTGAGTTTTTTAATATCGGCGACAAGACAGATATAGATATAATTTTTGAAAACAAAATTGCAGAGAACCTGAAATATAGAAAATAATTATTCTCGGAGTGAAACGTGTTTTTACCTTTGATTTAAGCTATACCGATTATAAGTTCCCAGGGAAAAACCTGATAATTTGTCACCACTTACATTACCTATACAAATTAAAGAGGTTACTAAGAAAAACCCCATCTCTTTGACCTAGTATTTTTTGTTAAAGAGATTTTAGTGAAAATTTTTGTTTAATTACGCATTACAATTTGCTTTAGTCATTCACAGCGTTTGTTTTAAAAAAAGATTAAGAAGTTTAAAATAAAATATCCACAACAGCATATACAGGTACAATGATATGATTGGAATTGCAAAACATCGTTGAGTCTTTGTTTGAATGTTTTAAAATCTTGATTATATACACTCTAGTGAATGGGAAATGAGATAATTATATCGTAGTTCCACGGCTTACTGACTAATAGACCTGAAGAAAGAATCAGAGGTTCTATTCAGAAATGAATTGAGTTTGATAACTTCACAATCCTCGTTATCGGAACGGCATTTTCTTAGCAAGCTTACAATTGGACTATTATTAACATTTTATTTTAACTTGCATATTAATAATAACTATTTGATCAAAATTGTATAAAGTATTTGAAACAAACCACAGTCCATTGTTTCAAAATAGTTCTCACTATCTGTTACTCAGTGTTACTCTATCGATAGACGTTACACGATGAAGAAAAAATGAGCTAAAAGACCAATAAAATTACAGTTAGGACAACATTACATAATTTTTTATATTATTTAATTTCTTTTTATGCAGGGGTAACAAAGTCAAAAATTAATAAACAACGTTATATTAGAGACTAATGCCAATAAAAACCAAATAAATTTAAACTTGTAAAATAAAGTTTAAAATGTTCGTAATTTCTCTTTCACCTTGATTGAAAGACCAATGGTCTTTTCATATATTCTGTCGGTAAACACTTAAAATGTAAAAATGAGAATTATACTAGCAAATAAGATGCGAGCATATTGTATCCTCATTGAATATTTTTGTGTTGTTCAGCTAAGTCCTTTTTTCATTTATCAAATTTGCATTTACTTGGTTTTGACAAAGGTAAGAACACTTGATTCTTTAGTTATATAGCCACAATAATGGTACTATTTGGCATTATTGTCAATGACAATTGGAAATTGGAAGTTTTAAAATTCAATTATTTCCAGTGCAGCTACTTTGTATTTTCTTTCTTGTAGATGTTTCTTGGATTTGGTTGTATTTGCCAATGTAACAAACTGTAACTCTCTATTCAAGCCTGTAGACATTGCTACTTTCATTAAAGACATATAGAATTAATGATCACAGATCAATTCGAGACAAATACCCAAATCAAAAATATCATTTTTGATCTTCAAATGATCTAAAATTCCTTTGAAATAAATTATCATCTAACACGAGCTATGCCAATTATAAGATTTCTTTTGGGAAAAACCCCGCCAACTCTTTGACCTAGATTTGGGGGTTTTATACTAATATATTTTATGTTTAATTTCCCAGTAGGACCAAGATTTTTTTAAATTGGACCATTTACACGTGATTATTGGTTTGACAAAAACAAGGAGTTAACAATAAACATAAAATGTTGACATATAGATATATATATATATGCATAAACGGCACTAGTGGTTACAGTAAGAAAATAAGGAACATCTTGATTCATAAATATATAAATCTTTATTATGCCTAATAAAAAAATCATTACCACAATGAATATAATATGATCGAATGAATACCAAAACTTTTAAATTAAAGCTCATAAAAGTTCTGAATTTAGCATCTTGTTTGCATATTAAATGCAGCAGTACTGTAGAATCAATGTTATTATTGTAATTTCAATGTAAAGGATTTGTTAGATAAATGTCGTGGAATAATAGATTGCATGAGTAGATCTAGTGTATTTTATATTTATTCACCCGTGATAATTTTAAAAATCAAGTTCCCATTGGTATTTGTGATTTTACAGCATTTGACTGTCAAAAATAAACTTTAGTTTTAAATGTTCTTTTCATATCATTGAAACACAAATATAAGCCTTTACATACAAAATTTAATAATTTAATTCAACTCAATAAGTTTGCATATAGACCTTGTTGGTTCAATCATTTTAATGTATATATACTAAGCCCCACGATTTAATTTTACTTCGCTACATACATTCAGACCACTTCTACAAAAATCCGGAGGCAAAAGTGTTGTTTACGCAGACAACTTTAAAACACGAAAATGTAAAACTGACGCAGAAAGAGACAATGTCTGGGAATATAGATGAGTATAAACACAGTTAAATCAATTTTCAAATACTCCGCAGTCAGTAATGCTATGTTTTTGTTGGCAGTAATTATGAAATTTCCCCTGTCATAGACAAACTTTCGCTGTCATTTACAGTCTCTCAAAGGCCAGTCAGTTGCGTACGTGACAATCTACATCAGGGCATTTAGGTTATGGATACTGTTAAGAAATAATGGTTCATATCAAAATATACAATTTTATAGCAAATTTAGATTCTAGATTCTAGTGTTCATTATCTGTAAGTAATGATTTTATTTTAAGAAAGGCAAAGCAGATTTACGAAGCAGGACAAGTTGATCAGGAACATATCTAATTAGTAAAAGAGAGTTAAATTGAACTATCCTTTTTAGGAAATACCAAAGAATTAACAAATATTTTTTCTTTTAAAATAAAAATCATGCACATTATACGATATAGAGTATTCTTCATGCTGTATGTATAATAACGTAAGATCCAACAAGGTGATAATAAAGATTACATTTCTGTTTATTAGAAATTTAGATATGTACTCTTGATTTAACGTCAATCTGCTTAAAAATAGTATAATAACTTTCCATTTGAACAGCTTGTCTTTGGATTATCGTGTATTTAAAAAGAAGTTTTTATAAACAGTTTTTAAATTAATAAATTTGCCAATTTAAATCATCTGAAAACGCAATTAATAGATCATTCACCATCTCTGGTTTTAATAGATATATTTATCACAAATGTAACTATCACTTTCCTTTTTGTTGGATTGTGGTTTTGACCTGAATTTATATGTTTGGTTTTTATGGTAATGAAACTCAAAACTTGCATAGAATATGATGATAATGTCCTTGGTTGTAGTTGTGATATACATACCAGTGGAAGTACTTTATCTTTAAAACAAAAACATTAATATAAACTTCTGCAAGATATAGTTTTATATAATGTTATTTCTATCTTTTGCGTAAATTCTATAATTCTTTACTTTTTGGTCGCTATTTCGACATGGAGCGGTATATTTGGTTTGATAAAATACTGACTTTAATTCCTATTACCAGGAATACTGGAAGTATACATATCTACAAGTTCCTATCGAGTTAACATAATGGTTTATCAACTTCAGCTAACTGTATTTTAAATTTTTGTTCAACTCTGCAGATCTCACCATTTTTAATTTTCCAGCAGTCAAAGTATAGATGTGTTTTAAAAAGATAGGCTATATTGCAGATAATATGTCTGCATTTAAACCCACTTCCCTGAAGGAAGTATACGTGATGAACTGTATTTGCCTATTTTAAAGGTTTTCACTTTGTTTTTGGGATAGTTACTGGTGCATGGATGGTCTTTTTATTTGAAAAATATATACCATTTGTATTAACTGTGAAAGGTGACTGGTTTATATAAGATTTTCACTCCTAATCCGGAACACTTTATTGCTAAAATTTGTGATTTTTTATCGTGTATGTCATAAAAATATTGTTTAAACTATGAAACAAAAGGACAATACACAGAAAAATCAGATATATTACTTAATGGAAAACAAAAGTTTAGAAAAGGTAAATTGAAGTAAAATACAAAAAATCCATTTAAATATACTGCAACCATTTGTACAACTGTTTAGGTCACGCCATTTTCAAATTACATGTATAAAGATATACAGAACATTGTATTAATATTAAACAAATGCATTGATTAAAAAAATAATACAAATTATATGTCATGACAGTCGAATAATTATTACACAGATATGATTTAGTTTATAGTAACTGTTGTACTTATTATGACATAAATTGGTTCCTAACCGAATTCAACATCGATAAAAACAAATGATATCATATTCATCCTTTTCACTTAAAGTACATTACTTTTGATTTACTTGATTTATTGGTTTATATCAAATGATCATTATATAATTATAACTAAGCCTGTTTTGTTTTCGCAGCGCTACACGTTTGATTTGGAATATAATTTCTTTATTAGTATTGCTCGGACGAAAATTGCGGAAATTCAAATATTTCTACAATGTTGAATGAAGTTGATGTGGTTGACTAGACTGTTGGTGTTGATCCCTCCGATGTATCTTATCTCGCTTCCCTGGATGAAATTTACGTGTTTAACTTATTTATTAATTTTTGAAGTTTTTACTGGGGTTAAGTTTTTATTGGAAGTTGAAGTTGAAAAAATCACAGAATCTCATAATACAGCATATACTTTGGTCAATTTTGAAAGTCCAACCATTCCATCCGATATTTAATGTAGAGAAGTATCTTTTTGTTGTCTATTCAGGAAATTAAATTGAATGTTGAAAAGGTACAAAACCATTTATTGAAAGTAAGTAATTCAAATCATATATATGACAGTTGAATCATGATTACACGAACACGATTTAGCAAATAGCTATACCGTTATACAATATATGGCATAAATTGGTTACTTACTATATTCGGTATCGATAACAATAAATGCTATCACAAACAATCTTATTCCGTTAAAAATGATTGGGTTTAATGGATTTCTAACAAAGTTAGATTTGATATCGGGTAATATTAAATGATTAATATATTTAGTTATATCTATCAGACAGACTATTGAATTATAGGTTTACATTACATTTATATCACAAATTGTAATATTGATGTAACAACAGATGTATCTTATTACTGCCCATGTCAAAGACTACTATATTCGATAAGTCATACGAAACGATGCCGATCATAGTTTTAGTTACAATATTTTGTTTTCATTTGTACCTTTGACACTTATTGACGCACTTAGTTGTATTCTATATTTCAGAGTGGCTGATTTTGGTTCTTATGCATCGATGTTTTTCATATATTTTTATTTCTTAATTACTAAATAAATTTTTGATAACCTATCTTTCGACCATTTCAGTTGCTTGATTTGTTTAAAGAAGTATGGAGAGAGAGAGAGAGAGAGAGAGAGAGAGAGAGAGAGAGAGAGAGAGAGAGAGAGAGGTGATGGTGATGTAAAAATGACACTAACTTCCTTGTTGTTAATGAAATCTTAAACTCATAAATGATAATATTAAGTAGGTTTTGTTGCATGAAGTGCATTGTACTCCTTGGCATATATTCCCTGATCATCACTCTTTGCAGTAGTACTGTGTAGGGAGGAGCAGTAATGTGTTTAAACCATTACTTTCGCTACAACAAGGAAGTGTTCGCACTACATGTTGGTTGATAATGATTTCAAAAGCCTAACCAGTAATGACAGATGTGGCGTGACTAATACGATATTTTTATACAATTCAGCTTTTATATCTTTAATAAAGCCGTAAGATATAAATTCTAGATATTGTAGGAAGTGATATACTTAATCCCATTCGTATTATAGATGTTTTACGAATGCGCAAACGAAATCAGGAAAGCATTAAAACACGAAATTTATGTTTTCATCATTATTTAACATGAAAGCTTAAGGTAACTAACTAAAACGTAGTTATCTAAATTGGTTATCAATTTGTATTGAATATTTTAGGTTTTTGTTGAGGTTCAATTAGACTATCTGAAACCGTTTTTATTGACAACTTTATAGTGACACACTGAATGGGCGTCTTTAATTACACATGTGTAGGTTGTGAGGTTGTGTTTGATATTTTTTTAATTATTGATTATGAGTCAATTACAGTTTTGAAACCTTATTTATTACAATAGAGCTGATACCTGGTCTTGATTTAACAATGTTTTAGATTTGTAGTATATGTTATGTATACTTGACCTCATTTAATTCATATCCCTTTCCTTCTAAATTTTGATTTTGCATTTTGCGAATGTAGCGACTTCTTAATTTGTTTTAAAAATTGTTGTTTGGACATGAACTTGTAGGTTTGTATTTATTATAATTATATCTTAGATTTTAGTGTTTGTGCACAACTTAACCATGTGATTTGTGTAAAAGAATATCAGTATTATATAGAAAGTGCTATGATCATAAAATACAACATTAACTCTAGAAAGTACATGGTTCTCATTGGAAGATGTTTAAGTTGAAGACATGATGTATTTTGACAGTTGTATCATAATTAAACGGAAATGTTGACATGTTTATTTAATTGTGTATAACAAGATTGCACTACTTATATTTTTCAGTATCAATAAACAACGAAGAAGTATAATTTAATTGTTGCAAATATTATTAAAGATTCACTGCCTAAATTTTATATGTCGAATTAGTTATATAGCCTTTGCACAAACTCAATGAAATGAAGAAAATAAATAAAATCCAAATCCACATAGATGAAATTGTATAAATCCGGAGTTTTATTTTCTTTTTATTTACAACAAGGAATAAAATCCTAGTGTTGCAAAAATTATTAAAGCTTGACTTGTGAATTTTTACATTTTAGTTTCTTATTGTGTAAATATCTTCGTAATAACACCCTGCCCATAATATGTACGTTTTGTTATCAATAGCCAGAGATAGAGGACAATCACTTTTGTCTTCTGTAGGTATGTACCTGAGAAATTTACCTTTCATATCTAATATGTGAATTGATTTGTTATTGCGATCAGCCAATATAATATGTCCTGTTTTGTCACATTTAACATCTATCGGATCAAATTCTTGCTTCAGTTGTTGTCCATTGTACTTTAACTTTAAATCTTCAGTATTGTTTAATATGAGCAGATGACCTGTAATATCACTTGTTCTGTTAACCACACACACACATCTCTGTTGATGTTTTTAAAACATATGTAGGCCAAGTAAAAAATATAGATTCTTTATTATACTCATAACTCTGTAGTATTTCACCTTTCATGGTTATCCTAGATACAGAACTTCTGTTGGATTGGTTTATGTCGTATGACTTTACATGCACTAGACTGACCAGAACGTTACCATCCCTTGATTCACACATACATCCAGGTAGTAACAGAGCTTTGTTTATTGTGTGAGTTATAGCCCCTTCCTCGGTCAGTTTGCAGAGTGTGGAATCCCTGTCAGAATGTGTAGACATAATGTGTCTTTGAGATGTAAAAATGAAATATACAACTTCAAAGTCAAAATGCGATGTCTGTTGTAACTTTCCATTAGCAGTAAACATACAATTGTCTTGTGAATCAAAGTAATGGAATTTTGCATTGTTGTCTGTTTAAGAACAAATAACAGAAACACATCTAATTCTAGGGTTAAATCGATGAATCACTTCTACATCAGTGTAAGTGGTAACAGGGGTAGAATCATCAACAGTGTCTAGAGATCCAGGTTTAAGTATTGTGTCATCAGTTTTACCTTCAATAAATATTGGTAGGCGGGATTTCCTATCAGTCTCGTAGAAATTTACCGATTCTTATTTGTCTAATAATGTTTTTGTGAGCCTGAATGCTTTTTAAATCGGATCCCGTGTGTAATATCTTAGTAAAATCTGACAATATTGTCCCTATCTCTGATAAATCCTCAGTAAGTTTGGTTTTTGTTGTTAGGATTTTATCTCCGTCCTCCCTCTAGATGTTGTCATATTCTGTCTTTGGTTTTTAATTGATTTTCTTAAGTTCAGATTGAAGTTGATTTCGCCTTTTTTTTAATTTTTCAAAATCTTTCTTCTTCTTTGTGTTATTGTTTTTGCATTTTCACCCAATCCAGTATTTTTTTTATTTTATGGTCGGTATTCGTTCCTTTGTTTTATTCAGTTAAGTTTTAAGTTCTTAGAGTTTTCTATTGCAAAGGATTTTATCTTTATACATTTGTTGTTTCTTGCGAATTCCAATTACCCAATCGTAACAAATAAGTGTCTTACATGTCAAACAGTAGAACATTACTTCATCACTTGCATGCGATGAACACATCCTTGAAGTTTCCAAAATCTTTTTAGATTCGCGTTCCACTCTGAAAATAATGGAATGGTTCTTTGTTAATGGTTTTCTTGTGTTATTTATCACAAAGATACAAATCACATTCCAGACATTTTTTTCAACTGAATGTCAACGTTTTTGTTTGCATACATTACATAAATTGTGTCTGCTTCTCGTAAGTGAACCTGTTTATACCCTCCTTCTGCCATGATTGATCACGTTTTGTAAAATAAATTGAAATTATAAAAACATTCTTTTACATTACATAGTTATTGATAATTTTGTACTAATGTTTCACCAATACTAAAATTCAAACATCCCGTCTTTATGATATTTATCTAATTAATGATAGAATTGAAACTTAAATTATTTTCCGTCTGCTTAGTAAGTCGGGTCAATACATAATGGATGTATAAAGTAGAATGTACTGGTTTGGCATTATGTAAATTTTTTATTTTTTTTCCTTGATGTATAGTTGCTTTAGCGGCATACCTGTATTGATAAATAACTATCTACTGATGCAGTTCTTATCTCTCTCTATAAATATTTATATACATATTTATTGCCGGAATATATTTAATAGTTTTCAGTCATTGTTAACATTTACTCTCTTTTAAATCTATTTTGAATCTTTAATCGCTAAATTTATACTTTTGTTTGGAGAAACAAATATCAATTCTACATAAAATTGAATGTTTTGTATTTATATCAACACTGACAATTCATTGAAAAGATGTATATATCTATTGAAAATAATTGTTCTCTAAGGATTTTATGATGAATTCCGTGGAAAGGCAGTGAACAACAATATTTTTATAAAAGATAGTTGATTAGAATACCGAAATATAAAACTATGAAGAGAAAACTATGCTTTTTACATGTAAATCATTAAATGTCTATTGCATTGCAGCATAACATCAAGTAACATGAGCTTAAGAATTTATCTAATCTTGAGGAACTATGTTTATCAAAACTGGCCGATATGTTTCATTTGTTTAAATTATAAAATTCCCCAATGAATTGAACATTTAACTGCCTTAAGGACGCCGTTGTCTTAATATTAGATAAATATCTTACACCCATTCTCAGTAATAAGGCCCAAATAGTGTTATATTACAGTATAATGAATTGGCTTTGGAAAAGACCAAAGAATAAATGTACCAACAGAAACTACACATTATATCTACAATTATCAATCACAGTTTTCTAGTTAATCCATGTATTTATTATTTTCCAATCTCATAAACCTTACTGTTACCGGGAAGGTTTTTATGTTTTAAATCGCCAAATCTTCAATATTTGGAAAGTAACAAAAATTTAAAGAATTGCTTTTGTTAATGCTGCATTGTTGTCATATCTAAAACTGGTTTCTGATGACAATGCAAGCTATTGGTAAAATCTGGTGCCAAATAAAGATGTGTTACCAGCTGTCGGATACAAAGTTACCACATATAAAACTGTCTCCATGGTTATCATATATTAATGTCATACTTACCACTGACGTGGGCAAATTGAAGCTTATCTTACGCATACTTAACGGAACAATAAAATTTTCAACTGAACAGTCGCTATTGGGCCTGAACAAGCATGACACAAAATTGAATGGAAGGTTTTATTTTCATCAATACTTACGTTACGTCATTCATATGGTTAAATATTTTATCCAAGTCAAAATTAATATATTGTCAAACGAAGTACTTTGATATAATATTTAAAATATATCATCTTTATTCCGCACAAGTTCCTATTATTTAAACCACATATTGTAACAGTTGAAAAAAATACATACGTTACCGATACATACGTGATAACATCATTTGAAAATACACCTAAATCACGTCAAGTGACCACTATAATTTGTATAGTTCTAGATTTAAATTATAGAAGTGTGCATGTGAAGTTTTAACCACATCGATTGTTGTTAAAATAAAAATTCAAGCAAAGTGAAACAGTCGAAGGTGACCTCTTTGGATGGCAAGAATCCATTCAAAAATTTCAATTTGAAATATACATCTGACTATATAGATAATACCTTGTCATTTCCATCAAACCCATGATGGTATGTCTACCCTTGATCCATAGTCTGGAATTCATTTTCCAAAAAATGATATATACGTTACTATAGGTAACGTATGTAATTAACACAAGTAACGTATGTATCAGTACTTTCATTTCAATTACAATGAAATAGTTAAGCAAACTGTCATTAGATACAACAATAAACAAACACTTAAAGTTTCTAGTTTAGTTACGTGTAGAGAAATTAAACAATTTTCAACTTCAAATTGGATTTTGAAACGATAGATGTCACTGGTCTAATTTATTTGGATAATTTTCTCATAGATTTGAATACAACATTGTTCATTTTAATATTTGTTATACATACAAATCAAATACCTGCAATTTCATAAATTCTGATTATGAAAGTGTAAATGCAGCGTAAAACAAAACTTCAATGGTCAAATGGGTGGTCAATATACATCCATATATCTGCAGACCCCCAGGTAACGTAAGTATTGGTATCTACGTTACTGGTCTGAATTACAAACACAGTGCTGTCTAATGTTTCATGGTGAATAATGTCTTGAAATTCAGTCAAATTACAGAGATAAAGAAAATGGGATATGATCGGAGTTCTAAATTGAAGAGAAACTAAGAATTAAACTAAAAAAACAAACCTACTATTCCATGTGTCCGAATCACAAATCCAGAAGCAAAGTGAAAACTTTGAAACTGACAAGTTAAGTTAAACACATGAACTTCCAGAACAGATAGCCGCCAAGGATGTTTCAGATAGTGGTTATGTCTCTTGGAACCAGTCCTGTTACGTCATTAACAACAGTGGTCATACTCTTCTTAGTTTTAGGTTACCTTCTATTTAAACTAGGGGTAAAAATCATACAAGTTCTGACAAGAAGCTAAGAGGGAAGCTTAATGTAATGTATCTAAAGACGTTAAAATTTTAAAAGATAAATCATGAGAAAGAAATTTCAGATAGAAAACTTTCATATTAGAAAGGATAAAAGAGTTACATTTTCAAATGAGAAGTTAACATTATGAAAGCAAACAGAAAGTGGTGTATCCATTATTGACTTGACACCCAACAAGCGAAGCTCAGCAAGAAAAAGTTCTTCTTGGTAACACCTTATTGACAAATATTAAATACATGTATAGTGATAGAATCAACAACAAAATATGAGTGATTTTGAAAGACACCATATACATGTTATGTTTAGCAATATAATTTTCCAACAATAATCGGTAATGGGCCTAAACTGTGCATCATTGCTGGCTGATTTATTTCATATTGCAGCAGAATTTATGTAAAACCGTTTTTAACTTGAAGGATGACTGTAACAAAACCATTTAACTCCACATATATACAGATACATGATGTCTGGTATAGGATTTTATAATTCTAAATTCGAAGGCTTTTGTGAATGTCATCTATCTTAAGGATATTGAAATAAAAGATACAACTGATCCTTCATGTTTGCTCATATTGGGACTTGTACCTCAACTATGGCACCCGCATGGACTTTATAAAACGAAGCAAACTGCTTGATTACTAATACCAAAATACAATGGACATTGTTGATTTGTTCTCACTTTCCTGGTGAAAGTTCGTGTGTTTAATTTATTTGCAAATTTTCAACGTTTGTTCTCTGCTTTGGGATTATGAAATTGGCATGGATCGGTATGAGAGACATTTTAAGTCACATGATTGATTAAAAGATAATTAGAAGAAAAAGAGATCGACTTTAAATAAATTGACTGGTAGAGACTGTAAATGTTTGTAAAAGGCACATAGCATGTAAGATTTTTCAGTCATCCTGAATTTAGAAACAGTATAACCAATCGGGTGGAGAAAAAAGTTGTTAGAAATAAAGGATAAGTCCAGATTTCAGGTTTAAAATCTAAATTTGAAAAGTACTAGGAGAGAAAAATACAGACAGTGGTTCCTTAAAGACATGACATTTTAATCAGCAATTAAGACTTTCTCATTCCATTAGAATTGTTTTTTAGAATGTAACTCGGGTATATTTTATTGAATTTCTATAAAAGAGGACATGTCACTGAGTGAAGAAATTTAACCCCAGTATGTAATTGTTACATACGTGACTAAACAGTTACATACGTTACTTACTTAATTAATTATTTTTGTCACTAGAAAAGTGAACATTTACATCATGATAATTGATAATTTTAAAGGCTTTATATCTCTTGTTGTCTAATAAAGAAATTGAAGACTTCATTGTAAACGATACCATGTACATAATCTTATTATCGGTTAAACTGTTACATACGTTACCGATAAATAGTTTTTGTCATTTCGCTAGAAAAGTGAACATATATTACCAATATCATGTGTTTTATTGATAAGTTTTACAAATTTATTATGGAAAACAAGAGTTAATAATTTGTAATATAATATAATTTAGCTGTCTTTATATTGACTCAAAGTCATCTAGAGGTGCTACATACGTTACCGAATACACTGTTTACTTAAGTGAGAATTATCTTGAAGATAATAAGTTTTGTACAGTTCTTTAGGTTAGCAATTTCATCAAGACATATTTGCATTTTGATTTGAGTGTTGATTAATGACTACCTGTTTGAATTTTGTTTCTGTACCAACTTAGAAAACAGAAATAAATTTATTGTATTTTTGCGTAAAAATAATTTAATTTCTGTAGACTACAAACATCGTCATGATCATTTCGATATGCCGAAGTGGTATCAAGGCCACATTTTAAAATTAATAAAATGTAATCTAATGTTCAAGCATAATAAACATATAAATACTACTACCTGGTAAGAATATGATGAACTTTAACTACGGTCACGTAAATATCACTCATTTAAATACAAATGGTATGTATGTAACAATAAAGTGAAATTACAACCAAAATAATCAATTGGTGTTAATAATTTTGTTGTTTCTAAATCTTCTGATATGTCTAGTCTCTGAAAATACCTGAAGTTCATTGCTTGTAAGACTTTTATTTTTCATCATCTTGAAATAGTGAATTGGGCCTTATTACTGAGAATGGGTGTTAACTCTTTAAATATCTGAAACAATGAATTATTATACCCCCGCTTAAAAAGTGGGGGTATATAGTGATAGGGGTGTCCGTCCGTCCTTCTGTTACACCTTAAGGTACCTATCTCCTATCTGCAACTCCTCGTAAACCCTTCAAAGGATTTTCATGAAACTTTCACACAATCTTTGTGATATAATGTAGATGTGCACCTCTTATTTAAAAATTTGATCCGATGAATTTTTTTTATGTAGGGGAGCTGGGGTTATTTTTATGAGCTTGTGGCTCACAGTTTTTCTAGTTTTGTTATTATTATCTTGTCTGAAAAAATGTGTATATGTATGTCAATGACACTTTAAATAAAAATATGGTTTGGTTGTTTGAGGACATTATGTACTGTAATGTCTTTACTTGTTTTGTTGTGCTTTTGCTGTTGTATTCTTGGTTGCAATGAATGTTGCATGTGCTAGTGTTTGTAATTTATAAATGTCTTCTATTTTAATATCGAAATACATTTTGAACACAGACCATTGAAAATAGTGTTTTGTAATTGGTTATCAGAGTAGATTTCTAAAAAATTAGATTCAGTAAATGTTAATTATGGAAACAATTTTATACTCCTCTTAACAGCCTACGCCAACTCGTACATCAAGGCACTTCGTAAGATTTTACTTCCTCGGCAAAACAGTGCAATCATGATTATTTTGCACAAGATCATGTTACCAATTGGATGTAAATTAAGCACAATGTACTTAATAGGAATGATCTCAACAATTAGTAACGATTAAGATAGCATTCTGATGTAATGTAATACTATTAATCGTGTGCTGTAATTGTAAAAACGTCAAGTTATAATTTGGGTACATTTGTTTGGAGCTAAAGTAGCGTAAATCTCAGTGATCACATTATGCACTTTGACCGTATTTAATTTTGTTGAATTCACGATCAATGCAAGATCATGTCATGTAATCAAAGTCAAAAATACACATCCACGTCCAAATCATAATTCCAAAAACAAAGTAAAAACTTTTAAACTGACACATAAGGTTACACGATTATCATGACAAGATTTCTCATATGCCAAGCAATAGTGAAACTGAGAGTACTATTTCGATTTCTGTCGTTTATAAGTTCATACTTTACCGTTATTACAGGAAGAATACGTATTCTAATGCAAACATTTTGTAAACAGGATTTTGATTGGACCCCGACCGCAGTAAAATCTACGTTTTACGGTCGAAGTTATGACGTCGCGTGCTGTCTAGACTACG
Source organism: Anadara kagoshimensis (assembly GCA_021292105.1). Classification (NCBI taxonomy): domain Eukaryota; kingdom Metazoa; phylum Mollusca; class Bivalvia; order Arcoida; family Arcidae; genus Anadara; species Anadara kagoshimensis. Next base: position 15,656,020 of record CM037870.1, on the reverse strand, counting down.
ATTACGTCATGTATTCCTACACGCCGGTACACGTGCTTTTGTTTACAAAACGTAATGACATAATTCATCGTTGTAAACAAAGATTTTGTTATATTTAAATACCGATATTTATTCGGCATCTGTATTTCGAACAAATATATTACTTATGAATATCGGTGCTTTAGTGAAAGAACTATATTTGTGTTGTGGCGCAACGATACAGGTCTACATTGATGCGTCTGTACTCAACAATGTCTAACTGTAGCATCGGAAATCTTCATTTATTGAGTTAATTTGAGCATTATTTTTTTGATTTGCATTAGAATGGAGATAACTATGTTACATTTGAAGAGTTCCGACCGTAAAACGTGGATTTTACTGTCGCAAATACCGTTTACCTGGCTCCGCAAGCGTCGCCAGGTAGAACTCATTTTGCGAAAGTAAAATCCACGTTTTACGGTCGGAACTCTTCAAATGTAACATAGTTATCTCCTAATTTTACACTGATTAGTATTACTTATAGACTCTATAATTCGAAATATTCGACACAAAGAAAAAAGTTTTTTTTAACAAATTGGCAACAATACAATAAACAGTCCTTAACTTTATCTGAGAAATTTACAATTTTTGATAATTAAACATAATGTACATTTATAGTATATCATACACAAAAAATCGGTCAATATCTATATGATTTTAAATAGTAATCGAGTTGATATCGTGAACAGTTTTTAAATGGTTTATCGTGGTTATTAACGTCAAAATATGTACTTCAGTCTGTGAATCTTTCAAACACTCAAGGGAAGATTCAGGATAATATTGAAATGATTACTTGACACATTATATGTGGGATAGTAAATAGAGTTACCGCACTGTTTATGACGTAAACGGTCTACTAACCTAATTTGTTATCGTATAAAAGGAGAATAATTTTGAAATTTAACATTGTTATAGATCGTCTCAACTCACGGTTATTTGCATCCTGTTAGCTGAATGTCAAAAACGTTTATTGTTGTTATACTAGCAGATACACAAACAAAGTATAAATATTGTACGGATGAAGAATCTAACACTTATTTGATCAAATTATAGAAAAAAGAGGACCATTGGGAAAAAGTGGATGTCCTATCGAGAAGCTGCTATGCTATGTTCTATAGTGCAGAACGTCGCACTATGTACATGTACAGTTCCAACCAGAAGCCCACATTAATGTGTTTTAATCACGCACGAGTTTGTTAACTGTAACAATGTTTGACATGTTTTGCCGATGATGTTAAATATTAATTACATGTAGATACCATAGATCATACTGACAAAATTGCAAAAAGAAATCATTTATTTCAGACGCAAAATTTATTATGCTTTTGCAAAAATGTTTCCAGAGACTAAGAACGAACATACCGTTTCTATACATATATAGCATTTTTTCAACGTCAAATTATACTATAAATTATTTTTGAAAGTATGTTTTTGGCTTCACTTAAAAATTAAAAGATATTTGCATTAATTCACGAAAATAAAAGATTTGATTTTTTATTTGTTTGACCATTCACAGATCATTTGAATCAAAATTATTACTGTTATCAATAATGTCAGTTGAGGACATTTTGAAAGAGCTCAATTAAAAAGATAAAAAGATTTATGATTGTTACAACTGCTGTTTAACAAGGTTATCAATATTGAAGATCCTCAAAACTTTGGAGTTGGACCTGAACTACATAGACTTTTGTTGAAAATAATGCCAGCAAATTAGTAAACAATTGAGTTGAAATGTGACCCAAACATAACAAGAAAGCTCCTCACAGTTATCATGAACATGTCACATACGAAACAAAAGGGCAATACTAAATGTATTTTAAATTAATTACACATTTGTTTAATGATTATTGTATAGCCAAAAGAAGGGAATCAATAAATTTTCAAAGATGGACAACTTCAAGTCAATCAAATATATTACTAGAACATTATTCGTAAAGTCTCGGAAGAAAAAGAAAAACAGGATGATTATTATATTAATAAAACGTCTAATTTCTTTGGATTTAATGCTCTATAGATTACTAAATTCTATGTTTTTATAATCAAGGGTTTCAGATATATTACATGTTTAACAACGCAGTAGTGCATTTGTACTGATTGTAATCTATAAACGATTCACAGAGACCGTTTTAAAAAGGACAAAAAGCATTGATAATTATCATGGCTATTAGTTGTCTCGACTCACGGTTAATTGCATCCTATTAGCTGAATGTCAGAAACGTCCATTGCTGTTATGGTTGTTACATCTTACACTCGCTATACCAATTTTAAGAGTTTACTAGAGAAACCTCTTCTTTTCTTTATCTAAAATTTTTATATAATGAGTTTCCAAATACATGTCATGCTTCATTTTGCATTGATGCATAAGGTTACCGTATTGTAATCTATTTTAGTTATTTGCAGAGTACAAGAGTACATATGTTCTAAAACAGATTAAGGTGTTTACAATAAAAAAGTCCGAATTACGTGTACATGTACAATACCGGTGTTGTAATAACAACAATAATATTCTTCTGAACGTGTTGGTTAACTGTTTTGGTATTTTGTTCCCTGGTGGAAGTTCACGTGTCTGACCTAATTTGTCAAAGTTTTTACTTTGCTTCCTGATTGTGGTTCGGACATGGATTAGTATATTTGTTTTTGGTTAATACAAACGAGTGTTTTACCTAATGATATCCGATTTACGTTGCACACAAATAGCAACACTGATAGAAAGAAATAAATATTCAACTATTTATACTTAGCTCGAATTCGATAATGTTACACTCTTTTGTGTAAGATCAACAATTTTGATGACAATTGAAAATATTATTATCGTCTTTCCTATCATGTAATTGCCCTATTTTCCGTTTTACTGTTAGCTGGTTTTGGTTGTATTGTTATTGCTAACCGCTCGTCGGTCTGCTACAATTTGCTTCATACTATTGGAGTTTGCAGGAATTGTTGAAAGTATACAAAATCAATCAATTCAAGTAAATCCTCAAATCACAAATATAACAATGTTTTTTATCGCTCAAAATGTTTTATCATATCTAGCACAAGCTATACCGATTATTAGATTCCCTAAGGGAAAATCTCGCCAACGATTTGACCTAGATTTGTTTTTTCTACCCATATTCTTTTTACAAAGAGGAAGATGTTGACAATAAACATAAATTATCCACATATAAACTGTAGTGATTAAAATATCAAAATAAAGGACACTTCGGACTGATTCTTAAAATCTTGATATTATTTGATGATGGGTTATTAACATTATACTATTTGTAGTAATTTATTTTTCCACAGTGATTGATATCACTGCACTGAAGTGAAGGATGAAGAAATTCATTTTCAGTGTTGCAGATGTGTCTGTGTTCCTATACTTAAGTATCGAATATATATCAAATCTTCTAAATACGGGTTCTTTGAAAGGATGTTGTTTGAACTGTTGTTGGCATGAAAACAAACATACCATTCTATGTAAAAACTACAATCTCAAAGCAAAGTAAAAATGTTGAAGCTGACAAATTAGGTAAAACAAGTGGACATCTACTCAGGAGACTAGGTGTCCCAGAACGAAAATTACCAATGTTTTGCTAGCTGCATCCGCCAAATATGTAATCAAGATTGGAAATAAAAGGAACATGAAACAATGGGACGTCAAATATATGAAGGTTAATTGTGGATAAAGGCGCGTTGTTCTTATCAATAACATTGTGCTGTAGACCATAAAACTTTGTGATGGCCCTGACAAGCCCATTCTTGTAATATTCTTATGTTAACATTTTATTGGTAAGCAGCCTCCCGGCACTCTTCTAAAGGTATCCAACGGAACCCATTGTTGTTTACGCAGACAACGTTATAATACTAAAATCAAATCTAAACAAGGAAGAGCCGATGTCCGGAAATTTAGGTAATTATAGACATCATTAACTTTATTTTATAATTCTGCAGCTAATTTGATGCCACTGTTTTTGTTCGTGAAAATTATACAGCTTTTCCTGTCGCAGACAGTGTCTTAAATGCAAGTCAGTTGCAATTGCGTACGTGATTATCGTCATGAAGACATGTAGGTTATAAATAATGTTAAGAATAAATGTTTCATATCAGGAAATATAATTAAATTGCATAATTAGATTCTAGTTTTAATTATCCCAAAGAAACTTTTTTATTTTAGGAAAGACAAGTTAGATATACAAAGAAGCAGGTCATGTTCATCAGGAACAAATCTAATAATTAGATTGAACTGATCCTTTTAATGAAATGTCATAGAAGTAGAAGATATGTTTCTTTTATATAAGAATTATACACAGTATAAAATATTGATTATTCTTCAGACTGTACATTTAATTACATAATATCCAAGAAAGTAATATTGAAGCATAGGCTTGGGTTTTAACAGATTTTAATGGATTTGTACTCTTGATTTAAAACATCATTTTTCTTAAAAAGTATAATAAGTATGAAATTACGCAGAATTTCTTTAACGTATTTTTAACTGTTTTTAAAATTAGAGAACTTACCATTCAATTAGTTTATGCGTCAAATTAAATCATATCAAATTTCAACAAGTACAACATGCTCCATTTTCTCTGTTTTAATTGAAAATCAACTATTGACCAATGGAAACGTTTTTCTTTGAACAGACAGTACATGGTTGCCGTTTTGGAGAATCCGGCATCCCTTGCCTGTTGAAATTTCACGTTTTTAATTTATTTTGCCAGTTTCAAATATTTCCTTTGCTTTTGAGATCGTGTTTTTGACATGGATTGATATGTTTGTTTTAAAAGGGTTTTCTTTAAAGTTTTAGCGCTGCTGATGAGGTTTATGGTTTGAACATGGATCGGTATGTTAGTTGTTGATGTAAAAGTTGACGACCTTGATATGAATGAAAAATAAAATAAAATCTTAACTGGGACGTAAAACCTCAACATCTACTCCCCGACACTCCGACCTCAACAACAAACGTGCATACATATTTACCAATTTCTGGGAAGTTAATATTATTTTTTATTATTGAACCAAGTTCCTTTTCCAATCGACGAGAGGTCAATGACTTCTGAAAAAAAGAAGGTCAATAAAAACATACTAATGCTGCCAATAATGCTTTTAAGCCATTACATATTCTTTTTCTAGCAGTGAAAACACATTTCCGCTCAGCTAGTGTTGGATAGAGCTGTTATGATATCTGACATTTTGTATAGAACAATGTGAAAAATGAGAGTCAAAAACCTTTATATTTTATTCATTGTTGGGATTTAAATCATGGCAAAGAAAACAGTTTTTATTGAATGATTTGTAGACTTTAAACGCAAACTATTTTAAATCCATAGACGTGTATACTCTGTCGCTTTAGATTATCATTGATTTAATGTCACATGGAAAAGTGATACATCTTTCACAAATTATTTTCCGTATGCTTACAGTTGAAATTGTCCTGTTGGTTATCTTTCTGTTTGTGCAACTAATAAATTGCTTATAGCTGGCAATGTTTAGACTGAATAACTAATCAACATAGCAATATCTTCTGCAAAAAGGCACAACAAAATATGTCATGAAAATATAGATACAAATTTTCGGCTTCATTGGAGTTGTTCATCTATTCAGTAATGATGAAATCGTAAGTAAAAAATATAGTACTTAGTGGCATTTGACACAAACCATTACAGGCCCCTTTAATTTTTTTGTGTTATATGTGTAGTGTTAAACGTAGTTTCGTATTCACATTTGTCGAGTAAGGTTATAGTAATTCTCTATCACAAGGTCACGCAATACGTCTTTTACAAATATGAATCATATGCTAGCTCTACAGATTATGACCTTGTTTGTGTTTCTAAATAACAACATTTCTTATCTTTGACGATCAAAAATCAACGAAGCAAGAATTATCAGAAATGTATGTGTTTGTCCATATCGTGCTATTTTACGAGTTATTGAGAATTTTAAAAAAATATGAAATATCTTTACCGCAACAATGTAAAATTTCAAGATATGTTTGGTTTTGGTAATATTTTTTTGTTTTACGATAATTTCATCCACTGTTCCGGCACCTTTGCTTGTGAAATAAATATCTCATATGATATTTTTAAAATAAGAGATAATATAGGTCATAGAGGATTTCGATAGAGAATATTGAACGTGTAACCTGCCAAAATCTCTTTAACTTTTTTAACACTCTTTAAAGCGGTAATAGTTTGCTTTATAAAACTTCGATATCGTATTTTATGTTAGTTTACGGTAAGTAGATGTATGTATGGATGCTATGTTAGTTTATGGTGTATTTACATCTGCGATATATAAGTTACCACCCGTTTATCGTTAAACATTGCGTGCGTTTATGTACCCTGGCAAGTTAAGCGATCGCATTTCGAGAAGTGTCTTTTAAGGGTGACAATACATTGTATTATCAGATTAATGTTGTTAATTTGAATGATCTGATTCTTAATGTTTTAAATCCCTCAAACTACTTAGCCATGTTTAGTTATAAAAAGTTTTAACTTCGTTAAGTACATTTTTGGTCCTCTATTGAATATTCAAGTTCCACAATTTGATACCATCCTATTAATTGGGGATTATTTTCCAAACGGCCATCTTAGTGTTTTAAAATTGTAAACAAAGTTTATTAATGATGTATTAGTATTTGAACAGATATTATATATCTGAATTTATTTTCAACTTATCAATACCTAACTAGAAGTCCGTAATTAATTAAAACGCGTGCTAGTGACACATATACAAAAATAGATTATTAACCTACATTTAAGATCAGACTAAAATGTGTCGACAGAATGCAAACTTTAAGTGCTAATTGATCAACAGTTCTAATTAAGGCGCCCAAACAAAGTTAGTTTGGGGACTTATTGATTTTACACTGTTTATTATTCTTCTTCCTCTTTTTATGATTCCTCACCACCAAAGATCGGGAAACATATTGTTTTCGTTCTGTTTCTTCTTATTCTTCTTCTTATTATTTTGATTATTATTCCTATTATTATTATTATTATTCTCTCAAGACCTACTATAATAGTTTGCCGATGCAGATCTCAGAAACCGCTTGACGAATTTAGATGAAATTTGGCACCAATAATCTGTTATCTGTGTAGATATACAAAATGTGTTCATTTTCTTTATCTTGAAGGTGGGTGCGTGTACATTGTGTAATTGAATATATAGTTGAAAACCTGTACCAAGCCAATGCTTTCACCTATGAGTTAATCTAATTAATGACCGTCAAAAAAGTCCACTCGAGCATGAGATCTTATAACTAAACAATTTAATTGAGTAATAGATCTGTGCGGGCGCAGGACAAAACGTACCCATGCCATAACATACCCTACCAGAACGTACCCATTTTTGGACGAAACGAGTGTGTTGAAATACATTGGCGCTATATATATAGTCCGGTTTAAAGACCCTATCTATGGGAAAAACATACTTTTTAACACGCAGAGGGTCTTTTGAGTTCAGACATTGATAAATGCGTTTTAAAATACCCCCAAAAATAAACATGCCCCTTTTGATATTATGCCTCTCCCATAACAAAACCCTTTAAAACACTCGAATAAACTTGAAATAATAGGAATAAGAATCATTGAAAACATTAGAAATAAAATAGATCGGTTTATATATGGTCCGGTTATAAGACCCTATATATGGTAAAAACACACTTTTTAACACGTATAGGGTATTTGTAGTTCAGGTGTATTATACGGAATAAATCTCGTGTATAGAATTTATAGGATGGAAAGAGTAAGGCGTCTGAGTGATCGAGATTAACAACACTCTTATATTCTGGGACGGCTGAAACCCTGAGAAAGAAATAAGACCTTAGGGTCTTTTAACCGGATATATGCCATATATTATTAATGGATAGTGGGGAAGGATACGTAACTGGTATCCCAGTTACAATCTCTAGTTATTGTTATTATTATTAAGGCGCCCGAATAAGTTATCTTACCGAGTTACTAAAATCAATAGACTCTGTAGAATGTTAGTTATGGGAACACTCCTGTAGAGCAAACTACACTAACTCGTACAAAGTGGCACTTTATACGATTGTGGTTTCTCAGAAAAGCAATTAAAAAGGAATATTGTGAATAGTATCACATTGCTCGTGGGATTTAAATAAAGAATTGTGTAGGAGATTAGAACATCATTTGTGCTTATTAACGGTATAATTTTGATACAATATTTTATAGTTATGTTATGTACTGTTAATATTTGAATTTAAGTGTGTACAAATGTCGACGTGAGTTATAATTTGTGAGGATTTGCATGGACTTAAATCAGCATAGTGAACCACCTTGTAACTATAATCATATCAATAAACCAAAAGCACTCCGACCACAATCTTAAAAGCAAGCAAAGTCAAAACTTTGAAAACTATCAAATTAAGTATAGCACTTGATACTGAATCTGGAAAATGAGGCCGTATGCTCTATAAGGGTAAGTTTCTGTCTCTAACTACCTACATCTGCAAGGTGAGAAAATTAAAATTTAGAATTAAAGAAGAAAAAAGATCCGCGAGATAGGAATTTTAAAATGTGTAAACGGAATTCGATATAGATATACCAGATAATCACATTATAGTTTTCCAATGCAGTTGATGCGATAAAACTTTCAAAATACAAGTATTATATTACGTATTTTATCGAAAGCATTACATTATGTTCAGTTATTAACACAAACATATCGGTCTACATCAATGCGACTTTAAATTGTTTAGCAAGTTGATATCGTTAACAGTCTTTAAATGGTTTATCGTGTTTATCAACGTCGAAACATTACTTCAGCCTGTGAATCATTCAAACACTCAAGGGAAGATTCAGGATAATATTAAAATGATTACTTGACACGTTATATGTGGGATGGTAGATAGAGTTACTTCACTGTTTATGACGTAAATGGTCTACTAACCTAGTTTTTAATCGTATAGAAGGAGAATGATTTTGAAAATTAACATTGTTATAGGTCTTCTCGAATTACGGTAAATTGCATCCTATTAGCTGAATGTCAAAAACGTTTATTGTTGTTATGCTAGCAGATACACAAAGAAATATAAATATTGTACGGATGAAGAATCAAACACTTATTTTATCAAGTAATAGAAAAAAAGAGAACCATTTGGAAGAAGTGGATGTCTTATTAAGAAGCTGCTATGCTATTATCTATGTTTCAGAACGTCGTAATATAGATAGAAGTATATTATTATATAAAATGACATCATCAAACGCGGAACCAAGTACAGTTCAAAAGTAAAGTTCTGGAGGCCCGCAAAAATGTGGTTTAATCACACACAAGTTTCTTATGTAAAACAATGTTTGACATGTTTTGCCATTGATATTAAATATTAATGTTAAATTAAAGGTGGCGTAACAATAGATTATACTGACCCGCAAATATCGAGCACAAAATTGCAAAATAATTTCTTTCAGACGCAAAAATTATTATGCTTTTGCAAAAATGTTTATAGAAACTGAGAATAAACATACCGTTTTAAGACATATATAGCATTTTTTCTTCGTCAAATGATACAATGTACTGTAAAACATTTTTAAAGTAAGGTATTGGCGTTACATAAGAATTAAAAAACATCTAAATTAATTCACTAAACGTAAGATTTTTAATTTTTTTAACCGTTCGCACATCGCTTGAAGCAAAATTGTTACTTTTGAAAAATATGAAAGTAGCCATAAAGAACTAAGACCGTCAAATCTGCTGTTTATATGCGAGGTTCTCCAAAATTTGGAACTGGACCTGTTAATGTACATGCTTGTATAGATTTTGTTGAAAATAATGGAAGAAGGAAAATAAAATTAACAAATAAGTTCAATTGTTAAAAAAATAAAACAAGAAAAATCCATGCTGTTATCATGAACATTTCGAAAAGGAAATAACATTGCGATACTAAATACTAGTATATTTTGAAATTAATAAAAAAATTGTTCAATAATATTGTAAAGCCAAAAGAAATGAATCAATAAATTGTCGAAAATTGACACTTTCGAGACAATCAAATGTTTTACTATAACGTTATTTACAGAGACCGGAAGAAAAAGCAAAACAGGATGGTTATTATATTAATAAAACTTCTAATTTCTTTTGATTTATTGCTCTTACGATTATAGATTAGAGTTTATAGATGACTAAATTCTATGTTTTTATAATCAAGGATTTTAGATATATTTTATGTTTTACAACGTAGTAGTGCATCTGTACTGATTGTAATCTATCAACGATTCACAGAGTCTGTTTTCAAAAGACGAAATGCGTTAAAAATTAACATTGTTGTAGGTTGTTTCCACTCACGGTCAATTCCACTCTATTAGCTGAATGTCAAAAACGGTCATTGTTGTTATGAATGTTACATCTTACACACACTATACCAATTATAAGAGTTTACTAGGGAAACCTCCTATTTTCTTTATCTAAAATTTTTATATCATGAGTTTCAAAATACAGTTTATGTTTAATTTTGCATTGATACATTAGGTTTCCGTATTATAATCACAAACAAACATACTAATCCATGTCCGAATCACAATCCAGAAGCAAAGCAAAAACTTTGAAAGTGACAAGTTAGGTTAGACACGTGAATTTCTACAAGGGAAGTGAGGCCGGGTGCTCCAGAAGGGTAAGCACCTCCTGTTAAGCTAGCTACACCCGCCACGGGTACAATACTGGTGTTGTAATAACAACAATAATATTCTTCTGAAAGTGTTGGTTAACTGTTTTGAAATTTTGGTAATACAAACGAGTTATGTACTTTATGATATCCGATTTTCTATGCACACAAACTAGTAAGACTGATAGAAAGAATGAAAATATTCAACTATTTATACTTAGCTCGACTTCGATAATTTTACCCTCTTTTGTGTAAGAACAACAATTTTGATGACAATTGAAAATATTATTACCGTGTTTCTTATACTGTAATTGCCCTTTTTTCGTTGTTTTTTGGTCAATTGTTAGCTGTGTTGTGATTTTGGTTGTATTGTTATTGCTACATACTATTGGAGTTTGCAAGCATTGTTGAAAGTATATAGAATCAAACAGTTCAAGTAAATCCTCAAATCACAAATATAACAATGTTTTTGTATCTCTCAAAATGTTTTATCATATCTAGCACAAGCTATACCGATTATAAGATTTCCTAAGGGAAAGCTTGCCAACGATTTGACCTAGATTTGGTTTTTCTACCCATATTTTAGGTTTAATTTCTCAGAGTGCTATTATTTTTGTATACAACTATTCATAGTGATTCTTCCTTTGACAAAGAGCAAGGTGTTAACAATAAACATAAATTGCCCACATATACACTATACGGCACTAGTGATTGAAATATCAAAATAATTCACACTTTGGTCGAATTCTTAAAATCTTGATATTATCTGATGTTGGGTCATTAACATTATTCTATTTGTAGTAATTCATTTTTCCACACTGATTGATATCACTGAAAGGGAGGATGAAGATTCATTATCAGGTGTGACAGATTTGTCTGTGTTCCTATACCTGAGTATCGAATAAATATCAAATCTTCTTAATACGGGTTCTTTACAAGGATGTTGTTTGGACTGTTGTTGGCATGAAAACAAACATATCATTCTATGTACAAACTACAATCCTAAAGCAAAGTAAAAATTTTGAAGTTGACAAATTATATATATAATTAAGTTAAACATATGAACATCTACCAGGTGACCAGGTGTCCCAGAACGATAGTCTCCTATGTTTAGCGATCTACATCCGCCAAATATGTAATCAAGAGTGGAAATAAAAGGAACATTAAACAATGGGACGCCAGACGTTGGGGTAAATTAGAAGATGTTGAGCTTGATACCTTATCCGACTGGATAAAGGTTGTGAGATCTTTCGTTAAAACTAGGATTGCCAAACTTAAAGGTCTATGTGTACTAAACCGTCTTCAGTACTCAATGATCCTGAAATCAAGGCAATCCTTACAGACATACACAGCAAATATGTTGTTGTCCCAGCTGATAAGGCTTCCAACAACATCATTCTCGTTTGTAAGAGATTCTACCTTATTAAGGAGCTTGATTTAGATAGTATATCAAATAACCCTGCATATACTAGAACTAATTTTACCAATGATGAAGTTCTTTCCAACCATAGGGGAGTTCGAGTCTTTAGGTATCAATCTTAAAGAGGAAGATCTGATCTTCCTTACTTGTATTGGATTCATAAACTTCATAAAAATCCATACAAGGAAAGATATATAGCAGGCTCATCTAAATGTACTACTAAATCATTATCGGTAACTCTAACACAAATTTTGACAATCGTCAAAGATGGTCTTCAGTCTTATTCAGAAAAAGTATATTCTACATCTGGAATCAACCATATGTGGATTCTCAAAATTCTAAAGAATTACTTGAACATCTTTTTTCTAATACTTTATTGCATGTAAAAATATAAAAAACATTTGATTTTTCTACACTATACACCACTATCCCTCATTCTAAATTGAAAGAACGTCTTAAAGAAATTATTCACTTGTCTTTCTTTTACTAAAACGGTAAGCCAAGATACAAATATCTGGTGCTGAACAGGGATTCTGGTTATTTTTTCAAGCACCATACAGATTCCAAAGAAAAACATACTAAAGATACCATCATCAAAATGTTGGAGTTTTTGATAGATAACATATTTGTTGTGTTTGGTAATATAGTTTTTCAGCAAACAATAGGTATACCAATGGGTATAAACTGTGCACCATTGCTTGCTGATTTGTTTCTTTATTCTTACGAAGCTGAATTTATGCAGAACCTTGTAAATCTGGAGAGAAGACTCGCCAAATCGTTCAACTCAACATACAGATATATAGATGACGTTCTGTCTCTTAACAATTCCTAAATTTGGAGACTATGTAAATGTCCAGGATTGCCCTGGTTATATTTGACGTCTCATAGTTCCATGTTTCTTTCACACAATTTTGATTACACACGTGGCTAGTGTAGCTAGCTAAACAGGAGGTGCTTACCCTTCCTGAGCACCCGGCCTCACTTCACTGGTGGAAGTTCACGTGTCTAACCTAACTTGTCAGTTCCAAAGTTTTTACTTTGCTTCTGGATTGTGATTCGGACATAGATTAGTATGTTTGTTTTTGACAATATGAAGGTTAATTATGGATAAAGGCGCATTGTTCCCATCCTGGTAATATTCTTATGTCAACAATTTATTGGTAAGCAGCCTCCTCCGGCACTATTCTAGAGGTATCCGACAGAAGCCATTTTTTGTTTACGCAGACAATGTTATAACACTAAAATTCAAATCCAAACAAGGATGAGCTGATGTCCGGAAATGAGGTGATTACTGACATCTTTAATTTTATTGTCATAATTCTGCAGTTAATTTGATGCCACTGTTTTTGTTCGTGGAGATTATACAGCTTTTCCTGTCACAGACAGTGTCTTAAATGCAAGTCAGTTGCAACTGCGTACGTGATTATCGTCATGAAAAAATGTAAGTTATAAATAATGTTAAGAAGAAATGTTTCATATCAGAAAATATAATTAAATTGCAGAATTAGATTCTAGTTTTAATTATCCTAAAGTAACTTTTTTATTTTAGAAAAGACAAGTTAGATTTACAGTGAAGCAGGTCATGTTAATCAGGAACAAATCTAATTATTAGAGTGAACTTTTCCTTTTAAGGAAATGTCATAGAAGTAGCAGATGTGTCTCTTTTATATAACAATTATACACTATATAAAATATTGATTATTCTTCAGACTGTACATTTAATTACATAATATCCAAGAAAGTAATAATGAAGCATACATTTGTGTTTTAAAAGATTTTAATGGATTTGTACTTTTGATTTAAATCATCAAAGTGTAATAACTTTCAAATTACGCAGAATTGCTTTAACTTATTTTTAAACAATTTTTAAAATTAGAGAACTTACCATTCAATTAGTTTATGCGTCTAATTAATTCATCTCAAATTTCAACAAGTACAACATGTTCCATTTTCTCTGTTTTATTTGAAAATCAACTATGGACCAATGGAAACGTTTTTCTTTGAACAGAGAGCAGATGCTTGTCGTTTCGGTGAAACCGGCATCTCTTGCCTGTTTGATTTTCACGTTTTTGATTTAATTTGCCAGTTCAAAAAGTTTCCTTTGCTTATGGGATCGTGTTTTTGACATGGATTAATATGTTGTTTTAAAAGTTGAGCGCTGCTTTTGCGGTTTATGGCTTGAACTTGGATCGGTATGTTAGTTGTTAATGTAAAAGTTGACGACCTTGATATGAATGAAAAATGAAATAAAATCTTAACTGGGGCGTAAAACATCAACATCTACTCCCCGACTTTGATCTTCAACAAAAAACATGGATACATAAATATCAATTTCTGGGAAATTAATACTATTTATTATTATTGAATTAAATGGCTATTTCAAACGACAATAGGTCAATGGCTTTTGAAAACAGAAGGTCAAGAAAAACATACTAATGCTGCCAATATTGCTTTCAAGCCATTACATATTCTTTTTCTAGCAGTGAAAACATTTCCGCTCAGATAGTGATGGATAGAGCTATTGTATAGGACTCGCTATGATGTCTGACATTTTGTATAGAACAATGTGTAAAAGGAGAGTAAAAAAAACCTTTATATTTTATCCATTGTTGGGATTTAAATCATGGCGAAGAAAACACTTTTTATTTAAAGATTTGTAGACTTTAAACGCAAACTATTTTAAATCCATAGACGTGTATACTCTGTCTTTTTAGATTATCATGGATGTAATGTCACATAGAAAAGTGATACATCTTTCACAAATTAATTTCCGTATGCTTACAGTTGAAATGGTCCTGTTGGTTATATTGATGTTTGTGCAACTAATAAATTGCTTATAGCTGGCATTGTTTAGACTGAATCACTAATCAACATAGCAATATCTTCTGCAAAAAGGCACAACAAAATATGTCATGAAAATATAGATACAAACTTTCGGCATCATTGGAGTTGTTCATCTATTCAGTAATGATGAAATCGTAAGTAAAAAATATAGTACTTAGTGGCAATTGACACAAACCATTACAGGCCCCTTTAATTTTTTCGTATTATATGTGTAGTGTTAAACGTAGTTTTGTGTTCACATTTGTCGAGTAAGGTTATAGTAATTTTCTATCACAAGGTCACGCAATACATCTTTTACAAATAAGAATTATATGCTAGCTCTACGGATTATGACCTTATTTGTTTTCTGAATAATTACATTTCTTATCTATGACGATCAAAAATCAACGATGCAAGAATTATCAGAAATTTATGTGTTTGTCCATATCTTGCTATTTTACGAGTTATTGTAGTGATCAATTGAGAATTTTAAAAAATTATGAAATATCTTTATCGCAACAATCTTACATTTCAAGATACGTTTGGTTTTGGTATTATTTTTGTTTTACGATAATTTCACCCACTGTTCCGGCACCTTTGCTTGTGAAATAAATATCTCATATGATATTTATAAAATAAGAGATAATATAGGTCATAGAGGATTTTGATAGAGAATATTGAACCGTGTAACCTGCCAAAATCTCTTTAACTTTTTTAACACTCTTCAAAGCGGTAATAGTGCTTTATAAAACTTCGATATCGTATTTTATGTTAGTTTACGGTAAGTATGTATGCATGCTATGTTAGTTTATGGTATATTTACATCTGCGATATATAAGTTACCACCCCTTTATCGTTTAACATTGCGTGCGTTTATGTACCCCGGCAAGTTAAGCAATCGCATTTCAAGAAGTGTCTTTTATGGGTGACAATACATTGTATTATCAGATAAATGTTGTTAATTTAAATGATCTGATTTTCATTGTTTTAAATCCCTCAAACTTCTAAGCCATGTTTATTTATTAAAAGTTTTAACTTCGTTAAGTACATTTTTGGTTCTTTATTGAAAATTCAAGTTCCATAATTTGATCCTTTTATTAATTGGGGATTATTTTCCAAAACGGCCATCTTAGTGTTTTAAAATTGTAAAAAAAGTTTATTAATGTTGTATTAGTTTTTGAACAGATGTTATATTAATTGAATTTATTCTTTACTTATCAATACCTAACTAGAAGTCTGTAATTAATTAAAACGCGTGCTAGTAACACATATACAAAAATAGAACAATAGATTATTCAGCTACATTTAAGATTTAAGAAACTGTGTCGATATAATACAGACTGTGAGTGCCAATAGATCATTATCTCTTATTTGTAATTGTTATTTGTTCAAAACATATAATAGTCGAGTTGACACTCCTATATGTCCAATACTTGAACCTAGAAATGTTTTTTTCTATGAAGTTTTTTTGCTGCTTTGTATTACTTAGGGTCCCTAGAGTAAATTTAGGTTAGTTGCCCTGCAGGCAACATTGGGCAAATTGCATAATTTGCATATATTAAAGATGGCTGCCTGACGCCATATTGAAAATCTATTTTTGTAGGAATTGTTCCACCATAGCTTGTAATATGTCGTTTTATATGTTTTCAGGGATGAGAAACTCATTCCCGTTGTTGTTTTTAACATGTATCACAATTTTAATGTGTATTTTACAATTCTTACCAGACAGGGGAAGACGTAACAGGTTTTTTTTTATTAGAAGCAACTCAGTATTTCACATTCGATACTGCATGCATAACTTAACCATACATTTTGATTTAAAGGTAATAAATAAAGCTCGAACAATTCCTTTTAATAAAAAATTAAAATAGAAACCGAGTGATTACAGTTTACTAAATCTATTGAAAAGGCTAGTTCCACTTTGCCAAGGTTTCTTTTAAGTGTGTATCCAACTAAGAAGTTTTCAAAGTCACATTATTTCCATTCAGTCGCATATTACCATAAATGGAAACCAAACTACATTCCTACTTTTTCACAAGCTAAATCATAAGCGTGGAAGCAGTAAATTGATTCAAATTTTACATGAACATTGTTGTATTAATTTATATGATGAAGTATTATCGTTTCGGAAATCTGTAAGACAATTCTTGATATTATTCATAAAATATATCGAATAAAGAAGTATCTGAATAAAATTAGACCAAAATAAAATAAAACTAAAAAACTGTGACCCACAAGCTCACAAAAAATACCCCCGCTCCCCCCACATAAAAAAATCCATCGGATCAAAAATTTGATACCGATGATACAGCAACCTTCCACAAATTGATGGGTTTGAGTAAAACTAATATTTTTGTTAATTTTTGGTTTGATGAATGTTTTGATATTTTGATCTATTATTTCCACTCCAATTGAGCATTATGAGACACACGCTATAACAAGACTTCCAGGTCCATCAATCTGGTATAAATGAAAAGGTATTGCACAGTCTAGATTTGGCTAACAGTGTCTCAACTTACCCATGTTACCATTAAACAACATCTAAACATCTAGTTCCGACTGTTTCACTTATAAACTATACTGGACTACAGAAAGTAATACCCCTGTACTGCCTACCACCAAATTTATTTGTAACTTGATAAACACACCCAATGAATGAATTTGTTGGATGCTGGACATGACATGTTACCTTACTCAGTATCTGTTATAAACCCACGAGTGTCCTGTCGAAGATATTACAGATCTTGCATGCCGACACTATGGTGTTTATAAGGATGCTCTCTCAGATGACCTGTTAAGATAACAAACTGCTATTAAATTTGAAAAAAGGAGATTTTAAAAACTAGACTCGTAAGTCTGATCCTTTTAGTGTGTAGATTGGTTCGTATCGAAATTCTCTGATCGTTTTGAATGAAGATATTTTGAGTGTGATACAAGCCATAACTCAAGAAAGAGTTCATTCCTCGGTGTTCTTTGGATATATTTGACCAAACTGCTAATACAAATTCCCTCTAAATGAAAACAGGTCATACAATAGTCGCTTGCCAAATTGCTTCTAATTTGTGGTGGATTCAGTTGTAATTGGTGAGTTAGTAGAATATGAGTGCATATCCAGTCTACCTGATGGATTTTCTAATGTCATCATAAGCTCTATAAAGGCAAGAAGTTTCAAAGTCATGCGGTCAAGGTGCAAAGACAAAGTCAGAAGTTGATCTTGAAAATATGTTTCTTTTGTTACCGTGGACAGCAAAGGTTGTTTGAGCTGACTATCTGCTTGCATTTAAAATGGGTTCTGTTCTTTTTTCAATTATCGATAAAAATGGTTGTCATTGAAAAAGCTTGAAAAGGCATGAGGTCAGCTCTAGACAAACGGCTTTGTGTTGTTCATGTATCAAAAACTCTCTAGCACACAATCACAATGATTAACAGTTTTTCTACCGCATCGTATGATCACATAACGATCACCAATCACATTTTATAGCATCAATCCAAAAAAGGTCACATTGGTATCCAGAGACTTCAAAGAATATCTTGTTTTTCGACAAATAGCATCTCATATCTGCTAAGTTCCAAATGTGGATTCGGCCACGATGAATCTGGCATAACTATGGTATCGTATGTTCTTTGTGCTGCACAAAGAGGTCATAATATCATTTGTGTGCTGATTGATGACACAGATGTTTTTGTTTTGATAGTGTATTTGATGTATAACAATGAATACAATGCGATGACGATGTATAGGTTGAGTGATGAGATAAAACAGTTTTGAACATCAATTCAACTTGCCATGGTCTTGGTTTGAGATGTCTTGAACGTCCAGGCATGCATGCTCTAAGTGCCATGGTCTTGGTTTGAGATGTCTTGAAATGCCAGGCATGCATGCTTTAAGTGTCATAATCTTTGTTCCAGATGTCTTAACCTGCCAGGCATGAATGCTCAAAGTGCCATGCTCTTGGTTTGAGATGTCTTGAACTGCCAGGCATGAATGCTCTTAGGGACATAGTCTTCGTTCTATATGACTTTAGGCATACATTCTCTTAGTGGTTGTGATACACCATCCTATCTCTTTGGAAAGGAAAACTGTCAGGATTACAAACTCTTCTTCTTCTCATTTAGTGTATTTATTTGCAATTGATGTACTTGCTTAACGCAGATCACAAATAACTTGGTGGGATCTGAACCATTCTTTGTTGTTCTGTATGACCAGCCAGCAGGAAAAACTGTGTCATTTCCTCGCTAAAGTATCTTCATAAAGAACATCAAAGCCTAATAGTTATGACTTTGTTTCCAAAATCATGTTCTGCTGCCTCAACTTTAGCTAATATTGTGGAAGGGGACTGAGAGCAAAGATCCTCCTCAAGCCTCAAGATTATAAGGTGATAACCAACTTCGAATTAGAATTCAAAGACTAATTCCCATTATCGGTGATAGCTAAAGGAGACACGGTACCAACAAAAAATTTTATGTCATGTTATGTCAATGTAAGGCTCAAAAGCATAAGTGCAACACACAAGAAATGTTTTCCTTAAGGAAATATGCCCTATACATAATTTTGTAACTGTTCTTTAGATAGGTAGTGTTACAAGTTTCACACCAAATAAGGTTACCCATTGTTATCCCAAGATGAATAGTTATTTGACACATATGATCGGTCGTTATAGAATTTTGGTATGAAATGTAAAACAAACGCAAGAATTGTGTTCCTCATGCCTAAATACCCCTACAAAGATATATTACAATCTGTTATAAATTTGCTTTTGTATAGAATTAGTATTTCAAGATGGTGTCCGTCGGCCATCTTGAATTTATAGCTTATTGTGCAAGTTAGGTGTATCGTATGTAAAAATTAACACCAGCATTAGGTTTCTCATACCTAAAAACATCTTAAAAGATATATTACAAGCTATTGAAAGATATTTTATATCGCAGAATGTACTTCAATTCGGCGTTTGGCGGCCATCTTGGATTTATGTTCGTTTTTGTATATTGTGCAAGTTGCCCAAATTTGCCCGAAGGGCAACTGAGCTAGTTTTGTTCAAGGACCCATTGGGAAAACAAGACATAAAAAACTTCATAGGAATAAACATTTGTAGGTTCATAAAATGCCTACTCGACTATAACAATATTCACAATTTCTGAAACAATGGCAACACCAATACATCGCAATAAAAGAAAGGAGAAACAAGGTTGAAAAAGTCAATACATTATTGCGATTTTATAGGGTTATTGAACTGATATTGTGAAATATTAAAATTTTGACTTGAATTTCGAGTCAACTTGGGACAATATTTCACAGTATCAGTTCAATAACCCTTTTATTATATAACTAAATGAAGTTCGTTTACTTTGTCAAGTATTTTATCTAAAATTCCATTTGTTGTACAATACATAAATATTACACTAGTTCTTGTAAATGGATATAAGAACTAGTAAAATATGACAACAACACAGCGATGACATCGACAACAACTATATCACGTCATAAACCACAGCGTCATGCGACAAAGTGTGCAGTATGTAACAATTGATTCGGGAAACCTAGGACTGGAACAAAGTTAGCGTGCAAATGCCGGTATTAATTGCACGCTAACACCTCGGAATAAATCGTTTAATTATATTTATCTTTTAAAATTTTTGAATGGATGAATTTGTTTTTATGCTACATAAAACTTTGTTATAGATATTTAAAATGGATATACGCATCAGAAAATTTTCATTAATGAAGGAGAAAATTGCACAAGCATGATTAAAACAGATGGTAATAAAGAAAATTAATTCTGTTAAATAGACGTGTTTGTGGGCGTTTAAATATCTCATTTCTTTTCCTTTTGACAGATTATGTTTCAAATGAATTTTCCTGTGTAAGTTGTCGTTCGATGCATTTTGGCTTCATATGATTCCAGAAACGACTTGGAATGAATGAAATTATCATGGAACAAAATTTGATTGCTTTTATAATATTTCAGTTTGTCATATGAATGGTAATTTACATCATATATTTTGTATTGTTAATGCTGTTTTGACCATACTTACCTTTTTGAATACTTGGGGTCACTTCCCTGATGGATTTATACTTCTTTGCAAGTTTTATCGTTGCTTTTAGGGTTGAATATGTATAACTGTATTTTCACAAATTCAGTGCACATGGAAAATGCAAGAATAAAGTCGTATTATCGAACAAACGCACAAAAATTTGTCAAAACTTAATACACAATATACTGACCTAATAGGAAAAATATTTTTCCTTCATGAAAAAGTGAACTTAATTCTGTGCATAGAGTACTTTTTTAACTTTTTAACAAAACAACAAATATGACTTGTCAAAATTATCCTGTACCTTCTTACTTGGAACAACTATTAGCGTTATATCATAATTGAAATATTCATGATGATCACACCTGGAAAAAAACGACCTACCTAAACCTAAATGTCCTGGTGTAACTTTGAATGAGGCCCAATTAGTGTATTAACTTGTTCTCGTATATGACTTTATTGCTTTAAGGTCTTCAGCCCATGGCATTATAAGATATACA
This sequence comes from Anadara kagoshimensis, assembly GCA_021292105.1. NCBI lineage: Eukaryota > Metazoa > Mollusca > Bivalvia > Arcoida > Arcidae > Anadara > Anadara kagoshimensis. Next base: position 15,634,623 of record CM037870.1, on the reverse strand, counting down.
TTCAGCATCAATGGCGTGTTAAATAAGGTTACAAATGTATTATAATACTTCATAAAATTAATATTGTATACATCTGGTTAATTATTACATTAAAACAAACTATTATTCGTTGGTTTTAAAAATATTTCGGTAAAAGAAACTTCTTCCTGGGATCACCGTATGTTATTCATCTTCCACACGAACAGAATTGCATATAATACAAACTCTGTCATTTCTATCAAGACCTCTGTGTCTACCCACTTCTATCATAAGGTCGTGTGTACCACATCTAAAAATTGACATTGTAGAATGTTCTCAAATCAGTGTTATAATATGTTACATAAATATTTACAGGATTGTGATTCACTACATTTATTGCATAAATCCAAACTGAATCATTCTACTTCATTCTATGAATGTGTTTGAGAGAGAATTATTACATTGTCATAAGAATTAGATTTATTTAAAGCTGTAATGTACACTGACATACAACATTAATATCTTCCATATCATGCGGGCATTGACTGTAAATAAAATGCGAGTCAGTGCCCTTTTTGTTTTTCAATTCTTTAATAAACACGAAGTACAATGTGATTGTTAAAAAATAAAACAATTCATTTGAGAATAATTATAGAAAAATTGCCTGACAAACCTTACTAATTGTCACAACCTGTATGCTACCAAACACGTAACCGTAGGTTATCAAATGTAGGGATTTGTTGCCAAATTATTATAGTGTATGTAATAAACTTGTTTAAAATAACATAGACTGTATTAAAAACAAAGAGTTTGCATAGTTAAATTGCCAGATGCATTATAAGATAAAGAGAATAACGAACTATCAGTAATAATAGAAATCATAATTTGTTATGAATCCGTATATCATGAGTTTTTAAACAAGTTTTAGGATTGCAGATTTTAATGTTTTTTATCATATTTGTGTCGTTCATATATGCCAATCTAATTTAAAACATCATTCTTTTTTAGTATACGCATTGGTGTGACACTTAAATATCCGGTTAATATCTTGCAGTAATGCACAATGAATCAAAATTCAAAACAAAGCTTCTTTAAGAATAGAATTATTTGGGATGGTATAGTCTATGTTATTTCAGTAAAGATAAGTATAGAATTTGGTAATAATGTCTAATAATTATTCTGGTATTTGGCATACACTTAATTAGTTTAAGAGCATTTGAAAGCATCATATCTCTGAATGGTCGCTGTATCAGATGTATGGATATATGATTTCTTTGATTAATTGACAATTAAAATAGTTATAATATGAAAATTATGAATACATGTAATTAATAATCAATTCTATTCCAAAGACTTTTCAAATAACTTTTCTGCATGCAAAAAGAACTATCTTTAGCTAATTACATATGTATATTTTTTAGAATCGACATTTAACTCGTATTTGTAAAATTAGGTAGCTTTTTTCATTATCAAGATTCAAAACCCAATTATTCAAAGTACTTTCCAATAAGTTTTATTATACATATATTATACTTCCAGAGTAAAAGACTTCGGTATAGCATGGAAAATGTAACACCATTACATGAATATCCATATCCAAAAAATTTATTTATTTTTATTATTACTTATTAAATATAAATACTATACGATCTGTAATTTTATTGGATCGATGGATCATGTGATCAGGAGGGATAAACCATCAGGTAGTCTCTATCTTACTTTAAGAAAACATCATTTTGTCACAATGATATGACGTCTTAGATAGATAATCGGCTTCGATATTCTAACGGTTGCCTCCAATGAGTCCAGATAGGAGAAAAAAATGACTGAGAGAGAGAGAGAGAGAGAGAGAGAGGAGAGAGAAGAGAGAGAGAGAGAGATATGATGGTATTTTTAAAGGATTACATAACCAGTTCTCTTTGTTTTTACCATTGTGATAATTCGTTTTGTTATAATAAACAATTTTTACCTCGAGTGAGGAAGATAATATTTGTTCACCCTTACTCAATGCAATAATGTATAATTTACAATCACTAACATTCGGGTTGAGGCTGTCGTCAACAGTCAACTGCATATTCGCAAGTTTCAGTTGTCTATTTTGACTTTTATTTATATTCTTTACAAATTGTGTTGTTCATTTAGGTTTGATAAAAATAAAGCATATTTTATTTTTTGTTTTTACCACTGTAAAATATTTTATTGTTATTCAATCAAAAGTTGTAAAATATATTCATTGTCATTCAATCAAAGCAATCGTTTTAAAATTTGTAACTAAAAAGCCTTATGAAATAGTATGGTTTAAATGTATTTTATAACTTTGCCTTATTTGGTATTTTTCATGAAAGCTTTGTTTCAGAGGTGTATCTGTGGTATACATGAATTGTGATTCTGCACTTGTATTAAAACTGAACTGGATCTTTTGTAAATGTATTAAGAAAAACAACAATGACATGATCATAAAAATTAGGTCCGTCTATAGCTGTAATGTACACTGACATACAACATTAATATCTTCCAGTCATCGACTGTAAGTAAAATTCGAGTTGATGTCCTCTTTGGTTTTTATGCTTCAAGAACATAAAGTACAATTTATTTGTTGAACGATAGAAATTTATCATTTGTGAATGATAATAGAGGATATACGCGTGATAACTAGACAAATAATAACAATTTATGTGCTACCAAAGAAGTAAGCTTTGACTGTTAAAATATAGGGGTTTACTGCCAAAAAGTCGACGTGTACGTAACGATATTCATTTACATAATTGATTGGCATTGTAAAGAAAATAAATAATTAAAATGTTTTAAGAAAAGCAATGAATTTGGTGATTATGGAAAACATGATTTCGTATAAATTCTACATAGCATTGGTATGTAACAAGTTGCAGATTTAAATTTTGTTTAAAACCTTATTGGCGCAGTTTTTATACCTGAAATTCTAGTTTTTAAAATTAGTCATTTTACGTATACGTATTGGTGGGATATTTTAACATTTAAAAATGACATGTCCAGCTAAATTTCTGAATCGTGTGCAATTAATGTCGATTTTGAATATGTCGAATCCAAAAGCCATCTTTAATAATACTTTTCATAACTTTATATTGTATTGCTTTCTTAGGAAAATTGAAATTTGTTTTGGTCACAATTTCTACTGTCCATAATACGCTACGCTATCAGCGTTAACAAACATCATATGAAATGAACAAGGAACTAAATTAAGATTTGTTGATTAGTTGACAATAAAATAATTTGAAGGCTAAAACATTCTATAGTTATCAACATTTGAAAGAATTTTAACTGCACGTAACAGAACATACCCTATATCCTATTTGTATTTTTCTTGGAATAGAAATTAAACTCACAGTTGTAATATCCTTAACTGTTTTTTCATTATCGTGATTCAAAACCCAATTATTTAAAGTACATTTCAAGTAGTGCCATTTTCGATATATGATGTTTTAACAGTACAAGGTATCGTTTACCTTGGTGGATGTAACACGATTGCGTAAATGAAATTATGAAAACAACCTAAAAATCTACACGATTAAGCAAATGATATTAAAAAACCTAAAAATATATTTATACATATAAAATTACGTAAATTGAATTCTATCTATATTTAACACTGAAAAGTTAACATTGCAATATTTTGTTTTAACTTCAATTGAACTTTAACTAGGCTTCCATCTTTGTGTAGGTTTGTCTTTAAATGAGAACAAATTTGGAACCGTAAAATCTAAAAGTCCATTTAATTATAATTTAAGAGCAGAGATTTATATTAAGTTTAAGACGCAAAATCATAAACGTTTATGTTGTTTGTTTCTGATTACATTGTCTACAAAATGCATTTTTACCAGTAACCAATATAACTTTAAAATAATCTGTTTTATAATTATTTCCACAAGGTCATTTTAGACATTAAATTGACATTAAGCCAAAATGAAAAAAGTTTCTAATTCAAATTTTAATCGTGACGGATAGAACTAGAACCATTTTCCTTTTAAACACGTGAGCAAAAGTATTATACATTCTGTTTGTAGCGCAATCACTACACTGTAAGAAAAAAATACACATTAATATTTATTTTTTCACACCATTTATCTCACACAGAACAGAAGATTCCACACTGCATGTCAAATGGAATATGTATGATTGTTGCGAAGGAAAACAGGAAATTTATTAGACTAAATGAGCAGTTAATTCCTATGTATTAAAATGAATTGAAATGTTCAAATGTATAGTACAGAAGCACTATTGTGAAAATAAATAAAATAAAAAATTTGCCTCGGGGGTTAAGTGACATAAAGTGCTCCGAGTGTGATCAATAAATATATATTGTTTGTAATTAAGTTTACTTGACTGACTCTATTGCATAAATGACCTTATGGAGATATTTCCTAATGCAGTACCGGATAACATGTAAAAATAGGATAAATGTTGGAGACCAATCTAATTTGTCGTTTCAAAATTGATTATCAAATATAATTGTTAAAAACAATTTTATGTATAAAAGATCTATGTCGTGCAACTTCAGTAATTTCAGAACATAAAATGAAGAGGATATGCAATATTAAATAAGTCTAACATTAAGAACAGTATAATAGTTTTAACACATGAATACAGAAAATTTCTAAAACAAATATACCGTTCCATGTCCGAAGTACAATCTCAAAAAGCTGCCAAATAGAGCCAAAACGTAATTCCCACCAAGAAAGTGAAGACCTAGTGCTCTGGTATGGTAAGAATCTTATTTTTGCTACCTACACTAACCATGTGTGTTTATAATAAAAACAAACATACTAATCCATGTCCGAATCTCAGAAGCAAAGTAAAAACTTTGGAACTGACAAGTTAGGTTAACCACGTGAACTGCCCCAAGGGAAGTGAAGCCGGGTGCTCCGGAATAATAAGCACCTCCTGTTTAGCTAGCTACACCCGCCACGTGTGTAATCAAAATTGTGTGAAAGAAACAAGAAACTATGGAACGTCAAATATAATCAGGGTTATCCTGGACACAAAGACATGACAATAATACTGTGATGACGGCCATAAAACTGTTTGATTGCCTTGATAAGCCTAGGCTTACAAGATTCTTAAGTCAACTATTTAGTTGCAAGAAAAGAGAATAAAAGGAACGATGAGTATGGTATACAAAATACATCTATTATAATTTTGAATACTGAACATTATTTTTATCAACAATATTGTGATTGACATTAAAGCTTTAAATGACCTTGATAACGTACTTTAGCATGTACTTTACGGCATAGTCGTTAAACATAGTTATTATTCTCGTATTCAATCGATAAATATCTTAAGTATATATGAATTACATCTACGATAATGATAACAATTACATGCTATTTGTTTGAAGATTCTCGTTTGATATACCATCTGACCTCTAATGATGAAGTTAACAATTTGGACGGCCATTATCACAATATGTTTGATAAGTATAATTTTCTATGTCCCAAAATCATTATGGATGTCTTTTATGTCTTATAATTCAACGTTTCTTTCATTTTCGATTTTGATTTCACGTACAGCAGGTGTACCATTTCAAGTCATGCGGTCGCACTTCACGTGTTTGATATGTTAATTTGCCAATTTTCGTGGTTATTACTTTGGTTTTGTAATTTATTTTGAAGATGGACCGGTATGTCTGCATTTGATGATTACAAATATTCTGTCAGATTATATTAATAAAATTTTGCGTGTTTTGATCAGACACCACCGCATCTGTCCATTATCCAAATCATAATCCTAAAAGCAAAGTTCAACTGTCAAATTAAGCGTCCTTCTAACGGGGATGTGAGACTGGGTACTTCGTAAAGGGTAGACACCTCGTACGTAACTAGTTACGCCAAGCACATCTGAAATCAAAATTTAGATTGGAAAGATACGAAACTAAGAAAAGTTAAATATAACCATGATAATATAACATTACAAATCACTGATCAAAAAAAGTGGATTAGTTGTGAACATTAGAAATTACCGAAACAAAATATTTTATACTGTTTTTCTAAGGATAAAGTTGATTGCGAAAAGCTGCAATAACAAAGCTTATAGCAACATGTCATTCATAAATTCACTCATAGATAAAACATTGATGCACAGAAAGCAGACAAGCGATTTTTAATATATACACTATAAAACCCATTTGATTAAAAATATTTTGTTCCGATCAGAAATATATTCATTTTGTTCGTCTTTGCCTTAGCATTATGACCAATTAGATGGATGGTGCGATATAGTCTGGGCTTGGAAACAAAAAAAATAAAAAATGATAACTTTTTATGTGTTTAAATTGTCTCTAGGCCTTAAATGCTTTTCTTAATACAGATTGGATATAGGCCTTTAATCTTTATATAACGTTTAAGGTGACAGGTAAGTTTTTTTCTTTATTTTTAATTGAAATCTCTTGAAACAAACAAACAAGCGATATTAAAGACATGGCTCCGTTAATTGACAATTTGTACAGGATTATAAAACTAATAAACCCAAAACAATTTAAGTACTTTAAACTATTTTACACTCCCGTAAAGTAATTTACGCCAACTTGTGCAAAAAGCAATTTGAATAATGTCAATTCTTAGCATATCAATATAATAAGGTCTATTGTGTTTAATTTTACGTTGGTATGGAAATTTAACTCTATTTACGAATGTTTACGGTATGGTCATTTAACATTAATAAAAAAGAACACTATACCAAGTATTAAAGACACAGAAATTATTTTATTATAAATGTTATATAATAATTCGATTAAGCGAGGAATACAAATGCATGTAAATGCTTTATTTATTTGCCATACGGCTATATATCAATCTAAAAATCCGTTGATTATATACTAGGATGATGTCTACATTAGCGCTGCAGTAGTATGATAATTTTACCCGATATTTTGAATTACTATAAAATTTCAAATAAAGATGACGCCAAGTAATTGTTTTATGACGTCTAAATGCCGAGTAATAATAAGGAAGAAGGAGATGCATTTTGTACTAGTATAATAAATATCCAAGCAATTACCACATTGACTTGGATGTAAGACACAAATACCATACTCCTAGGGAAAAAGTAACCTTTCGTACGATTAATTGACATAATCAGTTTTAAGCAGTGGTTTTTAGCGCACAAGGTTACTGATATCAACGTCTGTCAGAACGTAGGTTTGAAGCTGACTAGGACAGCACTTATTGTTCAAAATGCTGTCAGTTCGATTTCCCAAATAAATTAATTTCTTTGTAATTCCGGTTTCCTCCACCCTCCAAAAACGACCCGTTTCGATGTAAACGTAAACATCTTGACTGGGTTGTAAAGTTCTGATACTGTATTACATTCACACTGATAATAAACGTCGAAACACATTTCAGACTTTGGGTCATTTAAGTATTGAATGTTAGTTTCAGAATACACAAGGGATGGTTATTTGATAAATTAATTAGTGTGATAAGAAACAAATCAAATATAAAAATTAGCAACTTCGCCTATGATGCCATTACGTTAATACAGTATTAACCTATTTTATAATAGCTGAACATGCAAAATCATACGACATATTACTATTACATGAGAAACAAAGCAATGATCTCTTGTACAGATGTAAAACAAAGATATTTTGAAAAAAACTTAATCTTACGGGAATCAATTTCTATTGAAAGGTTACGTGTTCCATAACGCTTAATATCACAGTTTAAATCTAAAGCAGCGGAGTGAAATGTTAAATCGACATCATAAAATTTCGTTTGCCCAAGTACCATTAATTTTACACCAGTTTCTTATGTCACCAGCCAAAAGCAATCTGACGACCGTTTCCTTGTAAGTGCAAACATCTTGACAAGGTCATAATAAGCCGATACTCTGCTCCACTAACACAGTTCAGTCTATTCATCATTTAAGCATTATATTCGATGTAACTTCCAACGTTAAAAACGTCGTCGGTCCATGTCAATTACGATTCCCCATAATTCTGATTCAAATTGAACTCGGGATATGCTCTAGCATGAGAAGAAAATTCCGTGTTCGAGGTTCATTAGTTTAAAATTTTCATTTCTTTACAGCAATTTACCTCCTTCTGCTGCTGATGGTGTATTTATTTACCAATTAATACGCTAAGATAGAGCTTGGTTCTACTAATGGGAGTTTGTACAACGGAACAGTCAAATAAGTGCAGACATCTTGAGTGAAGCGAAAAGCACCAATTCTATATTCCTCTCAAATTGATTATTAATGTCGAAGCAAACCTTTCGGTATATAGGTCATTTAAATATTCAACTTAAGTTTCAGCATACACTTATGCAATGTTTTTTTTTTGATATTTAATTAGTTTGATAAGAAACAAAATCAATCTAAAAAGCAGCCACTCCAGTCGTGGTGCAAAAATGTTTATACATCATTAACCTAATTTCTAATCGCTAAACACACTGAATCATCTGACCAATTTCTACTGGTATTATATCTTATAGTCTTCCGGCTCAATACACTTACATGAACTTTTATGGTTATCATGTTTGCTTATAAACAAAAAAAAAAAGTACTGTAACTATTGCTGCGATAAGGAATTAACAGTTGGTAAACAGAAATATGGGAAAAACACGAGTCCTCAGGAATTCAATGTCCTCTTACACTTGAGTGTAAAATATTTCGGTTAGAAATACAAAAAACAATGTATCAGTTTAAAACTGATAGAAACTGTACTTAGCAAACCACAATGTATGTAAAAACTAAATAAATATATTTTGCCGGTGAAACTTAATCTGGTAATATTTTAGTTTGTTACTTCCTTTTGTGTTTGTGATTTGGACAAGAATCGGCATGTTTGTGTTCGCTTTTTAAAATATAGACTTTTTTGCGTTCTAAGTATAACCATCTCCAGTGTGTATAAAATAAGAATGTCTTACATTCTATCAAGGTTAAAATGCAAAAAAAAAAAAAAAAAAAAAAAAAAAAAAAAAAAAAAAAAAAAAAAAAAATAAATACAATAATAATAATTAAGAAATAAATCTCAATTTACATTTAATGCATATTAAATTCATTTATTTGCGTTGATATAAAACCATAACATTTCTTAAAATAACGCTATTCCTCAAGTAAAAGATGCATACATGTTCAACAACAAACACGAGATTGTTTGTTTTGATGACGCACAAAACAACCTAGACATTAAATGTATTAGTATACAAATGACTTGTAGATAAAAACAAGACTTAAATAGTATTTAGGAAACAAAACAAATGCAACGATTAGCTTCCAGAACACGTGAACTATTAAACAAAGAATGGAAGCCAACGATCGATATTTCATCATTTAAACTTTCTTGTCGTGTCTTTATTGTCAGTGTTATACAACGCGTTAAGAAAAGGTTTAATAAATTTTATAATGTTGTAAAGCTATTTCGTCTTGTCTCTTTCATTGCAATGTATCCTTCTGTATTAAAATTGTAAAGGAACCCGATTAGATGACAATATCCAATTGACGTATCGTCGGCCACGCCCACAATGTTCCGACAAAGGCCGCCATCACAGTACCAAAGCAGCGTCACGGCAACTAATGACGTACTTGTGTCAGTGACGTCATTAAACCCCGCAATTCAGGCCGAGTTTTCATTCTTATTGCTTGTAATTCAAGCATACCAGGTCTTTGTTGGAACATTGTGGGCATGGTCAGTGATACGTCAATTGAACTGGGGATTAGTTTCCTTCTTTCCTTAAAGGAAACCGATTAGATGACAATATCCAATTAAACCGGAGATGGGTTTCCTTCTTTTCTTAAAGGAAACCGATTAGATGACAATATCCAATTAAACCGGAGATGGTTTTCCTTCTTTCCTTAGAGGAAACCGATTAGATGACAATATCCAATTAAACCGGAGATGGTTTTCCTTCTTTCCTTAAAGGAAACCGATTAGATGACAATATCGAATTAAACCGGAGATGGTTTTCCTTCTTTCCTTAAAGGAAACCGATTAGATGACAATATCAAATTAAACCGGAGATGGTTTCCTTCTTTCCTTAAAGGAAACCGATTAGATGACAATATCCAATTAAACCGGAGATGGTTTTCCTTCTTTCCTTAAAGGAAACCGAATAGATGACAATATCCAATTAAACCGGAGATGGTTTTCCTTGGTTTTTTAATGAAAGCATGATTACGGGTTATATATGTATTGTTATTGCGTTTATCTTGGCTTCTAGTTTGCTGAGAAAATGAACAGATTAGTTGTACATGCTTGTCATATACCAAATAATGTCATTTGATGTATTTAATAGTAAAACCAAAATAGCATCACAATAAAAATATGCGTTACAAAATATGTTTATGTAACAGGAAAAGAATTTATAAAAATATATTATGATGCTTTCCGAATCATTTATTCGTTTATAGTTATTGATATATTAAATTTTGTACCTGTATAGAAATCATCAATTTTAAAATATTTTGGCTAGTAGTTTATGTTAAATATTCATAATACCAAACAAATACACTAAAGTAGAATGTTATTACTTATATTAACAATCATAAACATATTGCTAGAATGACAAATGTTAGAATATCGCTACAATAATTTATTTTATCTAACATGTCGACAAAGATATGACATTGACAGCTATTTACCAATTAAGGATAGAGACGTTGGCACTAGGCTGGAATGCAGACACATTAAACAATGCATGACGTTATTTAGGATTGCATTCTATGACCTCGAGTAATTCAACGTTACGTTATCAGAGATCATGACCTAAACTGTATTCATTAGAAATTAAATGCAAACAGAAAGTAAATTCTCGTTAATAAAAAATATAGTGAATAGTACGAGCAACTGCTTAATGCTATTTATCTGCCAACATAAGGCAGACGTCGTGACAGATTTGCAAAAATCTAATAATTTTTCATTTTTATTAACTATTGTATTTTTTCAGTTTTATTCTAGCATTTATTTCATGCGAAATGGGTTTTCATAAAATAAACGTTTCAAGAAAAATATTTTCAAAAAAAAAAAAAAAAAAAAAAGCAAAAAAGAACACTAATACAAACAGTTCTTCTACAAAAAAAGTAATAAAAGATCAATTAAGCAAAAAATGTCTATGCAACGGAACCAATTATATTACACTTATGGACGCACAATACACTATTATTTCCTCTTGAGACTTTAGATTCCATACTTAAAAAGTCATTTATTTTACTGATCAATGATACGTTAGTGGAATATATCACCGTATATTAAATGAAATCTTTAAAATAGGAAATATTTTGTCCAAATGGGTATGTTCCTTGAAAATATATACTTTTACTGTAACATATGTGAGATTTAATGACACATATCTATACTGCAGAATGGTACCAATACAGAGAACATCTAAATATACAGCAATATTTGTTTCGCATAGACATGAAACGATTAATATCAGGTTGAAAGCAAGGAAATATATATTGATAATTGCAAGCAGTTTGTTTTGTTTCTTCATCCATTTGTCATATTTCATATTTTTTCACGTAACACTGTCGTCTAAATCATGACTGAAGACGAAAATTGATATTGCACTACAGTCAAACCTGCCTTAAAGGCCACTTTTTTAGAAGGGCAACCTGCCTATAAAGGTCAGTAGAACTGTATCCTAACTGTTGTTATTCATCTTGTTGAAATCTGTATATAAAGGCCACCTGCTTACTAAGTCCCTTTTTTGTTTTTCTTGAGTGGTCTTTATACACAGGTTTAAAAAATGGAATTAGAAATCAAATTCTTGTGGGAAGTAAATAAAGGTATTTTGCTATATAGCATGGAGGTTACTGAACTGATATTGTAAAATATTGTCCCTGGTTGACATGTCATTTGTAGTCAATTCGGGACAATGTTCACAATATCATTCAATAACAGCATTGAATAAAATCTCTAACCCTTTTATATAAATCAGTAACTCAGAAAATTGGAATAACACATGATAAATTGCAATTTATTTCGAAAAAATAAGTCTAATTTATTTTATTTAAATAATGCGTTAATAATATATATACATTTTTTTACTGTCGTGTCAATACACTTTAAAGAAAAAAAAAAAAAAAAAAAAAAAAAAAAAAAACGAATATATCAATGTTTCACAACACTAGACGGCTGTATTATCCATGTTGGGTGTAAGCATGTTCACAAATATTCCAGTTTTACTTATAATATTAAGCTACATGTAAACATACATCACATATTCTCACTATATAGTCTCATTCGTAATGTCTCTACCATTTTAACAGATTGCATTCTACATGAATCGATATGTTAAATAAAGAAAATTAGAAAACTTAAAATATTGAAAAGGTTGTTTTGTAAATCAAACCACGCACACGTATTTGACAATGTTTAAAGAGCCAAGAAATCAGAATAAACAGAGTTGTGCAAAGATAATAAAAACATTTGTGTAAAAAAGATTAATAATAAATTCAATAAGTTGTTTGAGATATAACTTGCAGCAGTTTGTACAACTATTTGTGTTATATATTAATATTTTTTCGGAAAATTCAGTGCATTAGTAGTTAGTTTCCAGCTGAATTGTGTTCCTGAAAGATGCTATGAAAAGATATTTGTCATATTTCATACCAAACACAAACATACTGGTCCATGTTAATCTATATCTATCATAATACCATAAATCTTGTGACTATCACCATATCATGTTGACAAAAAGAACATAACATGATTTACTGCGAGTATAAGATTGATATGTTTTGGATTTTAACTCATTTGTTTAGAAAATGTAGCTTCCTTTAGAATATTCCCTTAAATAGTAAATCCATTTGTAAAAATAACACATTGTATCAGTCCAATGTCAATTTTGTTATTTATATTAATCAAAAACAAACATACTAATCCATTTCTGAATCACAATCCAGAAGCAAAGAAAAAACTTTGGAACTGACCAGTTAGGTTAGACACGTGAACTACCACCAGGGAAGTGAGGCCGGATGCTCCGGAAGGGTAAGCACCTCCTTATACAACCAAAGAGCTGACAGACTCGAAGCAAGGCAGACAACTTGGGTGAAGTGTAAAGCACTAATGATATATTCCTCTCACATTAATTATTAATGTCGAAACATAACATTCGGTTTATAGATCATTAAACATTCAATTTAAGTTTGAGCATACACATATGGAATGGTTATTTGATACGTAATTAGTTTGATAAGAGACAAAATCAATCTAAAAAGCAGCCACTCCATTCTTGATTCAATAACGTTAATACACCATTAACCTAATTTCTAATCACTAAACACATCGAATCATCTGACTAATTACTACTAGTATTATATCTTTTAGTCTTCCGGCTCAATACACTTACATAAACTTTTATTGTTATTATGTTTGCTTATAGACAAATAAATAAATGTACTGTATCTGTTGCAGTGATAAGAAACAAACAAATATAGAGAAAAATCCGCGAGAAACCAATGTCTTCTTACACTTAAGTGAAAATTATTTCGGTTAACAATACAAAACAATGTATTAGATTGAACTTGAATAAAACTGTACTAAGCAGACTCAATGTTTGTAAAAACAAAATAATTAAATTTATTTTACTGGTTCAACTTATGCCAATATCTTAGTTTTTTATTCTACTTTTGTGTTTGTAATTCGGACATCTATCTGAAGTTTTTTTTGCTTCTAAAAATTTAGACTTCTAAGCGTTCCAAGTATTACCATCTCCGGTTATGTTTAAAATAAATATTTCCTACATTCTATCAAAGGAATAATTTTTATTTTTTTTATGTCTATTTTCACCTGTTTATTTGCGTTGATATAAAACAATAACATTTCTTAAAATAACTCTATTCATGGAGTAAATAATACATACAGGTCAATGACAAAATTAACGTCACCCCTACTGTGTCAAAATAAACGTCACCCCTGCAGCCCTGCAATTCTGCCAGATTTGCAGCAAAAATGTTTAAACTGAAGTTCCATAATTCATGGAGTAAATAATACATATCGGAGATTGTTTGTTTTGATGACACAGAAAGGAACCTAGATATTAGATGCATTAGTGTACAAATCACTTGTAGATAAAATCAAGACTTAAATAGTATTTAGGAAACAAAACAAATGCAACGATTAGCCTCCAGAACACGTGAGCTCTTAAACAAAGAAATTGAAGCCAACGATTAATATCTCATCATTTAAACATTTTGTCTCGTCTAACTTTTCAGGTTTATACAATGTGTTCAAAAGAATTAAAGATATTTTAATAATATCAAATTATTCACTTGCATAAATACATATTCACTTTTAACTTTGTTGATATGATATTTTATACGCATTGGTTATGTACATAAGTAAGCTTATAGTATCGTTTGCAATATTTGCCAGTTCCATTGTAATTATCTTTATTGCACTATATTTGCAGATAATTGTACAAAGTTCTTATATATGAAAGGTGAATAAAGTTTGTATGAATGTTGTCTTTGTCTATATCATATTTTGTTAAAACGTTAAAAATGTAAATAAACAATTATTCACTTTCAATTCTGATAATGATGTTAGACTTTTTCTTCTTGTCTCTTTCTATTGAATGTATCCTTGTGTTATGAAAATATAAAGGCAGCAGATTAGATGACCCTATCCAAGGGATGTTTATTTTCACTTAAAATACGTCATGGTTATTGTACAAATAATATATGTAGCTGCAGACGCAGTTTGCTAACAGATGGTGCTTATCCTTCTGAAGCATCCGGTCTCACTTCCCTGGATCTCAAGGTTCAACCTCGATTGTTAGTCTCCTCTAAGTTTTTGCTATCCTTTGCGGTTATAATTTGGACATAGGTTTGATATGTTTGTTTTTTTAAATTTTGACTAGATCGTTTTGTCCAATGCTATGGAATAACCTTACGCATTTTGAATATTTCGTAGTGACCGATTAGGTAACTATCCCTGAGCAAACTGAACAATTAATATTATCATAAGTTAATATTCCTTTAAATGGTGAACTTCTTTTATATAGAATGTATTCAAATAAATTGAAATTTTTGAGAAAATGTTTTCCTTCTATCTTTTACGAAAGCATACCAAGAAGGCATGCATGTATTATTTTTGCGTTTTTCTCAGCTTTGGTCTATTGAGGGAATTAACTGAGCAGTAATAACAGATTGTTTATAAATACTTGTCCTGTACAAAATAACGGTACTTGTTGTATTCAATAGTCAGCCATTTGACACTGTCTAGTGTCTAATGATACACGAGCCTATTTCTCCTGGATAATGTATTAAAATAGCAACAGAGAGAAAATATGCGTTACAACATATGGTTGTGTAGCAGGAAATTAAGACACAAAACAATATATAATGTGATGCTTTCTGAAGTATTTATTCATACATGCTTTTCGATGTATTAATTTGTATAATTTTGTTACTCTAAAAATCATCGGTTATAAAATATCTTGCAAATATGACTTTTCGCATAGTGGATTTAGGTGCATATACACTAAAATTTATGATAATAACTGTAATACCACGATCAGCTGTTCGATACTACTTCTATGCTGAAGTAAGGAAGACATGGTGACAAATTAGCTAATAAATTTTATCAATTATAAATAATAGTTATAATTATTTCGTTTTATCATGTATTCTTTTGTTTATTTATTTTTCTTGTTTCTGGCAGCATTGACTATACTTTTATTTTATGTTTTAATTATCTACCCATATTTAACGTGATCAATTTGCTTGAAAAAATGTGTAAATTGTACCAGTTACTTTTCACCTTAACATTAATTGAAACTGTTCTTTATCATTTTCTATTTGATATGAGTTTATATAAAACTATACGTTTTCATGAAAAGTAGCTGTTTATTAAAAAAACTTATTAATCATTCATCAGTTTTTGTACAAAAAATAAAATAAATAATAGTATAATAATAAAAATAAATAAATAACACGATGAGTTTAAGTCAAAAAGTCTTTGCGACGAAGTCAATCATATAACACTTATAAACGCACATTACACTATTATTTCCTCTTGGGACATTAGATTGCATACTTAAAAAGTCATTTTTTTTACTGATTTATGATACTTTAATGGAATCTATTAATACATGATTCAATCAACTTTTAAAAATAAGAAACATTTGTCTTAATCTGGTTTTTTTCTGTAACATAAATGTTTCATCTGTTATATTGTAAGATTTAAAGACACATATCTATATTATACATGAAACGATTAATACTAGAGTGATAGCAAGCAAATATATTGATTTATGCATGCAAACTTTGTTTTGGTCCAAGGTTTCCCTGATCTATTCTTCATATTGTAAATTGTTGTCACGTAACACTGCAGTCTGAATCATGACTGAAGACGAAAATTGACATTGCCCATTTTTTTCACATGGCAATTGTTTTATTAATGTTTAAAATAAAAATGGTATTTAAATCAAATACTTGTGGGAAGTAAATAAAGTTATTTTGCTATATGACAAAGGGGTTATTGAATTGTCATTTACAGGCAACTCGTTACAATATTTAACAATATCAGTTCAATAACCGTTTTAAATTAAATATCTAACTCTGAGAAGAGTCAAGTTTTTTACTCAGTAAATCACAATATTACATGATTTATTCCGTCAACAATTACTCTTATTAATTTCCTCATACTAATGGGCTGGTAAAATATGTACAAATAAAATTACCAGTAAAATATGTTAAAAAATACTAGTCGTGTCTTAAGACGAAAAACGAATATGAACTTCTTTATTAATTTCGTTTTCAGTTTTTTACTATGGAGATTTTGTACAACGAAACAGCCCGCATGCAAATAAATTATTGACCAAACGATATTGCAAGCTTAGGCTTTTTAAGGCCCAGAAAAAGTTTTATGGTTGTAATCACAGTATTGTTGATATGTTTGATGTATCTGTGTCTAGGACTGCGCTGCATATATTTGACGCCCCATTGTCTTATTTTCCTTTCACCTCATTTTGATTACAAACGTGACGCATGTAGCTAGCTAAACAGGAAATGCTTACCCTTCCGGATATTTCTGCCTTACATCCCTCGTGGAAGTGCACGTGTCTAACCTGTCACTTCTCAGTTCCATTTTTTTAACTTTGCTTCTGGGTTGTGATTCGGACATGGATAAGTATGTTTGTTTTTATTTCAACCGTTACTGCGGTTCTCTATACCACCAAGGAGCTGCCCGACTCGAAGTTAGTGCAGATATATTGAGTGAAACGTTAAGCACCAATTCTATATTCTTCTTACATTGAATATTAATATTAGCCTACCTTTCGGTCTATTGGTCATTTAAGCATTCAATGTAAGTTTCAGCATACACATATGTAATTGTTATTTGAAAAATAGTCAGTGTGATAAGAAACAAATTCAATTTTAAAAGTAGACACTCCATTCTTGATTCAATAACGTTAATACATCATTAACCTAATTTCTAATCGCTAAACACAGTGAATCATCTGACCAATTACTACTGGTATTATATGTTTTAGGCTTTCGGCTCAAAAATACACTTACATGAACCTTTATGGTTATCATGCTTGCTTATAGACAAAAAATAAAAGTACTGTAACTGTTGCTGCGATAAGGAATTAACAGTCGTAAAACAGAAATATAGGGAAGAAAACGAGTCCTTAAGAAATCAATGTCCTCTTACACTTGAGTGAAAAATATATCAGTTAGGAACATAAAAACAATGTATTAGATTGAACTTTATAAAACTGTACTAAGCAGACCCAATGTATGTAAAAACAAAATAATAAAATACATTTTGTTGGTTCAACTTATGCCAATAATTTAGTTTTTAAGTCTTCTTTTGTGTTTGTGATTCGGACATGTATCAACATGTCTGTGTTTGCTTTATAAAATATAGACATGTTTGCGTTACAAGTATAACAATCAGTTGTGATTGAAATAAGTATTTGTTACCTTCTATCAAAGGTAAAAAGGTAAAGAAATAAATCTCAATTTATTTTTAATGACTGTTATCAACTGTATCATTTGTGTTGATATAAAACAATAACATTTCTAAAAATAGCTCTTTTTACTCTATTCATAAATTAAAGAATACATACGTTAAACAACAAACCGGAGATTCGTTGTTTTGATGACGCAGAAAACAACATTGATATTTGAGCCCGTCCAAGTAGAAACGTCCCTTATGGCCAAATTTTGACATTTTCAGATTTTGTTAGATTTTAATAGAATATTTCATTACCTTTCTAATGATATATGGCATTCCCTACTTTACAAGCGTAAAATATATGTATTTTGGTCAATAAAAAGGAGTGTCTGTTCCCATTTTACATTTTTTGCCGCCATAACGTCATAATAACGTCACGTTTGAACAATGTGCGTAATTTCAGCGTTTTGTGATTTATAAAAATTACAAACGGGTACTGGGTCATTCATTCCTACGTCTCTTGTATCGTTTCGTATATAATTCATGATTTATATCAATAAGCGTCTATTGTTCAAGCAAAAACATCGGAATTTTTGTCAAAGAGACTGCAAGGTAACAAATCATTTTGCATCGAGTTGAGCGACTTTTTCCTGCGCATTCATTCTATGAATGTAAAAAAAACTTTGGAAGTGAAAACTTAGTATTACCAGATATAACCAGGTAACAGTACGAAAAAAATAAGATGATGACATTGATAAATTGATTGATTGAATGCGGTTTTACGTCTCAGTTAAGAATATTTATACTTATATCGAGCAGTCACCAGCTTTATGTGAAATGGCAGAATAATTTCTTTGCAGTGCGCAGGAAAATGTGCAGGGAGGGTCTTCCGTGACAAAGGGCATCGGGTTTTCTAGTCTCTTCTAGAGAACCTTGTGACTTTCATTATAAAAAGGCCGTGTGCTTGGCGAAACAGTCACTGCCTATTATCAAGCCTTCTCAGAGCCTGCCTGGGTTCGAATCCACGACACCCCCCGGCAAACGGAACGATATTGAGGAATGATTGTATGTGAAAAACAAAGAATAAGAGCCGAGAGTCTAGGGACCGGTTGTCTTGATACCGACTTTTGGATTGTGGCGTCTTTTATCGCCTGCGCCTTTGATTGAATCCGACTGAGGCAGATCCTAGTTTGAACAAGATTGTGTTAATTTGCGTCACTGAAGATTCACGACGGCTTATTTCACCAACACCACCACCCCTTACAGATCTGACTGTCTTGTTATAAGTGAAATACTATTAACTTCACACGGGGACTGATTAATCGTGTGTTTTATTTAAAATTTGACGAAAAACAGTTTTCTAAATACAGAATTTTGTCTGATTTTAAACTACATGTAAATGTAGATTTATTAACAAATATATCAGGATCCATATAGCCCCGAACCCCCTAAAATATTTGTTATGTTATACCGAATCTCCAAAACGTTATACCTTATAAATTTTAGATTCTACTCAAATAAATAAATAAATAAATAAATAAATAAATAAATAAATAAATAAATAAATAAATAAATAAAAAGTCGACAAGGCTGAACACTGCTTGAATATTGAAAGGTTGGAAGTTCGGTATAATAATAATTGTTAAATATGTATCAATCGAAAAAATTTAGTGAATAATTTGGTCCCAATTCAAGGTGGCAAGTTTGAAATTTCTGTATGTTGATCAAATTATCAAAAACTTGACAAACGGTTAATTTTACAGGATTCCAATGCAAAATCATGAATTCATATGCTGTGCCTGTATTGGGCTGAATTCATACCTTATATTTTATCATTTTTAACATGTATCGTAGGTTTGATGGGATTTTATCCTAAATGGGACGATTTGGTTTGTTTAACACACATTTATAAATATTCTTATAGTTATAATTTAAAAAAGTTGTAGTACATGTATTACGAGTAAATTTGAAGTTTTAGATTTTGGCTCGGACAAATGTATATTTTATTTGCATTTCTTTGTGCAACTCCATCTTCATTCTATTATATGTTAAAATGAGGGGTATTTTCCGCTTTTGCTATTTGTTTTTAAATCAAGTTTCGATGGTCATTAAAACTTACCATGCATATATTACATATAATTGATGTTATACTATAAGCTTAGTTAATCTGTAGGACAGGGGTTCAAATCTGAATAGCTACATGCATTGCATGTATTTATTTAATTTGTAATATTCCTTTAAATTTGTCTTTTCTACAAATCTGTATTTTTATGTTCTTTTCTTTGAAAACACACTCATTCCTTTAGGCCAAGTCACTTGTAATATTATTTTGATTACACATATCACCCCCATGAATTCTAAGTGGACCGTGATGTTAATCAATACTTTATCACTGAAAAATGAAAACTATGGCTTTTAAAATTTACAAATCGGCACATTACTTCTGTCATGTGCTGTTTTTGAATTTCTGTTAAAATAATGCATTCAAAAACAGCACATGACAAGTTGTCATGTGCTGTTTTTGAATGCATTATTTTAATAGAAATTCAAAAACAGCACATGACACTTCTATACATGTATATGAGGTAATGGTATGTGGGTGCCCTTTTGTCTTTGGTGTGTTTATAAATATGCATTTTACAACCGTGTTCTATGCAAAAGCTGTTTAATTGTGTTCTTCACAACGCTGAAATAGCAATTGGACAATTTTGAGTATACATATTAACCGCATTGTACATGTAAAAAAAGCTACACTTATCGGTCCGAGTTAAAGAAGGAAAGTAGATAATTTAAAAAGTTTGAAAACTTGTTTAGTAAACATGTTCTCTTGCCATCAAAAAGAGATTGTTTGATGGGTTGAGTTTTATGTATTTTTCACGAAAAAATCAATAGCTGACCAATGCATTTTGACATATCTATTTTGTAGAATTTCGTAAAAATGATGTGAACATTACAGTTTACAACGGAA
Organism: Anadara kagoshimensis; assembly: GCA_021292105.1. NCBI lineage: Eukaryota > Metazoa > Mollusca > Bivalvia > Arcoida > Arcidae > Anadara > Anadara kagoshimensis. The sequence goes on along the minus strand of CM037870.1, from coordinate 15,613,810 downwards.
AATGATAAAAATAAAACTTTTTTTTTTCATTTTCCTTACCAGTTGACAATCGATTCTGGTAATGCCGACTTTATTGCTAACTTCGGTCAACTCGGTTAAAAAGGTATCGGTTAAACGGTTATAAACATGCACTGAATGCAGTGGTAAAGAAGGTAGGATGTCGTCATTGAAAATTTCAAAATTAAAAGAATGAACACGCGTGGAATGCAAGTTAATTAATTATATACTAAAGATGTATTCATTAATTTCATTTTTCCATGTACCAACTGATCACTACACAATCCACTCTTAATAGTGACAGTTCAAATACTGAGTGTTGGAGCAACTGCAAAGTTTAATAAGGCGCACGATAGAATTTCGTATAGATTCATGATAAAAATGCATTTTTCTAACAAAGCATATCCCCCAAATCCAAAGGACCCAATATGGTACTAGCCAATAGATGCATATTATTTCATAAAAAATTCAAAAGTAGCACGGGAGTGGTGTACATGTGTGTGTGTCACAAGAAATTTTAGCAAGCTCCAATTTTTTCTGTATTTGCCAAACAACATTAATATTTATCACAGTACCTAGCAATTGTAGCAAATAAATGTGCATTCAAATCGTATAAAAATTGATGTCATCAAACATTACAAAAAATAAAAAAAATTGAAAACTACCAAAATGATTACTTCACACTTCAAATTCTTGAAAAATGAGCGAATAATAATACGAGTAATAAAAATAATAGACAGTCTAGAATTAAAATAAGAAAATCGAAAAGGCCGTCAAATTTAAATTATCCGACAAAAAAAAGAAGACAAAAGAAATTGGATAAATAAATAAATAAATTTATCAAAATGTAAAAAAAACCCTGGTGATTTGAACTGGCAACAGACATTTTTTTCAAAAACGTAAATCTAGAACGCTATCCATTGCGCCACCAACGCCAACGTCAATTGGGTTTGTTATTCTCAAATACATGAAAATGCAACATTGTACGATAGCTTGTGACGTCATGTTGTTTACATTTGCTCCTCAAAACACAGTATTCAGACAACGAATCCTTTTTATAAAAGCCGAGGAACCTATTCCATTCTTAAATCAAAGAAAATCTGCTCAGAAACATATCAATCGCAAATAACAACACGTTATATTTTGTCCCAATCGGTATGTTCCTGAAAAATAAATGTGTTATCTGTTATATTTGTAGGATTAAATTGCACATATTTGTATTGCAGAAGGATATCAATACAGAGAACATCTAAATATATTTAGAATAAAACAAAATTTATTTCGATGAGACATGAAACGATTAATCGGAGGATGATAACGTGCAAATACTTGTACGCACTTTGTTCCGGTCCGATGTTTCCCGAATTCATTTTTATTACTGCAAACTTCGTCACGTAACACTGCCATCTGAATCATAACTGAAGACGAAATTTGATATTGGACTATTTCTTTATACAGAAAAGGGGTTTTATGTATGTGTTGTCAGATAAAATTGTATTTTGATTAAATACTGGTGGAAAATAAATTTTAAATCTACAGTTATATAAAATAAAAGGTTATTTGATTGATTTTGTGAAATACTGTTCCTTGTTGACTCCACATCTCCAAAAAATGCAAGTTTGTGAGCTAACTCGAGATGGCATTTCACAATATCAGTTCAATATCCTAATAAATAAAAATATCCAAGCCTCAGATACAAAGTCTTTGTCTCAGTAAATCAGAAAAACACATAATGGATTGCCATTTATTTCGATTAAAAATTATAATCTATTTTTATTTTATCAATGCGCTGTTACAATATGTAAATGTATACACTTAATTCACTCCTTACATAAAAAAACGATTTCATATGCAAAGAGAAGAAAACACATGCATGCAAATGCGTTATTTATTTGCGATTTAGCTTGATATTATTTCATTACCATTTACTTGAATGACGTTTCATTTAGGATTGTAGCCGTATTTGAAATTTTAGCTCATAATGTTTTGATTTATTTTCAAATATAAATCAAGTTATACGCAATAAGAACTCTCTAGAAGATGAACTATTTTATTATAAAAAGCTAAGGTATTATGACTGATCATGGTATAATCAGGTTAAGACGATTATTTATTTAATATGGCTGATACTTGGATTATACATAACAAATATTTCAGGGGGCTCGGGGCCATATGGTAGTTTATGGACCGAGCAGTTAGCCCAAAAACGATATGTGGACTGAAGCGAAACTTGTGAAGTTTTCAATGTTGATTTTTTGTTCAGCAGCTTTAGGGTTATTAATGAGAGACTTGTTTTGTTTTTATTAAAAATTGAAACAGGTAAGAAAACGAAACTCGCGTTTCACGGCCGGAAAGCTTGTGACTACATTCAGCATAAGTTCTTTTCCGATTGAATACCTGAATCGTCATCTATGGGCGACGCCATTACGCAATGCCATTGAGCTTCCCACGGGAACAACGTTTCATCAGCGGAGATAATTTATATAACGTTCGGCCCATGCTCCGGGCTTATATACGATTATATGGCCCGGAGTAGTTACAATGGTTTACAGTAGAAACTAAAATGTATGAGGTATAATATTTTGAAATAATTAAACTTTGTGGTGGGTGTCGGAAAATGAGTTGTTTATATTGTGCGTATATAACTCCAAGAATCAAATACGACCAGGGCACGTACTTTTCGATTGTCATTTTCCAGTTCAAGATCAGTTAAACGACCACCTCCACGGAAATCTAGTTATCGTGATAAGTCGATCATAAAGCACTACTAGTATTACTCCATTACAGTAGAACTGACAATACACACCAAAACGCACAATTAAGTCTATGGATCTTTTAAGTATTCAAGGATAGTTTCAGCATACACAAGGGATTCTTATTTGATACATAATCAGTGTGATAAAAAAACAAATTTAGTCTTAAAAGTAGCTAACCCATTCATGATGCAATAACATATTAATAGACTACTATCCTGAATTGTAATCTGAAAACACAGAATCACCATTTGGATTATATATTTTACTCGTTTGGCACAGTACACTTACATGGACATACATTGTTATCAAGTTCGCTTACAGTCAAAGCAATTGAACTCTGTTGCAAAACAAAGATATAAACAGAAATTAAATTTCCAGTCTGTTGCTTATGTCTAAATATGACAGTCTCGCTGTTCCTTTCAGAACAGGTACTAGAGTGAAAACAAATTCCAGCTTTTATTTAATACATAATTAGTGTGATATGAAACAAATCAAATATAAAGTTATTCATAATGCAATTAACCCACTTTATAATCCCTTAACATACCGAATCGTCTGATAGATTACTATTTGTATGTTATCCTTTATATTTCTGGTACAATATGCTTTCATGGGCATTTATTGTTATCATATTCGATTACAGACAAAACAATAAACTAATGTAATCTTACTGTTAAGATGACAAAGAATCAATAGTTGTAAAACAAAGATATGGCAACAATTAAATCCTCCGAATATCAATGTCCTCTTAACAAGGTAACGCGTTCTGTATCGTTTAAGATCGCAATATAGATTTGTAGCGGAGTTAAGTACAAAATCGACAAGAAAAAAAAAATTAAAGTGCTTATTTTATGCAGACTATGCCAGTAGAGAGCCAAATTAGCAAGCACTGTTTACACATAAATCCGTGAGTACTTCCTAACAGTAAGGTCGGGAATTCACAATATCATGGGTAATATTTTAGAAAACTTGTAATTTAGCAAACCATAATAAATCAAATAATAATAATTAAGTCTATAGAGAAGCTGAATTTAAAACCAGGTTTGGCCTCCAGCAATACGTTTTAGAAAATTTACTTGCTTAAAGTTTTTTAGTGAAGGGGCGCTTACTCCCAAGAAAATGAGCAAACCAACCCGTGTTGACGATATGCGCATCTCTTATCAAACTTTGCACAAAGTTTCGCAAAATAATGTTCCGTAGTTTTTGGAGAATAATGAACGGACGGACAGACGGAAAGATGAAAGGAAATTAAATTCAACGATCTCATCTTTCTTCAAAAGGCGGTGAATAATTACACCAAATATAATATTATGCTTTCTGAATTATTTTTCATACATGGTTTTCGATGCATTATTGTGTCCATATACACTAAAACTATTAATTACTTTATGGATTATTTTATTTAGAAAATACCAGAGAAGAGTCATATTGGTAAACTCTGTTTACTCAAAAACATGTGAAAGCACCTTAACGGTTAGGTCAGGAATTCAAAATATGACAGATAATATTTCAAAAAAGTTTGCAAACCATAATAACCGAATGATAATACTTTGTTTTTAAAGTTTTGGAATTTTTCATTTTGCTATTTCGATTATGATTTGGGCATAGACCGGTATGTTTGTGTTCGCTTTTCAACATATGGAATAATTTGTGTTGCAAGTCTTGTCATCTTCGGTTGTTTTTAAAATAAACATTTCTTTTATTCTTTTGTTAATAATATCTAGTTTTAATATACAAAGAACAAAACCCACTTTACTTTTGATGTTTTGCTATCTAAATACAAATACATATATATTTGTATTGATAGTAAACAATTACTTTTAATTTCCTAAAATAAACAATGGAGCTCTATTTAAATATATTAATGAGGTAATGAATGTATATATGTTTAAAAAGACGCGATTATTTGTTTTGGTGACACAGGAAACAACATAGATATTAGATCTATTTGTATACAGATTACTTGTAGATAAAAACAAGACTTAAATAGAATTTAGGAAACAAAACAAATCCTACAGTTAGCTTACATAACACGTGAACAACTCAACAAAGAAATTGAAGCCTACGATCGATATCTGATCACTAAAACACTTTGCCTTGTCTAACTTTTCATGGTTATACGATGTGCTAAATAGATTCAAGATATTTTAACCATATTTTTGTCACTTACAATTCTGAAAATGTTCTAAGGCTATTTTGTCTTATCTCTTTTTCTGCAATGTATTCTTCTGTATTGAAAATGTAAATGAATCCGATTAGATGGTCATATCCAATTTTACCTGGGATGGGTTTTTTGCTTACAATACTTCATGCTTAAGTTTATTTCACATGTGGTTGGTACAACTAGCAATAGCTGGAGCTTACCCTTATGGAGCACCCGGCACAATTTCCCTGGATAAAGTTCTTTGCTTAACATGATTTGTCAATTTCAAAGGTTTTGCTTTGCTTTGGAGTATAATTTGGACACGGTTTCATATGTTCTTTTTTTTAATTAAATTAGATCGTTTACCCCTAGTTACATTGTACGGAATACCATAACGTACTATGAAAATTTCACAGTGACTGATTAGGTGACCATATCTGAAACAACTGGAAATATAGAACAAATCAGCTAACATTATAAGTTATTATTGTGGTAAATGGTTGGTTGGTTGGTTGAATGTTGCTTAACGTCGCATCAGCAATTTTTCAGCTATTCGCGACGAGAACTATTTAATTAATCTCTATGGATTAATCTACGAACAATTTTTGTGTATGCATGTGAAGTGCGAGTGTGTTGTATGGTCTGCCTTGTACTAGCGCGCACTCAGGGCGACTTTACCGTGCTAGCTCACAGAGTCAGTACGCCGCAGACAAGCGTACCACTCCCCCAGTCCATTATACTGATACCAGGTGAATCAGTAAAGGTCAACGGTAAGGAAAATTCACTTTCCCACATGTGGTCCGAGCGGGACTCGAACTCACAGCGGTGAGAGACCCTGGATTTGAAGACTGACGTCTTATCCATTAGGCCACCGCGCCCTCTTTGTGGTAAATGGTGTATAGTTTGATCGTTATATTCATAAATTTATTCATATTATTTCAAATAAAATGCTTTTCTTTTTTTTTTCTGTATAACAGAATGACATGCTATTATTATTGCATTTATCTAGGCTTCTAGTCTGCCAAGAAAATGAACAACGCAATTACACCAGATTTTTTAAATACTTGTCATGTACAAAATAGTAGTATTGGATGCATTTAATCGTCAGCAATATGACACAATCTAATAATACACAGGTACCTATTACTTCTGAATCAAATAGAAACACAATGAAAATATGCGCTACAGAATATGTTTGTGTATCAAGAAATTACGACGCAAAAGATATATAACAATATAATTTGATGCCTTCTGAGTTATTTATTCGTTCATGCATTCGATATAATAATTTGAAAAATGTTGTACCTGTATAAAAATCATCGATTATAAAATATATTTTATATATATAATATATATATGTATATATATATATTATACTACAAAGTAGTTTATGTTAAATACGCTATTCCTGACTATCATTTATTATACCGAATGAATGCACTAATTTAAAAATAGAATGTTTACTTATTATTTCTTATTACAATCATTAAAGATTTTGCTAGAATTACAGATGTTTAAATATCGCAGTAATAACTTATTTTATCCAACATGCCGAAAAAATTATGACAATGACAGCTTTTTACCGATGAAGGATAGAGACCTTGGCACTAGGTTGTAAAGGTGACCAATTAATCAATACATGACGTTATTTAGGATAGCATTCTATGACGTCATCGAATAGTTCAATGTTACGTTATCAGATCAGAGGACATGAACCACATCGTATTTATAAGCAATTGAGTGCCAGAAAGATCTTGTAAAGATAATAACTTCACACTGTAAATACACTAAAAATTTTAACAAGAAGTACGGGCAACTGCTTAATACTACTTCTTTGCCAGCGTAAGGCACACATTGTGAGAATTTTGCAAATATGTAATGATTTATCATTTATATAAACTATTGCTTTTTCTCTCTTATTTTATTGTGTGTTGATCTCATTTGCCTTAATCTAACAATGGTTTTCTTTATTTGTCTGTTTGCTTTTTCTTTTTCCTGACAACATTGATTGTACTTTTTATTTATGTTTGAATTATATACCATTCTGAAATTTTACTCTTCTATCTTAAAATATCTTTGTTAATTGTACGACTGTTTCTCAACTGAACATGAATTGAAACTGTTCTTTATTATTATTTTCATGCGATATGGGTTTTCATGAAAATAAATTTGTTGAAGAAAAATTGCCTTTTTTTAAAAAAAGAACACTTAAGCAAACATTTCTACGAAAAGATAAAACCTTCATTAAAAGATCAATTTAGCAAAGAATGCCTTTGTAACGGAACCAATTATATTACACTTATGATCGCTCTTTACACTATTATTTCCTCTTAAGACATTAGATTGCGAAATTAAAAAGTCATTTCTTTTACTGATCAATAATACATTATTGGAATATATCACAAAAAAGTTCAATAAAATCTATAAAATAAGAAATATTTTGTCAAAATGGATATTTTCCCTGAAAATAAATACTGTGTTATATATGTGAGATTTAATGACACATATCTATATTGCAGAAAGGTACCAATACAGAGTACATCTAAATATACAGCAATATTTGTTTCGCATAGACATGAAACTATTAATATCAGTGTGAGAGCAAGCAGATATATATTGATATTTGCCCGCAAACCTTGTTCCGGTCCGAGGTTAAACTGACGTCTTAATCATGGCTAAAGATGAAATTTAATATTGAACTATTTTTTCAAATGACAAGTGTTTTATTTATGTATATAATAAAAAAAGTATTTTAAATCAAATCCTTGTGGTAAGTAGATGAAGTTAATTTGCTATATAACACAGAGGTTATTCAACTGATATTGTAAAATATTGTCCCTAGTTTACATGTCATTTGTAGGCAATTCGGGACAATGTTTCACAATATCAGTTTAATAACCGTATTGTATAAAATATCCAGCCCTGTCATATAAATCAGTAACTCAGAAAATCAGAATAACACATGATTAATTGCCATTTATTTCGAAAAAATAAGTCTAAATTCTTTTATTTTAATAATCCGCTAATAACATATATTGTAATATAATGGTAATTTTACCAGTCGTGTCAATACACTTTAAAGACAAAAAAAAAAAAAAAAAAAAAAAAAAAAAAAAAAAAAAAAAAAAAAAACGAACTATATCAACGTTTCACAGCACTAGACGGTTGTATTATCCATGTTTTTGGTGTAAGCATGTTGATAAATATTCCAGTTTTACTTATAATATTCAGCTACATCTAAACATACATCATATATTCTCACTATATAGCCTCATGCGTAATGTCTCTACCATTTTTAAAAATTGCATTCTTTAAACTACCTAAATCAATTTGTAACATTAAGAAATTGAAAAGGACTTTATAAAATAAATAAAAAAAGGTTATTTTTGTGTAATTGAAACCACGCACACGTATTTGACAATGTTTTAAGAGCCAAGAAATCAGAACAAAAAGAGTAGTTGTTCAACGGTAACAGAAAACAGTTGTATAAAAAAGATTAAAAATTAATTCAATAAGTTGTTTGAAATGTTACTTGCAGCAGTTTTCATAACTTTTTGTATTATATATCAATATTTTTCGGAAATTCGGTGCATAAGTAGTTTGTTCCCAGCTGAACTGTGTACCTGAAAGATGAAGATGAAATGAAAATATTGGTCATATTTCATATCAAACGCAAACATAACAGACCATGTTAATCTATACGAGGGGAGGTCAAAAATATCATAGAACGGGGTATATATTGCCGCAACAAACCGTACATATTATTATCATTTTTCAATATAGTCTCCATTTACCCAAATGCACTTAGCCCACTTTTCTTTCAGACTGTCTATACCTTTGAAATAGAAGTCTTCGGTTTGGTCCTGAAACCATGCCTCTGTGGCAGCCTTAAGTCCATCATCATCAGGAAATTTGATTCCCCGTAAATAGGATCTTAAATTTCTAAATATGAAATAATCACTGGGTGCCAAATCGGGACTGTAGCGTGGGTGATTAAGTTGTTCGAACTTGCAATCACGAATCACTGCTTGTGCATTCCTTGACTTGTGCACAGGAGCATTGTCGTCAAGAGGCAATACCTCTGGGATCATTTTCCCCTCCTTTTTAATTTAACAGCAGCTTTCAGCTGCTTCATTAGATCAGCATAGTAAGCCCCAGTGATAGAGATTCCAGCAGGTTTATAGATTAACAGAACACCCTTAAAATCCCAAAACACAGTGGCCATGACTTTGCCAGCTGATGGTTGGGTTTTGAATTTCTTTGGTGGGGTGAGCTAGGGTGCTTCCATTGCTTGGACTCTTTTTTGGTTTCTGGGTCCCAATGATGAATCCATCTTTCATCACCAGTTACTAAATGTAAATGGAAGCTATCCGGGTTATCATTTTAAATGCCAAGAAGCTCCCGACTTTGGAAGCGATCCTGCACATTAAGATTTCTGGGGACCCATCTTGCGGATTTTTTTGACATCCCAAGATGCTCGTGGATAACCGTGTATACACTTCCATGTGAAATGTTACACTCCCTAGCTATGTCATCAATCCTAATTCGACAATCATTCATGATGAGGGTCTCCATAGACGTGACAATGTCTTTTGTGATGGCATCAGCTGGCCGACCTGACCGTGGGTCATCCTTCAGTGAGATGCGCCCACGTTTAAATTCAGCTGACTATTTTGCCACTGTGGAATAGGTAGGACCACTTTCACCGTACGCCTCGGCCATTCGCTGGTGAATTTCTTTGGCATTTGATCCCTCTACTGTAAGGAACTTTATTACTGCCCTTAACTCAACATTTTGATTTTCCATCATTGCTTGATGGTCACCAACTTTGAATACTCTTGAGAATTACACAAATATGTTGTGACAAATAAACGTGATATGTTTAAAATGGCGAAATGTTATGTTGTCTAAATAAGTAAGGAAAATATGTGTTACGCTTGGCTGAATACGCTGTCATATGAACTTTCTGACTTCCCCTCGTATCTATCATAATACCATAAATTTTGTGACAATCACCATATCATGTTGACAAAAAGAACATTACATGATTCACTGTTAATCTAAGATACATGTGTTTGTGAAGTTTAACTCATTAGATCAGAAAAAACAAAGAATCATCGACAAAAAATACGAAAAAAATCAACTGTAGTTTACCTGGTGCAATACCGCTTTCTTTTATAAAATTAATCTGTTACCACCAAATCTCAATTAGTTTGATTTGTTTTTTGAATTTTATATACAATAAAGGATTAAGAATTCTCATTATAGATGCAAAATTACATATCAAAGAGGCGTTCCTCCAAGAGAAATTCCCATCAGGTTTTCGATCGTGTTTGGTAACGTCTTTTCTTCATCGTGACTTCCGTTTCTTGGGTTTGATTTTCCAGTCGTTAAACGACAATATCATATCAAACTAGTTCATCTGTTTAGCTTTTTGATTTTCAGACGATGGATATTTTATATAAAATTTCGCCACATCTACAAACGTGCTTGCGAATAAAATAATATATATATTTGTGAAATTTAGGTCACATGTCCCACATGGAAGCTTGATCTATATCATACATATAGGTATTGTAATTGGTCTTTACGATGCTTGGTTACATGAAAAAGTACACAGACCTTTAGATTGAAGTTTTTATCATAAAAAGGGAAAATGTATGAAAAGCTCTGAAAGTCTTAAAATAAAAATGCAATTGAAAACTTGGACTTCGAAACAGCAATACAAAGAAGAACACAATACATGTAAGCGATAACACAGCACAACACATGACAAAAACATCAAAAGAAGACAAAGACATATATTGCAGTTACGTCACAGAATATTTAGCTCCAAACTTTTGACGGGCCTTAAGTGAATATCAGGTGATGGGGTTATATGGTACTATCATATCATGATATCAATTATCCCATTTACTTAAGTGTACATTTTAAATTACTAAAATTGTCATTGTAGCGAAAAACAAACCAATGAGCCTCAGATGTTTTTAACATCTACAGAAATTATAGGAAACATTGTTTTATTAAATACTTTTAATATTGAAAGTGTATCCGTAGTTCATTAATGCATATGACTTTCTAAAATTTAGTATTAATTTTTAAAATACCTGTTATCAGATATCATAAAATATACTTTCGTTGGAAAAAACTAAACTTATCTGAGCTTAATCTGTTTATAACACAAGAGAAAAGTCACCTTTAAGGATCCTTAAAGCCCCTTAAAGACTCATTAAATGGGGCTTTAAGGATCTTTAAGGGGTCTTTAAGGACCTTAAATGTGTCTTTAATGTCTCTTTAAGGACATCCTTAAAGATCCTTAATGGAACTGAAATTTTAAGGATCTTTAAGGCGGCTTTAAGGATCTTTAAGGATTCGTTTAATAAACACAGAAAACAAATTTCTTTACATTTTTTTAAATTTTAATTTATATAAATGTGATGTTAAATATAATTATTTAACTTATTATACTCTTACACGTTTTTATTTTATTTTATTGTTTTAGTTTAAAAAAATTATTTTATTTTTTTTATATTTTTATTTATTTATAAAATTTGTAAAAAAAAAAAAATATTTATTTAATCATTTTTCTTTATCAATTTTTACTAATTTTGGTTGTTTTGCAAGTAGTCCTGAAATCACAAATAAAGAAGAACACGTTATTTAACATTATTTATTACAAATTTACTTATCTAATTTCGCTAGCGGCGGGACTTGAACTCACTACCCTTAGTTCCCCAGATTACATCCTTTCCTGACTCTACATCCTTATCCATTAGGCCACGGAAGACATGAATATACATTGTATATTTTTAAACTATATCAGTACCCGGTAGCCTAAGGATCATGTGACTAGCTCTAAATCTTTCAGATTTAATAATAAAATATATAAATAAAATGTTTTACTCCATTTTAAAAATATTTTATCATTATTATTATTATTATTATTATTATTATTATAGTTGCTCTTTCATTCTTGAGAGGAATAATTTTTAGGTTAATTTAACTGACTTAAGATTTCTGATCAAAGGAAGACGGGCATATCAAATCTTTACCGGTAATACACTTATTTATCTGACTGGCAAACATCACTTTTATAAAGATCAATTATCGATCAGATATCCATTCCTATTTGTATAATCTTAATCATACTACTGCTTTTTTATTAAAATATTTCAATAATTCTTGAAATTAAAACAATAATTTTAAGTAAATTTTATTTAAAATTGTCTTTTATAATTTAGTTACATTTTTGTTGTAATACCAATACTTATTTCCTTGTTTGATAAACAACTATAATATTGTACCAGCGACATTTAATAATCTATACAAAATGGAAGGACTAGTTTTAATGATAATTTGTTATAATCTTAATCTATCCTTCAAAATCTCGCATTTAACTTAAATGGCTGTTTTATGAGGGAAACAGTGAGAATGTTAAATAAAATAATTTCAGAAATTAATTCAATTCACGGTGAGAGAGAGAGAAAGAGAGAGAGAGAAAAGGGGGTGCACATGTTAAACATTATAATAATAGTACTCTTTACAAATTTAAACAGTAGAACTAGCGACATTTCCTACTGTTATAAATCTGGTAAAACTGTTTTAAAAAAATATTACCATTGTCATACTCAAAAGCGGATCCGAGTGAATAGTCACTACCCTTTTTCAAGTTTTGGATCAGACCCGGCCAGAGACCAAACCCGCGACCTTCCACTTCTGGAGCGGACAGTCGACACTCTACCGAGCTAACTGCTACCAAAGTGGAAGGTCTCCTTCCTCCCCTTTTTCCACACTTGTTTAAAATTATCTATATGACATCCATCTGAACATTCAAGTTAATTTAAATATTACATTATTACACTAAATAATCTGTATAATAGTGCAACACACAAGAATCCTTTTTACCAGAAAATAGCACTTATCATTTTAGATTAATAACGGACGGATAGAATAAAAAGTCAAATGAGATGGAATTTATCTATTAAAACCAAATAAAAATAAAAAAAAATGTACAAAAAATGTACAAAAGTTGGGACTTTTATATGAAAATAGAACCTTGCGCTATAAAAATATACAAAAAGATAATCTTATGTGCTAAAAATGTACCATTCTAATTAGCTCTCTCTCTCTCTCTCTCTCTCTCTCTCTCTCTCTCTCTCTCTCTCTCTCTCTGGGCCCTGACCCTTGGTCCCAATATTCATTTATGATTAATGGAATCACTCTTTATGGAATCTGTCCTTGAATAAGAATTATTTTTGAAGTACTAATAACAATCCTGTTTAAAATTCATGCTTTCTGACAAGACAGAAGTGTCTTAATTAGTATTACTAATTAACGTCATTTACTAATACTAACGGGGTTCTTTCATGCCTAAGTGATCATGTAAATAACATTATCACCTAAGACTGGTCAGCACTACCTGAATTCTTTCATACCTCAGCGAACTGGTACATTACATCATCACCTGATTGCAATTACCTACCTGTACACGCATTAATTAATCAGTACCACTAATTAACTGGTCCATCCGCTGGTTGCTTAGCAATTTGCGGTAAGCGAGAGGGAAAAAAGTCGGAAAGCAGGGGCAAATGTTGGGGTGCCCCTCCCCGCCCACCTACCTCCATCCCGCTGGATCTGACACTGCATGATTTACCATTTTTGAATTATTTTTAAACAGAACGAAAAAAGTACACGACACTGCAAATCCAAATTCTCTCTCCTCTCTCTCTCTCTTTCTCTCCTAGATATGACAATATTCCAACGTCAGCTGCAGACTGCTAATATCTTTTTGTGTTTGAACAACACCATTTGATTTATTTCTGGAGAAAACTTTTTTACTTTTTTCTGAACATAATCAGAATAACGGGATAGCAGAGTATAGAGTTTCATTCCTGTGTCAAGATTATTTCACTTATATCATTATTGAATTCAATGAATAAGAATTCTAGAATGGCCAAGAATGTAAAACCTGAGCGAACTGACAAATTTTCTGAGATTATGGCCTGTCCCAGTTTAATATTTTGTCAGTTTGTAACAAAATTGTATAGTCTTGTGTAGAGACTTTAAGTTCAAGGATAGTAAAGGAAATCGAAGTGCATTGAGATTAGAACCAATATTCGACAAGCGAGTTTTCTCACACTGACGTGAACCAAGGCAGTGAGATCAAGATTTTGCTAGTTATGTTGTGGCGGCCGTCAGTTCTAGGATTGTGGATGAAACGGAAACACACAGAGAACCCCATTTTCGGCAAGAAAACAAATTAAAACGATAATTTACTTAAAATAAATGCCGATGATATAAACAAATGTTTTTTTCTTTTAATTGTTTCATTATAAATCACAACTTTATTAGCCCGAAATTCGTTAACTTGGATTGCGGACCTATTCTATGAATAGAAAATCATGCTTATAGTTTTCGCTTGTGGGAAAAAGTTCCGATAGACAGCTCTCAGCTCCGAGTTTCTCTCTCTCTCTCTCTCTCTCTCTCTCTCTCTCTCTCTCTCCATAAACAACTTGATCAGAGAATACAAGTTATTTTACTGGATCGATCGAGAAATTATTACATGAAGAAGATAGTGCAAATGAATCTACCAGTTTTGTCTATGAAATTGTGGTTTATTTATTTATTTATTTATTTATTTGATTGTTTATTTATTTATTTGATTATTTATTTATTTATTCATTTATTTATATGATTATTTATATATTCATTTATATGATTATTTATATATTCATTTGATTATTTATTTATTAATTTATATGATAATTTATTTATTTATTTATTTATTTATTTATTTATTTATTTATTTATATGAATATACATTTCAAGGTCATGAAATAAGAAATATCAAATAGAAATGAGAGACTCTGTAATCTGTGTGGTAAAGAACTAGGAGATGAATATCATTATATCATGAAATGCAATTCTTTGTCTTTAGAACGAAATCTTTATATTCCTTTTCATTTTAGAAATAAACCAAATACTCTTAAGTTTTATAATCTTTTTTCGTCTAACAAATTGTCTATGTTAAATAACTTGTGTAAATTTATTAAGGTTATTAATAAGAGGATCAGTCCTCCGGGTTAGTGAGTTAGTTATTATTGATAATTTCCTGCATGTGCACTATATTGTATATGTTTTATGTTTATTATTATGTATATGTTCTCTGTATTGATAAAATTCAGTATGAGAAATAAAGAAACTTGAAACTTGACTTGAAATAATGGTAGTTTAAAAACTGATGATGTACAAGTCTTCGCTCTGCCCCTCTCTCTCTCTCTCTCTCTCTCTCTCATATTTCATATACTTATTAACGTTTTTAAACATATTTATTTATTTATTTATGTTTTGATTTATTTATTTATTTATTTACACACAAATAACAATTGGTAAAAAGTATCTAAAGTATCCCTAACATTACTACTCATGTAGATTAATCATCAGATTCCATTAAAATTCAAATCCATCTAGGTAATTAAAGAGATTAACAACATACGGTAAATTTTTCAGGTAGAATATACTATCTCTGGCTAAAATGAGTTTGAATTTGCTTCTGTTATCAATTAGTTAGGTAAGTTGTTGATGAGATACCGGGGAAATGTTGATGATCATCAATTAGGAACCATGATTTGTATATTACCTATGGGCATAAATCCATAATGATAAATAGTCAAAACTACACTTTGTTTTAGTTTAATAAATAAATAAATAAATAAATAAATAAATAAATAAATAAATAAATAAATAAATAAATAAATAAATAAGAAGTTGTACATTGAATCAATTTAGAGCTCGGACATAATATTCGGAGCAGTATAGATTATAAATAAAAATTAATTAATTAATTAATTAATTAATTACTTAATTGATTAATTAATTGATTAATTAATTAATTAACTAATTGATTAATTAATTAATTACTTTGAAAACAATCATGAAACTTTATCACCGGACATTTATTTTTAATCGCGTTTTTCTCCAATTATTTTTGTGTAATATATACCAAATAAATAAATAAATAAATAAATAAATAAATAAATAAATAAATAAATAAATAAATAAATAAATAAATAAATAATGGTGCATCCTTAGCCAATTCAGGGTGGTTGAAAAAACACCATTATATGATTTAAATACCCGGTACATGTGTATGTCAGAGTGATCCTTAAAGATCCTTAAAGCCGCATTAAAGATCCTTAAAATTTCAGTTCCATTAAGGATCTGTAAGGAAGCCTTAAAGATCCTTAAAGAAGATGGTGTTCCTTAAAGGGGTCTATAAGGAGGCTTTAAGGATCTTTAAGGACATATTTAAGGATCTTTAAGGATTCCTTAAAGACCCTTAAAGGAGGGAGTTGGTCTTGTGTAATGCATATATATATCGACAATACAGTTAAAAACTAAAAATAGCAAGTTAACAGTTGTTTCAAAAGACACGAACCGAATGACGACTGGATAAATCATAGTCTGAGACTTAATCAATTACCCGACACAAAGGAACGTGTCCGTCTATATGTTTAATGTCTAGTAACAATATGAAATTGATGTAATTTTTCGGGAGGAAAAATTCATTTTATTTTATCCAAATTAATAGTAATTCTTCAAGAATGATGTATTTGAGTCACCGACATGATTTATGCTTGATAATCAAATAAATATTTTACATCAGACTACAATACAATGCAAAGTGTAAGTCATTGCTTTGCCTAGACAGGCATATAATTGTGTTATAAAATCAGGTTTTTGTTCAGTGTTGACATAGGATGCTTAAACGATCTTTATATTAGAGGGTATAAGGAAAAACAACACAGAATACGAAGTAAACAAATTGCTGTTCTTTAACATTGGTTTCTTTGACATTCAAGATTATTCTGGATGTATTTTACGTTGTTAGTTTCATGTTTATTTCATTCTCAATATTTATTTACATGTAGTGTGTGTAGCTATTCAGTAATGAGTGGAGTGTCATTGTTTAAGTAACTCGTATGTTTTTTAAAATTATTATTTTGCTTTTGGAATTTTTACTTAAAGATGGAAGTATGTTTGTATTTGATGCAATAAATGCTTGGAAAGTGAAATTACAAAATGTGGACACGATGATTCCATGTAGACTTGACAAAATCCGGAAATATAATGGAGACAGTATAATTCATATCCCTCCTTAGCTTGGATTGTATTTAAGTTAATGATAGGTAACATTAAAACACATTAAAACACATAATTCAGGTAATTGGTCAATTAAAAGAAACAATAATGAATAGTTGATATAAAGATAGAATCGTTGTGACGTGATTATATCAAAAACAAACATACTAATCCATGTCCGAATCACAATCCAGAAGCAAAGTTAAAACTTTGGAACTGACAAGTTAGGTAAGACGCGTAAACTTCCACCAGGGAAATGAGGCCGGGTGCTCCTTAAGGGAAAGCACTTCCTCTTTAGCTTATATAGAAGTATCAAACTCATGTAGAGTAGCTGACTGCTTTACTAAGTTATAAAATAAATAAACTAACAACCTTATTTATATTCTCAAAACTAACAGAATGATCTGACAAAAACATTAATATAGGACTGTTCGTTACTGGTGATTCATTGCACTTTCTTAGCAATAATTTGAAAATAATAACTTTAATCATGGTCACTAATAGACAAAACAATAAAACTCTTTCACTATTTCAATGACAATGACTAGTGTTTAAATATTTAGAAAAGATCTCTTTAGGGAAATATTATCTAATAGCACGCAATTTAATAGTTATGCGGACCTTAAAACAACAAAACACGGAAGTACATATTTATCAAACTGAAAAATAGTAGTAGTGAGAACACGTGGTAAATTGAGATTACTCAATAGACAAAAAGGACACAAAATCTCAAAATAAAACATGCAACCAATATAACCAATTTTTCAATTTTTATGTATTTGATTTTTAGAAGGGATATGAATATGGATTGCTATGTCTTCTAGATCACCCGGCATCACTCCCTTGGCTAACTTTAATTAAATTTGCTTCTGTTTCTTTTTAAAATTGTGAATTAGACATAAACTGGTATGCTTAATGCTGATTTGGTAAACGTTACCAATAAATTTTAACTTTAATGCTATAATGATATCAACAAGATCGAAGAATTTAATATAATTATATAGCACTAGTCGGCTATTTTGGAAAACAATTCCTCTTCGGTATTGCTTGGAACAAAATTGTGGAACCAAATTGTTTTTAAAAGATATAAAAATATACTAAGGACCAAAGTATTTCCAACCAAATCTAGCTATTGAAATACTTTGCAAGAGGGAGTATACCTTTGTTTTCGAGTAGTTTAAGTAATGAGTCTGGTGACCATTTTCACAAGATTTTTGATAAATATGATGTCTCCGGGTCCCAAAATTATCTTGGGTATATTTGATGTCACAAATTTCCCTGTTTCTTTCATTCTCACTTCTGATTTTAAATGCGGCAGATATACCGTTTCAAGTTATCTGTTCGCACTTTTCTGATGGGTATTTACGTGTTAACGTATTATTTTGTCAGTGTTTAAAATTTGAACTCTGCTTATGTGATTATGTGTTGGACATGGGCTAGTATGTTTGCATTCGATGATTACTATCATGTTGTCAGATTACAATTCATTAGACCGTGTTTTTTTTGTAATAAGACAAAGATATTTCTCTCAATTTTTCAAATAACAAACTACAAAGAAAAGAATAAACTGTTAAATTAGGTGCACTTCCACCATAGAAGTTCGACCTGATACTCTGCAAGTGTATTTAGAATTAAAAAAAAAAAGAAACTAAGAAGAGTCAAATTTATCCACGATACTATTGCATTAGAAAAACCACTGATCGTAAAACAAAAGGAATAGTTGTAAACATGATGAAGTACTGAAACATAATCTATACTATTTTGTCCAAGAAAGAACTTAGCCGGGAAAAACTGCAATTAATGCTGATGCGGCTTATAGCAACAACCCATCCAATGCATGAATTAAGTACCAATCATACCAATTTCTTAATACAGATTGTTTTTGGATGCTTTTAATATATATACAATTGTTAAGGTGGCCGGTTAGTTTTTAAAACTCTAAAACACCAAACAAACATGCGATATTGAGATATTGATGACATGATTCTGTTAATTAACAATTTGTACAGGAGATGTAACTAGTAATTCGAAAAAGAAATTCAGTAATTTATCTATTTCACACTCCTTTAAAGTAATATACGCCAACTCATATAAGGAATTTATGTAATATTCTTTCTTAGCATATCAATGTAATACGATCCATTGTGTATAATCAAATGTTGCTCCTCAAAATCTATTTCGAAAAGTTTAAAAAATTTAATCTTCTAAGATAAAATAAAAATGGAATCAAAGACCATCATACCAAATAATAAAGATATGAATTTTATTATAGATGTTACATAATACTTTCGGTATGACATGCAAAGAGAAGAAAACACTTGCATGCAAATGCGTTATTTATTTACAATTTAGCTATATATTATTTCGTTACCATTTACTCAAATGATGTCTTTATTAGGATTGTAGCCACATTTAAATTTTATCTGATAATGTTTTGATTTATTTTCAAATTTAAATCAAGATTTTGCCAAGTTATACTGAATTAGAACTCTCTAGAAGATAAATTATGGTATCATAAAAATCCAAGGTATTATAAATAATCATGGTAAGTGATTCTCGGAAACTGGGTTGTTTATAGTGTGCGTATATAATTCCTAGTCTTAAATACGACCAGGGCACATAATGTTCCATTGTCCGTTTCCTGTTCAAGATGTTTTAAACGACCATCCCCATTGAAGTCCAGAAATCGTGATAAGCCGATCGTAAAGCACTATTACTCTTTTACACTTTAACTGACAAAACACTACGAAACGCACAATTAAGTCTATGGATCTTTTAAGTATTCAAAGATAGTTTCAGCATACACAAGGGATTCTTATTTGATACATAATTCGTTTGATAAAAAACAATTTTAATCTTTAAAGTACCCAATGATGCACTAACGTTAATACACTACTATCCTAAATTATAATCTGAACACACAGAATCATCTACAAATTACAATTGGAACTATATATTTTACTCTTTTGGCACAGTACACTTTCATAAACATTGTTATCAAGTTCGCTTACAGTCAAACAATTAAACTCTGTTGCAAAGCAAAGATATAGGGACATATTTAATCGCCGGTCTGTTGCTTAGGTCTAACGATGACATTGAAGTGACTCTCACAGTTCCTTTTAGAAAAGGTACTAGAGTGAAAACATTGATCTCTTAACTTGTATAAGGTGGGTGGCTTTCAAAACATTTTCCTCCGTCCATCATTCCAGAACAGGCAGGACAAGATGTACTAGATGTCAACAGCAATTCCAAATAAGTACGTAAAGTAACAAAATTCTGTTTCATTTAATTTTTTTAAATCTCTAAGTAACCAATACTGTAAGTATTTAAAGTAAATTTCAGCATATATATGGGACATCTATTTGATACATAATAAGAGTGATTAGAAAAAAGGATATTAAAAAAATGATATTATACCAGTATTATTTTACAGCACGGGACGACCGTTTAAGAATACAATTCCACCTTAAATGCCATCCTAAAAAGCACCAACTTAAAACATGAAGCAATAACGTTAATACACCATTCACCTAATTTATAATTTATAACAAAAACAAACACACTAATCCACGATTTCTTTCGCTAAATATTATACATAATCATCTGACCAATTACTATTGGTATATGTCTTTCATTCTTTTTGTAAATACGGTATCATGAACATTTATTGTTATTATATTCTCTTATAGACAAACTAACAAAACAACATATACTTCAAATGTAAGGGTGATAAAGAATCAGCAGTTGGAAAAAAAATATTGACAAAAATAAATCTTGCAGTTTCAAGCATGGATGTACGTGATACAATGTCTTTCAAGATGTCTTTCGACGAAGATCCTAGCGGGAAAAAGTTTGTCCTGCCAAAGGTAGGTTATTAAAATGCAGGAATCCCAACTGGGTGCATATAGCATCCTTTTTAATTCCACTCAGAATGATTTATAACGTCAAATCACATCACCATTTAGTCATTTAAAACAAATTTCAGCTTTATTTTAATACATAATTAGTAATATAAGAAACAAATCAAATATAAAAAGTTGCATCTTCATAACTTCATTCATAATGCAATAACATTAATACACAATTATACAGAATCGTCTGACGGATTACTACTTGACGTATGATATATTTTAGTTTTCGGGAACAATATACTTTCATTGGCATTTATTGTTATCATATTCGATTATAGACAAAACAATAAACTAATGTACTATTATAATTGAGATGACATAGAACCAATAGTTCTTAAAGAAAGATATGGCAACAATTAAATCCTCGGAATATCAATGTCCTATTAACAAGGTAACGCTTTCTGTATTGTTTAAGATCGCAAAATAGATTTGTAGCGGAGTTAAGTAAAAAATCGACAAGAACAAAAATAAAAGTGCATATTTTATGCAGACTATGTCAGTAGCGAGCCAAATTAGCAAGCACTGTTTACACATTAATACGTGAGTGCATTCTAATAGTAAGGTCGGGGATTCACAATATCATGTGTAATATTTTAGAAAAGTTGTAATTTAGCAAACCATAATAAATCAAATAATAATAATCAAGTCTATAGAGAAGCTGAATTAAGAACCAGGTTTGGGCTCCAGCAATACGTTTTAGAAAATTTACTTGCTTAAAGGTTTTTAGTGAAGGGGCGCTTACTCCCCAAAAAATGAGCAAACCAACCCGTGTTGACGATATGCGCATCTCATATCAAGGTTAATGCTTTGCACAAAGTTTCGCAAAATAGTGTTCCGTAGTTTTTGGAGAATAATGAACGGACGGACAGACGGAAAGATGGAAGGAAATTGAATTCAACGTCCACATCTTTCTTAAAAAGGCGGTGAATAATTGCATAAAATATAATTTTATGCTTTCTGAATTATTTGTTATACATGGTTTTTGATGTACTAATATGTGCATATACACTAAAATGTATACTATTAATTATTTATGAATGTTTTTATTTAAAAATTACCAGAGGAGATCCATATTAGTAAACTCTGTTTACTCAAAAGCATGTAAAAGCACCTTAACAGTTAGGTCAGGAATTCAAAATATGACAGATAATATTTCAGAAAAAGTTTGCAAACCATAATAAGCCAAATAATAATACTTTGTTTTAAAGTTTTCAATTTTTTTTTGCTATTTGGATTATGATTTGGATATAGACAGGTATGTTAGTGTTCGCTTTTCAAAATATGGACCTAATTTGCGTTGCAAGTCTTGTCATCTCCGGTTGTTTTTTAAATAAACATATCTTTTATCAAGGTTTTGAATACAAAAGAACAAATCCCAATTCATTTTAATGCTTTGCTATCGAATTACATATTTATTGGCATTGGTAGTAAACAATACTATTTTATTGCTAAAAATACACGATGTAGGCCTATTTAAGTATATTCAAGAGGTAATGAATGCATACTGTGAAATCATTAATTTTCGTTGGGTCCAATTTTCGTGGAATCGGTAAAAAATAACATTTCGTTGGGACGTAAATTCGTGGTTTTACTGTTATGTCAAAAATGTAGTTTGTCCTTTGAGCCTTGATAACGGGTAGGAAGTCATGCTTTGTTTGTTTATCGGCACCTATAGAAAAAGTTATTTGTTGAAATAAGAAAGCAATAAACCGTGACAGAGACGCGGATTAATGACTAAGTCTCGGATAGGCGCTAATTACCTGTAATCATTATATCAGTAACAATTAACTACACAAGCGATGTGACACCTGGCCTGAGTAGATCTACCTGTTACGTTGTACAAATAAGCGGTAATTAATTTAGATTTAAAAGTTGATGCATAGAACATCAATCACAACGTGTTTTATAATCACTTTACACGAAACTGAATGTTTTTCTGTGACATCGGCAACTTTATAAAAATTCTAATTATTGACCTCTGATGACCTAAACAGCTGTTTACGACAGTAACAATGGCGGCTCTTACCGATTCGAATGAAGTTTCGTTTTTTAGAAATCAAACAGCTGACTTAATAATAATAATAATGGTAATAATAAATATAAAACAGGTTTATAGAGATTGTTAAAATGTTTATTTAATTAATATGTAATCGGATTGGAATTTAAATGAGACGGGTCATAATTGATGATGAAAGTTACGGTTAGAAACCTGTCTGTCCCTATCGTCCCGACCAGTTCCTAATTGAAAACAAACATTTAAAAAATTAATGAAGAATTTATTAAACATAATATATGTACTTAAATAATTTTCATAATTAAATTAAACATCCACGCATCTTTACCTTGTGAAAAGTTTGTGTTTATGTGCGAGTTACGCTAGAGCAAAAAATATGGTACATATATGCATGTCCATTAGTTATCATATATCTTGTCTTTTTACTTGAGGTTAGTATTTCGTGGTGGTCGTAAATTCGTGGTTCAGACTGTCCACTAAAACCACGAAAATTGATCCCCAACGAAAATTAATGATTTCACAGTATACGGTACAACAAAACTAAGATTCTTTGTTTTGATAACGCACAAAACAAACTAGATATTTAATCTGATATTAGTATACAAGTCACTGGAAAATAAACACAGGATGTATTTAACAAAACAAAACAAATCCAAGAATTAGCTTACAGAACACGTGAACTATTAAACATAGAGACTGACGCCAACGATCGATATCTCATCATTTAAACATTTTGTCTTGTCTCACTTTTCAGGGTTATACGATGTGCTAAAAGAATTAATATATTTTTACCATATTTTGGTCACATACAATTCTTGATAAGGTCGTAAGGCTATTTCGTCATATCTCTTTTTATGGAATGTATCCTTGTGTATTGAACATGTAAAGGTAGGCGATTAGAATATAATATCCAATTAAGCCGGTGATAGTTATTTTTCTACTTACAACAGTTCAAGTTTATTTCCTATTGGGTACACCTACCTAAGCAGTTGATACCTGTCCCTCCGGAACACCAAGCCTCACCTGGATAAAGTTCAACGTGGTTTGTCATTTTCAACAGTTTTGCTTTGCTTTTGGGTAATGATTTAGACATAGGTTCATATGTTTGATTTTGATTTTGATTAGTCTTGTCTCTTTAATGGGATACTATAACGGGTTGTCAGAGTGACAGATTAGGTGACCATCTCTGAACAAACTGGAGATGGTATACAATTCAACTAACATTATAAGTTATAATTCTGGTAAATGGTGTGCAGTTGTATTGTTGTATTTATAAAATGTATTGATATTATTTGAAATAAAATGTTTTCTTTTTTTCCTTTATGACAGCATGACTAGAAACTATTATTATTGTGTTTATCTGGGCTTCTAGTCTGCTGAGGAAATTAAGAAAGTAGTAATAACATATTATTTGTAAATGCTTGTCATGTACAAAATAGTGGTATTTGATATATTTAATAGTCAGCCATATGACACTGACATTGCCGTTTTCACCTTATAGTATACAAAAATAGCAACATAATGG
This sequence comes from Anadara kagoshimensis, assembly GCA_021292105.1. Lineage (NCBI taxonomy): Eukaryota > Metazoa > Mollusca > Bivalvia > Arcoida > Arcidae > Anadara > Anadara kagoshimensis. The sequence goes on along the minus strand of CM037870.1, from coordinate 15,589,323 downwards.
AAATATGCGTTACAGAATGTTTGTGTATCAGAATGTTAAGACGCAAAAGATTATATAACAATATAATTTGATGCTTTATGAATTATTTATTCATTCTGTCTTTTTCAAAATAATATTTTTTTTAATTTTGTATCTGTATAGAAATCACTGGTTATACAATATTATGCGACGTAGTTTATATTAAATATGCTATTCCTGACTCTAATAATACTAAATGAATACTCTAAAATAGAATGTTTTTCTATTTACAATCAATTTAAAATATTACTAGAATGACAAATGTTAAAATGTTGCTTCAATAATTTATTTTATCTAAGATGCCGACAACGATATGGCATTGATAAAACGGGCTTTTTCAAAATTAAAATAGAGACGTCGGGCCTAGTTCGGAATGCTGACCAATTAAACAATGACGTTAATAAGGATTGCAATCAATGACGTCAGCGAATAGTTCAACATTACGTTGTCTAGTTGCTTTTCTTTTTCCTTACAACATTAACTGTACTTATTATCCCTCATTCTAAATTGAAAGAACGTCTTAAAGAAATTATTCACTTTTCTTTCCTTTACAAATACGGTAAGCCAAGATACAAATATTTGGTGGTGAACATGGATTCTGGTTATTTTGTCAAGCATCATACGGATTCAAAACAAAAATATACTGAAGATACTATCAACAAAATGTTAGAGTTTTCGATAGATTACATATTTGTTGTGTTTTGTAATAAAGTTTGTCAGCAAACAATCGGTACAACAATGGGTACAAACTGTGCATCATTGCCTGCTGATTTGTTTCTTTATTCTTATGAAGCAGAATTTATGCAGAACCTTGTTAAATCTGGAGAAAAGACTGTCGCAAAATCATTCAACTCAAAAAACAGATATATAGATGACGTTCTGTCTCTTAACAATCCTATATTTGGAGACTGTCATGTAAATGTCATCTATCCTAGTGAGCTTGAAATAAAAGATACGACTGATTCCTCAAGTTCTGCTTCATATTTAGACTGAATATCTGAATTGTGACGCACACGAAAGGCTACATTTGAAACTTTATGACAAACGTGATGACTTCAATTTTTCTATTGTGAGCTTTCCTTTTTTATGCAGCAATATACCTGCTTCTCCTGCTTATGGTGTATTTGTTTCTCAATTAATACGCTATGTATGAAAGAGCTTGTTCCCACTACGAAGACTTTGTGCAACAAAATAGGCTGCTTGCAAATAAATTGTTGACTCAGGGATATTGCAACCCTAGGCTTATCAAGGCCCTCAAAAAGTTTTATGGCCGTCATCACAGTATTGTTGATAAGTTTGATGTCGCTGTGTCAGGATTGCCCTGTATATATTTGACGTCTCATAGTTCCATGTTCCTTTCACACAATTTTGATTACACAAGTGGCGGGTGTAGCTAGCTAAACAGGAGGTGCTTACTCTTCCTGAGCATCCGGCCTCACTTCCCTGGTGGAAGTTCACGTGTCTAACCCAACTTGTCAGTTTCAAAGTTTTTACTTTGCTTCTGGATTGTGATTTGGACATGGATTAGTATGTTTCTTTTTGATTATGTTTGAAAAATTTACCATTATGAAATGTTACAAATTATCTTGAAAAATCTTTGTTAATTGTACCACTTGTTTTTCAACTGAACATAAATTAAAACTGTTTTTATCATTTCTTTTATGTCGTATGATTTTTTTTATAAAATAAACGTTTTGAAGAAAATAGCTTTTAAAAAAGAACACTCATGCAAACAGTTCTTATACAATATTAAACCATCAATGAAGCAAAAAATGTCTTTGCAACGGAACCACTTATATAACACTTATGAGCGCACAACACACTAATATTTCCACTTGAGACATAAGACTGCATACTTAAAAAAGTAATGTTTTGAACAGATCAATAATAGGTTATTGAAATATATCACCATAGATTAAATAACATCTTTAAAATAGGAAATGTTTTGGATTTTCCTAGAAAATAAACACTTTCTCTGTTATGTATGAGATATTTAATGACACATATCTATATTGCAGAAGGGTACCAATACAGAGAACATCTAAATGTACAGCAATATTTGTTTCGCATAGACATGAAACGATTAGTATCAGGATGAAAGCAGGGAAATATAGATTGATAATTGCAAGCAGTTTGTTTTGTTTTGAGGTTTTCTTCATCCATTTTTCATATTTCATTTTTTTTCACGTAACACTGTCGTCTAAATCATGGCTGAAGACGAAAATTGATATTGCACTACCGTCAAACCTGCCTTAAAGACCACTTTTATATAATAGGTCACCTGCGTATAGAAGTCAGTAGAACTGTATCCTAACTGTTTTATTCATCTTGTTTGAACCTGTATATAAAGGCCACCTGCTTACTAAGGCGACTTTTACTGGTTCTTTTGGGTGGCTTTTATAGACAGGTTTGAATGTTTTTCTTTTTAGATGACAAGTGTTTTATAAATGTATAAAATAAAAATGGAATTTGAAATCAAATTCTTGTGGGAAGTAAATAAAGTTAGTTTGCTATATAACACAGAGGTTATTGAACTGATATTGTTAAATGTTGTAACTAGTTGACATGCCATTTGTAGGCAACTCGGGACAATGTTTCACAATATCAGTTCAATAACCGTATTGTGTAAAATATTAGCCCTGTGATACAAGTCAGTAACTCAGTAAATCACATGATGAATAACCATTTATTTTTGAAAAAATAACTCTTATCTATTTTATTTGAACAATGCGCTCATAATACACACACACACACACACACACACACACACACACACACACACACACACACACACTATATATATATATATATATATATATATATATTTTTCCAGTCGTGTCAATACACTTTTAAGCCGAAAAATGTACTATATATCAAGTTATTTTTAAATTCATTTAGTTTGAACTAATGACAAACTAAACCAATGTTTCAAAGCATTATACGGTTGCTTAGTGCTTGAATGATCAAATGTTTGCAATAAGTATCTAGACGTCTTTACAAACTGATGTTAAGTTCTAATATTATTAATAAGATATTGGTGATTTTTATATAAATGTTTTTTTACTTAGTAATTTTTCTCAAATGACATATTCCATTACTTGTTCGTTATTTAATCCAAAAAATGAATCTCATATGTTAAGCAAAATTAGATAGTGATAATTTATCTATTTTTGTTTTGCATGTTGGCAAACCGTGGGAGTATATTAAATATACGTAGTGACTTTCATTACATGATTTACATAATTTGTAGAGTTGAGTAATGGTGTTTAACGTCCCAGTCAAGAATATTTCACTTAAATCGAGACGTCGCCAGCTATAGGCGAAGGTGCAGAAATTTTGCCTGTGCGTTGCGCTTATGGCATTATACAACAGGGTTCTTTAGCGTGCCAAGCCCACCGTGACACGGGACCTCATTTATTTTAAGTTCCCATCCGAAAGAACCGTGACTTTCATTTCGTAATGCCGAGTGCTTGGCGAAAGATCAGTCACTACCCACTTTCAAGTCTTGGGTCAGACCCGGCCGGGGATCGAACCCACGACCTTCCACTTACGGAGTGAGCACTCTACCAACTGAGCTACCGCAGTGGTTCATAATTTGTAGACATTCACTATTTATGAACTATAATTTAAAAATGCAAAAAGTTACATTTTAGGACAAACGGTCTGACTTCTCTGGTAGATGATCAGGCGTTTAAATTAATTTGTCAGTTTTTAAATTTCTTGCTTTCCTTTTAGGATTGTTATTAAACACAGATTGGGGTGTTTTTATCTTTGCTATTCTGTTAAAGTGATGTTTTATTAAAAGTAAATTATACAAGTGTAAGCTGTCTACCATTTTAACACAAAGCATTTTTAAATCATTTTAAATCAGTTTGCTGTATTTAGACATTTTATTATTCAGACATAAAAAAGTTGTATTGTGTTATTCATAACATACATGTGTGTTTGGCGATGTTCCCAGTACAAAAAAAAAAAAACAAACAAAAAAAACAAAACCATCAAAACAATAGTTGTGCAACGATAAACAGTAAACATTTCGTGTAAAACAGATTTAAAATAAATTCGATAAGCTGTTAGAATTTCTATCGTGTAGTTGTTTGCAGAAATATTTTTCATTAATATATCAAAAACATTTTCAAAAATTTCTGTCCATTAGTCGTTCGCCGCTGAATTGTGTTCCTGACAAATGATATGAAGAAACTGATCATATTTTATATCAAACACAAACATACTGGTACATGTTTATCTGTTACCATAAATCTTCTTTTAAGTCACAACATTATGTTGACAAAATGAACATTACATGATTTACGGCTAGTAGTCTAAGATTTATATGTTTGTGAAGTTAAACTCATTAGTGTATACATAGAAGATGATGTCTTTTTCGTAATATTCCCTAGAGTGAAAATCTCTGAAAAACAACATAATATATCAGCACGATGTCAATCTTTCGGCTTTACAGCTCTTATAAAATAGATACAAAGTTAAACTAAAATATTGACAACGTGCGTACATTGTTTTCTTTTTCAAAAAGATGGATTCATAGTGAATAATGGTGTTTGTTGGAATATCATTGTGGCAGTTTTTAAAGCTTTTATGAAAAATGTCTCTTAACCATTTGCTGTTTTGTACTCTTTCTCATTTTGTATTGTACGACAAGGGCTTAACCTTTCACATATACGATCTGAAGCTGTTGAAAGTTATGGTATAAGTAAAGGGAGAATAAACAGTACTGTTGCACATAAGTATTTTCTAGTTTTTTGTCAACAAAACCCACTTTGTTCAAACTTATTTCGATTAATAACCAGTCCATGGGTAAATCAAAGAATTATCATAAATAGAGTTTCCGAATAGAAATAAAATGCTCATTTATTAAATAAGGGCAGCTATCTGTGTAATAAATCATTTATTGAGGATGATCGACGTAACGGCGTTAAATTGTGATGCAATTGATTATTTGTCCGATACAAATACTATTAAATAAATCTGTTATTACCAAGCCTCTAGCAATTTGATATTTTTTTTAAATACAAATAGAGTTTCTAGTACAAACATAAAATAAATATTTTCATTGAGCTATGAAATAATGTTATTGCATTTATTATGTGAAAAAAATGTTAGTTCAGTGCATGCCACTGAAATGTATAAAATTTAAATCTTATTGTCACACTTTCAGACCCTTTACAACAGAAAACAATTTCTTTTAGTTTAGAAATAAAGGATTAGACCATCAATTTATTGTAAACGAATATTTGATATTGTAATCGAAGTGTTTTTGAAATAGCTAGTTTTTAGAAAAACCGTTATTTTGAAATAGACATGGTTTTAATTGTATCTGTTGAAGTAAAGTATTCGCTGTATTTTTATGTGTCGCGTTTTGTAAATTAAAGCAAAACTGATTAAAACCTGTTATTCTGTCTTTTGAATATTTCGTTTATTTTCAACAATAGGTGTTAATGTGACATGACGTGCGCATGTACGTCATTGAAGAATCATATGTTAAGAAGATGTACTTTTTATTAATTATTATCATTCGGTAAATTTTTGAAAAAAAAACCACAATATATCATCGCAATATCAAATGTTCAGTTATAAATCTTATATAAAAAGATACTAAGCGAAACCAAGATATAGTAATCTAGCTAACATTTGTCTTGCTTTTCATAGCTTTTATGAAAAGTGGTTCTTTAACGTTTAATATCTTCTACTGTATTCTTTTTTGTGTTATACAGCAAGGTTTAAACAAAAATTTTACAGATTTTTAATTTTAAAACTTATGATTAGAGAGACGAAATGCGAAAACTTATACATATTCAACTTCTGATATTGGATTGGTAAAGACCAGAATAAAAAATTAAGTTTGCATACTAAATATTTTGAATAATTTGTCTAAATAAGCAAACTGATCAAATATATATATATATGATTAGTCACCAGTTAACCAATAGAAATTTGTTTCCTTTACATTAGCTAGAACTTTAGAAATCTGTTTTGAATTCACAGTTTTCAGTGTAAATATAAAGACTAAATCACCATATCACTTTGGATACAACAAAATAAATTAAAACCTACCGGGAAGCGAGTTTTGGTGTAAAAAAAGAGTAAAACTAATGTCTATTTACGTACATGTGTGAAATTACTTCTCCATTTTTGTTTATAGTTACCATTTTACATATCCTTCCTACGAGTGAGACCGCGGTGGGCTTCAAATGCAGGGTGTCTCACCGCTGTGAGTTCGAGTCCCGCTCAGACCACATGTGGGAAAGCGAACTTTCTTTGTCGTTGGCCTTTACTTGTTCATCCGTTTTATTAATATGGGACTGGGGGATTAGTACGCGTGTCTGCACATTAAAGTAGTCCTGAGTGCGCGCTGGCACAAGGCAGAGCAAAAACCACACTTGCACCTAACATGGATGCACCAACTTGTTCATAGATTAATCCATAGAGATTAATAAAATAGTTCTTGTCGTAAATAGCTGAAAAATTGCTGATACGACGTTAAGCAACATTCAACTAACCAACCCTTCTTACGTTACTATTAGTCAGTAAGACAGACGAAATATTAAGTTATCTTTTACAGAATCACCATAAAATCCACTGTAATTTAGATGGTGTAATTTGTTTTTCGTAGAGTTGAATGACTTAAAAACGGTTAATATTGATGTACAGATTGCTTGTCAAAAACTAATTTAAAAAAAAAATAAATCTTTTAACAACAAGTCTCAAATTGATTTGATTTGTATTTGAGTTTTTGAATACAAATCAAATTTAATGTACAAAACATGAAATAGAGATTTTTATCGTTCTGTATTGATGGTGTAAAGGAATAAAAGTCATGTAAATGTCATCGAGGTTTTTACAATTACTTTGTTATTGTAACATTTTCTGGTTTCTTACGTCAAAAAGCAGCTGTAAGAATAGAAATAAAGACGTTGACGTATAAATCATTACATTATCAGAGTGTTTTTGAACAAGCTAATGCTGGCAAACATTGAAAATATCATTAAGAGACTATTATTTTGACTGTTTTCCCTAACTGTCAGAAAGAGCGAATGCAATTGCACTCTACGTCTTCTTCCATAATAATACAAGTTCGTTGGTAAAATTAGGAATAAAGAATTTGACGAGCAAATGATCAAACGATATATTGCATAGTGTAATAATGGGTATTTAGTGAGTTAGTGTTTGCAAGAGTTGACAACAACAATTTAACAAATATTCATTTTTTGAATCGTCAAATGGAAGCCAGTAAAATTGCATTTATCTTAATGATCGTTGAATGAAATACTCACCATATATTTACGTTGCGTTTTGTAAATTAACGCAAAAAGTTCAAATTTGAAATTTTTGTTATTGTTTGTTTGAACATCAATTAAAAGAATGTAATTTCAATAGTATATATTTATGTGTCAAGGTGCACATGTGTGTGTGTCAGTTAAACCTCATTTTTATACCACTGACTCGGTATCTCTGCTGGTGGCTGATGCCCCGAGGATATCACAAACTCAGTTGGCACAAATTATATATTATTGTCAGAAATATACTATTGTCTAAATTTGCTGCTAGTAAAAAATTTAAATTTCTCAAAAACTAAACTTGGTAAAATACATTTGGGTTCTTTGGGTATCTTTACAACATCTTGAAAACAATTTTGGTTTAGATATATTAGTAGTAATGAGATTTTGCTGTCACGTTTAGTACGGTAAACAAAACAGTCAATGTTAACTAAAAGAAATCTAAACAATAATCGAATATACTATTGTCTAAATTTGCTGCTAGTAAAACATTTTTAATTTCTCAAAAACTAAGGTATATTCCTCGTGCACAGTATTTCCTTAGCTAAATTTGGTTAAATATATTTTGGTCCTTTGGGTATCTTTTAAACATCTGGAAAAAATTGGTTTCACCATTTTGTTCCAAGCACTACTGATTAGCAATTGTAATCGGGAATAACCGTCTAGTGCTGTAAAAGTCAAGTCGGATCTAGCAATTATAAATTTATTAGAGGTTAATCCACTATGTCAATGTTTGATTACCATTAAGTATATTTGAACCTAAAAATAAGCATTATTCATGATAATAAAACAAGAATTTTAAACTAATATTCTTACGCTAGCTAGAGGAAATAAAGTATTCAAAATTGAGGGAAATATGCAGAAGAACGTGTGCTGGAAACTGTTAAGGTGATCAAGAAAGAGGAGAACGACACTGTTTAATCTAGCAACACAAGTGCATTATGAGGTCACTGATTACATTTTTTGTGTTTTACGTTGTAGACTACAGAGACATGTAGGAGTGTTATGTAGTAATCAATAGTCGCCTTTACTTTGTTAGTATTTAAACGATGGGATATAAGCTTCAGAAAACCATTGAGGATCACCTGGTCTAGCTTCACTGGTAGAAGTATGTGTTACTTCATTTTCCAGTTTTCGAAAGTTGTTCGTTTTTTTTTTGTCATTCTGATTTGAACATTGATCGGTATGGATAGTCATTTTTATGATTGAAATCGTTTAATGGTGTTAAGAATGGAATTTATAATTATTTTGTAGATTCAAGATTACATATTGAAGAGGCGTTCCTCGGGGAGAAATTGTAAACTTATACCCGTGATTGGTAACGTTTGTTCTTTATCGTGAATTCCTTTTTTTGTGATTGATTTCCCAGGAGATGTGAGAAAATATCGTATAACAAACTAATTCATCTCTTTAAGCGAATGTCTTATTGGTTGTTAACAAATAAAATGTCTTCAAATATACTAATAGACAGATAATACGATATAGTCATGAAATCTAGGTCACATTTCCATAGGCATATTACAGCAATTGGCCATTGCGATGATTTATTTCATAAAACATTACACCTACCTTTACATTTGATCGTAATAACAAAAAAAAAACCATACTTACCACACCCGAATTATAATCCAGAAACAAATTTAAAAATTTGGAACAAACTAGTAAAGGTTAGACACGTGATCTTCGATCAGGTAATTGAGGTCCGGTCATCTGGAAGGGTAAGCACCTCCTGTTAATCTAGCTACACCCGGCACGTGTAATTTAATTGTAATCAAGTCAAATGTTAATGAAAGGTTTAAAAATTATAAATAGAAGGCAAGCAATTGAAAAACATGTACTTTAGACAAGCTGTAAACAATAAAACAGCCAAACCTAAATAGATTATATAAATAAATATGGGACAACTGGTTTAAACTTTCGGATTTTACACATCAGAGAGTACAATGAAAAGTGGTGTGGTCATTGTATTATTCGGGGGTCTCAATCATCTCAATCTATTCAGTACCAAGCAGAGATGTGACACAAAACTCCCTTAATATGATACCATGTTCATAAATATAATTAGAACATATATTAAAAATATCTCCCACTCTGAATGATGTTGTAATGGCTATCAATCATATCATCAAGCTTATTCCCTTCAATAGAATTTATTTCCATGTTGCATTTATGTCATAGGAGAAATAACCATTTTTATATATTTTTGTTAATGTTCATATTGCTGAGCAAGCCCATATATAATACATATATATTTTAGGTAACTGTGAATATCCTAGCAATTCGGTAATGATCATATGTAAAGGGACCGAAATGTTACACTGGTCGCTACATGATAACTTTTCACGCCTATACGCTCAAATGTATAGGGTTATATGAAATATGGAATGGGACGTAATTAATATAGTTTCAAAACTTATAATAAATGAAAAACAACATACTTACCCATGTCTGAATAAAAATCCATAAAGTAAAAACTTTCCAACTGACAAGTTAGGTTAGATACGTGAATTTCCACTAGGGAAATAAGGCCGTGTGCTCCGGAAGGGTAAGTACCTCTTTTTTAACTGATATTTTAAACATTGCATTCAGTTTAATGAATGGAAGAAAGGTATTCTTAATTACATGTTTTGGTAACATGTGGTAACCCGTGTTGTACATATGCGTATGAGATTATACATTCAATTATTATTTTGAAAAGACACAATTCTGTCATTGTCAGAAGTGAGATGCTTGTTAAAGCTTGTCGAATATCTTAATCAAAATCGAAAACAGACATACTATTCCATGTCCGAACCACAATCGAACAGTTAACAAAATTTGAAAATGACAAGTTATGCTACTCATGAACTTTCTCCAATGAAGTGAGGTCGGGTGCTTCGAAATGGTAACAGCTAGATAAACCCGCCACGTGTGAAATCAATGGAGAAAGTGAAAGACACATGGAACTTTGGAACGTCAAAGATATCCAGTGGAATCCTGGACACAGAGATATTAAACTCAAAATAAGCTAATATAGTTCAGTTGAACACTTAACAGTAAACAAACAAAAATAATCTGACCTTCAACTTTTACTAGTAAATAAAATACAGATCAGACAGAAAAACTATTAGAAAACAATTTTTTAAAGGGCACAATGATTGACGACTGGATAATTCGAAGTCTATTGTTTGCATTTTAGACTTAATCATTTCTCAGACACAAAAGAACTTGTCAGTCTATATCTTTAATATCTAGTAACCATGTGCAATTTATGTAGTTTGTCGGGAAGAGAAATTAATTTATTTCATCTAAATTAATATTAATTCTTCAAGGATGATATATTTGAGTCACCGACAAAACTTTACGCTTGATAATTAAATAAATTGTTTACGACCAGACTACAAAATAGTGCAAAGTGTAAGTCATCAAGATATGTCTAGATAGCCATGTACTTGTGTTATGAAATCGAGTTCTTCTATGGTACTGCATGAGAGCGTTCAAAAAGGTTGCTGAAATGATCTTACACCAGAAGGTATAAGTATGATAAACTAAAAAACAAACATACTTATCCGTGTCCAAATCACAATCCAGAAGCAAATTTGAAACTTTAGGACTTTAGAAAGTTTAGAAAGTCATGCTAGACACGTGAAAACAAAATGATTGGAAACAACTTGCAGACCTTTTTAAACTAGTGGCTATGATATTCAAAATTATTCTGGACTATAGACGCAGTTTTTTTCACCAATATTTATTTTACACGTGGTGACTCTAGCTAGCTAAAGATACAGAAAGTGAATACTTATGTATTCAGTCCCGTGTTTAAATTAACTTGTCTGTTTACAAAGTTTTACTTTGTTTTTTTGGGATTGTGATTAGAATAACGACCAGTATGTTTATGTTTGACTTTCAATGATTTAGTATTGCAAACAATATTACCCTTATAAACGTGACTAGGATGTTGAAATGTTTTGCAGACAGTATTGGATCAAATGTAAAACCTTTGATTGCATTTATTATAAGCTGAAGATTAGTAATCGAAACACAGAATTTATCTCATCGGCCATTTAAAGAAACTAGGGCGATTATTTGATAAATAGAATCAGTGTGATATGAATACAAGAAAATAAAGAACAGTTCCTTAGTTTCTGAAGGTTTAACATAAATAGTTAAACAACCTACAATGATTACTTGTACCAAAACTAACAAGATTATCTGACAAATATCACAGTATAATTGATAACTTTGATGTATCTGTGTCGTGGATTGATCTGGATATATTTTACGTCCCATAGTTCCATGTTTCTTTCACACAATTTTGATTACACACGTGGTGGATGCTGCTAGCTAAACACGAAGTGCTTATCCTTCCGGCGCACCTGGTCTTACTTCCCTGTAAAACTTCATGTTGTCAGTTCCAAAGTTTTTACTTTGTTTCTGGATTGTAATTCGGACATGCATATTTATGTTTGTATTTGTTTGTTTAAGACTTTTTCGTTTTTGGAAATTAATTAGTTTCACATTACAGAAATTTGGAAATATGAATTCTTATTACGATTGCTGATAGATAAAGCAATAAATACATTTTTTTAAAACTGCCAAGATAATTATTGTCTAAGGACTGTAGAATGGATTACTGCTGAAGATTAAAATCCATAAGAAACCACTATCATTATATCTGCCGGACCTATTACAAGTTGAACTTGAACCCGGAAGTATATATTTTATCTAACTGAAAATAGCAGTAGAGAGAAACAATGATAAACTCGGTAATTTTATAATTACTCAACAGGCAACTTAGGTACATAAAGTTTCAGAATGAAACATGTAACAAAATGATCAAATTGTCTTTGACTTTTCAGGAAAAATATGAATATGCATTGATGTTTCTGATAATTATAAAGGGAGCCTTACTTTCTAAAGATTTCCCGGTCTTACTTCCCTGATAAAATTCGACCAAATTTGTCAGATTTAATTTTGTTTTTTGTATTGTGATTTGGCCCTGGATCAGTATGTTTGTGTTTAGTGATTATACATGGGTCATTATGTTTGAGGCTTATCTGGTAGATGTCTCAAATGAAATTTAGCTACAATGTGAAAAAGAAAAAAAACGATTTAACTTCATATAAAAATGCATTTTGCAATCAAAAGTTAAACGAATAAAAGGCACCTCAAGGATGGTGACCTACATATTAAACAAATTCAGGGTTAATCCCAGGCTCACTTCCAATAAGAAATTGTGATCTGCACCATACGAATTATTTGCAGTAATTGATCATAACGATGTGAGGTTACACAAAGAAGTATTTTGTTTAAATCTTCTTATGAATAGACCAAGAATAATAAAGAAACGGCATTTGAATAGAAAAGAGAAAACGGGAACAAACTGAAACATTGTTCTTGACAACAACGAACGCAACCAAGAACACGGCACACTATAATTAATTGAAACAAATTAAAGAAGCGAAGACAGAAGATCTCCCTGTTATGATCTAATGTGAGAAGCTTATGCAAGCTTGTCTAATATCTTAATCAAAATAAGCTACTCTACTTGTGTGGAAAAACGTAAGCTAGCAAACAGTTAAAACAAATCCGAGCTTCAACTTTTCCTAGTACACAAAAATATACAAGACAGAAAAAATCTTGAAAAAGTACGTACACATTGGTTTTATAGAAAATAATCTAATAGACCATTGGATAAATCACAGTCTATTGTTTGTATTTGAGACTTTTCCATTATACTGGCATGACAGGAGTTGTCAGTCTTGATCTTTAATGTCTAGTATTAATGTGCAATTGATATAATTTATTACATATAAACTATTATTGGTTCTTCAGAAGTGATGAATTCTAGTCACCGACAAATCTTTGTGCTTGATAATCAAATAAAATGTTTATGATCAGACTGCAAAAAAGTGCTTAGCATAAGTCATTGATATGGCTTTGTGTTATGAAACCGGCGTTCAGGATTGCCCTGAATATATTTGGCGTTCCATAGTTTCATGATGCTTTCACTTAATTTTGATCACAACGGTGGCGGGTTTAGCAAGCTTAACAGCAGGTGTTTGTTCTTCCGGAGCACCCGGCCTCACTTCCCTGGTCGAAGTTCATGTGCTTAACCTACTTCTCAGTTTCAAAGGTTTTTACTTTGATTTTGGATTGTGATTCGGAGATGGATTAGTATAATTGTTTTTAAATTCTTCAATGGATCTTCATCCAAGTGTTGACAAAGAACGGTGAAATTGTCTTCATATTACATTTTAAAAGGGACAGACAACATAAACTTGCAATTCTTTGAAATTGTTGTCTATGTAATTCAAATTGACCGAGATAAATTTGACGTTGCAGAATTCTAAGTTTCTGATATTCTCAATTTTGATTTTACACGTGCCGCACACACGCTAGCTAAACAGGATGTGCTTGCCCTTCTGAGCACCCGATCTCATCTCATGCTTTTTTTTGGTTGAAAATAACGTATTAACTTATCTGTTTTCAAAGTTTTTGCTTTACTTTACTTTGCTTTTCGAATTGTGATTTTAATATTGATCGGTATGTTTGTGTTTGATTTATCAAATGCTTGGGAACTGAAAATACAAGCGTTCACAGTGGATACTGACAGACGTATCTAGAATTTAGAATTTAGAATGAATATTATCTGGACAGCATTATTCAACTGTAAAACTTCCAGATTACTTTTAAGCTGATGACTTGTAACAAGCTTATTGTTCATTCAAGTATTGAGAATACAAAGAGGCGATGTGATGTAATTGCAAGTAAATAATAGGGTGGTTGCCTACTCTATGAAGTTCTAACTTATATGAACTAAAAACATATATATAGTTGCAAAACTAACAATATTATCTGACAAATTAATATTCATATAGAATTTAATGTTATCCATGATTAATTACACTTTTTGCAGAAATTTGGAAACATTAATTCTTATTATAATCACAGTGTTATTCTTTTACAAGAACTGTGACAATGAAAAGTGTCCGACAGTTGTATAATTGACACACTTGGGAATATAATATATTAGAAATCACTATCATCTTTCGCGTTGACCCATTAATTATGCAACAAGACACGGAAGTAGATATTTATCAAACTGAAAACGTAGGGAGAAAAAATAATTTAAGAGGTAATTATATAAAGATTCATTAGATAATTTGTCTTCATTTCATTTAACATCTTATACGTTGAAACAATGGATGGCAACACGGAAGTTTACACTTATCAATATATAAAAAGTAATATTAGGAAATGTGGTCAACTACTTTACAACAACTAACTACGTAACATTTCAGAGACATCTAGCAATTATTACTAATAAACTAGGTGTGGTTCATAAATTGCAGAAAACCACGTGGTTATAATTCAATATAAAAATGAAGTGATAAAATTTGAACTGTGAAATATACTTGACAATAGCCAATGGGGAAAAACACAACAAAGGACAAATAATTGTTAACAGGGTCGCAAAACAGAAATAGAACACGGGCGTTTTCATTGCAAATGACTTCTTTCACAACAACTACTGCATATATACAACTTCCTTAAATATGCATTTTTTGTATTGTTTTATTATTATTATTATTATTATTATTATTATTATTATTTCAAAAAGGATATTTTTACAGCTTGCTAACAGACGTATACCAATCCATGTACAAATTGATTTTAACACGGACACTTCCACGGGTGAAGTAAATCCGTTTGCTACGGAAAGGTAAACACCCGTTTAACCAGGTACACCGGCCACTCGTGTAATATAAATTTGAAAAAAAGGAATATGGAAATATGCGACATAAAAGTATCCATGGTATTTATGGATACAGAGACATCGTACTAATATTCAATATTGTGATGAAGGTCATAAAACATTAATTATAAAAGGACTAGCAACGAATAAGATGTCTTTTAGATTTGCTGAATAGAACATGACATGTAAATAAATTTAAATATGAAAGTGTGCAGAAATGTTCCCCTTTCAGAAAAGTGTCTATCAATCAGATTTTATAATATTACGTCAGTCAGCATTGTCTCAGTAACTCACCTAAGGGAAAAAGAAATAATATAACGTCATTCAGCAGTGTGTCAGTTAATGACCTAAGGAGGGAAAAAGGCTTCATTTACTTTTGTAATATATTTTTTCTTCATGCAAAAATAACTTTCATTGTAGAGATTTTATCACGAAAAAAATTCAATAACCAAACATACATTAGTAACAGATTGGAGCTTTAAATAACGTTATCTTAATTCTCTAGTCGAAAGAATCATGTAATCCAACTACATATGTGTAAGAGAATTCGGTCAAATGATGTGACAGAATGAGGAGATTTAATTAAATTCATACTATTGAGAAATACGGTTTTGCTTTTCAAATCAGCATTGATAAATAACCATATTTAAGGTTTATGATAAGGAAATGTACACTTCCGACCCGTTGAAAGTTTTCTACTGATCTTGTAATGAAACAACCGGTTGCAAATAGTCGAAATAGTGATAGCTGGTGGATGGAAAGCTTTTTAAAATAGATAAAAGCTGTTGAAATTCTAGTGGTTGAAACGTTCCCGAGAGATAGCTAGCTAACAGTCGTCGAAGAAGGGTATCATAAGCTGCCGTATCAGCACTAATTAGTAAGGTAATTGGAAAAACTTTCGACAGATCAGTACTGCATATCAGATATCTAAGGTTATTACAGTAATAAACGTTTCCTATTCGTGAACTGAGGGAGAATCTTTCTCAACACTTTTTAAAGTATGTTAATTTTAGTCATCAATGTTTGCATGCCGCAATTTATATTTAACAACATATTAAATAAAACCGTATGTTAATTTTAATCGTCGTTTTGTAAATTAATATCACGGCAATAGATTAGTAATTAAAGATGTTGCTGTTTTTCGACGATAAATTTCCCTATTTCTTCTGATAAATTTTCTAATGAAGAAGAATGATCGTGATAGTGACATAATGAGTCATTAGTGTAGGAAAAAACGGGTTGGTTGAGAAATATCTATATACGTGTGTGCTAGTTATTTAATATTATAAGAATGCATAAGTGGATTCAGTAGAAGTATCTTATCGTCATGAAAAGTCAGCATTCGTTCATGAAAACAATATATATTTTCTAGAAGTTAATGTGGTACGAATTCAAAACGATCAACATGAAGATTCCAACAGCATGCAAATATCATATTGACATATAAAACCTGATACGTGCACCATCCAAACGACGCAAACAATATAAAAATGCAGCAAATGACCCCGTAAAAATTTGTTGAATGTTTTACCGAAAATACATCATGAATACAGTGTATTAAACAAAGCAGAGTAAAAAGTTTGAAAACTGGCAAACGAAGTTAATTACGTGAACTTCCATCAAAGGGACAAGCACGTACCTTCTTCTCTATCTTGCTTCTACGCCAAGTGTGACATCTAGATTTATAATGAAATGGAATCATGAGACTTCCAAGATATATCTAGGATTATTTTTGATACAGAGACATCATACGGATTTACAATATTATGATGACAACTATTTGGCTGAAAAGAGATGAGATAAGAAAATGTTTAAAATATAAAAGGTAGGAAACACATGATGAATATAAATTACACCAAACACCACATCATAAACACAATATGGTTTTCAATGAATAAAATGTTTTCTTAATACTAGATGCATATTGTGAATAATAAATCATAAAACAAGTACCTTTCATAACAAACATACCAATTTATGTCCAAATTACAACCCCAAAGTGAATTAAAAACTTTAAGTTGAACAAATGAACTTCCAGAAGGGGAGTGAAAATGGGTACTCCGGAAGTATAAGCACCTCCTGTCTAGCTAGCCCCATCCAACACGTGTGAAGTTAAAACTGAGAAAATGATTAAAATGATAAATTCGATATTTAATGCGGATATTTTACGATTAGAATGACTGAGGTTTACCAAAATTTATATGTAAAACGTCCAGATCGTGAATCAAACGTGGTATTTTAGAGAATGTTAAGGGTAGGCTTACCAGTTGGAAACTTACACTGAACAACAGAAAACGTATATTTCATATTTATTTTTCATATTAGGACACCAAAAAATTTATGAGACAGTTTTTAACAAAAACTTAGAGTCATTTAGTAATTTTCCGATAAATATTATTTTCGTAACAGACGAGAAAAAGATTGGTGATAGGGGATTTCGATAATACTGTTTATAATTTGATCATAGATCATATTATCAATCACAGCATCTTGTCGCCAATGTAGAAATTGCATAATCTATTGCTTGTTGAAGATACACGTTTATGAAATTAAGTAAAGAATACAATCCTGCCGACATTTTGAAACTGAGATCGTGAAAAGGAGTTGGAGCTCGGTTGACGAGTGACCGAGATATGGACAGCTGGTTACCTAAAAGCTGTCGACAGAATGGTAGCATCTGCCTAGCTGACGTTCAAGTTGTAGCTTACAAATGATGCGCTGTCGATTCGGCACTTATTCCCAAGCTTAGTGGCAATCTTTCGACAGGTTTATATCGTATTCTTTGTAGTAAATAATTGTGTCTACTGACACTAACGTGATTGAATATTATCTTAAGAGTAAGAGTAAAGTATTTATATAAACTTGCTATGGTCCCAATATGTCTCGAATATTTTTTTATTTGGCTGCTTTATTGTTATATAATTGCGTGTTCTTGGTTGCGTTAAATGTTACCAAGTTCCTGTTTTAGACACAATGGTTTTTTTTTTGTATTATCGGGAACTTCCTTTCTCTTTTTGCAACAAACATATAGAACTAAATAAACTTTACACTATAACTGCTGAGATAAATGTTCATTTAAAAACATTTAAAAACCAACATTTGATAAATTGTGAAAGAAATCTTGGGTAAGAAATGTAAACGTTTTTTTTGTTTTACACTTTATATATTTGTGATTTTATTTTTCTTCTTTTTTTACATGTCTTTGGTTTTTGTAATCTGATGTAGTAAGGAACAATTTGAAATTGATTTGCTGACTAAACTCAAAAAGAAATTCCGTCAATTTAACTAAAGACATCTAAAACTTATTGAAAATATGTTTTAAATGATGAACTGATTGAACTTAAATAGAAATTTCATTCATACAAGGTCTTAGGCGTATTCAAAACGATTTAAAATTAATGAACTGACTAAAATAAAGTAGAATTTTCAAAACTTTAAGACTTAGTACGGTTATTTTAAATATATTGTCTTGTGTAATATAAACAGTACAAAACTGTCGATAATTTAACAGTGAAAACAATGTCGAAACTCGGCTGTCTAATGACCGATATATGGGTAGCCAGTGATCTTAAAGGTGTATAATTTTTTAAATAGCGGTTTTTAAACCACTGTGGAGATATAGCTAACGAGGAGCCTAAATGAGCTGCAATTTGATGCCAATCGCTTAAAGAAGTGTTAAACTTTTGATAGGTCTGAAATGCATTTCATTGAGCTTTAAAAATCTTAACAATAATTAATTCATTGTCAAATAAGCATACAGAATCTTCTCAAGACTAGTATAAATTAAACAAAATTTTGCTAGATACTTATCAAATATACGTAACGAAACATAAAAATATAGCTTCCCATATAGAATAAAATATATGGTACAGATCTGTTGAAGTAACACTGAGCTAAGGAATTAATGGCAATCGACAGCTCACCTTGATTCCATGTAATCGATATCTCGACAGCCTATATACATCTGTTATTTATCTTTTTTTGTTTAACCAGCATTACCACCCTGATCTGTGTTAAACTGTTGACATGTCCCAACTGTATTTTGTAACACACCATTAAAAGATTATCAGTTATGTCATCTTGGAACTATAGAATTAGCCTATCCTTATACGACATATTCGGTCATATATTGATATAAGCCAGGGGCGGTAGGGCATAGATTGTCTTAGATCTCGGAAGATTTCCCTCTTCCTTAATGAGATTTCTGGAGTTCAGTGAAATTTACTATGGTTTTTTCCTATCTTCTACCAAAGTTTACTATTGTTGAAGATAGAATTTCCTAAGATATTGGATAATGTCTCCATCACTTAATAAAATCTAGGAACTTTGCTATGTATTTTTGTATCTGATACAAAATTATCCTTATACATCACGCTAATTCTCTCAATGATATTATTAACACATGAAGTGATAACCAGTTTTATCAACATAAAGTACAAGGCTACGATACATATCATAACATCTAGAGTCCGTAAAATCAAGTGATCAAAAACGGAAAGAAATTTGAAGCTGAAAAACTAGCCACTTGGTAACAACCAAACAAGAGGAGACACGATAAATAAAGACAAACGCTTTTTGGGACCTATGATTATAGACATGTAATTGAATAAACGAGTAGTAGTTTAACATTTATTTAATGCAATTTTTTTACATTAAGGCGGTGCCAATAGATTTATCAGAAAGTTTTTAGAAACAGCGTTAGAAACAGCATTATAGTCATTTACTAGTTTGTTGCGACTAAAGTCTAAAACCTAATCAATGGTGAAGAAATCATGTTAAAGCTAGCTGTTTCATTACAGTATACAAACAACGCTGAACACTAAAAAACGTTTTGTTCATGGTTTATTTTCATACCAAGACGTCATAAGAGGTATAACACGATTTTGAAAACATTTTAGAGCCATGAAGTAGTTTGTGTAAATGTTTTACAGAAAAAGTAACTTGGGACAAAAAAAAAAAAAAAAAAAGATTTAAATCAAGCGCCAAAGCATGGATAGCTGTACCAGTATGAAAATAACTCCACTAAACAAAAAAAAAAAAAACATATATTTAATGATTTCATTTCATTGTAAGTGATTTTTCAAGACAGACGAGAAAAAGATTGGTAATAGAAGATTTCTTTAATAATGTTTATAATTTCATCATAGATCTTGTTATCAAATTAAGCATCTAGTCGCCAAAGAGAATATTGCTAGTTGTAGATACATGTTTATGACAATAGATAAAGGGTACAAATCTGTCGAAACTATAACAGTGGGCTAACGAAAGATAGTTGAAGCTCAGCTTCCAAGTTCGAGGGGTATGGATAGCTAGTGTCCAAAAATCTGGCGAGAGACTGATAGTAATCGTCGAACAGATGCTTGAGATACAGATAACAAAGGATAAAGATGCGCCGCTAATTCGGCACTAATTCGCAAGCTTAGTGTTAAACTTTAGACAGGCCTTGTAAATTCAATAAAACTATGTATTTGTAGTAAATAATTATGTCTGCTGACACGGTCGTGATTGAACATAAAATGAGATGAAAATATTGATATAACCTTGTATTGGTTCCTATGTCTTGTATTTTTTTTCTTGTTTGGGTGCTGTATTATTTACTTATCTATAATGACCTGTTGCTTCAAGTACATCATTTTAAGTTGAACCTTTCCTTCTTGTATTCTGAATTCCGTTTAAATTATATTTGGTAAAAAGAATATTTTTCGCAAAAAACACAACGTATTTCTATTTCTAAACGCAATTTAAAAGAAACATTCAGTTTTCTAATATACATCGAGTACTGCCAAAAGCATGTTTGTAGTTGCAACTTTCCTTTAATTTTATAATCTGTTACAACTTTCAAATAAACATAGACAAATTAATATTGTTCATCGAGATTACATTTTTCTTTGTTTCAAGACTCTTTTTTTATATTTTCAATTTGTTTTTGTGTATATTCAATTAAAATATCTTAATTTAAAGTGAAACATAAACAGAACCCATCTCAAAACTACACCTGGGCAAGACGTTCACCTGATGCTCATGTGGTTGGGGAGGGGGTAAACACCTTTTGTTTAGTGAATTGACGGATCGCCGGCCACGCCTACTATGTTCCGACAAAGGGTCGACATGCTTGAATTACACGCAAAAAGAATGAAAACTCGGCCTGATTTGTGCGGTTTAATGACGTCACTGACACTAGAACGTCATTAATTGCCATGGTTTGGTACCGTAATGACGGCCAATGTCAGAACATTGTAGGCGTGGCTGGCGATACGTCAATTACACCAGCAGCCAAATTTGAAACTTTAAATATTGAGATTGAAAATGACATGGAAATATGGAACCTTAAACATATCCAAGATAATTTCGGATATAAAGACATTTTCCT
Source organism: Anadara kagoshimensis (assembly GCA_021292105.1). Taxonomy (NCBI): domain Eukaryota; kingdom Metazoa; phylum Mollusca; class Bivalvia; order Arcoida; family Arcidae; genus Anadara; species Anadara kagoshimensis. The sequence continues at coordinate 15,567,902 of CM037870.1, read as the reverse complement.
TTTCAACAATATAGTTCTGCCAAACTGTTCGAGGATCTTGGGTTGCAATATTCACGAGTCAAATACAAATATATCATTCCATGTCCAAACAACTATCCGTAAAGCAAAGTACAAAATTTTAAATAATGAATTTTAAAGTTGATTTAAAGGTTTTGCCCACGGTAGATTTCTCTCCTTTTTGTTAGGACATTTATATCGCTATAGTATGATTGATAAGAATACAGAACTTGAATTTTTTATGGAAGGTTTAAAATTGATGAACTGACAAAACCGAAGTAGAAATTCCATTAATTGAACTACAACTATCTTAAACGCATTAAAACGGGTTGAAAGTGATGAACTTACTAAAAAGAAGCAGATATTCCATGAATTTCACTATAGATATCCTAAACGGACAAACAAAACTATCGACAATTTAACGCTGAGTTAACGAAAAGAGTTAAAGGCTCGGTTGTCGAGTGACTGAAACATAGACAACTAGTTACCGAAAATCTGTCACGAGATATGTATCACCTGCCAAAAATTGTCGAATAATGGAGCTCTTACGAGAGGCCGGGGTGAACTTCACTAATTTGTTAGATTAGTAAAAATTTCTACAGGTCTGCAATGTACTGTCATGCGTAGTAATGTCTTTCGTCGAACTTCAAAGACTTAACAATAATTGATTTATTGTCAATTAAGCATACAGAACCTTCTCAAGACAAGTGAAAACTGAAATTTGCTGGATACTAATCAAATATACGAAACACAATACTAAAATTCATATCCTTGCGAGATTCAAACTATAAAGTACAGACCTGTCAAAAGAAGATACACTTAGCTAAGAATCTAGTGCCAAATTAACAGCTCATCATCACCTCTCTTTAGCCATATATTGGTAGGATTTTCGCAGTTGCTTTCGGAAGCTCGGTAGATCAATGACGACTAACCTGGTAATATCTTGACTACTCCGCAGCTGAGTCTAAGGTTTTCTTTGCTAAACTTTAGACGGTCCTGTACTTTTTCTTGAATGGTAAGGTGAAGAAATTATCAGTTATGTCATCTTGGAATTATAGGATAAGCCTATCCTTATACGACTCATCGATGACATTTTGAAATAATCCAGGGACGGTAGGGAATAGATTGTCTCAGATCTGGGAAGATTTCTTTTCCTTCAATGATACCTATTTATGAACTTTTCTATGGCTTTTTTTTTTAAATTTTTATACGAAATTTCCTATTGCAGAACAATGGATTTCCTTAGATTTAGGATGGTGTTTCCTTTCACTTTTCGGACATGAAACCTATATTTGTAGTTCAGTGAGCTTTATCATGTCTTTTCATCTTATACAAATTTTATTTTTGGTAAAAGACAGCATTTCCATAAATAACTGACAATGTCTGCGTTCTCTTTTCATTGATGAATCCTATTTGGAGTTCAGTTAACTTTTCTATGGCTTTTTTATCTTTTATCATATTTTCTTTATATGTCATGTTAATCCTGGCTATTTATGTTATCACCATATAAGCAAAAATACGATAGATCACCTATTTTTTGGAGTTCAGTAAACTATACTATGGTTTTTCTGTATCTTGTACCAAATTTTCTATCTATGTCATGTTAATTGTGGCATTAATTATTATCAACATATAAACAATAATAAGATTAATGAACACAAAGTATTAAGTATATATAAATATATATATCAAAAACGAACATGACAATCTAGGTCCAAATAACCCCTCTTAAGGAAACAGAAACTTTGAAACTGGCAAATTATGTTAATCAAGTGAACTTCCACCAGGGAAGGGAGGTAGGGTACTCCGGAAGGGTAAGCACCCCTTGTTCAGCTAGCTTCACCCATCACATGTGAAATCGAACTTGAGAATAAAAGGAACAGTAAACTTTATGACGTCAAATATAAGTAGAGTTATTTAGGATACATAAAAACCATACTTATCAACAAAATTGTTATCACGGCTATAAAACTTTTTGGTATCTTAACAAGAGTAGATTTGCAACGATTCCGCTTCAACAATTTATTTGTAAGCAGTGTGCAACATTGTATAAAGCCCCCTATTGGAAACAAGCTTAACTTTATCTATCAATTGTGAAATAATATATAAAAAACGTTATCTCGTCAAATCACGTAAAAACAATTTTAAAAAGCAAAGCTTCCAATTGGTAACAACAAATTTGAACCTTGGCATGACACAATATATAAATCATAATGATTAAAACAACAGAACAATAATAGGTAAGATATAATGATAAACTATTATTGGGACAACATTGATAAAATATATATGACATTCATGAAAAATTTTATCACTGTTTTAGTAAAATAAAAGTCGGGTTATATACTGCGTCTATTTTATATCGAACAGAAAAATATTGCGATATAATTTCTCTCTAAAAATATCACCTATAACATGTTAAAGTTGATCCTTGGAGAAAACCGCCAACTCGTTGACCTTGGTTGACATTTTTGTGCTGATGGCCATGTCACGAATTTTGACTCATAATTTACAGTTGATTTCCCAACAGGACAGAGAATTTTATTAAATAGGTTAATTTCTACGTCATACGACTCATTTCTGTTAAAAAGGCCAAGTAGAACAAAATATAAGCGCTTATCTTACAGTGTTTAATGTAATATTTAATTAATGCACTTTATGCAACAAGTATTTGGTAATGATTATATAATCTTCATGTATGTATAAAAATCCGATTTTCTTTGTTTCCTGGTGGCGCAACCACATCACGTGCGTTTAATTCAAAATGGTGTTGGTGCTTTAAATGATTAAACTTGACGCCCAACAGTTCTGTGTACTTTTTTCTCAATTTTGATTTTACTCGTGACGGGTGTATCTTTGTAGACAGGAGTTGCTTACCCTTCCGAACGCACCAGGCCTCACTTTTATTGTGCGGTTCCACTCCTTTAACCTAATTTACCAGTTTTTACTTTGCTTTTGGGATTATAATTTGAACATGGACTGGCTATGTTTTAATTTGTGTGCGAAAAGCATAGGTTAAATGTTGGCTGTCTGTTCTTAAATGATATATAATATATTGGGATATTGCACTTACATCAAATTTAGAACAATGATATAACAAAGGTAGTTATATGACATAACATACTTTTTAATTGTAAAAATAAAAGCATTAAATAAATAAAATAAAAAAATAATTATATCTTATACGTTTCGGAATTCCTCATCAGTAGTGCTTGGATCAAAATTATGAAACCAAAATTGTTTTCAAGATGTTGTAAAGATTACCAAAACCATTAATTTTACGAAATTTAGCTAAGGAAAGACATTGCATTAAGAGGTATACCTTAGTTGTTTTTAGGAATTTAAAATTTTAACTAGCAGCAAATTTAGGCAAAGAAAGAAAAACATATAACTAAACATGTCTACCTGGGAAGTGAGGTCGGGTGCTCCGGAAGGGTATATGCTATTAATAAAAGAATGTTATCATTATTTGAGTAAAATAAAAGTCGGGCAATAGACTGTGTATATCTGATATTGAAAAGAAAAGTTATTGCGATATAAATTCTCTAAAAATATCACCTATTACATGTTGAAGTTGATCCTTGGAGAAAACCGCCAACTCGTTGACCTTGTTTGACATTTTCTGTTGCTGGCCATGTCACGAATTACGACTCATAATTTACAATGGATTTCCCAACAGGACAAAGAATTTGATTAAATAGGTTAATTTCTTCGTCATACGACTCATTTCTGTTAAAAAGATCAAGTAGAACAAAAAAAAGAAGCGCTTTACTTACAGCCGTTTTTATGCAATAGTTAATTAATAATTAATGTATTTTATGCAACGAGTTCTTGGTAATGGTTATGGCCGTCATCACAGTATTGTTGATATGTTTGATGTCTTTGTGTTCAGGATTGCCCTTGATATATTTGACGTTCCATAGTCCCACGTTTCTTTCACACAATTCTGATTACACACGTGGTGGGTGTAGCTAGCTAAACAGGAGGTGCTTACGCTTCAGAAGCATCCGGCCTCATTTCCCTAGTGGACGTTCACGTTTCTATCCTGGCTTGTCAGTTCCAAAGCTTTTACTTTGCTTCTGGATTGTGATTCAGACATGGATTAGTATGTTTTTTTCTAATTATATAATCTTCATGTATGTATAAAAATCCGATTTTCTTTGTTTCCTGGTGGCGCAACCACATCACGTGCGTTTAACTCAAAATGGTGTTGGTGCTTTAAATGATTAAACTTGACGCCCAACAGTTCTGTGTACCTTTTTCTCAATTTTGATTTTACTCGTGACGGGTGTAGCTTTGTAGACAGGAGTTGCTTACCCTTCCGAACGCACCAGGCCTCACTTTTATTGTGCGGTTCCACTCCTTTAACCTAATTTACCAGTTTTTACTTTGCTTTTGGGATTATAATTTGAACATGGACTGGCTATGTTTTGATTTGCGTGCGAAAAGCATAGGTAAAATGTTGGCTGTCTGTTCTTAAATGATTTATAATATATTGGGATATTGCACTTACATCAAATTTAGAACAATGATATAACAAAGGTAGTTATATGAAATAACATACTTTTTAATTGTAAAAATAAAAGCATTAAATAAATAAAATAAATAAATAATTATATCTTATACCAGTTTTATTTTTACAGCACTATGAGGCCGTTTCGGAATTCCTCATCAGTAGTGCTTGGATCAAAATTAAGAAACCAAAATTGTTTTCAAGATGTTGAAAAGATAACCAAAACCATTAAATATTTTACGAAATTTAGCTAAGGAAATACTTTGCATGAAGGAGTATACCTTAGTTTTTTTAGGAATTTCAAATTTTAACTAGCAACAGATTTAGACAAAGAAAGAAAAATATATAACTAAATATGAGTACTTGTTCTCATTTTCTTGGTTGGAATTCGCGTGTTTTTTTATTTGCCAGATTTCAATGTTTTTACTTTGCTTTTGGGATTGTGAATTAAAATTGAACCGATACTTTTGAATTGTACTATTAGGTTTAGTAGTTGCATATTGCAAAGACATATAACTCGGTTATAATAACACTAAAGTCCAGTTAGCACATTAAACCCAATATAAATTATATTTATTTCATTTGTCATTACACAAGCATAATGGACATTCAGTAGTACTGTATTGATAACCATTTAATCCACAATCTAAAGCACAATCAAATGGAGGACATCTTGTTGTTGGCGATCCTAAAATAGAAAAGGGAATTTCTGCGTATTGATCATACAGCTCTTGTTCACAATAAATAAATAAATAAATAAATAAATATAAATAAATAAATAAATAAATAAATAAATAAATAAAAAATTAGATAAATGAATTTAAAAAGTGCAATCCTAAGCACACTTTCCCTCTTCTAGAGTAAACATGAATATAGTGTTCTTGCAACCCAAATAGAAAATTACATATTAAAATTATCTGTGGGAGATAATACATGTATCTGTATCTTACACATCTATGCAAGATAGCCTACACGCTTTCCACCCAACACTCACCCACCAAAAAATTAAAATGAAATCAGAGATTTATCGAAAGGTTCACTACGTGTGGTGGAAAGTAGGATAATCTAAATTCTTGTGCTCAGGGCTCGGCAAGACTCCGTTGTTGAAATTCTCCTATATGACACTATAGAAGTAATTTATTCTGTTTTAAAAATAACTGAATATTGTATTACCAAAACTATACTGTATAATAGTTATAACTTTGAGGTATTTTATATTCGTTATATTCCTGATCGAGTGTTTCCGTAAAATAAAATATATTCGTGGAGTAAAGCATTCTAGAATATAGCGTTCGCGTCCTTGAAATTCGCGTTCTAGATTCTACGCGATAAAACGCGAATACATCGACTATCGTAAAATCTAGAAATATCACTTGTATCGTCAGAGTTTATATTCGCCCATGTTTGAGTCTTATTTGAGCAGATTCTATTTTGAAAAAAAAAATCAGTTCGCTACATTGGTACGTAATACACTGTAACTTCACTTCTCATCTTAATTAGAAATGTCATAGTACAGAAATTTTGTCTTCAAAAACGACGAAACGATTCCGTTGCCAGAGATAGTCAAAGCTGTATATATGCATTCTTAGTAATATTTACCACTGGTAGTAGTCGCAACAGTAATGGTTGTCGATGACGTAGAAGTAACAGTTGATGCCACAGGTTTGTTTGTAATTGCAGATGGTATAAGATCTGAAAAAAAATGGTTTACATTTTGTATTTCTAATTTTTGTTTGAGTTACTATGTGTTGATTATAAACGTTTATTAAAATAATGCATTCAAAATCGGCACACAACAAAGTTATAAATTATTCGAAAAAAAAGTTAAGAATACAAAACAAAAAGTCATAAAAGCGTTAAATAAAAAGATAAACAACAAATCTTTTTGTTTTCTGCATCAATTGGCAATTTATATTGTCACTTCTTTTACCAATGGGTTTTCAGAGGCTCAAGATGTGTTAGCCTTCAAACTCAATGCTTTATATAACGGTGGATAGTTTATGTTTACATGGCTACCATCTCAGCAACGTAACTTACCATTGTTAGGTCTTAGTGCTAGTCTAGGTTGTTTGAATGTAAATGTTTGATATATCAGATCCGTGTAATGTGCTTATGTTAGGAGCCCAATTACCGCCAAATTTTAATCATTGTATTATTGCAAAGGAGCGATAAAAGTTGCGAAGTCGAAAGAGCACAATTTAAAAAAAAATCATGAAAACGCAAAGGTGACAGATCGCCTTCAAACTTCTTTGCCTTCTTTCATTTACTTCACAAATTTCCTTTTCTCCGCACCTTCGATTCGCCCCACGCATTATCGCAACTTCGCGTCTTCTCCATCGTCTTTAGGTCCAAGAAACGATAATTGAAAACTTACTTACCACAACTCGGCACAATGCCCAAACGATAAATAAAATTACATAAACCGTAAATATTGATGGAGTGACAAATCAACAAATCAGTTATTAATCAAATATTGATTTAAGATTTATAAACATACCATATTCACAAATCCAGTGATCATATTCACCGTAGAATACAAATTCTCGGCAATATTCATCTCCCCATAATCCCCCTGGCATTTGTAACAGAACGCAGTCTTCAATGTCATGCGAGGGTCCCGGCTGTCCTGGCGCCCAGTTGGTAAATGTTGATGTTTTTCCTTTATTTACAATTAACCATATAAATAATAAAACACTTTAGAATTATTCATTAAAATGTAAATGCGTTGTGAATACAATGTAGAATGACTGCAACATATAAAAAACAAGCAAACTCACAATCCTAAAAGTAAAAGTTTTGAAAAAAGGCAAAATAACTAACCACGTGAACATCCAACAGGTAAAACTATCTTTTAACAACCTTCTTTCAAAACAATATGTTCTTGTGATACTTTTAGCAATGCAGTTTCCATATAGATACCATTTTAAGAACTGCCCAGTAGGAATTCGAGAGGCACTGCAATTTGTTCCTAATCTGACCCTTTATACCAATCGAAAACCAATCCCCTCACCACTTAAGAGTTCGTTTTATGATAATTTATAGATATTTAAACTAGGTTTAACCTTGTTGAAACATGATAAGCTCTGCGCACATTCTGTCTGTGTAAAGGGAGATAACTTTTATACGGAAAACGGCCATTCTCTAATACATTTCTGTTATAACAATAACGTTCTTTTACAAAAGTTATTTTGTTACAATTAATTCTATACTTTTATAAAACTTTCATTCCTGACAATCTAACAATACTTTAAAGATGAAATCCTCAAAACATTAAAGCATTCTATCAAAATTCTAAACGATTGAAACAAAACATACTTTCTGTGTGGTAAATTGTTTGTTTCACACATAGTTTGTTGATATGACAACAAATTTATTTTATTGGTATTAATTTCTTATTCCATTTTATTTATTCATATTATTTTCATACATCACTCTATCAAAAAAGTGAGGTTTGCTGATCGAGTGGGCTAAACAGGGTGCTAACAGATCAATCTTTATAATTTTTTTTGAAAATATTGCATAAAAGCCTCTGAATAAGGCACATATATACATTATATCATGAACAGAAATGAAGGGTTTGAAACCCCCTGAATCACATGTTAATTAGGTCAGCCACAGTAAACAAGGGACTTACATTTACCTGATGCCCAAGTATATCGACCCTCATGAAGGTAATCCGTCAGTCCAATCCATATTCCATGTTCCAAGAAATTCATACTTTTCAGTGTAGAGACTATGAAGTTCTGTTCGGCAGAATTTTCAATGGTGACCAAGTTGCCTCCCTTTCCCTTACAATTGGCCTGTGCATTGTCCCAGTTACGTGATCCAGTATTCAAATTAAACTCGTAACATTTATGTCCGTATGTTTTGTGAATCGTATCACTTGGTAGAGAAAGAGGACAAGAGCCACCACCTTGGTCTGAAATTGTTAATGATTACATATTATACCAGTTATAATTTTACAGCACTAGTACGGAAGCGTATTAGGGCCACATTTTTAATTTACTTTTTTTATTTTTTACACTTTAATCTGTAAAATTTACACTTTAATCTGTAAATTTTACACTTTATTCTGTAAAATTTACACTGTAATGTGTAAAATTTACACTTTAATGTGTAAATTTTACACTTTAATCTGTAAAATTTACACTTTAATCTGTAAATTTTACACTTTAATGTATAAAATTTACACTTTAATGTGTAAAATTTACACTTTAATGTGTAAAATTTACACTTTAATGTATAAAATTTACACTTTAATCTGTAAAATTTACACTTTATTCTGTAAAATTTACACTTTAATCTGTAAATTTTACACTTTAATGTGTAAAATTTACTCTTTAATCTGTAAAATTTACACTTTAATCCGTAAAATTTACACTTTAATCTGTAAATTTTACACTTTAATCTGTAAATTTTACACTTTAATGTGTAAAATTTACACTTTAATCTGTAAAATTTACACTTTAATCTGTAAAATTTACACTTTAATCTGTAAATTTTACACTTTAATGTGTAAAATTTACACTTTAATCTGTAAAATTTACACTTTAATCTGTGAATTTTACACTTTAATGTGTAAAATTTACACTTTAATCTGTAAAATTTACACTTTAATGTGTAAAATTTACACTTTAATGTGTAAATTTTACACTTTAATCTGTAAAATTTACACTTTAATCTGTAAATTTTACACTTTATTCTGTAAAATTTACACTTTAATGTATAAAATTTACACTTTAATCTGTAAAATTTACACTTTATTCTGTAAAATTTACACTTTAATCTGTAAATTTTACACTTTAATGTGTAAAATTTACACTTTAATCTGTAAAATTTACACTTTAATCTGTAAAATTTACACTTTAATCTGTAAATTTTACACTTTAATGTGTAAAATTTACACTTTAATCTGTAAAATTTACACTTTAATCTGTAAAATTTACACTTTAATCTGTATAATTTACACTTTAATCTGTAAATTTTACACTTTAATCTGTAAAATTTACACTTTATTCTGTAAAATTTACACTTTAATCTGTGAATTTTACACTTTAATGTGTAAAATTTACACTTTAATCTGTAAAATTTACACTTTAATCTGTAAAATTTACACTTTAATCTGAAAAAATTACACTTTAGTATGTCTAATTTCCCGGCGATTTTTTAGTTTAGATTCCATTATTAGGTCATGGATCGGGAGTATTTAATCGGGGAGTATTTCAAACTGGGACTTAGATATAGTGAAATAATAAAATGTTTGGAAGAAATACATGGTCCTCATATACAGGTTTAACTTTATTTCTAAGGTCTCATAGTTGGTCTTTATATAAAGGTTGAGAACTCTTAAGGTGTTTTCGTGACCGCCTCTTCTCCTTAGGAATGAATCCATGCTTCTTTCTACAAGATGTCAAAATAAAGTGTAAAATTTACAGATTAAAGTGTAAATTTTACAGATTAAAGTGTAAATTTTTACACATTAAAGTGTAAAATTTACAGATTAAAGTGTAAAATTTACAGATTAAAGTGTAAATTTTACAGATTAAAGTGTAAAATTTACACATTAAAGTGTAAAAAATAAAAAAAGTAAATTAAAAATGTTGCCCTAATACGCTTCCGTACACTAGACAGTCGTTTCGGAATGCAATTCCTTATCTTGTGCTACCATTTTTTTAAGTTATTGTTTGTAGCAAAATATTGATATACTATACTAATAAATTTATTAACCGTTATACGGCGCAAAACACATTCCCTGTGCATATTTTTAGAAAAAAACAATGTGGATTCTCAAACGCTCATGATTAAATAATTCATTACCTTGAAAAAATTAACTAAGAAATAATAGAAACAAAAACATCAAAATTCTTATTTAGCATAACACTGAAAACGGAGAAAAATTTAGGTATTTTATCTACGATAGACTTGGCGCTTTACTTTAATTTATGATCATTAGTACAAATTTTGCAGACAAGAAAATGATTATGCCAGAATCATAAAGCAATCAAAAATAACAAATAAATAAAAAAGTATATGTTATCTATAATAAGTAAAAAAAAGAAAAAAAAAAAGAAAAAAGAAAATGGGCAAAAAGGAATCTTTATAACTTACAATGAGTTGTGGGATGATGGGTAATTGGTTGATGAGTTACATGATGGACAGATTGACCTGCACTCTCTGAAAAAGAAAAACGGAAAACAGTATGAATCAAATTTAATAAACAATTATCAAACACACACACTGGGTAAACAAGGATATACATTGTGTGTACTTATGTAAAAGTTTCCAATTCAATAATAAGTTTTGCAGATCTAGGCAATCGCTTGTTATGTTCATAATGCGTAATGATACCTCTTACGTCTATAATTTCATCAAGAAATTATATACACATTTCTAATTGCTTTGGAACAAAAATTCTGTTAATTGTATTTAAATTTATACTTTGTTAAAATTGTAATGTTAGGAGCTTTAGTCATTTGTAATAAGGAGTACATTTGTGACTTGGTCAACATCTCCAATGACACATTGCGTAATATCTGAATTTATGGCTTGTTCTGTTCAACACATTTTTCAAAACTATGTTTTCTTTAAATTTCATACCAACATATATCATGATCTGTTGAAGTAAGTAGTTATTCCCCTTGTAGGTGAATTCGATGGAATTATTAAGAATTTCTAATTCAGATATCAGGTATTCTGCAAATATCGTATTATGTCCTTAACACGCTGTTTTGTGTTACTTACTGTATTCACATATCCATTCGTCATACTCCCCAGAGAACACAAACTCACGACAGAGTTCGTCACTCCAGTATCCTGTTGGGTATTTTAATAGAACGCAGTCTTCAATCTCGTGACCACTGCCTGGTTGTCCAACCTCCCAATGTGTAAATGTAAGTGGCTCGCCTTAAACAATAATATATTATCCACGTTGAATAATTACATGTAGACGCTGTGTCTTATAATACTTTTTCCACCTCGTCTTTAGAGACGGAACGTGGTGCATGTATAGCCAGTTAAGAATCAAGATTAAGAGAATTTCGCACTACGTGTGGTGTTAGATAGCAAGATAGCAAGATACAGCCAGAGTTCTCATAAAATGCACGAAATTGCAGAAGGAGAATTTTGAGTACTTGGCAAAGTAAAATATTGGCTCGAGGGTTTTTGCATCGTCAATCAATACGCATGTATATTATGACGTTCTGACACAAAAGACACATATACACAAACATCTCCAATAAAACCAGACAGTGCAAGCTTTTGAATTGAAAACAAATTGATAAACTTTTTATTTTCAGTATTCAATTGAATTAATTAAATATAATATATAATATAAAGTACATATTTACCAGACGACCAAGTGAACTGATTTTCGTGACCAAAATCCGTAAGTCCAATCCACACGCCTTTTCCGAGGAAATTTAAGCTTCTAAGTGTAGACATGATAAAACGTTGTTCCGCACTGTCTTTAACAGTAGCTAGATGACCTCCCTTTGAAACACAGTTAGCTTCGGCTAGATCCCAATCTTTACTGCCTTCCTGTAGGACGAATTCAAGGCATTTTCCATTATATACCTTGTGTACAGAACTACTAGGCAAATTTGCCGGACAGTTCCCGCTACAAACTGAAACAACAATTATATACAAAATATATTATTTGAAGTCAAAGCCATGTTAGAAAATAAATATAGCAATGCTATGGTTGTTATCAAAAATATAAAAATCAAAGCTTCTATATTTTGACAAGATTTCGCGAAAATAATCTTTAGACCTAAAATCTTAATTAAAGGAATCAAATATCACAATAAATCATTTGGAGTTCGAGATTTCTAAACGTTTCTTAGTCAAAGGGAAATAACTCACAAAGCCCTAACTCGGATCGAAGTTAGCGCAACTCTTCATATCTTGCTCATTCTGTTTCAATCGGTTCTGGTTGTCTTTGGCTTGCACTGAGACACAGTACCTCGGTTTTGAGTCTCAACCAAGAGACTTCTGAGTAACGAGCTTTTAACAGCTCTATTATGGGCAGGAGATGAAAATCATCTTAGAAAATTTTCAGTTCCCGGGTGAGGTTCGAACCCACAACCCTTGAATTCGAAAGCCAGTGGTTTTATTGTAGTGAAGTTGGATAAAAAAATTAAAAGATCAGGAATGCGGTTTCTAGTATTTAATAATATTTGGTAATCATCGGATGGCCAGACGGACAATGTCTGGACGCGACACTTCTTATTTTGTGAACAAGCGGGCATAAGAAAACACTGAAATAAGGATACGAATTGGTCAAATTAGCCCAAACAAAATAAAATTTTGTTAAGGAAAGCAGTGTTTGCAGATATACTTACGATATATACAGGAAGTTAAAACCAGAAATGTTATATACAACATTTTAAATTACATCAATATGGTCAACTTATCGAATTGTTAGAATTCAGCCTATATCTTAAACTGTATTTAGTGATAAGGTCGCGTTGTTTGATTGAATTTAACTGCCATTTATAGTTCCATGTTCCTTTCACATAATTTTGATTACACACATGGCGAGTTTAGCTAGCTAAACAGGAGGTGCTTACCCTTCCGGAGCACCTGACCTCACTTCCCTGGTGGAAGTTCACGTGTCTAATCTAACTTGTCAGTTCCAAAGTTTTTACCTTGCTTCTGGATTGTGATTTGGTCATGGATGGGTATGTTTGTTTTTGATCAAGACTAGACTGGAGTGTTGCTGTTGTTGTTGTTGAATGTTGCTTAATGCCGCATCAGTAATTTTTCAGCTATTTGCGACAAGAACTACTTTATTAATCTCTTTGGAATAATCCATCAACAAGTTCGTATATGCATATGAAGTCCGAGTGTGTTTTATGGTCTGCCGTGTACCAGTGCGTACTCAGGGCAAATTTAGGTTGCTAGCTCATCGAGACAAGCGTACCACTCCCCCGTCACATTATACTGACACCGGGTGAACCAGTAAAGACCAACGGCAAGGGAAATTCAAATTCCCTCATGTGATCTAAGTGGGACTCGAAATCACTGGAATGGATTTGTGCGATGGTGTTTAACGCCCCAGTCAAGATTCTTGGACAAAGTTTGGATGGCGGAGGAAATCGGAGTAAATGGAGATAAACCATCGAATCGATCTTAGAATTTGAATACTAGTAAACAAACACAAACTTTCTCACATTAGCATTAGGATTCGAACCTAGGAGGTGACAGAATTTCTGATCCGTAACAAAAAAAAAAAAAAAAAAAAAAAAAAACAAAAAAAAATAGTCTGAAGTAGAATTTTATCATTGACAGTCTATATTTTTACGAAGCCTGTATTTCATAAGCAATTGTTATTTATGTACAGGGCATTATGATGATTTATCGACTGGTCGAGCACTCGAGGGCCAAGGTATGGACCGTCACTTTGATATAGCCAGAAATATTTCCGAGATAGTTATTTTGTGTATTCTCATTGATAATTTCCATTTTTGAAACTGTTTTTTCCAATTTTCGAAACTATTGAGAATAAGCGAAATAGTGTTTCAAAATACGAAATTACTTATATTTTATTTTTTGTCACCTTACGGACTCCGTGAATTTTACATGCAACATCCGCCATTTTGTAAACAACATAGTGTAATGGCATTTCGAATCCAGATAACATTGCATTATTTGCAAATTTGCAGTTTAGTAAAAGTAAAAACTAAAACCATGAATGCCTGCGGCTCGATACCCAATCCGTTTGTAGTTAACTCAATCCGTTTGTAGGATAAACATTCTAATTTATTCAGCATTTGTAGTTTACTGGTGCATGTATTAACCAAAATCTTATTCATACTAACAAAAATATTTCTAAAAAATGCAATCTGTCGTTATCGAGATAACAAGCCGTTACAGTAATCAGTAGTCCAAAGGGCTGTTGCAATGTATAGGATTTTGCTACATTATCATTGCTAATCGCCTGTTTAACGAAAGAAAGAGAAAAATTACAAAAACTTATATTAATCATATTTCCCCGCAGGGGAAAATACGCATCATAATCTCCATAAAACCTTGAACCCACTTTGAAAGAATGCATCAGATGGACTACCTACCTACCTACCTAGTCCTTGTTATGCCCGGAGGCACATAGGGCAAGGACTAGGGATCTCCACTCGTCTCTGTTCTGTGCCTTCTTTTCTAACTCTCTCCAGGTGGTACCCATCTGCTTGATTTCGGCTTCTATGGTAAGCCTCCAAGTTGTCTTTGGTCTTCCCTGCTTTCTCTTCCCTTCTGGAGTCCATCTTAAAGCAGTCTTTGCTAGGTCGACAGATGGTCGTCTCATGATGTGCCCAATCCATCTCCATCTTTTCTTCTTTAATATGGTTGCCATGTCTTCAGAGCCAGTTGTTTCATTTAGCATTTTGTTGGTTATTTTGCTTGGCCAAAATATTTTTAGAATCTTTCTTAAGCAACCATAATGGAAGCTGGATAAATTTACGTCCTTTTCGGTGATTCTCCAACATTCCGCTCCGTATAGAAGTACAGATAGGACACAGCTGTTGTATAGTCTCATCTTTGTTCTCTTACTAGCTAAATGAAACAATTACATATGTACCTGATGACGTAATTTATTCCATGCCTTCATCGGAATTTTTAATCATAAACTTGATATCGAACATATACTAAATGAAAACTAACCCTTAATTAAAAATACAGTGTAATCTTTTCTTTTTGTGGTGTTCGATTTTTTAAATTTTTTGTAGATGCATTAATCAACGAATTTACATATAAAAAAACGTTTGCTTATAACTAATAATTACGATTCCGTAATAATATGAAAAGTAATTGTTCCGCACAAACGTTAAGAAGACCACGTGGTACAGCAGCGATGCCCTTTACACACCGCGTAAATCAATGACTTCATAATATTGTTAACATAAAAGTACGAAATTGAGACACAGGGCTAGTAAAACACTTTATCAGTAGAATATTACAGAATATTCTATTTAAAGGTGCAAAATTTTATATTTGTTGCGAAACCCAAACATTTGCCATGACCTTATGTAAGATAAGAAAATGTCAACTCTTATAATTAGAACGTTGTTAGGACATCTTCATATTAGTTAATGTGACTTTGCATTTAGGTTGAACAGAAATCAAAATGCTTGGGACATATTTTAAACAGATATTTCTAATTGGGAGTGCATTTTATGTTTGCTCAAGTGGAATACTTTTAGAGGTAAGAGAAGAATGGAGTAATTGAGCTTTTCTATCTATACACGATTTTTAACTTAGGCTGTCAGTTCAAAACGAGGTACTTGGAGAAAACAAATAATTTTTGGCAAGCAAACTTTCTCAATAAGTTTGTACCTGAACGGCGATGAAATGCTTTGTAGGCTGCAAGCTGAGGTTTAGGACGACTCGGCCACGTGCTACTGAGACCACTGTAGAGATGAGAGTTTGTTTTTTACGAATTTCATATAGACAGCATGATAATTACTTCAGGTGTACCAAAAATGTTACATTGGTTTCTTTTTACTCATAAGCAATGCGTTGGTGCAGTTGTCGTCAAATGATTATGCATATTAAGTGCGGTTGAATTTTAATTTGGAATGTTGTCCTTGCCATGTCTAAATTTTTTTGTTGCTACGATTCTTGATACTGAGTGTCGAAGTACTTGTGTATACTTACATGTATTTATACAAAAGTATGCCAAACTGTCGGTTAACTATTCAGCATTTTAATGCTAACTAATACATCGAAGCAAATCACTAAAAAAATTACTCGGGAATATTACAAGCCCCCAAATAGATTTATTCTAACAATATTGTTGGTAAATATGTTTTCTCTGTATCCAAACTCATATATTTTAGGGTCCGCCACCCACTCCACCAGGTGGACAAACTGAAGTCAATGTAACAGATAAACTTGTCATTGCCAATGCATGGTATGCCGTCAACTACATTAATTATTTGAGTGGATACTCCGGGATGACTTACAGAGAATCCTTAGCTGAAATCGACGGTGGAACCACACAGGTACACTATAATAGAAACATGATGATATGCACGCAGATTTTTGTACTATGCTTAATACCTTTTTAAAACGAAAGAACATTGGTTGGGAAAAAACCTCGAAAAAAGTCATTATTGTAACACAAAACGAAAAAAGACAAAAATTAAAGAAACTGCCTCTTGGATTTTTTTCTGATGGACTTTACTTGTATAATAAAAATATTTCTCTCAAAATCATTTCCATGGTTCTATGGTAACTGATCACATGACAAGCTAAGGCATTCAAATATGGTTTCATTCTGGCAACAATATTATTTGGATCGATTCTCTCTATTGCCATATAAATGATCTTCTTTTCGGACTTGAGTGATTTTAAGGGTGAACAGAGACTCTTGATATTGTGCTCGTCAGTTGCAAATCTAATAAGTTAATATTTAACATCTAATTTAACAATTTTGACAATTTTTTAAAAAGTAGTTTCAGCATTCTGTGTAAGCATTGTTACGCCACATAGCGGTGTTGCCGCATAAACGTGTTCCAACACGTCTATGTGGGTAATTTCAACGCATATAGAGAACGCTTTAATGCGGCAAAAAGGCTACATTCCGCCGCATAAAGAAAACATTTACTATCATCACCTACACCTCTATCATCATTAACACCTTCATTAAAAAAAACACCACCATCACTATCATCGTGATGATCATCATTATCATCATCATCATCATTAATATCATTATTATTATTAAGGCGCCCAAACAAAGTTTGGCGACTTATTGTTTTTGCACCGTTTCTTATTATTATTATTATTTATTATTAAGGCGCCCAAACAAAGTTTGGCGACTTATTGTTTTTGCACCGTTTCTTATTATTATTATTATTATTATTATTATTATTATTATTCTTCCTCTTCTTCTTCTTCCGGCCATGAACTTGTCCAACCAATTTCTCAAAGACCGTTGGTCCAATCTTAACCAAACTTCACATGAAGGTTGATACCCATCTCCTTCCCCAGAGGCCGAGGTTAAATGCCCATGGGGTCATTAGGGGAGGGGCAGGAGGGCGGGGTCTTAAAAACAATAATGATCAATTTTGCAATTTATACTTTATTTTGTACTATAAAACCATATATATTCATGATCAGTATCTCAAGATGCACAAGTCTGTATCAGTAGATTTTCCCTGCGGTATCAGGGAGGGGTGGGGATGGGCGGGGCAGTGTGCTAACTTTTAAATGGTTGAGATCCCGACCCATAAACTATATATTTTCTGGTTCTACATAAAAAGTTGAATAGAGTGATACTAAAGAAAATACCATGGGGTCATTCCTGATGGAGGGTGGGGACGGGCGGGGCTTCGTACTAACTTTTAAATGGTTGATATCCCACCCTGAAACTATATATTTTCCGGTTCTGTTTTAAAAGTTGAATAGAGTGATACTGAAGAAATGCCCATGGCGTTTTCCAGAGGAGGGCAGAGACAGGCGGGGCTGGGTACTAACTTTTGATCAGTTGAGATCCCCACCCCTAACATATATATTTTTTTATTCTTTATGAAAAGTTGAATAGATTGATACTAAAGTAAACCCATATGGGCATTCCAATAGGAGGGTGGAGACAGGTAGGTCTAGGTACTAACTTTGAGATCCCCACCCTCAAACTACAGTTTTCTTCATGGGCTGGTTGCTATCATTTTGTTTAAGAATTAAAACAATAAGCATGAATTTTTATTGTCAAGGATACTTAAGTAACCACTGATCCATGTCTAAAAGCTCTCAAGATAAATCTTTTTATAAGCAAAACTAATGGTCAGTTATCCCCGGGGCATGATTTATTATTCAATTCGATAGAGTAGCTGCATTTAGTTATCAATATGACATTATATGGGTAAATGCTTGGATTAATTTAAAATCAACACATCATTAGGTCATCAAAACAATGGTTTGTGATATTGGGTATAGGTGATGTCAATCAACTTTGCCTATTGTTTGAATTTCAACCAATTGGATTCATGTACTACTTCTCTGTATAAAATTAAATCTTAAAATGAAAAGAATATTACAAGTTTAAAATTTCTCAACAGTTTTTCTATTGTATGTAGAACTTATTTAAAGGTTTAAAATTTTCAGCCGTTGCCATGGAAATGGAAAAAAACAACAAAAGTACAAGTCCTAATATGTGTTCTGAATACAGGGTTTGATTTTTATTCGTTTGGGCGCCTTATTTGTAATGATGCATCCATCATTACATAAGTACTCGTTATTATTGTTATTATTCTTCCTCTTCTTCTTCTTCCGGCCATGAACTTGTCCAACCAATTTCTCAAAGACCGTTGGTCCAATCTTAACCAAACTTCACATGAAGGTTTATCCCCATCTCCTTCCCTGGAGGCCGAGGTAAAATGCCCATGGGGTCATTAGGGGAGGGACAGGAGGGCGGGGTCTTAAAAACAATAATGATCAATTTTGCCATCTATACTTTATTTTGTACTATAAAACCATATATATTCATGATCAGTATCTCAAGATGCACAAGTCTATATCAGTAGATTTTCCCTGCGGTATCAGGGAGGGGTGGGGATGGGCGGGGCAGTGTGCTAACTTTTAAACGGTCGAGATCCCCACCCATAAACTATATATTTTCTGGTTCTACATAAAAAGTTGAATAGAGTGATGCTAAAGAAAATCCCATGGGGTCATTCTTGATGGAGGGTGGGGACGGGCGGGGCTTGGTTCTAACTTTTAAATGGTTGATATCCCACCCTGAAACTATATTTTTTACGGTTCTGTTGTAAAAGTTGAATAGAGTGATACTGAAGAAATGCCCATGGCGTTTTCCAGAGGAGGGCAGGGACAGGCGGGGCTGGGTACTAACTATTGATCAGTTGAGATCCCAACCCCTAACATAAATATTTTCTTATTCTTTATGAAAAGTTGAATAGATTGATACTAAAGTAAACCCATATGGGCATTCCAATAGGAGGGTGGAGACAAGTAGGTCTAGGTACTAACTTTGAGATCCTCACCCTCAAACTACAGTTTTCTTCATGGGCTGGTTGCTATCATTTTGTTTAAGAATTAAAACAATAAGCATGAATTTTCATTGTCAAGGATACTTAAGTAATCACTGATCCATGTCTAAAAGCTCTCAAGCTATATCTTTTTATAAGCAACACTAATGATCAGTTATCCCTGGGGCATGATTTATTATTCAATTCGATAGAGTAGCTGCATTTAGTTGAATCTATACTCTTTATTGCATAAAAAGCAGTACAGCTTATAGCACAACAACATAAGTACATATATTGATAGCGGCAGAATACAACAAAATTATTAACCTAATAAACAATAAAAATACTACATATTACAAATCTGTTTTCTTAATCTAGTTGCATTATACAAGTATTTTGCTAAACATAACAACAGAGTGTTTGAATTAGAACTAATAAGATAATACATTTTTGATAAATTTGGCCAATGATTATAATACCGTGGTAAATATTTTAATCTTAAATTTCTGTAGGCGGGGCAAACTAAAAGGAAATGATATTCATCTTCTAACATGTGTAAATTACAACAAGTACAAAGTCTTTGATTTCTAGGAATGTTTCTGTATCTACCAATTTCAATATTTAGTTTTAAAGAGCCAGATCTAAGCTGAAATATGAGTGATAAGTAATTAGAACATAAACTATCTAAATAAGATTCAAACTGAAAAGCAGATTTAACATTTTTATATAAAGATAATTTAGATTTACTATGAATGGATTCATACCATTGTTGTATAAATTGGTCATATAACCTTTGTATTAATAAATTACAATTAATAACATTAGGGTTTTGGCTGTACCAATAATTTCCAAAACCAAGATTACACACAAGATCTTTAACATTTGATACCCAATTTATCTTGCCATTATTGGCGTCATATAACAACATGTTATAAACTTTAAATATGACAGTATCGTTATTTGTTAAAATTTTTAACCAATATTTTAAAATACGTTCGTAACGTTTAATGTATAAAGGGTATCTACCAAGGTCTCCAAGCATAGAATCTATCGGAGTAGATTTACTTGTTTTAAGAATATGTCTACAAAATTTATTGTGTATGATATCAATATCGGGCGCTTTATGGAAACCCCATATTTCAGAGGCGTAGCATATGACGGACTGACACATGGAATCAAATAGTTCACATTTCTGTTTCACGGACATCATATAATTCCTGTAGATATTTAAAAGACTATATAGAGCTCGAGATCCCTGTTCCGAGAGTTTTCTTTGTGTAATATTAAATTTACCATTTCTGTGAAAAGTCATTCCGAGATAGACGTAAGAGTCGACATTTTCTAAGCAGTAATCTCCAAACTTCCACGAGTAGTCAAATTTTCTTCTTCCCCTATGAAATACGACAGTTTTTGTTTTTTCCACATTCACCTCGATATACCATATATGACAATAAGTATGTAATTTATTCAAAAGTGTCTGTAAAACATCTGGAGACTTAGCGAAAAGCACTGTATCATCCGCAAATAAAAGCAAATAAATTTAAATATCCATTAATGTCAATGATGTCGTTGTAGTTATCTGAACGTAAATCGTCTACTATATCATTAATAAAAAAGAGAAACAATAGTGGTGAAAGTGGTTCTCCTTGTTTAACACCAGTGAAATTTTGGAAAGAATCTGAAAACTGTCCACCAGAGCGAATAACAATATTAACTTTATGATAAATAGATTTTAGCATGTTTAACATGCTACTGCTACAGCCCATTTTCATCAGTTTATACCAAAGAAATCGCCTATCTATCCGATCGAAGGCTTTGCGGAAATCAACAAATGCACAAAAAAGTTTGTCCTTTTCATTGAGAGTATTTGAAATTATTCCATTAAGTGTAAATATCGCGTCGACTGTAGATTTTCCGGGTCGAAATCCAAATTGGTTATCATTTAACAGATTTGATGATTCAGCCCATTTTAACAACCTTTCATTGATCATAGTTGTAAATATTTTAGAGAAAACACTGACTAACGTTATGGGTCTGTAGTCGTTGGGATCAGATGAACATCCTTTTTTGGGTATTGGTACAACAATTCCAGTAGTCCAGGATTCAGGAAATTCAGAAGTTGTTAACACATAATTAAATAATTTACATAGAACTGGAGATAAAAGTTCGGCAACAGTGATAAACATTTCTGCTGATAGTTCATCAATACCGGTACTCTTTCCATGTTTCAATCTTTTTATTGAATTCAAAACTTCATCTTCGGTAAACTGTGTGTCCAATTCCTCTATACAAACTAAGTTCGATGAATCATTAAATAAATTTTCAACAATATTATTTATTAGTTATCAATATGACATTATATGGGTAAAAGCTTGGATTAATTTAAAATCAACACATCATTAGCTCATCAAAACAATGCCGGTTTGTGATATTGGGTATAGGTGATGTCAATCAACTTTGCCTATTGTTTGAATTTCAACCAATTGGATTCATGTACTACTTCTCTATATAAAATTAAATCTTAAAATGAAAAAATATTACAAGTTTAAAATTTCTCAACAGTTTTTCTATTGTATGTAGAACTTATTTAAAGGTTTAAAATTTTCAGCCGTTGCCATGGAAATGGAAAAAAGCAACAAAAGTACAAGTCCTAATATGTGTTCTGAATACAGGGTTTGATTTTTATCCGTTTGGGCGCCTTATTTGTAATGATGCATCCATCATTACATTAGTACTCGTTATTATTATTATTATATTATTATTATTATTATTATTAAAAGCAATAGCCGAAATTCTGCCAAAATCACAATTTAACACTCATCAACATTACAGTCACTATCGCCGCCTTCGTCGCCCTGTCATCGTCCCCGTCCCGATCCTCCACCTCCTCACAATTATTATTACCATTATCAACAACAGCATAAATTTTCAATTGTCATCGTCATAATTAATGTCACCACCATCGTATTTTTCTAGATATTAGCTCTTTTTAAAATTCATACTAAGTTATTAAAATGAGTTCTCTTTATGCGTCAAAAAGGCAGCCTCGCGCCGCATATAAGCAACACATCTTTATGCGTTGAACGCCGCCGCATAAACGTGGCCGACCTCTTTATGCGTTGAAATTCCCCGCATAGACGTGTCGGGCGCGTTTATGCGGCAACACCACTATGTGGCGTAACAAAGCATGCTTTGAAGTGACTAAAATAAAAACATACCCACGCAATGCTGATTTTTTTTTACATGTTTCCTCCTCCATTTCTAGGTTGTCGATGGTGATTTATTCAGACTTACAATACACATAGGAACGTCATTCTGTACGAATAATGATCTAAATGCCAACAGGACTGATTGTGCTATACAGCCAGGGCTAAAGGTAAGATGGGTTATAAAAGGGACACACATATCGCTATGATTTCAATATCTAACAAAATTTCTTAAATTCTATACGACAATGCAATGGGTACAAAATGACACTGTCTGGCTTTATCATCGCTTAAATCTTTAAATTTCCAAATTGAAAAAAAAACACCTTTGTAATACATAGTTTTACAACGATGTTATGTATAGTTACTCACAGTAATTGTTACTAAATCTGTTGCAGTACTAGATGGCCGTTTCGGAATTTAGTCCTCATCAGTAATGCTCGGACTAAAATTTTGGAAATCTAAATATCTTTCAAAGTTTATTCTACTTGAAGTAGTTCTTGAAGTCATATAAATCAATATATAAAATCGTCATTTTTCGCTTTCTATAAAAAGGAAATTTAACTAGTCATATTTTTAGCAGAAAATTCCAAATATGGTACATTTCGATTTAAAAATAGCCTGTAACATGGACACATATATCATGTTTGTGAATTGAATAATCGTTGAAATCTTTCCAGATCTCGACAATGTCTCCATTGTGTTATATTTACATTTATGGTGTTTGATTGTATTACACTCTGTTTTAGGCCAAATGAAGTTATAGGACTATAATTACATTTCCTAATGTGACGTCACTATTTCTTGCTGACACCTATGCCCGTGACGTCATTGATAGGCTGTTCCAGGAATTGAAATTGCATGTCGTACACGACAATGTTTTAAATTTATTTCAGGATTCAAAAACAAACATAAGATTTTCAAAAAATGCGAAATGTACATATAACCATTGAACTGTCTAGAAATGGAGTTTATAGTGCTATAACTTCCATTGCCGTGCAAAGCAAACTAGTCATAACGCGCTAGCGCTCGTTATTCGTTAAATGTATTAGGGTACACTTGTCATAGTATAAATTATAGTGGTTCAAATTGTGTAAAACTTTTGTTGTGTTGCTTATTCATTCTTTGTTGTTGTTACGTGTTCTTGGTTGTATTGATTAGTACCCAGCGGACAATTTCAGTTTCATATTTCCATGCGCTATTGTTATTCAGCATGGGGAATGCAATGTTACAATATAATGCAAGAACTAGATACATGGACCGGTCCATAACCAAATCTCAATCCCAAGGCAAAGTAAAACATGAAACCGACAAATTGAGGTTAACACGTAAACTTCCACCGGGGAAGTGAGTCTGGTGGTTCCGAAAGAGCTTTAGTAAGCGCCTTCTGTTTAGCCAGCTATTCCTACCAGGTCTGTTAAAAATGGGAATAAAAGTAACAGGGTCCATTGTATTTCAATTTGCACATTATATGTACCTTTCTATTTTAGCACCGGGAATGTAATGTGTCAGTGTTATACAAAAACTGGATAAAATCATACCTTGTTTTAAACTTGACATGTGATCCAAGGCAACCACCGGTAAGATAACAAAAGTATTCATAGTGAAATCTGTACATGTATTTTACATAAGTTATGCTGACCTTTTAGACAGGTGGTCTTTTTATAAATGCGTTTTAGTTGCAACATGAAGCAAAGGAACATGGAAACAATGGTCTTAATTGGCAGGTATTGTTTATAAAAATGGTTTTATTGGTCTAAAGCATAAATGGGCTGTTTGTATTGTGTTTTGCCGACTGTTCTTCCAAAATAAAAATTATTTAAAATATAGGAAAAAAATGTTTGACCCAAACAAGAAACAAGAATGTATAAAATTTGATAAAATAAAAATATATAAAGCTAAATACATTATTGAT
Organism: Anadara kagoshimensis; assembly: GCA_021292105.1. Taxonomy (NCBI): domain Eukaryota; kingdom Metazoa; phylum Mollusca; class Bivalvia; order Arcoida; family Arcidae; genus Anadara; species Anadara kagoshimensis. The sequence goes on along the minus strand of CM037870.1, from coordinate 15,543,290 downwards.
CGCAGTTTAAAGATAATGAACGAAGCATTTTTATTACGTTGCGATAGCAAAACAAATGTTCCTATAATTTCGGCAATATATTCAACAAAATACGATTTATCATGAACTCATAGTAATTTAAATAGCCGCAAACGAGTATCAAATTAATTTTCAGAGTGGAACCGAATGATGTGGTCATCGCTTACTATATAATCTATAAATTTTTTCATTGTATTTTATAAATGATAATGTATCAGTTATGTGAAATGGAAAAAGTCTAATCATTAGAAACGTTGCCAATTTAACGGTTTGAAATACGGCAGTGTACCCCTAAGCAATCGAACTTAATACGAGAAGTGCATATAGATGATTTTGTTGTGTTGCTGGTTGTTTTAAAGTGTTCTGTTTCATTGATTTTGTATTTTATACTGTTTTCAGGATACAGTAAGACAGGGTGTTGATATTAACGACATCAAAGTTATCAACGCAGCTAAATACGCCGTGGATGAAATTAATCACCAGAATGGTTATTCCCCTTTCGACGACAGACTTCAGTTAGCAGAAATTGATGGCGGTACAAATGAGGTAAATCTGAACTTGTAGATGATTAAAAAAAACAATATAGGGTAAACTTTTTGTTGGGTTAATTAAAGTTTATCTTCCAAGTAAGCAACAACATATGATTAACTTAAATAAAATCTGTATATTAACTTTCTGTTCGAGCAGTCATTTCAGTAATAATTGAGGTTTTAGTATCATCATTTTGGTTGTTGTTGTTGTTGTTGTTGTTGTTGTTGAATGTTGCTTAATTAAAATGCTCTTGATGTCAGACGCGTCCACGCAAACGTTTTTCTAAACAAAAAAAATAATAATGAAAATTGCAAAATATTTAAAGTTAGATTTATATGTATGTTTATGTGAGTTACCAATATTGCCCTTTGTCCCTATAAATTACAGGTACTAGATGGAGCCGATTACGAATTGACAATTCATATTGGTCCATCAATATGTCCAAACATGCCAATCTTTAATGGCGCAAGCAAGGAACAATGCCCTTTGATACGAGGTAAACCCGTAAGTATCACGCATGTTTGCTTCTCCATATTTACAACCCCCCTCCCCCAAAAAAAAATTATTAAAAAAATAAATAAATGTCCTTTTAACTTTGAAAACCCTTTAAGTATCCAACGTTTTTGTTTCTCCATATTTTCAAAAAATATAAATTTAAATAAATATCAGTAAACATTTATGTATCGAATATTTTGGTTTCTCTATATACTAGTATCCGAGGAAAAATTAAGAAATGAAATAAGTTAGTAGAAGTTTTGCTGCATTCGAAATGCAACATTAACCGTTTCCATTATTTCTGAAATATACCTTTTTTAATGCATTTTATGATTAAATTAAAAAATGGTATAATTATGACAATTCTGATGCGAGCACCTCTTTATTTTCAGCTCAAAGAATGCAAGGTTCATGTTGTTTACCGCCCGTGGTCCCTGACTGAGGTGTACACAATGACGTCACTGTGTGAATCAGAAAAGCCGGTTAGTAACGTAATATAGATTATCTATGTGTTATTGTTTGTTAAAATATTTTATTACACCTTATTTAAAAATCTAGCAATTTCATTGGATAAGAGCTATGTAACAATTTGTACTGTCACATAAAAATACTGCGCGTGACTATGTGACAGTACTTTTGTTCGAGTCGCCTCCCTTCACTGGATCACGTCAGCGCTTTGAACAAAACATGTTTTCAGGTTGTGTCTACGGCAAGCGTCTCATTGTTATTGATATTGTTTACATTCCTCTGTAACAATAACGTATGATGTTTGCCGAGGTTAACAATGACTATCTTGGCCATTTGTTAGAGTCTAAAGACTCTGCATCAACTAAACGGATCATTAAGCGGTCTGTGGATACGTTTCTTAAATTTCTTAGCTCAAATGACTGTGCATTTGAGGCATTCCCGGTCGATAAATTGCCGAATAAAAATTGGTATAGACATTACTAAAGACGAAGGATGCACATCATGTATTGGTAAAATAAAACAAACATTCGGTGTAATAAAATAAATATTACATTTCTGACAGGGTGCCAGTACATATTGTCACCTCTCGAAAAGCATTGTCAGCCTCGGCTATCCCCTCGGCAAACAATGCTTCCTCGAGGTGACAATATGTACTGGCACCCTGTCAGAAATGTAATATTTATATAATCACACCTCTGGATATATACGGCGCTTGTGTAAAGTCGGACATTCTATAATCAGTGATCCTAAAAGATGTATCCTAGAGCTTCCTCTTGTCGCAAATAGCTAAGAAATTGCTGTTGCGATGTTAAATAACATTACAACCAACCAAATACATGTAAATATGTTATTGTCTTACTGATTGGTTCGTATCATTTACTTGTACTGTGCCGTACTTTAGTTGCGTTGATTGTTTTTAAGTTTATGATTTTCAGTTACGAATTATCAGTATTTTTTTCCTCTATTTTACATCAGCATTATTAAAAAGTTAAAAAAAAAAAAAAAAAAAAAACATACTGATCCATGTCTTAATCACAATCCAGAAGCAAAGTAAAAACTTTGAAACTGACAAGTTAGTTTAAACACTAAACACGTGAACTTTTACCAGGGAAGTAAGGCCGGGTGTTCCGGAAGGATAAGCACCTCCTGTTTAGGTATCTACACCCGCCATGTGTGTAATCAAAATTGTGTGAAAGGAACATGGAACTATGAGACGTCAAATATATCCAATATAAAATGGTTTATATATTTTGCAGTCCGATTTAAATTCTCCACTCTACTTGCACAGTTTTTCTTGAAATTTAAAACAAACCCTGTAGTACTAAGCCTTACTTCCCTTGTGGAAGTTCATTTTTTTAACTTAATTTGCTAGTTTGAAAAGTTTATACTTTGCTTTTGGAATTGTTATTCGAAAATGGTGCGGTGTGTTTTTGTTTGATTGTAGTCAAAGTTTGATTTCACATTTGGTAAAAATTGCCGGATGAACAGGCCTCCCTGTCTTGGTGGAAGTTCACGTATATAAACTAATTCGCAGTTTCAAAGTTTTACTCTGTTTTGAATTGGATTTGGATATGGATTGGTGTGTTTGTTTGTGATGTGTTTTTTTCAACAGTCGCAAAAACTGTTTTGTGTGTTTCAGGAATTTGTTGGTGAAGCGAACAGTCGCAGACAGAGAAGATCCATTTCTATAGATCCGTCAGATTCTTTTTATATTAAAGGAGCAGAATATGCTATCGGTAGGATGAATGCTGAGAATAATCACATGGGTTCTGAATTTAAATTAGCATTTGTGAATGTTACGGGCGGTAGTTATATGGTAAGTGAAAAAATGAACAGACCTGTCGAAAGTTAAACACTGAGCTAACGAAAAGAAGTCTACGTTGGTTACCGAATGGCGGAGATACGGGTAACTAATGGTCTAACGACTGCCAATAGATAGATAACAGTTGTGGAGATAAACGGTAGCTAACGAAAGACAGAAGTATGCTGACGACTCTGGACTAATTCTTTAAAACAGTGTTAAACTTTCGACAGACCTGTACTGTAGATTGAAAACAAGTAAGTTAAGTTATCTATCAAAAACCAACCAGCAGTGGTACAAGATAGGATTGTTTGAATAATTTTGGTTTTACGTCCTTAGTCAATAATTATATTTAGACGTCATAATTTTAGATCTAGTGGCAGTTATTTTGACTTTTGCAGTGTTCTCACCGCAATGTCCAGGGAGGATTGCCTGCCGCGACAAGGGTCAGTCGGTCACAAAGGACCCGGAAGTTGTACAGGAGATGTATTAATTATACAATTAATTATTTCCATTGTATATGTATACATGCATGTCAAGTTGAACAGTAGGAAATAATAATTTATATGCAATTTTGTAAACAGTGGATAAAATAATAATAATAATAATAATAATAATATGTTTTATAAAATGACTGATTCAGTTGCCGTGGCCTATTTTTGACAATACTACATTCAAAAGTAGCATATGACAATTAACAAAATATATTGTACCCAATAAAATATCGAAAATACAGTTTTGTAATATCATACACTAAAAGAGTAGCCGGTGATATTTAAATCATTTATTTTTTTGTGATAATGTTAGTTATATAATTATACCGACTTTTTAGTTTTACGTTGTTCAATTTAGCCTTATGGATATTCACGTAGAATTCATTTAGATATTGAGGTCGGTGATTCCGAGTGTAAATATGGTGATACAACACAGACACAATGTCCACTGAAGGAAGAGACAACGGTAAGTTTAAGTCTTATGCAAAATAAAGAATTTTAATATTACCCATGCAAACAAGGTTTAGGGAGTGTTTCTGTCCGTCCGCCCGCTTCATATCTTCCATGCCTAGATTTCTAACAACTTGGCACCAATATAAACCAATACGAGACGATTTGTCGCAATTCGGTGCATAGGTCAATGGAGATATCCTCATGACAAAAGCGAGGCGGAAGGGTGTGAGTCAGCTTCACCTTATAGTAGCAGTATAATAATTTTTGCATAATGCACCAGAACATAATACAACATACTTTACCTTTTGTTAGCCTAAGGCATGTATGGGTGCGTTTAATCTTTGTACTGCTTTGTATAGATTACACTAGGCTACCCCGATGTAACCATGGCCGACAGTGTGTATTGTGCATATAACTGCCTTGTACTAGCACATACAAGGGGCGACTTTTAGATGCTAGCTCACCGAGACAGCAGTTACAGGGGCTGCTGTCCCTCCGATTCGTTATCCTAAAACCGGGTAATGCAGCAACACTGAAATTAAGTAACTTTCTTTAAGGGCATAACATGTTCCATAGGGATTCGAACTCACGACCCTTGGATCTTTAGTTCGACGCTTCAACAAATGAGCTACATGTTTGCACAAATGTTCAATCACTAACGTTATCTCGGGTTTTATCGGTATATCTGAAAGACAATTCTGTCTTCAGTGCTTTAGCCAACTTTTGCGGTCAAATTGTGGCGACCTTGGGTGATTCTATATATTTTTTATTTAAAGAAGTGTTTGTTTTAGATGAGAAAAATTTTTCAAGGTTGTTCCTTGCATTCACTAACAAGCTTTACATGTACAGTGTCAGATTGGTTATTTTAAACTTTCCTTGACATAAAAAACTGTTTAGTGTTAGATTTCATGAAAATCATTTATTTAAAATATTTCCATAGTGTCATGTTAGTTATCGTCATGGTACACAATTTTGTGATTTACACATAATTTTGGTCTTAAGTATCAAGTTTCATTTACATATATAAAAAGAACCAAAATGAAATTCAGTGCTAAAAGGAGCTTACAAAAAGTTGAATGGGGTTAAAATTCTAGTGCCCTTAAGACCCTGTATGCTTAGCTAAAGACTACATTTAATTATATAAGCAGCTGAAACATAGCTTCAAAGTGATGTATGGGTATATCTCAACCGTCTTAAGGTCACCATTAATTTAGCCTTAAGTTTTTCGTCAATGAATGTTTTACATTGTCATACACGCACATGTACATTTGTATTTCGTAATGTATATATGTATATGAAGATAGAAAACTGTTGACTAACCAGTGAATAACACTATAAGCATTAGTGATTTCTTTAACCATTGAACTGTCTAGAAATTGTATTTTGGTGCTTTAAATTCCACTGCCGTGCAATGCAAAGCGAGCGTTATAATTCGTTTGCTTTGCATGCCAATGGAAGTTATAGCACTATAGACGCAATTTTTAGACAGTTTTGAAAATCTTACTTCCTTGTACGAAATGTATTTCCAATCGCTGGAACAGCCATTCAATTACGTCACCGACATAGGCGTTACCAAGTGACGCGTGACGTCACATTAGCAATGGGAATTTCACTCCTATAATTACCATTTAGTCTCAAACAAAGTTTAACATATTTAAAACACCCCAAATTTAAATATATTAAATGCATTCATTTCAAGTGTCATATTATAAATTTTTGAATTTTCTGAATGAAATTTTCAAAAATTTATAATATGACAATTAAAAAAATTATAATATGACACAAGCATTAAGTATTCAGAGTATGGATATTAATTCCATTCATTTCAATCATTCGTAATTCTTGTAGTATGGATATTAACTTAATTCATTTCATGTTTGTTTCAGATTCGACATTGCAGTTTATCAATGGACTACCATTTCTTAATGCAGAGGTTTATACTACATGAGCACCATTGTGACAAATAATTCATTATATGTCAAGAACAAGACATTTATGATATCATTATGATTTCCCGATTTATGTTTAACTAATGAATAAAATTTAAATCAAAAGCATTTAAAAACCGTCATTAATAATTCTAGTATTTCCATGAATTTATTCAATTATTTAAAAAATCATCAATGAGAATACGCAGATAATCCACTATTCGTTTCTCCGCTTACGACAATTGTTATGGACATCTCATGATTGTCTTCATTGAAATGAAAAACCCGACACAGTAAGTGAAATGATGTTTCAGCCACCACATGCTCAAAAAAGGAAAAAAGACTAAAATAACCCTTTTAAGAACGAAATTGACATTTGTCGACGACAGATCAGAATATGAAAATGCTTTTTTCCTAAGGACAACCATACAAACAATTCTGAGTGTACAGTCTTAACCACAGTTAAAGTATACTACAATTATAATGTATACTTCAAGAAGCCTTTCACAACTTTCATATTTACACTTCATTTGTCCTTTAATCTATATTGTGTAACCAGTTACCGTACGCCTTCCTCTTGACATCCCAAAGTTCCACGTTCCTTTCATTCTCAATTTTGATTACACACGTGGCGAGTGTAAGGTTCTTAACCTTCCAGAACACCCGGCCTCACTTCACATGTTTGACCTATTTTGTCATTTTCAAAGTTTATACTTTGCTTCTGGATTGTGATTTGGACATGGATTAGTATGGTTTTTTTTTAATTTTATTTCAGATAAGCTTCAAGCCACCAATATTTTGACCAATACCACTTAGCAATGTGGTTTAGATGTTTTAAACCCCAGTCAAGAGACTTACACTTTTATAGAAGCGGTTAGCACTGTAACTGTGGCATGGGCAAAAACTACAAACACCCAGCAAGCGAATAGATGAAAAACCTTCTTGTACTAAGATCTTTCCTACTGATATTTAACCTCCATATAGATTGTGAGATGTGCCATGATTTCTAAGCACGACATAAAAGGCCCTTTAGCAATACCGAGATTATTGTCTCAAAGCTATAAGCCTAAAATAATGACTTGGATCCATCTTCCCCCCTCCGCCCCCAAACTGCGGTAGTTCAGTTGGTAAAGTGCTCGCTTCGTAAGTGGGAGGTCGTTGGTTCGAACACCGACCGGGTCTGACCTAAGACTTGAAATTGGGTAGTGACTGTTCTTTCGCCAAGCAACCGGCATTACGAAATGAAAGTCACGGTTCTTTAAAATAAAATAAACGAGGTCCCGTGTCACGGTAGGCTGAACTTTTCTCTATAGCTGGCGACGTCGTAATATAAGTGAAATATTATTGACTTGGACGTTTAACACCATAACTCAACTCAACTCATCTGTTCCCATAGTTTTTGTATTTGTGACCTCAATATACCAGACATTATTTGTCTTTTTTCGTTGTTGTTTTGTTAGTGTAAGTTTCCCCTTATATATTAGTAGTGTTGTGTTTTTAAAACTCGTGGTGTAATGCGTTTATTAAACTGATAAGTATATACTTTCATGCATCTTGATGCGACTCAAGTAATTTATTAAGGTTTAAGAATAGAAACGAAATTCTAAATTTGTAACATGAATTAATAGAAGTGTGTAGTTAATACTAATGACATTTTTATTGTCTATTTTGGTAACGTACATATATATAATAAAATACAGACTTGCCGAAAGTTTGACACAAGACGAACAGAAATGAGTCGAAGTGAGAGTTGAGTTATGGTGTTTAACGTCCCAGTCTAAAACATTTCACTTATATCGAGATGTCTCCAGCTTTAGCTTAAGGTGCAGAAATTTTGCCTGAGTAATGGTGTTTAACGTCCCAGTCAAGAATATTTCACTTATATAGAGATGTCCCCAGCTTTAGCTAAAGGTGCAGGAATTTTGCCTGAGTAATGGTGTTTAACGTCCCAGTCAAGAATATTTCACTTATATCGAGATGTCGCCAGCTTCAGCTTAAGGTGCAGAAATTTTGATGAGTAATGGTGTTTAACGTCCCAGTCAAGAATATTTCACTTATATCGAGATGTCGCCAGATTTAGCTAAATGTGCAGAATTTTGCCTGAGTAATGGTGTTTAACGTCCCAGTCAAGAATATTTCACTTATATCGAGATGCCGCCAGCTTTAGCTAAAGGTGCAGAAATTTTGCCTGAGTAATGGTGTTTAACGTGCCAGTCAAGAATATTTCACTTATATCAAGATGTCGCCAGCTTTAGCTATAGGTGCAGAAATTTTGTCTGAGTAATGGTGTTTATCGTCCCAGTCAAGAATATTTTAGTTATCTCGAGATGTCGCCAGCTTTAGGCGAAGGTGCAGAAATTTTGTCTTTGCTTTGCGCTGATGGTATTATAGCAGGGTTCTTTTCTGTGCCAAGCCTACTAAGACATGGAACCTCGTTTACTTTAAGTCCCCCCCCCAAAAAAAAAAAGAACCGTAACATTTATTTTGTTGGCGAAAGAACAGTCAATTCCCACTTTCAAGTCTTGGGTCAGAACTGGTCGTGGTTTGAACTCACGACCTCCCACTTACGGAGCGAGCACTCTACCAACTGAGCTACCGCATTTGGTGGAAAGGAGTCGAAGCTAGGATGTCGAGTGCCCGAGATAGTGCTTGCCAGCAGCCACAGAACTGCTAAAGATATTAGATATCAGCGGCTGAGATATTGCTAACGAGGGGCCTAGGTGAGCTGACAATTCGACATCAATTCGTTAGGTCAGTGTTAAACTTTCGACAGGCCTGTACTTAATATCTGAGAAATTTTTAATACAGGACTTATGATGAATTTCATATTTCATATCATTTACCGTAACAAGACGTCTACAGTTGTACGGAGCTGTCGAAAGTTTAACAATGCCAATCTAACGGAAGTCGAAGCTCGACTATCGAGTTTCCGAGATATTGAAAGCTAGTGACCTCAAATTGAAACTGTCGAGAAATAGAAAACTACTACCGAAAAGCTGTCGAGATATAGCTAAAAAGTGGTCGAGATGAGCTGCCGTCTCGATACTTATTTTTAAACTTCTTTTTTTTTTTACTTTCGACTGGTCTGTACTGTACAGTATCTGAGTATCTGTGGACATATACATGTATTTATGTATATAATAAAGTTCGGGTCAAAATAGGAGTGGACTAAGGTTACGGTGTCTACGCCCCAGTCAAGATTATGTCGTTTATAATATCGAGGCGATCAGTTCTGGGAACGTTGAATGAAATCGAAGTACATGTACATGAGAGAATACCACCAACTTTCGGTCATACTAACTGATGCGACACAGTGAAATTGATGCGATACAAGTTTCTATGCGCTGTAACAACTCCTATTATTATTGTACATATATCTACATTATATATGCGTATCATCATAATTAATTAAATACCTTTTGGGTAATCGATGAATAAAGTTTTGAATATAAACAAGACCGCCATATGCGACATTTGGCCCGGTAAATTACAGATACATAAAGGTTGTGTTTAACATACGAGCTTGAAATTTTGTATGTATATTTATTTTACATGTGTAAATTGCGACATATGAACTGGCAGATCGTCTGACACTAGGATCTGCGGGATTCAGCCCTAGACGGCCATGGACACGCTATATTTCTAGGATGAATAGTTCAAAATCAAACATATACCTACCGATCATTTCTAAAATCTCAATCTCAAATCTAATAAGTATGATTTTGGTCTCAAACAAACAAAGTTTTATAGATCAAAACGTTTAAAAGAGTGGCATACACGTTTTATAAGTTTGTAATGAGGCTAGACCAAAAATTGAAATATCGCCTTGAAAAACATGTACCTACAACTTTATGTAAAAAATGGATTAACGTCTTAAATGTCATATTCATGTACATGTAGTTTAGTTTTCGACTGGATAGAAATACTTAGAGAACTACTATTTGAGATTGGATATTGTAATTGTTGTCAGAAACAACATTGTTATTGTTGATCCTTCGCGTTATACAATTCTACAATCTTCCAATTATTTTACTAAAGGTTAAGTTAATTTTACGCAAAGCTGAGACAGGAGACAGTTGTAAAGTACAGACCTGTCGAAAAATTAACATTAAGCTAACGAATTAGTGCCAAATCGACAGCCCATGTCTGCCCCTCGTTAGCTGTATCGCGACAGCTTTCGGCTGCCACTACCTATCTCTCGTCAGCTTTTTGATAGACAATAAATATCCATATACCTCGACAACTCGATAGCCTAGCTTAGTATTACATTTTCGACAGACCTTAACTGTATTCTTGTTCCAGACACGTTTATTACCAAAAGGTTATATTCTTATATATACAGTTTGTATAACATGCTAAAATGTACATTTTAATTAAGTACAGTACAGACCTGTCAAAAGTTTAATACTGAGCTAACCTAAAATGGGTCGTCGCTAAGCTACTGAGTAGTCGAAATATGGCTACCTAGTTGCCAAAGAGCCGTTGATAGATGAGTGACAGCTGAAACAAAGCTGCCAAAATATAGCTAATGAGTAGCCGAGATGAACTGTCGATTCGGTACTAATTCGTCAGCTTACTGTTAAACTTTCGACATGTCTGTACTGTATAGCATGTAAATTTCCTCAGTTACAATATCCTAACGTATAACACCCGAAGACATATTTCGTCTAAAGTGAAATTGATTAATTAAATGAAATGGACTTTTCTAACTTTAAGTTAAATTGTGAGGAAATGTATATACCGTATACGTCCACCAGACACATTAACATAATTAATGTCCCTACATTTTTAAATAACGCTGGTTTTGTTTTAAAAATGAAATATTTCCTCAAAGTAATATTTGTAAATAAAACCACACGAACCGCAATTTCCTCCAGTTGATAAAAGTTTTTTTGTTGTTGTTGTTTTACTATCTCGTTTCAGAATCAACTTAACATAAATTGATGCATGCATTGATACTCGTTGATATTTTGTTTGCTTGCTTGTTAACCTCTGTTAGGCCACATAGCGGTGTTGCCGCATAAACGCGCCCAACACGTGTCTGCGTGGAATTTCAACGCATAAAGAGGTCGGCCACGTTTATGCGGTGGCGTTCAACGCATAGAGATGTGTTGCTTATATGCGGCGGAAGGTAGCCTTTTTGACGCATTTATAAAGCGTTTTCTCAGTTATGCGTTGGAATTCCCCGCATAGACATGTTGGAACACGTTTATGCGACAACACCGCTATGTGACGTTACAAACCTCCACAAAACGGGAGGAGTGTTATATAAAATCCCCACGTCCGCCTGGCCGTTCATCCTATAGCTAATATCGTGCCCGCTCCATGTATGTCTATGGATGACTTTTGATCAAACTTGGAACAAACATAAACCATGTGGCAAGTGCCGCAAACCAACTTTTAGTACATTAGTCAAGAATCACAAGGTCAAATATTATGGACAAGGGGCATTTGTCTCTAAGGAGACTGCTCCAGTTTGCTTTCAATTTTTATTGTTTCGCTGCTGCATACCTACAGAATGTGTCGGACTGCTGTCAAAAATTGCATGTGTAATATGGTAATTTGTGAATACTTTATATCATAAATATTCAAATTTGCATTTGACATCGGTATTAGTTTGTTCTGTTTCTTTCATACTTGTAAATGAAAATTTGGTTATTTCCGTCGTCGAAGTTAACATAAGGAAGAATAAAAAAACACAAGCGTATAGAACGCAGATAATTAAAATCCAGCCTCTGGATTGAAACCAGGGGTCAGTTGTTCGAAGCATGATTAGTTTAATCAATTGATTAGTCAAAATTTGAACTTTTCATAATTTAAGATATCTGTGAACTTAATGTTGAAATGTTGAAAATTAATAAAAAATTCCAACAAACTAAAGGAAATTGTAATAAAAACTATCGATTCGATAATGATATTTTGCTTTTTTATTCATGTTTTAAATTTCTGCTAATCACTGAGTAAACTAATCAAGCGTCGAACAACTGAGTCCTGATCCTGACTAAATATGATTTAAAGTTCTCAAATTGCTACACATGTTCAAGTTACAATACAAAAGCAAAGAATTTAAACATGTTAAAAACTTTATAAATATAGTTCAACAGTGGACTTCCACCAGGAGGATAAGATATGATGCTCTCGAAGGCACCTCCTATTAGTTGGCTGCACCTGCACTATGTGAACTCAAAACTAAAAATGAAAGGAACATGACACTTTGAGACGTAAAAAAAATCCAGGGTAATTTATGCTACAGTGCTTACGGCAGTAGCGGATCTCAGTCAGTAGCGGATCATTTTTAGAATAAAGTAAATTTTTTCCATATCATTACGAGAGACCAATAAAACTCGGATGTATTTCTGTAAATCGTGTATTTTAACTTAATTCTACGTTTCATTTGTGTTGATAAACGTCCTTTTTTTTTAAATTCTCGGCTTTCTAATGCGAATGTCACAAGCGTCTCAGCGACATGGATGTGATTTCCAAAACCTAACTTTCGATTTGACCAACGTGATCAATACTTTCAAAGGTAATTTGAAATGATTACAATAGCTCTTTACATTCGTTAACATGTCTTCTTTCACGACATAAACCTTTATTGAGCTTTACAGTTCATGACAATAAAAAATAAACCAGTTTATGCAGGGTGCAATTACGGCAATAACGGATCAGCTGCTGTCTACAGGGGACCTCTCGAAAGGCTAAGAAAATATGGCATGTACCCATGGGGCTGTCTGGTGCTTTCAGAAAAATTAGATTCTGGTGGGTTCAGTTATATTTATGCAGAGGCTATTGGAGAACCAGTGCCTAGCTTCCCTCCATGGCCAGTACCCCATGAGAAAGATGGGGGCATTGTCATGCCATGGCACTATCTTATCTATCATATGATAAGACCAGATCAATGGGCATTTTAAAGAAGCCATAATTGTCATGCTTGAAGGATAATCTGTATGAGATTAGAATATATTGAATAAATACATTAATATCCAACCCTATATTTTGTGTTTAAGACAATTAAAGTTTCATTCCGTTCTATATTTTTGCCTGGTAACAATTTTGGACCTATGATGTACAGTGTACAATACCAATAAGTATCATTGTATGCATATACTGTTCTTGTCAAAATAAAATCTTCATGGACAAGAGTATGTCATAATATTTATAACTTATAAGGTACATTTACTTTATTTTATTTCCTTCGCTATTTACTGCTTTTATAATTCAGTATTCAAGACAATGTTGATTGACTTAATTTATCAGGGACATTGCGATGATTTGTTTTTGTTATTATTTATTTAATCATGACATTTGTTGATATAACGATTAAAACTCTTTAATATTGTTTCATAATTTGTATTTTGTTGCAATTGAATGATGGAAACTCAAACTAATCATGTTTTGAGTTGAGCCTCTATAGTTTTCTTGACACTAGGTGGCGTGATCCGCTACTCACAAATTGATTCGTTACTGACGTAAATACATGGGATACAAAACGCGTGGATTGCCCATACTTATAGTCGGACGATTTTTATCATCTAATGATAAATTGAAAGAGTGGAGAAATGTCAATTGATAGTACCAAAAAATTACAATCAGCAGTGATGTTTTTCTCGGAGAGCAGTGAATATTGCACTAATGATCCGCTACTGCCGTAAGCACTGTACAGATACGTCATACATGTCAATTAAAAACCATACCTACTGATACATGTCCAAATGGCAATCCCAAAGCAAAGTAAAGACTTTGAAACTGACATATTGGGTTAAATACGTGAACTTCCACCATGGAAATGAGGCCGGGTGCTCTTGAAGGGTAGACACGTCCTGTTAAGTCCCAAATGCAGTCATAACAGTTATTTAAATGATGTCATGATCAAATAACACAAACTACACGGTTGTATCAATTTTCCAGAGATGTTATCATAGTTGTTCCATGGGAACTATATATTGTAATGATATCTGACATTAAAGAAAATGTAAGTTGATCCTTTCGGAACCTCGGATCCAGGATTGCAGTCCAACCTTTGGTGATTATTATTCGTCCCGATCTACCATCCAGTCTACACATTTCTGCCGAACGTTATTTATGTTTTTATGGGTGTATGAATAGTCCAACATCGAACACTAGCATACCGGTCGATGCCAAAAACACAATCCCACAGTTAAAAGTTTGAAAACTGACAAATTGCGTATGCGTTAAACACCCGAATTTCTACCAGGAAAGTGAGACCAGGAGCAAGTAGTACATGTACCGAAAATATAGTTGAAATTAGCAATTATACCTGTTAAATAAGGACATTTATCCCCTCCTCCCTTTGATTCCAGGAACGATTTTGAGTAATACCTAATGACATATTTAATATTACTAATTCAGGCATATAAAACCGAATTGTAAAACAATGAACACTTTTATTCAAATGTCATCTTTTAAACAAGAGTATCTGTAAAACACTTCTAAATATACACTCGTAAACCGAGTAATTCTGACACGTTAACCTCAAGTTGTCGTCTTTATTGCATGTCCCGTCAAAAATTTTATATAAGCTCAGGGCGTTCTTTTTTAATGAAATAAATATCATTGTATGACAGTTTGTGCTTCCACTTGCCTTCTGAAGCCATTGGCATCAGGACAGAAGGAATATCCCTGTCCGACTTAGCCGTGTGCTTGTCGGCCTTATATTTTGTCGTTTGTTTTTTTACTCTGGAAATTTTTCCTGGGTTTTATAAAATAGAAAAGGTAAGTTATTATTATTATTATTTTCATTTTTATTTCAGGATTCAAATCAATTTTCGCTTCGCACAAATAAAAAATATTTCTCCCCCCAATAATTTTTTTCGGCATTCAAGACTCGAACTTCTTATTGTTAATAAGGAAAAATAATTATTTTATTTATTATTAAATTATAAATTATAAATAATTGATTTATAAATAAATCAATATTATTGATCCTCCTATATTGTTATTTTTGTAATATTGATTGATCAATAACGTCATATTATTTTTGCTGAATTTTCAAAACTGCAAATTTTAAAAAATATATAACAAAATTTGATGTAAATTATTGTCGATCTTATTTCGAGTTGCTGATGCATTTTATTTTTTCAATGGCCGGATTGCCGTTGCAGATGACTTGGTTTCTACACAACATATTATGCAATTGTGTTTTAATTCGTTGGATTTTGTCTGAATTTAAAAATTTCGTTACCAAGCAATATATGTTAGGATGCAGTCAGTTTTCGTTACAAGTACATATGTACCTTGGTATTCCCTACATAAGAACAATTCTAGAGCGTTGTTTAAACAATGTAGGAAGGAATTAAAAAAAAGATTGTCAGAAAAATTTCAATACTGTTACCGCGTTTGTGTAACTTATTTCCTTACTCTTCCTTAATACGGAATTATACTCAACACAATTATGAAAATGTGTGTGAAGTATCAAACATCTATTTGCACAAATAAATTGGAACTAAATATGATAGGACCAGGATTTAAACAATAGATATGGTTTTTACACACTTAAATAATATAGGATTTCATAAATTCATAAACATATTTGGTTTCGGTGACCGTTCTTCTCCAATATGTATTAGGCTTCATTAAATTATTTTTTTGTTGGGTGATGCCTTTTATTGATGCAGTAGTAAAACGCAATTTTTCGGAATGTCAGTCCAAGTCCATCTGTTCAGTGTCTTCCGTGAATTTGCGACTGCAGACACGGGATTACAATGCACATACTAGTATGTATGTTTTCATTAACGAAATTAATTAATTGTTAATTTACATGATGTGTATCTCAAACTTTAGGTATTACACTGTATTTTATTTTTTGTATTTAGATGGTCTATATAATGAAGTTAAATATTTCATCTTAAGTTAAAATTTGAAACTTTTTAACGATGTGTTTCCTAAGGATGTGATACGTTTTCCTTGTACATACATGTATGCATTGTTTGTTAAAGCTTATGTTTTACAATGACAAAACTAATGTCTCTGTACACGATAAGTATTTCAAAGATGTTTGTTATATTAAGATGGAATTAATATGCGCCGTATCTTTGCAGTGTTGAACATTTATCTTAAAATTTTAATTGTGTATGATGTGTATCCTAAACGACATGAGTTTTCACACGCCTCAAGATGTAATGACAATTTTGTCAGAGCATATTTATTACACTAATAAATACAGTACGGAGACAGAACCCATTTTTTATTACAACCTACGCATTTTCATGTAACATTCTCTAAGAAATTAAAGAAAGAAGTTTCTTGTAATATGGTTCCAAAAATCGACCGCAATTATAAACTCTGATAAGAGCATCACGAATACAGAACCTATTCTTTAATGCAACCTCTGATAAAAGCATTACGAATACAGAACCTATTCTTTAATGCAACCTCTGATAAAAGCATTACGAATACAGAACCTATTCTTTAATGCAACCTCTGATAAAAGCATTACGAATACAGAACCTATTCTTTATTGCAACCTCTGCATCCACATTTAACCATCTCAAAAAAAAGAGAAAATTTCTTGTAATATGGCTCCAAAAAAAGTCCGCACTTGATTATCAAACTGATGACTGCAGTGCTATGGATACATAACTTATTCTTTATTGCAACTTATGAATTTGCATTGCATCGTCTCTAAAAAGAGAAAAAAGATCTTGCAATATGGCTTCAAAAACCGTACAGGCTTTACTGTTCAATCTTCTTTAATATACCCAATACACATATAGTAACGTTATTAAAGTTGTTGGTCAATGGTTTTGTTAAGAGAAATTTAACTTCATGTTCTTAGCATGCGTATGTGTTGGCGAATGCGTACTTGTACATTTCACGCGGTGCATCAGTGTTCATTCAGGAAAAGACCATAGGGCCATTGACCCCTTTTTTGTCAAATGGCCTATTAGTTAAGGCTAATTGGGCCTTATATAACATAAAATGAATGCAAAATATTGATGTTATGCTGTATTGGACGAAAGTTTTTGAAAAATGGCCCTCTGAAAAATCCTAGATTCAACACTGGTGCATAACTGCGTGCCTAATTGAAAGGTACACAAGTGCGAGTTAATGAATTTTTGAAGGTGAACTTAATGAATGTCATTTTCCAGTAAGTCATTCTCTAGACGGTGACGCAAGCTAATTAATATTTTGTGTTTTAAGTAGCTGTCACGAGGTGCTTTTTATACCACATCAAATTATAAATGAAACACGGAAAGAATAAATAAATAAACCGGATCAGATCTATGATTTATTTATAATTAAATATTTTCCGAATGTTTTCTACGATTCATTCATAGTTTAGTACGTGTGTCTTTGAATGAAAACAGTAAATATTGAGATTTGTTCTGGAAGGTCTAAAGCAAACCAACTTCACCTTGCAACGTCCTACATAAACGTTATAAAGGAATATCACGTGAGGCATGAATGATACGTATTACTAATGGGTGAAAGACCAACATGGCAACCTTATGTATATGGCAGTAAAAGTACACACTCGAAAGTCCTTACCTTTTTAATAATTGAAAAAAACCAAAGTTTTCACTTTATAAATAACATTACGGAACAACAAAGACTTCAAATTACAAGAAACTATTAACATTTTGAATATAGAATTTAAAAATGAAAGTAGTACTAGACATTTCTAGAAGCTTGTTTAAAATGTGATATGTACCTAATATGTACCGCAATGGTGCCTTTCTGAGTATTGAAAAAAAACCCAATCTTTTCACTGAATGGAAAAACAAGAAATTTTGAAATTGTGAAAGATTTAAGTATTCAAAATTTGAAAATGAAAGTTGCTCTTGACATTTTTATCCTGCAGACTACAATACAGAAGCAAAGAAATCACAGGTTTAACTTAACCACTTTTTCTTCCGGAGCATCCGGTCTCACTCCCCGGATGAAAGTTGCGTGATTCACTTTATTTGCCATTTTACTAGGTTTTAAATTTGGTTTTGCAATTGTGAATTGAAAATCGAACGGCGTTTTTGTGTTTGACTTGAATAAAACATCAGATAATTAATGTGCCTTTCTATCATATCCCAAGTATTATTGATGTGTCCAACATACTTGCACTGAACAGAAACAAAACCTTTTTTCATACTTTACATTGCATCCTTTGTTTTTGTTGTGGTTTGTTTCGGTACTACTTACAATCATCTAGGTTTCCATAGTTTTAGCCTTTGAATGTTTGGACTTGTTTTTTCTTTCGACTTGTGGTTTTATGATTTGTGCTTTGTTGTCTCTGGCTTTATTTATTAATTTGGATATAATGGGTAACTAAGTTTTTGTTATTCTTTTGCAAATGCAGTTATTACTTTTAGTATTTTGGTTGTTGACCTGGCTTCAGTTTCACAATAGTGCCTTAACATATCAGGCAAATTTGAAAGCTAAATAATTGTTTTGGCGTTCAAAATATCGAAAAGTGTAATGTGTCGTTTTAAATAAGATCATTCCAACTTAAGCTTTGTCATTTTGACATTTTTTTTATTTGAAACACCATAAAACCTTGCCACAAGTTGCCAAATTGAAAGTGAGGAAATTTTTAATTAATGAAAGACTTGTTTGTGAAACTGAAAAATATATTATGTGGTCTAGATAAAAATAGAAACTGAATAATTTTATAGATTGCAAAAGAAAATTAACTAGAAACCTATTTAGCGTCATCAAATTTTACCATAAACCCCAATTTGCCCTGATTAATTGGAACTGTTCATCTAACCAGTTTGGTATTAGACCTACTTTTGTATAAAGACAATAGGTCTTGTTAATGTCTATTACTAAGTCGACTAAACATTTGACATTTACGAGGTTATATATATTCAAATATGATTTTTACCGCTATAAAGAATTAAATTTATGCTTATGTGGGGTTGTCTCATCCGAAATGAATTCCGACTCACAATGTAAGGTTTGTGTTAAATTAATGCATGTACACAAGACAAAAGCTATTTTTGTCTGCATAATAAATGTAGATATATTATGAACCAGATTTTAATGTCAAAGATGGGAATATATTTCTTAAGGTAAATTTATACAACAGGAAATATATTTATTACTATGACAAATGTACTAACTTGATACTGCGATGTACAGCACAGACCTGTCGACATTTTAACACCGAACTAACGAATTAGGGCTTAATCGACAGCTTGTTTGGGTCCCTCGCTAGCTATATCTCTATAACTGCTATCTATGTATTGGCAGCTTTTCGGACACTAGCTGCCCATATATCTGTCACTCGGCAGCCGAGCTTTGACTCCTTTTCGTGCGGTCAGTGTTTAACTTTCGACAGGTCTGTAATGAAAGTTTTAAAGCGAAACCACTGTAAACTGTAAATGTTTAATAAGCTCCTACAAATGTCTAGGAGCGGCCTTGTAATTATGTAAATGAAGTGGATAATTTGCACGCTGAGCTGAGTTTTATCATCAGAACTCATCATGCAAAATAGAGGTTACTAAACGTTTCTATTTTTAGCATCAAACCTTGACCATTAAAAGGCTTGACAAATGAAACGTCTGAGAGAACCGGTGATAGCATCAAGCATGATATTTATTCATTTCTAATAATATCTTGAAAGGAAAAAACTATTCATTTAAAATAAAAGCCGAAGGTCCTGGTTTACATTACATGTAAAACTAATATTTTGGTATTTGGGTAAAAATTGAAGCTGCAGATGTCATTGTTGAGAAACGAGCATTACAAAAATGCTTAATCGGCATCTTCAGAAGGTTTAATTTGAGGTTTTAAAAGTTTTTCATGTCATTTTTTTTAGAACAAGCATTACGGAGGTGCTTTGTTTTCAACTTAAGAAGGAGTTTTTGTGGTAAAGTTAAATATACATTTTGTATTTGGAGAAACGTTGAAATTCTCTATTGAAAAACTGACATAACAAAGATGCTTAATTGGTGTCACCAGAAAGTGTTATTTGTGATTAAGTTTAATTGTACTTTTTTGTATTGGAGAAACGTTGAAGTCTTTATGACATTGTCGAGAAACAAACATTTTGAAGATACTTAATCTGCAAATTAAGAAGGTAGTATTTGTGATAAAACGCTTCATTGGGACATTTGGGACAAAACGCTTCATTGGGACATTTGGGATAAAACGCTTCGTTTGGGACATTTAAGATAAAACGCTTCATTGGGACATTTAAGAATTTGTAAAATGCAAATATTCAGCTTTTAAGGGCTTGAAAAACTTGGCACTAGTAACAAGTACTGATCAGTTCTTTTCACTTGATGAACCATTCCTGGACTTTGTGTTTTCATGTTTATGTTTTTATGAAATAATACATTCAAAAGTAGCACATTTGCCATATGCTAAATTTGAATGTATTTTAATCTATTTCATAAAAATTCCAAAAGAGCACATGGCACTGGAATTATGAAAAACAATTTCATGTCATAGTTGAGAAACAAACATTGCGAAGATGCTTAACCTTTACTTCAGAAGGTGTTGTTTGTAGTAAATGTTTTAGTGGGAACAATTTGCAATATGTTTATTTTAAGGCCTGGAAAGTCTAGTACTTTTACCTTGTTTCCATTTTACGAAGCAGTTCTTGACCTTGCTCAGGATGTATTTGTTTGTCCATTGCTAAAGTAAAAAACAACCGAAATTTCTAACTGAAAAAATGTGTATAACGCAATAGCAAATACCTCCATTAACATGCAATACCAGTAAGTGGAAGAAACCAAGTGAAACAGGAAAACATAATTTGATAAAGATATTGCATAACATTTTAAACAAATGAAAATGAGAAACAAATGATAGCAATATATAATTTGTGTCATAGAGACAAAAATGTACAATGAGACTTAAAATAACGACAAAAATATAATTAATTCTAAAAACACGTCTCCAAATTTTATGACATTTAGTAAAAGTCAAGACAGAATTAAAACTTCAAGTTTCTTTCAAAATGACAAGAACATGAATAAGAACAAGTGAAATTGGATGACTCATGAAATTTACATAATAATGCTGTTGTAGCAATACATATGTTATGTATTCATTTGTCAATTTCATCCTTGTATTTGTTCAAATGTCAATCACGTTACATTTGTGATAAATCTAAATCTAAAACACATAAGCAGTTAATTAAAAAGCACCTAAACTACCTTTGTTAAAAGTTTATTCAAGGTACATAATTATTTCAAACATGCGTGTGTACATAACGAACACAATCCCCAAAGCAAAACAAAAACATTGAAAACTAGTTGTACTCGAGAATTTCTATTAAGGGAGTGATGACAGTTTCTCCGGAAGTGTCAGCACCTACTGTCTGTCTAAGAAATTCAGTGTTTACAAAAAACGTTTCCAGAGATCATTTTAAAGAGTCTTATTGAAAAAGTGCACCTGCTTCAATGGAAATATAGTGTTTGTAAGGCTGAAAAAGACTGTATCCATTCAGTGTGCTTGTTTGCGAGAAAAATGACATTTGAAGTGTGATCTTGTTCCATTAAAATGAAATAGGTATTGTAGAAAGCTTGACCTTGATGTAGATAAAATATACAACACAAAATGGAATGAGGGACTATAGCCTGAAATAACCTTAAATCATGACGTTTACGTAACAAACACGTCCAGTGCTTAAGATTATTTGTTGAGGTAATTTTAACCCAGAAATATAGAAATCTGTTTCTGCAAGCAAAAACTGGTGAATACATTGTTTGTTGTTTCCAATATCAAAACAGGCAAAATTTCGGCCAGTCGATAGGGTACGAATTGTATTTCTCTCGCTACAATCAAACTTGACCGGCAAAATTTCGGCCACCAAACAGAAGTAGATGTATTGTTTGTCTTTCAGCAAAATGTGGTAATTTATAATATTTGTACATACAGGCAAAATTTCGGCCAGTAGACATGAGTAAAAAATGTTTGTCTTTGCTTAAACCAAACAGGCAAAATTTCGGCCACCAGACAGAAATAGATGTATTGTTTGTCTTTCAGCAAAAATGTGATAATTTATTATATTTGTACATACAGGCAAAATTTCGGCCAGTAGACATGCACAGAGGTAAATACGAATTGTTTGTTGTTGTTCAAACCAAAACAGGCAAAATTTCGGCCAGCAGACGGGGTCAACGAATTGTTTATCTCTCGCTAAAATCAAAACAGGCAAAATTTTGGCCAGCAGGTAGAGGTCAACGAATTGTTTCTCTCCCGCTAAAATCAAAACAGGCAAAATTTCGGCGCAGACAAGGGTCAACGAATTGTTTCTCTCTCGCTAAAATCAAAACAGGCAAAACTTCGGCCAGCAGACAGGAGTAGATGCATTGTTTGTCTTTCAGCAAAATGTTATAATTTATAATATTTGTACAAATTTTGTGTTAAGTTAAGACGTGTGTGTTAGTATGATATATAGTGGCTGTTAAGTGTGATATACGAGTTATATCGCAGTATTTACTTGTACTTACAGTTTGATTTGTTACTTTGATTATAATGGTCTACATACGCTATTTACATAAACCTTTCTGATATAGAAAATTTAAGACTAAATGCATTAGAGATTAAAGTTTTAGGCGAGTCAAATAAAAAGCTGACTGGCATTTATGCGCACTTGTATATTTACATACAATGAAGGACTTTCAAGTTATCTAACGTATATTTTATGAGTGTAGGCTGGGGTCTGTATCTTGGATTTTGCGTTTCATAGTTTTATGTCCCTTTTATTCTATATTTTGACTTTACACTGGCTGGTGTAGGTACCTAAACAATAATTGCTTATCCCTCCAGAGCACCCGGTCTCACTTCCCAGGTGCAAGCCCACGTATTTTAGTTTTCATTTTTGTTATTGTTCTTTGGATATAGATAGGTATGTTTGTGTTTGATATATACTGAAAATTTCGCGTCAGTTAAAGATAAAATAGTAATTTGTTATCTGTATATAAAAAAAAGAAAGTAAAAATAACCAATTCAAACAAAACACGAAACAATAAACGAAAGAAGCAAAGAAAACAGGAAGACAAACATATATAAGGACCATTCAATGATAAGCTTCGAACATAAACACACATAGTTCAAACATACACAACACTAAAACAAAAACGCAAAACTATTACAACGAAATTGAAGGAAATATAGCACAACAAAATCCAAACACCTCTAAAGCAAACCAAAAGAGCATTGTATTTGTTTTTCAAGAGACTTCAATGCCATTAAAGTCAGTGCAGTACTAATACGTGGCAAAAAAAAAGCAATGGGTTTTCCAATGTTTTGTATGTTGCTTATAGATTTTGACCTTTGCAGTGTGCTAGGGGCAATATGAAGGTAGGGGTTCATTCCATCCCGGCGGGCTCTGTTGTATGTTGTTTTTGTGTTGCATACATACATGGTAAATTGTTAATTTACAAAGGTTGAGCATATTTACAATAAATGGGTTAAGGTTTATGTGTTATCCGTCCTCTCTTTATTTAACATTTTCTAGTTAATGACGGTAGTAAAGTATCCTACAAATCAACTGCAATCCTTATTTATAAATATGCTTTTTGTCCGTCCCTCTAGAACCATGAGGATTTTAATCATTGGTCTATTTTAATGTATTGTTAAATTTATTTGTGTTCTTTGTGACTATGCGTCGGTCTTGGCATCTTCTCTCTTAGGTCCCTAGTTATACTATAAACAGGAGTAGTAAAATAGCAAACAATTCAATTAAACTTCAGTGTTTTATCACGTTTGGTGTCTGTCAATAACCAAAAGCATTTTGATCAAAAACAAACATACAAATCCATGTCCGAATCACAATTCAGAAGCAAAGTAAAAACTTTGGGACTGACAAGTCAGGTTAGACACGTAAGCACCTCCTATTTAGCTAGCTACACCCGTCATCTTTGACTTTAGTATATCGTTGAATATTTGTCGTCGGTTCTGTTGATTTGAGCTTTTGACAAGTACTTTTACTCAGCTACAATTCTTATTATTTCTGATTTGGCAAAATGTATAAAATATTTCAAAAAAAATTACCAAAGCCGTGTTTAATATAGATCTATATAATCAAACCACAAGCATACCGCTTCATTCTCAAAAGCAAAGTGAAAACTTCGAAACTGGCTAACTAAGTACAGCACGTGAACTTCAACAAGGTTAGTTAAGCCGATGTTCTAGAAGTGAAAGGGTAAGCACCTCCTGCCTATCTTGCTACACTCGTCAAAAGATATTAAGAAAATTCTTACATATATTTGGGGAACCAGACCTCGTAATAATTTTAGCCAACTTTTACAATGTCCAGTTTAATTTAAGGTGTTCATTCAGTCGGTCGCCAAAAAGTAAATGTCCATTTCTTAATAATCCACCAAGCAAAAACAAACATACCAGTCCACGTTCAAATCACAGACTTTTAGAAAACTTGCAATCTTAAACACGTGAAATTATAATAAACAATAAATGCTCCCCAGTTTTGTGAGCTGTGTACAAAAATTGCAGGTTTGAATAATATTATATGTCAAAACGAGCAATGCCTGATGAAATGAATTACATTTAAAACGACAGATGAATTGATAAATTGGCCTAACACATTGTTTTATTAATTAGTGAATCATAGGTATATTATTAATTATTAATATATTGCATACCGACGTCAATCAAATACATCAGTGTCTACATAGAGCATAATGGTTTAGGTGTAGTACTAGGCTTCATACAGTACAGACTGTCGAAAGTTTAACACAGCTAAAAAGGAGTCGAATTGAATCTTGGCTGTCGGGTGGTCGATATATTGAAAGCTAATGCCCGCAAAACTGCAGAGAGATACAATACAGATCTGTGAAATGTTTAACACTGAACTAGCAAAATAAGTAGTCAAATTTTTGCTGCGGATGGTAGAAATATGAATAGTTATTGCCCAAAAAGCTACAGAAAAGATGCAGTACAGACCTATTGAACGTTTGACACTGAACAAGCAGAAAGAGTCAAATTTCGGCTGCCGAGTCGCCAAGATATGATTAGTTAGTGTCTATGTAAAGCGTATATCGTCAGCTTCTCAGCAGATATTGTCTTTTTCTCGACAGTTTTTCGGCAGCTGCTAACTAACATCTATGCAGTGTTTTGGTCTTCACTCTACAGTCGAGTTTCGGTTCTTTTTGGTCAGCTTAGTGTTAAAATTTCGACATGTCTGCACTGTTGATAGCAGCTGGCGAGATATAGTTAACAAGGTGAGCTGCCGGTTCGGCACTGACTCGTTAGTGTAGTTTAAACTGTCGACATGTCTGCACTGTAGATATCAGCTGTCGAAATATAGCTTACAAGATGTACTGTCGATTCGTTAGCTTAATGTTTCACTTTTGATAAGTCTGCATTGGTGTGTTTGGAGGTTCAGTAGATATTGTTGAGGCTAAGGTTGCAATTGATTCCTCAGCGCTAAATAATCATGATGTATATGACGAGGGTCGAAATGAGTTGCTTAACCAGCACTTATTCGTTAGCTCAATGTTAAACTTACAACAGTGCTGTACTGAATACGTTTGAAGGTTTAGTAGATATTGTTGTGGTTTATTCTTCAGCGCTAAGTAATCATGATGCTTGTAATGAGGGACCGAGATGATCATGAGCTGCCGATTCAGTACTAATTCGTTAGCTAAATGTATAACTTTCGACAGGCCTGCATTGTATAAGTTTGAGGGGAGTTGATTCTTCAGCGCTAAGTAATCATGATGTATGTTATATAAAACATTATAGGTTAAAAATCAAAGTAAAAATTAAGTGTATGTCTAGAGGCATAACACAATTAAAACAAGAAAAACCTTGTGTAATTAGCATGTACTGAATATAGTTAGAAGCTATTTAAACAATGACACTTATGTAGAGTAAGACAGAAATATAAAAAAATGAACATTTTAGACATTTTATCAAGTTTAAAACCACATTAAAGCAATTTTAATTGTGGTTTCGTCTTAACTTTCGTGTACAAGTTCGCCTTTTTCTTTGATCAATTACCAATATATGATGTTAATTGCAAGCGTTTTTATGTTGATTGCAAGCGTTTGTATGTAATTTCAGATGTTTGCATGTTAATTTCACAATTGTGCATGTTCATTTCACACATTTTCAGATTGCATTAGTAGGTCGACTCCAAAAGGGAGCAAAGATGAGGCCTTTTTAACAAGTGTTAATTGTGTTTTTGCAATCAAGTTTCGTGGATGAGTCATTACAATAATAGTTAATTTAGTAGACGCCTCTATCGATTGTGCCACTGTCCAAATCAAAGTTGTTAAGGTGTCAAAATCTTATTTTTTTCTGAAAAAACTGTCTGTCTGAAACGTCTGAAATGTTTTTGCAAGATTTATTGACAAATAAAAACAAGTTAATTTCAATAAAGTTCAATTTTGTGTAACGATCTGGTGGTTTTTGGCAAGGTGTGACAAAACAATTTGATTTTCTCTCCATTTTGCAAGTTTATACACTATACATATGAAATAAGATAAATATTTAAATTTTTTAGAACAATTTCATTTCGTTCATCCCTTATCGTATCCTAAGCATAGATGACAACAGCACATCCTTAAAAATACGAACCAACCCATCACTTATCAATTCAACTCTCTAACCGTTCTTACTTATATTATTATTTGCTGTTGCTAAGCTAAAATAAAAGTTATACCAGGAAATTGTAAAAACCTATTGGTATGAAATGCGTAGTTATCGTATGAAAGAAGTACTTTCTCGGAATAGAAGCACTTTGGGGTTGACTGTGGTTAGTGGTCAGTGTAATTTAAAACAGTAACACAAATAAAACTAATTGTTATTGTCCATCATGTGACTTACGACCCATCTATGTCCAACCAAATGTCCTGTTAACTCACTGCCCTGTTGACATTACAATCATTGATCTGTCCACTATAAGTATGTTTTATATGTATGTTATTTATTTCTTCACGGGTTTTACTCAAAGGTCTGATTTTTTACCTGTTATTAGAAAACAAAAGTCTGACCATTACTTCAATCAAAGCAACACAGTTGTCAGAAATATGACAGAAATATGGATTAACTAAACACTAATTTTATAGCTATTTATGATGGAAAACGTAAACTCTTGACCTAAATCTTTCCGTCAATGACATTCTTCAAAATTCGGAAATTTCCAGGTCGCTACAGATGACAGACTTAGGAAAAGTCGGTGACGGTCTTGTATAAGGTTGTTTTACATATTCAGCTTAATTTATGAATATTATAACGGTGTAAAGTTATGGTTTATCGCTAACCTATTAAATCTGACTGTTCGTTTGGGTTTCATTTTTGCAATTTTCGCAATTTTCGCACTGAATATTCGTTTGGAATTTTAATTTCGCAAACTTCACACTTTATGTTCGTCGGGGATTAAATTTTGCTATTTTCGATGGTTATGAATAAACATATTTGAATATTATGACGCTGAAAATTTGGGGTTTTCGTCAAACACAGTTTAAGCACTCATCTGTGATTACATTTCGCAATTTTCACACTAAATGTTCGTTGGGGATTTAATTTTACTATTTTCGTTGGTTGTGGTTATAAATGTATGAATATTATGACGCTGAAAGTTTGAAATTTTTCTTTTAACTGTAAAATTTTCCCTATTTTCACACTTAAAGTTTCGTTTTGGATTTAATTTCTTTATTTTTGCGGTTTAGTAATCACCACAGATCTGGTCGACAGACATTTTTACTTACCAATTAATACTGTGATTTATAATCACAAAACACAATTCCAGGAATTTCTTCAACCGCAAAATCTTATAGATTAGAAAACCGCAAAATTTTACGAATACATATGATAATTCCCATCTCTACGGCTTTGTAAACTTACAGGACCGGAATCATGACCTTATAGTACTGGACTTTCAATGCCGCTAAGTACTTTACACCAATCAGTATGCGAGTAGATACCGGTCTAACTAATTAGCGTTGAACCAAAACAGTTAAAAAGTCAAATCAGTTCAAAATGATGAAATTCAATTATTTTACGGTTTCACTTACGACCGGGTGTAAGTTCAGTTGAATATGTTCATTTGCCATTTTCCAAAATTTTAACTTTTATTTTGGATTGTGATTAAGTATGTTTGTTTTTGATTCATCTTATGGTAGATTTCTTAAGTTGTTCTTGTCAATTGCCGGGATGGCAACATTTAACAGTTAGATTACAAAAAGTATAAACTTTGCTTTAATTTTTAAGTGACTAAGAACGGAAAATGTTTTTCCTTTCTGTGTTTTTTCAGAAACAATATATTCAATTTTGCAGATGTACAAATTTGAGCTTTAAATAAAAGTGATATCTACTTTTTTATTGGCATCTTTCAAAAAGATTATGAAATGGATGAAAAAGAGCTAAGAGGCAAAACATCGTTTTGTTGAATCGTCCATTTATTATTATTATTATTATTATTATTATTATTATTATTATTATTATTACATTTTTTATTATTATTATATACGTTTTTACTTTTATCTTTCAATACATTAAAATGGTGTATAATAATAATAATAATAATAATAATAATAATAATTACAAAAGAACTCTCTCCAATACCAATAATACTTTAGATATGTAGGTTAACAATGTGTAAGTAAATACACACGAATATGTTATAAAAGTTGAATTTATGAATTTATGCGTTCTTAAAATAAATTTATAATATGCCAATTTACTAAATATAGCTAAAATAAATAAATTTTACGGTGTATGAAGTAGGTGAAATAAGATGAATAAAAATCACAATTGCAACAGGTGATAAAAAATAAAAATAACCCATGAAATTTTTTTTCTACTGCTTGTATTTGCATGTCTTGCACTGAATGCAAATGTATCCACCCGCAAAAAGTTCTTGGTTGAAATCGTTTAAAGACTGAAACAGTCAGCGTAAAAATGTCCCTTTTTGTTAAAAATAGAATTGTACATGTCGCACTGGAATTGTTAAATATTGAAGTGCTCTTTTTGTCAAAACTGCGAATATAAAAATGCATCTTCTTTTAAAACTAAACTCAGTGTTGTACGATTAAAAGAGGCATAGTAAAGAGTTTTTTCTGTCAAAACTAGACTGAATATTGCACCGGGATAACTTTAAAATATTAAAAGAGGCAGCATAAACTTCCTTTTTGTTAAGAAGTAAATGTTGCACCGAAATTGTTAAAAATTGAAAGAGGCATATTTGAGAGTGTCTTCTGTTTAAACTGCACTGAATATTGCATGGAATTATTAAAGATTGAAAGAGGCATAGTAAGCATCCTATTTGTTAGGACAGTAAATGTAGCACTGGGTGTAAATACTGCACAGAAATTGTTAATGGTTGAAAGAGGCATAGTAAAGAGTTTATTCTGTTAAATCGAGACTGAATATTTCGCCGGAATTGTTTTAAAAAAGTAAAAGAGGCATCGTAAAAATCCTTTTTTGTTAGGACAGTAAATGTCGCATTGGGTGTAAATGTTGCACGGAAATTGTTAAAGATTGAAAGAGGCATAGTAAAGAGTTTCTTCGCTTCTGTGAAAACTAGATAGTCGAGTAGGCATTTTACGAACCTAGAAATGTTCATTCCTATGAAGTTTTTTTGCTGATTTGTTTTCCTCATGGGTCCTTAAACAAAACTAGCTTAGTTGCCCTTCGGGCAAATTTGGGCAACTTGTACAATATACATAAATCCAAAATGGCCGCCAAACGTCAAATTGAAGTACATACTGCGATATAAAATATCTTCCAATAGCTTGTAATATATCCTTTTAGATGTTTTCAGGTATGAGAAACCCATTTCTGGTGTTAATTTTAACATACGGAACACTTAACTTGCACAATAAGCTATAAATCCAAGATGACCGGCGGACGCCATCTTGAAATATTGTTTTTATACAAAGCAAATTTATGATAGGTTGTAATATATCTTTCCAGGGGTATTTAGGCATGGACAACTCAATTCTGGCATTAGTTTTACATTAAATACCATCATGTCTATAATGACCGACCATATGTGTCAAATAACTATTCAAGCTAGGATAGCCATGGGTACTCTCATTTTGTGTAAAAATTTAAACATTCCTTGTCTCCAGAGATACAAAATTGTTTACAGGATTTTTAAGACAATCACGTCCTTGTGTTGCACTTATGATTTTGTGCCTTATATTGACATAACATGACATGAAGACGTTCTTGTTGCACTGGACGTTCTTTCGCAATAACATGTAATGAGAATTGATCTTTGAATTTCAATCCGAAATCGGTTATCATTTCATACTCTTCAGGAGGATCTTGACTGTAGGTACCTTTTCACAACATTAACTAAAGGTGAGACAACAGAAAATAGTGTTTGAAACAAAGTCGTAACTATTAGGCTTTGATGTTCTTTATGAAGAGCCTAAAGAAACATTTTTCCTGCTGGTTGGCCATGCAGAACAACAAAGAATGGTTCAGATCTTATTTGTGAGCTTTGTTTACCAAGAACATCAACTAAATGAGAAAAAGAAGAGTTTGTATTTTGGATGTTGTATCACAATCTCTAAGAGCATGCATACCTAGCAGTTCAAGATATCTCGAACGGAGATCATGTCTCTAAGTGCATGCGTGCCTGTCAGTTTAAGACATCTCGACCCAAGGCCATGACACTTACAGCATGCATGTCTGACAGTTTAAGACATGTTGAACCAAGACCATGACACTGAGAGCATGCATGTCTGGCAGTTCAAGACATCTCGAACCAAGACCATGACACCTACAGTGTGCATGCCTGTCAGTTCAAGACTTCTCGAACCAAGACCATGGCACTTACAGCATGCAAGACATCTCAAATCATGACCATAACACCGAGAGCATGCATGCCTGGCAGTTAAAGACATCTCAAATCATGACCATTGTTTGATGCATAGATGTACAAAATTCCATCCTTCTATCCTATCACTCCATCTGTATATCACACTGTTTTCATGCTTATGCACACAATACACTAGGAAAACAAAAACATCTGTGTCGTCAATCAGCACACAAATGCTATCACGACATGTTTGTATAGCCTGGAGAACATACGATACATAGTTATGCCGGATTCATCATGGCCGAATCCACAATCGTATACATATTGCTGTGTTGTTTTCTCTGTCCTGGTCCTTAGAAGATACGAGATAGTATTTGTCAAATACAATATTTTCTTTGAAGTGTCTGGGTACCAATATGACCTATTTTGGGTTGATGCAATGAAATCTGATGTGTTGTAGCCATGTAACCAAGGGATGCGATAGAAAAAGTGTGAATCATTGTGATTGTTTTTGAGTATTGAGTGAACGAACTCCACAAAGCGATTTGGCTAGAGCTGACTTCATGCCTTTCCAATGACAACCATTTTCAACCACTATCAAAAAGGAACAGAGCCGATATTAAATACAATCAGAAGCTAAGCTCAAACTGCCCTGCTGTCCAAACAAAGGTAACCAATGAAACATGTTTCCAAGATCAACAACTTGCTTTGTTTTTGCATCTTGACGACGTCGCTTTGAAACATATTGCCTTTATCATCTTTATAAGCTAATAATGGCATTATAAAACTCATCAGGTTGTCTTGATTGTACTCGAATTCCATCTAATCATACATTACAACTGAATCCACCACATTGACACATAAGAAACAATTTTACGAGCAATTTCCTTATGACCTGTTTTCATTTAGAGGTAGTTTGAAGAAGCAATAAATTTTAGTCAGATATATCCAAGGAACACAAAGGATTAAACTCTCTGAGTTATGGTCCGTATCACACTCAGAAAATATTCATTCCAATCGATCGGAGAAGCACCAATCAACCCACTGAAATTATCAGGCTAAAGAGCCATGCCTTTGAAGACTCATTTTTTAAATTTGATAGCAGTTTGTTCTCTAAACTGGTTAGCTAAGACATCATCCTAATAACCATTATGGTGCCGACATGCAAGTGTTTATAGCAGACACTGAGAAAGTTTACCAGCGTATTGTACATGTTCAGCATCAAATAAAATTATTCGTTGGGTGTGTTAATCAGGATACAATCAGTTTTGTTGGATGATTGTGTAAGGGTATTATTTTCTGCGGTCCAGTATAATTTGAAACAGCATTGTCAAGATCTAGACGTTGAGATGTTGCTTAAAGGTGACTTAAAACTAAACCAAATCTAGACTGTGCACCACCTTTTCACTTACACCACATTGATAAACATGGAAGTCTGTAGTCATAGCGTGTGTATCATAGTAGTCATTTGGAGTGGAAATAGTAGATCAAAACTATCATAAAACCAAAAATATAAAAATCGAATCAATTCATTGTTGACAAACGTATTATTTAGTTTGATAAAAAGTCCGAGTATAATTTGGTTTTCAATCGTGGTAATATATATGTAACTGGATTAATCATGATAGCAATAATGTGGCTTTGAAAACTTCTTCGTTGGATACACACTTTAAAAGACATCTTAGCAAAGTGAACTAGCCTTTACGCTAGACGTAGTAAAGCTGAAATTACTAAGATCATGTTTTAATATCTTATTATAAGGAATTGGTCGAGCCTTATTTATGACTTTTAAATCAAAATGTATCAAGATGTATGATTAAGTTACGCAGCATTGAATGTGATATGCTGAGTTACATCTTATAATAAAAACCATGTTACTCCTACCTTTGTTGGTCAAAATTGTTAAATATACTTTTAAATTGCCCAAAATGTTAAAAACAACAACGGAAATGAGTTCCTCATCCTTGAAAATATATTAAACGGTATACTACAAGCTATTGTAGAACAATTCTTACTAAAGATAGATTTTCAATATGGCGTCAGGCAGCCATCTTGGATATATGCAAATTATGCAATTCGCCCAAGATTGCCTTCAGGGCAACTAACCTAATTTAACTCTAGGGACCCTATAGAATACAAAACAGCAAAAAAACTTCATAGGAAAAAACATTTCTAGGTTCAAGTATTGAGTATATGGGAGTGTCAACTCGACTAAGACTGAATGTTGCGCCGGAATTGTTTTAAAACAGTAAACGAGGCTTCGTTAACATCTCTTTTGTTAGGACAGTAAATGTCGCATTGGGTGTAAACATTTTCATAAAAAGTAGTTGTATGTGACTGATATACTTAGTATTTAGTGGACTATTTAGTATGTCCAGTACTGATTTATGCAGAAAGATTCACCTGTCAGGTCACTTGCATTTAGAAAAATAATGATGACCCTAACTTAACAAATGAACTTTTACCTACAGAAAGAATCGTCAGAACCTAATATACAGTTGAAGAGGAATCAAGCTAGTTTTTAAATTGCTGTAAGTAGTTTTTATTTATTTATTTATTTATTTTATTTATTTTTTTTTTCATTTTTCTATCTAATAAAACACAATTTTACTCTCTAAAGCAAATCACGACGCCACAAACTAATCAAGTAAGTTGCTCGTGTTAACATTTAGATAAGGAATTGATTAGGACAATGGTGTTTTACGCCCAGGTCGCTTATATAAGTTTTACTTATATCAAGCGTCAGCCGGTTAGTTCTCCGAAAGTGTGGGAAACTGGGATACCCAGAAAAAAAATCATCGGCATGCAAACTTATTCACACTAATTAATACATGTATCTGCCTAAGTGGGATTCGAACACAGTCAATCACCAAGGCCTCTACAACAAAGGTACAATAAACATACAAATGTATTATTATAAGATGCAATTTCACGAGTGTGTCAACGGTTTCCAACATTTGAATGTCAAGAGGTTTACTTTCCTTTTCTTAATTTTAAATTTAAAAGTTTTTCAATAAAATTAATGAGATCTAGATTTTGTTGTTTTTTTGCACTCGTCTTTGTTAGGCTGTAGTTCTATGTTTTCCTAGTCTGGAAGCTGGCTACTTAACAAGGTTTTATTGTTACTTCAAGTATTTAGACAATGTCTGATATAACTCTAACTTGTGACAAGAGGCGCGTGACCTTCCGCAGCAACTTGTCCCACTCTTTGATCGAAGTTTTACTCTGCTTCTGAACATATGTACTATTGTGACTAGTTCATCTTAATCTTACTGCGATGCAAAAGACGTTCACTTGGGAGAGTATGGAATGGAATAAAGGTGCATTGCATCTTGTAAGAGTCCTGTTACATGCACTAATGTAAAGACGCTCAGTTCTGGGATGATGGAGGCCCGGTAACTTGAGTATCCGAAGAAAACCACCAACGTTCGGCAAATTCGCACTAGGAATTTCCCGATTTTGGTTCGAACTGGGGTATTGAGAGGCGCTGTAATCCGTTAGTACGCCTTAGACCACTAAGGTACTGAGACCCCAAATAACGCTTTTTTAAAGTAATTTTTTTAACTTTCTTTCTACACCCATGTAGAATTGTCCTTGAAATATTTAATAACATAGGTCGCGGGTATAGCAACATGTAGCTAGATGAATAGGATGTGCTTAACCTTCCGGAGTACCCGGTCTCACTTCCATGAAGATTTATCATACTGAATTTACTAGTTTTCAATGTTTTTACTTCTCTATTCAAAACATGGCTGCTGAATTTAATTATTGTTGTCTTATACATATAAGAGTGCTTTTAAAGAAGAGGGGATGAACTATTGTTTTCTATTTTTATCTTTTTATATAAATGTATATACTAGTATAAAAAGACATCTAGGCATTAATACTTTTATATGATATGATCAATTGTTATCATGGAAAATCCCGTTACAAATACTGACTCTTGACTTAAAAAAAAAAGAAATATGATACTTCTTGACTGTCACGTTGTCCTTGTGTAAAACACGATATTTGTGCAAAAGACCACTACTTTATACTAAAATAGAAATAATATATTCTAATGATTCATGACAAAACGTAGTGGATCTGTTATGAATAAAATAGATTTAAAACTCTTGATGTACATACTGACCAATGGTTCCATTTTTCTCTCATCCTCAATTTTTATTACACACGTGGCGGGTAAGTCCCAGCTAGCTAAACAGAGGTACCTACCCTTCCGTAGTACCCGGTCTCACTTCCATGAAGAAAGTACAGGTTCATCCGTTTTCAATGTCTATACTTCTCTATTCAAAACGTGGCTTCTGAATTTAGTTATTGTTGTCGTATAAATATAAGAGTACTTTTAAAGAAGAGAGGATGAACTATTGTTTTCTATTTTTATCTTTTTATATAAATGTATATGTATAATCTGGACATTAATGCTTTTTATGTGATATGATCAATTGTTATATGGGAAAATCCGTTACAAATACTGACTCCGAGTTAAAAAAAAACCATATGATATTTCTTAACTGTCACGTTGTACTTTGTACTTGTATTAAACACGAGATTTGTACAAAAAATTATACTCAGAACAGAAATAATGTATTCTAGTGATTCATGACAAAACGTATGGGGGTCTGTTATGAATGAAACAGATTTAAAACTTTTGCGCATGCGCGACAGGTAAAACGGAAATGACAATATTAACGTAGATGGTATATATATAAGTTTTGTCGTCTGCTGTGAATTTACAGACATGTCAGTGTTATATTGAAATGGAACGGACTTCTTTAGTTCCAAGTAGAAATTTTAATTTTGGATTGGAAGTTTTTGTTTACAAAACTGGTTGGAAAGAAGTACTTATTTGATGGTAAGAAAAAATACATTTATTAAAATCCTAACAAATTGATTTACAGTAAGATCAATATACAACTAATTGACATTCGATCAAACACTTTTTCTTTCAATTTAAAAAGGCGGATATTTCAAGATAAAGCCGGCGGAACACGGAAACACGTGTTTAACAGGTGTTTTTCACAGTCTTCAGTCAAAATACTGAGATATTTTGAAGGAACTACATGTATATGTTTGTATATAAAATTGTTACGGGCTTGATAACAATATATGACAATGGATTTTAAATTTTGAACTGGCAATTCTTGTTTTGTCAGTTTAAATAAGAATTAAAAAACCAGTCTTTTGTGTTAAGTTTGTTCTACTTAAAAATACGGTGGACATTAATATTAGAGTCGCGCTACGGATGGAAACGCATGACGGATCGGTCAATGAAGTGTTATAATTACGTGACACATCTTTTCCCACTGTATTTAAATATAAGATAAAAAAAAATAAAATAAACCACATCCGATGTAAAAAATCGAGACAATGGAAAGTATTATATAATAATAATTGAAATGAATTAAATGAGATGAAAATCTTGTGAAGGTCATATGTATATTTCTCATGGTTTTTTTTTCGATTGACAATTGTTGACGGCGTATTGAAATTTACAACTGAATAAAATTTTCCCATCTGGCAAGACAACAGATGTTACATGAATATTCATTAGATATACAATATAGTAACGGCCTGCCAAAAGTTTAACACTAGGCTAGCGAAAAAGGGACCCAAGCTCAGCTGCATAGTGGTACAATCGCTACAAGCAAAAGAGATGTCAAAAGATAGATAGCGCAGCTTCCGCGATATATACATGTAGCTGACAAGGGACAGAGCGAGATGGGTGGATAATACGGTAGTACGGTAATTCGATAGCTCAGTGTTCAACTTTCGACAGGTCTGTCCTGTACATGTATACATATAGTAGAAATGTCCCGACAACGATAAATAATAATTATATATAAAAATACCATATTATGTTACTGGTTATGGTGAAAATACTTTCAAATCATTAAAATTGATTGTACATCAGCTGGCCATGGTTTCTGTGGGGAAAATCTTGGTGGTTATTTCTCATTAGGAATTTTTGAATGTTTCATTCAACAAAAAAAAAAAAAAAGAAAAAAAAAAAAAAGGAAAAAACTTGTCTTGGACCTGTTGGATTCGCATTCGTTCGTGGGCTGAAACATGGAAAGGGTTAGCAGATTTAGTTTGAACAGAAACATATATAACTAGATGATATTTGAAACTAAGAATAAACATTTTCATAAGTCCATGAATACCATAGTGAACTTGTGACATTTTTCACAAAATTATTATTTTTACAAATATTATCAGCTTGATGGGATCTTCAAAATGACACCTCAAATTCTTAAATATATGAAAATCAAACAAAATTATGATGGTATCAATTTTGCCAGATCGGAGATACAAGTTTAGAAAAATATTGTGAAACTGGGTTGGTAACGTAATACGTCTTCGCACACTTGGTACAGCTGGTCCTAAAATTCGGACTTCCCTCTTGACCTGTGTTAAATAAAGGCAATAAAACCATTTAGTGTCATCAACAGAAATCTGGGGGCAATTAAAATCTCGTTAGGTGAGGTACAAGGTAGAACTAAATAATGAAATTTAAGCCACCGATTTGTGATAGGAGTTTCGTATCTTGAATTTGAAACGCGGCAAGATAAATCTTGAATGTTTTGCTTTTCAGAATTGACAGGTTTGAAGTTATCGCAGAAAGTAAATTAATACACCTGGATAAAATTAAAACTGAACTTAAGTTACCTTCCAAATTTATCTGAAATAAAAAAAATCCAAATGTAAATAGAAAATTAAATTAAATTAAATTAAATTAAATTAAATTAAATTAAATTAAATTAAATTAAAATGATAAAAAATAACATATTAATTACACTATATAATAAAATAAGTTAAAAATAAAAAAGATAAATTCCACCTGTTTGATTTTTTATTATGTTCTACCTACGATTCGCCCTCCCCCACACGTTACATGTGTAATTTCTTAATTGATAATTATTAGTTAATTTTGTTGATCTGAGGACGAATAAGACAATACATTTTGCTGTTCTAGGTTCTGCCCCCTTTAACCCTTTGGTCCAATAGAGAAGTATTTACTCATTTTAAATTAGACTTCGTGGTCTCTAGATCTAATGTGTTAAAATTAATGCCATTTATAACAGATGACGGTAAAGATGCTATAGGCATTTTGTTTTACATTGTACAAGTTGCGTGGATGTCCTACGACAATATATACACAGACGTACCTTGTACATAATATAGGTATTTATGCACAGCAATTAGCTATATAGGATTAGGTTAGATGTAGCGTGTTAAAAATAAATAAATAAAATAAAATAATATTTTTGTTCCGAGTGTTAAACCAGATGTGATTCAGTGTAATACCCAGAGGCAGAATACTCCTAAAATTAATGCATCTTCTCCAGGTTACGTATCCATAACAACGCGTGGAATCTATTTGTAAAGATAATCACTGCCGGATTAGTAACGGGAAATAAATCCGTATCGATGTCCACATCCCATAAAAATAATTTAACACCCGGAATAGCAAGTATAAAGACACACTCAGTAATAGCGAACATACCCTCGATTTAAAGTGCACCCGATAAAACTACCCATCCTATTAAAATGAAAGTAGCTTCATAATATATGTATGTAGGGATTAACACCCACTTCTTAAAATGATCAATCATACACTCCAATGGAAGGGGGAGCACCTACGTGTACTTCTTATTCAACTGAACACTCAGTTTCCCTATAAAATATTTTAAATGGGAAGGAATGTTTTTTGTGACATCTCCTTTTTACACTTACTTCATTTCTTTACCGAACACTCGCTCACCCTATAATATATTAGAGCACTTACGTGTACTTCTTATTCAACTGAACACTCAGTTTCCCCTATAAAATATTTTAAATGGGAAGG
This sequence comes from Anadara kagoshimensis, assembly GCA_021292105.1. Classification (NCBI taxonomy): domain Eukaryota; kingdom Metazoa; phylum Mollusca; class Bivalvia; order Arcoida; family Arcidae; genus Anadara; species Anadara kagoshimensis. The sequence goes on along the minus strand of CM037870.1, from coordinate 15,504,547 downwards.
AATGTTTTTTGTGACATCTCCTTTTTACACTTACTTCATTTCTTTACCGAACACTCGCTCACCCTATAAAATAGATTTGAATGGAAGGGGGAGCACCTAAATGTGCGTGTACGTTCTACTCAGCTGAACATTCACACACTCCGAGTGTTTCTCCTATACAATATTTTGAATGGGAAGGAATTTTGTGTGACACCCCATTTTTACACCTCCTTTTTACGGAGCAATGACACACCCTATAAAATATTTTTGAATGGAAGGGAAAGCACCTACCTGCAGTACGTGTACTTCTTTCAGATCACACACTCGGGGTGTTACCCCTATAAAATATTTTTTGAATGGGAAGAAATTTTTGTGACACCCCATTTTACACTTACTTCATTTCTTTACCGAACACTCGCTCACCCTAAAAAATATTTTTGAATGGAAGGGAGAGCATACACGTGTACTTCTTATTCAACTGAACACTCACATACGTGCACTCCGATTGTCTCTATGAAATATTTTGAATGTGAAGGAATTTTTTGTGACACCCCATTTCAAGTTACACCTATTTCCTTTCTTTACTGCACACTCGCACACCCTAAAAATACTTATGAATGGGAGGCGGTTATGCTGTGTTACGCCACATAGCGGTGTTGCCGCATAAACGCGCCCAACACGTCTATGCGGGGAATTCCAACGCATAAAGAGGTCCGCCACGTTTATGCGGCGGCGTTCAACGCATAAAGATGTGCTGCTTATATGCGGCGCAAGGCTGCCTTTTTTGACGCATAACGATGGCTAATTATAACGAGTTGGTATGAAATTTAAAAAAGAGCTCATATCTCGACAAAAACGGTGGTGGTGATATAAATTATGACGACGACGGTGACAATTGAGAATTTATGTTGTTGGTGTTGTTGATAATGGTAATAATATTACGAGGATGGGGACAGGGACGATGAGAGCGCGACGACGATGTTACCGTCGTCGTGCCGACGGCGGTGGCGATTATGACTGTAATGTTGATGATCGTTAAATTGTGATTTTGGTAGAATTTCGACTTTTGCTTTAATAATAATAATAATAATAATATAATAATAATAAAATAATATAATGATGATCATCACGATGGTGGTGGTGCTTTATGTGAAGGTGGTAATAATGATGGAGGTGTAAATGCAGGTGATGATAGTAATTGTTTTCTTTATGCGGTGGAATGTAGCCTTTTTGCCGCATAAAAGCTTTCTCTTTATGCGTTGAAATTCCCCTCATAGACGTGTTGGAACACGTTTATGCGGCAACACTGCTATGTGGCGTAACAATGCTGGTGTTTTGTGACACCCCAAGTTTTTTTTCGGAATAGAAGGGATTGGTGGTTTGTGTCGTGGTCAAAATCTTTCATAAATCGCCTACGCAGGATAAATCATCCGCCATGAACCACCGATGATGGACTACAGTACCCACCCGTTGGCCTAATGAACATTTACTCGAAGCTAACGGATTTGTGTCGGACCGAATGCTCATGTCGACCTCTCGTTAGTTATATCTCAACAAAACTCTTTTTCTCTCTCTCACTCATTCTGGGTAGTTTTTATTCTTTAGTTCCCTAAATATTGGTCACTCGGTGCCCGAGCTCCTTTTCGTTGCCTTAGTGTCAAACTTTCGACAGGTCTGTACTTCAGTGGTACTAAAATCTATGCATACATATATTGACAAAAACTCTGGTCTTTTAATTCATTTTACTTGTTTTTCTTGAAAATTAAAAGAAAACTAAAAACAAAACAACATTATTATACAAAAATACATTCCCTGTGCAGCCAGCAGAGGACCCCAATTAATGTCCTCATATGTTTCTTTATTTTTAAGGGGAAAAATTGACGTTAATCAGAATGGCGTAAAAATAATTCTCACCTCTAAACAAATTAATAATAATAATTGTCAAATTTAATGATTTATACCAAGTCAACTAAACAATTATGGTCATAACATTGACATGTTATACTTTGATGAACGCATAATTTAAAACGCGTTACAGAACACACACAAATAACGCATAACAAAAAATAAAGTAACAGACCACACTGAAAACAGCCAGCAAATATACGTAACGGAACACATACAAACGCATATCAAAAATACGTTATAGACTTGAACACACACAGAGAGAGAGAGAGAGAGAGAGAGAGCGCACAAACGCCTAACGATGTAGTTACAGGAGAGAGAGAGAGAGAGAGAGAGAGAGAGAGACAGCGCACAAACGCCTAAGTAGTAACAGAGAGAGAGAGAGAGAGAGAGTGGTGTGGGGTGGTTAGGTGTCACGGGTTACTTTAGTCAAACCAAATACATTAAAATTAATTTGCGTTGATTGCAATTTAAACAGTTCCTTTTTACCGTGACATGGGTTTAAGCCCTTTCGCTGTCATACAAAGACGATCCTCATATGATATACAGTTTTAGTGATAATTTTCCCCATTCTCTCTGTTATCAGTTAATGGGGCAGATTCCGAGCGCATCACCCACGTTCATCACTACATACTATGCTAATGAACTATCATACCAGCTGATTACAACATAGATTAAAACATCATATAGGAACATTTCTTTGTCTATAAGCGATAGTGACTATAATACTAAAATAAACACAAGAAACAAAGTTGACTGTATCTACGGTACAGACCTGTCGAAAGTTTAACACTAAGCTGACGAATTTGGTGCTGTATTGGTAGCTCGTCTCTGTCCCTTGTAACCCTTTATCTTGAATGATTGTTGGCATCTATATTGGCATTTTCTGTCACGAGCAATACATGCCTCAGCCACTCACCAACCGCGCTTGACCGCTCCGTGTTAAACTTTTGGCAGGCCTCTTTTTATGTATACAGATGTAACGCAAGATGCTCTGCCAGATTATCATTGTTACTGGAGAAAAATATGAATGCTATACATGAGGTACTTCCGGAAACGATTGTTTAATTTTCTGATCAAAGTTTTAAAATACATTTCTGATCAAAGTTTTAAAATATATTTCTGATCAAAGTCTTTAAAAGGTGAAATAGTTGTAAAATGAGTTAAATGTGATTAAAACTGCACGTGTTAATCCAGAAGACGAACCATGACTGATCACAGACGATATGTTATTTGTAACTTTAGTAGGTAAGTTTTTGTGCTTGTATAGATCGCGAAAACGGATATGCAGGAGAGAGAGAGAGAGAGAGAGATAGAGAGAGAGAGTTTGATACGTCTTGGAAATTTTTGCACTCATCTTGCTTCAATATAAAAATACAGCTTAATTTTAGCGATAAAATGTTGTTTTTTTTTAATTCGATTTAATTTATTGTTTTAAACATTTTTCAATTTTTTGGAAGTCACGTGACATAATCTGTTTGGATTAAAAGTTTTTTTGAAGTTTTGTGAAATCAATATTGATATAAACGCAAAAATCAGCATTACATGTTTAAGGGGGTACTTTTAAAAAAAGGCAAACACAGAAAAATGGCAAATAACGTGTTTTCTTGAAGCAAAAGGAGACTATATTCTAGGGTGGAATTATTTACAGCCGCTCTTGTCACGTGACCTTTTGAAAATAAAATATAAGTCTTTGCGGGATGGGTTATCATAAACTAAATTTATAAATCTTTGGGAATAAATCTGCCGTCTTCTAAGTGTCTCATAAATATATTAATTGATAAGAATTCTTTTATTGTGTATTATAATTTCATAAATAGTTTAAAATATGTGTCAGATGTTAAAATTCATCACACACCAGGATAAAATTTGGTTTTGTTGCGCCATCTAGTATTTATAACTGTACTTGAACTTTGTACCCTGATGCCAACTGGGATACGCTAAAGATCTTCATTGTTTATCGGAAACATTGTAAGCTTTTGCGCTGGTATAGGGTCTTACCTTCATTTTCATCACCTCTTTCCGTACCTCACTTTAAAATTGCTTTATTCACAACCGAGAGTTATCAAATAACCCCAACCCTCAAATTTTGTCAAAATTCAAATTGCAAATGTAAATCTCAAATAACTGTTGTTGATAACTACTCGACCAAATTTATCTAATCATGGCGAAGGGTATGTTACTGTTATGACGTCACGGGACGGGGTCCCAAACTTCCGGCCTTTCTGAATGAACACACCAAAGAAATAAGCAAGCTGGTCGTAAAGACTGCACTAGTGATATATGTTTATGTTTTCATTTTCCCTAATTTCTGTACCAGGAAAGAATTTATGCTTACAGTTCAACCAAGTCTCTTTAAGCCATATCTGATTGATGTTTACTTACTTGCTTACGTAATTAATTAATTAATTAATATATGTAGTGTATAGAATAGTGAAAGCTTTCATTGGCATTTGATGAACAAACAACTAGTGATAACAATGTAATTTTTTCTACTACAATAGTTTGACGGTATAACTGATTACGCTATACAAAAATTTATTACTTAAACCCTTCTACTAACCAACGTCATCCGAATTACGCTATAAGATGTCAAATGCAACAGTCAAAGTGATTTCCTTAAGCTGTCAAATATGACAGAATCCGGTCATCACTTGAAGGGTGTCAAAATGACGTACTGGGAGAATCCGGATAAAATGCATTCCACAGATAATTCATTTCGTTTACCGTGGTTTTAATACATTGCTTCTGTGGAAGATTAATCCGTAGCCTGTGCATATCTGTAATTCATCCCCTTGGAATTCGCGTGGTATAGCACAGACTTGTTGAGAATTTAAAAACCGAGCTAAGGAAAAAGACCCAAAGTGCGGCTGTCGAGTGGTTGAGAATTGAATAGACAGAAGACGAAAAGCTACAGAGAGTGATAGCAGCTGCAGAAAAGCTGTCGCGATATACGATACAGACCTGTCGAAAATTAAACACTGGTCAAACGAACAGGCATTTCGAAGATCGAATGCCGAGTGTCAAAGATACAACATGTATGAATAGATACAGTTCAACCTGCCTTTAAAGCCACCTCTTTATAATGGTCACCTGCTTATAAAGGCCAGTAGAATTGTATCCCAATTGTTCTTCATTCATATTATTTGAACCTGTATATAAAGGCCACTTTTACTGGTTGTCTAAGGTGGTCTTTATAGACAAGTTTGAATGCAGTTGCCGAAAACCTGCCAAACTATAGATGCCAGCTACCAGAAAAGCTTTCGAGATATAGCTAACAATGGGGTCGAGAGATCGAGATAAGCTACTTATTCGGCACCATATTGTTAACTATGTGTTAACTTCCCGTCAGGTCTTTACTGTGCCTTTGCTTGAACCCGATGGAATTTACGTGGTACATACAGTGCAGACCTGACTAAAATTTAACACTAAGCTTACTAATTTCGGCAACTCAACTCGGCTCCTCGTTAGTTGCATATGTTGCTGTTTGGCAGGTGTTCATGATCCACCTCTCGCCAACTTATCGATAACTAAATGTAGCTGTTTATATCTTGGTCACTCAGTAGCCGAATTTCTTCTCCTTTTCGTTAGCTCATTGTTAAACTTTCGACAGGTCTATATCTGTTCTGTATGTAACATATACCATACATACATCTGTGGTGATAGTTTGCCTTGGTTATCAAAAGCCATGAGAATACGTAATTTGATGATAGCTAGGTAACAAAAAAGTTAAGGAATTATTATTTGTTATGTACAAAGTCTTCGCATTTTTGACAGTTTTGCAATAAAATTGCTAAAAATGTATGTTACATACGTACATTATCGTAAGATACATGTATATTGTAGAACACTTTTGTTCTCACATAAAGCAACTAATTATCATAACGTTATTATATATTATATATTATATGCTGATGAAAGCATTTTGAGAGTTTTGCATGCTCTAGAATTTATGTTGGCGTACATACTGAAGAATTATGATCCAAAAGTAAATGGTTTTCCGAAGGAACAATTATAATTAAACGGTAGCTTGTAGCTTAGTTTGTGGAGCGTTGGACATCAGGTCTAAAGACCGTCCGTGGCTTCGAATCCCGACGGGACATGTTTTGGCCTTAAACAAATTACTTCATTTCACATTAATTGATGCGGACTCATCTGAGGTCGGACTATGACTTCTGTCGCGGACTGCTGTCTCGGTAAGCTAGCACCTAAAACTCGCTCTTAAAATGCTTTAGTCACAACGGGGTAGTCTAGAGCTATCTGACTGACACTAGTACCGCAGACTATTAGATGCGACAATGCAAGCCTAAGGCCGCTACCCAAGGTGTCTAATATAGTGCTTTTTCACGAAATTGAAACTAAATCTTTGAAAAATTTCCATTTTACATAATAATGATTAAAATAATAAATTGTTGATAAATTTGATGTCTTTGTGTTTAGGATTGCTCTGGATATATTTGACGTCCCATAGTTCCTTCCACACAATTTTGATTACACACGTGGCGGGTGGAGCTAGCTAATCTGGAGGTGCTTACCCTTCCGGAGCACCCGCGGTCTCACTTTCCTGGTGGAAGTTCACGTGTCTGGCCTGACTTGTCAGTTCCAAAGTTTTTACTTTGCTTCTGGATTGGGATTAGGACATTGATAAGTATGCTGTCTTTGATTATTAAATGAACTAAAAACCAATATTCATTGGATAATATATATAGATTGTATTTTAAAAGGTGTCTATATTTAAACCTGTAGTAAATTGCCAATTGATTTAGAAATATACCGTCAAATCTTAGTAGGTGATAGATATTTCTTGCTGATAAGATTAGGCGACTAATTAATAGATCGTTAATTGACACGATTGCAATCAAATGGTCAAATTTTTGGATAACACTATGGGGTATGTGTTTAAAAACAATGTCGTATGCTAATTTTAAATTTTTCTAAATGAAATATAGGGCATGTGTTTCTTTAAAAAATATATTTGTTTACATTTCATTTGTAGAAAATTCTATTTAATGTCATGTACCATTTAAAAATATTATAAAATGCATTTCAAGAAAATGGTATATGACATTGCCATATACAACAACATGTACAATTGATTTGATTTGTCAGCCAAAATTACAAATGGAATATACAGTTTATAGGATTATGCATACAAACAAAAAGAATCCAGAAACAGGCCCCGGTTTCACAGTCATTCCTTAGCAACTTAAATCTGGCAAATTTTCAAATCTTTTAAATTTTGTTAAGTTTCAAGATATTGAAGAATTTAAGGTGTCCTTTTTAAGATCACTTCCAAATGAAAACATTCGAGTTTAGTTTTGAGAAAAATATTCACCAGTAGTTTCAAAAATATATTCCGAAAATATGCTGTATTATGATAATTCAATTCTCCTTTAATTCAAGCATTTAGATTGCCATATTCTTCTGTTTACATTTGCAGGAATGAATTGACCCTCAGTGACGTCATCTTATTATGGATGGCACACAGAGGCATTAAAATGATGCTATTTTTTACTTGCCACGGCAATATTGGTATTTAAATTGTGATTTGTTGTTAAAAATTCTATGAATTGAATTATAAGAAATTTTACTTTTTGTTATGGAAAATGAAAGTATTGAACATTGCACACGTAACATAATTCGCGTAGCAAAGTATTCAAATGTTCATTCCTATAATAATATTTTTTGTAAAAAAAATGTATATGAGTGACATTTAAATTACAAACTAAACTAAATATAAAATTTATTGTCGAGATGAAGTTACAAAATAAAGTGAAATTAAATTTTATCGAGCGAAAAGTGAAATGATATTATCGTCATGGTTAATTTTAATGGGCTTTTAATGTTAATGTAAACTGTAGAAAAGTAACAAATTAAATATAAAAAAATAAGAGTAAAACCACCAAGGCATAAAATATGATAGCCCTACAGGGTCAGACAAAGAGAAATATTTGTGTCAGTGGGGCATGGGTTCTGGGTTTTTAGCCAGCAGTCATTAGCATAAGCATTGTGTCATAGTGTGATACGTATTTCCTTGTAGAGTCAGGTGACATTTCAGTACAACTTATCACGTGATCATTGACGTCTTTTAACAAGACGAAGGTGACTTGTTTTAAACAGTGGAATAGTGTTAAATGACCTTTATGTGTTAACAACACTGCGCAATTAAAAAAATTTAATGATTTTAAATTATATATTTAAGATGCGTAATCTGTTTCTCCTTATGGAGATCTCCTTACGTAGATTTTTTAAATTTGTTTTTTAGTTTTTCTTGCAAGACAACACTCTCTGATAACACAAAAATATACAGGATATTTTTCTTAAAAAACCCAAGAATTTATATTTTATTTAAAGTAATTATCACATTTAATTCGACTGGGCGTTTAAGACGAGTTATACCAGTTGGATCGGTGTGCAACTGACATATCCCGTTTTCACTAAAAACCTGTAGTTTTTTGGGTTTTTTGGCGTACATTAACCAATGACAATGGTACGGCTGTCAACGATGCTGTTAGGTCGGTTGCTATCACATTTTACATCGGGGCTTGTTTTCTTGTACGGCCGAAACAAGACGGGTTATTGTCAGGATTTTAATATCGAGTTCAGAGAGTTGGCTTAAATTCCATATAAAAAAAATCCAAAATTAAAAAACACCGACATTGTAAAAGTTTATTATACATAATACTGCTACTGAACAAAAGCACTTAAGCTTGGCAACGGCTGATATAACCAGGAACACACACAATGCAAGCCAAAGATGAAACAGTTAAACCAATAGAAACACAATATCGGGAAAGCTGTCTAAAAATTCCGGACTTTTATATTACCATTACCCCCACCACTAACAACTAAATCACGGCGTTATCTTATAAACGTAGCTCAACTAATCTTAAAATTTCACATCCAATGTAATCAAAAATCCAGAAACAAAGTAAAAACTTTGGAACAGACATGTCAGGTTAGACACGTGAACTTCCACAAGGAAAGTGAGGCCGCGTGTTTCTGAAGAATAAGCACCCCCTGTTTAGCTAGCTACAATTGTTTCATACAAACACAAGAGTGTATTACATGGCGTTGCAGCAAATCCTATTTTTTTATAAGAATTGGTTCAATGATTTAATAACGTCATGTGTTACAAACGACCTATCCGACGACCACGCAATGTTTGTTAGGAGTTTGGGTCAAGTAATTCTGTGTTCTTATCAAATTGAATAATCATGGCAGTTATGACAAGAATATTATTCATGACACATTGTGCAAGAGTTTTTTATTCACAAAATTATTACAAGTGATATTTTGATGTGTATTTGACAGAGTGAATAATTTTATTTATGTAAATATATTTTGTTGTTGTCAGACGAAAGGCCAACCACCTACACAAAATGTAAGAAGGTGACCCAATATTTAATGAATGTTACCTTTCTTATTAATGAATACAAAATTCAAATCACCAATTTAGAAATGCATTTATGCTAGGTGTAATTACTTCTAGCCTATCAGCGGAATTATTCCTGTATATGTTCAGTGGCTATTTAAATCTTTCATTCATATCCATTGCTGGGACGGTAGAGGAAATCGAAATGCCCAAAGAAAACCCAACTTTGTCAAGCTACCACCAAAGACTAATGTCCTAATGCTATTTGCAGACTTTTGAATACTTTTTTAGTAAAAAAAACAAAATTGTGCACATGGTATTAAGATAGCATGAAGCTTAAGTATTTGTTTTTAGAAAACATGTCTTGATATACCTAGTTATTTTGTCAATTACTTAATTAAGTATCCTCTTCATCCCGCTGGGAAATAAGGAACAAACGTCTTAAATTTGTCTCTGTCCTGTGTCATGTGTTGAGCTTGCTCCCATGTGTATCCATGCTTCTGTAGCTCTACATGGATGATTCTCCTGCAGGTGGCATGAGGTCTACCATGCTTTCCTTTTTCGGGTGGTGTCGAATTCAATGTTGTTTTTGGTATTGAGCATTCTTGTCACATGACCTAACCATCTAAAGCGTCGTTGTTTGTTTGTATGTTGTCAATTGCTGACTGTTTTTTATTTTATCATTTCAGTGGTGAAGGTTTCCATCAACGTTGCACAGACGTTTCTAAAATTAATCTGGAAGCAACAGTTACAGTGAGATCCAGAGTATAGACCTACAGCGACAAACTCAAAGGCGGCAAGATGTCTGAAACCGGCATGGGAGAGAGTGCGCCCGTCCGAGATATGGGTATCAACCGTAATCTCAGTGATATTGATTTTGAATGTAAGTTTTCTGCTACGTTATCTATAGCTGGTGTCGGCTCGATATTAGTGAAATATTGTTCATAATTCTATTTAATAATTGAATGAACGAATGTATTAATGAATGAAATAATTAATCAATCAATCAATCAATCAATCAATCAATCAATCAAGCAATCAATCAATCAAGCAATCAATCGATCAATCAGGTTAAAATTGTATAATGAAATATGGTCATGGTATTTTCAAATTCCATGGAATAATTATGAAAAATGTCCAGGATAAATCACAAATGTAAATACATTATACTTGTACATACCAACAATTACACAGATCTAGAGCAAGACCATTTTTGATTCATCGAAAGCCTAAATACATGAAGCACTGAAAACCCTGTCAGAAATGCTGATTTGTAAAAGCGATACCATATCAAGTAGAATCAATGCTGTTAGTTGAGACTATTTGTCTAAGAAAAGGGCGAGTTTCATGTGTTGTCTCACCGAGTCAGTATGCCTGTGCTACAGAGAAGCATTGTATTCCCCAAGTCACATGTTGTATTACATTGTTTTTTGAATACCAAACGCCAAGCTACAAAGCAATATTGGAAGCGATGTTAGAAACAATTGAACTTATTCGAAGGTCCTTTTTATTATTTACTTTGATTTTTAGATCTTAACTCCATATCATTTATACTATTTCAGCAAGCAATAAACGGGCGGGCATGCAGTACATTGGTTTACGCCTACCCAATCGTCCACACAGGCCAAGAAAACATTCACACCGAAAACACCGTGATAAAAATGACGGCATGAACCACGTGGACGTCAGCCCAGGTAAATACTTAAAAACAGGCGTTATGCGCTTAACATGGTCACGCCATAACTGGTGTACATATCTCAAAACAAAAAAGTTTTTAATCTGATGGGAAGTGGATTTATCCCTTACATCAACAGGTTGAAGTTAATTACTATGTTTCTAAGTAAAAATTAATGGCCATTTTCTCTCTCGGTCTGCGCAATGCTAATCAGCACTGTATAAGGATAATATATTTGAGTTTTGCATATCAATACAAAATGTCAAGTGTAATACTCGCAGAAAGTTTCAAGGGGAACTGCAAAGTTGAGATGATCCGAGAATTGTGTGATATTGGGGATTCGATAGAGAGTGTGATACTGATTTTTGGTTTTAATCAGTGTCATATATTTGAAGACTAATTATTTTAGTACAAATGTATAATTCAAATGACGTTATGCTATTTAAGTTTTTGGAGTGGAGTAACGTAGTTTACGCACCGGTCAAGAATTTTTCACTTATAGCGAGGTAGTAAGTCCAGGGATGGTGTATGGAGTGGAGAAATGGTGTTTCATGCCCTGTCAATATAAATAAAACTGTACAGACATTTTATTATCGCTGTATCCCACGCCATTTACATAATTTATATATTATACAACAGTGAACTCTGAACCAACATTTGCCACGGGGTTACCAGGTAAGGCCTACTCGGTGGTGGTGGAATTCAGCTATGGTGTCAGTCATGGCGTTGGGGATAATTTTTCTTGTCATTAATAAACGTCTAATTTAAACAGACTAAAGCGTCTTGTTTCAAGTGTCATTTGTAAAACAGTTCATGGGTTATGCGTTTTTGTCAAGCAAAAACCAAGCATGAAATAACATTAATGTTACTTAATTATTTATGAAAAACATAAATATATAAATTATTAGTTTATTATATTCAGGATATACAACTATTTTATATGTTTATTGTACGTGCGTATGTCTGTGTAAGTCCATTCTTAATGTGGGTATGGTAAAACACGAGTTTACCTTATTTTTAACACATTAATCATAAATTTGCATGTGTTTTAAGACATTATTTATAGATGGTGGGAATATAATTGTCATATTTTGGGAAGATGTTTAACAAGCCAAACATATGCAAAATGCATGCTCAGGGTTTAAGTGGTTCTTTTTGCTACAGTGGAATCATATGTTTTCGTGGTGTCTAATTTTTATAGTTCTAAGGAAAACTGTCATATTATAATTTTTTGAATCTTCTGAATGAAATATTCAATATGACAACTTGTCATATTATAATTTTTTGAATATTTTATTCAGAAAATTCAAATATTTATAATATGACATAGCCTACCATTTCGTGGAGTGACACATTCGCAATTTTTGGTTAATGTTTTAAGTGAATTTGCAATAAATTGTACATCTCATTTCGTTGACATACAATTCGTGGAGAAGGGTCTCCATTGAAACAACACGAGGATGAATAAATGAGTTATTTCCACGAAAATGAATAAATTGGTTCGCAGTACTAGATTTTATAAATATCGTTTCCTTATAAACGCGGACTTGCCATTTCCTGGTATGGCAAACAAGATTGACCTGTCCGCTTGACCTTGCATTAGGAATATTCTTATGTAGACAATAATCCCACCAAAACACGGGGAGTGTTAACACATCAACGAACAATGTTTACTGTGATGTATAGGAAATAAAAATCTGTGTTCTCCTTACATACATGTAAATTTCCCGGTCCATAATAAATATTTAACTGAAAGGTCATGCAGACAGGTCAATGTTGTTTGAGTATACGTGAAACAGCAACAGGGTTTAACAACCTCGTAAAATTATCATGTAAATAAACAATGAATCATTTGAAGTAGTCAAGTTATGGGACACCCTCATATCCGGGTTCACAGATTTTAATATTTATTCAGTGAAGATAAAGTGAAACTCTAATAGAGTTGAGAGCAGTAAGGGAGTGAGTATTACTCCCAAGTCACAATTATGTCACTTATATTGAGACAGTCAGTTTCAGGATCGTAAAAGGAACCAGTGTGCTCAGAGAACCATAATGACCATCGACAAACAAACTGACAAACTTGTTTTACACTAAGTACTGTCCAGACTGAGATTTGATTCGATTCGAACCTAGCTTGTGAGAGGCGTTATTATCAATGAACACGTGCTTTAGACCACCGAGGACCCAACACTGCAAGAGACAGTGCAGTTTACTTCCAATTCAAAATTCTTTCACTTTTTTAGTAAGGAAGTTGGTGAAGGGGAACCGAAATGTCCAGAGAAAACCCACCAATCTCCATCAATAGAGACCATAATACTAACATCTAAAGTTAATTGAGTGTTATGATGCTGTTCATCTCCATAAGTACCTACTATATGGCAATATACAATGTAACATCTGTATATATCAGTACGGTACAGGTCTGTCGAAAGTTTAACAATGAGCAAACCGAAAAGTAGTCAAAGATCGACTGTCAGGTGACTGAAATAAGCATAGCTTGTGACCCAAAAAGCTAGAGCTGCCGAAAACTGTCATGACAAAGCTTACGAGAAGCTGAGATGAGCTGCGAATTGGTTTGCTTAGTGTTAAACGTTCGAAAGGTCTATACTGTGTATAAAATGTCGTTCATACTTCCTATCGATTTGGTGTAACTTTTGCCATTTAAATATATGTTGTACATACATGTACATCGTTTGTGGTACTTATTGTATTTCATAGGCAAACAACATTGACCTGTCAGCTTGACCTTTAATTGAAATATTTATTAAGCACAGTACATTTATGTAAAGGGAACACACGGGTTTATTTCGCCTACATCACGGGAAATGTAAATTTTTTATGTTTTAACTGCGGATTCTAACACTACCAATGTATTGAATGGGTGGTCTTTGACGGATATTTTTAATGTAAGGTCAAGCGGACAGGTCAATATTGTTTGCCTATACAATCAGACATACGTTTTATATTATGTACACGTGTTCATGGACATACATGTAAAATAGGTTATACATGTTTAAAACTGTAAAAAAAATCAATTTACATCTAAAAAATGTAGTTATCAAATATAAACATAACGGTCCATGTTCAAATCATTGTAACTCTAATAGTTAAGTAGGGTAAATTATGTTAAGCTTCTACCAGGGAAGTGAGGCCATGTGCTCCGGAATTATAAGAACCTCCCGTCTATCTCCAGACAATGCAACATAACAAACCACAAAAACATGCTAACACGGTAAGAAGAAAACAAACAAGCAAAATGTGTAACAAAAATATATTTTAGTCCATGCTCAGCGATTCTTTTGCTTTTTGAAAATGAGTGAAAACATAAGGGGTATCTTATGAATTGACGTTCCTTTTTAATGTTGGAAGCTGGTGTTCGAGTCATTGTCGGGTCTGACCAAGAATTGAAAAAGCAGCAACTGTTTGTTTTGCCAAGCATCCTGCTTTTACAATTTAGAGCAACGAAGAGATTTTAATAACATATAACGTCCCGTTTCAGGGTAGGCGTTAAGGAACACTCCGTGGACATTTTCCTGAAGGCACTGCAAGAGTTCAAAATTTTTGCTAATTTATCTTAAGAAGGTGACGTTTTGATACAAGTGAAATATTCTGCCTGGACTCAAAACCCAATTCGGTCTTGTTTAGTTTCGTTCATGAATGTCTTCTCAATGCGACTAAAACGATTTTAATACATGATACAGTATATTGCCCTTATAACAACAAGCTAGTGTCCTTTATATAAAGGTTCATAAACATTAAAGAAAAGCATGATATCCTTTATAAATGGGTGGTCTATATATATATAGTTCTGCACAATATATATGTTCTTCTTTATCTGTTAAAGTTACACAACGGTTTGTAAAGAAAGGTTAAAGGTTAAGTAAAACCTACTTGTAATTGACCGCAAGCAAGCAAGATCTTTAACATAATGTCAGTTCATTTCCTGTTCGTAAATAATACATTTCTTGCGGTTACAGCTTGACGGAGAAATAAAAGATATATTTCACGTCCTTTTTCATTAATCATTATTTACGGGAGAGTTAATTAATTAACTACATTGTAACACCGTAATTAAGACGTTTTCTTTCTTCTATTCATTGTATTGTCCAGAAAATAAAACATTGTTTTTCTTACATCCGGACCGTGTTCTGTGTGACATTATATAGCTTGTCGTCCTGTGTTAGTTCATAAGGTACACAATCGCACAGCTGAAGCGAAGAAATTAAAACCGTGGACCCCTTTGAATCAAATCTTAAGTTTTTGTTCAAAACCTTCACAATCGCATAGCTGAATCAAGAAAAACAGGATCGTTCTAGAGTCGAATCTGAATTGTTATTTCTAAATGAAAACAATCCCAAAATCGCACAGTTTCTGCGAGAAAATACACACCAACAATACATACATAAATAAAAAAAAAAAAAAATAAATAAATAAATAAATAAATAAATACATACGGTGTATGTGTACCCAAAATAACCCGAATGCATTTGTCGTCTCATAGTTTCATGTTCTTTTCGTTCTTAATTTTAATTTCACACGACAGATGTAGCTTGCTAGCTCGTCTTGCCTTGTTTGTACGCCCATGTTTTTAATTATTTGTCAGATTAAAGCACTGGGGTGTTTACCTTTCTAGAGCACCCGGCCTCACTTTCCTGGTGGACGATCACGTGTATAACTTAATTTTCCAGTATTTCAAAGTTTTTACTTTGCTTTTAGGATTGTAACTTGAATATGGTCAAGTATACGTTTGTGTTTGATCAGGTACATACATGCGTGGTCATATTGACATTCAAATGAGAATGTGGAAACTCGAGGGACTTCAGATATGCTGGGTTTCTTAGATCTTTGTTTAATATTTCCTGCTACCATGATATTGTTTATCTAGTTCAGCTACATCATTTTATATTTCCTAATGTACATTTTACTCTTTTTTAAAATTTAGGAGAGCATAAATCCTAACATTTTTCTCTTTTTTATATTTTAAAAAAATTTTATTTTATTTTTCCTTTCTAGCATCATTGACACCCAGTGAGCAAGTTCAACAACTTATTGGTGAAAATGAGGACACTGAATCTCACAAAGTCTTTTGTCAGATGGACACTTTATTCAAGCTTTGTAATGAAATGCAATGGAGAGAATCAGCCAGGTAAGAAACAGAGAAAGCTTTCTATAAAAACGGTAAAAGTTGCCAAACAATATTTATGTTACAAAAACTTTCCTTTGCATATTTAAGTGTATACTGATTCACAAGATGGAAACATTCCTTCTTTCAGCTTCTTTAAGTTATGCTTAAAGAAGCTTTAGTGTTGCTTGAGGCTTTATTGAAGTTTCTGTTTTCAAACTATTATATATTTCCAAGTGATGCCGAACCTTAAAAACGAATATGAAGCAGGTCCTCTCTCTCTCTCTCTCTCTCTCTCTCTCTCTCTCTCTCTCTCTCTCTCTCTCTCTCTCTCTCTCATGCCCACTCTGATGTTCGATATTAATTTTCCGTTTGCTTTGCGATAGAACATGGGAATGGATAAAATGAATCTAATGAATCTGGACACTAATAATCGGATACCTTTCCTATGCCCAGCTTTTAAAGCTTTTAAGCCGGTGTCTTAAGCTGTCAAATAAACTATTCAATATTCTGACTTACAGATGGGTTAAATATGAAGA
The DNA here is from genome assembly GCA_021292105.1 of Anadara kagoshimensis. Taxonomy (NCBI): domain Eukaryota; kingdom Metazoa; phylum Mollusca; class Bivalvia; order Arcoida; family Arcidae; genus Anadara; species Anadara kagoshimensis. Next base: position 15,487,952 of record CM037870.1, on the reverse strand, counting down.
GGATGTCGAAGAAGGAGGAGAGCGTTGGTCCAAACCCCACGTTGCCTCACTTTCGCTCCATTCATTGTTTGAGCTGAGATCATCTCTACTTACCGGTGCTGTCATGTTGGATATGGATGCCATGCATATAGGACAAGTTGCAGGTATATGAAGTTATAGACATAGTTTAAATGGAACTATCTATTAAACAAGACAAATAATTTTCTGTTCAGCGTTAGAATAAGGATCAGAATTGCATCACTATACATTGTGTAGTTGTTTTTAAGCACCTTTTTTTAGTAAATGCGTGATTGTTTTTAAGCACCAGCTTACACAATAAGAATACCCCAACTTTTGTATGTTTCTTGCGGTTGTCCTCATCTATGAACTCATGATGAATATATGCAGAAATGCATTTTACAAAAACGGTTTATTCTGTCATTTTAGGCTTTTTTTTAACCAACATTATAATTTTTGTGGATGTCATAAAAGGAACACTTCTATATATTTTAGCAGGGCTTAAACCATTTAACCATTTGTATATGTTTTGTTTTATTTTTTCAGATTTGTTACTTGATCAGCTAATTAATGGAAAATTATTAGAATCCTCATTACGAGATGAAATAAAGGCTGCCATAATGGCTTCACATAGACATCAACATCAAAAACGCCGTAAAACCACTACACCTGATGACTTTGGTGGTAGGAAGATGTCAATGAAGAGAACATTCTCTGAGATAGGAAGACAGTTTTCGATGAAATCAAGGGGTATGTATTTCAATTTCACGATCGCTAGTTCAATACTGTTTGGAGATTATGTCAACAAATTATTTGTCATACATGTTTATCATGTAGAGATATTCAGCTTTCTCAACCAGTTGTCATTAGAGAGAAAATACTCTGAGATATAGGAAGACAGTTTTTGATTAGATCAAGGGGTATGTATTTTAATTTGTCGGAACTTTGGCACTGTATTACGACATTGTCACCGAGGTTTAGCAAGAGTAGCCAATTTAAAATTGGTAAACTTTAGGAGCCAATATGTCAAAGACGACCAGAAAAACCAGTAAACGCAGCAAAAATGTCTCAAAAGCAGTTCTTCTAATCTGCTGTATCGATTCTTCATTAACAGTTAGTAACACTTGTTGGTTTACTTGATACTTGTTCATACTTGTGTAAAAAGAAAAATAAGTGACTTTTGTCTGCCTAATATAAAAATGATAAACATTTAGGATTTAAATAATTGCCAAATCTATTTTTTGGAGCGAGAAATAATAAAAATTAGCAATTGGCTAAACAGGCAAATGGCAGAGCTAAGCCTACTATTACGTGCAATGCAGACCTATCGAAAATTTATACCTGATTTTACAAAAAAGAGTAGAAGCTAGGTTACATAATGGCAGATATGTATAGTCAGTGTAAAAAATGCAGATTTATAGAAAGTAGCGTCCGAAACTCTATCGAAATATAACTAACGAGGTTTCCATATATGAGCTGTTAGCCAACGAATTCGAGCCTTGGTAAATTACACGACAAAACTATTGATATTTAATATTTTCCCAATTATTTTGTAAATGTTAGATATTCAATCGTTTTCTTTTACAGATAGTATACAGGGTGGTATGAGAGGAAATCCAAGAAGTTTCCCCAATATGGAAAATGGTGGCGACCTCTCGGAATCTCCATCATCAGCGAAGGTAATAGACAAACTATATCAAATTCATGATACAATGTACTAAAAATAACTGTCTTGATAAAATTAAAAGTGTTTTTGCTCCGTCTGTGAATTCTAAATTAAATAAACTTTTTGAAACAAATAAATGTGAATACAGTTTTGACATAGCCTGTCGAAAGTTTAGCACTAAGCAAACGGCAAGACGTTCAAGCTCGGCTGCAGGATGGTTGAGATATGGGTAGCTAGCGGCCGAAAATCTGTCTAGGTGTAGCTAGGGAGAACCCAAGGAGAGCTGTCAATTCGGGGCTGATTCTTAAGCTTAGTGTTAAACTTTCGGCAGGTCTGTACTGTATTTTTCGGTATGTCATTATGTGCAAATTTATATGATGTATGGGCAGTTAGAAAACATTAATATTCTAATATAGTGGATAACTGTTGTTATGTTGAAGGTGTTAGTAGCGTCTGGGTGTTGGAAGCTGCTTCGTTGTAACAAGTACTATAAAATTGTCAGGCAAATAAAAACAAACATCCCGAAACAGAACACCTTTATTTCTGTAAACAAAAGGCATAGTTTTTGAAATTCTCGCTAGAAGCAGTATGCAAAGCGCTCTAAAATTGACTTGTCTATAAATACTGGGCTCCCCAAACAAAGCCTCTCGCTTTCTGTAAACAAATGAAATATTTATTACAAAACGTCTAGATCATTGCCATGATAACCTCCGCGAAATGAGAATTCTGAGGTGGTCTGATTATTATGCAAATGAGGCTATTGACTTAATAGATATATCAATATCGGACCATTAAGCAAAATACAATTATATAGTATATATATAATACAGACCTGTCGAAAGTTTAACATTTACCTAACAAAAAGTAGTGTACGCTCGGCAATCGAGTGACTGAGTAATGGATAGTCCATGACCGAAAAACTGTCGAGAGATAGATAATAGCTGCAAAAAAAGGCTGTGGAAATGTAGCTAACGACTAATCGAGATAAACGGCACTTATTCGTTAGCTGAATGTTAAACTTTCGACAAGTCTGTACTGGATATGATATACAACATACAAATCAATCATTTTAACTGACCGCTCGACCCTCAATGAATAAGAAGTGGGATTTCAAAGATGTTTTAAGCTTCTGGTTGATTACACTGTGTATAAAGAAAATTGAGTTGTATACATAATTTTTGTAGTTTTATAAAAGAGATAATGTTCTTGATAAAGTGATTTGGATATACATTGACTTAAGTAGGCAGTATATTTGTTAGAAATAAATGCATTCACATATATACATTTCTGTTTATACAAATGTACATGTGTTCCCTCCACTTGTGTTTGAAGTCCCCTACAAATTGCATTAAGTATACGTAGGAAGAGATTTTTTAAAGAGATACAATGTAGGCTTAAGGTTAGGGTTTTGTAATTTCCCTTTGGTCCATTTTCATTACTGTATCTTTACTGAAGCGTTTGAAAAGGTGAACATTTGGTAGCAATAAAAATATGAAAATCGTAGAATAGATAAGAACAAAGATGATGAAGACAGGCCAGCGAACAGTGGAACCTACAAACAGAGGTGCAAATACAATTACAAGCTTGATCAGAAGATACCACAACTACCTCGAAAAATGTCCATATAACCGATGAGTTTTATGAGCCGGAAAACCTACTGACATTACTGAACAATTTTATTTACTCTAAACATCACTGAACATTGCTTATATAATAGAGATACCAGATTTTGTAATTACTCGAAACCTGATCATATTACTGAACAGGTTTTTTTTTAACCACAAAACCTAGTAACATTACTGAACAATCTCATGTTCTTCCAAACATTGCTAAACTTTGTCTTTAATAGAGATACGATACCAAAACTATCTGGAAACCTGTCCATATTACTGAACAGTTTTATGTACCGCAAAACCAAGTAACATTGCTGAACAATGCCATGTACCTAAAAATATTACTGAACATTGACTGAGTTTTATGTACCTCAAAATCTAGCCACACCTATTACTGAACAATTTTGTGTATATATACGAGCTCATACCTCAAGGGTCAATACTTAGGCACTTGACTGAACAATGTCATCTTAATGTTCTGTCGTATATATAAATTAATTTTATATAATATATAAACTGTTACAGCTGCTATAACAATCCTACTTCATTTCATACATTGATCATTTGACGAAGTAGCCTTAATATATTTCTATACAATGCTCTGTATTGTTTTTTGTTACAGCTTAACCATCACCATGGTAGCACCCTTGGTCACCAATTGATGTCCCATTTACATTTGTTAAGCGTATGTTATTGCACCATATACTTATTAAAATATAACCAATTTTGTTTTCTTTCTTTTAGTTTTTCTTTAATATATAAGCTAGCCATTTTTTATTTCAGCTAGACTGTTATTTTCGTTTTTATTATAAAACCCCTTTGCATCCAATTAAACTGTCACCTTCACCTTTGACCTTATTCCAATACTATTTTATACTTGACCTTGAATCGCTGCGCATGCGAATATACCATTACTAAGATTCTTGTTATCTTAGAATTGCGATGTAACAATAACAGAAATATCTAAGTTGATGATGAAATTTTTTCTACATTTTAAGTAATAATCTATCTATCTTTATGATGAAGTTATGTGTAATTCATGATCGACCTTCGACAAAGACTAAAGACCTGTCTAAATTTTAACACTGAGCTAACGAAATGGAGTCGAAGCTGAGCTGCCTTAGGGCTGAGGTATAGATAGCTAGTAGCTAAAAGCTGGCGAACCATAGATATAGTCAACGATGAATCGAGATGAGTATGGGCTTCCGATTCGGCACTTATCCGTTGGCTTAGTATAAAATTTTTGACAGGTCTGTAATCTATATACAGCAAAGCTTAGTGAATTTCAGGGAGGTTTGAGGGTTTTTATTAGGTAAATTTTAATAAATACTGTTTTAAGGTGTAAAAGGATATATATTTTTTAACCAAAGTAAAAAAAATACTAAAAGTTGGTATCTTTTCATATATATCATACAATTTCATTTTTACTGCGCGCTAAAACGATAATTTAACGTCGCGTGTTTATGAATAGTGCCCACCTACGTGAAACATATGAAAAAGTAAAAAAGCAGGCTTTTTAATTGGCGTGTCTGAGAGTGCTTAACACTAACATATGGTGCGGTGCATTCTGGGCACGGGTCATTTGTCGGGTCTCTTCGTGTTTTTACATTATTCATTACACGAACCAGTCAAGTAACGACCATTTTGGCTCCAAATAACAAAATTATGTAACATTTTATTAAAACAAAATATTTAATTAACAATAAATTAATGTCATGTAATGGTGCCAGAATTTCTTATGCATCAAGGCATAAAGTCATTTTAAATGCGAACGTTTATGCTTTCTAACATTGCACATTGCATAATTAATCAGTTCAGGTTTTAATTAAAAATATCCCTTAATGTAGAATTACGCACGCTACAGTTACGCAGGTTATGCAGTTGAATATGCAGTACGGAACTGTCGAAAGTTTAACACAGAACTAACGAAAAGTAGTCGATGCTAGGCTGCCTAGTGACCGAGCTAGCTAAAGATAGCTTGTGGCCGAAATGCCGATAAATAGAGGGCAGCTAGCTACCAGAAAGCTGCCGAGATGTCCTTAACGAGATCCCTGGTTGAGCTGTTAATTCGGCATTAATTCGTTAGCAAAGTGTTAAACTTTCGACAGACCTGTACTGTAACTTTTTTGATTGCGAATTGAGTTTTACATGCTTTTTCTAACAAAATTATTGTGGCATCTTATTAATTAATTATTTTTCATTTTATAAGCAAAAACAATATTGGTCTAATATGACTATCACTGTACGCAATTTATCTAACTTGAACCTAATGGAACTCAAATATAACTTTTATCACTTTTACCACTTTTACCAATGCTAGTTATAATGTAAATATAATATTAAATATATAATAAGTGATTTTGAATGTGCATGTTATTTTGTGTATTTCAAGCATGTCCTGTTGCATGTTTGCATTTATGTCGTGTCCATATTATTACCTACAATCTGTTTATATGTATTGTTAATACGTTAAATTGCGCATTGAAGACTCCTGCAGAAGCCACATTAATTTTTTCATGTTTCCATGGAAATATCATATTTGTTGGTTAAGGTTGTTTTGTTAACATTTTTCGTTTTTTTGTGCTAAATTTTGTTAATTGGATACGGCTTTGTTATATGGTTTGATATGATTGCATTTTTGTTTTCGTAAGCTAGTTGTTTTCGCTATTATTAACCTCTAATATATAAATGTTTGGCAACACCAGATGTGTGTTGCATTACACGTAACAGTCGTGCTTGATAAGTATTTTGAATATTTTTCAGAGGTTAATGAATATTATGAATGTAATTACATAGGTAGTTTAACTTCGAATCTCACTCGGGAAAACCCCCCCAGAGCAAGACGCATTGTTCGTTCACTTGCCGAAAGCCATTTTTTTGTGGACGTTCCAGTTTCTCCATCATCTCAAAACTGACCGCTTCCATCTATGAAATGACATTGACTAGGATATTAAATATCATTATACACTGGTATTTCACGAACCATTTGTAATACAGATCCATAAAGCAGTGATTGGCTACAGGTATCTTCACATGGAGGCAGCCTTTTGCATTAGATTTGATTCAGTAATTTCACCACACAAATAATAAGAACAGTCGTACAATCTTTATCTTCATGATTTCATTATAAAAATGTCGCAAGCGGCCAGTGCGTATTATGGATAATGTCATATATCACCTTTTGAATTTCTATAACTTATACATTCAACACATATTAGCATGCACTATACACAATGTCATATATGTATAAAAGATTCATGTTTTAAATGTTTTGGTAATCATTAAAACCAAATTCTTTCTAAACCATATAGCTGAACGAACAGTTTATGAGGAAGATTCCAGATGGTGCGGTGGTGGCCAACGTAATGGTGGGAGAATTGGATTCCTTGAAATACCAAGTAGCTGCCTTCATCCGACTGTCAGAAGCCCGTCCCCTAGGAGAAATCACCGAGGTTCCCCTTCCAACTAGATTCCTCTTTCTATTGCTGGGTCCACCCGGAAGTAAAGACAAAGTCGTAGAAATAGGCCGAGCTATGGCTACCATGATGGTCGATGAGGTAAGCATGCGCAATACATATTTAAGATTATTTGTTTGAGTTCATTTTCAAATTTTTATTTTATAAAAAAACATCGACAATTAAATAAATGTCAATTTGATTTTAAAAGTTTTCTTGAAAGCAGACTACATTGTGTTTGTTCTTTTCAAAACCTTTTGCAAATTTAATTTGCCTGTTTCTATATATCCGTTTCTAGAAGTATGGCAGGGCAGCGTTCGTTCGCCGTCCCGTCCGGGATAGTTAGTCTAGATTACTCTTCCAATACCGTGATAGATGTTTTTCCTGACTTTGTATGCATGGTTACTAGAATATGACATTGCGTGCGAGAGAGGAGGCAACTCTATCTAATTTTCTCAAGAGTCCTTTTAAATTTTAAGTTTGTCACCAACAATGTAAACAGGCGTATATATTTTGCCCTGCCTATATAGCTGACGACCTTCTTGTTCATATTTGTTAAGCTTTTAAGATATTGCTACAAGTGCAGTTTACCTTAAACCTAGTTTTAGTTGTTTGTCTTGTCGTGATAAATTGAATGTTCGAGAGTGTTCAAGCGTTTGCCCCCTTACAAAGTTGACGGGACAGTTCATAAATTGAAAATTATAATTTTATTTAATGAAATATAATGACTTCTGTTAAACAGGTGTTTAGAGACGCTTTTGTCAGACGTTCTGAATCGTTAAGCTTTTCATATATTGCTATAAGGACAGTTTGCATTGAAACTATTTTCGGTTTTTATCTTGTGATGAATTGAATATTGGGAAGCTTTCAAGTTAAAAGAAAGACACGGTAGGTCAAAGAGAGATCATTCTAAAACTAATGCAAATGTTTTCTGTTAAATAGGTGTTCCGAGAGGTTGCTTTTAAAGCACGTAACAGACAGGATCTCCTATCTGGTATTGACGAGTTCTTAGATCAAGTCACCGTGTTACCGCCAGGAGAATGGGACCCTAAAATTAGATTGGAACCACCAGATAGTGTCCCCTCACAGGTAATATATTTACTGTAAAGTTTAACAGATATATAAAAAAGAGTTATGAAAATGAGCTTGACAGAATAAGCTACATTAAAACGAAAACTTGTATCATCTCCAGTTTGATTGAAGATGTTCATCTAGTCAGTCATGATAAAATATTTTTAAAATGGCTGATAATTTTATAATGCACCTTCCTTTCACCACGCGTCACTTAATTGTATATAAACGCCCCTTGTAGTATCTGTACTTTTATAAAAGATACAATCAATAAAAAAAATAACACAAATAATATTTTTAAAATGCGATATACTGATTCCTCGCTTTATTTGAACAAATCAGAATACTAAAACACACCCATGCACAAACGCAAACGTATCTTACTCTTACAGATTGATAAACTTGCACTCCTCATGAAAAGACGATAAACAAAAGAACTTACCAACATTTTTAAAGATAAAATAGTACTCACATTTTCCTTTTACATTAATAGGAAGGAAGAAAGACAGCGAAACCAGCGCCGGCTGGACCAAAAGTAGCTGCTGAAAAAATCGAGGATGACGAAGCAGACCATTGTGATCCAACCTTAGTCAGAACTGGAAGGTAATTATAAAATACGTTGAACTAAAACGTGATATTAATTTAGAAAAATAGATGTTTTTAAATTGATGCATCGCCTAGTTATATCTTACTTTTTTGTATAATTAATTCAACTGCCGAAACCTTGGATTTACAATTGTTTCGTTATATATTACTCCATCCTGTAGTATATTATCTAGAAACTGAAACAGACTATAGTTCAATTTGGATGTCGTATGCTTTGACGCCATACATGTTACATGTGCTGTACTAGCCATCTTGAATAAAAGTTAATGTTGGTAACAATGCCTTATCTATCGTCTTTTATAAATATAAGTTATAAAACCTGTACTGGTCACACAACACACCCTAAAAGCGGATTGACTTTTTGCTAAAATACCAAAAATATGCAACCGAAACACATGTTCTAGATGAAAGCTAACGCAAACAAAAATACGACAAAATGTAAGTGCAAATTAAACAGCCCCACCAGACAAAACGCGAAAAACAGAGAGCACAGATTATAAAACTCCCGACTTTAACACTGAAACGTCTAAAATATTTTGTTGTGGTATTCGTTCTAAAATGAAAACAAGCACCGTTTACCTTTGTAATTAAATGGATGGCTTGAATTTCAGGTTGTTCGGAGGTTTAATCAATGATGTTAAAAGAAAACTTCCATGGTACGGTAGTGACTTCAAAGATTGTTTTCATATGCAGTGTTTTGCTTCAGTTGTCTTCTTGTATCTGGCTACACTTACGCCGAACGTCACATTTGGAGGGTTACTTGGTATTGCCACAGATCAGTATATGGTAAGACGCATTTTGAAAAAAAAACGGTTTCCTTGCTAATGTTATTGCCAGAAGGTAATCTACAAAATTCCAAATCGCTAAACAATACCTTTTACACTAGTATATTTATTACGAAAATATTTAATCCGAAAAATTATGCACTGAATCCTGCTATGTCGGTCACCAGTATATAAAGGCCACACCTCCATATTAAGGTCTCATTACTTCATATTACAACCAGAAAGGTTGTATTGCTTTATATAAATCCACCTGTCCATGAATTCTATAATTGCTATATATTGGTCTTTATAAAGATATATGGGATCTCAAAAGAAATGGTTAATGAATTTCCTACTAATAAAAAACAAACGAAGGATCGAGAGCTTAAAACCAGTGTCCAGAGAAACCCAATTAAATGACACACTGGCTCACAATAGGGTCGCATTGTGATTTGTAAGAGTGTGCTAAATAAATGCCAAGCATTTAGTAATGTGTACCATGCTCATCAGAAAATCGTGAATTTATTAATGGGATATTATGTAATTGTAACATTGTAAATTTATATTATTCCAGGGTACAATGGAGTGTATTCTAACAGCCGCTATTACAGGAGTTGCCTTTGCCTTGTTTTCTGGTCAACCGCTGAACATTCTAGGTAGTACAGGTCCTATGTTGGTCCTGGAAATGATTCTCTACAACTTCTGCAAGTATGTATATATTAACATGGCTTTTCTTCTGATTCCTTTCGAAAATGTATGGTTACTTATCACAGTACGTTGAAATCTCGTTAGAGACGTTAGTGTCAGGAAGTTTGTCAAAGGACGTTGGTTTTCCTAGGGTACTCCAGTTTCCTCCATCTCCCTTAACCACCTCGATATAAGTAAAAGAATAATGACTGGGGCGTAAAACATTATTACTCGCACTTTTGTTACTATGGTCTTTTCGCAGTGGACTTAGTGTCTGGAAGTAATCCTATATTGAACAAATATGTCACTTTTCTTGCTGAAGGTTGATGAGTTCTTCGAGCATTCCGGTTCCCCTCCACCATCCTAATACTAGCAGTTATATGTTATACATGTTTAAATGCCTTAACGGATAAGGCTAAACGCATCCTTTTATTTATCACTTTCATTCTTCCTCATCTTTTTCGGAATATTTTCATTTCAAAAACGCCAAAAGTATTATACGCATGGTAGGTGTAGCTAGGTTAACGGGAAGTTTAGCCCTATGACCTCATTTCCTGGTGGAAGTTCGGGTGTTCCAACTTATTTGCCAGCTTCATAGTTGTATAGTTTGCTATTTGATTTGGGTTTTGACATAGATTGGTATGATTGATTTGGTAAGTTTTTAGTCATTTGAGCAAATGTAAGGTTTTAACGAAATAAAAAACCGATATTTGCATAGATTAAATAAAAAACGTTTTGAAACAAGCTTAATAAATCACGCAACTGTAAAAATGTGGTCAAAACCATTATCATCTATTAGATTGAAGATGTTTATCTAGTGAGCCATGACGAAGTCTTTAATATGGTACACCATTGGGATAGCTGAGTTGACAGAGTGCTAGCTTCGTAAGTGGGAGGTTGTTGGTTCGAGCCCTGATCGGGTCTCGCCAAAGACTTAAAAGTGGGTAGTGACTATTCCTTCACCAAGCACTTGGCATTACGAAATAAACTCGCGGATCTTTCGAATGGGAACTTTAAATATGAAACGAGGTCCCGAGTCAGTAGGCGTGGCACGATAAGGATCCCTGCTGTATAATACCAACAGCTCAAGACACAGGAAGAATTTCTGCACCTTCGCCTATAGCTGGCGACGTTTAAATATTCTTTACTGAGACGTTAAACACTATTATGCAACTCTTCAGTATATCAAAAATAATTTATTTTATCTCTTTCAGAGACAATGAATGGCAATTTCTACCTGTCCGGTGTTGGGTTGGTATATGGACTACTGGTATATTGTTACTAGTTGTTGCGTTCGATTTAAGTGCACTTGTTCGATACATTACCCGATTCACAGAAGAAAGTTTTGCTTGCCTCATTGCTATCATTTTCATCTATGAAGCTTTCAAAAAAGTTTTTGGTATTTATACGAAATATCCGTTCAACCGCAATCATGAAGTTGAACTGAATTACGATTGCGCCTGTTTAGCTCCAAATATTACTTTAGGAAATGACACATGGCTTCCGGAGTCCGGTATTGCTTCTTCGATGGATAGCATCTCTCTTACCATGGTGGGAAATATGACACTCCCATGCTCACTTTATGAAAGTATAGAAAACTCAACATATGATGTCTTTGGATCATCCATGGAGAACTTCACCAACTGTCTGAACTACACAGTCATGAATGCCACAACCTGTCTTAAAAATAACGGTACTCTGCTCGGTGGCGGATGCTTCACTCCACACTACTACCCAGATGTATTTTTCCTGTCATTCATTTTGTTTATTGGAACATTCACCATTGCCTATGGTCTAAAAGCATTTAAAACAAGTGGATATTTCCCAACTTTTGTAAGTATAATAAAGATACAATCGGGTACATCTAAATTTCTAGAACAATATAAAATTGGAATTTTAATAACATTGTGATAAGATTTACTTTGCATTTCGTCGATATGCAGGCAAATATGATAAAACGTGTAAATGGTTGCAAACTTTGTTCAAATCTTAACCGCGCAAACCAATTCAAACTAGCCAATAGGCGAGTAAAGGAAGGAACAGCACAATAAACGCCCATTTAGACGGTGCGATGGTTTATTACAGTAAAACCATTTTGTTGAGTTAAATTTAGGCATTAAAAGGGGGATTAGGGAGATTTTAAAGAAAAATGTAGAAAATGAGTTTTAAAACTTGAAAATAGTGTGGCGATAAGCTAGGTGGGAAAGGTATCTAGAGGGCACGAAAACGAAGGTTTACTGCAGCATTTTTGATTATGTATGTAGAATTGATTCCTGTAATTTTATTTTTCGCGCAGGTCAGACAATACCTTAGTGATTTTGCTGTATTGATTGCCATTCTTATGATGGTAGGATTGGACATGATTATTGGAGTCAACACACCAAAGTTAAAAGTACCCGACAAGTTTGCAGTAAGTACCATACAAATTTACCCTAAAGACACTGTATACGCAAACAACACAGATCTGTTGTCTTGTCCTTTAATTAATTTAATTATGGACAGCATATTTATAGGGAACACATATGCTTGTTTCACTAAATAATTGAAATCAGGCAATGTCAATATTATATTATTACCCGCGAAAGCAAACGAAAGATACAGCGGGCGGGTCAATATTATTTACCAATCAGTATAAATACATGGCATTCAATTTATAGACATTAACATGCATCATTGATGTTAACCTGTTCCTGATATTTGCTTATCTAAAAATACTGCAACCTCCTGTTAAAAAACTACATCTAAATTAAACTTTTGGACAAAAGTTTAGTTACAATTTATCATTTTGATGGTATGCAATCTGAAAATGCATATAAACGGCATCATTTTTATCGTAAAATAATAATTGTAATAATAATGATAATAGAAATTATAAAAAATTCTTTCTTTTAGGTTACTCACTTATATGAAAAAAAAAACTTTCCCATTTTCATTTGCAATTATTTCTTGTAACTGGTAGAAAAGTGAAAAATATGTTTGTATATGATTTGAACTGTTTTTTCTATTTTAGCCTTCCAAACCTGGACGTGGTTGGTTCATTAACCCCATTGATGCCCGTAATCCATGGTGGCTTATGATTGCAGCTGTTGTTCCCGCTCTACTTGCTACAATCCTGATCTTCCTCGATCAACAGATCACCGCTGTTATTGTCAACCGAAAGGAGAACAAACTAAAGGTAATTATCTGAATTTTTAAGACACAGTTTGGAAGTTATTGAAAAATAAAATTCTATTTGTGTGTATTGAAACAGAAGGGGGAAATGAGTCAGGAATAGTGCATGTAAATATAACATTAATTGTGCATCAGTAATGTATATTATATAGATAATCTCCCCTCATGAAGTCGGTTAGGCACCAATTGGTCCAAAGCACACGGTTTCGGATCTTGACATCTATCGCCCCCCCCCCCCCTGTGGTTTGAATCCATATTGGGCATCTGCGGATCGGTAATCTATATTATATAGACAATATCCGCTCATAAAGTCGGTTTTGTTGCCATTGGTCCAAAGCACACGGTTTCGGATCTTGGCGTCAATCACCCTCATGGTTTGAATCCATATTGGGCATTTGCGGATCGGTAATCTATATAATATAGACAATATCTGCTCATAAAGTCGGTTTTTTGTACCATTGGTCCAAAGCACGTGGTTTTGGATCTTGGCGTCTTTCGCCCCATGGTTTGACTCCATATTCGGCATCTTCGGATCGGTAATCTATTATATAGATAATATCTGCTCATAAAGTCGGTTTGATACCAATTGGTCCAAAGCACACGGTTTCTAATCTCGGCATCAATCGCCCCCGTGGTTTGAATCCATATTGGGCATCTGCGGATCGTTATATTGTTTAGATGATCTCCGTATGATTTGGCGATGCTCATAAAGTCGGTTTGTTACCAAGTGGTCCAAAGCACACGGTTTCGGATCTTGGCGTCTATCACCCCCTATGTTTCAATCCAGATTGGGCAGCTCCTAGAGTTAAAAAGTAATATCGCTTGCCGAAAGATGGTAAAATTTTCCTTTTATCTTGTTGCTTTTAATACCATTAGAGGTTGAAACATAATCTGCGAAGACTCAAGATTATTGAGCCAACGCAACTGAGTTAAAAAAGGATATGTTGCCTTAGCCTTCTTATAAAGAACTTCATGCATTGTTATAATTATCTACCATTGTTTTTGTGTTTTACAGAAAGGAAACGGTTACCATCTTGACATCCTTGTAGTAGCCATTTGTATTCTCGTCTGTTCGTTTATGGGATTGCCATGGTATGTCGCGGCTACTGTGTCAGCTTTGGCCCATATTATGAGCTTGAAAAAAGAATCAGAATGTACAGCCCCCGGAGAAAAACCTACATTCCTTGGTGTCAGGTATGTGCCTATAATTAATTTCAACTATACTAATTTGTCGCAAATGATGCATTTTGTTCATTCAAATAGTACCAAAAATAGTAAATGTAATATCCCTTCTGTTCACATTTTCCATTTTAATAGTACTACTACAAACACTTTTGATACAGTGTCTTAATATTAATAAATCACCCCATTTGTAGTATACACAGTACACAATGCCCTTAGCTAATAACTAATATCCGTCTTTCGAAAAAAAGAGGGGGATCATAAATTCAAATTTCCGTCCATCCTTCCGAAATTCTTGTCTGTGGTAATACTCCGAAACTATCCACATAGACAGGAGATGCGCATATCGTTAACCCAAGTTGGTTTGCTCATTTTCCTCAGAGTTATTTCCCTTTGACCATAAGTGTTAATCATAACCCGCTGGCAGGGGATCCTAATTCACTGAATTTGCATGTTACTACATGTACCTACAAATATTATTTTGTTTCCTTGGCAATATAAGACAACATTGGGAAACAAAGAACTGTGAACGTCTTTTGAAAGCTATTTAGTAAATAAATACCTGTAGTACGTTTCATTCAGATCGTTTAGTAATAGTAACGAATAACATTGAACTGCAATGGGCGATTTCTTCAATGATTTTAATTACAGAGAACAAAGAGTAACAGCTTTGATGGTTGGTCTTCTCAGTGGAGCATCTGTGTTCATGACTGCAATCTTAAAGGTAAAGAGCGAAATTATATACCTTAGACTGTTAAACAATTACTTGCAATATTGAATACTATATAAAGGTACAGCTCGAATTGGATTAGAAACACTGCTATAGCATACTAATAGAATCTATCACAACTTGTGGTGCAAAATAGGGAAATCTCAACTCGAGTTCTTATATATTTTGTCCAGAACGAGACTTGCGGAGTTTTTGGGCAAAATATTTTAGAACAAGGATTGAAATTTACTTATCTGGCACTACAAGTAGTGATTGATTCTATTTCTTGCATCAGAAAGTTTTTTTTTTTCAATTTATAATCAATTTTAACTTATAGATACACCTCTGATTTTGCGGGGATAAATAGCGTGTATGCTATCTTGCACAGGAGGTACAAGATGGATATATCTTGCACCTATCTTTTTATGAATTTTTCTATCTGGGGTGCAAGGAAATATTGTCTAGGGCATCAAATATGCTAAACATTATAATTATAAGTATTTTTAGACTCAGTGACTTAGTCCGGCGGTTATTTCATAATTATATCCTTGTGTACACAACAAACACATACATACCAATAAATGTTCAATCAACGTCCCAAAATCAAGGTAATAACATTGAACACTAAAAAATTAAGTTAAACACGCTATTTTCTTCAAAGGAGCAAACTATATAAAATAAGTCAAGATGAAATCGGTCAATCTTTAGCTTAGCATTATAACATAAAAATATTAACTACTATTTTAAAAGCTATGTTATGTTTTCTTTTTCAGGTTATACCTATGGCAGTACTCTATGGCGTGTTTCTTTATATGGGTGTGGCAGCTTTGAAAGGAATGCAGGTAAAGATTCATAATGAAACCCTGTTTAATACAATGCTTACTCAATTTGTAACATTTACAATAATGTAAATAATGGGAATAAAGGTATAGGCAAACAACTTTGACCTGTCCGCTTGACCTTTCATTTAGATATTTATCATGGACCAAGTACATCTATGTATAGAGAGCACAGGTGTTTATTTTGTATATATCATGAGATATACTCACCTCATGGAGTACACCTGTGGACTGTGTATGTATTAACTTGGATCTTAACACTACCCATTTATTGAGTGGATCATCATATGTGAATAGTAAAAGGTCAAGCGGACAGGTCAATTTTGTTTACCTATACATACTTTTGGGCTGGCTCATGTGTTCAAAATTATGTTTTGTAATGAAAGGTCCAGGACCTTTTGCCTTTATTTTTGGCAGGTCCCTCATAAAGTTTTGAAAGTCCAATATCAACATTGAAAGATCCATGTGCAATTATGTAATTATATTGAAAAAGTAGAATTATTCTGCTAAAAATGGCAGGTTCAACGGACTTTTACAATTTAAATATTAATGGTCCCAAGGTAAAATCAATAGGTCCCGGACCTCGGACCCAGGGAATTTTGAACCCCTGCTGGCTGGTATAGTGCTCTTGAGCGATGGCTCACTGATTATGATAATTGATTGCCGCTCATCGACTAGGTTAGAATCGCATTTCTAGACACAATTTCTCCTCTCCATTTTTAATGGAGTTTTATCTTTAACGTTTGAACCATATTTTGGTAGCAGAATCTGCCTAACTTATTTTCCCGTATAAAAGAAAGAACTAGTATGACAAAACCGTTTTTGGAAGTAACCAACGCAACCAAGAAAAAAATACAAGCTCTTTTACAACGTCCTGTTCCGTTTTGTGCATTTCCTACATGTATAATCCGACATGCTTAACAACATCACGGTTCACTGAAGATGTTGATCAATTTTTTTGCTTTTTTATTACAGTTTATAGACCGATTGCTGATCATATTTATGCCTCAGAAATATCAACCAGACTTCTCGTATTTACGTCACGTCACAATCAAACGTGTACATATATTTACATTCATGCAATTTTGCTGTTTAGTGGTACTGATGGTCATCAAACAGATCAAAGCTATTTCCATTGTTTTCCCTCTTATGGTAAGTACAACGGTATCTAATAGGTAATGTGATGTAAGTAATTTTAAACTTGGACATATAAAAGAGAGAATAACAATTTACAAAGCTTGTCAAGGGTTAGAGCCCAGTCTGGGTCATAAGAATTACTGATTCCTTGCTTGGTGCTCGGTTTTAAGTATCGACTTACAAATTCACCCAGTGTCTGTATAATGTATCATAAGAGTGTTATGATGATATGCCAGGCAAGAACTAGTGCAACAAAGAGCACGACACAATTTAACTCAATGATAAATTAACTAATATTAAACAATTGGTATGGCCACTAATTATATATATATCCCGATTTTGTACGGTAATTAAATCCAATGGTCAGAGGTATGCTTTCATACCCTTGGATAATGTTGGTTTTGCAAGTTTGGTACAAGCATTACTGACCATGAATTGTATTCCAAAATGACGTCTAGTGCTGCAAAATTAACACTGGTATAATATGTAATTTACAGTATCAACAATAGTTTTTGCAATTAAGGTTTAACTGTATAGTATTTTAATAGACTCTTTCTGGTTTAGATTTTAGGTACATGTTTTGTTAGAATGATGATGGACAAAATATTTGAACAACGTGAACTTAAATGGTTAGATGACATCATGCCTGAGGATAAGAAGAGAATGAAAGAAGACAAAGAAAAACTAGCAGAGGACGAAGGAGAGGTAACACTAGATTTAAATTATATAAATATTACATTTCTGATGGCGTGACAGCTCATATTGTCACCCCGAGAAATTTGATTATCCTCCGAGCTGAACTCGTAGGCGGGGTTGACAATGAATTTCAAAGGGTGACAATATGGACTGTCATCCTATCAGAAATGTAATATTTATTCTATAATACTGATTATTGGTGTTTATTATACCATGCAATCAAAGTATACTGCATTGAAAATCATGTCAGTCAGCTGTTGTCTGTAAGCAACTTGTGAGACGCTTGTAACATTAATCATTTTTAACATTACTTTAGAAAAAACGTTTAATTGATTTAGAAGACGAATGCGTCGAATCGCATACGCAGTTTTTCTGCGCATGTGACATTGTTCGTAATGTCAACTCTTAAGGTAATGTCACACAGTGACGCATGATTTTCTGAAATCCGAGCATTTAAACGCTTATTGGTCAATCAAATTTTGAGAAATTAACAAAAGGTATAATGATAAATATTGATAATTGCCACCCAAAGCTTACCATCTTCTTTCACAATTGTCAGATTAACTATACTAAAACATAGCTTAATTAATATCGCTTAATATAAATAGGCAATTTCTCTTCTTCACTCCAAAGCTTTGTTACTTATCATTTTTTGTTTAGTATTTTCAAAACGTTTTATATTTCTTTTTTGCTGCAGTTTTATTTATAACATTACATTGCCATACGACTGTAAATTATTGTTATAATATATGTTTGGTTTGAATTTGAATAAAATTTTCTGTTCAATAACAGTTTTCCTTACTTTTTTTAATTTAGTTTTTAACATTATCCCGTGTGTATGTATTTGACACACATGCTTACTTTAGTTAATTAAAGGAGCTTATAAACATTGATGTTTTTTACAGATTGAGAATCTACTAGATGATGATTATCGATTAAACGAAGTAAAAGTCCATGGAAACAAACTTGGACACCCTAGAGATGATGACCGAGTCAACATTACTGAGGAGGTGAATAAAACATCAATCTGGTTACAGGTACGAAGGGATTCCGTCCCAGTGATTGAAAACGGAACTAATGCGCTTCACAAGTAAGGATATTGTATAGAAGTTATACTATGAGATCATTTTTTTCGTGTTGTCTCGATTTTCGTTGCTGTCAAGCCCATAAATTTACATATTAAAAGGACTTTTCAAGAATGATTGGTAACTATGGGTTGTTAATGACGTCATAGTTATTGCTCGTGTTAATTGTTAATGACTGTATATGCAATGCCTCGTTTTATTTAGGCTTGAAAGTTTTCAAAAGTAAAGCTTCTTTTGCAAGTTTCAATTCATCGTCGTTAGACTGGCATTTATAAAATGGTATTATTTTAAATACCTTTTGAACAAATATCTAAATGTTCAAAACTACAATGTAAGAATTTAAAATTCCTACGTTTTTAAAATTTCTTCTTGGAAGCACGTAATGTCGATACAACGAAAATAAATGAATTTACAGTATTCTATTTTATCATATTCCTAATACTAATATGGATGGGGATTTTTGCATGAAAAAGATATCGGTTATGGTATGAACTTTATGCTGTTACTAATATGGATCATGTATAATGTATGACTCCGGTGTCTCAAAATGTAAATTAAAATAAATTTAGGTTATGTGAAATTATGTCACTGAACTAAATACATATCTAAAACATACATATGCAGTGCAAATCGTGATGTATTCTAGGATACATTTTATCAATCGAATTCAAACACATACTTTACAGATAACGATAACGCAAGTTGCCAAAGGGAGATAAGTCAACAATTTTCACTGTAGAGTAAGGTCATATATTTTATTTTATTCAAATACATTAGGAGATGTACATGCCAAATTTAGGTGCATTTCTTTTGGAAAATTATTAAATATGACATGACTGATTTTTATATTTCTTCTGTTGCTATGAAAATATAATTGCATTATAAGATTTTTTTTTCACAGCATTTTAAACTTTATTTCTTTATAGCCGAAAACACAAATCTAGGCCTAAATCCAAAGAGAGCAAAGAGAAAGAAAATGATGTAGCTAGGAATGAAAAGGCTGCATTTTATTTTGGCGATGACGATCTCAAAGAAGCACCAGAAGCCGAGGATAGAGAAAGCAAAATTTGATGATAGGAATATTATTAATTGATTTTATATAAACGAATTAGATATTGAAACATATCATATAAAGAACAATTTTTTTGTCATAGCGGCGCTGATGATGGGACACAACAATGGATTTTAAAAAATATATTTTTATGAGAACTATATGCAACATATATTCAAAAAGTGCCGCAAAATTAAACAATGCATCATCTAATGTATAATCGTACATGTTTTGTTTTAGTATTTTAATGTTTTGTTTTAAAGTTTCAAAGTTATTTTGGTAAAATAGAACAGTCAGCTTAGACCAAAAGGATAGAAAATAGATTTATCAAAATCTTGTTCCTATCTAGAATTAGATATAAAAGTCTTTTAAAATTTAGATTTTAAAAAGAAATTGTCCATTTTAGTTTTGAATTCAATTAATTTTTGTGATATAAATTTAGATTTTAAAAAGAAATTGTCCATTTTAGTTTTGAATTCAACTAATTTTTGTGATATCGATTAACTTCAAATAAGTGCAATAAAATTCATTATTTCAAGGGATTAGTTATTCCTGAATTTTGTGAAAACATTTTATTTTATAATGCAATCAATCTTGCTAGAATTTGGTTGCATAGGGCTTTCATCATTTCAGGTGTCATAAATAGAGCATTATATTACACATTAATTTTCATTTTTAATAGCTTTTCTTTTTATCTTTAACCAGCCCTTAATAACATATGTGCATTTGTCAGGTTACCACTATATATTCGTGTATTTTACCGTTTGTACTGGACGAAACATTCCAATATTCATTTGAACGTTTGTAATATGAACAATAAATCTATTTTATGCATTCTAAATGTATAACTTCACACAAATTGTATCACAATTACAAATGCTTTCTTCATCAAGTATGAAAAAGGCGAATTCTGTGGTGCCAAAATATACATAATTTTCTATATAATCAGTACCAACCTGTTTGTACATAAAAAGAAAACTGAATGAATTCAAATTTAGTCAATGAATCAAGCAAAGTATTCAAAAACGTCAAAAGCAATATCTGCCAAAGGTTTTTCTTGTAGAGGTATTGACAAAAATTTTTCTTGTAGAAAAATTGAATTTACCTTTCCAACATTTTATTTGTTTTCTGTTCGAGTTTAAATACTTTTAAAGGGTTGCAAATAAAGCAAAATGTATATCAAATCTATATATTTTTATTTTTTACATTACCAATATATTGTATACTTATCATTCAAAAGGTTGTGACTGACGTACGTGTATTTGTATTGTATATGTATATTTACGCAGAATCATTTAATCTTGTAGAATATATTTCAGATTGTATGATAATAGAATTGTAAATAATATGCAAGAATATAATTTATGTTTTAATTCAATTAAAATCAAGGTGCTTTTAAAGTTGGAACAATTTATTTTTTACTCATTTGTCACAAAATACTGGAAAACGAAGATTAAGAAATTAGATTTATAACAGTTTAACTGCAAGAATTTCTGGACATTTCCTATAAGCTGTTTTGAAAGCTCTATATGAGAAACGAAAATTCAAAATAAGCATATGACGAATATAAATCTTAAATGTTATTTCGACATGTATGTATAGTTTTGTCTAGGTAACAGATAAGTGTTCATTTTTGCAGGTCTTTTAAAACAATTTGTGTTCATTATTGCTTTTTATCTGGTTGCAAACGGCGTTATCCATGTTTTTAGTCTTTGTGATAATAAGTAGCCATCTTGCCAGTGTTCCGTAAATAAAGGCCTGTGTAAAGGATAGCAAAATATACTTCTGTTATACGCAATTTAATTTTTCTCCGAAAGACACAATGTGGCAATCAATGAAAAAAAAAAACGAAAAACGAGCAATTTTGCAAAGCTTGAACATCTGTTAAAAGCTAGTCCAAGTTTAAAATATTTGTTTTATCCTTTAGATAAATCTATCCAATTTGAGCTAGAATTATATTCTAGCAGTTTTTCTCTTATGAACTTATGTTTCATTTTAAAATATGACTAAATTATTGGTTTTATGCGGCAGTTGGAATCAAGGACTTCGAATCTCTGCAACATTTTAATATTTCTATCACTTTATAATTTTGTATCGATGAAAAACTTCCAATACAAAATCAAAATGAATTTATTGAATGATGATTTTCTTTTTTCAATAAAAGATATGGAAATAAAAAAAGACATTTCTTATATTTGTTTTTACTATTTAATATGATCTGAGTATCAATCAGATCGATCGATTGATTGATTTCAAAGTTTAAATTTAAGTCAAGATTCTCCCATTTTCATCCAGTTGCCAGTTAAAATATCCCTGGATAGACACAGTACCTGTAAAAAGTACGACGAAATTAGTGTTATCACTATGTGTTTTAACTTATAGTATCTTCTTCTTTTAATTTATACAGATATTGGATATCACAGATGTCCCTGGAAACCATGATTAAATCAAATCCAGTACTCTTACAATGCCGAATGTGTATAATTAGTGATATCAATATGTTTATCTCCTGTCTCGGTTTATTTTTCCATTCATTCGTCGTTATTTTTATGTCTTCGGATATAAAAATTGTCAAATAAAACTTTATGAAACTTTACAATAGAATGCAAATTTCATTGTGGTTGAATATGCTCCCTAGAAACTGTTATATTTGGAGATGGATTGGTTTGTTTGTTTTTGCTTGGTACAACTGTACTTGTGTGATAGGATGTGAATAAACATTGATTTATCTTAATCACGAGAAGGTTATACATGCATTGTATAGTCGGTATGTCCTATGACACGAACTCATTTTGACATCAATATCGCATATCGCCTGATATAGATTTTAAATATGAGAAATAGTACCGTTATTTTTCTAGAAGAAAACTCTTGAAACTTTCAAAGCTAGATGACCCTTTAATATGATATTAATTTTATTGACCAAGCGAATTCAAAATTTAGCATTTGTGTGTTGATAATCATTTTTGTAGTTTTTTTGTGTACACTACCTATGATATATATTGTTATAGTGTACTATAGCTACGTGTGTCATTCGAGGAGTTGAGTTGAGTTGAGTAATGGTGTTTAAGGTCTCAGTCAAGAATATTTCACGTATATCAAGACGTCGCACGCTATAGTCGAAAGTGCAGAAATTTTGCCTGTGCGTTGCGCTGATGGCACTATACAGCAGGGTTCTTTAGCGTGCCAAGCCTACCGTGACACGGGACCTCGTTTATTTTAAGTTCCCATCCGAAAGAACCGTGACTTTCATTTCGTAATTCCGAGTGCTTGGTGAAAGAACAGTCACTACCCACTTTTAAGTCTTGGGTCAGACCCGGCCATGTTTCGAACCCACGATCTCCCATTTACGGAGCGAGCACACTACCAACTGAGCTACCGCAGTGGTTGTGTCATTCGAGGAAAACGCTCCTCTATGCATACTGGCCATTAAAACGTTCACAAATTGGATCGGTACAAGCATAACTGAAACAGTGGTGCAGAGTCGGAAGTTTTAGCTTTATAATCAGTAGTGACAATATATGTTTATCTAGTGTCGCCTTTCCTGTATCTTTACATTGGGCAATATCAAAAGAGATACCTTAGATAAAAGGGAGAAAAAGGATCACGTGACTGTCCAGGTAGATGGACACGTCCTGTGTTAAAGTAATTTTTCTGAAATATCTTCAGTTTTATGGGGGAGATTGGAATATTTTTGTATGTATGTGTGTAGAAGATTTTTGTACCTTAGTTATCACTATACATACCTTAATAACTTTCAGTGGTGGAAGTCAGAAATTTTGAATGTAGTCAGTAGTTTTTACACGTATTTATTTTGCCCATTTTCTTGTTTTCTTTCAGTTGTCAATTTTTAGTTGTCAATAATTATTCTTGATGTTTTACAAATATATATGTAATCAAAAGCAATCATTCTTATCCGTATTCATGTCACAAGTAAAACTTTTGAAACTAACAAATCAAGTTAAAAACGCGAACTTCCTTCAGGGAAGTGAGTACTGGTAAATAGGTTATATGTAAATGCCATCTATCTTAGTGAGATTGAAATAAAAGACACGACTGATTCCTTAAGTAGTTCTGCTTCATATTTAGACTTATACCTGAATTATGACGCACACTAAAGGCTACATTTGAAACTTTATGACAAACGTGATGACTTCAATTTTTCTATTGTCAACTTTCCTTATATGCAGCAATATACCTGCTTCTCCTGCTTATGGTGTATTTGTTTCCCAATTAATACGCTATGGTAGAGCTTGTTCCCACTATGAGGACTTTGTACAACGAAGTAGGCTGCTTGCAAATAAATTGTTGAATCAGGGATATTGCAAGCTTAGGCTTATCAAGGCACTCAAAAAGTTTTATGGTCAAC
Source organism: Anadara kagoshimensis (assembly GCA_021292105.1). Classification (NCBI taxonomy): domain Eukaryota; kingdom Metazoa; phylum Mollusca; class Bivalvia; order Arcoida; family Arcidae; genus Anadara; species Anadara kagoshimensis. The sequence goes on along the minus strand of CM037870.1, from coordinate 15,463,854 downwards.
ACAGTATTGTTGAAAAGTTTGATGTCTCTGTGTCCAGGATTGCCCTGGATATATTTGACGTCTCATAGTTCCATGAGTGTTTCTTTCACACAATTTTGATTACACACATGGCGGGTGTAGCTAGCTAAACAGGAGATGCTTACCCTTCCGGATCACCCGGCCTCAGTTCCCTGTTGAAAGTTCACGTTTCTGACCTAACTTGTCGGTTCCAAAGTTTATACTTTGCTTCTGGATTGTGATTCGAACCTGGATTAGTATGTTTGTTTATGATTATAGATATTTCAATGGAATGGCTGTTTCATTATACTCGAAATTTAATATTCTCTACAAAAGCCATCATTGTGGTACAACTGTACTTATGTGGTAGGGTGTGACAAGGCATTAAATTATCTGAATCACAATACAAGTTATAAGGTTATATCATTTATGGTGGGATGTGACAATGCATTAAATTATGTTAATCACAAAACAAGTAAGAAGGCCACATAATCTGTTTGGTATGTCTAATGACAGAAACTCATTTTGAAGACAACATTGCATTTTGACCAAGACAAATACACAAGGCATATTAAAAAACAACCTGGACTGGACTTTGTTTCTTGACCCTGGATTGTTCTCCGTATTTTTGTCTGATCCATATCCATAATGCTGAATCTAGACCCAAGTCAAGACTCCAATCCAGGATTTTCAATATGCAGAAAGAGGCAAGATTTTCTCTTTTGTTAATATGATATTGATAATTATTACGCATGTTCTTGTGCATCAAATTTTATTAGAGTCTAAACTTATATTCTATTCAAGTACAAAACGTTTCTTCTTTCCACGGTGGTTTCGTAGAATCAAAACAAAAATAAAAAAGACACAGGCGCATCCAAACGAACCAGCAATCGTATAACACATCAGGATATAGGACCCAGTCATATCACGTGTTATTCCTGAAACAGAGATGTAAACTGTAAACAATGTAATGCATCACTATTTCGGAAAAAAAATGTGTACACCAAAACAATACTATACTGTAAAACACTTTATTTTCGCGGCATGATATTTTCGCGATATTTGTATTAAAGTCATTTCGCGGCATGAAATTTTCGGGATATCCCGTTGTGAGCCCGATCCAATCGTGAGCCCCTCATGTAAAGTCCATTCATATTTGTTCGATCAAATTATTTCCGCGCATATTATTTCCGCGGTTGTCCATGAACTCGCGAATTACGCGAAAATAACATGCAAGCTCAAATTTCATGTTTTACAGTATATATTTTTATATTTATATTTATTTATTTATTTATTTATATTTTTACTTATATATAATAATCCACCACTATTTCGATTATTATAACACAAAGATATGAACAACATTTGGACATCACATGACAATATTTTTTTTCATTGTATTTTTTTATTCATGTGTGATATATGTTTTTGTTTGTTTGATGCATTATATTTGCTTCTTGGTTCATTTGAAGCAATTTTTGTAGGGGTTTGTTATAAACTGTAGAAAAAACAGTTGCTAAATAATTCAGGAATACATTCGCATATGACAATGACATTCCATCTCCCAATCTTCGACTATTCTCGCTTCCAACACCCTTGCAGAACTGATCTCTGTAATAAAAGTGAAAAATGCTTGACTTGGTGCTAACCCTTCCAGAGCACCCGGCCTCACTGCCCTGGTTGAATTTCACGTGTCTAACCTGATTTATCAGTTCCAAAGTTTTTAGTTTGCTTCTGGATTGTGATTCGGACATGGATTAGTATTTTTGTTTTTGATTACCATTATTCAAATCGACTCTACTTAAATAAATTGATAAATAATTTTGTTTCAATCAAGTACCTGAAATTGGAATTGAAGAGATAACACCTATACCGCATACAGACAGGACCAGTCCTAGTCCAGTGGCACTGTTAGAACAATCAAGGATTCTATTTACGGTAGCATACGTTGACGAAAACATTCCACCAATTGCAATACCCATCACGCAGGAAAGGATTAAAATATATTCTTCTGTATCGACATGTGGAAATAAAAGTAGCGTTATACATCCAGTTGCTGTAGCCATTATTGATACAGATATCACACTCATATGTGGAATGCATTTGATTAATCCGGGTGTAAAACGAGCAAAAATACTGCAGAGATTTAAGATGAATAACATAAAAACGGCTTTAGACCTGTCCAGTCCTAGAGAACGATAAAAATCTATGACGAATGCGTAAAATGTGTTTATAGACACAATTGAAATCACCATCCCTATACCATACATAACAAATACTTTGTTTTTTATCAATATTTTCATTCCATTTTTTAAATCTGTGAAGTCTTCCTTTTTGTATTTGTCAATACAACCTGAACACTGACGGACACTAGAGGAAGTCTGCTCGTTGAGTGTTGATTTATCTGAATATTTGGAAGAATAATTGTTCTTAGCTTTAGGAGTCTCAATACCTCCTTGCCTGCTTATTAATGCTGCAGGAATCCCATGTAGAGATATGGCACCCATGATCAAAAATGCACCACGAAAATTATAAAGTTCAATTAAGTAATTTGATAATAATGGGATACACATCCGCACAACACCAGCGCAAACTGACACCAATGATGTAGCTACAATAAGTTTTGTCCCCACAAAATGATTTCTGATGGATGAATATGCGCATATATTGCAAAGTGAAAACCCGAAACCTGTAGAAATATAAAATATACAATTTTAATTTATTAAGCCTTTTTCCAGTCGATCTGTGTGATATTATAATGAAAATTGCATATGGAATAGGATGCGTGTACCAATATTTTTCCAATGGATATCACGTATATTTTCTATGTATACTCCCTCATGCAAAGTATTTCCTTAGCTTAATTTGGTAAAATATATTTTGGTCCTTTGGGAGCTTTTTAACATCTTCAAGATAATTTTGGTTTCATAATTTTGGTCCAAGCACTACTGATGAGGAATTGTATTCCGAAACGGCCGTCTAGTGCTGTAAAATTAAAACTGGCATAATATGTAATTTAAACCCCTGAGCCGATACCTCTGCTGGTGGCTAGTGCCCCGAGGATATCCCTAACTCAGTAGGCAATAATTTCGTATTATTGTCAGAAATATACTATAATTGTCTAAATTTCCTGCAAGTTAAAATTTGAAATTTCTCAAAAACTAAGGTATACTCCCTCATGCAAAGTATTTCCTTAGCTTAATTTGGTAAAATATATTTTGGTCCTTTGGGAGCTTTTCAACATCTTCAAGATAATTTTGGTTTCATAATTTTGGTCCAAGCACTACTGATGAGGAATTGTATTCCGAAACGGCCGTCTAGTGCTGTAAAATTAAAACTGGTATAATATGTAATTTAACCCTGAGCCGATACCTCTGCTGGTGGCTAGTGCCCCGAGGATATCCCTAACTCAGTAGGCAATAATTTCGTATTATTGTCAGAAATATACTATAATTGTCTAAATTTCCTGCAAGTTAAAATTTGAAATTTCTCAAAAACTAAGGTATACTCCCTCATGCAAAGTATTTCCTTAGCTTAATTTGGTAAAATATATTTTGGTCCTTTGGGAGCTTTTCAACATCTTCAAGATAATTTTGGTTTCATAATTTTGGTCCAAGCACTACTGATGAGGAATTGTATTCCGAAACGGCCGTCTAGTGCTGTAAAATTAAATGTAGTATAATATGTAACTTTAATATTTAGTGATATATAATTTCTAATGCCAATTCCAAGAGCATAATTAAGCAGCAATGTGGTATAACTTTCGGGTGTTCATCTGCTGATTTTACCAAAGTACAAATTTAAAAACAAATGAGAGTTTATTTTCATGGATGTGCTTGATAAACATAGTGCATGTTTTAAAAATCACAAAGAAATGCACGTTACAGAGCCCGTGCTTATTTCCAATTGGCCTTCATTATTATATTTTTAAATCATCCTTTCTTGAATATGCAATTTGATATCGCCATTAGGCAAATTAACGTAAAATGAAAAGATCATTTCTACAATCTCAAACCACATTTAGGAAAGTGAATTTCATTGCCGTTGGCATTTACTGTTTGATCTGGTATCAGTCTGTTGGACTTGGGGAGTGATACGCTTGTCTGCGGCGTACTGACTCTGTGAGTTAGCACCTTAAAGTCGCCCTGAATGCGCGCTAGTGCACGGCAGACCATGAACACACTCGCATTTTACATACATACACGAACTTGTTCATAGATTAATCCATACAGATTAATAAAACAGTTATCGTCGCGTATAGCTGAAAAATTGCTGATGCAAAGTTAAGCAACATTCAACCAACAAACCAATCATTTTTAAAATACATGCTCATTTGTTTAATATAAGCATTTTATTGTTACGTAAAAATGAAAAAGTTTACTTTACCACAAAATATTCCAACGGTGATAACCATAAATGTTATACTGAATGCAAAAAAGTTGACGGAAAATCCGAAAGCAACCAACAAACTCGCTAAGCACGCAGCTGATCGTACTCCAAATACTTTAACTATGATGCCTGATATTATTGCTGAAATATAATTAAAAAGGGTCATTATAGTTGCTTAATTACCAATTTCGCAAACACCAATAAATCTAAGAATAAAAAACAAGGAACAAAATAACGAAACAAAGAAGAAAAGGCAAGATTAATTATATTTAGTATTAGGACCGTTGACATTTAACAAAACGTCCTACTTTTGAAAGCCACTGTATCTAATGTTGAAATAATAATTTTGTTTTCAAAAGATTGTAAGTGATCAAGAAATTAAAAAAAATAATAAACAAAACAATCCATGCCCAAATCACAATCTCAAAAGAATGGTAAAAACTTAAGAAACTGCCAAATCAAAATCACATGAACTTTTCACATAGTTCTATGTTTCTTCTATCATTCTCAATTTCCTAACGTGGACGTTGTGACCAGCTAAACAGAAGGTGCTTACTCTTTCTAGAGAAACCAGTCTTACTTTCTATGTGAATGTTCACAAAATGCCAGTTTTCAAATTGCTTTGGGATTGTGATTTGGTTATGGACCAATATATATGTGTTTGGTAAATCATGACATTGCCAGTGGACATAGTTCTTTATTTTTGTTTTTCTCGATTTCTTTTACACGTAGCGGGAGCGGTTAAAGGTAGTTTTCCTTCTGTAGAATTCGGTTGGAATATCACATGTGTTACTAAACTTAACATTTTTCAAAATATTTACCTTGCTGTTTTTCTTTTGTTTGGATCGTGATGTGATTTGTACATGGAGCGTTATGTTTGTGTTTGATAAGTACATGTTTTTTTTTCGTTTGTTTTAAATTATTTATATTTATTAGCGTTTTATTATATTTTTTACATTTATATGTCTTGTTTGACTATACCCAACACTATTTCACAATTTGTAATTAGTAAAATGTCCTATTTCTGTTCAAAATATGAGTGAAATAAGTACGTTATGTCTTGCTAAGACTGTTTCCAAATTCCAAATAAATTAACAAAAAGAAGATTTATTGAGACCAACGAACCTGAGCCGAAAAATACGCATCTGTTGACAGATTCGACAAGCGATGTTTTGGCGTGGGTCTCTTCAAATTCGTCCAATAGTTCTACGAATACAACAGTGAACTGTGCCGAAAATTGTACCATTCCAATGAAACAAAATGATGCCAATAATATCGTCCATGTTCTGTCCAAAAGAGAGAAGTAGTGATTTCAAAATGAATATGAAAATATACATGGAATACTAGTATAGGGATAACATAAAAACAAACAAGTCTTTACACGATGCCATTAAAGAAACGTTAAAGTCTTTAATTATCAAGATAGGTATGTTTGTAAACTTCCACCAGAGAATCGAAGCTGGCTGCTCCGGAAGGGTAAGCACGTCTTGTTTTGCTAGCTACACCCGCCACGCGTGTTAACGAAATTGAGTGAAAGGAAAATGGAACCATAGGGATCAAATCTTTGACACAGAGACGTCAAACTTATCAACAATACTGTGATGGCGGCCATAAAACAATTTGAGGACCATGATAAGCCTAGGCTTGCAATACCCCTGAGTCAACAATGTATCTGTTAGCAGTTTGCTTCGTTGTATAAAGTTCCCACAGTAGGAACAAGCTCTACCATAGCGTAATAATTTAAAAACAAACATACCGTAAGCAGGAGAAGTAGATATATTGCTGCATAGACAAACGAAGTTGACAATAGAAAAATTGAAGTAATCACGTTTGTCTAGTTTCAAATGTAGCCTTTCGTTGGCATCATAATTGAGATATGTCTAAATGTAAGCAGAACTTGAGGAATCAGTCGTATCTTTTATTTTAAGCTCGCTAGGATAAATGAAATTCACATAGTCTCCAAAATGTAGGATTGTAAAGAGACAGAACGTCATCGATATATCCTTATGTTGAGTTGAATGATTTCGCGACAGGCTTCTTTTCTTAATTATCAAGGTTCTGCATAAATTCTGCTTCATTTGAATAATGAAACAAATCAGCAAGTGATGGTGCACAGTTTGTTTTCATTGGTATATCGATTATTTGGTACGAAAATAATATTATCAAACACAACAAATCTTTTGTCTATCAAAACCTCCAACAATTTGTTGATGGTATCTTCATATTTTTATTTGGAATCTGTATAATGCCTGACAAATTAACCAGAAACCTTGTTCAGCTCTAGATATTTATATCTTGGCTTTACGTTTCGCAAAAGAATGGTAAGTTCATAATTTGTCTAAGATGTTCTTTTAATTTAAAATGAAGGATAGTGGTGTAAAGTGTGGAAAATATTTTTATATACTTTTTACACGAGGTAAATTATTAGAAGCAAGAAGCTTCAAATTAAAGGGAATCCCTAGTTTTTGCTCTGTATGCAATGCAGACTACATGTTAGGATATGACGAAGCTTGGCTTCCTTACGAAAGTATTTATTTTGCATCTACCACAGTTAATTATACCCGGTGAGTGCAGTGAAACATATAGCATCGCGCGGATTATAAATACCATACATCTGTGATCTACTAACGCAAAGATTGCACCTATCGTCACGTAATACGTCAATATGGACCTTATGTTAAGGGTCATTTAAGTAGGAAAATTCAAGTGAAAACCATTTGGTTGAAAAGCGTGAAAGAGGGGTATAATTATGAAATTACCTACACAAGTGTGAAGATTTATAAATAAAAATAAAATAGGAATTGATAAATTAAGAGTTTATAAAATATTTGTTGCATTTTTTAAAGAAAATTGTGCAAAAATACACGTGTTGGGGGGAACCTTACACCTTGTATAACGAATTGATTTCTAAAAATGAAAAGATATTAAGATAGTCAACGTCATAGAGCAGTGCAAAGGTAGTTTGTTAAAGAAATAAGAAGTTTTTGAAAACTCGACAATTTACGGTGGAGGTTTTCTATGATTTGTTTTCCTTTCAACAATGCGTGTAGCAGGCGTGATAGTTCATATTCTAAGGCTACCAACGATCCAAGGGAAGATTATAAAAGGTAAGCTTGTATATTACTTGATTATTGTTGAGGCATATTCGGTTTTATATAGTTCACTATTGTTGATACCAAACAATATTTACCTCAATTCAAATTGAACAGTATTGTGTGACCGTGCACTTTTAGTGTTTTTTGCACAATTTTCTTTAAAAAATGCTACAAATATTTTATAAATCTTCACATTTGTGTAGTTAATTTGACAATTATACCTCTCTTTCACGCTTTTCAACCAAATGGTTTTCACTTGAATTTTCCTACTTAGATGACCCTTTAGAATACTGTATAAGGCTTATATTTCGCTGTGGTTTTATTTTCGCTATATTCGCGGTCAAGTGTATTCCCGCGAAAATTAAACCACCGTGAATAGACACTTGTGTTACCACCCCTTTATTCTTCCTAGAGTCGGTTTCCTTTAATCAGATAAGACTGCGAAAATATGACACCGCAAATACACTTGTCATCGTCAAACCGCGAAAATTTGACACCGTGAAAATAAAGCAATATAGAGTAGTCACGAGGAGGATCCATTTAATTTATCCATGGCTAGTGATGGGATTCGTAGGGGCAGCTAGTACAGGTGTAAATGTACTCTATAAAATAGTATTGGTAAACAACATTGACCTGTCCGTTTGACCTTTCATTTAAATATTTATCAAGGACCAAAGTCATCTATGTATAGGGAGCACAGGTGTTTACATGTATACATCATGAGATATACTCATCTCATAGAGTACACCTGTGTACTGTGTTTGTATTAACTTGGATCCTAACACTACCCATGTGTTGGGTGGATCCTCCTATATGACTATTCCTAATGAAAGGTCAAGCGGACAGGTCAAAGTTGTTTACTTATATATATTGATAAACACACTCACATGCGTTCCCTATAAATATATAAATTTTACCTGTTTTTAACAGTAGATGGTTTTTTTTGTTTTTCTTCTTCTTCATCTGCTTTCAATATTTGAGTTTGGTTTTGAACCTGCAACGAAATTACGCTTATATCGAACTTGTCCTCCTGTTTATTTAAATCGTTCAATTCCTTACCTGTCGCCATTGTTATAAACAATTAAGTGAAATAATGAAATGCTACAAGTTTTATTCATTCAAAATAAATATTTATTGTATTTCCTCTATAACATAATTAAAACATAATTCATTCACAGTAAAATAAATAAAAGAATTACATCAAATGTAACAATAGATTTGTTATCCCGCTTGACCTGATTTCTTCTGACGTCTGACATTCAGGATCATTTTTTAAAAAAATGTTTATTTCTTAACTTAATAAGTATGTTAGTCTTCCAATCCAGGATTTTTTACCGCTGTGAGTTCAGGTCCCGCTCAGCGCCAGTGAATAGGAAAACACAACACAGGAACACAATATTCTTCTTGTGGTTATATAACTGTAGATCACTTTTCTTTCGCGAGAGATTTATTTTCGCGTAAATTCGCGACTCATATCTTCGCGAATTCAAATATCAAGTGAATATTTCTAGCAAACAGACATTTCTGTATTGACATACATTTGTTGTATTCAATAAGATTCCAAACGCGAATTCAAACATTCGCGAATAAGTCCAAGATGGTCTTGACGCGAAATTTTCTACTCGCGAAAAATAAGTGATCTACAGTATTGCAACATGTGCGAACAACCAACGTGACAACACAAGAGATAAGGGAGATAACTCCATAACTAATAAAGGGAAATAACTACCAACAATTATTAATATAGTGGCGTGACTCTTTTTTTTTCTCTTCTATTGATTATTTGTTAATATTAAGTAACTAAAGTCGAAGCCTGCCTGGCATAAGTTAACAATTAAGACATAAAATGTCACAAAATACATGATATATTGTCTGTAATAAAGTCATCAAGATATTTCGGGGGTCTGCGGTTCCGTTTAGGCCTGTCTGGTATAGTGGGTGGGTTATATAGAGCATTTGTTCCTTTACATTGTTCAGTAATAACTCCTTGTTCGGGTATATCTTCGGGTATATCTCCATTATGATCATCTGTCGGTAGAATCAAAATAGGGGGAGAATCAGTAGGCATAGCTGCATGATGACAATCGTTATGTTCATTGTCGTCATCACTATTGTCATTGTCGACAGAATGCTCGGCCAAACAGACGTCTGAACTCGTCATCACTATTGTCATTGTCGACAGAATGCTCGGCCAAACTGACGTCTGAACTCGTCATCACTATTGTCATTGTCGACAGAATGCTCGGCCAAACAGACGTCTGAACTCGTCATCACTATTGTCATTGTCGACAGAATGCTCGGCCAAACAGACGTCTGAACTCGTCATCACTATTGTCATTGTCGACAGAATGCTCGGCCAAACAGACGTCTGAACTAACTGAGTTAAGAACAAGGTAACACTCCTTTAGCTTGACTTTATATGTAGAAGCACGCAACTGATTGCCTGAAAACTTTTTTATAAAACACCATTCATCGTCTATGGACAAAACAATGTATCGCGCGAATGTAGTTTGCTACTATCCCCGTACAAGTGCACTAAACTTTCGACATGAATGTTAGGAACATGTCGTTCCGGTCTTGAGCATTTAGACTTTTCACTGAAGGGATGGTTAATTGTACGATTATCGTGCTACTGCATAATAATGTCTGTGAAACGCATGTGGAGAGGACTTATATAGGCAATGCCTGCTGTCCAATCCTTTTCAGCATTTTTTTTTTCTGAATAAAATATTGTTTAAATTAAACGCATGTGTGACACGAATCACAAACGCGATCAACAGCTCGTTGCATGTCCAATACATAGAAATGGCGCTTTAACACCAACATCATTTGATGTTTAGACGGATGGTCAAGCTTGATATGTAAGGCAGTAATTAGTCCATCAGCACGCTTCGCGGTATAATAATAAGCTCTGATGACGGTGACAAAGGCTCGCACTTACGAACAACGATAAGACCATCTTTAGCGATAGATGCTACGTTTAAATATCTCTTTACATCTTTAACATTAGTAAGCTTGCGTGACGGTCTAGTTCCCTGCTTAAGGTGACCATGTGTTCGACGTAGTTCCGGACACTCTAATTGTACATCTATCCACGCAGATCTAGTAGTGAAGGGTAACCGTATATTGTCTTGGATGATGTCTTGAACACCGACTGACCTAGCAACCGAATCCTCGCTACGATAAATAAAACAACAAATGTGACATCGAGGCTCATTGCAGGGAGGTGCATTTCTACTGCCAAAGTCTGAAGGCATGTTGACCGTACCGGATAAATGTCTAACTTCGATTTGATATCTGCTTACGATAGATAGGAAAGACCTGACTCGCGGACTAGCGGAGAACTCACCCGACATAACTTTTCGAAGGCTTGGACACACGGCTTACTGTCAGTAAGAAGGTAAGATTGACTAGATGACTGTATGATATACGGACTGAAATGTTTGGCCGCTGCAGATATAGATAAAGCCTAGATTTCACACGGCAACCAAGTAACTTGATGTTTTCTGAGTTTGGCACTGAAGAAGCCACCTAGCATGAGTTATTTCGTCTTACATAAAGCGTAGCTCTAATGTCCGACAAACTAACAGATCCATCGGTAACTATCCACAACTGATCAGAGGACTTTGGTTATGCTATCGATCTACGAGACTCTAACGAGTAAATTGTTCACGTAAACTATCATCCCAAGAAATGTTGTCACTGGAATTTATTCCAGCAATACTAGTCTCTAATGGGTCGATTATTTGAGCGCAATGTGGGAGTACGCGACTGAGTATCTTATACGCGCCAATAAATGATCTTAAGCCCTTAACTGACTCGGGAGTAGAACAAGAAGCCAACGCAGCGATTCTGTGGGGACTGGCAGATAATGAGCCTTGTGTCCAAATCTAACTGAGAATTGACGTAGTGCGGGGACAAATTACTGCCTTAGACGGAGATAAGCTCAATGAACTACGCTGTAACGCGCCTAAAACTCTTTTCCTGTTACTAAGTAACTCCTCGGGTGTACTACCGCCACAGTATAAATCATCGGCGAGCTTTGTAACAAAGCCTTCTTGAAGGTAATCACCTGAAACACGACACATCAATTCCTCTAGTGCAGTTTCCGAACCCGGCATGCCCATAGCACATCTTGTGTAAACGCGTACGCCACGAAAGGGCGTAGCCACCCCGCAATACTTCATCGAGTCCTTCGACAATGGTATTTCATAAAATGCACTAGTGAGATCAGTCATGATAATGTATTTCCATTGGGCTATAGTACGAAGTGTAGAGTCCACGTCAGGTAACTGAGAGGGCTGTAACTTACTATACCTGCCGACATCAGCGAAAGCCGTTACAAGACGGTAACCGCCAGACTGCTTTTTAACCAAAAAGGAAGGGTTAAGATACTCGACGTCGATACCGATGTCCTCTGGTCTACAAAAAACACCTTGGTCTTCCAAATCGTCGAACTTGACCAGCTTGTCGCGAGCGTATTGAGGCAGCCTGCCCTTGCGCTGTGGAGGCTGAACTGGCCCCATATTAACCCGGGCTTCAAATTTGCCGGAAGCACCGTTATATCCAGTAACCTTGTGACAAAACACACTGTCGTATTCCCTTAAAGTGCAACGATACAATTGACAAATGTCCTTGCTCAGGATGTTATCAGGGTCTAAAGATACTTGGTCGAAAATACACGGCATAACATTTTGAGGACCAGATCTATGAACATGTGGGGGAGCTATGGGCTCCATAACGGTTGGCAAAAATGTTGACCAGACCTGGCAGACATGTTCATTTTTACGAATATGTTACGGATCCCCTGTATTGTTTACGATGCGAATTTTACCTGCAACAGATTCCACTATGTGTGGACTAGGCCAGAGATTGGAATGCTTTATCCCTAGATGCGGTTCGATAGCTAGTATAGCATCGCGCTCAATATCTGTTTGAGAGTCAAATTCGGCATAACAACCAGGCCAAACGGTAGTTGAAACACCAGGGGCGCGTAAAACGAATGCCTGGGTGCGACGAACGCGGTTAATAGTGCTGCCTGATTTTGAAGGACCATAGTTAACCATCTCATTTCACCAATAATAATCTGTTGCGTAGCTGGCCTGACAGAAATGCCGTCGTAGGACATAAATGGCAGGGGCGGATCCAGGATGTTTTGAAAGGGGGGGGGGTTGAGAATTATCCAGGGTATTTTTGAAAGGGGGGGGGGTTGAAATAATATCAATGCTAGGTGCGAGCGCCGAAGGTAAAGTGTCATCGGGTAGAGACGAGGGGTCTAGGGCAGAGCCCCGATGGGGCCAAGAAAATAATAAGTCAATAGCTCTCTCTCTCTCTATCTCTCTCTCTCTTTTAAATTTTTCAAAGTGGGGGTTGCAACCCCCGCAACCCCCCCCCCTTAAATCCGCCACTGAATGGTATGCCTGCAAGAATGTCTACATCGAGGTCATTGACATCTAAAGCTTCAAAGTGTAAATCAGTATCATTTCTTGGAAGAGTAAAGCGTGTCTCGCCTACAATTTCTAGGGGTGTAACATCATCGGCCTGGAGTGCGCTCTGATCGCTCTTTTTCACGGGCACACCAATGAATTCTGTGGTTGAGGCTTTTATCATGCTTATCTCGGCACCTTTATCTAGTGTAAGTGTAAGCGGGTGGTGTCTATAAAATGCCTTGAAGTACGGAGACTGCTTAGTGCTTACACGGCGGAGGGAAGCGACAACGCGAAGTTTATTTGGTGAAGTGTCATCGGGTAGTGAATGTGGGACCAGAGTGTCGTCCTCGGAATCGCTACCGGGCTCGCTATGACCATTACCGTCATTGCTGCACAATTATCTTACTTAGTCATATACAAACGGTCTTCCTCGGGTAAGTGCTTACATGAACTCAGAAAATGTTGATACGGTCTACCGGCCTGCCTGCATAAAGTACAAGATTTGGACTGGCGCTTATCCGAAATTTGCTTCCGATCTGCGTAGCGATGAGGCATGTTACCAGACCTGAATGCAGCGCGTAAAATTTTAGCATCTACGGACGAATGTATCTCATCTAATAGGCTATCTAGAGCCTGGAAAATTTCGAGCTTTAAAGATGCTAATGTCTGTGACCGCAATTCGGTGTCGTACCGCTATTTGACAGGACCGGGTAAGTCGCTGTGTATCAGTCTAAGCTAAGTTAAAACTATAAAGTTTTCTAGTTAAGGAGTTAATTCCTCATCAGCGTCAGGGAGCTCGTTGTGATGACGAATTCCACCGTTGGCACGTAGAAGGTTGTCCTCTATAAAACTGGGTCCTCTGGGCGTTCATTTGGTTCTAGGTGTATATTATTAAAATCCAAAAAGAGCGCACCAGTGGACTGAAAGCCATAATGCAGTCTTATAACCTGCCAGATACATTTGATTGAGGTAAAAAAAAATTAACAATGGTACTCCTTGAAATGATTGGGCAGTAATTGGCTATCTGTCCCAATACTAATTCTAATTGTGTACATTTCTGAGCGGCTGTCTGCCGTCTGGCCTCTGGTACTTCCTCTCCATCTAGTTCTAGGCCACGTAAGGGGTTGTCGTTAGACTTCAGAACCACACAAAACCATCTACCAGGAAACCTGCGAAATTGGCATCAAGAGAAAGCGTGTATTGAAGCTTTTGTCTCCAAGCCTCAAATGAAGTCAGTGTTTCATGCTTGGTGAGAGACCACTGCTTGGGGGCTCGTGTAGCTGCCATAGTTACAGTATTGTTGATAAGTTTGATGTCTCTGTGTCCAGGATTGCCCTGGATATATTTGACGTCTCATAGTTCCATGTTTCTATCACACAATTTTGATTACACACGTGGGGGTGTAGCTAGCTAAACAGGAGGCGCTTACCCTGAGCACCCGGCCTCACTTCCCTGGTGGAAGTTCACGTGTCTAACCTAACTTGTCAGTTCCAAAGTTTTCACTTTGCTTCTGGATTGTGATTCGGACATGGATTAGTATATTTATGCTGTACAATAAGTACTCACAAGAATCGTCCAATGACTGTATGGCAATACTGTATTTCCGGTTTAACAGCTATAGCCGAAGCTGTCGTGTTGTGCTCTAGTAAACACGTGAGAATTTCCACATCACAATTGAGATTAGTAGTTAACAACGTGTACGAGAGTTCTATCATGTACCTTGGTCCTTTTGACTGCTGCCATGACGCCAGTGGATAGGAAAACACAACACAGGAACACAATATTCTTCTTGTGGTTATATAATTGCAACATGTGCGAACACCGTGACAACACAAGAGAGAAGGGAGATAACTCCGGTTCTCTTACCATAATTAATAAAGGAAAATAACTACCAACAATAATTTATATAGTGGCGCAGAACACACGTGAGAAATTGAATTTTCCTTGCCGTTGGCCTTTACTGGTTCACCCGGTGTCAGTATAATGTTACTGGGGGATTGGAACACTTGTCTGTGGCGTACTGACTCGGTTAGCTAGCACCTTAAAGCCTTAGTGCGTCTTAGTATAAGGCAAAGGCAGACCATACAACACACTCACACCTCGCATGCATACACGAACTTGTTCATAGATAAATCCATAGAAATTAATAAAATAGTTCTCGTCGCGAATAGCTGAAAAAATGCTGATGCGATGTTAAGCAACATTCAACCAACCAATCTTAAGTCATTGCTACTATATGGTAACCATGGTAGCTAAGATGGTATATGGCTCGCTCCGTATTTGGATGGTCGTGAGTTTAAACACCGGTCGGGGTTTAACCAAGGCTTAAAAATTGGTAATTATATAGTGAATGTTCTTTCGCCAAGCACTCAGTATTTAGAAATAAAAATCACAGGGTCTTTCGGAAGAGACCTTAAAAACCGATGACCCTATCACGACAGGCTTGACACTTTGAAGAACCTTCCCTGCAAACTGCCCATTACGTATACGCACTGCACAGGTTAAATTTTCTACCACTTCACCTATATAGCTAGTGAAAACTCGATACAATTCAACACTGTATCAGTGCTTGACTAGAACGTAATATCTCCCTAAATCAATCAACTTTGTGTTTATTATAAAACAATTTTCTATTCTTATCTGTGGTCTATTAGTTGTTACGTACAGAAGTAAATTTTCCAGGCCCCGGCTTCACAGTCGTTCCCTAGCTAAGATTTTACTTAACTTAAATCTTGCAAAATTTTAAATCTTTATAATTGTGTTAATTGTTTAGATATTGGTGAATTTAATGTGTCATTTTAAAGATCATTTCTAGATTTAAACATTTGTATTTAGTTTTAACAAAACTATTCACCATTCACAAATTTGCTAAATTTTAGTTAAGGAAAATCTTAGCTACTAGTAGTTAATTTTTAATATATCCAGGAATTGAAAATGTGATCTGAAAGATCTCTACGAACTCGAAACATTTGTTTTTAGTTTAGTATTAATATATTTTTTGAAGTTTCAAACGACCAGGATTACAAAAAATTGTTAAAAAGTTAAGCAAAATCTTAGTTAAGGATTGATTGTGAAACCAGGGCAAGGGCCAGGTCCTTTACAGGTATTTTGCATGGGGTTCACGTAGAGTTATATCCTGTTTCTCTCACTTTTAATTACCTATAGAATTTTAATCCCTTGTTAACACATTATAAACAATAGGTGTTCAGTCATAGTCTTTATGTAAAATGCTAGAAAATGAATTGCTTTGTGCATGATGGTATTTTTAATAAAATAATTTTGTATTTAATTCATTTTAATTTTATTTAAAAAAAACCTCTTCTCTTATCTAGACATTATTTAAGGCCGTATACACTTACCAATTGTGTCTGTGTCCAACGTATAAGCACAGATAACACGACGATTAAATTTTTTGGAGCCTCTCATTTGACAAAACAATAGTTCCATTTTCAAATAAATGAATAAATAAATAAATAAATAATAAATAAATAAATAAATAAATAATAAATAAATAAAATAAAATAAAATAAAATAAAATAAAGTGAAATGAAATGAAATAAATAAAATAAAATGAAATAAAATAAAGTAAAATAAAGTAAAATAAAATAAAATAAAAAAACAAACACACAACCTCGAATTACTCGCATTATACCCTCCCCATCCCTACCCTAAATAAGAGCACTAGTACTGGCCCTGGCCCCGGTTTTACAATCATTCCTTAGATAAGATTTTCCTTAACTTAAATTTAGCAAAGTTTGGTATTCTCTTTTTGGAACTATTGATGAATATTTTTGTCAAAACCAAATGCAAATGTTTTAAGCTTGAGATGATCTTAAAACTAACATCGTAAATTCCTGAAATTCTTGAAAATTAACAAAATTATGAAAATTTGAAATTTTGCATGATTTAAGTTTAAGGAAAATCTTAGCTAAGGAATGATGGTGAAACCGGGACCTGGCCCCGGTTTAAGTTTTTTTCTTTAACTTAAATTTAGCAAATATTTCTAATCTCTGTTTGGAACTACTGTTGAATGTTTTTGTCAAAACTTAAATCTAGAAGTTATCTTCAGAATGACACCTTAAAATCACGGATATCATGAAAATTAACAAAATTATAAAGATTTGAAATTTTGCAAGATTTAAGTTAAGGAAAATCTAAGCTAAAAGGGAATGATTGTGAAACCGGAGCCTGATACTACAAGCCATACTTACATGTACATCTATATCTTGTCTCCGATCACGCATGAAGGAAAAACAATGCATCTTAACCTTGTATAACAATTTGATATTGTGCACAAACTTTATTATAACTTGCCACCAAAACCTATTTCTTCTAGGTTAAGTTAGGGATCAACACCGCACTATATATTATCATATAATTATGCACAATCATTTTTGTTGTTTTTTTCACAATGGGACATGCAACTGTACATACGAAAGCTTGTTCGTGCCACTTTGTAATCTATTTTTTTTCTCAAATCGTAGGTACGATTTTTAAATTCGTAGGTACGATTTTTTAATTCGTACGTACGATTTGAGAAAAAAAATCAGATTACAAAGTGGCACGAACAAGCTTTCGTATGTATGTTATTTATTTTAAAGATGTTTTATGTTTTACCTTTGCTCAGTCAGCTGTTTCAAACGCTTTTAGTTGTAAGCGTCCTCTGTAGCGGTCACAGATGCCCTATTCGATTTCTATAGAGGTGTCTTTAGCATGTACCGAGACATGGGACCTCAGTTTTGAGTCTCATCCGTAAAAAAATATTCCAGTAATGGTTTTATACACAGCTCTAGTAGAGGCAGGAGATGGTATTAATTCCAGAAAATTCCCCGAGTGAGGTTCGAACCCACAACCATTGACTTCGAAAAACATTGACAGTACCATTGTTTTATGTTTTGTTTAAAATTTCAATACACTATTTTCTTGAAAGAAGAGCCTGTATTCTTCTAGTATTATAAAACAATGCTCTGTGGGCTCACTTGAACGAGGCACATTACACAAAGTTTACCAATTGCTAACGAATTAATGCTGAATCGGCAAATTATTTTTGTCTCTATAACGTTTCAGTATAAGTAGCTGCTTTGCACTACAACTACAGTAGCTCAATTGGTAGAGTGCTCGCTCTGTATGTGGGAGGTCGTGGGTTCGAATCCAGGTCGTGTCTGGCAACGACTTGAAAACAGACAGTGATTGTTCTTTCGCCGAACACGCGGCATTTAGAAATGAAAGACACGGGGTCCTTCAAAAGAGACCTTAAAAAACTATGCTCAGTATTATTGCAGGTGTGGCATGTTGAAGAACCCTCCCTGCACATAGCCCTGAGCACGCGACAAAGGTAAAAATGTCTTCAAATTCATAGCAAGTGACGTCTCCATATAAGTGATATAATCTTGACTGTGGCATAAACATGACTTCATTCAATCCATCCATAAATCAATCAAACAATATCTGCAGCTTTTTGGTCACTAGCTATAGTAAGTCAGGTATTCGGCAGCCAAGCTTCGACAACCTAATTAATGTTAGCTCAGTGTTTAAACTTTCGACAGGTCTGTACTGCAAAATTCGTAAGATTAGCGTTAATAAGTTAAATACAATTATTTAAAAAAAAATTTTAAATCATCTGTAAGTTTGTGAAATCTGCGTTTAATAATACTGTCAATTATTACATGTATAAATTAAATCGTAACTAGATAAAAATGTTTTAAACTGAACTTTAAATCCTTGAGACTCATTTGTTCAAAGCTTGATTAGTTTAAAATCGATGATAGAAATTTTCAAAAATTGGTATATAACATATATCGTTGTAAACGAATGTATTTAATGATGGAATTCATTTGGATGCAATAAAATGGTATATGAAATGTACACACATAATTTTGCACATAATATTCACAACATTTCAATAACTGTGGACTATTCAATAAGGTATTTATTCATTTTTTAAAGGGAACTTGGCGATAACATGGTAATTTGTAAATGCGAGTAATAATTTTGTCATTGCAATAAGTGAACTGCAATTCCTTTTCCATCCAATTCAATGGGATTTGTCACTGTACAACGTGACATCCCTTAATATTTGTACGCAGGCAAAAATTGTTTCCATTGGAAATGAAAACATATCATTTGACATTCCTTGGAAATCAGGTGGTACAGCGGCGAACCTTATTCACTGTTATTCTCTCAACACCACCGGATGTGGTTAACATGAAGTTAAAAATATATAATGCATTGTGCTCATAAATATGAACATTAAACATTCAAGTTTGCAGAGCTGTAAACTGTTACTGAACCTAACATTTCACATTTAATCACAAAAAAAACCTTACAAATCTCTCTCTCTCTCTTTCATTTGTATTGCAATATGGTGAGAGCAAACGACTCAAAGGCCATCTCTTGAAAACGTTTTTGTTTTACATAGCTGTACAAATTAAAATGTTCACAAATGTAAGCTCTCTCTCTCTCTCTTTCCATGTGCTATATAGCCTTAGTCAGAAAAATAATCACTTTCCATACCACTCTCTAAAGCGGAATCTACGTCAGATTCGTCGTCGTCGTCGTAATTGTCGTCGCTATCCGAGTCGTCGGCATCGTTATTAATCAATTTATCAATTCTAAATTCCAGTATATAAGAGTCTGACCTCTCGATTGTCCTTCTTAGCTCTGCCCGTACATCGTTAATGAATTCTGTACCTTTCTGCTCCCTCAAATATCGACACCGAGGATGCCAGCTCGCATGTTTGTACCATGGGTCCACTTTTCCGTCTATTATTACAAGACCTCCACATTTGAAGCACATACCTAATTCTGAGCTTGTGGTCATAAGGAACCCAGCTTCGGCGTATTTCATATACGTATCTTCGTCACTTGCATCAAATGAAGTCAAATAATCTTTAAATGTCTTGAAGCGGGATTCGAGATTACTATAGCTTTGTTTTTCTACCGAAAGGGACAATCCGTAGACTGCAACACTATCCATAAAGGCTGTCCGCAGTAGAGGAATCATTAGTTTGTCACCATGGACACGGCAGATGAGATGATACCCCTGAGTTGGTCTTTTTAAAATAATTCTGCATAAATCACCAAATCTTTTTAGACTCGGGCTGTCGTCTGCCATGAACTCCCTTTCATCTTGGTCTTCCTCAAAAGTCAGTGTCAGTCCAGACGCTTTATTGAACAGGAAATCTGTGTATTCTAGAAACATAATATCTAGGGAGTGTTCGTTTTCAACGCAGGTTCTAAAATAGTTCCATTCGATATACACTCTGTCCTCGTTGTCGTCATACTCGAAACCACACTCTTCCAGAATCATATCAAAGTAATACTCCTCGCCCATCTGACTAAAATAATATGGCAAATATTTTGAAGTCAGAAGTTCAAGTTCAGATTTCAGAATTGCTCGCATGAGTTTGTTCTGAAACTGTATCACCATGGCGTTCATTTGCTTCCGTTTATGCTTGAAGGTTTTGTTTTCCTTGACAACACAACTTAATTGTGATTTTGATTTTCGACTTTCCATAGTTTTTAATCCGTTAATAGGGACTATTCTATTATACATATCCGCTAAATATGAACCCAAACTTGAAAACATGATATTGTTGTACCTTCTTTCCGTCGATAAATGTGTTAGAAATTCTTTTACATTCCCGAAACGCCTAAACAGATAAAAATAGTGTTCTTTCTTCATTTTTATTTCTAAGAAAAAAATTAAAAATTTCATTTTTAACATATTTTACAAAAATTATTAGTACACCATTCACACACTCATACATACAAAATTAAACAAATATGAGAAAAGTAAGTATGATGTGATTATGGGTAGTCTAAAGTGTTGCATTCCAGGGCTGGAAGTCCCCCCCCCTATTCCACCCCCTATTCCAATTTATTTCTGTCCACGAGACACTCTATTATATTACCCCCCCCCCACCACCACCACCACCACCGATAAAATACATTGTATTTACGTATCAGTAGCATGCATTTTGATGAAGTTTATTCGTTATCAAGAGACTTATAAAATTACTCATTTACTTGGGGAGTTGATTTGAGTAATTGTGTTTAACGTCCCAGACAAGAATATTTTATTGATATCGAGTCGCCGGCAACTACAGGCGAAAGTACAGAATTTTTGCTTTTGGCATTATACATCAGGGATCTTTATCGTTCCACGCCTACCATGACACGGGGTCCCGCTTATTTTAAGTCCCCATTCGAAAGAACCGTGACTTTCATTTCGTTATGTCGAGTGCGCATGCTTTCAGGTCTTGGGTCATACAAGGTCTGGGTTCGAACCCACCTACGGAGCTAACACTCTAACAACTGAGCTACCGCAGTGGATAGATTTCGAAGGTAATATAAAATTACGCATTAACTTGGGGAAATATCGTATTGGAAATGGTACATTATTATAAAATCTCAGATTTAAAAAGTGACTTTAAGTATTTATTAGAATTTGGATGTTTTAAGTGAGTATTTAAAATACCTTATTCTAGGACAAAAAGGATGTCTTTATATAGAAAATATAAGGAAATGACCCATAGGAAAATTTCATGCATGTCAATATTCTCAATTATTATGAGAAATTTTCTGAAAAAAAATTTCGGAATTGATCTAAATATACTGGATTTTCGCAAAGATTACGAAAAGTGTGTAACTATTCGGGAATTTCGCAATTATTCCAGTAAAACCCCCTTCCAGTGTCAGTGGTAAAGTATGTGGACTGCAAAGATATGATGATATGCTATTCTTTTTATGTGTGGGTTCGAATCCCATACATTGCACGGAATTTTGTTTTTAGATTTTTTCCTAATTTCTATACCTTTAAAACACATTATTTACTAAATTATATTTAACTAAATTGTGAGTGAATAAGTAATAATACTTTTTTCGTCAAAAGTTAATGTCTAAGCAAGTTGTATAAGCATCGATATTAACATATATATAACAAGACAAAGCAAAGTGAAAGTCTCGTATATAACATGCCGTCTCAACAACGTGCTTGTTGTATACCGGTATATGTAACAAAAGAGTGTTATGGCTGTAGATTTGTTTGTAATCTGGAACAAGGAGTTGAAAATGCTGCTGGGGCATCGGTAAATCACAAAAATAATTTACTTTCGATTTAAAGTGGATTTATTAGGCCTAATTGTACAACCACTTTTTATTACGGATTTAAACTGAAACATAGACTTGCACAAGTCCCTGGGTTTTGATAGTAAATTGACTTTTGTCAGTTGATCTCTGTAATAGTTTTAAAGGGGCAAAATACTGAAATAATAATTTCATATAGGGACTTGTGCAAGTCTAACTGAAACATTATCACCGATTAAGTGACAGAAAACACTATTTTATATAACAGTGACATCATACAGGTGAAATCTTAAAGCCATACCATGGATATTCCTGTGGGTCGATCGCTCGCAAAAACCGAAGACATCCTTTCTTCTTCCGACGAAATGTGGTCTCATTTATGATGCGTACATTGTAAATCGAAAGTGAGTGGTCAATATGGCGCCCTGATCATATGATTCTTAGTATGGAAAAAAATGACTTGTTCTTTTGACCTTGTATGTAATATTTATTGTGGGCGAGTGCATATATACACGTGCTTATTTCGTCTACAGAAGGAGATACACTAAAACTAACGCCGTTCGTTGATAAATTGCGAATCCTACACTACCAATGTATTGGGTGGATTTCGTCCGATATAAATATTTTTAATGAAAGGCCAAGCAGATAGGTCAAAGTTGCTTGTCTATATAGCCAGTTTGAGTCATAGGTTATTCATATCAACACTAAATCCAACATAGACTAGTCTGGTCATATGTTCTTCAGGGAACAACTAGGAAATGGAATCGAACCCCAATAAATCAAAGGGGGGATAACATGTCTGCCAGTAACTAGATAACGAAAGTAAAACACCGGGCATTACTGAATGACTCTGCTATTTATCTTCAATGAAAAAGACGGATCGAACCCCAATGAAACATAGAGTATGAAGTTTTGTGTCTCAGTAACTAGATAACGGAAGTAAAACG
Organism: Anadara kagoshimensis; assembly: GCA_021292105.1. Classification (NCBI taxonomy): domain Eukaryota; kingdom Metazoa; phylum Mollusca; class Bivalvia; order Arcoida; family Arcidae; genus Anadara; species Anadara kagoshimensis. Next base: position 15,440,910 of record CM037870.1, on the reverse strand, counting down.
CCAGACATTACTGAATGGATCTGTCATTTATGTTCAATGACGGATTAATATTTTGAAATTTAAAAAGGTCATAAATGTACATGTATATAAACAGTAAACGGCTATGTTTGGATATTGGATATTGTGTGACTAGAAAGAAACAAAATATTTAAAAATTAAAGTTTCCGAACTGAAATTCCATGTTACTCACCCAAAATTCTACTTGCATATAGTTTGATCTTCCTGTCCATAATTTTCACTATATAGGTGAATGTGTATTTAAAGTTACTATGTAATGCATTGCACAACACAAATGTCACTTCCTCGTTTAGCGACGGAAGGGAGATAACTCTTTCTTGTAGCTGATCTTGACATAATTTCTAAAATAAACCACTTCAATATTGGGCAATATTTCAAAAATGACAGTTTTAATGCTGAACTTTCATTTTATTTGATGCGTTGGATGAGGGACATACTTAGGAGATTCGAACTGTATAAATTTATTTTTAATGAAGAACATCGGTTTAAATTTCAGATATTTATAATTGTAAGTCCCATCTGCCGCTATTTAGCGCTATCACAGGTTTTGCTAAATTTCGCTAAATATAGGCAAATTATACAGGGATAAAGCTTTACTGTTTTGAGTTAAGGTCCTAGCTCACTTCAGAAAAGAAGTTGTAACAGTAATTAATAGCTAAAATGTTATGTCATGTGCTGATTTTGATTTTTTATTAAAATAATGCATTCAAAATCAGCACTTGAAGTTGTAATAGTAATAAATAGCTAAAACGTGTAAACGTTAAGGACACAGACTGATTTTTAGTAGCTATGAGCTACTGGGCCCCTGCTAATCTTCATCCCTGTTATACATGACTTATAAGGAAATATGATGGGAAATGCAAAACAAAAATATAAAAATAAATAAATAAATAAATAATGATAAACAAATAAATAAATAAATAAATGAATAAATAAAAATTGTATCACTGTTTAATGTAAAAAATATGATGGGAAATGTAAAATAAAAATGAATAAGTTAATAAATTAATTAATAAATTAATAAATAAATAAAAATTGTATTACTGTGTTTTAATAACTTATAAAATCAGCGAAAATTCTGTCATTTCTCTGCATTTTAAAAGAACCCAATACTTGAAACACGTACACAATTCCAGCCTTTATTAGTTTGTTCTCCATAATTACCTCAAGCTGAGATTTTCACAATGTGAAAATGGTTAAATCTTATAATCAATCCTTAGATTGATTGAATTTTTTTCATCTAATCAGACAGAACTATCACACGAAGATCATTAAATAACAATTTTATATTTTTTTATTATTTAGCTTGCAAATATTTAAAATTGTAAGTCCCATCTGCCGCTATTTAGCGCTATCACAGGTTTTGCTAAATTTCGCTATAAATTAAAGTTGAAAAAAGTATATATCTATTTCTATTATAAATTCGCTGGAAACGCCTGTTTCATTTTATTTCAATGACAATATATACATAAATCATAATATCCGACTACCACGGAATAATTTGTCCGCCAAAACTGTGCCTTCCCTGAGGAGAATTGTTACAAAACATTAAATTACCTTTTTCACAATAAATAAATAAATAAATAAATAAATAAATAAATAAATAGATAAAAAATAAATAAATAAATAAATAAATAAACGAATAAATAAATAAATAATAATAATATATTTTATTAAAGTGTCACATGTTAATAAGCATAAAACTGTAAAATTCTTTAGATCTAAAACACATTAAAATATTAACACCCAGCCAAACTGACTTATGAGACACTAATAAAAAGAAATAAAGATCAATTAATTAAGAAATATTACTATATACACTATCTATATATATATAAAAAATTAAAAATAGAAATGGCTAGTTTCCAAAATATTTGAGGTTAAGGAAAAATGACAACAAAGGTGTCATGAGATTAGAGTAATCTTCAAAAGGACACTTTAAAATCAATACCTTGAAAAAAATTATTCAAATTTCAAAATTAGCTGCTTTTAGTTAAGCAAAATTTTACTTAAGAAATAATTGTGAAACTGTGGGTTGTGGTATACGAAACTAATACACATACATTGTATGATTGGGTTATATATATATATATATATATATATATATATATATATATATTATGCATTATTTATTACATGATACTCTTAATCGATTATGTTAAATCTTTGTTCAAGTTAAATAATTTCAATAGCATTTAAGTTACATAATTTCAATAGCATTTAAACCGAAAGTTAAATTGAACTTGTATACATACAAAATGTTTACTGGTATAAATATTTGTATACATGTAAATGATATGGGTTTTTGTAAATTGAAAATATGAAAATAGACAATTAAAAATTTGGTGCTAACCAGTTTTAACTAGCTTAGCCTACTTTGGTACCGGTAATTAATTACCATGAATTGAACAACCTGCTACGGCATGTACAACATAATCTATCGGGGGAAATAACTCTAGCCACTTTAAAAGTACTTTGGGGCTCGCAGAATGGAAAGTAAAAAGTAAACTTCGAACACCACTCGTTATTTATTTATTTATTTATTTATTTATTTATTTATTTATTAACCTAGGATAATTATTTACTACAGGCAAACCTGACTATAAAGGCCACAGGAGGGATCAGTAAAAGTGCCTTTTATAAGCAGGTGACCTTTATATACAGGTTCAAATAATATGAATATAGAACAATTGGGACACAATTATACTGGCCTTTATAAGAAGTGACCCTTGTATAGAGGTGGCCTTTAAGGCAGGTTGGACTGTATTAGAGAGTTATTTGCATATGTATATACGATATACCATTAGTTTTAAGAATGTATTTAATGGATGAAATGTGAAACCTTAAAAATCGATGTCCCGGTTTCACAAACAGGCGCGACACGTTAAACAACCCTCCTTGCACATTGTCTAAGTGCACTGGAAAGGTAGAATACTTTGCCACTTCACATATAGCTGGTGACGTCTCGATATGAATGAAACATTCTTGACTTGGACGTAAAACTCCAATCAATCAATCAATCAATCAATCAATCAATCAATCAATCAATCAATCAATCAATTAATCAATTATTAAATCAATCAATAATTCATCGGACTGCAAGCTGAAAGTGTCTTGGGTTCGAATTCCGTCGTGGTATATTGTACCTTTTAGTAGTCTCAAGTAAGTTAGTCAGGGGGCAGATCCCAAAAATGTGACACCCCCTAAACTTTTTTGTTAAAAGCAGGAAACATGGTGGATTTTATTGCCCTATATGTACTTAGTCACGCTATGTATGTTTCCACCTTGACTTTTTCCGTTTAATGAAAATATGGCTGCCAATCCAAAATGGCCGCCAAAAAAGATAATTTAAGTATAAAAATTCAATATCAAATTAACCACTAAACCTTTTTTATTGAAATTTGGTATTTTATTAATTAAATATTTATACTAATTTTCCATGAATAAATATTGGTTGTAAAATTCAATATGGCCGCCATTTTTAAGATGGCCGACTTATAATCATCGCGCTGCATTTTAAATCAAATACGACAAAGGATGTCATTATTTTATGACATAAAACCAATGTATTGTATTTAATATATATGTACTAAGTTAAGCTAAGTTTGTTTCCACCTTGACTTTTTTCTGTTTAATGAAAATATGGCTGCCAAATCCAAGATGGCTACCCAAAAAAGATAATTTAAGTATAAAATTCAATATAAAATCAACCACTTAACCTTTTGAGTTTAAATTTGGTATTTGATCAATTAAATATTTATACCAATTTTCCATGAATAAATATTGGTCGTAAAATTCAATATAGCCGCCATTTTTAAGATGGCCGACTTGTAATCATCGCGCTGCATTTTAAATTAAATACAACAAAGGATGTCATTATTTTATGACATAAAACTAATATGTGTATGTTACATATTATGTGAAAATATTATCAGTACTGCTCTTTAAACTTATTTTATGTAAATTAAATAATTTAAATAATGAAGCCGAAACATTTTTCAAGTTTTCAATAAATATCATTTGAATTAATTTAATAGCTATGACTTTTGATGTCTGCAATAAAAAACAAATAGTCCTCTTGCTTATTCAAACATTCAAAGAAGTCCAACAGCAACATGATTAACATCCACAAGCACCTTGCAGCAATATAATCTATACGTATATCCCTTATATATATTATATAATTTTGATCAGAATATAACATATTTCCCCGGTTCAACAATTCAACAGCTATAAATATAGGATTGAATAACAATCTTTTATTTCCAAAATATTAATTGAAAAACAAAAACCAAGACCATAACAAAAACATCTGCATGACTACAAAGGATAAGCGTCTGACCGTTATCTGTTTCTTTGGCTTCTTTGGCACAAAGAACAATTCTTATGTCTGCCTCTTTATGATTTGCTCAAAGACCTGATTTTCCCCGGCCAGTACTCGAGAATGTAGTATTCGCATCAAAAAAAAAACCCTAACTGAACCATTAACTGCGTGCCATATACCATTTTTGTTATAAAACTTAAAGAATCAGGTTCATTCTTTATTCTCGTTCATATGTACGTATATTGAATTATTCCATTTTCCAACTTTCCATCTCTATTCTGCAGTACATGTATTATTCTTTAAATCGAATTATTCTCAACAGTTCTAACTGATTTTAATGCTCTATGATTGTGATTTGTGGATGGATTGTTGTGTTTTTGATTTATTTTTGTCTTGTCAGACTTTATAGAATGCTCAAAATATCAATCAAACAAAACATCTACTCTGTCACTATTCCTGAAATGACATTTTGTTCTATCTGCAAATCTACAAAGTTGTCAAAGGTTTGTTTTCCGAATGCTGTTAACCAATGTCATACTCTCTATTATGGTACAAATCTTTATACCTTTTTCTGAACATTTCTGGATGACATCATCAACCTGTGGCTACATCAGATGTTTGTTGATTGGCCGTAAATTACCTGATGATGTTACATAGACTACACTTCCGTCTTTTTGTCCAGTATATCACTATCACCGTTACCTCTTCCTGTTTTCACTGACACAATGATATTTTTTAGCAATTATTGTTTTGATTTTTGAAACTCAATAACGCTACCAAAAAATATAAAGACCTGTACGATAATATATGGTACGACATTGGTTAACGGCATTGGAAAACCACAATATGCATTTTGAAGATTGTCTCGCAGCGACCACAAAGTATCGTTTTAGAAAATAGCGTTAGAGTAGATTGTTTGCTTTTATAAAGGCTTGAACCAGACGAAAAGAATAAATTAAAACAAACATACCAATCCATGTCAAAATCACAATTATGAAGCAAAGTAAAAATCTTGAAACTTTCAAATGAAGTTCCACCAGCGAAGTGGGAACAAGTGACCTGGAAGGATAATTGAGCACCCCACACTTTTTAGAAAGAAATGAACATGGAACTTTGGGACGCCGTATATCCATGGTATTTTCGGATACAGAGTCACCATACTATATTGTGATGACAGCCATAAAACTTTATGAGGGCCTTAATAAGCCCAGGCTTGCGCTATCCCTGCATCAACAATTCATTGGTTAGCAGTTTGCACCGTAGAGAGATGGAATTCCATGTTGCCTGAGAATTTGAACAATTTTATAAATATGGGAAGAATAAGGCTTAACTGACTAGGTTTATATCAAATGAGTTGAGCAAGGAAGTACTTGGCAAGGAGTCAGTGGTTATTGGAGGGTTGCGGATCCAAATACTACATTCTCGAGTTCAGGGCAAGATACATCAGGTCCTTGTGCAAACTATAGATACGCAGACTCAAGACTTGTTTCTTATTCAGAGTGAGATGGATAGATGGGAAGTGTTTAAACTAATGACAGAGCTTGAAAACTCTGAACTGAAAGCTTATGAATATACAATAAAGTCGGCAATGTTGTTATCAATTGTAGATTCCTTTGTTTGTAATCTATTTCAAACTTCCAACCCTCAATAAAAACCTTCATGAACTTCACTGTCATATGTTCCGTCATTGCCACGTTACAAGATGTGTTCCGACCATGCAAATTAAACACATTAATTATCAGGAAATGATTTGGAATCTGTGTTTATTTCCTAGTAAAAACTACCATTAACTCTTGTAAGCAGTTGGAAAACTGACCTACAATATTTATGAATGTGGGATTGTTGAATCTTTATGATCTTTGTGCAGTTTTATTATTGCGAAAAACACATACTACTGCGCTGTTGTTTGTTGATGTGAATCATGTCGGTGTAAAAAGCTTTTGAAGGGGTCAGTTAACTAGTATATATATTAACAAATTCAATATATTGGTTTATTGTATATTAAACAATGCAGCGCGTTGATTATTAGTCGGCTATCTTAAGAAATGGCGGTCATATTGAATTTTACAACGACAGTTTGTTCATGAGAAATTAATATAAAGATTTTATTGATCAAATATCAAATTTCAACTCAAAAGGTTAAGCGGTTGATTTGTTATTTAATTTTCATTTTAAAATTATCTTTTTGGTGGCCATCTTGGATTTGGCAGCCATATTTTCATTAAACGGAAAATGTCAAGATGGAAACATACTTAGCCTAACTAAATACATATATATTAAATGCAATACATTGATTTTATCTCATAAAATAATGACATCCTTTGTTGTATTTGATTTAAAATGCAGCGCGATGATTATAAGTCGGCCATCTTGAAAATGGCGGCCATATTGAATTTTACAACCAATAATTATTCACAGAAAATTAGTTTAAATATTTAATTAATGAAATACAAAATTTCAACATAAATGTTAAGTGGTTGATTTGATATTGAATTTTTATACTTAAATTATCTTTTTTGGCGGCCATCTTGAATTGGCAGCCTGTTTTCATTAAACGGAAAAAGTCAAGGTGGAAACATACCTAGCGTTACTAAGTACATATAGGGCAATAAGATCCACCATGTTTCCTGCTTTTAACAAAAAAGTTTAGGGGGGTCAATAAAGAGGCTACTTTTTGAGATCTGCCCCCTGACTAAGTTACTTCGTTTTACATTCTTGCTAAATTACACGGTGCCAGGACAGTCGAACAGTAGTTTATGCTATCTCGGCGGGCTAGCACCTTCAATAAAACACGCGTTCGCATAAATACAGCGTAGAAATATGCATAATACACATTGCTAAGCCGTCATTGTCCTGGTTTAACTACTGCGGTGCTCGCTCCGTAAGTGCGAGGTCATGGGTTCGAACCCCGACGGGGTCTGACCCAAGACTTTAAAGCGAATAGTGACTGTTTTTTCGCCAAGTACTCGGCACTATGGAATGAAATTCACGGTTTGTTCGGATGGGAACTTAAAATAAACGATGTCCTCTGTCACAATATACATATACGTAGTCTTAGGACGATAAAAAAACCCTGCTGTATAACGCCATCAGCGCAACACACATGCAAAATTTCTGCACCTACGTCTATAGCTGTCGACATCTCGGTATAAGTGAAAAATTCTTGCCTGGCACGATAAACACCATTACTCAACTCACTTAATTATATATATAATTCAATGTCCTGGTTTGATCAGCAGAACGCGCCAATAAAAGCCTGAAGCTAACTTGCAGGTGTTTAATAGCGAGAGTAATAATTAGTATCTAGACGAGAAGCAAAAACCACCAACAAAGAAAGATGATTTATGTGTTGGATAATGCTGGTGTCATAATCTATGAAATACAGAACAGGTCTGACAAAAGTTTGACACTAAGTTAATCAGATATTACCAAATAGGCAGCTCAGATTGGTCCAATATCTTCCGGCAGCTTTTGTGTTGAATACTTGTAACCGTTGGTGTCATAATCTATGAAATACAGAACAGACCTGACAAAAGTTTGACACTAAGTTAATCAGATATTACCAAATAGGCAGCTCAGATTGGTCCAATACCTTCCGGCAGCTTTTGTGTTGAATACTTGTAACCGTTGGTGTCATAATCTATGAAATACAGAACAGACCTGACAAAAGTTTGACACTAAGTTAATCAGATATTACCAAATAGGCAGCTCAGATTGGTCCAATACCTTCCGGCAGCTTTTGTGTTGAATACTTGTAACCGTTGGTGTCATAATCTATGAAATACAGAACAGACCTGACAAAAGTTTGACACTAAGTTAATCAGATAGTACTAAATAGGCAGCTCAGATTGGTCCAATATCTTCCGGCAGCTTTGTGTTGGATACTTGTAACTGTTGATGTCATAATCTATAAAATACAGCTCAGGCATGACAAAAGTTTAATACTAAGTTAACGAATTAGTACCAAATCGGCGGCTCAGATTGGCCCAATATCTTGATACCTGTTATCTATATATTGCGGGAGCTTTTCCATCACAAGTTTTCCACATCCATATCTTGGCCATCTGGCTGTTGTATAAAGTATTTCAACACCTGATTGCTGTTCCAGTAATACACCGTCCGGTACCTGCCTTGATCCAGAAAACTAGAAACAGCCACCAGAGGAAGTTTATGTTGTTTTCTACATCCATCAATAATATACTGGCACTCATTTTTCACTATAATTGTCTAAATTTCCTGCAAGTTAAAATTTGAAATTTCTCAAAAAAGGTATACTCCCTCATGCAAAGTATTTCCTTAGCTTAATTTGGTAAAATATATTTTGGTGCTTTGGGTAGCTTTTCAACATCTTCAAATAATTTTTGTCCAAGCACTACTGATGAAGAATTGTATTCCGAAACGGCCGTCTAGTGCTGTAAAATTAAAACTCGTATAATATGTAATTTTCCCAAGAGCAACAATTTACTGAAACCAATAATTGACCTGAATTGTTCGATTTGATTAGTTAAGGACATAGAACAGTTTAAGAATTATTGTATGTATACTTTGGAGATAGATCATTTTTATACAGTGATTTGCTTGAATACAGTTGGAGATAGGTAAAGATTAGATATGTTACGGTAAAGGTTCAGGGTTTGCCGATTCCAATGATATGTGTATCTCAATTTTGACCAAAAGTGGACATAGATCAGTATAACACTGAGGTGACGAATTGCCGAATGGTGTTGTAGCTGTTCCAGATCTTAACAGTTTCGAGATCGCAGCCACTGGAGTACCATAAACAACCAGTAACTTGTGTACATTGTATACTTGTTCGTTTATTTGTTTTTTACTGCGCACCGGAGACTCCACTCTGACACGTACATAGTTTTTTCCATGATGTGATGTCTGCTTGTGGATGTTATCATCTACCGAAGTTAAAGTTGAAGTTTCGATTCCTTTTCATTAGCTCATTGTTAAACTTTCAACTGGTCTGTACTATAATTTATGTTAATATCCTCTGCCCATGCATAAAATGAAATTTAATTAAAATTAAAACTTAATTTTCAAATTTCCTTCATATTTATTAATTTCAAATTAAAATTCCTTACGTGTTAATTTGCAATAATTATAGACCAATGATTTTTTTTTCAATTACAAAAAGTAGCATTTTATCAAACAAGCCGAATAACACAACGGTACAGACCTTGTAACGCCTCATAGAGGTGTTGCCGCATAAACGTGTTACTCCTTATGCGTCGAAAAGACATCCTTGTGCCGCATATTAACAACACAATCTTTATGCGTTGAACGCCGACGCATAAACGTGGCCGACCTCTTTATGTGTTGTAATTCCCATCATAGGCTTGTCGGGCGCTTTTATGCGACAACACCGCTTATGCGGCGTTACAAGATCTAGGCCTGTCAAACGTTTAACACTGTGCTAACGAAAAAGAGTCAAAGCTCGACTGCCGAGCTATCGAGATATGGATAGCTAGTGGCAATAATCTACCAGGAGGTAGATAGCAGCTACCAAGTTATAGCTAACAAGGAGTCGAGATGAGCTACCCACCTATTCGGCAAGACTTAGTGTTAAACTTTCGACAGGCCTGTATTGTAATTTGAAAAAAAAAATGAATACAGAAAAATACAATGCATCAATGGGCTTTGTCAATTTAGAAAATAATAATGAAGTACATGCCACGATAGTTTGGACCTGGTATCTTGTTTCAATATTCTTCCTATAAAGTTAATGGGAAATAATCTTGTGTCTTCTGTGTGTGAAATCACTATATGTCTGATGATGATGAGTTTTATTAGATCTAACACCAATGATTGTGTAGAGAAAGCTCAAACTAGGATGCTGAACTTCTGGACATTGAAAATACTGTTATTCATACGAGTTAGAGATATCTCCGTTGTTACAAATAATTCGGCAATGTGAGATAAAGTTAGGTAATTTGTGGTGATTGCAACGTGATCAAACCAGTGTTTTCAAAAACTATGTGAAGTTGAATTTTGACCTTGCGGAAGGAAACTTAATGTACATCTTTTGTAGACTTTATATTATTTTCAAATTCTCGTGCTATCATGATCATATAAAATTGAACAAGGTCAATTTTAAGTTAAAGTGTGTGTCCAACATACATGCAGGCACGTGATTGTCACGCGTGTCTTAATTAAATCACACACACACACGCACACGTTATTCATTCTGTATAATTATTATTATAATAGTTGGAAACTTTTTCGGTTTCGTTACAAACACCAATTTCATTCTTGTACGTGTTCACGACCGGTACATGTCTTATAAATCTTCTCAAAAAGCATAAGTATATAAAATTCATAGTGGTCTAAGGTCCTGCTTTACGATTGATGTTGAGTAGAATTGTCATATACCATTTTTGAATTTGTCATACACCATTTTTGAATGTATTTTATGATTAAATTAAGAAAATGGTATATGACAGAGGTATTAAAAAGTACTTATACAATATTTTAGATAAATAAAATATGATCTCATCTGAAATGGTACATAAGTGTGAAAACAGGTCAATTCCACGCAAGATAGAGTAAGTCAACCAGGATTCCAAAAATCATGGGACTAAACATGTCAAATCTAACAGCAAAATTTATTACAGTTGTCGCCCTTTGCACATATTGTATTTGGCATTGGGTGAGGTTATTTTGTATTAAAGTAACACACTCTCTCTCTCTCTCTCTCTCTCTCTCTCTCTCTCTCTCTCTCTCTCTCTCTCTCTCTCTCTCTCTCTCAGTATTAGAAATACTTGCACCTCAGAAACGTTTTGTTTAGAATATCATTTTTGATTATTAAAGATACATCATCTAGTTCCAAACACCTGTGCAGTTATTGATGCAACATAAAACAACATTCATCCAACGATGATCGCCCAGGTACCAACCCCAGTTACATCTATGTTTATACCCCCCGCTTAAAAAGTGGTTGGTATATAGTGATAGGGGTGTCCGTCCGTGTGTCCGTCCGTGTGTCCGTCCGTCCTCCCGTCCTTCCGTTACACCTTAGGGTACCTATCCTTTATCCGCAACTCCTCCTAAACCCTTCAATGGATTTTCATGAAACTTTCACACCATCTTTGTGATATAATGTAGATGTGCACCCCCTATTTAAAAACTTGATCCGATGGATATTTTTATGTGGGGGAAGCGGGGGGTATTTTTTTGTAAGCTTGTGGCTCACAGTTTTTCTAGCCAGTTTGTATTTTATTTTCATTTCGGTTGTTAATTTTTGTTATTGTTTAGTGGGTTTAATACCAAGTACTAATGCATTATTTTGGAAAAAGAGATACGCTGTGAAAGTCGTGAAAAAAGTGCATTATAACAACTCCTAATGAAGTCCGACGCCTCATGAAGTCCGGACTTCATTAGGCGTCAGACTTCATTAGGAGTTGTTACAGTGCATTCAGTCCAGATATTTTTCAAAGATCCAAATGGAAATCAGATTCACTTCTCATAAATTTTCAGATAAGCTTTAAGCTATGGAATATCTTATACGATGGCTGAATGAGTCCATAGAGACACAATCGCATGTGCTAGACTATTTCCACTCCATATTTTCGACCAAAGCAAATAAGGTCCAAAAATGTAAAAAAAAAAAAAAAAAAAAAAAAAAAAAAAAAAAATAACTATACACAGCTCAAACGAGACCATATTCCTGAGATTGTTTTATCGTTTGTCCTAAAATAACAAATTTCAAATGGCCAAAAGTACCAAAACCTGAAATAAAATTTGAAATGGATCCTTATAGCCCATTTTCGAATTTGAGGCCTGATAGCTTAAAAACCGTGCGATATTATCCCAAGATAAACGACATATACGTGTTATTATTCATAACATACATATATACATTCGTGCACGCATAAGTGTTAAGCGTTTAACGTCCCTGTCAAGAATATTTCACTTATATCGAGGCGTCGACAGCTTTAGGCGAAGGTGCAGAGATTTTGCCTGTGCGTTTCGCTGATGGCATTGTACAACAGGGTTATTTGTCGTGCCACGCCTAACGTGACACGGGATTTTTTTAAATTTAAAGTTCTCTTCCAAAAGAACCGTGACTTTCATTTCGAAATGCCGAGAGCTTGGTGAAAGAACAGTTACTACCTACTCTCAAGCCATGATTCAGACCCGATCGGGGTTCGAACCCACGAATTCCCACTTACCGAATTCCCACTTGAATTGTGTCGAAATCAAATAAACAAACAGGACGAAAACACACAAAATTTTACACCCTGGCAGCTATAACTTTTGAATACAAAACTTTCATAATCATGGTTAATGTGTGTTGTCAACTAATACACGGCGCAGGCTGGGGATCACATGCAGTAAAATACATCATGAGGTTGAGAATTTTTGGGCAATCCGATTTTGTTTACCACGTTACGGTAGGCTTCTCTCGTGTTTCATGTGAAGGAAAACGCAAATCATGAATGTTTATTTACTTTATTTTCATGATATATTGGATAAAATATACATTAACACAGTTTACGGGACAGGCTAAAGGTACTTTTTTGTATTCATCAATCACAAGTTTACGTAATTCTAAAAAATATTTATTTCTTAAAAAAAGATAAATCAATATATAAACAAAGTTTAAGTTAAGAATTGCAGTACAGACCTGCCGAAAGTTTAACACTAAGCTAACGAACTAGTACCGAATTGTTAGTTCATTTATGCCTCTTGTTAGCTAAACATATCGACATCTGTTATCTATCTTTTCAAAGCTTTTCTACCACTACATATCTGTATTTAGTCCACTCGACAGCCGAGCTACGACTACATTTTCGTAAGCTCAATGTTAAACTTTCGACAGGTCTATACTGTATTCATAGTCAGGTCACACTTAACATTGCTATACAAGTACTCCGTCATAAGTTTCATAAATGAAGAAACATTGTTTTGTTACCTAGGAGCCTAGGCGGCCAAGTGTTTTAAAGTCTCTACATACGAATCACAACGTCGAAGTTCGAATTCAACTCATTACAGTTCCTAGTGTGAAAAAAGTTTGCCGAAGGTCGGGAGCTTACCAACATCTACATGAAGTAATTATGCTATGTGTAGTAAAAAATTCCGCTGTATGTAGTAAGGACATCTTATATGTAGTAAAACTTTTCTTCCGTCACTCCGGTTTCCTCCACCATCAATGAATTGGCCGCCTCGATATAAGTGAAAGAGATCTTGACTGAGACGTTAAAGTCAACTCTACACTTGTCATTCAAATTTTTAAGAGACATATACTGCAAAATGACAATTGGTTTTTTTTCTTTCTTTCTTTCTTTCTTTTTTTTTAAATACTATATAAGTTCTGAAAATAAACAAAAGAAGCTGCAAAAACTGCAAGTGTAAGTTTTATTCGCGTTGTAAAAATCTTCGCTGATTTTGCCATAAAAAAATCCCTCGAAAACTTGTACCACACGTAAAATAATATATTATAGTACATAGCTTACTACAGTGCTTACGGCAGTAGCGGATCATTAGTGCAATATTCACTGCTCTCCGAGAAAAACATCGCTGCCGATTGTAATTTTTTGGTACTATCAATTGACATTTCTCCACTCTTTCAATTTATCATTAGATAATAAAAACCGCCCGACTATAAATATGGGCAATCCACGCGTTTTGTATCCCATGTATTTACGTCAGTAACGAATCAATTTGTGGGTAGCGGATCGCGCCACCTGGTGTCAAGAAAACGATAGGCGATTAACTCAAAACATGATAAGTTTGAGTTTCCATCATTCAATTGCAAAAATTACAAATCATGAAACAATATTAAAGAGTTTTAATCGTAATATCAACAAATGTCATGATTAAAATAAATAAATAAAAAACAAATCATCGAAATGCCCCTGATAATTAATTAAGTCGATCAACATTGTCTTGAATACTGAATTATAAAAGCAGTAAATGGCGAATAAAATAAAATAAAATAATTGTACCTTATAAGTTATAAATATTATGACATACTCTTGTCCATGAAGATTTTATTTTGACAAGAACAGTATATGCATACAATGATACTCATTGGTATTGTACACTGTGCATCATAGGTCCAAAATTGTTACCAGACAAAAATATAGAACGGAATAAAACTTTAATTGTCTTAACATAAAATATAGGGTTGGATATTAATGTATTTATTCAATATATTCTAATCTCTACAGATTATCTTTCAAGCATGACAATTATGGCTACTTTAAAATGCCCATTGATCTGGTCTTATCATATGATAAATAAGATAGTTGGCATGGCATGACAATGCCCCCATCTTTCTCATGGGGTACTGGCCATGGAGGGAAGCTAAGCACTGGTTCTCCAATAGCCTCTGCATAACTGAACCACCAGAATCTATTTTTTCTGAAAGCACCAGACAGCCCCATGGCCTGGGTACATGCCATATTTTTCTTAGCCTTTCGAGGGGTCTCCTGTATACAGCAGCTGATCCGTTATTGCCGTAATTGCACCCTGCATAACCGGTTATTTTTAATGTCATGAACTGTAAAGCTCAATAAAGGTTAATGTCATGAAAGAAGACATGTTAATGAGTGTAAAGAGCTATTGTAATCATTTCAAATTACCTCTGAAAGTATTGAACATGTTGGTCAAATCGAAAGTTAGGTTTTGGAAATCACATCTATGTCGCTGAGACGCTTGTGACATTCGCATTAAAAAGCCGAGAATTTAAAAAATAGGACGTTTATCAACACAAATGAAACGTAGAATTAAGTAAAAATACCAGCTTTACAAAAATATATCCGAGTTTTATTGGTCTCTCGTAATGATATGGAAAAAAATAACTTTATTCTAAAAAATGATCCGCTACTGACTGAGATCCGCTACTGCCGTAAGCACTGTATAACAGCGATATTGTCTGACGACAGAAACATCTGTCATACACTGAAAAGTCCGTATCTTAAATCCGGGATCCGCGAATATTAATCCCCGAGAAAAGGTCGAGAAATAACCCCGCGAAATTTTGTTCCTACATTTACAGTAGTGCACCTGTCAATCAGCCATAGCAACCAAACGTGTCCTTTAGCGACCTAATAATCAACGCATATTGAAAGTTTTGAACAAACATAATTTCATATTAGGCAATACAAAAATAACGATTATAATTTTTAAAAAAATTGAAAAAAATATTGTCTCTTAATAATTGTAGCGATGCATTTTGTGTACAAATCTAATAAACTAAAACAGTTTGTCGATACATTTTTTGATATTTTTTTTAATTTATCGGACTTTCGAACTTTTTTATCTATCTATAAAGGATGATTAAAGACTTTATTCACATAAAACTATTGATGAATTATGCGTTCTATTATATTCTTTATTGTCTTGTGATGTATGATCCCTTTGTTTTCAATACGTGTTGGGCATAAACACTTTACACATAACTTTAGGTTTCTGAAATATGCTTGAGAGTAAAAGCTACATGTACTGTTTAGGTTGATATATGTATATGGTAGTCAAAATATAATATTGGGTTTTTATTGTCTACAATGTATATTAAAACTAGAAAAACCGTGAGCCACAAGCTCAAAAAAATACACCCCCCTGCTCCTCCCACATAAAAAAAAAATCCATCTGATCAAATTTTTAAATAGGAGGTGCAAATCTACATTATATCACAAAGATTCTTTGGAAGTTTCATGAAAATCCATTGAAGGGTTTAGGAGGAGTTGCGGAGAAGAGATAGGTACTCTAAGGTGTAACGGAAGGACGGACGGACACATGGACGGACACCCCTATCACTATATATCCCCAACTTTTTAAGCTGGGGTATTAAAATAGTAATGCAATTTTATAGCCCACATGTAAGCCTTCTATTTGTTATTAAGAAATTTAATTGAATAATAATTCACAAAAACTGTAGGTGTCTGATAAATGCATTAGTGTATAGATATAGCTAAGCTATCCCAGGATTTGTTAAATCTCCATCAATTGGTGTGCCATATTTATGCAACCAAAATTGCAATATCGTATTAGGTTTTTTGAAAAATGTTTGGGGGACTAAACAGGTTGATGCATGTTACTGAAAATACGAATTTTGAAATCCTATTGCTTAAGCCTTTAAAAGAACGTTATACAATGTATAGATGTATAATGGATTTTAGTTCGAACACTATTTTTTTTTTAAAAAAACTAATCAATCATGATCTCAAAGGAATGTAAAACTTTGAAAATTGGTAAATAATGTCAAACACGTGAATTTTTTACCATAGAAGTGAGACTGGGTGCTCCCGAAGGGCAAGCAACTCTTATTTAGCTAAGCGATTACACACATAAATTGCTTATTAGATCATTTTGCAGCACTAGACGGCCATTTTAGAATAAATCCTCAGTCGAGAATGAAAGGAAAACTGTTTTATAATGAATTTTATTCACGAATAAAATCTCTGTTAATCCTTGATTAACCTAATTAAGCTTTAAATAACTGATCCTGTTATCGATGGACCTCTATACGGCTCCGCAAACAACACATACTTGTCAAAAGCGTAACACGGAGCTAACGACTTCTATTGAGCGCCAGACCTGGCTATAAATAACACATGCCAAAAATCTGTTGAGATTAACCCACAGAGGATCTGAGATAAGATGCCAATTTGACACCATTTCTTATGCCCAGTGTTTCACTTTCGACAGTCCAGTACTGTACATGTATGCCTAATCAGACACATATACATACCGTCCATCTATTTCGCAATTATTCATTCCTTTATGAATCATCTATTTATATTTTTATGATTTCAATTAAAATAAAATTTGTAAATTTTGAATTAGTTGTTTTATGTTATATTAGTTTCGTCTTTCTCGTAAATAACAAATACATGCATAACGTTGCTATAAAATATTAAGAAAAATGAAATCTGCATAAAAAGGAAACAAAAACCAGCTTACTTTAATAGAACATACTATTTTATACTAGGAGAGACGTCATTATGGCTGCAGATTTAAAGGTCACCTTTAATATCTAAAAAATTAATTACGAGTTTATCTATAAACTTTCACACGTAAATTAATTACAATAAAAACCTGTTAATTTATGAATTTTGAAGACGGAAAGAAATGTCTAAGGAGCATAGGAGATTTTATTTTATCATGTAATACCGGTCTACCATTTGACCTTTGACAATCTATGTTGGTTTTGATTGTGTGCGATATTGCACCATCAAGTTGTTTTAATGAACAATAGTAAACGTGTTTTATTTTTATTCATGATTCAAGATTCAAACTCGTCTTAATCACTAAATCAAATCAAGTTAAGTTTTGAACAACAAATGTTTTGCATATTTTTTCAGATGAATCCAAAACTTTTCCATTACAATGTTTTTAAAAGGATATGACAATAAAAGAACGGTTTATAAAGGAAACACCGTAAAACAGTGCACCATTTTTTCGCATGCTAGAATCTTGAAAATTTACCTAATATCGACAATTTTCAAACTTTTTATCTCTTTTTACCATATTTTAGGCATTGTCCTAATACAAATTTCAATTCCTCAGTTAAACATTTTTTTGTAACATTTGTTAATTCATCGGACTTTTGAACTGTTTTATTTTATATATAACTCGGATGATTAAGTACTTTATTCACATAAAACTATTGACGAATTGTGCGTTCTATTATATTCTTTATTGTCTTGTAATATATTATCCCTTTATTTTCAATACGTGTTGAGCATAAACACTTTTCACATAACTTTAGGTATCTGAGAAACGTTTTAGAAAAAAAGCTATATGTACTGTTGAGAATAATGCATGCTTCTCAAAAATATTAATTATGACATTTTATTGTTAACGATGTATATTAGTGAAAAATAGCAATGCAATTTTTATTATCTATATGTAGGCCTTTCATGTCACATTATGAAATTTAGTTCAAAGATATTTCAGGAATAACTTCAGGTATTTGAAAATGCTTTTATAACGAAAGGTCGGTGCTGTTTAGAATATTGTATGTTAGTAAAATAATTTTGAGATTTTATTGCCCAAACTTTTGATGTTAGGTTATATAAGGAAATTCAGTTTTAACTGTACTTATTTCAATCAAACAAAAACAAACATACTCATCCATGTCTAAATCACGACCCAAAAGCAACTTGCATATTTTGAAACTTAACACTACCCATTTATTAGGTGGACCCTACTATATGAATATTCCAAATGAAAGTTCAAACGGACAGGTCAATGTTGTTTACCCTCGTGTTTTACGCGAAGGAAACGCAAATCATGTTAGAATGTTTGTTTACTTTACTTTTATGATATATTGGATAAAATAAACATTAACAGAGTTTACGGGCAGGTTATAGGTAAATGTTTTTGTATTCATCAATCACAAGTTTACGTAATCCTAAAAAAATATTATTTCTAGAAAAAATAGATAAATAAATATTTAAACAAAGTTTAAGTTCAAGAATTATTCATTGTCGGGTCACACTTAACATTGCTATCAAAAACGAACAAACTAATCCTTGTCCGAATCACAATCCAGAAGCAAAGTAAAAAATTTGGAACTGACAAGTTAGGTTAGACACGTGAACTTCCACCATGGAAGTGAGGCCGGGGTCTCCGGAAGGGTAAGCACCTAATCCTTTATAAGTTTCATAAATGAAGAAACATATTTTTGGTACCTAGGAGCTTAGGTGGCCAAGTGTTTTTAAGTCTCTCTATACGAATCATAACGTCGAAGCTCGAATTCCACTCATGACAGTTCCTAGTGTGAAAAAAATTTTGCCGAAGGTCGGGAGCTCTCGAACACCTATATGTAGTAATTATGCTATACATGTATGTAGTAAAAAGTTCCGCTGTATGTAATAAGGACATCTTATATGTAGTAAAAATTTTCTTCCGTCACTCCGGTTTCCTCCACCATCCATGAATTGGCTGCCTCGATATAAGTAAAAGAGATCGCTACTGATACGTTAAAGTTAACTCTACTGTTGTCATTCAAATTTTTAAGAGACATAATATACTGCAAAATGAAAATTTTTTTAAAATTAATTATTATTTTAAT
Organism: Anadara kagoshimensis; assembly: GCA_021292105.1. NCBI lineage: Eukaryota > Metazoa > Mollusca > Bivalvia > Arcoida > Arcidae > Anadara > Anadara kagoshimensis. The sequence goes on along the minus strand of CM037870.1, from coordinate 15,421,537 downwards.
AATAAACAAAAACAAACATACTAATCCATGTCTAAATCACGACCCAAAAGCAACTTGCATATTTTGAAACTTATAAAAAAATAGGTTTAACACGTGAACTCGGCCTGGGAATTGATGTCTGGTGCTACGGAAGGGTAAGCGATGTGACTACATATAGAGGTCACACGTGCACCTCCTGTTTAGCTAGCTACAACCGATACTTGTGTAAAAAATCAGAGTGAAAAGAAATGGAACTATGAGACGTCAAATATATCCAAGGCAATCAACAATGCCGTGATGACGGTCATAAAAACACATATTCCAGTTAGACGTTTAACATATGACGTTCACTAATTACCAACTGATTCAGAGTTTATTCGTTTGTGTTGCACGCAGTATTTTCGTTGACTCGCTCCTAGTCTAACCACTAAGGAAGCTCAATTAGCAGAGTGCTTTATCCGTATGTGGTTCATGTTGGTCGTGGTTCGAAACCCGGCCGGTTCTGACCAAGACTTTAAAATGGGTAGTGACTTTCTTTCGCCAAACATTCGGCATTTAGAAAGTAAATCAAAGTCATGGGGTCTTTTGGAAGAGACCTGTAAAATGGATTTTAGTTCGAACACTATCTATTTTCAATACAGAAACAAACAGAGTTACCATATAATACATTACATGATTTTGGAACAAGAGTAATCCACAAAAAAAAAAAAAAAAAAAAAAAAAAACAGTCTAATCAATTATGATCTCAAAGGAATGTAAAATCTTTGAAAACTGGCAAAGAATGTTAAACACTTAGATTTTTACCATAGAAGTGAGGCTGGGTGCTCACGAAGGGTAAGCAACTCCTATTTAGCTAAGCGTTTACACACATAAATTGCATATTAGATCATTTTGCAACACTAGACGGCCGTTTTAGAATAAATCCTCCATCAGTAGTGTTTGACCCAAATTGTGAAACTATTTCTTCAAGGGTTTAAAAAAGTACCCAAAGGACCATCCTTTTTCTGAATTTGGCAGAGGAAACACTTTGGAGTATACCTCAGTCGAGAATGAAAGGAAAACTGTTTTATAATGAATTTTATTCACGGATAAAATTTGTTTTAATCATTGATTAACCTAATCAAGCTTTGAACAACTGGTCCTGTTGTCGATGGACCTCTATACGGCGCCACAAACAGCACATACTTGTCAAAAGCGTAACACGGAGCTAACGACTTCTATTGAGCGCCAGACCTGGCTATACATAACATATGCCAAAAATCTGTTGAGATGAACCTACAGAGGATCTAAGATAAGATGCCAATTTGACACCATTTCTTATGCCCGGTGTTTCACTTTCGACAGTCCTGTACTGTACATGTATGCCTAATCAGACACATATACATACCGTCCGTCTATTTGGCAATTATTCATCCTTTTATGAATCATCTATTTATATTTTTATAATTTCAATTAAAATAAAATTTGTAAATTTTGAATTATTTGTTTTATGTTATATTAGTTCCGTCTTTCTCGTAAATAACAAACAAATGCATAACGATGCTATAAAATATTAAGAAAAAATGAAATCTGCATAAAAAGGAAACAAAAACCAATCTACTTTAATAGAAAATACTATTTTAAACTAGGAGAGACGTCATTATGGCTGGGGATTTAAAGGTCACTTTTAATATCTAAAAAAAAAAAAATAACGAGTTTATCTATAAACTTTCACACGTAAATTAATTACAATAAAAACATGTTAATTTATGAATTTTGAAGACGGAAAGAAATGTCTAAGGAGTGATACCTGCATAGGGGATTTTATTTTATTATGTAATACCGTTCTACCATTTGACCTTTGACAATCTATGTTGGTTTTGATTGTGTGCGATATTGCACCATCAAGTTGTTTTAATGAACAATAGTAAACGTGTTTTATTTTTATTCATGATTCAAGATTCAAACTCGTCTGAATCACTAAATCAAGTTAAGTTTTGAACAACAAATGTTTTGCATATTTTTTCAGATGAATCCAAAACTTTTTCATTACCATGTTTTTGAAAGGGTATGACAATAAAAGAACACAACGTAAAATAGTGCACCATTTTTCCACATGCTAGAACCTTGAAAATTTACTCAATATCGACAATTTTCAAACTTTTCAAAACTTTTTACCATGTTTTGGGCATTGTCTTAATATAAATTCTCAGTTCCTCAATTCAACATGTTTATACTACATAATTTTTTTTTAAATTTATCGGACTTTTGAACTTTTTAATTTATATATAACTCGGATGATTAAGTACTTTACTCACATAAAACTATTGATGAATTGTGCGTTCTATTATATTCTTTATTGTCTTGTGATATATGATCTCTTTACTCTCAATACGTGTTGAGCATAAACACTTTTCACATAACTTTAGATATCTGAAAAATGCTTTAGAGAAAAAAGTAAAATGTTGAGAATAATGTATGTTTTTCAAAAATATTAATTTTGAGATTTTATTGTCTACAATGTATATTTAGTTAAAAATAGCAATGCAATTAATTTTATTGTCTACATGAAGGCCTTTCATGTCTTATTATGAAATTTAGTTTATAGATATTTCAGTAATAACTTCAGTTATCTGAAAATGCTTTAATAGAGAAAGGTCGGCGCTGTTTAGAATATTGTATGCTTGTTAAATAACTTTGAGATTTTATTGCCCAAATTTTTAATGTCAGGTTATATAAGGAAATTCTGTTTAAACTGTACTTATTTTAATAAAAAAAACAAACATACTAATCCATGTCTAAATCACAAACCAAAAGCAACTTGGAAATTTTAAAACTTATAAAAAATAGGGTTAACACGTAAACTCCGCCAGGGACTTGATGCCGGATGCTTCGGGAGGGGTAAGCGTTGGACTACATATAGAGGTCACACATGCACCACCTGTTTAGCTAGCTACAACCGATACTTGTGTAAAAAAAATTCAGAGTTATATGAAAATATATCAACGGTAATCCTTGAAAAAGAGACATCATATTTATCAACAATGCCGTGATGACGGTCATAAAACACATATTCCAGTTAGACGTTTAACATATAGTGCTCACTAGTTACCAACTGATTCAGAGTTTATTCGTTTGTGTTGCACGCAGTATATTCGTTGACTCGCTCCTGGTCTAACCACTAAGGTAGCTCGATTGGCAAAGTGCTTTATCCGTATGTGATTCATGTTGGATGTGGTTCGAAATCCGGCCAGTTGTGACCAGGACTTAGAAATGGGAAGTGACTTTCTTTCCTCAAACATTCGGCATTTAGAAAGTAAATCAAAGTCATGGGATCCTTTGTCCTTTGGGAGATACCTTAAAACTGACCCCCGTGTCACATCAGGTGTAATAATTAAAGAACCCTTCGCTGTACATTGTACTGTAAAGGTAAAAATTCTATCACTGCAAATTTAGCTGATGTCTCGATAAGAGTGAAATATTCTTGACATGGAGTAAAACCCTATTCAATCAATCAATCAATCAATCAATCAATCAATGTTAAATCTAAATTACTATATCGGTTATCAAAAATGTTGATGTGTGTTCCTCAAGAGTATTAAGTTTTAGCCTTTTGTGGAACATTTTATGATGTTGAAATTTAGTTTAAATAGTATCTGTTTCAATAAATGTACATACTATTAAATAAAAGTATCATTTTAGCTATCTTGAAAAATGCTTTAGAAAAAAACGTATATGTACGCGTATTGTTTAGAACGATATGTGTTACTCAAAAAAATTAATTTCGAGATTTCATAGCAACAATAAATACAAACATACTAATCCATGTCCGAATCAAAATCCAGAAGCAAAGTAAACACTTTGGAACTGACAACTTAGGTTAGACACGTATACTTCCACCAGGGAAATGAGGTCGAGTGCTTCTCTCCAGAAGGATAAGCACCTCCTGTTTACCCGCCACGTGTGTAATAAAAATTGTGTGAAAGAAACATAGAACTATGAGACGTCAAATATATCCAGGGCAATCCTGGACACAGAGATATCAAACTCATCAACAATGCTGTGATGACGGCCATAAAACTTTTAAGGGCCTTGATAAGCCTATGCTTGCAATATCCCTGAAATAGCCGCAAACACTAAGGAAATTACAATACCAGGAGTTTGATATATGTTACTCAAAAGTATAATTTTGTTCAATCAAATAAGACTTATATGGAACATAAATTAAGAAAATGTATGTTAATATGGTGATAGATTATATAAAAGCCTATGGCATTATTTGTTATGTCTTGAATTGTCTTCAAATATCCAAATCCCACAGTGAAAGTACTCGTGTTTGATTTTACTACAAGTATTTTCAACACATCTGTTTCAGTGTTGACAACGCATCACGAAGTAAGGACAATTCTGATTGGTTATTTGTTATCTATGGGATTGAAAAAAGTTACAACTTCCGAAAGCTGGTGTAAATTGGGGTATGGAGTTTTTAATTCATTAAAACTTGAGCTTTCAATGAAATACTATTTTCATTCTGAGGAGGTATTGGGTTTATTTATTCAAGTATCTATGTGATAACAGCAGGTATATATCCGACTCACAAAACCTGGATATATCGAGAGTTATGTTCGGGTTACTTTAGGAAAGCATTAAACTATTCTAGAATTTGCGGATCAATTGATGTACCATACATTTGCAAACAAAATTGCAATATCTTATCAGTTTCTGAAAAATGGTAAATAACTTTTAAGGTTGGTGTATATTACAACAAAAATATCATTTTTTGATCCCTAAAAGGCCAATGCCTTTAAAATGTTATATAATGGAATCTAGTTTGAACACTTAATTTCAATACATACGTTAACAAAGTTACAAATACTAGTACATACTAAAGGATTCTGGAAGAAGAGTAATCACCAAAAACAAACACACCGATTTGTCACAATCTCAAAGGAAAGTAAAAACTTTTAATACTGGGAAAATAAAATCAAAATGTGGATTGCTACCAGGGAAGTAAAGCCAGATGCTTCGGAAGGGTAAGCGTCTCCTGCATACTCGTAACTAGCTAGCTATAACCAATACGTGTGTAATCAAAATTTAAAATTAAAGAAGAATTGTTTTTATTTAAAAACTTGAATTTTGTCAATGATTCAAAGTTGTGTTAGTTATCTAATGATTAAACTAATCAAGCTTTGAACAACTGATGTAAATAGAGCTCTATACGACAAGAGATACAGCACAGAACTGTCAAACGTGCAACACTGAAAACTTCTATTAATCGACCGAGACATGGATAGCTGGTGGCAGAAAAAACTGCCAAGGTCTAAAGATAAAAGATGCGGGAAATCTGTCGAGATATACCTAACGAAGGGTCGAGATTATCTGGCAATTTGGCACCATTCCTTAAGAGGAGGCCGCGGTGGCCTATTGGATAAGACATAAGTCTTCAAACTCGCTGTGAGTTTGAGTTTCTCTCAGACTACATGTGGGAAAGTGAATTATACCTGCCGTTTGCTTTTACGGGTTCACCCGGTGTCAGTATAATGTGACTGGGAGAGTGGCACGCTTCTCTGCGGTGTACTGACTCGGTTAGTTAGCACCATAAAGTCGCCCTGAGTGCGCGCTGGTACAAGGAAGACCACACAACACACTCGCACTTCACATGCATACATGAAATTGTTCAGAGATTAATAAAATAGTTCTCGTCGTGAATAGCTGTTAAATTGCTGCTGATGCGACGTTAAGCAACATCCAACCAACCAACCAACCAACAATGTCTTAAACTTAGTGTTAAACCTTTGCAATTATGAATACACTGTATACATATGCTCCATCAATCACAAAAATACCCTTCGTCTATTTCGCAATTATTCATCCTTTTATGAGTCATCTATTGATATTTTTATGTTTTCAATTAAAATAAAATTCTTCAATTCTTAATTAATTGTTTTATGTAAGTTCTGTCTTCTTCTTAAATGATAAACAAAGCATAATGATATTATTTAATATTCAGAAAAATTAAATCAGAATAAAAAGGAAGCAAAAACAATTTACTTTAATATATGCAAAATAATATTTTATACTGGGAGAGACGTCATTATGGCTGTGGATTTAAATGTCACCAAAACAATATTGGTAAAAAACGGAACTTGTATTTTTTAATTAATTAATTTATCTATAAACTTTCACACGTAGTTATTTACGATAAATCGTTTTTAATTTATGAATTTTAAAGGCGGAAGAATTGTCAATGGAGTGATGTCTGCATAGGGGATTTTATTTTCTTATGTAATATCGTTCTACCAATTAACCTTTGAAAACCTATGTTGGTTTTGATTGGTTGCTAAAGTGCACGTTTTAAAGTAGTGTGCAATTTAGTTCTTTTATTCTTTTAAGGAACAAAAGTAAAAGGCTTTCGTTTGATTCAAGATTCAAATTTGTGAATTTGATTGTTAATCACTAAAACTTATCAAGCTTTGGGCAACAAATGCGTTGAACATTTTTCTGATGAATCCAAAATTTTGTCAGTACCTGGTTTTTTAAATATATGTAATATGACTATAAAACAAAGGTTTATGAAGAAAATATACATCATTATAAGAAGAATGTATTACATTGTTGCTAGAGTCATAAAAATATACTCCAATAGTGAAATTTCCATCTATGAAACTTTCCATACATTTTACCCATGTTTTGGGCATTCTTAAAACAAGTTTTCAGACCCTAAGTCAAAAATTTGTATGAGTTCTTGTTAGACAGATAGTATGGATATTAATAGATAAAGAACACAATTAAATAGTTGTACGTGTTGGTTACTTTACAAATAATTAACTTGTCATTCTTTTACGGAAACGGTGAGCCAAGATAAAATATTTAGTGGTGAACAAAGGTCCTGGTTATTTTGGTTACTTTGTCAAGCATCTTACGAATTCCAAACAAAAATTTTACACTGACGATACCATCAACATGGTGTTGGAGTTTTGATAGACAACATATTTGGTGTGTTTGGAAATTTCAAGTAAACAATCGGTTTACCAATGTACACAACCTGTGCGACATTGCTTGCTGACTTGTTTCTTATTCTTATGAAGTGCAATTCATACAGAACCTTGTTAAATCAGGAAAGAAGACTGTTGCCAAATGATCCAACTCCACATACTGATATATAGATATACAGACGACGTTCTGTATCTTAACAAACTTTTATTTGGAGACTATGTAAATGCCATTTATCCTAGAGAGCTTAAAATAAAAACAGATGCGATTATTTCTTCAAGTTCTGCTTCATATTTAGACTTATACGCCAGTTATGACGCCCACTAAAGGCTAAATTTGAAACTGTATAACAAACGGGATGGCATCAAATTTTCTATTGTCAACTTTCTTTTTCTATGCAGCAATACACCTGTTTATTCCTGCTAATGATGTATTTGTGTCACAATATTAATACGCTATGGTTGAGCCTGTTCCCATCACGGGAACTTTATAGAACGAAGCAGGCTGCTAACAAATAACTTGTTGACCCAGGATTATTGCAATTTGCTTATCAGGGCTCTAAAATAGTTTTATGGCCGTCATCACAGTATTTGTTGATGAGTATGATGTCTCTGTGTTCAGGATTGCCCTGAATATACATGTAACTGACGCAACGTAACTTCATATTCCTTTTACTCAATTTTGATTACACACGTGGCGGCCATAGTTAGATAAACAGGTGGTGCTTACCCTTTCGGGCACCCAGCTTTACTTCTCTGGTGGAAGTTCACGTGTTTAATCTGATTTGTCAGTTTCAAAAACTCAATTTTGATTATAAATGAGGTTTAACAAATTTTGTTGTTTTTCTTAGTTAGAAAATTTTGAAAAATTAAAACAGATTGCTCCAAAGTCTGTTTTTTTTACGAAGCAAGAGAAATTAATTTCAACTGCTTTGATGATATAAAATGATTGATAATATACATACATCAAAAAAATTCAATTAGCTGGAATTGTTTTGGTACATGCATTAATTTTGAAACGCCATCTTGTTGACCTCCTCCTTTCTCTAGGCAATGATTGGTCTGTTCCAGTTATAGAATCTTGTGATACTCTCAAACAACTTGCTGTGGGTACCTAATTTTACAGTACATCAAGATCATTATAATTGTTAAATTCATTATTCTGGGTGTTTCAGAAGGATACACTCCTCCTAGCTAGCTACACCCGCCACGTATGTAATCAAAATTGAGTGATTTCAAGGAACATAGAATTATGGGACGTCAAATATATCCAGGTCCATTCTGGAAACAGAGAAATCAAACTTATCAACACTACTGTGATGACGGCTAGAAATAGTTTTTTCGAACAAAAAGAAATGAGTTTTAACTTGTTTAATAATATATTATAAATGATTGATAATATACAGTCATATATATATATTATATATATACATGTATATATATATATCAAAGGGTTTTAATCAGCTAAAATTGTTTTGGAATGTGCATTAATTTTGTTTAGCTAATTTTTAGACTTTTTTCTTTGTTCACTTGCTTTAGCTGACGCCATTGGTCTTTTTCGTGCGTTTTATTTCACATTGTTGTTTGGTGGAATGTGTTGGATTTGATTCAATGCGTCCTATAAATTACATTATGATTCGCTTAACAACAATATGTTCTTTGATATTCTGTCTCGTTTTAAATTTAACTCAAATATGAAACACTTGAAATTTGTTTCTGAATTCCGCAATATTAATTATGATTTTATAAATCTGTGTAAAATGTACTTAGAGCAATTAATTTTTGAGTTAAGTAACTTTAAGTTCTTTAAAAAAAACCTTATGCAAAATATGGAGTAAACATGGGAGGTCTACAAAATTTTGATTTACAAAATCCATTCACATTTAAAAGTTTTTACCTACTATTTATAACAAAACGTTAACTTTAAAATAAAATTGTTCTAAAAACATCGAAAAAAGTATTTTTGAATTCTTTGCATAAACGTCATTATTATAATTAATATGTTCAAGACGAACCAGAAACGTGAATAAACTCTCTTAATTCAATCGATATTTGACGTTCCGTAGTTCCATGTTCCTTTCACTCGAGTTGATTACACATGTGACGGGTGTTAGCTAGCTAAACAGGAGACGCTTACCCTTCAGGAGCACCCGGACTAACTTTACAGGTGAAAGTCCACATGTTTAACTTAACTTGTCAGTTTCAACGTATTTACTTTGCTTCTAGATTGTGATCCGGACATGAATTAGTATGTTTGTTTTTGATAATAGCGTCTGTGTTCCATAGTAAAACACTATGGTAAAGCTTGTACCCTCTACGAGAACTTAATACAATGATCTAAAAATAAATTGTTTACTCTGAGCGATATTGCAAGCCCAAACTTATCACGGTCTTCAAAAAGCGTTAGGCTTATCATGAAAATGTTGTTGATATGAGTAATGTCTCGTTATCCAAAATTGTCCTGGATATAGTTGGCGTCCCATAGTCTCATGCTCCTTCAGTCTCAATTTTGATTTATCTCTCTCTCTCTCCCCCCCCCCCCCCGATAAATTTAAACAGGCCTTCGTTTCTGGTGTATGTTCTCATGTTTGGTATTTTTCGATTTAATTATTTTTATTACAGTAATGATTTTGGATTATCATTTGAACATCGCCGATTTTTACGGTTTTTTATATTTTAGATTCATCTGAAAGAGGAATTGTGTTTTTAAAAGAAAATGTTGGAATAAGGTTAAAAATGGGAAAACGACACTTGCGAGAAAAATACTAATAGTATACTTCCAAACATGTATGTGTTTTCATAAATAACACTTTCAATGCCACATCCTTCCAAAACTTAGATAAAGAAAAAAAGTTCATTAAATAAGGAAAATTTGGACTTCCCACTAGATTATCAATAGTTTGTACTACGTTAATAATTAACACCCAAGTTTGTTTCTAACATAGTCAAAATTCTATTTGCAGTTAACTGCGACATTTTGGTAAAGTGGGATTAAGGAAGGATTTTAACATCACATTAAAGATGTCGGATATAAAAAGGTTCTAAAATTTGAATTTTAGCTGCACATGCTACAAACAATATCGACTTAAGCTTCATTAGCTTGAATTAGGGATGTTCAAGTGGATCTATTAAGCAAAGATAAAGTTTACAGTATGACACAAAGTGACCTTCACCACAAATGATTAAACATCTCAAAGCACTGTAGTATAAACGGTTAAAAAACAAACATAACAATCCACATCTCCAAAACATATTCCGAAAGCAAATTAAAAAATGGCAAATCAAGTTAAACACGCGGACTTTCGGGGCTATGTGTACTGGAAGAGTATACATCTTCTGTTTAGCAAGATGCAACCGCCATGTGTATAATCAGAACGAAAGAAACAGAACTGCACATGTATGGGACGTCAAATATACAGATACAGAGACATCATATTAATCAACAATAATTTGATGACGACCATAAAAGTTTTTGAGGATACAATAAATTATAGATTACTGATCTTATTTTTTTTCTGAATACAACCTTACTACACAGTTTGATGTTTAATATTTAAAGTTGTATTGACTTTGTTCTATATAACTCTTTTTTTACAGATTGAGTTATAGTTATCGTATACAACATTGTTTTAATTGCAGTGAGAGTGTCGTTATTGTCATGCGTTGCGCGTTTTCAGTTTGCTTTGGACGGCAATGGAAACAATTGCATATAAACGCAATTTTTAGACAGTTCAATGGTTAAATAAAACAATAAAAATATAATTAGCAATAAATGAAGGTTAATCGATTGTCTAGTAGAGGTCATACATCGTCAGGATTACGGGCACGTAATGATAAAAAGGCTTTGTTCCAATTTTTCAAAGGAATAAGTACTTTCGTTACAGACCATAACGAAACAACGGGATGTAGTCGAAGATTGACTGTCGAGTGTTCGAGATATTGACAGCTTGTTGATAAAAGCTGCCTATAGATACACGTAGATAGATAACAGTTGCCGTAAAACTGTCAAAATATACATGTAGCTAATGGGGAGCTTAGATGCACTTTCGTTTCGGCACCCATAGATTCGTTTTTTTGACAGGACTGTACTGTGCTTTTAAATCAAACTTTACCGTTTTATCGACCGTTACAGAATATATAATGTATACAGTTAGAGGTCAACAAGTCCTTTGCAGGGTGATATAGTAATTTTTTATTGTCTTTAGATCTCTCAATTCAGGCCATTTGTCTCTCCGGTTCATTGAACTCGGCGACCGAGTTGTCTAAAGCGTGCACTTACGAATCATAATGTCTATCACCATCAAGTTCGAATCCCACTTGTGACAGACCCTTATGTAAGAAATCTGTAAAAATATGTTTCTTAGTTTTTTTTAAACTCATGATCAACATTGTCATTGTAAAAGTGAGTTGAGTTGGGTAGTGGTTACCGGTGTTTAACGTCCAAGTCAGGGATGTTTCACTTATATCGAGACCTCGCCAGCTATAGGCGAAGGTGCAGGAATCTTGCGTGTGTGTTGCGTATCGTGCCACAACTATTGTGACACAGAACCTCGTTTATATTTTTAGTTCCAATCCGATAGAACTGTGAATTTTATTTCGTAATACCGGATGCTTGGCGAAAGAACAGTCACTACCCACTTCCAAGTCTTGGGGTCAGACCCGGTCGAACCCATGTCCTCCCACTTGCGGAGTTTCTAAGTTTTATTTAAAACCCATGATCAACATTGTAATTTTAATAGTAGGTGGTTTACATTTTTAAATAAGGTTAAAATTAACTTGAACAAGGATATATACTTTTTAAATGCATTTAACAAATACTTTGTTACTAAGAAAATGATGTGCACATCGTATTGACAAATCATCTTAAAACGATATGTGGGTTTTATCAAACAGGTATGCTGTCAATTAAAATAGATTATCAACACTTGTTTTTGCGTATTAAGGAGAACCATAAAGTTTAATAATATGCTAATAAGTTACCGACTTGTTTACAAATTACATTCAATACAGGCGTGTCGAAAGTTTAACAGTCGGCTAACGAATATGTGCCAAATCACCAGGCCCCGGTTTCACAATCATTCCTTAGCTAAGATTTTCCTTAACTTAAATCTTAAAAAATTTGAAATCGTTATAATTTTGTTAATTTTAAAGATATTGAGGAATTTAAGTTGTCATTTTTAGGATCACTTCTGCATTTAGTTTTGACAAAAATATTTATCAGTAGTTTCTAGAAGAAATTACAAAAATTTGCTAAATTTAAGTTAAGGAAAATCTTAGCTAAGGAATGGTTGTGAAACCGGGGCCAGCTCATGTCGGCCTCTCGTTAGTTATATGTTGGTAGCTTTTCGGTAGTTGCTCTCTCTCTCTCTCTCTCTCTCTCTCTCTCTCTCTCTCTCTCTCTCTCTCTTTTTCCGGTCACTAGCTATACATAAAGTACAGGCCTGTTGAAAGTTTAACGCTAAGTTAACGAATAAAAGCAGAATCGATCCCTCAACTCGCCTCCTGGTTTACTGTATTTCGACATCTTTTCGATAGCTACTACAATCAAATCTGTCTATAAAGACGACCAGCGAGAACAAGTTACAGTGGCCTTTAAGGGCAGGTGGTCCTTATATAGAGGTTAAAACATGAATAAAAGAGCATGACAGTTTTATGCCAGCTGTTATCTATATCGCTGCAGCTTTTTTACTATTACCAATCCATATTTCGGCCACTTGATAACAAGCTTCTACTCCTTTTTACGGTGACCGATATCGGCCAGGACAGTCTACAGAACTTTACTGTAACGCGTCATTGATGTACACATACATTTTCACTTTCGACAAGCCCGTACTGTGTATATTTAGTTTAATTAATCTTTGTTAAAATTCATATGTTTTTATTGTTGCTTGAAATACGATCTATCAAATTTGTTTTTTTATATGTGAAGAAAAGTTGATCGAGTAATTCAGTTACAAAGCTTTACTTTCATCTCGTAATGCTGTGCTCAAATTCAACTTAGTGCAAATAAGTATGTCCTCTTAAACTATATTTTAACTTAATTTGTTATTTTAACAATTTAACCCTCACGAAATTTTAGAAAAAATTCATACCAGGAAATCTAGGGCCTCTGTGACTGATCATGACTGGTCTAAAGCGTGCACTTATCGCAGTCACACCAAAGGTTCGAATCTCACTCAGGGCAGATTCTAGATTATAGTGGGAGCAATACTGTCAGTTTGCATGCGGAAGGTCCGTGGTATTATCCGACACTCTGGTTTCCTCAACAATCTTTTAACTGACTCCCTTGATATGTGAGAGAATCTTGACTGTGGCGTTAAACACCATTACCCCTCCCTACTGCACAAACTACATGTACCTATTTTCTATTAGTGGAAATGTGTTCGCCTGCCGAAGGTATTCTCGGGGAACTCCAGGTTTCTTAATTATCCTATATTGACTGCCACTATATAAGCGAGAGTGTGTTGACTGGGGCGTAAAACACCAATAGTCCACTTACGACCTACGTTCTATCGTGAGAATATGAGAATGTTTGTGAGTTTGCTTGCCGAAGGTGTCCGCCGGGCATTCCTGTTTTCTCCATTATTCTTAATGACTGCCTCTTTATAAGTGAGAATATTTTGACTGGGTGTAAAACACCAATAGCCCACTCTTCTACACTTACGATCTATGTTTTAATGTTAGAAAGTTTGTAAGTTCGCTTGTTAAAGAATTTTTTCCGGGCACTCCGGTTCCCCCATTATAATCGAATTGACTGCCAAGATATAATTAAAACGAACATACTAATCCATGTCCGAATCACAATCCAGAAATAAAGTAAAAATTTTGGATAAGTCAGGTTAGACACGTGAACCAAGGAAGTGAGACCGGTTGCTCCGAGCTACAATTTATGTTTTAATGTAAGAATGTTTGGAAGTTCGCTTGTCAAAGGAATTTTTCGGGCACTCCGGTTTCCTTCATTATCCTTGAACTGACCAACTCGATATAATCGAGGAAATTCTTGATTGCATTGTCCCACTTTCATGCACTTTTAGAACGTGCCAGCTCAAACGTCTACTGAAATATGATGCAATATCTGTACTAAAACGGAAGAATGAAATTTTGAAAATTCAACAAGAAATTTATTATTTTCATTTTTTTCTAAACAATAAATAAATTTTACGTCATAATGTTTTTTTGATATTATTTACTTTTATATTTTTTTTCGTAATATAATAATTTATTATATTAAAAGTTTTATTTAAACTTTTAACGGAAACTGTGTGTGTCGAATTGTGGGTTAGTGTGCTTGAATGCATACGCCTTCTCAGTTCAAGTGTTACATGACAAACATTTTTGCTTTGTTAAACAAGTGATTTCCTTATCTAACTAATTTGCATATTTACCTTTCTTTTATGGCTTAACATCAACGTTGCCATGGTAACAAAATTATAGATCATATAAATAGCCAAGGCAATTTAGTTTAAGGTATACTTTCGATAACTTTCACAACAATATGTGGCGGATTCTAGCTCTTCTTGGCGTATGCCTTGTTCTCGCTGAAGCGTCTAAAGGTAATGACTGCATACTTACTTTCTTATTGAAATTTTTGCTTCTGGTCCAAGTTTCATAATTATTCCTAAACTGAAATCTGTCAACTTTTGACAAAATTTATAATAATACAAAAATATTTCAACAAAATTAAAATATGGATGTATTTAAATCATAAACACCTAAAAATGAATACATTTATATCTTGAAAACTAACAAAACTACTTAGCGTTTGCATTTGCCATATTTAAATTAAGAGGAAATCTTAGTTAAGGAATTATTTAAATTTTAAACTGGAGCTTGGTGTTATATTTTCACAAAAAACCCTGAAATAATGATACTGGTAATGCTACTTTACTTTGTTCGTGTCATCTCAATCAGCAGTCAATTTATTTGACAGTATTTTCGCATATTGCATTTTCTGCATTTTCTACAAAGGGAAGATGCAAAGTGAATTTTACAGCACTAATTAAATACCCCCCTATATCACATTTGGTAGTGTTAAATACGTAGTTAGTATCTTAAAACCTGAATATGTTTATTTAGCCATCAAACGTTTATATTTGTAATGTCCAGGGGTCAGTTGTTCGAAGCATGATAAGTTTAATCAAATGATTAGTCAAAATTTGAATTTTGTATAATTTCAGATATATTGTGAACTTTATGTTGAAATGTTGAAAATGAATAAATATTCCATCAAACTAAAGACAAGTGTTATAAAACAATTGATTCAATAAAGATATTTTGATTTTATTCATGTTTTAAATTTCTGCTAATCATTGATTAAAATAATCAAGCTTCGAACAAATGGGTCCAGACATATTTACTTATTTGTCGAATGTATAACAATTGAATATAAGTTTTTTTATGTAATTGTTTTGTAAGCGTTTGTCGATTTTATTTTTTCTAAAATAACGACACTATTTAAACATAATAATGAAACAAAAATTAATAATAAATAAATAAATAAATAAATAAATAAATAAATAAATAAATAAATAAATAAATAAATTTTAAAAGTTAATTTACATGTACAGTACAAATAAATAATAATAAATAAAAATAAATAAATAAATAAATAAATAAATAAATAAATAAATAAATAAATAAATAAATAATTTTTAAAAGTTATTTACATGTACAGTACAGATCTATTGAAATTAAAGTTTAACATTGAGCTAAGGAAAAGACGGTGTCATAGGATCCGGAGTTCAGTTACAAATGACGGAGATATATAGATAGTTCCCATGGACCTCTAGCAGACGGATTTTTCAGTAGAGCGGTCGCCATTTTGTTAGGCAATCTCTATCATTTATCTGTCTATGTTCGTTTTTAAATCATTGTTTTCAAAAAGTAATTGGGATATCAATAAAGTTTTTAAATTTATGAAATAGCCAATGTTTTTACTTTGATTTGGTATATTTTATAAGATTTTTGTCCCCGTAACAACGATGTTAAAATAAATTTTATACACCCTATTTTAGAAAGAATTATTAAGACTAATTTCTAAAATGGCCGCTACTTTACCTGTAAAGTTAAAAGTGTGACATCACATGGGAACTATCTATAGTGGCCAAAACGCTGTCGTGAGATAAAGACAGTAGCTGTTGAGAGCTAAGAAAACGAGGGCCGAGATGAGCTTTCGATTTTGCAGTCATATCCTAGCTTAGTGTTAAACTTTCGACGGGTCCGTATTGGGTAATCGTTATGAAACAAAACCAGAAACGAGCGTAGCGTTATCAAATTATGATTTTGTTGCGATTCTCTCACGCTGTTATACTGTTTTTTTTACACATGATTGAAACTTGTCATTTATTTATTTTTTGTTAATTTTCTGAATAAAATTTCCAACTTATAATATGGCAAATGAATCGCTTTCGTTTCTTATTATTATTGAAAATACGACACAGATTTACATATAATTATGTTTAATAACGTGCGATTCTGTTTTCTTTTGCAGAAAGACCCACTAAGCCACCACGTAAGTCTCTCTCTCTCTCTCTCTCTCTCTCTCTCTCTCTCTCTCACACACACACACACACACACACACACACTAGCTATTAGACATGGAAATTGGAAATTAATCAAAGATATTGTATATTTTAATTTTTTTTCTATATAGATTGAAAATTTTGCAAATCTGGTCTTGGAAATTTAGTGTAAATTCTCACAAGCCTGTTCAAGTAAAAGCATCCCATCAATAGGGCAGTCCCGCGCCTGGCGCTCGATATTAAGAGGACAGAATTTCGACTTGTTCATATGGTACCAAGGTTATCTGACTGGAGAGTGCTATCCTTGTCTGCGGTACACTAACTCTATGAGCTAGCACAATAAAGCCGCCCCAAGTCCGCTCAAGTACTGGACAGTTAATACTATAAAATACAGTCTGAAATCTCACACATATACGGATTTTGTTTAAGCTCAATCTTTAGAGATAATTATACCCCCCCCCCCGCTTAAAAAGTGAAAAA